>LR824542.2:10000000-11348125 GCA_902850265.1 Spodoptera littoralis
TTGAAGTTATTATCGATAGCATTGCTAAGAATTTCAACCTGTATTCAACGAAGAACTTTATCGAACAATAACGGTACAATTTTTCCACCGTTTTGCGACGAAAACAATAGGCAAGAAATGCCTAAAATCCTTGCATTGTTTGAATAATAACTTGGGCGTTTAAAATTTAAACGTTTTCAGTATACAAAGGGTTGAAAGGACTTCTTAATGAAAACTGGAATCGTGATTATTTCATACTATTTACACGAATAATATAAGGGGCAAGTAATAGAAGTTCATATAGAGAATCTGAATAGTGACCAGCTTCTAATATACAAGCAACAATATCACCTAAATTATCAATAACCTTAGGTAGGTACTCCGATTCCCAAGGGCCCTCTTAAGGGGGCATTCCACTTTGCGCACCTAAATGAAGCGCACCCAGACGAAGCGCACCTAAAGTATTCCACTTTGCGCACCTGTAGGTGCGCTTAAAATAAAAATAAAATTTTAAATAAATAGTTTTTCTATTCCACGAAGCGCACCTACGAATATCACTCGCATAGTGCGGAGACTAAGAAATAAAAATATCGATATAAGAACATATTTATTATTTAAAAGACTAACTTAAATTTCTAACATCTGTCAGTTTCATTATAATAATGTGACACAATATTTGATATTTGTCCATGTTTTTATGAATTAACTATAAATGAGGATTTACTCACCTAAATATACCTACTGAAAAATACTAATACTAAATAATTATATTTTCTAACCACCTGTATATGTACATTATGGATGCAATAAATACTTGATTACTTGATTACTGAGAAAAACTTTAGTTTCGAGTCACATTCCTCATAAGCAGCGTGCGCGGTCACGGCGATATCGCGTAGCCTACACAGCCTATTTTTAGTTAAGACTTTTGCACATCAATGCCTACGTATTTTTGATAGTTAAGGATAATAAAAGTATTACTGAGTTTTTTTTTTAAATCTCAGTGGTAGCACGGAGTCTGGAAATGAGCCCGGTATATGGCAATAGGCTCACCCCCTATTACATGGGACTCATAACATAAATAGTGAAAGTGGGTGTTACTTCTGTGTGCACCTCTGCCTACCCCTTCGGGGATAAAAGACGTGATGTTATGTATGTATGATGTTATGTAGTAAATAGAAGAGTAATCACAGTTATTGCGATGTTTTTAAAGAGAAGATTAACAGGACTTCAGCTGTAATAAAAACATATTTTCAATGCAATAAACCTTGGAAACTATGGTACAAACACCTCAAGCTAAACTCGCGGTCATCCTTTTACTTTTTATCTCAAACAAAAAAATGGAAAATCACTTTCGTACTTGCTTTTGGAACAATACAATTCTACAAAACAAGTCCATTGTCCACAATACTTGGCAAACAATTAAGCCTATTACTCAAAAAACTTTGATGAACTCGACCCGTTTAGAACAAAAATCCTTACAACGGCACAGATTTTGAGATAGGTCTATCATTCTCACAAATCTTCACTTGCCTTTTGCCAGTCATTGGGTTAAATACGCCTTGATTTCTCGAGCCCTTTATCTCTAAGAGGCTCAATGTGCCCGCATCCTTACGGCCCTTCAGATCCAGCACTTTTGTTGGCACTTATTCCACAACTCTGAACTTCTTTACTTTTCAATTCGTAGCTGTTAATGAGTTAGCTTCATCTGGAACGTGGCCCGCTTTTACCATTACGTTCTTAAGTGTGTCGATAAGATTGGAATTGCGTTTCGCAACTAATTTGGGAAGTTTTGGATGGTAACCTTTGTTTTGGTTTAGAGTTCGTTCATTAGTTTAAGATTTTTTTTATTGCCTAAACCGGTAAATGTTCTGACGGATCACCTGATGGTAAGCAATCGGCGTTGCCAATGGACACCTGGAACACCAAAGGCAAGTGAGTTACCGGCCTTTTGGGGATTAGGAGTTTGAGGATCGTTGGGGATACAGGAATTGGGGAGATTGGGGAAGGGGAGGGTAATTAGGCCTCCGGTAACCTCATTCAAACGACGAAACACAACGTAAGCTTCACGTCGGTTTTCTGTGAGGCCGTGGTATCACTCCGGTCGAGCCGGCCCATTCGTGCCGAATCATGGATTTTTTGCTTGCGTATGAATAGATTGGTTAATAAAAAAATATTAACACGTCGTTAAATATGTTTTGTTTAATGATTCACTTTGTGTTGATAATCTCTTTTATGGAGTTTTAATGAATGGTGATACCATGAACAGCGTCAAGGTTCTAAGATCATCTTCTATCCACATGGGGTTATACAAAGACAAACATCTTTTTGGTGGTCGTCTTCTAAGATGTCAAACTCTGCTCTAATCACAAGTGTAAGTAATTTTCACTATCTAACTAGCTTCGAACAATATACACATCAGGACTGAGTTGTAATAACATCATTAGGCGGTCAGCAATACGCTGCCACGCGTTGTGGTGATAGGAACATTATCCATGAACATTTGGTAGTAACGGCTTATCGTGCAATAGACGTGTTGATAACTCTGCAGATAATTTGGTGAGAACGAGACCAATAATTATCAATGATCAGCGAAAACCATCTATTATAACAGAGTTAATAACATAACTAACGGACTTCGAAAAAAGAGGGGCTTTATGTCGGTTTTTTTAACATAACATCACGGCTTATATATATGCCCGAAGAGGTAGAGGTGCATATTATGGCACTTAATGCCACTGTAACACTCATTTTTCACTATTTATGTTATGAGTCTCATGTAAAAGGGGGTGAGCCTATTGCTATAAGTATACAAGGCACAATTTCAGACTCCGTGCTACCGCTAAGATTATTTTTTAAACCCAGTAATCCTTCGCCTGACCCGGGAATCGAACCCGAGACCCCTTGCCTAGCAGTCGTACTTGCGACCACTCGGCCGACAAGGCAATCAGGAAGTTTTTTTAAATAATTATTAATATTTTAGAGCCTGGAAGAGTAGGTGGTACCCTGTATATGATAATGGGCTAATATCAGTGAGTAGGTGTTACACCATATCCTCCTGGTATATATGGTCCTTTCGTGAAGCTAAGGAGGAGGCGGGACGCGTGAGGCAGCGAAGAGCTGCCTCCTGGCAACCCAGCCATCGCGAAAGACACACCGGGCGTCGGGGATCGCGGGACGATCTCCGGCCACCGTAAGCGCAGGCCTACCGGACGGACGGCGGCGAGCATGTGTGGCTCCCCGTCCGACCAGAAACAGACCCAAGCGTACGACGCGTTGCGTTCCGCGCGCGCCTCAAAGAGCCATCAGACCATCACGGATGGGGCCCAACAGGGCTGATTCCAATTCGGAGTCGCGGAGAACCTAACGGGTTACCGGGGCTCCGGCTCGACATACAGAAGGAACGGGGTGGTTAATCAGTAAGAGTCTGACACTCCCTCCCGCCTCACCCAGATGGGAGCAGTCATTAGATGATTTTCCCCCCTTAAAAAAAATGAATGGGTTCGTCGGTAGAGGACGCCCTAGACGAACATATACTGACCAGATTCGCGATATATTAAAGTAGGGCTAAATTAAAAGTAACCCTAACCAACGAGCATACATGAATAGATTGATGATTGTTGATGAAGCGAAAGAGGTATGTAGGAATCGTAGTAATTGGCGTTCCCTAGTCTCTGCTCTGTACCCCCATGGGAAATAGGCGTGAAATTATGTACAAAAGCGTGTTTATTTTATTAAAAACTTCGTGAAGATTTTGTATTCTAGCTACTAACATACAAAGACGTCGGTGTCTGCTAACAGTCTAGTCTAGGAACACCATCCATCTATATGATAATCTAGGAAACTATTTGTATGAAAATTTCATAAGGATACAATGTGCATTTGAATGATTCCAAGTAGTCATGAAATGGGAATATTGCGAGATATCTACAGCTATATTTTGCACAATATTCTAGATATTGACTGTGTTAAATTCGTCGAATATATCAAAGTGAATGACGTATTGGTCAAATACTTTAATCTAAGTAGATAACGGAGTAGTTTTTAGCCAATAAGAGTCTGACACTCTTTCCTCATCCAGGCAAGAGCAGACATTCGATCATCTTCCCCCATTAAGAAAAATTAGATATATTTACTTAGATATACTTCTGTCAATGGAAGCGGCGACATCGCGCACGCTGCTCATGAGGAAGAGTCCCACTATGACCCGAAACTAGAAGAGCTTTTCTCAGTATATTTAAGTGGTTCAGGTAATGCGATGGTCAAGATAAACATTGGTTCAGTAGATTTTTGTAATACCTAGATCTAATTCTGAAATTAATTGTACTTAATCTACAGCAATAGACTTGCCTGGCCTGCTTAAGTAATATGGGTATCGTAATATGTTGTCAAAAAGAAGGTCTCATCTCACTGTTACAGTCGTGGCGTGGTTTAAGACGCCCGCTTCTCATGCATGAGGGTGCGGGTTCGAAACCTACCAACGGCAAGTACCAATGTGACTTTTTCATAGTTATATATACTTTCTAAGATTATCTAGAGACCACTGACAAATGGTGAAGGGAAACATCGTGAGGAAACCTGGGCTTATAATTTCTAATTATGAGTTTGTAATCGCCAACCCGCATTGAGCAAGCGTGGTAATTAATGCTCAAACCTTCTCCGTCTGAGAAGAAGCTTTGCTCAGCAGTGTGTATTTATAGGCTGTTGATGATCTCATGTTAAACATACTGTACTACCACCTTTATTTTTCAAAAGATATATGTATATAGTGAGGTTTTATCATCATCATCATATCAGCCATGGGAAGTCCACTGTCTAACATAGTAAGGCTTGATGCTCAGATATTTTCCTGTGGTCTTGTGATAACCCCTATTCCTTAGTATGCTGTGGCTATCAAAGTGCACAAATATACAACATCCTAAACAAATATTTGTTGGCGTTTCTTGATAAATATTTTCTTTTAGGCTCAGGAGTTATTTGTT
This sequence comes from Spodoptera littoralis, assembly GCA_902850265.1. Lineage (NCBI taxonomy): Eukaryota > Metazoa > Arthropoda > Insecta > Lepidoptera > Noctuidae > Spodoptera > Spodoptera littoralis. The sequence continues at coordinate 10,004,962 of LR824542.2, forward strand.
TTTTTTTGACTGTGTTGTATGGTAACTGCATAAGTATTGAATACAAGTTTTGAGTACTTACCTAAATTTTGCTTAAAAAATCAGTATGCCTTATACATAACACAAAATCATGCCCAATCAAGGCAGAGGTGCACATTACGGCTTTTTCACTATTTATGTTATGATTCCTATTAGGTGAGAATTCCAGACTCCGTGCTACTACTGAGATTTTTATTAAAAACCCAATAATTCTTTACCCGACCCGGGGATCGAACCCGAGACTCTTTGCCCAACAGTCACACTTGCGACAACTCAGACACTAACTACCTTAACTCATAAACATAATTTAATGATTACTTAAACTGTTCCTTAGTAATGACTTTTGTCCGAAAACAATGTCCGAAAAAAAATGACTCTAAATACGGCAGTTAGTATAGAAGTTGATTTCACATTGTCTATTTGTGTTCTTTGTTTGTTTCTTTAAGTGATGTTTTAAAGTAAATGAAACTTCTAATATTCAAACAATTAGCTTGTTTGCCAATGTTGTCTTAACTCATAATGAAACATTCACAATGATAATGGTGATTTATTATTCTGATATATTATAACATTATTAGATGTAAATTACTAATTAGTATTATTAGCAAATAATGCTAATAAATAATTTTAATAGGCTCTAAACTAAACTAACAATATTTCATAAACAACAACAAAATAAATTAATTAATTTATGTAAATACATCGTCAAGTAATTACATTACGACTTACATATTTTCAAGCAAACTTAATTTAAACTCTATTTGCTAATCATTAAGTCCTTCAATTCTATCTCATTTCTTTCTAATAAGTAAAGTCAATTTATCTCCAAATGACATATTTCTTCGACCATGCCACTGTTCCACAAAGTTAACTCTGCGTTCAATAAACAGAATTCATGTCTTATTACTTTGACATATGGTGCATTATTGTGTTAGGGAACTGTAAAGTTTGTTGGTCTCGAGTCAACTTAGACAAATGTTTGTTGAGGAGTTTCCGCACCTGTGTTCGTGTTATATGTCTCTGTCGTGAGATTTCTGCGAGCTACTCTGACAATGATCGAAAGTCCTATGGATACGACATGATGGCTCTTCTTGAATTATGTGGGCTTGGGAGGGAACGTAACTTTCTAGCGAATAAGTTGAGGCGTATGACACGAAGATATTTTTTGTACGACATTACAAACTCACATATCTGATGGATATTTTAAAGTGACATGGTGCGTCTATGGCCTATAATAGCGACTCGCCACTAAGGAGGAGCCAATAGGAAGATAACAGCAATCTCTTAATGCTTAGGATTAGTTTAGAAACTGCAATCCTTAAGAATTTGACCGTCAAACAATATCGCTTTTTTGTAAAGGAGGTTTATTTTTTTATTATGTTTTTTAATAAGGGGTTTTTATCTTGGATATGCCAACCCTATCATACCTTTTAAAAAAATGTAACCTATCTAATACCTACAAAATTATTGCTTACAACAAAAAGAGGTTTATCTTGTTACCATTGAAATACATACATTTCAATAACACAGGTCATTTTAAATAGAGACTTTTCAAACAACTTTTAGGTACTTAGGCAACAAGACAGTCAAATAATATGTTTACCAAACGTATTATGATCTCATAACTCGATATATTCAATTGAAATAGAATAAAATTGACTTGCGAGCGAGCAATATAAAAATATGCAACCACTATATTCCGAAGGGAAAATCTGGTGTAAATCTGAGAAAATCCTTTGGGTAGACGGCCCAAGACGCTCAAATAGGATCAGGTCAGGCTTTGTAAGGACGGCTTATCGGCAGCTGGGCTCCATGCATATTAAAACCACCTGCAGAACCCGTAACTTGAGCCAGAGAGAATATTCTATTAGTTTGAAAAGAACCGCGACGAATGTAGCTAGGGAATTATTTTTACTTTGGACGAGATACGTATTTGTACTGTTTTATAATATACTAGGGGACCCAATAGACGTTATCCTGCATATCCACTTGAATGTATAAACAAAAATTCATTCAAATTAGTTCAGCTGTTTAGGATAAATAACCTAAACATCGACTGCAGCGCCATCTGCCGGGCTGATTTGTAAATCTAAACCATTCCCAGATCCCCTTGAACACACACAAAAATTTTTATCAAAATCGGTCCAGTCGTTTGCGAGAAGTTCAGTGACATATACACTCATAGAAGAATTATATATATAATGATGTATGTACATGTGATTCTTTGATTGAGGTGACCCGAACGAGCGTCTTACAAAAATTCTATAATTACCGAAAGCTGAAAATGTGAAAACATGCTTTGATTAGAAAAATATATTTTTATAATCGCCTCGCTCGGTAATATAATGAAACGAATGAAGTATTAGCTAAAAAATGTGCACTTTTACCTAATTATCATACACCATTCAATGCATCTATACAGATAAATAAAGTTGGAGTATCTGTTTGTAATATTAAATTAACCGCTTTTCACTACATGCATATGAAGAATACATACGATACATGTACCAAAAAAAGTTATGTTTTAAAATGAAATCCAAAAACAATTCTTCGTTTACGAAGTCGCGGGCAACAGCTAAGTAGTCCAATATAAAAATGTAACTATTGTATTCTAGTATTCAATGGCACAAAATAAACAAAAATAAATCAGCCATAAAATTGTTAACGACACCATGAGAATTACAATTGACACTTTGTAATATAACAGTGTCGAATATAAGATTTTGAACACCCTATCCATTAAAAATACATAAAAAATTCTCACTTCATCCTCTAACCGCACCAAGAGGAGCTTTTTACAAAAAGATTTTAAAAATTTCTCAGAAAATTTAAAATTTTCCAGATCGCTCCCTTTATAAAGGAATCCTGAAAGTGGCTCTTTATATGCTAAGTGATGGAACTCGACAGCAATACGAATGCGCTTCTGTATATGTATACAGTATACATAAGATGAAATATATAGAGGTAACATTCTGGTTGAAATCAACATAATAATCTGTAGAGTTTGATTGTTTGAACGCGCCAATCTTCAGAACTGCTGGTCCGGTTTGATTATTGGATTTATCGATAAAACATTGCGACTGTCTCGTTGGTCGAGTGGTCACAAGTGCGGTTGCCGGGGTTTCGGGTTCGATTCCCGGGTCGGGCAAATTATTACGGGTCTTTTAAAAAACATTTTGGTGGTAGCACGGAGTCCGGAATCGTGCCCGGTATATGGCAATAGGCTCACCCCTTATTACATGGGACTCATAACATAAATAGTGAAAAGTGGGTGTTGCGTTGGCATGAAGTGCCATAATATCCACCTCTGCCTACGCCTTCGGGGATAAAAGGCGTGATGTTATGTTATGACATCACGCTAAGAGCCAAGCAAAGAGAATGAAACTACGTGAAAGTAGCTACTGTTTTATAAATTGCTAAAAATTTATATTTTATACCCATCGTTTCAGCCTATATTAAAAATCTATTTTTTTATAATTTTATAACAAATTATTTCATTTAGACACTAGTCTTATCTGCATTGACCTTAAACTTGTAAAGACCTTGCTATCAGAATGTGATAACGGGTCAACATGTGGTTATCTGAGTACATTTCTTGTAGGCTTTTAACTACACTGATAAATAGTAATGATAGTTAGTATGTACGAATGTTATAAAACGGTAAGTGTTGAACTTATATTAAAACTAACCACTGTTGCGCGGTCTCACCCGCTCTGCACGGCGCCTATTGATCATAGCGTGATGTTTTATAGCCTATAGCCTTCCTTGATAAATGGTCTACCCAATAGAAAAAGAATTTTTCAAATCGGACTATTAGTTAGAGATACGCGCGTTTAAACACGCAAGCAAGCAAACAGACATAATATGACTTTTATAACTTTATATAATATAAAGTATAAGAAATAGTGTAAGATTAAGTTTAGCCACCTGACAAAGTTGTTCCTTGAATATAAGGTGAACTGAAGCAAAATAATCGAAAAGAAGTACAAGTTTTCATCATTTTGATCCTATTGGTTCAATATAGCTTGTACATACCTTAATACATAGCTCATTATCTCGTCTGCAAACACATTGTTAAGTAAATAAAATATCTAAACATATTTTTTATGAAATAGATTTATTAAATAAATCGCAGGATTTCATTACAGGCATAACGTTGTTTTAGAAAAAAATGTAATACAGATTTGCTTCGATTTAAAAGGCAGAATAGAATTATATACTCTAAAATATGGAGTAAATAAGTTAAATAGTTCACTGTACGCGAATCAGTCTTTTAGGCCGCTTTGGGTTGGCCTGCAGCTTTCATTTGGTTGATCTGTAAAGAAGAACAAAATAATGGTTTAACTCGTCGAGTACCGTATTTATAGACACAATTAAAGAACAATAGGTTGCGGTCACCGGTGACCGCTTGGTGTTTGACAGTTTAATATCAACGTAACCCATCAACATCAAGGGCCCGTAACTGTTCATTGCTAGACTATGGGTCTGTTGCTGATACGGAGCTGTGTAAAACGTTAAACGTCACTGGAGCTCCGGCTCGAAGTGCAGGAGTAGAACCGGGGTGGTTTTTAGTCAATAAGAGTCTGATACTCCTTCCCGCCTCACTCAGGCGGGAGAAGTCATTTGGTGATTTTCCCCCCTTAAAAAGGCTACCTATAGGCCTCCTCTACATAAAAAGGTTTGCTAAATATTTTCCAGGCACGGTAGACGGGTTGGAGATCACAGATCGAAAGTTTATCAGAAAGTGGTGCTGTCCAGTCTCTTGCAAATATTACTTGATACATCGAATATTTTGAGAGTCATTACGATAACTATTATATTTAGCTCAAACATTGGCCGTATCTAGGTTTATTATGAGTCTTTATTTATTTATCTCCCGAGAAGTTACTTTAGGAAATCGGGCCCACGTTTCAAACGATTGTGGGATATAGCATAGCATACAGGGTATTTTTTGTTATGTTTATTAGATGGATAATCAAAAATACACACAAAATGACTTGTACCTACACTCTACCATAAACCGGGTAATAAACCTCTTGCTCAAAAACCACACAAAAAAACCAAAAGAGAAGAAAACATTATCAGAGGATATAGCACAGTGAGCCGCAATAAGATCTCCTTCCTTCTTCACAATACCTCCTTTTTAAATAAGATATTATTAAACTATCACTTACCGTCTTAGTAGCGTTGTCCACTAATTCATTGAAGTTCTTCTTGATGGTGTCAGGGTCGAAGGCTTGTGACATTTGGTTGTTAACAGTCTTTGCGAATTCTTCCATTTGCTTCTGTAGTGTTTCCATGTAGTTGTTGTTAGCAGCAGGGGCATCACGTTTCACGAAAGCATGAACCTGTGTAGAGAAAAATATGTATTTATAGTTACAATTATAATGCTTATGGTGGAAGGAATAAGGAGTACTTTCGTAAAACTATTTTTCCAAAAAAAAAAAAATATTTTAGAACATTATCGCGATGTGCGGTTAACAAGTGGAGTTAATCTCGTGCTTTCATTTTTATATTACGTAAAACTTATGCTACAGTATACATGCAACCAGTATGTTACAAGCAAGAAATATAAACCCAAAAAACACTTAGAACTCAAATTCATATTATCATTTTATTTGTGCCATATCGTGGCCATGTTCCAAAAAGAGATAAAAGGTCTATACGAAGAGTCTGTGTTACAAGTTCTACATTACAAAAAAGCATACAAATCCAAATTGCAAAGATGAGAGACACCAAGCATAAAGGAAATCAAAGAAAAAACAACTTACGCTGACAAGGCACACAGCCAGAAAAACAATGAAGAGCTTGTTCATTTTGAAAATGTAAGAAATGGGACGTTGTTGCAAGTCAAAATCAGAATGCAAACTGCACTGTATGCCGCTGAAGTTCCCTTTATCTTGATGTGCAGAGAAGCCGATGTTTTGAAACCATTATCGAAATGACCCCGGGTCGTTTGTCATTGCTAATTAATAAATGAGTTGGTAACAAACAGTAATTGAGGGAGACTTTGGAGCCAATCAGTTGTATCCTGTAGGACAATTTTGCTGATCTCTTGCAAGAGTTATGTTTTGCTTACTTTTATTCTTTTACATATGTAGGTATCTTTTTAATTGAGCGCATCCTGAGACAGAAGTTGGTTAAAATATTGGAGGATGTATTTTCGGCTTAGCTTTTCTTTTTATGGGATAAGCCGGTAAACGAGCGGATAGATCACCTGATGTTTAGCAATCGTCACCGCCCATGAAAAACCCAAACACCAGAGGCGTTACAAGTGCGTTCCCAGTATTTTAGGGGTTAGTAATTTGAGTGGTGTTGATGATTTGGGCATTGGGGAGATTGGGCATGATGTTAATTTAGCCTCCAGTAGTTAACCTTATTCACACGACAAAACACAACTGTTGTTTCACGTCGGTTTTCTGTGACACCGTCGTAACACTCCGGTCGAGCATGGCGCTCCCACACTTAGGTTTCCTGTGTATAGCAATAAGTTAAATGCATAGAACTCTTATTGTAACCAAATAATTAACTAATATTAAATACGTGATGCATTTAATAGTTTTATAGGTGTGATGTTTACATTATTTTGTAATAAGAGATACCAAGACAGTATTGTATCTGGTCGTTTTTGCAGCTGGTGTTGTCGTTGTGCATCTTCATAAAACGAATCTCCGGTTAGTTGAAACTTATTCATATTGAGACTTTTGAATTCTTTTCTCTCTTTATCTATCTGTATTGTTGATTAGGTTGGTAAACACTGGGTACAATTTAGACGTGAGACAAATCATTATCAGGTTTTAAAAGTATTATAATTAAGTGTAGACAGAATTTAGATTATTCATGACACTAAATTGACACCGTATAAGTTTTGTTTGCACGTGACATTTTTCAAGGGAAAATAAGAGCCAATATACGCCAAAATTATGTGATCTGATTTTATAATCAACACCACGTCGTTATTGCATTGAACAAAATAATTTGCTGTTGGCCTTGCCACTGAATTGGAGATAATGATGCGATTATTTGACTCGTAACAATTTTAATTTTGATACATTCATTCTGCTTCCATGGTTGAGTGGTTTCAGTTAACTCTGCCAAACATTTGGTACTTTTATGTTTTTTTTATATCGTTGCCCCACACACTGTTGTGACACAGGAGAAACAATAATACAAACATACAAGTTCACATACACATGACACCCAGATCCGGAACGACAATCTGTGGATCACACAAAGAGTTGTTCCGTGCGGAAATCGAACCCGCGACACTGCGAGGCAGCCAGTTACCTAACCACCGCGCCAACCATGCAGTCAGTTTTAGATAGAAGTAAGTTAAGGCCATACATCAATTATCATTAACAGTCGGTGACAGTGTTCGGCCGCAGTATGAAACTTCTCTACATAAGAGCGGAGCCATAATCGCTCGGTTTCAGGTTTATTATAGAAAGTGCCGCTGCCTGATCTCTGTTAAAGGTGTCGTCTGTTATTCTTCTCTCAAAACCCACGTGGAAATAGTAGAGAAGGCGACGAATATATTCTACCTACCGTCATCATACAGCAACCTAAACCATATATGTATATACTGGTTATCACTGAAGTCGACAATCAAAATACAAAATTGTGGCAAAAAGAGTCAAAAGACGTGCACAGAGTGTACTTTTCCGTGGATACACGTAAGTCATTGTATTTTACAAACTATACGACTTGAATGTTTTTATCTTTTTGTGATAACTGTTGGTACCTTGACGATCACCAGGTGACAATTAATCGTCGACTTTTGGGACAACCTATATAAGGATATAACCTATACAAACTATTACCTCATGCTGTTTAATCTCCAAAGGAGTATACGTCATAAGCTTATAAATAAAGGGCGATACGATCATATCTTGTGTAATAGAAGGTTCGTGTCTTAATGGGAGCTAACGTTTTTTCCCCCACCAAACAGCTGCTAATGTAGAAACCCCCTTTTTTGTCTAATCACTAAAGCTTGTCAAATATTGCTCAGCCAATGGCGTGGCATTAGCTGATTCCCTATTGGACAGGAACGAGAGGTTCACACTAGCGTTGTCTGGTAAGCAAGCATACACCAGTACTTGGAATTCCATAATTAATAACCTCTTTTTAGTATGCGGATCATAGTTAGGTTTTTTTTTTAATCTTTATGGCGTGTTCTCACTTACGTATGGGTTGAATGACTGGAAGTATATTTACTAGAATTGGCTGAATATTTGTACTTAAACAAAGACTGATAGTTATCCTCAAGCTAGCCTAGATAGACTCCTGATGATCATCATCAGGAGTCTATCCGTATCCGTATCTGTCCGTATTAAGTACTCGTATTACGTTATCAGTTCAACTCCTCAGACATTTTACCGTTACGTTTCTTATTAGCAGTATGGATTTTCATAGCAGAACATATTTATTTGTATCTAAAAGTACAGTGACCAGCTAGTCAATTTTCGCCTTTCTTTATTAGATTTTCAACTTTATTATTTTGTTATTAAGTCAAAAATCGAATATAAAACCTGTCTATCATAATCTAAAAATCTATCCAAAAATTTAACAGATTAGAATTGCTTGACGTGCTGGTCATTGACCTTATTTTAATTGGATATATCCATTTACAATTAATTATGTGTGTGTGTGTGTGTGTGTCAATCACGTGTGATCAGGAATCTCACGACCTTATGATTCGCAGCCTTGTACAAATGTAGAAATAAAAAAAGGTATTTTTTTAAAATAAACTTTATAATGTTAGTGAGACATAACTTGTAACATACAGGTTGGGAAACGTGGATCTGTGATTGATTAATTTATTTTATACATGGATATACATAAGTATATTATTAATGCTATTGTAAAACATAATCAGTCTTTCAATTAGGCAGCGGGTTTGGCAGCATCAGCTTTGGGCTTCAAGTCGGCAATCTGTAAAAAGAAATAGAATATAAAATCACATGTTTTTATAATAACTATCGCGAGACATACTAAATTAACTAAAAATCGCGAGTTACTCACGTGAATATACTGAGAAAAGCGATGTCGCACGCTGCTCATGAGGGAGAACCCCTCTGCGGTTCGAAACTAGTAGAGCTTTTCTCAGTATATTCACGTGAGTAACCCGCGATTTTTAGTTAATAAAATCACATTACCAAAAACTTGCTTATTGTGTTTAAATCTGTATTCAAAGTCAAAGTCAGACATTTACTTCACTTAATCCTTGATTAGGTACTTTTAAAACGTCAGATTGAATTGTAAGTGAAGTTTCCATCATTACTCTTTTAACATTAATGAATGTTCTTATTTAAATTTAATACAACTGCAGGTCAAGCTATACCTACAAAACCAGTATATCAAGGTATCGCTTTGTATGATCTTTCGGCACATACAACGTTGAATTTATACTGGTTTTGTAAAGTACGTTTAAAAAAACCGACTTCAACCCTTTCTGTTTTTTGAAGTCAATTAATTAATATACTAAAACCGTCTACTACATAAACATAACATCACGCCTTTTATCCTGGAAGGGGTAGGCAGAGGTGCACATTACGGCATTAAATACCACTGTACAATGTAACACCCACTTTTCACTAATTATGTTATAAGTCCCATGTAATAGGGGTGAGCCTATTGCCATATACCGGGCACATTTCCAGACTCTGTGCTACTACTGAGATTTTTAAAAATCCAGTAATACTTTGCCCGACCCGGGAATCGAACCCGAGACCTCTTGACCAGCAGTTGCACTTGCGCCCACTCGGCCAACGAGGCAGATCTGTTTACTACAATAAATGTAACAAACATTTTTCTGAAAACGGGTTACAAAAATCGGGTTACCTAATGGCAAACCGCATCTAAATCGGTTCAGGCAATGGCGAGATAATCGCGTTCAAAAATACATACATACAGATCAAAATGAGCATCTCCTTTTTTTGAAGCCGCCTAAAAATTATGTAAAATTCTTACCGCTTTGGATGCAACATTGACGATTTCGTTGAACTGCTGTTTTAACTTTTCGGGGTCCAGAGCCTCGGCCACCGATTTCGATACATTGTCACCAAAACTCTTTGCACTAGCGGCAATCTTCTCGAACTGTTGTTGAATATCTGCTGATGGTGATGATGGGGCTGCCGCAGGAGCATCGCGTTTCACGAAAGCGTGAACCTGTGTCAAAAAATATTTCACTTATACTTATATACTTAATATATCTATAGAATATTCTATTAAATCCTTTTCTTGTCATATGACATTGAAAATAAATAAAGACATTAAAAAAATATTTTATGATCTTCAGCCATTGTTAGGCCAATGTCTTTACTGTGATTTTTAGTAAAGTGAATGTTAATAGGAAAATTTTACATCACTGAACAGTAAAGAAATTCTTCACAAATCTTTGACAATAGCATACAATTTGGTCTGACATTCATATCTGGTCAACACTTGATTAAGAAAGAAAAATCCTATTTTTTTTTCATAAACCTACTTACATCACATAAACCACTTCTTATGAGAATAGATTATTTTATAGAATAGGAGGCAACGAGCAGACGGATCACGTGATGGTAAGCGATCAGCGCCATCCATGGACACCCGCAACACCAGAGGAATCACAGGAGCGTTGCCGGCCTTTTAAAATGGAATACGCTCTTTCCTTGAAGGTTTGAATATTACATTTTCTAACTGTAGGTCTCGAATTGGACATGTAGAAGAAATAATAGTGATTACTTACGCTGACGAGGCACACGGCCAAAAGGACGATTAGGAGCTTGTTCATTTTGATTGACGTCTTCACAACTTCACAACACAGTTGATACTGCTGCTCACAATACCGGCAATCCTATATATTTAGAAGTTCGTCCAAATTATGTTTGAACTGCTTATCTCAATGACCTCTAATTTCCAACGAAATTTATAAGTTATTGGGACGGTCGAATGTAATTTCTAAGCAAACATATTAGTAAGGGTGGATGATTAGACGTTAATTGTTATTAGTTTTAAGTTGTAAACAACTCCTTAAGAATTAATGTCTGTAAATATTTGGTAAATGACAATGAAATGTTGTTTATTTTGCCCCACATTAGGATTTTGTCCTGTATCGTGAGTTCTTTTATAAACATACAAGTTCATATACACGTCACACCCAGACCCGGAACAACAACCTGTGGATCACTCAAAGAGTTGTTCCGTGCGGGAATCGAACCAGCGACACGTTGCACGACAGGCTCAGTCACCGCGCCAACCGTGCAGACTTAGTCAAAATATAGATACCGATTCGGAATCGCGGAGAACCTAACGGGTAACCGGGGCTCCGGTTCGACGTGCAGGAGAAGGATTGGGGTGGTTTTTAGTCAGTAAGAGTCTGACACTCCCTCCCGCTTCACCCAGGCGAGAGCAATCATTCGATAATTTTACCCCTTAAAAAATGTCAATATATAGATATCAGGTATTATTTTAATTGGAAAAATACGTATAAATGGCGAAAATTTGTGATAAAAGTTGAGGGACGCGAAATGTGATGTATTGTTACATCTTTTTTAATCATGTCATTAACACTAGTCATACAGCAAGAATGAATGTAATTGCATCATACAAAAGTTTGATATGATCAAAATATGACTAAGTTTCAACTTAATATTATTATTTTTTACCTTTTAGTATTATTTTAGCGTTTGTTCTAGAAAAATAATTAAACATATTATTTTTGCTTAACTAGGTATCAACATCGATATCGTTCAGGATATCGTTCCGCTATCATGCTTCTATTCATTTGACCAAAAATCACAGATCGTTTTTAGAATTCCGTAAAAAAAGAAACTGTTCATAAAATTCAATGAAACCAAACAAACAATACATGTTTACAAAAAATATATTTTATTCCAAACTCAGCATCCTAGTTCTAGGCACACAGCCTTCACAATAACTGGCAAAAGATTTTGTATCTACTATAGTTAGGTTAAGGTCTACATTGCATTACACAAATCAGTCGTCTCCTATGCAGCCGGAGGCTTGTTGTTCATGTCACTCATCTGGAATATTAAAACATTAGTTACAAATTATTTTAGACTAGCATTTGACTTCACAGTGGAAATAGAATTGCTTACCCTACACCTAACTCCATTGGACCCTGTAACTTGTATAGACCTAATTCTAATAACAGATACTTTCAGATTTATAAAAAAACTGACATGTTTTTACTGTTGACATCTTCTATCGTTCTTCCCTTTACAACAAGACAAATGTAATCTAACATTTCTCTTTTACGATCAAAACCCAACAACAAGTGATAGACCCTCACATTCTGGGATCTACATTTTATAGTATTAAATATAACAGACTATTAGAAAACAAGGCAAACAAAAATGAACCTTACAGCTTTGTTGATGCTTTCAGCAAACTGGTTGAAATTCCTCTTCATGGTCTCAGGGTCGAAAGTACTGGCCATTTGGTTATTAATGTTCTTGGAGAACTCCTGCAACTGCTTCTGTATCTTCTCTAATTGGTTCTCTCCTGCTGGCGCATCGCGTTTTACAAAGGCATGTGTCTGTTACAAAAAAGAAGATGGTGGATCTTTTATTGCAAAGAAATGACGATAGTGAGGATTAAACCACATTAAATTTGTTCACAATGAAAAGGAATAATATGAAAGAATACAACGACCTTATATTAAGATCTATGGATGCTTAGAAATCTTCGTAATTAGATAGTACAGTCAGCCGCTTTTTTTTTATTTTTTATGGAATAAGTCAGTAAACGAGCAGACGGATCATCTGATGGTAAGCAATCGGCGCCGTCCATAGACACCAAACCACTTCAGGTGTTACAAGTGCGTTACTGGCCTTTTTTTAGGACTTTTAGGGATTCGGAGAGTGGAGAAATTGGGGAGGGGGATTTTTGGGCCCCGGTAACCCCACTCACACTACGAAACACAACGCAAGTGCTATTTCACGTCGGTTTACTGTGACGCCGTGGTATCTCTCCGGTTGAACCGGCCCATTCGTGCCGAAGCATGGCTCTCCCACACTTATTTGGTATGCATATTACAAAATAAAGATATGTTCAGCACAGACATAGTGGACAATAACCATTCGTTGGGTACAGAAACGATGACAGATTTAGCTTCGTTAAAAATACCCAATTTAATACAATAAGAACTTATTTTTTTACTAAAACAATCTCTGGTTTCTTACTTGCATACCAGCTAGGCGATCTGTACTACGATTCAAATTACGATATAAATGTGGTATACCCAAAAATTTGTCTTAAAGTTTTAAAGTTATTAAGATCAATCTAATAAATTTACTAGCAAAATAAGAATATAATATTGTGAGAGTTTTTAATATAAAAAAAATACTTACACTAACAAGGCACACAGCCAAAAGGACAATAAACAGCTTGTTCATATTGATGAGGATAATTACAACTTCACAATGCAACAGTAGGATGCAAACTGTGATCTCTTCTATGCGAGACTCCTATATCTTCCTGATGATCAAAGAACAATCTGCAGTGACCTGAGGTCAATGGTGAATCACTAATCCTATATATAATAATTTATTGATGTTAAAGGGAGTTTGTTTGTTATACTAACATGCCTAAAGTACTGAACCAAATAATATGACTTTTTTAAACTGAAATAGATCGATCTGTACATATTATGATGATGGATATAAAACTTGATTTTACTGTTAGCATTAACAAAGCTTATGGCTCTATTAATGGCAAAATGTAGTCGCAGCCTAAGTTTCCTACTAGAAAAAAGCCTACAACAAAAGCCTATAGGTGACCAAAGGCCTCTTCTCACACGGAGATGATTTGAGCATTAATCATCACGCTTGCTCAGTACGGGTTAGCAAAAAAAGCCTAAGTATACTATATTAACTCGTCGAGTACCGTATTTATAGACACAATTAAAGAACAATAGGTTGCGGTCACCGGTGACCGCTTGGTGTTTGACAGTTTAACTTAATTTATAATAATCATTTTGATGCGAGTATACCGCAGGCATAAGCTAGTCAGATTATAAGCTACGCTTGCATTTTTGATGTTATCAACAAGCAACGTGCTACACACATGTTTTAATTGATCGTTGATCTGTCTGCTTGCCCGTTGGGATGGACTGATAAAATAATAGTCTGACCAAGAAATTAATCGATGAACTAGTGATAATATATATATAGATAGGTAATTAAACTTGATGAATAAAAAGCCCAGAGACTTTTTCTATCACATCATCTCTTACATTTTGTGTTAATGTGTATGAACTTTAAAAGTTTTTTTACATTCGTACGTCTTCGGTAGTCTAGTGGTTAGCCATAAAGTTGATACAAATGGCACACATTATTCGAAGGGACCGAAATATCATGGAATAGAGATAGCAGGTTCTTACAATAATATCCAGTGTCCACGCGTGACAGGCGGGTTGGTATCGCAGTTTAGATAGTCCTAATTTATGAGGACCTGCAGCCTAACTTTCGTCAAATGCTATACTGTCCCTATCCTGTGTGGCGGCGAACCTAACGGGTAACCGGGGCTCCGGCTCGACGTGCAGGAGAAGGAACGGGGTGGTTTTTAGTCAGTAAGAGTCTGACACTCCCTTCCGCCTCACCCAGGCGGGAGCAGTCATTCGATGATTTTCCCTACTTAAAAAAAAATACTGTCCCTATGACATCACACCTGCCAGTAAAACAGAGATGGCAACAAAAACGGAGTCTGCTTTGTTATCATTATACGTCGATCCTTATAAGGTCTCCAATGAACCAATTTCCTTCATTTTTTGCAGTTCGGTACATCAAAGTTGTGATGCAAATACCATACGGGATATTGGATTAAGTCGGTTCCCGGTCGTTTGAATCATTTTAATGCTTTGTTTCCGTAGCAGATGAATGAGATAATTGAACTGCAGTAGCTACATCTTCAGTACTTATATGCATGCTCGTCTGTATAAAGAATAATGTCAAGCATGTAGAAATACGGTGAATCTGTACTTAATGAATAATTTGATTTGATTTTTGATTTGAGCTATAAGATGGCAAACGTACTTTTATTCGAAAATTTCTCCATACGGAGTCTCGTATTATGCCAATTGTGTCAATTAGCCTCATCTTCTATTATTTTGGGTTCATGCTATAATTTGTAAATAAGGGGTATTTTTATTCTCAGTAGTAACACGGAGCCTTGAATTGTGCCCGGTGTAGGGCAAGAAGCTCACCCCCTATTACATGGGACTCATAACATAAATAGTGAAAAGTGGGTGTTACATTATACAGTAGCATAATGTGCACCTACCCCTTCGGAGATAAGAGGCGTGATGTTATGTTATGTTATGTTATGTTATGTTATGTTATGTTATTATATTATATTATTTTAAATAAAGTAACGTAAACATACTGTAAGAACATACATCTATACAATGTTTTGTGTAATTAGACATCTATACAATGTTTTGTGTAATTAGACATACATACATACATAGAACCAATATCAGCAATTCCATCTTGTATGTTCGAGGTGCATTAGATAGCAACAACATAACATCCGTCAGCTGTTTATCACTGCGGGTGTTGATGCATACTTGCATAGGCACAAAGTTCAATTATTATAATAGTGGAAATATTATTGAAGATAAGATTCCATTACATAGGTTAATTGGTAAATAACTAATTAATTAAAACTGACTCGGTGGTCTAGTGTAGATGCTACGTAGAGATTGGTCTTGGTTGATATTAAATACCCGTAATATTATTTTTACTTTAACACTTATGGAAGTCAACAAAAAAAAAAATTAAAAGTGAAGCTATGTTAAAAGACTGACACACTGGATAATTCCTAACATCCTACAAGATACATTATAATCAGACTCAACAATATTATTATCATTATGGTTTAAACATAGTACTGTAGAAAATTACAACACATAGTGTCTGGTCTATGCAGATGGTTCATTATAATCATACAAACATTATAACATATTACAAAATAAATGTATTTTTTTGTAATTATGTATTGTGTATTTACACACAATCGTGTTCACGCTTGTGTGATACGACTTTATTTTTATACTAGCTCCAGCCCGCGACTTCGTACGCGCAATCCCATTTTCCCCCCGTTCCCGTTCGTGATTTTCGATAAAAAGTAAAAAAAAGTATTCTATAAAAAGGATCCTATGTCCGTCTCCTGGTTCTAAGCTACCTTCCTGCCAATTTTCATCTAAATCGATTGAGGCGTTCTTGAGTTATAAATAGTGTAACTAACACGACTTTCTTTTATATATATAGATATGGGAGGATCATAAAATGTGTAAGATGTGAGGTGTATAAAACCTAATGTGAAGAATGATGACGTCTATATTCTTGAAGTGAGAAATGGATTGAGGTCTTTTTTGTATTGTAACTTTCGTGAGACATACTAAATAAATTATTATGTTTTCGGCTTACTCACGTAATAATTTGACTTGCTAGAGGCTCATATTCATGAGCAGCATTTCGCGATCCGCGACGCGGCGACTGTCGCGCTGCTACGCTAGCATGGCTTGAAACTAGTCGAGTTCCTCGTCAAATTATTACGTGAGTAAGCCGAAAACATAATAATTTATGTATTGAAGGTCATTAATACATGCTTGCATTTATATTGGACACTAGCTTATGGCTCAATTAATGGTAAAAGCTCGTCGCAGCCCAAGTTCCCTACTAAAAAAAGCCTACAACAACACTAACAGCCTATAAGTGGCCAAAGGCTTTTTCTTACACGGAGAAGATGTCGTCCGTGTAGATAAAGTTAGCTTATTTACTCCTTAGTACATCAGCTACCTACCAATAAGAGTCCTCTCAAAATCGGTCCAACCATTTCAGACATCAGCCAGAACAAACATAATATAGTTGTTTAACAGATAACATAACATCACGCCTTTTACCCCCGAAGGGGTAGGCAGAGGTGCACATTACGGCACTTAATGCCACTGTATAATGTAACACCCACTTTTCACTACTTATGTTATGAGTCCCATGTAATAGGGGGTGAGCCTATTGCCATATACCGGGCACATTTCCAGAGTCCGTGCTACTACTGAGATTTCTAAAAACCCAGTAATACTTAGCCCGACCCAGGAATCGAACCTGAGACCTCTTGACAAGCAGTCGCATTCGCGACCACTCGGCCAACGAGGCAGCAGTATAGTTGTTTAAGTAATGTAAAAATAATAAACGCAGTGTTTATTCCGTGAACAAGCAAAGAGACATGCTTTTACCTAACTCTTTCATGGGTTCCTTGAATTAAGGGATGATACTCGGGTGGTATTATGTTATTTTAGCACTTAACTTAAGACTTTAAATAGACAACAATAAAACGCATTTTATAAAACAAGTCACAATCATGGTTTATTGATGGTACGTCGTCATACATATGTATACGTGTAGTGTATTATCGTATTCATACTTTTTTAACGCCTGTTAGTTCATCATACTGTAAAAGAAAATAATTAGATTAATATCATTTTAAAAAATAGTGTTGGTCAACATTATTTCATTTATTAGATATAAAACAAACTCGGTGTTTTAACCATCGAGAATTTGGGATAAAATTTAGATTTATTTCAACTTATACTCAAGATTAAAAAAATAACAAATAAGTAGTGATTGTGTCATTTATTTATTTATTTATGTGTGCAATTAATGTGTGCTTGGTACCAGGGAATTACTATAATAAAAACCAGAAATTAATAAGCGTTGACTTCACATAGAATTCGAAGGGTGAATAGAGACGGAAAAGGGATAAATGTATATTAAGAAATTATTATATGATTTTTATAATAACTATCGTGATACATACTAAATCAAGTAAAAACGCAAGTGAGCTGCGCGACGTCGCCGCGATCGCGCACGCTGCTCATGAGGAAGAACCCCTCTGTGGTTCGAAACTAGTAGAGCTTTTCTCAGTATATTCACGTGAGTAACCCGCGTTTTTACTTGATTTATTATATGATTAAACATAGTACCCTATTCCCGTATCTATTGACCTCTCGAAGTCTATTCGCCCCGTTTTATTCGGTAAATAATATGTTTATGTACAATTGTATATGTGATAGTTAACTTAAAAAAATCACTGTTCATGAACAATGACAAATAACCTATTATTTACCTACTTTAAACTCGAGGCATTACAGCCTTATTTTTGTAAAACACTTACCGCTCTAGAAAATCGATTTATTTGATCTCCAATAACACTAAACAGTGGTTGCAAATGATTTTCACTGACATCTCCAGCGGCACTCGCAAAACTGTTATCAATGCATTCCCTAAGTTCCGCCATATTTTTCTTTAAACTATCAAAGTTTAGTGTCGAAGGAGTAGTAGAGGTCGAAGGACTGACTGTGATTGGATCTCCATTCTGTGGACATAACAAGCATCAACATCACACCTTTTAACAGGCAGCACTTTTAAACTATCATCATCAACAGCCTATAAATGCCCACTGCTGAGCAAAGCCTCTTCTCACACGGAGAAGGTTAGAGCAATAATCTTTTAAACTATGTAACATCCAAATTAATTATTATGTTTTCGGCTTACTCACGTAACTGTTTGACGAGGAACTCGACTAGTTTCAAGCGCTTTTTTTTTTAAGGGGGGAAAATCATCGAATGACTGCTCCCACCTGGGTGAGGCGGGAGGGAGTGTCAGACTCTTACTGACTAAAAACCACCCCGTTCCTTCTCCTGCACGTCCCGCCGGAGCCCCGGTTACCCGTTAGGTTCTCCGCGACTAGTTTCAAGCGCTGTAGGCTCATATTCATACGCAGCAATCCGAGACCCGCGACGCGGCGACTGTCGCGCTGCTACTCTGAACTAGTCGAGTTTCTTATAAGCCGAAAACATAATAATTAATTTAGTATGTCTCACAAAAGTTATAATATAGCCATAATGTAACATTCACTGCTTACTGAGTCCCATGTAATAGGGATTTAAACATTTTGACTCATAAGGCGCGGCATTCCGAAAGTCATATTTACTAAAAAAAAATATTCCGATAAATTCCATAACGCTTCTATATTTATGTCTTAAATTCTTTATACGGTCTTTTAAGTCATTATTCCACAAAATGAGAAATATCATCATCACGCAGAAGACATCACCTAGTCCTACATTTCGATACATGTATCTTTTATCATTTCGCTTTGTCTTTCAGAGCTCTACTGTTGTTTTTGTATATATTACAATTACTTTCAGCACTATTTTTAAATAAATAAAATTACTTACGACCAAAACCAATAACACACAAATAAAAATTGAATATTTCCAAAACATGTTAGCTTGTATGGAAAGACGAAAAATACTGAACTTAGTATTGGCAAACGATTAGTTTATGTACAAACGATGAATGGATATTTACATAGGTACAGTCGTACTCATAACGTACAGGTAAACTGGCTTCTTAGTACTAGGTATTATGCAAATACTATGGGCTTACATAATGGAACATAACGATTATGATTCTCTTAATAGGTAAGTTATGATGTCTGCCTTGTAAAGTGTAACTTCATTTGTTTACAGAAGGTTTTTTTTGAGTGGGGAAAATCATCCAATGGCTTTACCCGCCCGGGTGATACGAGAGGGAATGTCAGACTCTTACTGACCAAAAACCAGTCCGTTCCTACTCCTGCCTTTTGAGCCGGAGCCGCGACAACCCGTTAAGTCCTCCGCGGCGCCGTATCGGCATCAACCCTATTGAACCCCATCCATGGTGGTTTGTGATGGCTCTTTGAGGCGCGCGCGTCGAACACGACGCAACGTACGGTCGGGTTCCGGTGGTTCCGGTGGGGCGACGAGCCACCTATGCTCGCCGTCCGCAGGGCGTTTACGGAAGGTTAAGACTCGGGTCTTTGGTTTGGTTCAATTGGTTTTTAAATTCCTTAATAGAAACAAGGCCTCATACCAGGATTTTCTATGTTTTGGGTGCATTTACAAACATACTACATGCGAGTTCATGTACCAGAAAAAGAAGTTATGAAACACACAAAGGGTTGATCCTTGCAGGAATTCGACGGATGCCCAGTCTCTTTGCCAACATTGGCGTACAAAAAAAGTACGTTCATATAACATACATAGACAATACAAAGTGATCTCTTAATACTATAGGTTTGTGTCTATTTTTGATTCACACAAATGACACAAATCTAGAAATTCTTCAGAAATTCATACATTTATTTTGGTACACTTTAATAAAAAACACTACTTATCTATCGCGAGAATTTCGTCAGAAAACAAAAGATAGGTACTACCTACAATATTTCGACG
This sequence comes from Spodoptera littoralis, assembly GCA_902850265.1. Taxonomy (NCBI): domain Eukaryota; kingdom Metazoa; phylum Arthropoda; class Insecta; order Lepidoptera; family Noctuidae; genus Spodoptera; species Spodoptera littoralis. The sequence goes on from LR824542.2 coordinate 10,025,267, forward strand.
TATTGGCTCTATCAGTAGTAATTACGCTTTTTGTAAACATCCGAGAATTTTTGCAATAATAAAGAGGTTATCAAATCTCTTGATTCATATTCACTATTATTTACAATAATACTCAGTTCCTGGTAACTCATAAATAAATATTTTTTTTAATATCAGCAAACGGCGACACATCAAATATAAAAAAACATTGGTGCACTTTGGGCACTTTGGGCCCATAAGACAAGAAATTATCTTCATCTCCATTACAATTCGGGACTGGCTGTAGGTATAAATAACATTGAGTCTAATACAAAGAGGCCGGTAATAAAAAATAAAATGATGTTCCATATATTTAAAAAAATATGGTAGAAAAACTACTGGCAGATATATACTACCTACATACCTACATTAAATTTAAAAAAAGAATGTTAGACACATCCTTCTATAAGATTGTTTATCTACCTATACAGAAATTAAATAAAAAATCATATGCTTTGCAAAGTAATTAATTTTTACGACAGTAATTAGTGTCTGAGCTTAATGACTATTTTTGTGTAATTAACCATAACTACTATTTGCAGAACTCACGAGGCGACGTATTCGATAATATTTTAATAGCAAATAAGCTGTAAGAAATCGTAGAACCAAAGTATCATTCATTCATACAATCAATGTTTAGTTTTATTTAAGAGTCAATGACCTGATTTATCTGTGTTGCTTAGGTATAAAGAGTAAAAGTCATCGCACACGTAACGAGCACGGCTCCGGCACAGTATCAACTCAGCAAATTACTTGGCATTTAAAGTAAACATCAATAATTAAAAAAAGTGTTGCTGGCGAGCCGTCACCGGCACGCGGACGGCGCGCTTACAATTACAACCTTTTTGTATTGTTTTCAAAGCAGCTGGAGCCGTAGGTAAGCCGTAACAGAGCCATGCTTATTAGGTGCGCTATGACTTTAAAGATTAAATGTTAATACACCTACTCTAATCTAGTACATTTTTTTAGGGGGGAAATTATCAAATACCTGGGTAAGGCGGGTGGGCGTGTCAGACTCTTACTGACTAAAAATCACTCCGTTCCTTCTCCTGCACTTCGAGCCGGAGCCCCGTTAACCCGTAAGGTTCTCCGCGACTCCGAATCGGCATCAGCCCTGTTGCCCCATCCGTGGTGGTCTGATGGCTGTAATCTAGTACAATGACCTGCAGTACCCAGTTACGAAATGAAATGTATTGATATTTGAATTTTTCTAATTACTAAATTTTCAATGTTATCGCGAGGCATGAGGAGTTAAAAATGTGGCGGGACATTAACAAATGACAGAAGTCAGATGACGTACATAGACGAACGAAGCCACAAATCCTACATCGCACATGTGAAGTTAACATGCGAATAAACACGTGTGTAACATGCGAGTAAGTTCCAACGGACAACTGATGGTCAAAAAGCCAGCCAGGCACGATCACCGGGCCTGGTCGGAAGATTCTCGTTTTCTTAGGGCACTTTAAGTCAAAGTCAAAGCATTTATTTCAATTAAACCATAATTTGGTACTTTTGAAACGTCAACAAATACAAAATAAATAAGAGTCTGTCAGTCGGTCCGTCGGTGAAGCTAGGTGAAGCTAGGTGCTCGTTCCAAAATGTAGATTCGAATGCAGAAGAACGAGCATGAAACTCCATTCGTTACTTTAAAAAAAAGTATGTTCTAGAGGTACAATGTCTCTGATACATATTCCAATACTGTACTTACTCTTCCCTAAAAAGAGGTCCTACAATAGCAGTAGGCATGAGATGTTCTACTCCTTCAAGGACTAAAAAGAAATATAAAATTGACATCACTGTAACATTCTCGTATTGACAGTTCCTACCTCTATAATGAGTTTGTACTTGTGTGTATTCTATAATACTTCGAGAACGGCTGTCATTACTAATGTACCAGTACCAGTACATTGAAGCACATTTCTAAACATACAAACATTGTACATAATAATATTTGTATACCTTAATTTGACGGAGTAATAAATAATTACTCTAATCAAATACATATCGAGGGGTAACGGGCTATTTGGTTTAAGCGACATTTTTGCAACTTTACAGGAGAGCCTTTTAAAGTTTGAAATTTCGAAAAAAAATTCGTAGCAAAAACATTTCTGCAGTTATTTGAACGGGGTAAATTGCATTGAAATTTAAATTAAATTATCTAGTTGCTGATGCTAATTCTAAATAAAGCGGACCTTTAATTACAAAGATAAATGTCGCTTAATACAATCTGCCCTTTTTTAGAGTCAGGAAAAACGATTTAAGTGACTTCATAACTACAATTGGCTACAAGGGAAAAAAATTAAGCGACAATGCACTCTATTTATAGAGTCAGCTAAAAAATATGAAGTGACGAAACCCAAAATTAATAGAAGCAAGCTATTTATCTTAACTACCAATTCAGACTAAAATGAGTGACAGGCTTATTTACTTATGTGACATATAACATTGAAATTATAACGTTTAATGTTTATGTTTATTTACATCTAAGGCGATTAATGGCTGATAAAACAACCTGGATATATCGCAATCACCGAAAATCTCAGATGCTTACATTGAATAAATAAACACAACACAATATCAAAGTATTTATTTAGAGTAATAATAACAGTTTCAATAGGAATATCGATTATATTTCAGCAAAATCAATTAAATTAATGGGTCATTTACTGAAATTGCCGTTTTCTATGAAAAAATTTAAACGATTTTTTCATGTATTTTTTATTTGTATAATCAACGTAATCACCCATGCAATCAATGCATCGTTGCCAACGCAGTGGCAGTTTATTGATGCCCTTCTTCAATCAGCTGGACGGGTAGCAACAAATTCTTCAAATGCATTTTGTACTGCCTCTCGGTTATTAAATTTTTTCCCGCCAAGAAGTTATCCAAATTCTGGAAAAAGAAGTAGTCTGGTGACTGGTGAGTAAGGTGGATGTCGGAGAGCTTCACAACCCCAGTTCTTGTAACGTGGAGGCCGTCTCTTGTGCAGCTTTAGGTCGCGCGTTGTAATGCAGGAGCAATGGAGATTAGCGATTGACCAGTGCTGGTTGGAGATGTGTCAGCGTCTCCATCATTGTGTTCAGTTCTTCACACTACACATCCGTAGTAATGCTCACTCCGTTTGGTAAGAATTTGTGATGAATCAGAATAGCGCGAGCGCTAGACCATCAGTGACCATCACTTTTCTAGGGGTAAGTTTTCGTTTAGGGCATTGTTTAGGTGCTGAACTAGGATTCAACCAACATGCTAAACGCGTGTGGTTATCACACAGATTTCATTTTTCATCGGAGGTGACAATGCAAATCAAAATTCTTTCATTTGTGTGTATATTGAGCAGTGCAGTGCAAGGCACTACTCGATGCATTTTTTTTAAGGGTGGAAAATCATCGAATGACTGCTCCCGCCTGGGTGAGGCGGGAAAGAGTGTCAGACTCTTACTGACAAAAAATCACCCCGTTCCTTCTCCTGCACGTCGAGCCGGAGCCCCGGTTACCCGTTAGGTTCTCCGCGACTCCGAATCGGCATCGACCCTGTTGGGCCCCATCTGTGGTGGTCTGATGGCTCTTTGAGGCGCGCGCGGAATGCGACGCGCCGTACGCTCGGGTCTGTTTCTGGTCGGACGTGGAGCCACCCATGCTCACCGTCCGCAGGCCCGCGCTTACGGTAACTGGAGATCGTCCCGCGATCCCCGACGCCAGGTGTGTCCTTCGCGATGGCTGGGTTGCGAGGAGCCAGCGCTTCGCTGCCTCACGCGTCCCGCCTCCTCCTTAGCTAGCATAACTGCTTCGCAAAAGGAGGAGACGGTATCCCAGTCCCCCTCGCACTGCTCGATGCATACTTAGCTCTGTTGATCATTTAGTTTGTGGGACACCCACTTATCAAGCTTTTTTACCTTGCCAATTTGACGCAAATGTACCAATATTGTTTTGACGCTAACGCCGAAAGCTGTTGCTAAATCAGCCGTAGATTGTATGTCATCAACCTCCACAATAGCCCTTAAATTGTCATTGTTGCCAAAGTTCATCTTGAAATTAAAGTACTTAGGATTCAATTTCGATGAGCGTTTTACGTAAACACTGGCGGTGTGCGCGCGTCCCGTATGTCTTCGGCGCACTCTGGAGTTACTGAAGCGCCAGCGCACGATAGTCCAGTTGGATGATAACGATTTTTAACACCAGGGCGATGAAATAAATATGGTATCATATGACATGATTGAAATGTACCATATTAAAACTTAGTGATTGAAAGACCGACTCGTATTTCTATGAATACTGGAAAAATGTTTCAATATTAATTATCAATGTTATCGTCTGTATAAAACGACATGCATTTAAAAAAAAAATGAGGGTTAAATGGTTTATGACTAAACAAAATATCTAAACGAAAACAACTATTTGGTTTAAGTAGCACCCTGCGTAGGAAATAGAGGCAGCTAGAAATGTTTAAGAGACGTACCATGACGCATTTGGATGACGGACAAATGTTTTAAGCGACATCACACCGTGTGATTAGTGGGAACTCAAAATGATTCAAGTTACTTGTTAATAAAAATTAGAAACAAGAAAAACGCTTTAACTCATGTTGACTTAATAATTAGAGATAGGGTGACTGGTTTATGTCTCGGTTATTAATATGATGGTATGGTTCAAGTACATAATTTAATAAAAAATGCGAAATCCATGTCGTTTAATACACTGCCACTTTGGAAACAACATGAAAATAGAATTGTTTGAAACGCCAAAAAAGTGCTCCGATTTTAATGAAACCGGCATCATTCGACGGAGAAAAATTCGCTGATTCCGAATATATATATAACTCAATATCGCCCAAAATGTCGCTTAAACCAAATAGCCCGTTACCCCTCGATATGTATCGCTCGTAGTTTAATGAGCACAAGAATACAAATAAAAAAACAACCTGTATCTTATTAATAAGATTCCCTCACTTTACAGAACAAAATAAAAAAAAATAGGTTAATGTATATTGATGGACTCTGTACTGTATATCTCAGGAGCTTAGAAATACCAACAAATTACCAGCATTTAGTTCTTTTTTTGTCAAACAACTGAGTTAACACCATAGATATAACAAAGAAAGAGATATGGTGTGTAATACAAATGTATCCAAAACAGGTGAAGCCAAATACGGTACCCAAATATGGTTGAACAGCAAAAGCCTTCAACCTATGATTACTTTTTCTTATCTCGTTAGTGGTGTAGTTTGGCAGTACACTTCTCTGACCTCACAGAAAACCGACGTGAAGCAACGCTTGCGTTGTGTTTTGTCGTGTGAGTGAGGGCCCAATTACCCTCCCCTTCCCCAATCTCCCCAATCCATGAATCCCCAACGATCCTCAAATTCCTGATCCCCAAAAGGCCGGTAACGCACTTGTAACGCCTCTGGTGTTCCAAGTGTTCCAGGCGACGCCAATTGCTTACCATCAGGAGATCCATCTGCTCATTTACCGGCGTATGCCATATAAAAAAAAACACTTAATAAAGGATCTGAAGGCTGGTGTAAAGTCCTGAATTTAATTTATAAAATGTGTATAGCGCTAAGCCTTGTATTTGGTTTCGTACCTACTAGGCTATTCTGTAAGTTTCATTTCGAAAGATCGAAATAAACTCAACGCGGTCCGCCATGTTATTGGTTGTGAGAATTATTGTGAGAGAGAGAACGTTGCGTTATGTTTCGTCGTGTGAGTGAGGTTACCGGAAGCCCAATTACCCTCCCCCCCTTTCCCCAATCCCTCAATCCCCAACAATCCTCAAATTCCTGATCCCCAAAAGGCCGGTAACGCACTTGTAACGCCTCTGGTGTTCCAGGTGTTCCAGGCGACGCCGATTGCTTACCATCAGGTGATCCGTCTGCTCGTTAACCGGTTTATCCCATAAACAAAATAAAAATAATCTCGACTAATGCGGGCAAGAATGCGATCGAGCTTACTTCGAAAATTGAAATTTACAGTTACACAATAACCTAGCAAGTTTAAACTTAACAATAAGCCTATTCTAGTGACAAAATAATCTCTTTGACTAAAAATATCTAATCCTTTAAAATAAACGCTAAATTTATACAGAAATTCTGATAAATTCGCAGTATTAGGTATTATGTTCCCGACTGTGCTGCCAATTGCGCTAATAGTCGGTGTTCAGTCCCAATTGTTTGAAGAGATCAAAACGGTGAGTTGATATAGTGATACCTAGAACCTAATTATTGAAGTTTCGAATCTATATGTATAACTCTAGAGAACTAGGGCTTTATATCGACTAATGGAGTATCGAATTCCAAATTAGTATCGATATTATTTAACTTCTAGCAATTTCTAGTAGTGCTACACAGGTAGAGTCAAAGTCAAAGCATTTATTTCAATTAAACCATAGTTTGGTTGGTACTTTTGAAACGTCAAAAAATACAAAATAAATAATAGTCTGTCAGTCAGTCCGTCAGTGAAACTAGGTGAAGCTAGGTGCTCATTCCAAAAAGTAGATTCGAATGGAGAAGAACGAGCAAGAAACTCCATTCGTTACTCTATTTAAAAAAGTATGTTCTACAATGTCTCTGATACATATTTCAATACTGTACGCATATGTAAGAACAATGCAAAGACACGCTTGACGCATTATACTAATAACTTACTATAATTAAAAAAAATAAAATAAACAAATAAAAATCTTAAAGTCCAACATGGTGCTCACATATGCATATGCATGCATACTAGAGGAGTTGTTATTTCTATTACATCCATACATACATAACTTCACGCCTGTCTCCCATGGGGGTAGCGAGAGACTATGGAACACCATTATTACAACGCTATTTATATTACAGTTGTTTAATAATTATGTTATGTTACGTTCTCATGTAACAACTAATGATCCTATTCGCATACACTAGTTAGTACTGGGTATAATTACAGCATACGGGTGCCATGGTGGCCCGGATTATATTATATATTATATTTTTATATTTGATATTTTTCATTTCATTCCTTCTGTTTTAGAGAGATTTGCTACATTTCGAAAACACCTTAATAACATTTTGCCTGCTCTGGAAATCGAACTTAAGACCCCATGTTCGGTAGTCGTACCTTCCAACCATTAAGTTAAAAAGGATATTTAGATTATACAGCTAATGCAGTGCTATAAATGCGATGACGTCCCAAGTCTATCATCCTATCTAAGTCTACCTAAGACCTAAAGGCTCGTACACAAAACTGCGATGCGATGCGATGCGAATTCGCAACGCAGACAATTAGAATGCGAATCGCTGCGATGCCATTTCGTGCGACAAGGCTTGTCCCAGAATGACTATTCCTTTGACGACCGTCAACCGTACTAAACGTATTTTAAATTGAAAACTAGGTCGTCACATGGATCGTAATAATAAGTGTGCACTTCTGTTATTGCTTAGGAGATACAAGAAAAAGAAACAAAGAAGATTAGATATTGATGTGCGACGCGAATCAATTCGCAAGTTCTTGCGATGCGTAGAGGGAGCTCGCACATTTAATTTTGTGCGATGCGACGTCGCATCGCAGTTCTGTGTACGAGCCCTTAGAACATCAAGGCAATCAGTAGACACTCTTTTTAAGGGGGGAAAATCATTGAATGACTGCTCCCGCCTGAGAGAGGCGGGAGGGAGTGTCAGACTCTTACTAACTAAAAACCACCCCGTTCCTTCTCCTACACGTCGAGCCGGAGCCCCGGTAACCCGTTAGGTTCTCCGCGACTCCGAATCGGCATCAGCCTTGTTGGATCCCAGCCGTGATGGTCTGATGGCTCTTTGAGGCGCATCAGTAGACACAGTTATTTTCTAATAAGTACCATGAAATAACAGAGACAAGCAACGATAAATCTTTAATAGGTTATCATCTATTCTAATGTAGGTACATAGAGACTCTAATTACAATAACAAGCGATATTACTATCTATTCTCGGTACCTTGGACAGATGTGATGTGACTTAAAGTGTTAGGTCTTTCCAGATAAATAAAATGTTATGTTTAAACCATAAAATAACCATTTAAAACTAATTTGCCCTCACTAAACATCTAAACATTAACAATAATAATATGTCTTTTGTAACTGAAAATAAAAAAATGCTTCAGAATAATAATAATCATTTTAGCTTAGATCCCGGGATTGCCTGGTGAGAACTGAAAAAAAAATATTACGATTTATTTTTGTTTTCCAAACTTAAACTTCATTTAAGGCTTGTACAATGAGGATGTCTGACTTATCAACTAACTTAATCAACCAACATATATGTACTTCTCTATGTAGAAAATCTGCAAATTAATACCAACAAAAGTCCTGTGTTACTACTGATTTTTTTTAAAAACAGTAATATTTTGGGGCACCCATTAATCGAACCCTAGACCCCTTGCCCAGCACTCGCAGGCCAACGAGGCAGTCTATATCATCAATCCTAGTAAAAAATAATCATTTGACAACCAGACTATCCTAGTATATAGATCCTATGGCAAAAAAGTCCAATCATTCCGTATATCAGTTACTTTACAAATTAACACAATGATTAGCAAATAACGAAACATCTAAAAAGTATCTCTATTTAGCTACATTACGCATAAACGCTAGTCCACTTAACATAACAATCCAAAACAAATATAAACTCAAATCTTCGAATAAGTAATAACTTATACATAATAATAATTCTAAAATGACAAACATAAATCGCTTCGAGTACATTTGCAGTACAAACAGACCTTCGGTTTATAAGTAACTGGTCAAACATGGAGTTTGTATTACGTTATGCATTGTCTACTACGTCCACAACTTTAGAATTGTGGACGTTTACTCAAGGGTTTAAGTGTATAACCGGAGATAGGAACCGCTATTAGTGACACGTATAACTAATATGTTGATATTACAATAAAAGAGTTGTTTTTATAATAACTATTGTGAGACATAAATCGCGGGCTACTCACGTGAAAATACTGAGAAAAACTCGCGATGTCACGCAGCCTGCGTAGGTAGCGACCGCATACGCTGCTCATGAGGAAGAGCCCGCCTGTGGCTCGGAACTAGTAGAGCTTGTCTCAGTATATTCACGTGAGTAACCCACGATTTGACTGACTGCCTCGTTGGCCGAGTGGTCTCAGGTGCGACTGCCGGGCAAGGGGTCTGCCTACCCCTTCTGGGATAAAAGGCGATTTTTAGTTAATTTAGTATGTCTCACAAAAATTATGAAAACAGAATAAAATATACATTAAACTTTACTTTTATTGAACCTGAACACTCACCCAACTGTTGAAGTAACCCATCAAATCTTTATTTGTTTTCTTTTCATTCTGCTTCCTGGCGTCTATATTTGGATCGAACGTTGGATTGTACTGATCAAATAATTTGGACATGTCTACCAAATAGCCGGGAAGTCCGAAATATCCAGGCCTATCTGTGATTGGTCCTACTGCAGCTTCTGGCATTTCAGAAAGAGTAGCAATAGGGGGAAATACATTGGTTACTGGCTGGTTCGGTCTTGCAGATGCCTGAAATAGATGATATTACGTGAGAATTATCGTTTTTTTGAAAATGGAATTTGAAACAAGATTTTTAAATTACACTTTATGGCTTATTTTCGGGAGTTGTAAATAGTCATGACCTTTTTAAACACAAAATATAATAGTTACATCTGTATTATTCGTACAAATACAAGGTAACCTTACATGCATGATTGATGTTTATCTGCCACGTTAGATGTAAATTAATACATTTTAATGATGTTTAATGTTATCGTAAACAAGATACTTTTAGCTTTATGTACTAAAAACATACATTCGAATACGCATATTAAGTAATTTAAAAATCTTGTTATAAAACCATAATACTTTTTACAACATACCTCTTAGCACCAAGAAATATACATGTATAGATAGGCTTACATCATATACATAGATATATAACAACAGTTTTGTAACAATAATGCTAATGATACGCCAAATTATACATTCATTCGGATGCCGTTATTCTACTTAATGGACTACGATTATCATATAAATGGAACATTGTATTAATCTATGCTATTCCTAAATTTAAGAGAAATGTATTCAATGAAGCGGAAATTATTATACTTTATCTATGATTTGAAAAAATCCTCTTTTTTTATTCGTCAATTTTTTCCATATCAGTCATCCATCCACTACAGAGCCGCGAAAAGCCTTACGGGGCATCGGCTCAAATATCAGGAGTAGGAACGAGGTGGTTTTTAGTCACTAAGTCTATGATACTCCCTCTCTCCTAACCCAAGGCGGGAGAAACCATTAAATAATTTTCCCCCCCTCCAAAAAAAGTCAACCATCTAATGCCCGTGTTTGGTCACCACTGAACGTTAGGACCCCCATTTATGACAGAGGTTTGATATAATATCCACGCTGGCCAAGCACGTTATTGATTGCAGCTATCAAATAAATGCTTTTTCGTTTTTTTTGGTATAAGCCGGTAAACGAGCAGACAGATCAGCTGATGGTAAGCAATCGGCGTCGCCCATGGACACTCGGAACACCAAAGGCGTTACAAGTGCGTTACTGGCCTTTTTGAGAATTAGGAATATATTTGAGGATTGTTGTGGATTCAGGGGTTGGGGAGATTGAGGAGGGCGGGGTAATGGGCCTCCAGTAACCTCACTCACACGACGAAATACAACACAAGTATGGCTTCATACGTCTGTTTTCTGTGAGGCCCTGGTATCATTCGTACCAAAGTATAACACTATCAAACTTACTCTTTCTCTTTCATTATTTCAGTTTAAGGGATTTATCAGAGACCTCTGCTACGAGGTCTTTGTTATTGTGGTTCTTTAGTCTGCTTAGACAACACCAGAGTAGGGTTGGTCCCAAACGTATTCTTTTCGGTCATTTTATTACCTACTGACTAATTAAAAGATGAAATATCCAATCACAGCGTCTGGATAGATGAATATGACGGAGCAGTATCCAAAACAAGGACTGTATATGACACCACACTCAAAATACTCACGAAATAAAAGGCGGACGAAACTAACAATATATAAAGAAACGACATCTTTGACAAAACAGTACTACAAATCTAAACATAATATATATCTAGGTCCCTTTTATACATATACGAAGTTCTTTATTACTTTTCGATGGGCTGGGAATGTCACGTCCAAATGATAAGGACTAGTCTTAAAAGTATGGTCATCTATTGTTTAAATGAAACTCGATACTAAAGTTATCAATAAATGCTGCAGAAATGATGCTAAAATCCTTTGTTTGGTTAATACTTTGTGTATGTGAATACATAGGTTGAATATTTGTTATGATTACAAAATAATATATCTGCTTTAAAATTACTCCATAGTTCTGTATGAATAAGATGTCGGTAACAAAACAACAATTACAAAAGTTGTCGAAGGTAATCTCAAAAAATAATGAAAAAAATCATAAAAATATTGAAACGTAATCGTTTACGCTATGCCTTTGTTATCTCTTATTTATCACTTATTTCCACGAATTAACCTACTCAAATACATCAAACAAAAAGAAAATATATTTTCCTTAGCTATTTTTCCAATTCCCTTCCCTTATTCAATATTATACAAGCTCAGATTTAACAAATCTCATGTAAATGTGTAATGTGTAGGATAATACAGGAGCAAATAACGCACAATTTTGATTTATATAAAACAGAAAATTTATTGTTAACATCAATTGAAACACACAAATTAATTAAGATCAAACATGTACACATTACCAATACCAACCTAAAACAGGAAAATCGACAATTAAAGGTTTTTACTTCCAATATTTCAGTAGATCGACACTGTATTACATTAACCAGCTGAACAAGCAATTTAACTTTTCTTCTATAAAACTTTAAAACAATTAGAAAATATTACATTATTAAATCTACCCGAGGTTTTGCATTCTATCGAAAAAAGCGCGGGCTGCTGTCAGCTGTCACTGTCCCACTTCGTGTCAAACGTCATTATTGTTAGGCGACGAACACAAGGCTGGTAATAAGGCTGCGCACACACATTATACAAAGCATCTTACATACATATGACTATGTACATGTAAAACTGTTCAGAGTTAGCAAAAACAATAAGTCATCATGCATAGCACATAATATTGTTTGTACGAATAATATTTGTCACTTCATATTACGAAAGTTGGTTTTGAATTTTATCAAAACTGCGGTATTTTAGTCCATCGCTTTGGGATATAAACAGTCAACTCAACTTTGCGGAAATATGCTAAGCTCTGCTAACGAATAAAATGTGTGTCTATAGAATGTTGTGGTTTGTTTTTTGACTGCACTGAGTTTTGATTATGAAATGTGCAAAAACAAATCCGAATTTGAGTCCTTTATTTTAATGGATGTACGTATTTTCTTTTGTCGGATATAACAACGTAAACAATAGTACATTATGTTGTAGATACTAGCTGTTGCCCGCAATTTCGCCCGCGTAGAATATGAAGTTTAGGACATAAGACAACAGACATTTTATGATTTATTTTTTTGGGTATAGGTATGTATCGTATGTATATTCATATACATGTAGTAAAATGCGGTCGGTGGCTTTAATAATTATACGCATACATTTCAATTTTATTTATCTGTATAGATTATTAGATATAGATTATAGCTATCAATAGAATTTGGTAAGAAACAAACGCGACCATATAGTTATGTAGTTTCTTTGAAAGCCTCAATGCATCGGTTGAATGATCACAAACATAACGAACAAATAAGAGTTTACGAATACTAACAGAGTACCTGGTCTATCACAATAATCTTGGTCTATTTACAAGAACTGCCCTTATAACGTAATTTACCATGTAGAATAGAAAAGACTTAACATGATAACCTTGCATACCCACATTTCCAATACGCATCTCAACCATACGTTCAAGAAAATGCTCTTTCGGTCCCTCTAAAAGATTTATGATGGTTAACCAACGGTTTGCGGGCGACCCATTTTGAGTTGTACCGTCTGGACACTTTCCACCAACACTCACTTCATTAATCGGATTTTCCTTGAACCATGCCACATGGCGATACCGCACAGACATCCTTTTCTCACCCATTAGTGCCACTACACCCCCGAACCCGCAAAGGTCGTTAGTGCTATTATTTCTCTCTATCCCACTCAGGAATATCCCATTTTCTGTCCTTGTCCCCCTCAACAAGGTGCTTTCTATCGGTACTTGTAAATGAAGTAAATTCAAGGTTACGCACATTTTCTTTCGCTTTGCTACACTAGTTGTGATACGTAGTTTTGTCTGATTTAAGTTTTGAATATTTTAGCCTCCTATGTTTTACTATTTTATTTAAGTGAATCTTTAAGTTTTAAGTATGAGAAAGTCATACTTCGGCACGAATGGGCCGGCTCGACCGGAGTGATACCACGGCCACAGAAAACCGACGTGAAGTATGTTTGCATTATGTTTCGTCGTGTGCGTAAAGTTACCGCCCTCCCTTTCCCCAATGTCCCCAATCCCTGAATCCCCAACGATCCTCAAACTCCTTATCTCCAAAAGGCCGGTAATGTACTTGTAACGCCTCTGGTATTCCATGGCGACGACGATTGCTTACCATCAGGTGATCCATCTGCTTGTCGGCTTATGCAAAAAAAAAAAACTTTCTATCTTTCATAAAATATTTCGTAAGACGAATGAATATTTTGAAACTATTGGAAAAAATATAAAAATATAACACTATTAATGTAATACTCTATACTGAAAATTTTCCAAGTATTCATAAGAAAATTGAAGGCCTAGATGACAGAATTATTTAACTTCAAAATTCTTATTAAATAACATAATACATAAGTCTGTCTGTACGTGTCTGGATAATATTTTTAAAACAATGGAACGTGATAGACGGGCGCGTCATTTAGATAAAAACATAATTACTCTTTACTTATCTTTAGAGGTGTATGCAGTTAGTATAATTTTGTTTAACTTATAATCAAACTTATATTACTTATAACTTATAATCAAATGCATTGTAGACAATATTTTGATGACAAAACCGTTTAGTAAAATAGTCAAAGAGCTACATAAAAAATATTTATCTTCATTTATAAACTGAGAAATTGTCTTTGCTTTTAAAATTAAAAAAGAACATTATTATAATAACTTCATAATTTGGCAATCATTGTGAATATATACGAAGCTCATTTCTCTGATTAAAAAAACAATTGAAAATATTTATATTCTGAAGAAAAGAATGAGAGACGAGCATGCATGAAAAGACTGATAACTGTTGATGAAGCAAAAGAGTTATGTGAGAATCGTAACAATTGGCATTCATTGCATTGCATTGGCACAGTCTCTACTTACCCCCATGGGAGACAGGCGTGAGGCTATAAGTATATAATTATGTATAAAAATAAAAAATACAAACACTAATATTGACGAAGCACTTTCTTTGTGCAAAAGTACTGTATATATAATTAAAAAATAAACCCCACAAAGATTCAATATTAAAACTGCAAATTAAAAATCTAATATAAACAATATTGCCGAGTTAATTGGAACAAACAAATAAAAGAAAAAACAATACAATCTAGTCTGAATTGGACTCGTTCAAAAACTGTCCTTTGCTATTAAAATTACTGAACATTTTTGGACATAGCTTCAAATTGCTGTTGAAAAAATAAAAGTACACAAACCTTTTTATGAATTTACGAATTGTTTTGTTTGTGAAATTAATTTTAATGTTTTTAGAAGTTTAGAAGGTGAATTAATATAGTTACCTCTTTTTGGAGACACCAATCTGAACACTCGTATATAATAGGTATAAAAACAATGACCTCTTATATTGTGTTCGGCTTTAAATAAATGAGCTAGCTACCTTCGCTATTTTTTTTTATTAGTCTTCAATATACACTATCTAATTATGGCATATAAGGCGAACTTAATGCCATATAGCATTCTGTACCAGTCAACCTTAGGGTTTACGTAGAAAATCTGCGAAAAATAAGGTACGGAGAATAAAGTAACAGCAAAAGCAGAGAGAGGGAAAAAAATATGATAATTCTTAAATAATATAGCTATACATATATATTACATAATAGTAAATAGTATATGCTAATGCTATGTAGTTAGATGCAATAATCTTTCAAAAAATAATGTATGTATCCACCCGTGCCTTAAGAAGAAACCCTATTACAAACGATTTCCAATACATAAATATCAATAGAAACGACCCGACTATTAACAACAAAACTTAACGATATTTGACACTTCATAGCCGAAGTATAAGCCAAAATTGTTTGTAAATAGGTCCCTACATAGATTCATATTTACTTGTAATGTCAACCTCGATAGTCCACGCACCGTTTATTAAATTAAACCCTCTTAATATTTCAGCTGGGCCTGTATTTACTTAGGACCTCAAGTTAGGCTCTTATCTCACTATATAGAGGTAATGCGACTCCGAGATTATAATGGTAGCATTTTCCGTGGTCCGGACGAGAAAATCTCACGGTACAAAGTTAGACTGCCTCGATGGCCGAGTGGTGGCAAATGCGACTGCCGGACAAGGGGTCTCAGGTTCGATTCCCGGATCGGGCAAAGTATTACTGGGTTTTTTAAAACAAATCTCAGTAGTAGCACGGAATCTGGAAATGTGCCCGATATATAGCAATAGGCTCACCCCCTATTATATGGGACTCATAACATAAATAGTGAAAAGTGAGTATTACTTCTGTGTGCACCTCTACCTACCCCTTCTGAGATGAAAGGCATGATGTTATGTTATGTGTTACATAGCTAGATTTCTTTGGTGTTGATTAAAGGAGCAGAATACTAATAGCTCATTTCGTGAAGTTGCTTTCGTTGTGGAAAAATTTTGTGGTTTTTTTTATTACTAGTACTGCATTTTTTTGCACGTTTTTTTAGTTTTCTAGACACGTAAAATGTGACTACTTAGTACATACAATGTATCGGATTGTGTATGCGAATCGAACATACAAGTTAGTAATATTAATTCAATTTCATAACTTTCAGTGTACGATAATACCCCTTAACTATGTGGGAATTAAAAATAGACTAAGTATCTACTACGTATTAATTTACTCTAAATCTTAAAATTATATTTTTTTGAACCTACAAAACAAAATGATCTTGATGCCAAGTATTATTAGGTGCTAGCTCCTGTACTTTTACCTACAAGAAACGCTTACTCATCAATATAGGAACTGCTATAGGGATGGCATTAACACATAAGTTAGTAGGGTTGTCGCTATCGAAACTAATGCGGATGTTAAGCAACAAACCACGTATTCAATATAGAGGGCGCGGCGGGAACAACATCATGAAACGCTCGTTAGTTGTCATCGCCAACCCTGAAATAGTGTATACGTGTTTATGAAACTTCAAATGTGGTGTAACTGTGTCTATTGGGTTCTATGTTAAGGGAAACTATTTTGATTATGGTAAGACGAACAATATGGTAGTAATTTAGTAATGCTATGTGTATTAGGTACGAATGATTTCTTTGATAGTTTAGAACCACAGAAATATTAATATATCTGTGTTTAGTACCCATCTTAGTCCAAGTGTAGAATAAACACCCAAGTCCCAAGTCTACTTAAAACATTTGGGACACCATGGTTTATAACATCATATCTAATCATAACATTTAAGGCGAGCATTAGTAGCTCGCCGCTCGACCAGAACCAGGTCTGAGCGTAGGGTGCGTCGCGTTCTTTGCGCACCTCAAAGAGCCATCAGACCACCACGGATGGGGCCCAATAGGGCTGATGCCGGAACCGAGGTGAACGTAAAGGTTATCGGGGCTCCGGCTCGAAGTGCAGGATCAGGAACGGGGTTGTTTTTAGTCAATAAGGATCTGACACTCCCTTTCGCCTCACACGGGCGGGAGAAGTCGTTCGATGACTTTTCCCCCTTAAAAAGGGCCTATTTTATAATGTTAAGATAGCCGCTATGTACCCGATAAAGAATTAAGAACATAATTTGTATGGACTATCTGTCACATACGTTTATCGGGTACTTATATGGAACAGGCGCTTAATGTGGCAATTACCATCGTTAACCCCAGGCGCATTTCAATGGAACCAAGTGAAGCTTTGTCAATTATAATTCATTTCCATTTCTGAGGTTCTTAATTGATTAAGCAGTTAACGCCGCCGTTTTTCCAATTCTGTTATCTTCATCGTGAAGGATATTTGAATAGGATTTTCGCAGTAGTTTTAATTAAATCTCTATGCTGCTTTTTTCAGCTTTGGCTTTTAGAAGACGTGGATTTTTTAATCTGGAGAGAACGTAGTTTTACTAGACTTCTTACATATTGTTATCTTTTATGCAAATAGAGAAAAGTAGCTATGGAAACATTTTAACACGCTGCTGTAACGATTAGGTATTGTAGAGAATTAGAATCAGATGAGAATATATAAAATAGTAATTACACCAGCTGTTTCTGCGCGGTTTAACCCGCTCTGCTCGGCTCCTATTGATCGTAACGTGATTTGTTATATCCTATAACCTTCCTCGATAAATGTACTATCCTACACTAAAAACATTTTTCAAATCGGACCATACTTCCTGAGAGCAGCGCAATCAAACAAACAAACTCTTCGGCTTTATATGACAGTACTAGCTACTTCCGCGCGGTTTCACACGCTCTGCTCAGCTCCTATTTGTCGTAGCGTGATGTGTTATATCCTATAACCTTCCTCAATAAATGCACTATCCTACACCAAAAACATTTTTCAAATCGGACTAGTACTTTCTGAGATTAGCACGTTCAAACAAACAACAAAGAAACAAACTCTTCCGCTTTATATAGAGGTAATAGTATAAGATAAGAATAAGATGAATGCGGATTTTATTCACCCTTTATCAACCTGATGTAAGTAAATAAACACACAATATCTACATACGCTCTTTAACCCCTAAGCTCCTTCGCTGAACTTTATTACCGCTTACAAGTCTACAGGATGGTACAAACTTCAAAGACTTATCTGCCATCCCAAGTTAGTCTCATATGAACATCAAGGTGGACAGTTGACGTCAGCTCGCAGTTTCTTTAGACAAGGGTCATATATCTATATGTAAGCTTCGGTTACTAAGAAGAAAATAGTTATTTTCGGATCTCTAAGACAATAGGTATTTGTTTATTGAATGCTAATTGGGTATCGTGATTGAACTGTCAAGGGCTATAGGAACTAGAACCTGTGTAATAGACTAATATCGATTGTCAATTTTAGTGAATGGGCGGACATTTTATTAGTATCATTTATAGATTAAAATAAATATCTATGTATTTAAATAAAAATGAATTTCCGTTCGTTGGTCCCAGTAAAACTCGAGATCGGCTAAATCGATTTAGATAATTTTGGACTTAAAAAGTTCGTGGAAATCCAGAGAAGGTTTAAAGGTTAGAAAAAAATATTTATGCGATATGAAATTTCGGTAAATTTCAATAACTAGCTGACCCGGTGGTCAGCTAGTTATCAGTCTTATGTTCTAGTTCGACTACAAACATCATTATTTAGTTAAAATGACTGCCTCGTTGGCCAAGTGGTCGCAATTGCGACTGCCGGGCAAGGGGTCTGGCGTTCGATTCCCGGGTCGGGCAAAGTAATACTAGGTTGTTAAAAAAATCTCAGTCAGCACGGAGTCTGTAAATTATTACATGGGACTCATAACATAAATAGTGAAAAGTGGGTGTTACTTCTGTGTGCACCTCTGCCTACCCCTTCGGAGATAAAAGGCGTGATGTTATGTTATGGAAAAAATATGGACCAGGATTCGGCGACAATAAAAAACACATGTCTCATTATGATAATTAAAACACCTAAAGTCACTTCTTAGAGAAAATATTATCACTTTTACATCCACGTTCACCAGATTTATTCTCAATCAATCTTACCAACTTGAATCTCATAGAAAATCTATGCAGAAGCTCCTCAATAAAATATTCAAGAACTAAACTATTTTAAGATGCAGCTCAGACGATATGAGACAAAATTCCACCAGAGTTTTCTTTCAAGAAAATTGAATATTCATGTCGGAGATGAGAACTATCCTTCATACAGCTCGTTTTAAATCGCTGTTCCGTTACCCAATGTTTTATATTTAAACTTTTACCCTACGATATCATATATTACGTGACATTCTTTATAAATAGTTCGTCTTTTTTAAATTGAATCAGTTTGAATTTTCTTCGTAATATTTATTTATAAAAAACCGTTGGTCCAAAATTTGGATTTTCTCCTGTGTCGTGATTACATTTACAAACATACTTACAAGTTCACATACACATGGTACCCAGACCCGAAACAACAATTTGTGGATCACACAAAGAAATGCTCCGTGCGGGAATCGAGCCCGCGACATGTTGCGTGGCAGCCGGTTGCCTAGCCACTGCGCCAACCGTGCAGTCAATATAGTTCTTCTTTATCATTATGGTCATTCAACTTCTACTTAGGTACTATTGATTTATGAAAATTCCTTTTCTTTAATTCTTCTTTGTGTTACATAAAGTTCTGTTCTTTAATTTTTATTTTGTTTTGTAAATGTGTCAACATCATATTAATATTATAAATGTGAAAGTTTTTTTTGTTTGGACAGACATCCTGTCCGTCTATCACGCTGAAACTACTGGACGGATTTTGATGAAATTTGGTATATGGGCTGACTTAGGTGATAGGATATGACTTTTATCGCGATTAAATGTCCCCAAAGGATAAAACAGGAATACCTACGCGGGTAAAGCAGTTGGTAAAAGCTAGTTATCAATATATTTACGTGTTGACATTCTTGCGTATCGATGTAATTGCAAGTTACTGCAGAATAATGCATACATACGAAGTAAAGCTTCATGATTCGTTTTTAGGATTCTTATCAACCCAATTTATTGCTCTGTTTCTATACAAATATACATAGTTGCTTAACTATGTAAAACTATGTTAAAAATCAAGTTTAGTTTACATAAAATTATAAAAGTCTGGACATCGTAATAATGTACCTACCTACTTAGAATTATCTTGAAATTCTCGCAAAAAGATAAAGTTTCTAATGAGCTTAAATCTATTCCATTTATATTCATAATTGAGTAAATTTATAAAATTTCATGCCTTTGTTCTTAGCGCTTTGCAGAAACTAAGTAAATATAGACATAGCTGATTTCTTTGTTTAATTTGTTAATAACAACTGCTCATAGACGAAAAACGCCAACATCTAATAAATTTATTCTTAATATATGTTTCAAGTATATCGTCACAGCTTTTATCTAAAGCAGCTTGATATATAAAATAGTAAATAAGAGTAGTATTTAAGTTAAAGTACATTTTTTTAAATATGTTCAAGGAATGATGGGTCTGGCACTACCTCTACATACCTACTTTTTTAAAAAGAGTAACGATTGAAATTTCTTGCTCGTTCTTCTCCATTCGAATCTACATTTTGGAATGAGCACCTCGCTTTACCTAGCTTCACTGACGAACTGACTGACAGACTATTATTTATTTAGTATTTGTTGACATTTCAAAAGTACCAAATTATGGTTTAATTGAAATAAATGCTTTGACTTTGGCATGGTCTATGTGTGGCCAAAAGACTCTAAATTAATATAAAGATAATAAAAAAAAACTGTTCATAGACCATCGCACTTTAATTATGTATTATACATACATACATACATAACTTCACGCCTGTCTCCCACGGAGGTAGGCAGAGGACTAAGGAACGCCAATTACTACGATTCTTACATACCTCTTTCGCTTCATTAACAGTCATCAATCTTTTCATGCATGCTCGTCGGTTAAGGGTACTTTTAATTTGGCCCTTCTTTAATATATCGCCAATCTAGTCACTATAATTATGTATTATGTAAGTACTTAGTGGAAACGTGTGTGATTACACTTCACTTAACAACAAAATATCACATAGGTACAAACCTCAGTGACCCTTAAGTAAAATGAATCATAAAATCAGTGCGATATCGGCAGAAAATTTTCCAACGCAATTAATGTTGCAACGATATGAAAGTGGCTCTACTTGAACAAATTGACGGTACGAAAGGTTCTCAATTAAGTTTCAAGTCACACACAGGTGTTTGATTTTAAAAAAGGTTTTATTTTGATACTAGCTTTTACCCGCGGCTTTGCTCGCGCCACAAAAGGATAAAAAGGAGCCTATGTGACATATACCTATACACACAGCGCCATCTATACCAATATTTTTGTTTTTCCTCGGGAATATCAATTTTTCCGGGTTAAAAAGTACCCTATTATTTAATCCTGACTTCTAACTTTACGTCTGCAAAAATTCAAAGCAATCGGTTGAGTAGTTACGGCGTGAAGGTGGAACAAACAAACAAACAAACAAACTCACTTTCAGATTTATAATATTATTATATAATTATATATTATATATTATATTATATTATATTATATTATATTATATATTATATATTATATTATATTATAGTAAGGATTTCCAAATGCAGTTGCCATTTTGTTTTGGGAAAAAGTCTGCTTTGATGTTGGATGTTTGCTTCATTTAACTGTTTTGATAGTTATTTTTGAGAACTCCAATTAATTATTGTACTTTGTCGTTATGATGACTGTATTAAATGAAATTCATACGTGGTCATTTTATAGCAGATAAAGGTAGATTGGTTAGCCTAAGTATTAGGACACCTTTTTTATGAGATAAGCCGGTAAACGAGTAGACGGATCACCTGATGGTAAGCAATCGTCATCGCCCATGGATACCTGGAACACCAGAGGCGTTACAAGTGCGTTACCGGCCTTTTGGGAATTTGGAGATTATTGAGGATTCAGATCAGCCCAATAATTGAGCTACCCATAACCTGATTCACACGTCGAAACACAACACAAGCGTTGTTTCACGTTGGTTTTCTGTGAGTCCATGGTATTACTCCGGTCGAACGGCGTGGCATTTGTGCCGAAGCATGGCTCTCACACACTTGTACTTACACACACCTATACTTTCTCTTTAAAAAATAAACTTAAGTTTGGTTGCTTTCATCCAAAGTACCGATTTTAGGTCGCTGGGGAAGGCCTATGTTCAACAGTGACCGTCTTGTGATTGATATGATGATCATAGTGATGATTTCGCATGCCTATATGAATCTATGTATCAACGAGATAGGACTTTATATACATTGTTTATTAACTAACAAACAAAACCGACTTAGTTCATAAATCCCATAGAACATAACAGTTTAAAATCTTCACATTATATCGTAAATCTCGGTGCACCGAAGTTTGTAACGGAAAAGGCGGCGCGTCATAATCTTGAGAGCATCGGTGCAAACAACTTGAAGTCTCGAACTCCTGGGTAGGTGCAGGTGTGTTTGTGTTTCATTACGTCACTACTTGTGTCAACTTCGTGTAGTTTGTGTCATACTTTTTGTTGCACATGAAGGAGAACATGGTGTAGGTGAAAATGCATTATTAAATATGTAGGTAGGTGATTTTAAAGGTGTAAGGAGCATTCCGACGCAGGACTGCAATATTTCAGTCTATTTACAAGTTTATTTACAATTTATGTTCTTGTGTCTCTGTGTCGTGGTGGCCCGGAGGTTTAAGACGCCTGCTTTCTCATGCACGACGGTGCAGGTTCGAAACCTACCAACGGCAAGTACCAATGTGACTTTTTCCGAGTTATATGTACTTTCTAAGATTATTTAGATACCACTGACAAACGGTGAAGGAAAACATCATGAGGAAACCTGGACTTATAATTTCTAATTATATGTTTGAAATTGCTAACCCGCATTAAGCAAGCGTGGTGATAAATGTTCTAACCTTCGCCATGTGAGAAGAGGCTTTGCTCAGCAGTGCGCATTTATAGTCTGTTGATGATGATGAAGATGTTCTTCAACGGCGTGAGAAGAAGTTTTGCAAAACAAACTATAGTACAATATAAATTTTCTAGATAATAAATAGCACCTAGCTTGAAATCAAATCAACTGGGATGACTAATTTTATCAGATACTATAGACAGACATATTACTGGATATCAATATAAGCCAACATCAAAAATTATGTGTGTTTATAAATAAATAAATCCCACAAAAATAACAGTTATGACAGAACCACGTATAACATTTCAAATTTTCTGTAAAGCTAAAAGCCAGGCACATCGCTTGCGGCAAAATCTTTAGGGATCGAAAACCATTGTGTCGTGATTCTCAAGAGAAATGATACAAATAACTGGAAGTGTCGCGATACACGTGTGTTTGTGTTCCATTACAGTACCTACGTGGACGAGTCTGTACGAGTATCACTTGTGCATTGGAGTATGTGTGACTGGATGTGGCCGGTATCAGTGTGATTTTAAAGTTCTATGTTCGAAAGCATTTTTTGTGTTGTCGTTAAATAAACGTTGTTTTTGTTTTCACGATACTAAACAACTTGCTCTTGGTACTGTATAATCTTTATGAGGATTGGTTTCGATTCTCCAATTGAACTTAACATTTCAAAGTAGAGTTTTGGTATGCAATTTATAGTAAGTATAACTAACTACGGATAAAAATAGTACGTTATGATAAAGACCACATAGGGCAGCACATGAAGAAACGAATAAAACGATTCATTCCGTCAGATCTAAAATAATTAGGTCATTCTTAATAGCCAACAAAAAAAACATCATTGTTACAATATTTACTAATTTAATTACGAGGACCAAGTTAAACATTGTTTAGGACCATTATTCAATTTATTTGTTAAGGCTTTGACTGCCAACAAAAAACTGTTGAAGGTAAATCCTCCGCCAACGTTGGTCATCAGTGACGCTATAAGTGTTTAATGTGTTAATTATATCTCATTGAGCTACGTAATAGTACCTAAGTAAAGAAGAAAAATTGTTAATTTTTTCAACTTCATTTGTGGCTATGAATATCTATCGACCATTTAGGACATACGTATCGACGGTTGAAAGGCTAAGCGACATTTTTTTGTGATATTGTTAAATACCTACATCACGGCGAAGGAAAATTCGCTGATTTCGAATATGTATTTAACTCAATTTCGCAAAAAATTGTCGCTTAGATCATTAGTCTTTCAACCGTCGGAGAGAAAACAGATAAACATGGAATTATAAATTCAATACCAAAATATAACCGAACATTTTATACCTAGTTTAAAAAACACAACCTTCATTTCGACTTCGCTGTAGTCGGGCAAAAAGGCACAAAGCCAAATTCACAGATGCGTTTCCAAAAGTTAAATAAGTCAGTTTAATAACAAAAGATTTTAACTTAAACTTGATCATTGATACCATTTAACAAATAAAGAAGTGAGCTAAGAAGTAACTGAGAGGTTAACTTAACAAAGTCCGCTCGTTTGAAAGCCAAACATTGGAAGTAAATAAAATGGTAGTTTCTATTTCAATCGAAACTTAATTTAGAAGTTCAGATTGTACGATTGCATTCCTTTGTTTTCTTGTGAATCACGATAAATCTCAATCTGTGGTTTTTCGTTTGTATAGTTCAGAAGTTGATTTTAAATACAATTCTAATGCTATGTTTTTCTGATTAGTTTTAAAGTTTCAACTCGTAAAAGAATCTCTGAAAGTATCTACATGAAACAAACAAATAAATTTTATTAAAAAAAACTTTGAACATCGTTTGCCAATTCCATTCGATGCGACCCAAACGCCTGTTACCACTTAAACTTATTCGCCAATGCAGCGACTGTCAAAGTTTTGCATAACATTTAATTTTGCACAGTATTTTCGTTTGGTTCAGAGATACTGACGCCGTCAACGTTTGCTTGCTATATTGAAAAACTAATGAAAAACTCTCCCGACCAACTCAACACTCTAGGCGTTATTGAAAAACTATTTATATTTGAAGCGAGAGAAATTTATAGAAACTCTCAACTCCCAGTGTCTCTTGGATAGCGAAAAATGTTTATTTGCGTTGATTCTATAAAGTTACGATAAATGTTTTATCATAAAAGCCCTCTAACCAATTGGGACGACAATTTCTGAGAAATAAGGATTTGTTGTAAAATGAAATTTCATGCAAGCCAAATGGTTTGTTAAAATAAAGTACCTAACAATATTCACGTTTTTCCTTCACACAAGATCGTCTAAACGAGTCTTAGTGAAATTTTGGTACAGCCATAGATTTACAGTCTAGAATAACACAGTGAATTTTCATCCCAGTTTAGGGAACACAGAGTAAATTTTCCTAAGTTCATAAAAGGAGGATCCTCCGACCAAGCGAAGTGATCGTGCCTGCGGGGCTTTCTACCCAACAGTTGTTCGTTGACATTTTCTATCCGTATTGATTCGCATGTAAACTTCACATGTGCAATGTAGAATTTTGTGACGTCATCCGTTGATTTGATTTTCATGGATTGTCTATGTGCGTGAGCTGTCATTAGACATGTGATATATGTCGCCATACCAGAACGTCCCGACGTCGCCGCGACCGCACACGCTGCTCATGAGGAAGAACCCCTCTGTGGTTCGAAACTAGTAGAGCTTTTCTCAGTATATTCACGTGAGTAACCCGTGATTTTAGTTAATATATCTTCGTAATTTAAACAGAACGTACAAACTAAACCAACATCTCAGTCCAGTCTTTAGATGACCAGTGGAACGTACTGTAATGTACATATATATTAAATCGTGTAACTATTTCCTTCACAGATCTCTCTAAGACAGTGTAACCACACTACTGCAATGATAAATACGTCTTGAATGTTCAAAGTAGTCTATTTACATCCTGTATTAATTTGCATAACATAACGTCACAGTTTTTAATCCCCAAAAGTAGTCTAAGTACAATGTTCGATAGTCGCACTTGTGATTACTACAGAGCCGAATTATCCCTAATGCCTTGTTCGCATAACATAACATCACGCCTTTTATCCCCGAAGGGACTGACACTGTATAAAGTAACACCCACTTTTCACTATTTATGTTATGAGTCCCATGTAATAGGGGGTGGGCCTATTGCCATATACCGGGCACAATCCCAGACTCCGTGCTACTACTGAGAATATTAAAAACTCAGTAATACTTTGCCCGACCCGGGAATCGAACCCGAGACCCTTGCCCGGCAGTCGCACTTACGACCACTTAGCCAACGAGGCAGTGTATTTAGTATGTTTTTGTTTATTTTAATTAAGTTGATAGTTAGTAATCAAAGCAAGCACCTTATAGGCGCACCTAATTTCTTTTGGCTGTGCCGCTAGTCTAAGAACAGTTGTCGCGTGTGTCGCGGCCTCCCTCTATAACCTGGCGCCCTGGGTCACCCCTACTGGTCTAGTGTACCTTATTTATTTATTTATTATTGTGATGTTAACACCAGTTTCACCGGATTCGATTCCCGGGTCGGGTAAAGTATTACTGGGTTTATTTAAATATTCCCAGTAGTAGCACGGAGTCTGAAATTGTGCCCGGTATATGGCAATAGACATTACATGAGACTCATAATATAAATAATAGTGTGACATTGTATAGTGGTATAATGTGTGCCTACCCTACCCCTTCGGGGATAAAAGGTATAGAGCTATAGGCTATGATATTATGTTATGTATGCTAAAAATTTAAAGTTTAACATTGTGTTAACGAAAAGCAATGCAATTTACAAAGCAGGTCACGAAACATTTCAGTAAGCACCTATTGCACTTTAGACCGCAATAGTTAAAGTATTTTCCGCTAGTTTACGTCATTTCCCGTGTAGGATTGAGAGATCGAGCGCCCTCTATCGGAAGGGGCTCACAAATCTCAAGTGCTCTTGGTGCATCGCTTTGTGAGAATTGTACGAGGAGAACAAATAAAATGCTAAAAGAATCGACACGGTACATGCACAGCTAGAGTATCGAGCTTTGTGATTGGTGCAAGATATGTGTAAATAAAGTAAATTTTGCTACATATTTTATATCTATTTAATAATATGAATTCCCATATTTTATTGTTGTTATTCCCATATCTTATACACAGGCCTAGCTGTGTATAAGATATGGGAATAACTTATATCATTTCTTATGATTTTTTTTTAAGAAGACGTTGTCCCACACTAGGATATTATCCTGTGTTGTGGATGCGTTTACAAACATACAATATCACAGATACATGACACCTAGACTCGGAACAACAATCTGTGGATCACACAAGAATTGTGCGGGAATCGAACCCGCTACACGGCAGCCAGTTGCCCAACCACCGCGCCAACCGTGCAGTCAATATAACTACTTTCTATATTATTTTAAAAAGTAAAAACGCGTCTACGTTATTATAATAACATTAAATTACGTACTGTTTCCAAAATGAGATCAAACCCTTAGGTAAGTAAATGATATCTACTTATCAAACTAAGTATTGATGGAAATGGAACATTTAAAAAATACTTCTATTTTATAACCACTTTACTAATTCCATTAAAACCTAAGTGTTGTAAACCTCGAAGTGGGAAATTGAAGACAGATTTGTTCGAATATTTTTTTCGGTTGGCAACCAAAACTCAATTCGTCTACATCAGTCATTTGTCAAAGTGAGTTATTTCGCGCCTAAAGTTACAAATCCGGGGATATCTAGACATCTGTCCGATGGAGTTCGTTTGGGACGATAATGTTTTATTTGTAAGTTTCATTTCTTTTCTTTTCTGCTTTTTTTACTTATACCAGAGTAAAGAAATTCGATATTAATTTGAAAGATTACTGCTGAAAGTTTGTTATCTTAGGTAGATAGCCAGAGTATTTTTTGCAATGATATCTAATCATCAGGACTAGCCATCTGAACTTTATTTAAGAAGGCTATGTCCACTGTCCAGTTACTGAGATGACGATGAGTGACATCGGATTTAGTTCTGTCCGTTATATGATAGAAAATTTTAATTCATTATAAACATAAAAATAGTGACATCCTCACTGTACACAAGACTCCTACTCGTTAAAAAAATGAGCCGCGAAGGAATTAAAGGGTGGCCGAGGCTCCGTCTCGAAGGGCAGGAGCAGGAACGGGGTGGTTTTTAGAAGTCATTCGATGAACATCCCCCCTTAAAAGAAACTCGTCAAAAATGAATAATTAAGTATGTAAAATTTTGTTATTCAGTTGATTAAAACTTACGTCGACCTTGAAATCTTCTGAGTAAAATAAATAAAATAATATAACAAAAATAACATATTATTATCGTCTTCTCTGAGTAATTCACTGGAAAATAAGACCCAATTCGAGGGTGTCGCTAGTTTTTTTTTATACATAAAACAGTATCGTCTGTGTCAAATCCTATAGTGCCTTTACCAATAAACCCTAACGCAATTCGAAGAGATTTCAAAAGGTTTCTTTTATCAATGCTTTCAATAACAACAACTAATGGATTGGCTCTTGTGTGATGAAGGTAGACGAAATTTATTCTGACAGTTACTTTGAATTTTATTCGATTCTCAACCTTATTACAATGGAATAGTATTTAAATGGTTTAGTGTTAATTGATTTGTTTTTTACTTATGCTTTTATTATGATCATTATAATTAAGTATTTAATTGTGGGAGAGATATGCTTCGAGACAAATGGGCCGGCTCGACCGGAGTGATACCACGGCCTGACAGAAAACCGACGTGAAACAACGCTTGCATTGTGTTTCGTCGTGTGAGTGAGGTTACCGGAAACCCAATTACCCCCTACCCTTGCTCAATCTCCTCAATCTCTAAATCCTCAACAATTTTCAAATTCTTAATCCCCAACGCACTTGTAACGCCTCTCGTGTTCCAGGTGTACATGGGCGACTTCGATTGCTTACCATCAGGTGATTCCTCCGCTCGATTACCGACTTCGCCCATAAAAAAGTCTTGGATAACGAATATACTCATAGACTGACTTTTTGTATATGTATTTGATTGATAAAAAGGAGTAAAAAAGTGTTTGCGAGCTCTACTGCCTGAGTAAATGTCGTGGTGGCCCGGAGGTTTAAGACGCCCGCTTCTCATGCATGAGGGTGTGGGTTCGAAACCTACCAACGGCAAGTACCAATGTAACTTTTTCCGAGTTATATGTACTTTCTAAGATTATTCAGACACCACTTAAAAAAACATCATGAGGAAACCTGGGCTTATAATTTCTAAGTTGGTAATCGCCAACCCGCATTGAGCAAGCGTGGTGATTAATGCTCAAACCTTCTCCGTGTGAGAAGAAGCTTTGCTCAGCAGTGGGCATTTATAGGCTGTTGATGAGTGATGATGATGACTGCCTGAGTAAAGGGTTTTGATCCACCATACAAGAGTTACATTGTACCAGTCTATATGGTTCGCCCTTACGGGAATTAAAAACCATGAGGCCATGTTTATGTTGGCAACCGGAATAGCCTTCAACAAAAAATATTTTTTCTAATTCTCTTCCCATGTTGACAAGCAAATAGCTCCTAAGAGACACGCATAAACAGACATCGTATGATCCCCAAGAGATGACCACACACACACACAATACAAAAACCAGTATAAACTGACCCGTGAATGTTCGGAAAGACCATATAAAGTGAGACCATGTTTGACTGGTTATGTATAGCTTGATGTGTCCATCGCTACAGTACGGGAACGAATGTGATTAAAATGTACACAAAATTTATTTAAACTCTGGCATATATTAATGGCGTTTTGGGAATGGTGCAATGAGGTCAAAGTTTTTGGTTCCCCGGTTCGTGTTTGTGCAGTTTGATTTGTTATTTGATTATTTAGAATGGTCGTCTGCATCATCAATGAAATAAAATAGATAATTAATCTTATTCCCCTAGGTGACGACAATACTAGATCATCAGTGTAATTTTTTACATAATGGTAGATTAGGCCGAGCGGTAGCAAGTACGAGAACCTAAGATCAGGTTCGATACCCGGGTCGGGCAAAGTATTATTGAGTTTAAAAAGAAATTCGGAGTCTGGAAATGTGCCTGGTTATAAGTATATGGCAATAAACTCACCCCCTATTATATGAGACTCAACTCAACTTAAATTAAATAAACTAAAGAAAAATATACTTCATCTCAAAAATCAACAACAGAACTATTGTACCAATAAATTCTCATGATCGTAAATTCTAATTAATGTCTTTGTTCGGAAACCTAATAAATAAGGTAAGTTTACACATGCGAACTCAATATCCGATAAGGCGTGGTGGACTGCTGAACGAATAAGCTTTTGCGTGACATGCCTAATCTGGCGTTCGTGTGTACGCTACCTTATATTAAATATACTTTTATTGAGTGCAGTTTTTACAGTACGAATTAAAGTTTTCTAATGCATTTTTGTATTGTGATAAGGTTCAGAATGCATTAAGAATGACATATTTAGGTACATATACGTATATCACTAAAATATCTATGGTACATCCTCTTAGGTAATTGACTGTTAATTTTAACACTGAATTGATGGTTTTATATTTAATAGATAAGTAATTTCGGGCAAGGGGTCGCGGGCTTGATTCCCGGGTCGGATAAAGTATTATTGGGTTTTATTTTTTAAGTCTGAGTAGTAACACGGATTCAGGAATTGTTCCCGGTATATGGCAATAGGCTCACCCCCTATTACATGGGACTCATAACATAAATAGTGAAAAGTGGGTGTTACATTGTACATTAGAATTAAGTGACGGCACATCAAGTAGATAAAAGGCGATAAGTTATGATATATAGATAAGTGATTAGATTTATTCTTTATCAACAGAAATGCTACTCCATGAATACAATAAAACTCATTTTTTTCTCAATTGTTAAACAAAGAAGAAAAAACACATTACACATACAGTTTTATTAAAATTCCTCCGGCAAAAAAGGACAAGAACAGCTGATGTCTGGTTTTTATACGAATTCTTAAGCCTTCATATTTCTTCCAGACCGTGGCCATACACACACACACAGACAACATTTCACTTAGACTTTCAAATATCTGAGTCACAATAATTCTGAAGAGTATCATCACTTTGGACTAAGTAGCCGCTCTTAACATTTTTAGGGGTCTGTGTTTTTTTTATGGCATAAGCCGGTAAACGAGCAGACGGATCCCCTGATGGTAGGCAATCGGCGTCGCCAATGGACACCCGGAACACCAGAGGCGTTACAAGTGCGTTACCGGCCTTTTGGGGATTAAGAGTTTGAGGACCGTTGGGGATTCAGGGATTGGGGAGATTGGGGAAGGGGAGGGTAATTGGGCCTCCGGTAACCTCAGTCACACGACGAAACACAACGCAAGCGTTGCGTAACGTCGGTTTTCTATGAGGCCGTGGTATCACTCCGGTCGAGCCGGATCATTCGTGCCGAAGCATGGCTCTTCCACACTTAACAAAATGAGTGAAATTAAAGTTTTAGTAACGTCACGAGAACACAAGCGTTGTCTCATGCTAGTCATTTATGACGCCGTGATATTTTTGAATGGAAACTTTTTTTTTCTTCTCCTTTTTTAATATCTTCTTATTCACTTCGTTGCGAGAACTAAGACATTTATCTATGTCCCTGGGACGCGCCGGACTTCAGTGTTCCAGTGTTTTCATGATTGTATCTACTGTAGACCCTGGCTTACAGGACTATCTAGATTACATTAAAATTCCTGTGTTTAGTTAATTCTACATTTTAGATAACAAAACTTAACAACAAATGTAAATGAGTGATATGAAAATAACTAAAATGTGTTTGTAAGTACTTCTTCCATATGATGTCTAACCACTTTTTTCTATTATAACATCACCATTTAATTCTGATCCTTACACACACTCTATTTATAGATCAAAATCCAATTAACAAATTTTCATACTGAACCCCTTTTTTGCCCGCGTTCCTTGTCGCACGGGACCTTTTTTCCACATATTTTCGTACAAAAAAGTTCATGCCAAGTGTTATATGAACTGTTATACGTGCCTCTGAGTATATTAACGTAGAACGACTGGAACAGCCATAATTTAATATTATTGTAGCAGATTTTATAGCACGTTTTGTTTATTATTCTCCAAACTGGTAAACCGAGGTGTATTTGCGTTACGGGCATTAACTTTATACCAGTTCTTTTATTAATCCCATTTAGAAGGTGATCCAAACACGTAGGCATATACATGCCTGGTACAATTCTGGAATTCTTTATCTTACTTGGTCCTGAGTCTGGACTTAGAAGTGCTACTTATTGCTTGTGAAGTTTCACAACCGAAAAAACACGCCATAAATACTTTTTGAAACTTGTAGTCTGACCTTTTTTTTAAGTGTGAGAGAGCCATGCTTCGGCGCGAATGGGTCGGTTCGACGGGAGTAATACCACGGCCTCACAGAAAACCGATGTGAAACAACGCTTGCGTTGTGTTTCGTCGTGTGAGTGAGGTTACCGGAGGCCCAATTACCCTCCCCTTCCCCAATCTCCCCAATCCCTGAATCCCCAACGATCCTCAAACTCCTTATCCCCAAAAGGCCGGTAACGCACTTGTAACGCCTCTGGTGTTCCAGGTGTCCATGGGCGACGCCGATTGCTTACCATCAGGTGATCCGTCTGATCGTTTACCGGCTAATGCCATAAAAAAACCTAGATTTTTGTATACCCAATAATTATAGTGAGATATTTCAAATTAATTTAATTTAAATGTAAGTACAGCTTACTTACAATTCTCATAAATATGAGCCCTTTTATGACCTGAAACTAGTAGAGCGTTTCACCAATACGCGTCTAACTGAGTTACGCCCGATTACTGAAAGGTTACTCAATTTTAAGTTGTACTTAAATATCGTGCCATCTCTGTCATTTTTTACTATAACTATACTTGCGCGATCCCATTTATCCCCAAACTGTCACCGGTGACCGCTCTTCACTAACTACATTATAGACCTTATTTCCGTTGGTTAGAGACTACTTTTGTATGAACAAATTTAGGGGATGATATTTCAGAGTGACGGTTGAGTATTTCGGCATAAGGCTACTACTACTTCAAAGTACCTCATTTTCTTAAGGATTCATATTCCTTTAGCTTCTATGATTGCTTCACAGAAATAGCAAAACAAATCACTTGACGAGACATTTGACAACCGGTTAAATTGAATACCTAAGCTGTAAGTAAACGCGGGTGAAACGCCGATTTGTATGTTGATGAGATTTCGCGCCGAATTCTCTGGGAAGTATTGCGATGGGGTCGTGTGACCAAATTTAGGGTAACGCTGTTCATGTAAACAAACTTTCTTATTTGACTGCCTATTTTTATTTTTATAGGGGAGATACTAGGATTTATCCTTAATACTTTTCAATTAAGCAATGTGATACATTTTAGTCTATATCGAATCGAATTGTTAAGAATTCGATTAATTTAAATTACTTCCTATTCCATTTTTTGCAGAAAACAAATAAGTTGTATGCTGGGTACATATGGAAATGGCATTTACTGCGCATAATAATTAAATCTTTACTTCATTTGTTTAAAGTTACTTGATGGGAATTCGATAGTAATGTGTAATACAAACAAAAATGTTCATCACAATCATTAATGGTTATGATCAAGCCGATTTTATCTATAATGTTACTGGTTAAGTAAAATTGCGGGTTACTCACGTGAATATACTGAGAAAAGCTCTACTAGTTCCGAACCACAGAGAGGTTCTTCCGCATGAGTGTAGTGACAGTGAGCTGCGCGACGTCGCCGCGACCGCGATACGTCACGATAGTTATTATAAAACAATACTACTGGTGTTTATAATTGTTTAAAGAGTAGATTACAGTCTTCAGTACACCATGCATCATACACACATAGGTAACTATAACAACCTCTCAATACTGAACCCCTTCTAATTTGCTTCAGGTATCTTCGACACGGACGGCGTGCACGTTCCGGGTACGGAATGTGACTTCCAATTCAGCCGGTCCGGGAGCCGTCCGACACACGGCCGGTTGTACAGTCCCCGGTACCCGTCCATCTACCCCAATAATGTGCGCTGTTCCTACCATTTCCATGCCAGGTAAGATCTCTTGAGGAATGGGTTGTGGGAGGATCTTATCGATACGTGAATGCGAGTTGACAGTTGATTAGTCGAGTATTGGCCGAATGCAAATGAATTGCTTGTGGCTTAAAATGTTTTAAAAGAAAGGTGCATTTATAAGAGTTTTGCTTTAAATGCAAAATTAAGCATTGATTTAATAGTACAATTTATGCTTGATCAATTTGACTGCACAGTTGACGCGGGGTCTGGGCTGCCGTGCAACGTGTCACGGGTTCGATTCCCGCACAGAACAACTCTTTGTGTGACCCATAGATTGTTGTTCCTAGTCTGGGTGCCATGTGTATGTGAAATCGTATGTTTGTAAACGTACCCACGACACAGGAAAAAATACTAGTGTGGGGAAACGTTTTAAATAAAAATTTAAAAAGTCTTACTTGAGTTCTTGACGAATAATGCATTAATAGTGATTTTTAAATATCCTCTTTATAAGTAAGTATAAGTCTAATCTATTGACTTACGTACTAATATTTGATTTTTATTTTCAGACCAAAGGAACGCGTGAAAATTGTGTTCGAAGAAGTTGCTCTCCAAAAAGGTGACATCAGGTTAGTTGACTATAACATGTATCGTAGAACCAGGAAATAATCACTCATTTTATATTACTACAATGAAACTAGTGTTTCCCATCAGATGAATAACAAGAGTACATATTTATGCTAGGAAAATTACTGCGTTAATAAAATACAAGATAACACAACCTCTGTATAATTCGTTGTGACCTCATCCTATTTTATAGGAGTCCAGGAAAACGAAACTATTCGCTGTTTTTAGCCAAGAATGCTCCATTTACGAAGAAAAAAGTTAATAGCATTTTTATGTAGTCGCATGTTCTTTGCCGAAATAAAAACGAAGCCACAAACGGCGCGGTCCAGAAGTACGAATTTACAGATTATTACCACCATAAAAAATATCTGCAACCCTATAAATTCGTCCACAAAAAAGCAAACACTTAACAAAATTAAGCTCAAATAAAAACACTGACGACATAATCATAAAACACTCCCGTAGCTATAATTCTCAAGCTAAAAAATCCATCTTTAAAAATAAAATTGCACGTAAAAGTAAAGTTATTCCATAAAGTCACCGTCAATATCCGAAGATCGAATGATAAAACTAGGGAGGTGCGCGTCATAATCGAATTTTCTGATCAAAAATATTGAATGTGATGACGGGCGTGCAAGGTGAAACTAGCTCCGCCAGATGGCGCTGTAGTTTCAAGACATCTTTATATTCCTGTGACCTATGCTAATAGGGAACTGCGGATATATGAAACCTAAGAGCCGGGAAGCCTTGTAATATTTCTCGAAGTTTCGCTATAGTTGATCAAACTGTATGGAACTGACATTAACCTTTGAAGTGTGAAAAATAATATTTAAATATTTATGGAAATAGAATATTATTAAAATGTTCTATAATTCAATTAAGGTTGAGAAAAAGAACGAAAAATGTGTAAGAAGTTGAACTCGAAATAACATTCGTTTAGAGACGAATATACATAAATACCATAGAAACATGCAAAAGTAGTAAAACTAAATCTACAAATATTTAATTTTAGGGTTTAAAGCAAATATAAAAGAGAAATATCCACACAATATTGTGTTAACATACGAAGGTGTTAAATTATGCAGAGCTGACCGCCAAACGATTTCGGGCTACGGTTTTTGGCTTGCTCCACCATATTCCTGCATGCGGTAATTATTTTATGAGAGATTTTAACAAAATTGTTTTATTATTATTGAAGAAGAAAATTGTTTAATATGTTCAGTGGAACGATTTAATCATCCAATTTTGGTAGAAAAGTTGGAGTATCAAGATAAAATTGCAGTTGTTTGAAAGATACCGAACGACGTTAACGCAGACTATCTATACTAATATTATAAAGAGGAAAGATTTGTACCTATTTTTGTATGTTTGTAATGAATAGGCTCAAAAAGTAGTGGGTCGATTTAAAAAATTCTTTCACCAATAGAATGCTACATTCTTCCAATTTGATATAGGCTACATTTCATTTTGAAAAAAATTAGGGATCCTTGGTAAAATTTGAACAATGTAACCGAAGGAGTAGAAAAACGAGTCTTGAAATGTCTTTCGTCGAATGCGCTGCCGAAACTATTAGCGATAGAACAAAATAATGTACAACAATATTGAAGAACATCTTATTGTCTACAAAAAACTCCGCGGTAGCATATGTCCAACTATTGTAGTTATGTCACTACAACAATCCGAATTTCCAAAAATAAATAATTGTCTACCCCGTGCAAAGCCGGGAAGGCCTGCTAGTCTGTAAATAAAGTACATGTTGCTACATACGTTATATCTATTTAATTATGAATCTAAACATATTTATAAGATATGGGAATAACTTTTATCATTTCTTATGATAATTTTTTTTAAGAAAACGTTGCCCCACACTAGGTAATTATCCATATAAATATAAGGCCTGCTAGTACAACAATATTGTAATCACAATACCCTTAGTAACCAAGAATTCGTGAATAAAAAGAATATTTTCTTTCGCAATACTTCACCTGTACTAAGAAATAATTATTCAGCCGTCAATCATTTTGTCACACATTATCATAACAAAGCGAAATAATTCAAAAATCGTATATCGTACTAACTCCCGTCAACACCATCACGACAAACAGTATTCACCCTCCAGATATATCTACTTCCCGAAATCATGCATTTCGGTTTCCCGTTTTTTCCATAAATTGACAGATTTTTCGGATAAGCCGGTAAACTAGCAGAAAATTCACCTGATTGTAGGCAATCGGCGTTGCTCATGGACACCTGGACAGAGGCATTACAAGTGCGTTACCGGTCTTTTGGAGATTAATATATTTTGAGGATTGTCGGGGATTCAGGGATTGAGGAGATTGGGGAAAGGGGGTAATCGGGCCTCCTGTAACCTCACTTAGACCTACACGACGAAACACAACACAAATATTGTTTGACGTCAATTTTTTGTGAGGCCGTGGTATCACTCTGGTCGAGCTGGCCCATTCGTGCCGAAGTATGGCTCTCCCACACTTAAAGTGATGATGGTAAAAGAAAATATATATTTGTCACCAACTCTTCCCTTCCCGTGGGATTCATAAAAGCCGATTCCGTTATAAATGGTTTTTCTTTCTTTCTTTCTTTCTTTCTTTCTATAGCGTCACTGTCCAACGAAAGACTATACGTTAGACAAAAACCGAGTGGCAGTGCTATCTGATTCTGAACCTCATAAACTGTAATCTTCAACCAGCCTGTCAAGCGTAGACACTATAGGAGATCACTATAGTCCAGGAATAGGCTTCCACAAGCTGTTAATGTTTTTCCATAACCCGGTTAACCGGAATAGTCCACCCGTAACCAATCCCTAAAGCGGGTAGTAGAGTTGGCATAATTAAATTATGGTTTTAACGGTCGACTAGTGCTCACGTTAATGAGCCCAGCTCATAAACTATACGTACTTGTTTAATTAAGCGGATAATGCATGAATGGGCCGCTTTAGGTCGCTACGTCATATCAGCCTGGAGGTCTTTTGCATAATAGTTTCGGTCAAGTGGTGCTGAGAGAAATTAAGTGGCGTGATTGCTTTAAAAATTTAGCTAGATTGTTTGGTTATAATTATAATGAATCCAGATGCAGACAAATGATTACATTTCCTTGAAATGTGTATTACATATATTGGGTTATTTACAGCGCATAACATTTAACCAGTAGTTTAAGCATCATAACTACACAATAAGATCAACCCTGCTAGCATCAACAGCCCCGAGTTCATCAACTGCTGGGCAAAGCCTCTTCAATAGCACGCCACTGAGCTCGAACTTTAGCTCTTCTCATCCAACCACTGCCAGCCATCTTGTTGATATCGTCACTCCACCTAACTAGAGGACTATCTCTGCTATACAAATCTCAAGTCATCTCAGCCCTTTGTGTCTTGTTCTACATAAATATCATAGTAGAAAAAATGTCTGCTTAGTCAAACTAATCAACACCTCTTCTACAATAATAAATTTTAATGTATGAACACATATTAGACAGCACAATACCACCTCTGAAACAGCTATAGCAGTAGGTATTATGTGAAATTAATCCCGTGCCCTAATTCCAAAATGCTTACATAATCTGTGTATACGAACCTTGACACGTGACGTAATGTCAGTCACATAGCACTACTGAATAATTATTGTTTACACCTAGATTAGAAACAGGCTTCTTTTGTGTAATTATTTGGTAGATTATATACGAGATGGTAATCAAACTTTGGACTCAAACTCTTTCGTCATAAGTTTCATTCTTAAATAGTCTCTCCAGAAAGGTGAACTGAAGGGCAGATACAATTGTTACAGATGTCGGACATAATCCCATAATAAGCACTTACCCTTATGATTTTTAAAATAATTCAAAACTCACGAATTCGGTTACCTAAATGGCAATCGCATTCTAAACTTCTTTTTGTGCATTCTCAATTTTATTAATGAAATAGGCATTAAAACCGGCTTAGCACTAAAGCATCGTCACACCTCTACAAATACATCTACAGGTTGATCAAAAATCACTCCACATTTTTCTAGTCTTTGCCAATCAATACGGTGGAGCCATAAATAAATGATGCAAAACTGAATATTTTACCAGCTTGTACGCCCCGGGCGTTGACATCGGCAACATGAAACACCTTGTAAAGGAATTTGCTCCAACTAATCCGTTTAAGGGTGAGACCGTAATAGATTTAGTGGCAAACTAGTTTAAGGAAAATTTTACTTGTTCATAAATATGTTAGCAAATAGCAGGTAAATATTCGATGGAAAATTTGATGTACCAAAATACTTAGTGTGGGGTCCAGGGCCATACAAAAATTGTAATCTGAAGCTTTTTGTCAATTAACATAACAAGTGTGAGAGAGTCATGCTTCGGCACGAATGGGCGTCTCGACCGGAGTGATACCACGACCTCACAGAAAATCGACGTGAACCAACGCTTGCGTTGTGTTTCTTCGTGTGAGTGATGTTAACGGAGGCCCAATTACCCTAGTCCCCGTTCCTAGTCCCTGACCCTAGTCCCCGTCTCCCGAATCCCCGAATCCTCCACAATTATCAAATTCCCAATTCCCAAAAGGCCGGTAACGCACTTGTAACGCCTTGGTTTTTCGAGTGTCCATGGGCGGTGCCGATTGCTTACCATCAGGTGATTCGTCTGCTCGTTTACCGGCTTATGCTATAAAAAAAAACATGTTGTTATTTTATTCTTCAACATATTGTGACTTTTCATACTTTGCTTTAAGAGCGAAATTATTATTTGATCAGATAACAGTGAATTTTGGCCTGGGTATCCCAAATCTTGGTAAGACCTTGTTTTAAAGTATACATTTTAAAAAAAAACATATTTCTAGCCTACAAAGGTTCTGAATTAACATAAAACTGACCACTACTTAACACGTTAATATTAAAACTAGTAATTCAACAGAACATCGGTCACGCTGTTGGTTGCATTTTACAATAAATTATGTGTGGTTTCACAAAACAGTTTTGACCCAATTGCGTCGATGGTTTGTATAAAACCATTCTACATTTGTGAATTGTACACTCCTATACATTGCTAGGACAGTCCTTAACATAACTTCAGTTAACTGAGAACATTCTTAAGAAGGAATTCCGTAGGGTCAGTGCATCTTGACTAACTAAATTAACCGAAACTGAATTACTTGTGTAGTAATATTTCATGGTGATTGCACGGTTGGCGCGGTGGTTGGGCAACTGGCTGCCGCGCAACGTGTCGCTTTATCGATTCCTGCATGGAACAACTCTTTGTGTGATCCACAGATCGTTGTTTCGGGTATGGGTGTCATGTGTATGTGAACTTATATGTTTGTAGACGCACCCACGATACAGGAGGAAATCCTAATGGAAAGCAATATTAAAAAAAATACTATCAATAATAAAGTGTTTCGTTACGGCTGATTTTAATTGAAGAATAGATTTCGGTTAATATAATGTTCCGGGCCTTACTTATTCATCATTAAAACGTTTAGTCTATAAACAGACGAATCTTCTGTAGTCATTCCCTAGTTCCCAAAAGATCAAACAAAAACATTTCACACAAAAGCAAATGCACGAACACAAATCTTTTACCTACTCCAATTTATTTTTATCTAGCATTCACAAAAATGCAACTTAAAACTTTAATTAAAAGATAGAACGGGAGATTTATTCGTTGCACAAAACGAAATTTAAAATAAAGTCCTCACCCTACTTACTGGAACTCACTTAAAAGTCCTCAAGGAGGTACTTGTTAGTAAAGTGCATTAAACATATAATTACGTTGCAGTACCTGAGTTTGTCAACATTACATTAACATAATGACGAGACTTTGTACTGTTTTTATAACACACCTATTTTATGCTTCAAAAGAAAAGACTAGTGACACGAAACAGCTTCAATTCGATGTATGATAATGTCGCGTGATTAGACTTCAACATAAATAACACTCAATATTCGACAACTCTATAGTTCCTATTATTTGAGAATTATTTATTTAAAAAAATAAATCAATTAGTAAACACAAAAACTTCCATAAGATGTAACAATAGTTCAATTATAGTAATAATAATACTAACATCATTTATCGACTTACTTTAAAATAATCCTTACTAATGTTATAAATCTGAAAGTGGGTTTGTTTGTTTGTTTGTTTGTTTCACCTTCACGCCGTAACTACTCAACCGATTGCTTTGAATTTTTGCAGACGTAAAGTTAGAAGTCCGGATTAAATAATAGGGTACTTTTTAACCCGGAAAAATTGATATTCCCGAGGAAAAACAAAAGTATTGGTATAGATGGCGCTGTGTGTATTAGTATATGTCACATAGGCTACTTTTTATTCTTTTGTGACGCGAGCGAAGAAGCGGGTAAAAGCTAGTCAAAGATAAATTTAGGAGTACAATTAGGTATTTTTTTTAGAGTTTATCTAAATATTCTGATACGATTAAACTAAACAACACTTTTTCTATATATTACATGCTACACAACACAACCAACTCATTCTCCCATCAACGGTTGTCCAATAAAGCAAACACGACAATTTGCCGTAACGAGAGAGCGCCCATAAAACGTATGACGTTGTTATACTACGACGTCATCTATGTCAGAAGCAGAACCCGGGAATATATTGCGAGAGCCTTTCAATTTCACACGGAAACTTGCCCATGGAAAAAATGGTTAAATGGCTGATTTATTTTTAAGTGTTATCGAGAAAAAGTTAAGTGGTGAAGTAAATTGTTTTCTTTATAAAATACACAGCGTTCGTTGATGGAGTATTTCTTCTTTCTAAGTTGAATCACGACAAAAGACTACCCATTGACAGAGAAGCAGCGCTCTGCCGCAATGTTTAAAGTTTAAACTGTGATCTTCAACCCGAATGTAGGAGAGGTCCATATAACTGTGTACTTATTTGCACTGTTGGTCTAGTAGGTCAGATTAAACTAAGATATTTATTTATTTATTTATTCATCATTTATGTACACACATACAGCATAAAAGACAACATATATAAAATTGAAGTACAAAGGTACCACTTATTCCTATTGGAATTTCTTCCTAAAGACCTGTGGCACAGTATCAGTTTTACATAATATCAATTATAGAAAAAAAACACAAAAATTCTCAATTAAATATTTCTAACACTACCATCACATTTCTATCTGTGGTAATGACGTCACACAGTCACACACATACCATTTAAACCATAAATGTCGTGTTAATTATGTCATTGTGAGGTGTACCCCTACCACTACCGAGAGTACCCACAGCGGTAACCACAAACCTATAAACTGTTTGTGGTTACTGTATTGGGTACAGGAGAGAAGTTATATAAAATTAAACAGCTAACAGAATCTATATAAAAACTTTGTTTCCATCTGTAAGTACTCGATTATTTTATTGGGTTTTCGATAAGGGAAAAAGGGTTTTTGTGAAGTCAAAAATATAGAGCAAATAATGTAAGGACTTTACGACGTTATTGGTTAGCTATTAAATGCTTGCCCTTTGACATAACTACTAAAATTGTAGAAAACTAATTCCAATGAAACAAAACATCGGCGAAATTAACTAATTAAAACTCAAAAAGATGTGAACACAAACTTACTTTTACGTGTCATTCATTCTATGGAACGTTTCTACAAAACGATACAGCACTAGTTTAAATACCATGTGACCTAGTTTATCGACATATAACCAAATAAAAAATCTACTTAATACTGCACATATTTTTTGTGGGTTAAGCCGAGAAACGAGCGGACGGGTCACCTGATGGTAAGCAAAGTGATAATTTGAGGTTTGTGGGGGATTCGGGGATTGGGGAGGAAGGGGAGCAACCGGGCCTCCGGGTACCTTAGTCACACGACGAAATCCAACGCAAGCGTTGTTCCACGCCGGTTTTTTGTGAGGCCGTGGTATAACTCCGGTCGAGCCGGCTCATTCTTGCCGAAGCATGGCTCTCCCACACTTACAAAAATATCTGTGGCCACAAAAAAATTACGCATACCTAATAGAATTTAAAAACAATCGACTGTTTTACGTATAGGCAGGTAACATCTCTAGAACACGTTACACCACTAGCTTATACAGCGTGTCCTAGTTCATGTTTCTCGTAAATTAATAAAGCCTGTTTTCCCATTTCAGTTGCCTGCGCCGTGCGGATATCATCAAAGTGTTTGACGGGAGGGATACTAACTCGCCAGCCATTGCGATGCTGTGTAACGAGCTTACAGGTAGGCGTCTAGTTTTATTATTAGTTAGTAGTTGTTACATATTCGCAACTTTGTACGCACAAAAGCCAACAAAGGGAGCTGTGTGGAGTTTGCTGAGCTGAATAAGTGTTTTAAGTGTGGGAGAGCCGTGCTTAACACGAATGGGCCAGCTCGACCAGAGTTACACCACGGCCTCACAGACGTGAAACAACGCTTGCGTTACCGGAGACACAATTACCCTCCCCCCCTTCACCAATCTCCCCAATCCCTAAATCCCAACAATCCTCAAATTCTTAATCCTGAAAAGGCCGGTAACGCACTTATAATGTCTCTGGTTGTCCAGGCGTCCTTGGACGATGAGGCACTGCCCATGTAACGTATCAAAGTGTCAAAAAAATCAAATCAAGGAACTCATATTTGTCAGAGACTGGTCAACAACACTTTGATACCTTTTGATCAAAGTGATAGTGAACGCCTACCCATTTCGTATAGAGAACTGCAATCTTCAACTCACAAGCGTTAAAAGAAACTATCCCATGCAGGTTATATACGAAAAAACCAGTATTTTAGAGAATTTTCATTTGTTCTGTCAGTATAAAATCGCTTTAACAAAATCTTTTCTATCATTTGGTTCCGTATCGTGTTGCGTGCGTATTCATTTTTCATTTTAATATTTCCTTAAGAGAGGGCCTCCATGTGTAATGAAGACACCATCATCACTCCTTACCTTAAACGACATACACAGCGTATACGTAATCATCATCAACAGCCTACAAACGCCCACTGCTGAACAAATCCTCTTCTCACACGGAGAAGGTTTGAGCATTAATCACCACACTTGCTCAATCAGGGTTGGCGATTACAAACGTATAATTAGAAATTATAAGCCCAGGTTTCCTTACGATGTTTTCCTTCACCGTTTGTCAGGGGTGTCTAAATAATCTTAGAAAGTAAATATAGGTAACTCGGAAAAAGTCACATTGGTACTTGCCGTTGGTAGGTTTCGAAGCCGCATTCTCAGGCATGAGAAGCGGGCGAGTTATACCTCCGGGCCACACGACACGGTATACGTAGTATAAACCTAGAAAGCACAAACTTCACAACAACTCAACGTCCAAAGCAGTCCAGAGATATCATAACAAGATTTTATATCTCGACCTTCCCTCACAATACTAATATAAGTGATGTCGTGAAATCGGTTCGGAGATCTAATTTCACGGATGCGACGACGCGGGACATTGCATTGCTCTGCTCGGTCGCCTGGCGCATGGGAATCTTTATCCTTTTACACTACTCTGCACTTACACGATATAACGGGTTATAGATTGACTTGGGTTTGAACTAGCTTTCCTTTTAATGGCCATGGTTGCATCTACAGACATATAAATTCACATAGGTATTTAGGGACAGAGTGGAAAGTTCCCTAAGATCGGAAAAGGAGGATCCTCCGACCAGGCGAGGTGATCGTGCCTGGCGGGCTTTCTGCCCAACAGTTGTTCGTTAGGATTTTCTATCCGTGTTAAATCGAATGTAAACTTCGCATGTGCGATGTAGGATTTTAAGACGTCATCCGTTGACTTACCGGCCAAACTCGATTTCAGGAAAAACTAGTTTTGCCTAGGCCAAACTAGTTCTTCCTATACGCGTTAGGATT
The DNA here is from genome assembly GCA_902850265.1 of Spodoptera littoralis. Classification (NCBI taxonomy): domain Eukaryota; kingdom Metazoa; phylum Arthropoda; class Insecta; order Lepidoptera; family Noctuidae; genus Spodoptera; species Spodoptera littoralis. Next base: position 10,069,631 of record LR824542.2, read on the forward strand.
AACTAGTATAGCCTAGTTCAAACAAATTTGTCCTAAGCCCGATAGGATAAACCAGTTGATCCTGATATAAAGACGCACACTCTAAGATAAACTAGTATGGCTTAGTCATAATATGATAATTGCGTCTATTAAAAAAACACTGTGATTGCCTCGTTGGCCGAGTGGTCGCACATACATCGCACCAGACCTGGAACTACAATTTCTAGTCACACAAAAAGTTATTCCATGCAGATATCAATCGTAAAACCTAGGCTTGACAGTCGGTGACACAGCCACTACGTAAACCGTACAATCAACTTCATTTTTATGGGATAAGCCGGTTAATAAGTTAACGGATCACTTGATGGTAAGCAATCGGCGTCGCCCATGGACACCCGGAACACCGGAGGTGTTTTTTTATACTTGATAGGTCGACAAGTTACAAGTGCGTTACCGGCCTTTTGGGGATTAGGAATTTGACGATTGTTTGGGATTCAGGGATTGGGGAAATTGGGGAGGAAGGGGAGATTGGGCATCCAGTTACTTCACTCACTCACAACGAAACACAACGCAAGAGTTGTTTCACGTCGGTCTTCTGTGAGTCTGTTGTGGTAACACTCCGGCCGGCTGTCCCATACTTCTTTTTCATTTTTCTTCCTGGTCAAAAAACTACTTAAAACCAACGAACAAAAACTATGCAAAGGTAATTATCGAATCAAAGAAAAGTAACTAGTTTAAATGAAATCTTGCGACCAGATGGAATTCCAAGTGGTATAGAGGTAGTTTTGCAAGTATAGCTCCTATAATCTTAAATTCTGAATTTTATTTTTAACATAATAGCGGAAGGTTTTTCAAATTACTTAAAAATAAACAAAGAAGCATTTACGTAAGAAAATATTTGAAAATAAAAAAAAATTGAATAAAAATTACCTACAATGAACGTGCCAGTTAGATAATTCAAAAAATGTTCCTCATAGAATTATGGCGGAATAGAATTAGATTCAATAAGAAAATCAATTTACTTTTAGTAACATGTATTACGTTTTTCCTAGAAACCATTTTGAATTGGATCCTTTAAGCTTAGGTAAATAACATTAAACAATCGATGTTCTAGTAATATTCCTTCTGGAATAAAATTGTGTTTTGATATAATAAAGTTTCTTACTATTTGAATTATTTCACTCGGGAATGAGTAGTTTTTACATACGGTAGGTACCTACTTAAGTGGATACGTTTATGAAAGTTTTTGATTGTTTTAGTGTAGTGTGTTATTAATGTTTTTTTTTTTACTTATTCGGTAATGGTATTATGCTTAATATGCTGGAATGAAACGAAAGTATTAAAACTACATTACCTAGTCAAACTGCGAACTATTTCAACGTGCAAGAGGATATCGAATATAGAAAAGCAAACAGTTTGAATTTCAACTGAAATAAGTAACGCATGTACTTAATTAATAAAATTCTAATTTTATATTTTTCAATTTAAATACTTAGGTATTTTATTAATAAAATTCTAATTTCATATTTTTTATTTAAATATCTAATCTTTTTTCCTATAAGGGTGCGTCTACATTTAACGAATGCTCCGCGAATGCACAGTTCGCGAGCAATACGCGAGCTGCGCGCGTGCATTGGAAATTATTATTTACTAGCTTTTACGCGCTTCGCTCGCGTCACAAAAGAATAAAAAGTAGCCTATGTGACATATACCAATACACACAGCGCCATCTATAGCAATACTTTTGTTTTTCCTCGGGAATATAATTTTTTCCGGGTTAAAAAGTACCTACCCTATTATTTAATCCGGATGTCTAACTTTACGTCTGCAAAAATTCAAAGCAATCGGTTGAGTAATTACGGCGTGATGGTGGAACAAACAAACAAACTCACTTTCAGATTTATATAGCAAGGAAGGATTATGTCAGTTGAGCGCTAAACCAATGCCGTGACTGCACGCGCGCAGCTCGCGGGCAGCCCGCGAACGTCTCGCGAGCAGACCGCGAAAGTCTCGCGAGCGGCACATTCGCCAAATGTGGACGCACCCCTAGACGTTAATGTTTATAAATACATCACACAAATACAAAAGGCTACCTGAAAATCTAAAATAGACTTACCTCATCTTACTATAGAAGCTAGTTTAGTATGTACTATACTCTCTGTCGTATCGGCTGTCACCTAGCCTCTAGCTACTACGGCCAACAGCCCCTTTTTGAATGAATAATACCGCGTCAAAGTAGTACCGATTTTGGAGATAGGGATGCTACCTGAGGTTGTAATAAAGATACTTTATCTTTAACATTAATGTTTTTTAACCTGAAACTCATACCGTGTTTAACTTGACCCTATGAATGAAAATTTTAGTAAAAATGTGTTTAAGTGTGGGAGAGCCATGCTTCGGCATGAATGGGCCGGCTTGACCGGAGTGATACCACGACCTCACAGAAAACCGATGTGAAACAACGCTTGCGTTGTGTTTCGTCGTGTGAGTGAGGTTACCGGAGGCCCAAGTACCCCCTCCATAGGCCCCGTCCCCCGAATCCCCGAATCCTCCACAATCCTCAAATTCCCAATTCCCAAAAGGATGGTAACGCACTTGTAACGCCTTGGTGTTTCGAGTGTCCATAGGCGGCGCCGATTGCTCACCATCAGGTGATCCGTCTGCTCGTTTACCGGCCTATGCTATAAAAAAAATGTGAATTTGCGTAGATGACGAAGGTCACCCAACAGTTAATCAAATTCTTGGTTTTGTTATTCTTGGTAACCCTATACGCCTTCTATACTGCTTCCGTAGTAGGTACCGTGATTGCAGTCCATGCCAAATATCCAGGATCTAAATATTCAAACAATAGCCGCTATATTTCCAGACAAAATTCAAGATGTCCATTATGAATTATTATCACCCTTTCCATTATTTACCAAAATATATAATTAATCTTGTCTTGTCAGGTCTATTCAAAAAGTTTTAATAGTGAATTATAGGTGTTAGGGGCTTAAAGTCAGCAGTCTTAGAGACAAAGAAACTGAAGACCTGTGAACGTTGACATTTCAATTAAAATAGAGTCGTATTTATGAAGAGTCTAGTATAGGCAGTCTGGGATAAATACGTACTTAATACAAATAACCTAAGTAACGTAGGTGATTTTATTCTGGACGACCTGCTTGAAAAAAGTATTGTAAATAAGGGCAGTAAATTTTTGGTATTGATGCTTTCTACAACCTATGATGATGGTGATGATGCATGTTGAGATAAATTCTTTGTTACATTATATAAGTTTAAGTAAAAGTAAGTATATGTAAAAATGTAAAAAGTAGGTATGTAAAAAATCTTGGCAATTGGCGTTCCATACTCTATGGCAGAAAGGCGTGAGGTTATATATGTATGTATGTTTAAGTTTAAATTTAGAACGTTTTTTTTTTGTTTTTTTTTCATTACTATAACAATTACGGATGGGGTGACATTTGTTTAACAGTGGATGTCTTCCGACTTTTCATGAGGGTGAGGATAACTATTAACACAATCTAGTTTCTTTTTTTATGGTATAAGCCGGTAAATGAGCAGACGGATCACCTGATGGTAAGCAATCGGCGCCGCCCATGGACACCTGAACCATAGTATAAAGAACACAGTAGGTTATCTAAGGCCGCCCGCCGAGTTATTAGCCTACTCTTGCGTTGATCCCCAGGGTTGTCACTTTTACTTTTAGTTAATATTTTCGAACAAGCAGCACTTGATCTAAATTTATGAAATGAAAAGCATATTATGATTGAATATTTTATCAATTTATAAATTTAGTAAAAATAAAAAGCTTATAAAAAGATTATTAACTTCTTAAAATAAACTTTAGCTCTATACATAGTATTCAGAAAGTAGGTAAATTTTGGAATACATTTATATGGAAAAATGCGACACGGCCACGCTCTTAACAAATCAGATAAACTGTGAAATAAACAATACAATACCACATTTTCTTATAATATTTAAGTATAGTAGGTAATTACATTTCTGGTTGAGTAGGAACTATGAAGAATGATAAGAGTAAGAATAAGTAAGTAGGTATCTCATCATCAAGTACCTACAAATTATATTACTTATGCTAGAAAAAGTGACTAGCTTACCTTTCCTGTTCAATAGGTAATCTGAACAGAGACAGTTCTGGAATCGATTAATTATTAAGACACCCAAACACACAGCAATACGTTCTTCTACGGTTATCAGACATTTTTTATTTCATTTAACAGTGCCGAAAAGTGATGCGCGCGCGAACCTCGTGCAGTGTTAGCCCTGCCTGGCGCACTGAGAAACGGGTCGAGATTTTGTTAAAGTGTGCGTGCGTCGACGCATAGATACTATGGCGCACACATATAAGCCGCGCGCGGAGCATTTGTATGAAGATAACCTACTCTGTTCTTTATACTATGCCTGAACCACCGGAAACGTTACAAGTGCGTCTACCGGGTTTTTGAGAATGTAAGGAATTTTGGAGGATTCGGGGATTGGAGAGGGGGGTATTTGGACGTCTGGTAACCTCACTCACACGATGAAACACGCAAACGTTGTTTGACATCGGCCCATTCGTCCCGAAGCATGGTTCTCCCACACTTTTGCAATTACATACACGAACTTAGCTTAGAACTTCATGAGAGCGATGCCGATATACCTAGAAAGCTGTAGCTGACTGTATACAAAAGTCAATGAATGGGTTTCATAAACCTCCTAAAAAGTTTTGTTTACATACATAAGCATATTGTATTATTGGATCAAGTTATTTACAGTATTCTATACATAGAAACGACATACCAAACCGTTAGGTTTGGTATGTCGGCTTTATGTTAATAAAGCCTATATAATATAATATAAGCCTATATCTAACACCAATACGTAGTTGAGGCCCCTATTAATACAAACATATCAATGAAAATATTTGAACTACACAATTTATTTTATCACATACATAACCAATACGTAGGTACATAACTATGTATGTATTATAAATAACTTATGTATTTAAGTAATTAGTTCTTACACGGATTTGCTTATAAGTTAGTAAGTAAAGAGATAAGCTATCGTTACCGTTTGCACTTGACATTAGCGGGCTGTAAACTGGACTCGAACCTTGAACCTTTATCTGTACGTGTTAGTCATGCAGGATCTTGACACTAATATGAAATCGCAAATAGTTATGATGTAGAATATGGTGTGATGTTTAATATTTATATTTTTTTATGGGATAAGCCGGTCAACGAGCAGAAGGGTCACCTGATGGTAAGCAATCGGCGTCGCCTGGAACACCAGAGGCGTTACAAGTGCGTTACCGGCCTTTTGGGATTAGGAATTTGAGGATTGAGGGATTGGGCTTTCCCAATCCCTGAGTCCCCAATAATCACCCCTCCCCTCTTTGGCGGGAGGGGTAATTCGACCTCCGGTAACCTCACTCACGCGACGAAACACAAATATAGCCTTCCTCAACAAATGGACTATCCAACACAACAATAATTCTTCAAATCAGATCCGTAGTTCCGGAGATAAGCACGTTCAAACAAGCGAAGTCTTCAGTTTTATAATAATAGTATTTAATGTACACACACATCTATCTACTAGTCGTCGTGGTGGCCCGGAGGTTTAAGACGCCCACTTCTCATGCATGAGGGTGCGGGTTCGAAACCTACCAACGGCAAGTACCAATGTGACTTTTTCCGAGTTATATGTACTTTCTAAGATTATTTAGACACCACTGACAAACGGTGAAGGAAAAACATCGTGAGGAAACCTGGACTTATAATTTCTTATTATGAGTTTGAAATCGCCAACCCGCATTGAGCCAGCGTGGTGATTAATGCTCTAACCTTCTCCGTGTGAGAAGAGGCTTTGCTCAGCAGTGGGCATTTATGGGCTGTTGATGATGATGACATCTATCTACCCGTCAGCGATTAAAACACATGACATTAATATTTGTAATACTTACTTAACAGATCTAGGTAACCTTAAACGTTGAAGCACTGTTTTATCTTAAAAACCCTTGATCTCTGAACACCAGATAACCGCAATAGACAATTAATAAAGTACCTACCTATGTACTATAATTATCAAGTTTGTTGATCGTTACTTACTAATAACATACTAAGCTACAGACCTATCGATATTTCTAGAACAGCTGACCCCGCGACTTCGTCCGCGTGGAATAGTGATTTACGGGGTAGTTACGGGGTAGTACGTAGTTGATAGAATGTTGACCCGACCTGTTAGTAATATTCATGCAAAATTTTAAGTAAATCTTTGCAGCACTTTCTAAGTTCATCGCGGACATACATACAGGCAAACAGACAAAAATTATAAACACCATGTTTTTGTTTTCGGTATCGACAGTAGATCACGCCCAAAGCAGTCTTTAAAAATTATTCGATGTACGGTTTTCACTTTCCTACGATTTTATTACGTTTAACTGACGAGCAAGCAGGAAAAAACAAAAAACGAAGATGACTATTGATGAAACGAAAGAGGTATATGTAGGAATAAGCGCTCCATAGTCTCTGCCTACCCCCATGGGAGACAGCCCATCTTTTCGCCATCGACCCTCACGACAGCATATGTATCATATAGATGGTTGGCAGGCCACAACTGTGCGCTTCTCACATAGGTAGCTTTCTGCCTCGCACATCAAAACGGTGCGGTGGAATGATCTGTCGTCGGCGGTATTTCCGAACCGATACGACCTTCAAACCTTCAAGAAAAGAGCGGAATCCTTTTTAAATGGCCGGCAACGCACCTGTGACTTCCCTGGTGTTGCGAGTGTCCATGGGCGGCGTTGATCGCTTACATCAGGTGATCCGTCTGCTCATTTGCCTCCTATTCCATAAAAAAATACTAATCGGATACATACCTATCATTAAACTTTACATGCGAATATTACATCATCAAAAGTCACCAACAATGAAGATCTTTAAATCCCTAGTGCGCTCATCTTTTCAATACCAACCCTCTTCAAAAACCCCAAGTGACAATAGAACCGAGATGTTATTCAGAACATGTTACCTACATACATGTTTCCGTCCAATATAACATAACATACCGTCTATATGACATGTGTATAACACGGAAGTGACGTGTTCTAAGAGAATTTCGTCTCACAATTTTCGCGTGTACTGTCGGCCAATTTACTTGGCATGCAGATTAGAAAATACAAATTGATTCTGTACAGATAGGAAAGATTATTAACTAAGAATCGCAGGTTATACACGTGAAAATGCAGAAAAAGTTCTACTAGCTTAGTAACGCAAGTAACAACATCAATGCAAGCGCCAAAGCTAGCTAGTAGGCAGCGCAACATCGCCGGGTCCACGCACGCTGCTCATGAGAAAGAGCCCCTCTGTGGTTGGAAACTAGTAGAGCTTCTCTCTATAGTTCTCAGTATATTCGCGGGAGTAACCAGTAACCCGCGATTCTTAGTTAATAAGAATATAAAAATAATGTTTATTCTAGAAAATATTTCTAGAAAATTTGTTGTATCCTGGACCCTCCCTCCCCTTCTCTGATTCTATGAGTCGTGCGGCCCAGGCTCCCTAACAAACAAAACAAAAATATAAAACAAAATGCTTTAATATAAATGTGTGTATGTGAAAGTGTGCGCGCGTGTGTTTGTGTGTGTATGTGAGTGAGTGGGTGAGTAAGTGTGTGTGCGTTTGTGCGTGTTTGCATCTGTTGTGTGTAGTAGGTGTGTATGTAAATGTGTGTACGTGTCCATGTTTGGAAGTGTGAATAATTGTCACATATGTGAATACCAATCGGTATTTTTTAGTATTGTTGCTACTAACTTAAAAGGTTTTCAATTAGTTAATTTAGGGCATCTCAGTAAAGATTATTTTATACATGATTTCTTTAATCTTTGATGAAACCATATCCTGTAACTATTGGTAGCTAAACAATAGTTTCTGTATCTGTACTAAATCAATCTAGAGGTATATTTTCTTTCTATAAACCAAGTTACTTGGCTGACTGTACAATCTATACCAACAAAATACTTATAGCAACTTCTTTGACGGCAAAATTCGCGACGTTTTGTAAATCGACATTGCCATTCTTTTGTTGTGAGGAAAGGAGATTTTGTTTTAAAGGAGATTTTGAATTCTAAACTGCGCTGGGATTTTCTGTGTGATAGATTTTCAGTTCAACTTTTCATGGCTCGAAACCGTTAATACATATTAGAGTGCAGGATCGGAGATTCGTTAAACTTTAGCATCAAAGTCGGTCACAGCTATGAGCTCTAAAATTGAAATTGGGGTCAATTTGGGTCTAATAACTTAGGGATTGGATTAAAAGGACCCATGATCATCCTCTAATCCAAGTTTAAAGCTTTCGTCTGATTTCTGTTTTGAATTCGATACTGTCATGCGGTTGCGGTTTCATTTTGTTAAGTAAATTGGGTTTTAGACTTGTTATCCTGATCTATTTAAACATTTATAGATTATGTGGTACTGTTCAGGAAATATAAGACGTGAAAATATCATCATCATCATCATTATCATCAACAGCTTATAAATGCCCACTGCTAAGCAAAGCCTCTTCTCACATGGAGAAGGTTAGAGCATTAATCACCACGCTTGCTCAATGTGGATTGGCGATTTCAAACTTATAATTAGAAATTATAAGCCCTAGGTTTCCTCACGATATTTTCCTTCACCGTTGGTCAGTGGTGTCTAAATAATCTTAGAAAGTACATATAACTCGGAAAAAGTCACATTGGTACTTGCCGTTGGTAGGTTTCGAACCTGCACCCTCGTCCATGAGAAGCAGGCGTCTTCAACCTCCGGGCCACCACGACACCAGACGTGAAATTATAAGTTACATATACTTACAAAAATTATATTCGAAAAATTCGACTTATCAATTCAGTGTCCATGAATTTAGTTATGACTCCAATCAAATCCTAACCATCTACGAACTACAATATTAATAAATACTGCATAATGTTTCAGGCTACGAGGTGCTGTCGACGGGCCCAGCGCTGCTCATCCAGTTCACCGCCAATTCGGCCACACCAGGCCAGGGGTTCGCAGCCACATTCCTGTTTCAACCACCACCCGACTCAACTGCTGCTGGTTGGTATACACCTTAAACTATTCTGATGACATGCCACGTGTATAGACTATGGCATACTCTCAAAGTACAAAAGGTCCATCATAGACCAGCAATATAGCAGCATATGATTGGTTGTTGATGATGGTGATACTGGTAATATAAACTTTGTTAAATTTGATCTGATTTTCAATAGATCACGCTAATATTATAACTGTGAAAGTTTCCAAACAAAGAAACTTTATAAAGAAAGAAATAAACAAAGAAAAATAATTTATTCGTCATTAGGCATGACCCACCAAATATATCTACAAACATAACATAAAAAAATAGTCCATAAAATAACATAAAAAAAACACATAACATAACATCACGCCTTTTATCCTCGAGGGTAAGGAGTAGGCAGAGGTGCACATTATGCCACTGTACAATGTAACACCCACTTTTCACTATAATACATTAAAAAAACAGCAGCGAAAAACAAAAAAAAAAAGCATAAAACAATAAACTTACTTGTCCATTAATAACGCTGAAACTACTGATGAACTGATTTTGATGAAATTTGGTAAGAAAACTGGGTATGGGCTGACTTGAGTGTTAGGATATCGATTTTTATCCTAATTAAATGTTTCCATGGGGTATAACAGGAATACGCGGGCAATGTGAGTAAAAACTAGTAGGTACATAAAGAGTTAATGCTATTACCTCTTTCTGTCAATGAATTTACGTCTCAAAATATACTCTATGCCTTTCCATAACTTATTTCCCCCAGTAAGTGAAGAGGGAGAAACATACGAATAGTTTCAATTGAGTTTACTGTACACATACCTATAAATAGAGGAATTCACGCCATTGTACAGTAATGTGGTTCAGTTCCTGTGTTCACTAATGAAGGAGAAGTTCAAACTACATTGGTTAGTATCGACCTCAAGTTACTCGCAACTCAATGCAAAGTTAGAGCCACAATTTGCCCAATTAATATTGATCTCTGCTCTGAAGTGTGTGTTGAGAATTTTGTGTGGTGTTACTTTAGTTTGAGACTCAATTCATTCATTTTATTAGTGAAATAGATAGGTACGTTATTCTAAACCGTTTTCAGTAAGACCACTAAAAATAAAAGTCTAAAGACGTAAAAAAAACCTAAAATTAACAGAAGATTAATTTTGATTAACAGCGACATCTATTGTAAAAGGCAGAAGATTTTCGTAACGTATAAAAAAACCTCTCTTTAATTTAACTAAAATGTTTCTGTAACAAAATGGAGGCTATTAAACAGTAAAAAATGTAGTGAATTTGTAACGAGGGACTCGTAAATGCGTCGGCTGCAGTTAAATTTGCGAGTGCCAACATGGTAGGTAGGTACTATGAATAGAAATGTTGGCGGTTGTCCAGCCGACCTCTTGGTACCGCTTATTTAGATTGGAATCGCAAGTCTCACCTGACACTTCTGCATAAGATGCAAATTCCCTATAAACCTTGGTTGGAAATGTTTTAGAAATTACCTACTTAGATAGAATATTACTTGAAATAATATTTACATATTTTGATAAACAAATCCCATGTGAATAAGAAAATACCAACTTGACTACCATAAATATTTAAATAGGTATTATAAGTAGGTACTACAGTGTACCTACTCACGTTATGGATGTTGTCTTTAGGTCATATTGTAAATATTGACAATAACGGGTTTAGTGATTTCAATAACTATGTTGTAAACCGTTATTAAAATTTACTATGATGTTAGTACTTCTATTTTATGTTAGGTACCTTTATTCTAATTTTGAATAACTGCCTCTACCACTTGACTTCAACAAATATAAAACAGCGCCATCTAGCGAAACATGCTTATACTACGCATTCTGGTAGCGTGGCAACCACGAATAAAGTAACCCAGTTTCATAGCGTTGCAAGGGAAGAGTCACTCCGTACTTAAAACACAGATGGCGTTCTAAGGCGCGGAACTGAATTTTAAGTTAAACTATTTGTTTCAGATTCAGATCGCCTACTTAAGCTGAGTTTTGGCAAAGCTTTCGAGTCTCTGGGGCCTGAAGTGAGCGCCACAAGTAAGTAGAACCTTCTTTAGTTATCATTTATTCAATACTGTTCAATATTCCATAGGTAAGTGCGTGAAAACAGCAGACAGGTACTACGTAAAAAAATAGGCAGCCTAATCTGTATATTTCGGAATTTTATGTTAGACGGTTGATCAAATTTTTAGGCCGATTATTTATTGGATCGTGATAAAACAAGTTGTTTTTACTACTAAATGCCCACATGGAATCATAACCTATGAGATTCTTTTTTTCAGTTATTCTTAACTGCAATATTAGTTGACCGACTGCACGGTTGGTGCGGTGGTTGGGCAACCAGCTGCCGTGCAACGTGTCGGGGGTTCGATTCCCGCACGGAACAACACTTTGTGTGATCCACAAATTGTTGTTTCGGGTCTGGTTATCGCGTGTATGTGAACTTGTATGTTTGTAAACGCACCCACGACACAGGAGATAATCCTAGTGTGGGGCAACGTTTTTTTTAAGACAAAAAAAAATATTTACAGATGACTTACACTAGAGATGTGTTAGTATGAACGCAGTATATGCTAACGCCTAGCAAATTAACTATAGTACCATCACGAAATGCGTCTTGTCTATAGCTTGAAATAGGCTCTCTATCTCTCTCTCGCTCGCGTGTGCAGTGACGCGTATCAATATGATTAATTTATTAATACTTAATTGCATATAATAAACAGTTGAAGTTATCTAAAGTGCTTTATTTATATACAACAAGGTGATTAACCTAATTTATTATGATGATCGATGCCTGACGTATTAAAGTTTGTCCAATTAAAAATAATAAAAAAAAGAAAATATAGAAGAATGTTTTTTATTAAAACGTTGCTCTGCTCTAAAATTTTCCCCTGTGTCGTGGGTGCGTTTACAAATACACAAGCTCACATACACATGACATCCAGACTCAAAACAACAATCTGTGGATCACACAAAGTTTGCTTCGTGCGGGAATCGAACCCGTTACACATTGCGCGGAAGCCGGTTGCCAAACCACCACGCCAACTGTGCAGTCCATAAATACAATAAAAATTCCATTAAAGCTCTTTTCAGAGCTGGTCTCTAAAATTGTGTCATAAACTTTAACCCATGAATGATGAACATAAACTACATGGAAAATACACTATAAAAGAATATCCTAGTACATAATTGGGTTGTCTCCAGGGTATCAAAATTAAAAATGTAATTAGTCCGTCAGTTAGATACCTAATGAAAAAATATTAGACACGTATTTTTTATTTTCTCGTATTAAGTTACAATACTTTAATAAAATTGCGCTAAGTTTAGGAATGGGAGGTCGTTACGTCATAACGTGCTACATAATGTGACACGCTGTGACGTCACACGATATTTCAAATTAATACCTATATCGTCGAAAGTATTTAATTTTGTTAGAAAAGAAAAAATACGTGTCTAAAGTTTTAAATTAATGTACGAGACGGACATTAAAATAAAATTTAGGAAACTACCCTACTATTTGTGCTATTCTATAATCTTTATTCAACACGAAGAAGCAAAGTTATAAAACTTTAATGCATAAAGTTTGTCTTCATCTAATTTTAAAGCAGAGTCGAGTTTCTTTCTTCTAACAAGTTCAAAGAAAGAAAGAAAGTTTTATTCTTACACACAACATAACATCATGTTTTTTATCCACAAAGGGGTAGACCGTAAGCAGAGATGTACATTATGGCATTTAATGCCACTGTACAATGTAACACCCACTTTTCAGTATTTATGTTATGAGCCCCATGTAATAGGGGGTGAGCCTATTGCCATATACTGGGCACAATTCCAAACTCCGTGCTACTACTGAGTTTTTTTTTTAAATCCAGTTTTTAAAAAAAAGTCCTTTGTACTTTAATTTTATGTATGTGTTGTCCTTTATGTTGTATGTGTGTACATAAATAAATAAATAATACTTTGCCCGGCCCGGAAATCGAACCCGAGCCCGAGACCCCTTGCCCGGCAGTCGCGCTTGCAACCACCCGGCCAACGAGGCATTTATTCTAACTTCTATATAAATATGAGAGAGGACTTATCTTGTGACATAGAGTATTTAAATACAGACCAACATTATTTAACATGCACCTATATCTTATGTTAAGTAAAACTTACCACCAGGGCCCTCTTAGACTACGCTGGAGTCATTGGACACACATTAAAAGCGCTCGCTTTTGGAATGTTTTTTTATCAACGTTGCCCCACGCTACAATTTTCTCCTGTATCGTGCATTGCCAAACATACAAGTTCACATGATACCCAGACAACAATTTGTGGAGCACACAAAGATTTGCTCCATGCGGGAATCGGACCCGCTTCAAGTTGCACGGCCACCGGTTGCCGTGTCCGTCGTTATAATTGTCGGTCCTTCGACGCCCCATGAGGATGGAGGCCCTGGGCACGGGCCCCGAGTGCTCTTATGGTAAAGACAGTAATGCTTACCACTAAAGTACATTTTGAACTGAATACCTCCTGTGTGGAATGATCGCAAGTGTTGTTATATTATGAAACAGGAGGTATCAGATTCTTCACTCTGATAGAATATCAGCCATATAATTTTAATGTTATGCTTAACAACACCAACCTATATAATAAATAGGTAACTATTGCTGACCAAAGGCATCTTTTTACATGGAGAAGGTTTGAGCATTAACCACCACGTTTCCTCGATGCGGATTGGCGGTGGCGATTTCAAACTTATAAAATAAATGATTGAATACGGAAACTTGGGCTTATAATTTATAAGCGTTTATATAAATTAATAAGAAATTATAAGCGTTTGTCAGAGGTGTTTGAAAAATCTTAGAAAGTACATACATTTCGGAAAATGTCACATTGGTATTTACTATTGGTAGGTTTAGAGCCCGCATCCTCATACATGAGAAGTGTCTTAAACGGCGTGGCCCGGAGCCACCACGACTCTTATACTTAACCTATACCTACTATAAAATACGTGTTCAAACTCCCAACACCATTTAATAATAAGTACATAACGCAAGAGGCACAGTACTCCTCATTAAGAGGATCGCTAGACGCATCCCTTTGTTCAAACACCCGAAACTAATGAGGGTTTTCAGTTTTGCGCTCACCAGTTGGCGCCACTGAAGCGAATAGTCGTGTTAGTCCAATCGCTGTTGCTGTCAAAAGTTAATTTAGCAATGAATTCAGTTTAGGTAATAGTCTATTGAACTGGGGATTTTATGGAACGTTCCATTGTTTGTCTAGTGCTTTATATTTTTCAATTTATTTTGTAAACATAAGTTAAGACTAGATGATTTATTTCAAATTAATAGTTAAGACTGTAGTCTTAACTATCGTCTTGTCTATCTGGCTAGTCGGCATAACATTACGTTACAAAATAATGTCTAAATAAATTAATTTATACACTGAGAATGAAATTTGTACCTACAAAGAATGCTATATTATTATACTCGCGACTCGCCCGGCTTCGCACGTGTGCAATATGCATGTATTATACATATAAACTTTCTTTAAGAATCGCTTAATCTATTAAAAACCGTATCAAAATCCGTAGCGTAATTTTAAAGATCTAAGCACACATAGGGACAGACAGACGGCGAATAGCGACTTTGTTTAGTGATTATTTAATTTTCAGTTGAAGTCTACCATTATTTAAGCAATATCTGCACACACTACGACATATACTATTCTCTCTCCTCAAAATTCCAAGGACTCAAAATCTCACTAACATAGTTATGACGTCACAACAAAGTAGGAATTACGAATGCACCTCTGTGCAAGTAACTGCGGCGTATAAAGTATACAAGGAAGGTTTTAAATAAATAATCAGACGAGCTGCAGCGGCCAGTGTTACTCACACCGAGAATGGGCCAAGGATTTGTGGCACAACAACCAAATGAATTTTTTATAAGGTTTCTTTTAGGTTTTTGAAAAGAGTTCGCGCTCTGTGTTGTTTTGTGATTGACTGAAATGTTAAGAATGCAATGTGGTTTGTGTTCTATATATTTACTAGCTTTTACCCGCAGCTTCGCTCGCGTCACAAAAGGAAAAAAGGGCTACTTTTTTGACGTAATATCATACCAATACACACAGCGCCATCTATACCAATACTTTTGTTTTCCCTCGGGAATATCACATTTTTTTCGGGATAAAAAGTATCCTATTATTTAATCCGGACTTCTAACTTTACGTCTGCAAAAATTCAAAGCAATCGGTTCAGTAGTCACGGCATGAAAGCGGAACAAACAAACAAACAAAGTCACTTTCCGATTTATAATATTATTATAGTAATAGTAAGGAAGTAAGGATTTGGTTGCTATCTATAAGTAGTGTATACAACAGTACAGAAGAAAATAGACACTAATAGAATTAAGGTGCTAAGGTGACAAATATTGGAAATTGACTTCTTCATCGTCTGCTGCCTCGTTGGCCGAGTGGTCGCAAGTGCGACTGCCGGGCAAGGGGTCTCGGGTTCAATTCCCGGGTCGGGCAAAGTATTACTGGGTTTTTAAAAATCTCAGTAGTAGCTCGGAGTCTGGAAATGTGCCCGGTATATGGCTATAGGCTTACCCCCTATTACATGGGACTCATAACATAAATAGTGAAAAGTGGATGTTACATTGTACAGGGGTATAATGTGCACCTCTGCCTACTCCTTCGGGGATAAAAGGCGTGATGCTATGTTATTCGTTTGCTCGACTCTCAGATATCAGATCTCTAGTTCCATCGATAGTACCTGAAACTTCAAAGTTTCTTTTGAGGCTTCAGTTTCTATCTGTAAAGTCATTGTAGCACAAATAATAATGACTACTGTACTGGTTATCAAAAATCATTTGAATTTTGTTTGCAGAAGCAAAAGTTCCCATAACTTGGATCCACTATTGAATAGACCATACGATATTGAACTGTAGATACATCAGACAGTTCTTTAAAAGAAAATGAACCAAATATATTTATCGCTTGCTTTTATTTTGTCTTATCTTTAAGATCCACTTCGGACTCCCAACGGAAAACAATAAATTTCTATACGCTCCAATACTGAAACACTATTTAAGTGTAAGTTATATTTAAATAGAATAGAATAGAATATAACTTTATTGTACACCATTAATAATACAGTACACACAGAAAAGGAAATGACAAATGTCATTAAAGTAAGAATTACTCTCTTATTTGCATTATTTTATGTGAGTTCAATTCACGGTTTGATTAACTAAAAATCGCGGGTTACTCACGTGAATATACTGACTGAATACGTGAATAGGATGCGCGACATCGCCGCGTCCGCGCACGCTGCTCATGAGGAAGAACCCCTCTGTGGTTCGAAACTAGTAGAGCTTTTCTTAGTATATTCACGTGAGTAACCCGCGATTTTTAGTTAATTTAGTATAATTATAGTTATTATAAAAATCACGGTTTGATGTCTAGATAACTAGATATTACTTTATGGTATTTGGACACAATAGAAACGTTTTGAGAATAGTTAATTAGAAGTTCTACTGTGTTTAAATAGATTAATCAAATTGCTGAAAGACAATTTTTGTATCATGATAAGTCACGAGCTACTACGACTAGTGAAAATGACTTCAATAATTGGTTTATAATATATGATCTCTAAAAGCAAACTTCTTAAATCTATAAAGCACAGACAGATATTGTGTACCTAACTATTCACAAACCTTTTAAGTACATCACACGGCACTTGATACCAATGTACAATGTAACACCCATTTTTCACTATTTATGTTATGAGTCCCATGTAATAGGGGTGAACCTATTTCCATATACTGGGTACTATTCCAGACTCCGTGCTAATACTAACTTTTTAAAAAAAACCAAGTATAACCTGGGAATCGAACCCAAGACCCCTTGCTGGCAGTCGTACTTGCGACTACTCGACCAACGAGGCTGTCACAAACCTCTAACACAAATTGATTCACTTAGAAACAAAATTTACTTCTAACTATTCCTTCTAAACAAAAACCTTTTATTTAGATCTCAGATATAGTATTAGCCTTAAATAAATGAAGAACAGTAGAAACCGTTCGCTTTGGGGAGTTGCGAACAGTAATCTGCGAGTGGTTTTAAATATTACAATGAGCTTTGGAATAGCAGACAGGTGAAAATGCCAACACTAGAATTCTGATCATAGTTTTTTTATGAGATTTAACTTTTATCGTTTAGACTCTTTATAAATTTCTTTGAATGTTTATAAATTTAAACTAAATGAGATTTTTTTTAATGTGGGAAAATCATCGAATGACTGCTCCCGCCTGGGTGAGGCGGGAGGGAGTGTCAGACTCTTACTGACTAAAAACCACCCCGTTCCTTCTCCTGCACATCGAGCCGGAGCTCCGGTAACCCGTTAGGTTCTCCGCGACAAACTAAATAAGGAAAGGGATTATAGTTGGTTACCAAAATGAAAATTTTTCAATTTTGCGTTCATTAGATGTCGCTAGTGTAGATTAAAGTTTTATCGACCCTATCACATTGACTCAACTTGCTTTTTTAAATATACGCACTACTCGTTATATAGACACATATCGTGACACCAATACCCTAAATGTAGGATCTTTTTTTACTAAAGCTTACAATTTTTTTCATAATTTCTTTGCTGAATGAAATGCAACTGAGCCGAGCATTTTGCTTTCACTATTCCTAGTGGTTGTTTCCATTGGACCAACGAGACAGTTTTGTTAATTCGCTTCGTGTTTCATAAATGTTTTATTTGATGTTAGGTGTACTTCCAAAGAGATATGAATTTGATAGGAGTACTGCACCGACGCGACGCGACGGATCGCATTGCTGTGTATATATTTTTATGTTCCAAAATTTTTTAAAGTTTTATTTGTTTTTACCTCGTTTTTATAACAACTATCGTGAGATATTCTGAATTTAAACTTATAAGTTACTCACGGTAATATACTGAGAAAACCTCTACTATTTTCGAGTCATAGCGGGACTCTACCTCATGAGCAGCGTGCGCAATTTAGAGACAAATTTAATTTCTTTTAACTTTTATTTAGGTAAATTTTTTATCAATTGCTAATGGGGAGATGTACCTCTAACGTAGGATATCTGTTTCAAAACTAACTTATTAAGTGTAATACGACTATAGTTAATTATAATAATACGAAAATGTGACGAAAAACGTAAATTTCCGTAACATTTTCCTAATCCTAATAGCTTTCTTTGCGCCATAGGATTATATGAATTTATCCTGTAGATCTGAAAAGTTAGTTTTCAGATTTACAGGATAAATTCATAAATCAACATCCGTTAGTAGTTTTTGCGTCTACTAACAGATGTTGCATGCCATGTTCAAGGTGAATGACTGCAATGAGATCAC
Organism: Spodoptera littoralis; assembly: GCA_902850265.1. Lineage (NCBI taxonomy): Eukaryota > Metazoa > Arthropoda > Insecta > Lepidoptera > Noctuidae > Spodoptera > Spodoptera littoralis. Next base: position 10,088,081 of record LR824542.2, read on the forward strand.
GCAGTTCAGTAACTAGTTTAAACCAGTAGGTAAGTTCCTTAGCTAGGAAAATCTCCCTAATTAATGCTCATACCTACTAAAACTAGCGGGTTTATGTTTCCATAAAACAGTAATACATTTTCTAAGCAAAAAAAAAACAAACCGACTCTGTATTTAAATGAGTGCTATCATGATAGAATTCCATTGTCGCTGCCATCCTTGGGAGTTGATATAAAATATACATGAAGCGCTATTCTACGTATAATACGTCTTAGTGCACAGTAATTACTGTGTTGAGAATAATCAACAATGTGGTTAGAAGTTAATCTACTATACCATTGAAACTACTGCCTCGTTGGCCTAGTGGTTGCAAGTGAGACTGCCGGGCATGAGGTGAGGGTTTCCCGGGACGGGAAAATATATTACTGTGTTTTTAAAAAAAATCTCACTAGTAGCACGAAATCTGGAATAGTACTCAGTATATGGAAATAGGCTCAGCCCCTATTACATGGGATTCATAACATTAGTAAATAGTGAAAGTGGGTGTTACATTGTTCAGTGGCATTAAGTGTCGTAATGTGCACCTCTGCTTACCTCTTCGGGGATAAAAGGCGTGATGTTATGATGTTACAATTAAGACAAACATAATAGATATACATTTATTTTTGGCTCAAATCAAAATTTTAGGTTTAGTTTCAACAACGAACCTGACCAAAAATAGCATTTAATATTCATCTGGAACAATCTAGGGCATCTAAGAATAGCGGGGTGTGGTCGAAAATCGGGAACTAACTGTAGATAGAATAGATAGCTGTACTAAATTGTAGGATTCTATTATTACTAGAAGATTAACTACGTTTTTAGCCGAGTGGTCGAAAGTGCGACAGCCGGGCAATTGGATTCGATTCTACGAACGGGCTTAGTATTGCTCGGTTTTAAAAAAAATGTCAGTAGTAGCACCGAGTCTGCCCCGTGTGCCCGGTAAATGGTAATAGCCCCTATTACACGGGACTGCCGTAATATGCACCTCTACCTACCCCTTCAGAGATAATAAGCTTGATGTTATGTTATGTCTATGCTTAACTTTAAGATGATTAATGGATTAATGTACTTGATTAACTTTGACAAAAAAAATATATTTTGAGGATCTTGACCCTGTAATCGAGATACATATGTATACCTATGTAATAGCAACTTCTGCTAGCGACTTTGTCCGCTTTACACGACATAGATATGTGTCATTGTAGTCTGGATAACTTATCAGAGAGTGCTAAATTTCATCTTAATTCATTTAGCGATTTTTGCGTCAAGGAATAACCTACATCCCTACAAACTTTAGCATTAATTATATTAGTAGCATTGTTGAAAGTCGAAATATTAACAGTAGAAAACTTTTACCTAGTATGTGCCGTACGAAGATATTAAAACTTTTAAAGGAAGTATTAAAACTATACGTTTTAACTTCTTCTTTATCTAATAATAGAAGAACTTTGTTTTAATTCTTACTAGCTACTCCTACATTGCTCTCTCCGAATAATCATAGAGTAATGTTTTATAACTTATTGCCTGCTTCTATGAATAGTCTGCACGGTTGGCGCAGTGGCTAGGTAACTCTTTGTGTGATCCACAAATTGTTGTTCCAGGTCTGGGTGTCGTGTGTATGTGAACTTGTATGTTTGTATACGCACCCACCACACAGGAGAAAATCCTAGTGTGAGGCAAATATTTTTTTAAAGGCGTTTCGACTTAAAACTACTTTTCAATTGGGTACTTGCCAACTAGTCAAATTCAATACCTTTTTGAACTGTCAAAAACGACAGTTTTCTATGAATTTTGTACGAAATTGTGGATTGTGACGTCACGTTTTTTTAGCGTCAAACAGCATTTTTTTTTATCCTGAAAAAATACTAAAATTATGTTGGTCCTAAATTAAATTAATGAAAGTGTTTTTATAAAACTATCGTAAGCCATACCAAATTAACTCAAAATCGCGGGTAACTCACGTGATTCGAAACTAGTAGAGCTATTCTTGGTATATTCACGTGAAGAACCCGCGATTTTTAATTAATTTAATGAAAATGTTTTTACTTTTAAATATTTATTGTATTGAACAGTAAAAAATATTTATATTAGATTAAGGAAAGTACCCAATTCCTGAATTTTCTGATTCAGGAGTGCCGGTTTTAGAATTAATTGAATTATGGTTTGACTTTTTACTTTACATGACAATTCGAATCAGTACTTTTAACGCCATACGCGGAATAAACATTAAGTAGGTATAGATTTTCGCAAAACGGCTAGAGGCATTATAAACACAACTATGAACAAAAATAAGTGAAAGAAGAAACACGGAAGAAAATATTTATTCATCTTCATCTGTGATATCCGCCCACTGATTAATGTTTCTTTGTACTATTAGTGTTGTGTCACACCCTCGGATATTTATCCGAATAATAGAATTAGGTATGTACATATTATGTTATCACCGTTTACGCGTCACAATGTTTCCTAATAGGTAACTATTAAACTGTAAGTTGGGATCCATTATTGCTTGTGTTAAAGTATTTTTAGGATTATCGGTTTTCTAAAAAGCAACTGTAGTCAAATGCCATTTAGCGCTTGTCTACATGTAGAATAGAAAACCAAATTATATGGAATTGATATAAATTTTGACACTTGTCAGTGTCATCCCCATACATTTAGTTTTCTACTCTCTCGGTAGACAATCGCTAAAGTAGCGTTTGGCTAAAGGCAAAGTTTAGACTATCGTCGTTATGGAACTAATGAAAGCTAGATATTAAGTTCTTTTAGTAGTATTTGAAATTCAATTTACTCGTTTAGGAAATAAAGAGGGTAATGCGATGTAATTGTGTATGACGTCACCTAGAGATTCGAGAGAGAAATGAGCAACAATAAAAAATAAACGTAAAAATATAGCTAGTATTCAATTCTAAAAAAGTAATAAATCTTCGTTTAGTTTTTCATAGTATTCGTATTACCTACGCAGAAGATTGCTTTGATTTAATTTTTACGAACTAATTAAAGTTTTTTCTTTTATTGAACCTTTTGTAAGGCGAGAAGCAATTTTATTCAAGGATAATTTTAGTTTATTAAGGATATTTTAGTATAATTTATTCTATGAATTGTAGGACAATATTTATCCATTTCATTTCTGTAAACTTTATATTTATATATCCAAAAAATCGATAGGAACTGCATTTTAAAACAGTAACGATGGAGTTTCTTGCTCATTCTTCTCTATTCGAAACTCCACTTTGTAATGAGCGCCTAGCTTCACTGACGGACAGACGGACGGACAATTAAATTTTTGACGTTTCAAAAATGCTTTGACTTTGACTTTGACGCTCAATCGAATAACAGCTGTTGGGATTACATTTATCAAAACATGTATGTCCCAACACTACTAGACGGGTAGTTCTACGACCGATCTCTCTACATTTTATTTTTTTCTATTTACCATTTCGTATATAAAATCCTGGCTGTTTGTTTACGACTTACGGATTTCAGTTTTACACGAAATGTTTTGCGAAACCAACTTTAACATTAGTGTTTAGAATGGATGGGACATTGTAACTTAGACCTAATCGTACATATTTTATAGTATCATTCATTGTATTAATCAACACTCATAAGCATTTAATACAAATGTTTAATTTTAATAAATATCTATACTTATAATAAATCTGTAGAGAGGTCAATTCTGTACATAAAATATATTTAAAAAATAACTATCAAGGGGTGGTTAGGGATCGCTACTGATGCCAAAAATGCATTCAGTAAAATTTTTGTCTGTCTGTCTGTCTGTATGTTCGTTATGGAAACAAAAACTACTTGATGGATTTTAACGAAATTTGGCACAATTATTCTTCATACTCTTGGGCAGGTTATAGTATACTTTTCATTACGCTACGATCAATAGGAGCAGAGCAGTGAAGGGAAATATTGGGAAAACGGGAGAAGTTACTCCATTTTTTAAGCTTCCGTCACGTGTGCTGGCTTATAGGTTAAAGCTACATATAAATCATGTATAACGGAAATATTCTCCTTAAAATTATATATAAAATATTCCTCGACAGCATATGTCTATCTTTTATGGTTGACTCACAATAACACGTGAAACTCCCGATAGCTTAGCATCTCATTTCTGATTGTAGAGGTATTTGTCTACTCTAACGTTTACAATACTCATTCATAGACTTTACGCTGTAACTGAAAGGCCAATGGTTGAAATTAGCTTGACTCGATATTATAAATGAAAATATGTGAGTTTATGTGTATGTTTATTACTCAGTCATATTAAAACCACTGAAGGGACCGGAATGCAATTCGGAACAGAGGTAGATTATGGTCTGAAGTGATACATAGGCATTTTACCCCTGGGACCGCGGGCGAAGCCGCTGGCAGAAGCTAGTCTTTAATACATTTAATACATTTCATTGATGTGAATAATGATTTTGTTATCCAAAATTTTAATTCAAATGATTTAAATTAACTCACCGATACCTGAAGCTAGTGGAGGTTTGACTTTCACCATTTTAAACTTGGCAGTTAAAGTGTTAATCAGAATTATTCAACTAAATTTGGCTATACTAATACAATGTCTGCCACCGTGCATGGCGTTCATAGCGTGGCAAAACCCTGTCATGGCTTGAAACTAATCAAGCATCCTCGAACAGTTACGAACTTCTAATAATTATATGTTCTAAATTATTTATTTCTTATATTCAAATTACGAATTCTTCAAATAAGTTACTATGTCTCCTTTACCTCCAGAGGTTTCAAAGTCTAACATTTCTTCGCTCATAAGTTTAAAAAGGTTGTAATTCAAGATAGAACATTTTACTCGCTAAGAAAGTATTCTGAACTCCAACGACTGTAATTAAGTTACTGGCTGAGTGTAAACAAGTATTTCTCAGTCCGTCTTTAAAGGAATGTTAGTTTTAGTACTACAGATTTTATTAACTAGGATTTGCAATTTATGGGTCAACTTAGTTATGAGATTGGTAATGGTGTTCATTTAAAACCAATCTAAGCTGATCTGTCGTTATTTAAGTGAAGTTTTACTTGGAAAAGGTTTTTAAATATCATAACTTAAAACTACATTCCTACATAACCTCACGCCTGACTCTTATGGGGGTCATCATCGTAATTAACAGCCCATAAAGGCCCACTGCTAAGCAAAGTCTCTTCTCACACGGAAAAGATTTGAACATTGATCGCCACAGTTGCTTAAAGGAGATTGGCGATTTCAAACTACAAGCCCAGGTTTCCTCACAATGTTTTCTTCACCGTTTATCAGTAGAGTCTAAATATCTTACAAAGTACATGTAACTCTGAAAAAATCACATTGATACTTAGCGTTGGTACTTTGGTAGGTTTCGAGCTCGCACGCTCATGCATGAGAAGCGGGCGTCTTAAACCTCCGGGCCACCTTGACACCACATCCCATGGGCGAAAGCAGATACTATAGAACGACAATTGCTACGATTCTTACATACCTCTTACAACTGATTAACATACAAATGATTTACTTACACGAAGGATGATTATCCACACATTTTACAAAATACCACTCTCTGTTCGATGTTGAAAAATATCATAAGGGTAGTAATAAAAGCTCCGACAAGAAAAGAAGACTTGTCCTTACTAAAAATATTAAATCTACTGAAATACTAACTTTCCGACTACTTTACATGACTGTTTATTGCTACAATACTAACCTAATCTAAACGACAACAGACGGTTGTCGGTAACTTAGTAATTTTGTCGGAGGTTCAATATTCTATTCGGAAGTTTAGTTTTATTATTCGAAGATCCATTTTTATAGTCGGCCACAGATCACTGGAGATTAATTAGTTTTTCGGAACCATTATTATTTTCCATATCATAATAGTCCTATACCTACATCTGTCTGGAAGCTAGAATATATCGTTTAAATAGTGATACTGGTGTAAGCAAGTACATGACCTTAAAGCATCAATAAGGCGTTTTTCTTATAATTGTTAAAAAATAAAGGCCTATCGGTGCTCTTAAAGGTATACTTAAAGGTGGTTTCTAAGTTCTGATTTATGTACATAAATCTGACATCAGACATGAAACAAATTTGTGTATTTAGGACATATAAATGTGCCCAAATATATGTTGGTGACGTGTGGCTAGAGAGGTTAGGAAAAATCCAATTTTCTGTCACGTCCGTTCGGTAGAAGTTAAAGGGAAAATGTTGATAAAAATCCAATTTTTTTCCAACATATTTTTTCTTTTACTAGGTTTTCTATTGTTAGGGACCTAAAAACTTAGTTTTCTTAGTTATTGTTTATTTCTGTCTACTTCAAATCATTACAATCTTCATCGAAATAGGTTTAGAGTATTTAACCATAATACTCGAAAGACATAAGTATTTTAAATTCACATTTATTTTTGGTATCATTACAAGGTTGCTGATAAAATTTTGTTTTTCATTAGGTCTGATAACAGTTCTACGGTAATGAGGTGATCCCGTATGGTCCATTAGTCACCTGTCCCCATAGGCAAAGTCAATGTATGAGGCAAGACTGGTAAAAAATAGACTCACCTTAACACTATTACAATCGGAAACATTATCATAGATGCGTCTACATACTGTAGGCGCATTATTACATAATTTATTATAAGTACTTCTACCCTGTACCTTTACGACGGCACGGGTGTTTCAGACTCCCGCTTCCCGTACATGAGAGTGCGAGTTCCAAACCTACCAACGGCAAGTACCAATGTGACTTTTTCCGAGTTATATGTAAGTACTTTCTAAGATTCTCTAGACACCACTCTAGACAACCGGTGAAGGAAAACATCGTGAGGAAACCTGGGCTTATAATTTCTAATAACTATAAGTTTGTAATCGCTAACCCGCGTTGAGCAAGCGTGGTGATTAATGCTCAAACCATCTCCATGCGAAAGGCCTTTGGTCTGCAGTGATCACTTGTAAACTGCTGATGATGATACTTTTACGAGTTAGTTTTACTAATAGATAATAATTAAATAAAAAGAAATCTCCAGCGACCAATACGAGCTGAAGTAGCCTACAAAATGTCAAGAATAAATATTTATGTACTCAGTTAAATGCAATTTATGAGTGTATCGCGTAGAACAGCCATAAATGTATTAAATAAAAGTTATGGAAATCGCGAAAACTTTAAATGGACCTTGGAGTATTCTTGTTACTATAACTCTTCGACTGACTAACTTTAAAGGCGAGAAATGGTCACTTTTTTATGGCATATGCTGTAAACGTGCAGAGGTATCACCTGATGGTAAACAATCGGCGTCGCCCATGGACACCTGAAACACCAAAAGCGTTACAAGTGCGTTACCAGCCTTTTGGGGATTAGAAGTTTGAGGATTGTTGAGGATTCGGGGATTGGGGAGAGTGGGGAAGGGGGGAGAGAGCTGGGCCTCCGGTAACCTCACTCACACGACGAAACACCACGCAAGCGTTACTTCACGTCGGTTTTCTGTGAGGCCGTGGTATCACTCCGGTCGAGCCGGCCCATTCGTGTCGAAGCATGGCTCTCCCACACTTAACACTAGAAGGGCCGGGCTTCGTGTTATACCTTCAAAGACCGCAGCGGTCATAATGACGGTACTAGAGATTAAGTCAGAAAACTTTTGAAATTATTGCATATTTTGCATTAAAATAAAATAAAATCAATGTAAATTTATTGTTTTCTTAATAATAAAAAAATGCATTAAGCTGAGTAACATTTGTAGCAAGTAATAGCTTTTTTAGACTCTTTTGTACATTTTCCACAAACAAGTTTTTTACAGATAGTGCAATTTTCGCATGTTTTATACTTTTTGCAATTACTATTAATTTGGCATTGCCGCCTCTTATTGTTTGTTGTAAGTGGTTCATTTGTGTCAGAATTAGTTTCTTGTTCGTGGGTCATAGTTGAAGTGGATTTTTTTTTCACATACTCTTCACGTAGTTCGCTCACTAGTTGAAGGATAAAATCATGACGAGAAATTTTTATGTTTGAGACTTATTGGTATAGAATCCACGAGTTTGTAGCTGCTAAACCAAATATATTATAAAATACGTGAACAGGCCATCTCCGACTACCAGCTCTTACGGTGTACTTGCGTGCCATTTGATCGATGATGTCTACGCCAAATTTTGTTGCATTGTAAAATTCAACTGTTTCAGGCAACTTTTTTTGATCAGTACCTATGCCTACATTGGGGTGCAGAGTACTCAAAATAATAACATTTTTTTCTGGTTTTCCTTGATAGACAGTAAGGGTTGTATCGGTACCGGTTTTCATTATAAAAGATTCATATCTTGAAGTACGAATACTTCTACAAATCAGTGGTACTTCTCGTCTTGCACGCCGTATTTTTCCAACAATACTAGTCTTTTTGACCAATAGTTATTTGGCTAAATTTAGAGACGTGAAAAAGTTGTCAGTGGTTACGTTTCGGCCCTTTTTGAAATAGGGTTGAACTAGTTTCAAAACCACGTATTCGGCTAATCGGACGACTGCTCACCGAACGAAACAAATGCCTACCATAAAATATAAACAAGTTAGGTAGTAACAAATTACTCAGAATTCAATCCAACATAAATAAAAACAAAAGTACCCACTTTAGTTTGAAGAGATCGTTGTTCACTATTCTTATCGCCGTCTTTATATGTATGCCGTCACATTGACGGTGCGCGGTCTTAATAGGTATTTGTAATTGAAACTCATATACAAAATAAAGTTTTTTTTCAAAATATATAGAAATAGCCTAAGAATAGCTAATTAGGAGAAGTCATAAAATATGAAAAGAAATAAAAACACAGTTCGTGAAATATTTAACAATGAAATTGCCTTGCGGTCAATATGACTGCCTTGGTCTTTCTAATGTTAAAGTTAGTCACTAACGTTTTGGATATATAGTTTGCCAAATTATTTGGTAAACAGGTTAAACAAAATAATGATTGCATAGGTAATGAGCCGACCGATATGGTTCTAAATGATTTGACGCTGACTTAAAAGCCTGATATAACCATATATGCCTTGGTTGATTGTACATGAGTACTGAACTACTGAGTACATAATACAATGAAATTATGCCTCTGCTCTACAGAACTCTATAACTCCTATGAGTAAAGTTATGTATTAAAACTAATATGTATGTAAATTAACTAAAAAGCCTAAGCAAGCGTTGGCTGCGCGATATCGCCGCGACCGCGCACGCTGCTCATGAGGAAGAACCCCTCTGTGGTTCGAAACTAGTAGAGCCTTTCTCAGTATATTCACGTGAATAACCCGCGATTTTTAGTTAATTTAGTGTGTCTCACGATAGTTATTATAAAAATATATATGTAAACTTAAACTTTCAAATAACTCTCTAACAAAAACTCCGGTGTGAAGAACTTCAAGCTATATGTACTAACGCCTAATAAAATGAACCTCTAGAACTAAAAGTACCCTATACCGAAATACCTATTGTTGAACAGTGAACACAGAACACACATCAACTTTTTAAAACTCAACTCTGAGTAATTATAACCGGCCAGTTTCAACAGTTAACAACAATCATAACACCGCGTGGGCTTACATTTGTGTTGTTAACAAGCAAAAACTAACTGAGAGCGAGTCAGACTTGTGCACTAAGGGTTCCGTGCCTATTATTAGTATCATCTCAACTGCTTCAAGATATCCACCATTGAACATAGGCTTCCAGATATAAAGAAAAAAAAAATTATGCACAGAGACACATTGAATGCACAGAGATGTAGACAAAATAGAGAAATAACAAAAAAAACTTAAAACAAAAAAATTGGTTGCCTGTAAAGTCGGTATACGGGCGAAAGTTTTACGTGACAACGACTTTGAGTGGTGTGCCTTTCACTTTTTATGTCTGTCTTTCTCGCTCTTAGGCGGGCTAACCATGCCCGAGTGGAAGGGACGCGTGCCTCTCACTCGCTCTCATTGTGAGCGCATAACGTGAGCGGAGCGTAACGCCATAGTATAAAGAACAAAGTAGGTTATCTTCATACAAATACTCCGCGCGCGGCTTATATGTGTGCGCCATAGTATCTATGCGTCGACGCACGCACACTTTAACAAAATCTCGACCCGTTTCTCAGTGCGCCAGGCAGGGCTGACACTGTACGAGGATTGCGCGCGCTTCACGGCTTTTCGGCACTGTTCAATGAAATAAAAAATGTCTGATAATCGTAGAAGAACGTATTGCTGTGTGTTTGGGTGTCTTAATAATTAATCGATTCCAGAACTGTCTCTGTTCAGATTAGGTACCTATTGAACAGGAAAGGTAAGCTAGTCACTTTTTCTAGCATAATATAATTTGTAGGTACTTGATGATGAGATACCTACTTACTTATTCTTACTCTTATCATTCTTCATAGTTCCTACTCAACCAGAAATGTAATTACCTACTATACTTAAATATTATAAGAAAATGTGGTATTGTATTGTTTATTTCACAGTTTATCTGATTTGTTAAGAGCGTAGCCGAGTCGCATTTTTCCATATAAATGTATTCCCAAATTTACTTTCTGAATACTATGTATAGAGCTAAAGTTTATTTTAAGAAGTTAATAATCTTTTTATAAGCTTTTAATTTTTCCTAAATTTATAAATTGATAAAATATTCAATCATAATATGCTTTTCATTTCATAAATTTAGATCAAGTGCTGCTTGTTCGAAAATATTAACTAAAAGTAAAAGTGACAACCCTGGGGATCAACGCAAGAGTAGGCTAATAACTCGGCGGGCGGCCTTAGATAACCTACTGTATTCTTTCTACTATGGTAACGCAGTTTCTTGAAGTGTCACCCGGCAAACCAATTTATAAGACGTTGTCACGTCAAAAATAAACACCACAAAATATGCAAAAATACATGCATGCCCATGCTGAACGGGCCTCCACCTCAGCATTATGTTGAACGTTGTAACACTAAACGCTGGTCTTCTGGTGGCACCCTGCAGTGACTCACGGTGGTAGGTCGAAAAGTCAAATAATAAAGAAAATAAAAACAAACTGAATGTGGTGTGTTAGATGCAAAAATAAAATAAAATTAATCAATAAAATGGATCATACAAATACAATAAACAGATTAGCCTATTGTAAGCGACCTGTATCCAGCATCTTCCTGCAACCTTTGACAAGTCATCTGTGCACCTTATGCATGTCTGCACGTTCTGCACTTTATTTAAGGGGGAAAATCATCGAATTTCTGCTCCTGCCTGGGTGAGGCGAGAGGGAGTGTCAGACTCTTACTGGCTAAAAACCACCCCGTTCCTACTCCTGCACTTCGAGCCGGAGCCCCAGTAACCCGTTAGGTTCCCCGCGACTCCGTATCGGCATCAGCCCTATTGAGCCCGTGGTGGTCTGATGGCTCTTTGAGGCGCGCGCGGAATGCGACGCGCCGTACGCTCGAGGCACGTTCTGCACTATGCTTGCTCTATACCTATATATGAAATTATTTAAGTGGAATTCGGTTCGATAATAATTTGAGACCCAGAAAAGGATGCCCGAGAGTTTTCAACCGCTGTACCTATTTAATTGGAATTCGGTATATCAATGGTTTGCAATCAAGGAAAGGACAACGAATTAACCTTGAAAAACACATTTTAAAAGTTCAAAATTCGGCCAAAAGTCATTATTAAACGCGGACAAAGTCGCGGGGAATAGGTACTACCGATATAAGTACATTACATTTATTATATAGGAACCCTTCCCTTTTTGTACTACAGAAATACGTCAACTATAAAAATTTCAACTGTCTAGCTGTCATGGTTTATGAGGTAGTGAGCCTTAATAATAGTTTCTGACCTTTTTTAAGGGGGGAAAATCATCGAATGACTGCTCCTGCCTGGGTGAGGCGGGAGGGAGTGTCAGACTCTTACTGACTAAAAACCACCCCGTTCCTTCTCCTGCACGTCGAGCCGGAGCCCCGGTTACCCGTTAGGTTCTCCGCGACTCCGAATCGGCAGTTTCTGACCTTTGGATACGGAACCCTAAAAACTAACCACAGAGCAATCTCGTAGCTTGAATGTATGAAAGTTGTGTAGCGCTGTGTAAAGTCACGTACACATAGGGTAGTTTGTCTAGCGTTGCTCTATTGAATCTGCTTGAGTCGTCTGACAGTGTCAACATGCCTTATTATGAATAGACCGATTTTATTCTGTGCATAGGTTTTGCCTTGTGTCTTTATTCGCGTACAATAATTTTGAGAAATTATCTCTTAGATATCGTTCGTCTACATCACATCGCCATCACGATGACATGACACTTTCCTCTACATAGTTTCTCAGTAGTTAATAAATGTAAATATTAAAATCTAGTTTTCATGGTTTTGAGCTTCAGGTATATCATAGGAGTAAAAATGGTCCAATTGATAGTATCTGAAAATAATTCACCAAAAAGATACTTTTTTAAGGGGGGAAAATCATCGAATGACTGCTCCCGTCTGGGTGAGGCGGGAGGGAGTGTCAGACTCTTACTGACTAAAAACCACCCCGTTCCTTCTCCTGCACGTCGAGCCGGAGCCCTGGCAACCCGTTAGGTTCTCCACAACACCAAAAAGATACTTGAGTTCCTTTTTTCACTACACACCGTAAGAAAAACGCATACATATACTTGCACTTCGCTACGTCTATCTCCCGTAGGAGTAGGCCTCTGCCTCTACAATAGAACGCCAAACAACACGGTTCTGTTGTAGCTCCATATAATTCATATTATCTACAAATTATTGGGTCAACAACACTAAATACAAAACAATATATCAATTACATAAACTAACTAATTGAATTGCGAGAAATGTTTACTCTCAATTCATACTTTGTTCTTAGTTCCAAAATGAATTGAAATTACTTTGAAAAGTCGACGAACTGAAAATCAAGGATTTTACTTGGCCGTATTAGGCGTCAGTCGATACCTAACTTGGTCCTAGATAAAAACAACTTCACCTCTTAATCACGAAGTTTTTATTTGCAGTGGCTCGGTTGCCAAAATTGCCTAAAGCCACGCTTCTACACCATACATATTTCTCGCCTTTTTTATGGAATGTGGTAACATAAATTGTCGTGGACGCACGAGAATATTTTTGTTTACTACACCAGTTTTTCGCTTAACGGGTCTAGACATTTTTTAGTCGATGGCGCTGCAGCTAAATTGAAAGTTCACGAAAGTATTTTGCGGTTTATCATTAGTTCTCAATGTGTAACGTCGTACAAAAATTTTACTAGAGTACGTTCTATTTGCTTTAGATGTTTATTTGGTATAGTTAGACAAAGATATAAATACAACTAAATATCCCAGAGACTATTTCATCATCATCATCATCATCTTATCAGCCACAGGACGTCCACTTCTAAACAAAAGATAATAATAGATGTATAAGATAAAATTGCTATTAAAAAAGACTTGGTCAAAGGTTAAGCATTGCCATCCAATGTGACAATGCTGCCAGTCTTTTGGGCACCCTTCCTCACGACTGCGATAAGAATAATTTTTTCGATGCCGTAAGTTAATATCGTTTTTTTTTTGTTTTTTGCTTTCTCACATTATTATATCCGAAAAGTATTTATTATTCGTTATTAAGAACGTCGCCCCTTACTCATCCACGCAATGTAAGTAAACCAACAACCGGAATAGAATCAGTTAACATTTATTCCAATCAAAATTTCCTAATTGAACTTTTTGATAAACAAATTAATTCGTTCATCAGTTTCAGTTTACATCGCTCTGTAAATAAAGTCCAAATTACATAACTCTATTTGTACAAATATTACTTGCGTATTTGAATAACCAGATCCTTTGTTTAATATGTTATATTTGATGTTGAATTTATAATAGTTACCACCATTCACAGTGTAGAACCAACTCTATTTTCAGAATCAGATTCGATAACCACAAAATAAATAGTGTTTCTGAACCAAGATTGAACTAACATATCTGCCAATACTACCAATGATTGTTTTTGTTTTTATATTGATGCTATTGATTGGTTAATTAACTTTTCCTTGAGCTTCCTTTGTACGGCATATAGGATACATGTAGTGATGACAGAATTGAATAAATGTCTGACTGCCTCGTTGGCCGAGTGGTCGCAAGTGGGCTCGGGTTCGATTCCCGGGTCGGGCAAAGTATTACTGGTTTTTTTTTTAAATCTCGGTAGTAGTCTCACAGTTTCTCCTGCTAAGCTTGGAGTACAGCAATTGTGATAATGAGATAAGAGTATAAGAATGTAAATGAATCATATATCGTCACAATCTTTCGCATGTAGGTATCACTACATAGTATAAAACAAAGTCGCTATCCGCCGACTGTCAGCGGTTTTCGATGCGGTTTTTTTAATAGATAGAGTGGAGATTCTTATAGAAGGTTTATAAATATATAAAACATGCACATTGCACCCGGGCGAAGCCGGGGCGGGCCGCTAGTAATACATATAACGTAGGTGCCCATTATAAAGCCCAAGCAGATAACATGCCAATTTCTTATACAATTTGTTACAGATTATAACATTCTTACATGATTTTCCTGTAACGATATTCACACATCAATCGGAATCAACAAGGCATGATGTTCACACGAGATGTAGAAAATCACTTCAAAATGGTCACTCATTCATAAGACGATCAGGAAACGTGTCTTATCGTGCGTTACTTGGTCCATAAATCGCTTTATTACAACTATGTAGGTACATACTTTGTAAATCAAACTTGTAACTCACAATAAATATCTAGCGGCAAGGAAGTAGTGTGGGAGAGCCATGCTTCGGCACGAATGGGCCGGCTCGGCCGGAGTGATACCACGGCCTCACAGAAAACCGACGTAAAGCAACGCTTGCGTTGTGTTTCGAAAAAAAAACGAATACACTCTTCTAAAAGAGTGTATTCGTTTTTTAGTGTTTAGTTAGCTTCAAAGGACACTTACAAAGACAAGTAGACGCTATACCTATACCTTATAATATTATGTACCTATATATATATATTTAGTGCTCCTTATATCGCCAAATTTCCAAACCCACCGTTTATCTAGACATAACACTAAATTCGTCTGGTTGAACGCGTAGCCAGCCCCATTACAAAAAAAAATCCTCTTTATTCCAACATCGCTCTAAAAAAACTAAGAAAAGAATATGCGGGTGGAATCTCAAGACAAAACTAGTATAAAAAATTTGCTATTGTTAGATAAACAAAAGAAAAAACGCTCAAGTATATCTTTTCTATTCGTTGTCGTATTTTTGTAAGGAAAATTACTTTAGCGTACTATTTTAATTGGTTCTCTTTACCTTCGAGGTAATATTGAGGAAAGAGAAATATTTAGGGAGCAAAAGACATTGATGTTTTTGTTATTTTTTTTTTATTTTGATATAAAAATATCACCTTGATGAGGAAGGCAAGTTTTTGTTTTTATTTTGTGATCTTTGTTATTTCATGCTAATGTTAAGAATTTGTTTATTTGTGTTTATTTTTCGAAAATTTTTCAGAATTCACACAACATTTTATAACAGCAGAATCTTTCTCAAATCTATTTATGAAAGCCTTGTGTAAACCCGTTTGGTATGTATTGAGTTTCTAAAACACCAGACTCTGCTCTGGAAATTTCAGTTTTAGGCATAGATATATAACTGAAATTTCATCTTGATAAGTATACCTATCAATAAAGATTAGGTAAGTACTTATTGTGTTTATTTTCAAACACTATCATCATCACTACATAGTATAAAACAAAGTCGCTATCCGCCGTCTGTCTGTCCCTATGTATCTTTAAAACTACGCAACGAATTTTGATGCGGTTTTTTTAATAGATAGAGTGATTCTTAAGGAAGGTTTTTATTTATAATACATGCATATTGCAACCGTGCGAAGCCGGAGCGGGTCGCTAGTCATTTATATAATCTACTAGCTTTTTATTTACCTGCGGCTTTGCTCGCGTGAAATTAGGTCATTTACAAATGATTCCCGTTTTATCTCATGGGAGCATTTAATCGAGATAAAGTCCTATCACCTAAGTCAGCCCATACCTTGCCTGTATACTAAAATTCAGTAAAATCCGTTTTGTAGTTTCAACATAATTGACGGACAAACATCCTAAGAAAGAAACTTTCATATTTATAATATTAGTGTGATACCATCGTATCACAAATTGCTCATCCTTTTAATTCATAATCAAATTTCCGTTAAAGAGTTTACACATCGCGGTCGCAACAAATACAAACAGACCAAACCAGCTATTCCTTTGTAAATGAACTTTAACATAACAGCCTTTATATACATACAGATTAATCGACCTTAAGCCTTAGGTTATAAATATTAAAATGGTTTGAATATCTGCTAACAAAGTTAGGTGATTCTAACATGAACATATGAGCATGGCTTGAGGGCAATTAGGTAAGCGAAAACATAGGATTTAATAGAACTGCAGTTTACAATGCAAAAGGAAATTTTAGAGAAATTAGCATTTAAATTCAGTGTGCATGGACGAATAAACAATTAAAATTCAGTTATATTTAGATATTGTATAATAACTATCGTGAGACATACTAAATTACCTAAAAAGGGCGGGTTCGTTACGTGAATATACTGAGAAAAGGTCTACTAGTTTCGGACCGCACAGGGGTTCTTCCTCATGAGCAGCGTGCGCGGTCGCGGCGATGTTGCGCAGACTGCGCATCTTGACATCTGACTGCGCGACATTGCCACGACCGCGCGACAGAGTATTTTCACTTATTAACATAACACATAACATAACATAACATCACGCCTTTTATCCCCGAAGGGGTAGGCAGAGGTGCACATTATGCCACTGTACAATGAAACACCCACTTTTCACTATTTATGTTATGGGTCCCATGTACCTAATAGGGGTGAGCCTATTGCCATATACCGGGCACTATTCCTGACTCCGTGCTACTACTGAGATTTTTTTTAAACCCAGTAATACTTTGCCCGACCCGGGAAACGAACCCGAGACCCCTTGCCCGGCAGTCGCACTTGCAACCACTTGGAAAACGAGGCAGTCACATATTAACAAAGTTTGGTAATTATCACCATTACCAGGGAACGGATATAACGAACGAATTATATATGGTATGGGACCATGTCCTTACAATTTAACATTATCCTAATCCAAGTTTACCTCATCTTCACCAATCCATCAGTCTACTATGATAATAGATTTTTTTTTTAACCCGACCGACGTTTGGCCCCTATCTTGCCTGGTGGTAAGCAATGATGCGGTCTACAATGGAGCACGTCGTCCCATAAGCAACCTATTCACTCTAGCCTTGAACACATGGATATTTATAGCCTTCAGGAAATACAGGCTCTGGCAAAGAATTCCACTTCTTAGTAGTACGCACAAGATGAAGCCTATCACAAATACCTATTACTTTATACTCAGTGAACCATCAAAATGATTTCTTGTTTATTAATTTTGACATATTTTGTTCACCAGTTGACATAATTTAAACTGTTTGACATGTGATTTTTTAATTATGATTTTTATTGTTATTCATTTACATTGTAATTAATTTTTTTTTCATTGAAACTTTGACATTTGATTTTGTATTAATTGATTGTAGATTGATTGTAAAGTGATTGATTTAGTACGCCATAAATGGCTAAACATGTAGACTCTGTACTAACCACAAAAACACCTTCATTGTAATTACTCATGTTTTACTAAATAAATATATCTTTATCTTTATCTAAACCCTAATACAAAAAAGTAACGAAAAAAAAAACTCTAAAGCAAACAAACAAACGATTCAATAATTTTTCAAAGTACAAATCAAGTAACAAACTGCAAAAGAGAACTTAAGTTGTTATTCTTAAGAAAACTGTGAAAGTAATTAAGTGGAATACGTTGCAGTAATGGATTTTACACGACGGTGCGCTGCGATGCTGGAAAATCCTTGTTTCTTGCACCCATATGCAATAAAGAACCTACTTCTTGCAAGATATTGAAAAAGTAATAACCGGGTTTCTTGTAAACGTTGTACTCAACCATAATATTAGCAATAGGGAAATGCTTTTGATTAATGTACGATGTTACTTGAGTAAAATATGAATGGAACAAGGCTTCAGAATATCTAGATAGCGCTTATTAAACACATGTTGTATAGATTAATTTGAACCAAACTACTTTTGTTGTATTACTAGACTAATTTATTGTTTTATCTACATCACTACATAGTAAAAAACAAAGCTCCTATCCGCCATCTGTCTGTCCCTATGTATGCTTAGATCTTTAAAACTACACAACGGATTTTGATGCAGTTTTTTTAATAGATGGAGTGATTTTTAGAAAAGATTTATTGCGCCCGTGCTTAGCCGGGGTGGGTAGCTAGTTGTAAATATAATAATTATATTTACCTTAATTTTTAGAGACGTAATCCTCACGACTTCATAAAAACATTCTGATGCTTTCTATAATAATAATAAAATACATTTATTTAAGAAATTCTAAACTAGAGCCTGAAGTATTTGTTTTTAGTGAATGTTATTGGAATAAGAAGAGCACACCAAAAACTCATACTTGACGATAAGTATCCGTAAATAACTTCGCATAATATAAAATAGAGTTCTATTATGAGAGATCGCTAGGTTACCGGAGATCCAATTACACCCCCCCCCCTTCACCAATCCTCGAATCCCCAACAATCCTCAAACTCCTAATACCCAAAAGGCCGGTAACGCACTTGTAACGCCTCTGGTATTACAGGTGTCCATGGGTGACGCCGATTGCTTACCATCAGGTGATCCGTCTGCTCGTTTGCCGGCTTATATGCCATAAAAAAATCACTATCATTTTCATCACAATTAATTTTAACTAATATTAATTTCCATAAAGTAAAACTTTGCATAGAATAATGTTTTACCATTTACGCCATGTTACACTATTTTCAACACACTGGGCAATAGTTGGCTAACCTCGAACCAGCAAACAACAGCCCAAACACGAACTTTAAAATTAAAACAGAGCAGTTTTATTAAATAAGGTCAGGTCGTAGGCAGCCCTGGCCGTGCAAACACGAGGAATCGTTGCTAACTTCACTTAGTATGTTTACGAGCATATGCTTGATTTGTTTAAAAGTATACAACTTTGAAGTAAAGTACGTACATATTTGAACAGTTTATTTCCAGCCAATGAATATAAATGGTTGGTATTATGAATTATGCTGGCTTCGTGTGAGCCAGGGCTGGCGTTTGAGGGGGCGGCAAATCATAGTAATGTATGGGCGATAAATGACAGTGCTGTAGTCAAGCTTGAAGGTCGCTAACAAAATATATGGGGTGTATTTATTTTCCGGGGAACTAAGAAAATGGTTGGTATTTTTGCTAGTGACAATACTATAGATATGCTGTGGTTATGGAGGATTGAGGCGTTACTGAACTATGAAATTATCATATATTTGTAACTTAGTTCGCTTAAATTCTTTAAGAGGTATAAGCTATAGCAAAAAATTCCGTATTTTCTAAAACGAAATTTTAGAGAAATAGACAAGAGTACCTACCACAAATCTAAACTAAATGTAAAGTATGAAACCTGATACCTAAATTAAGTTTTCAGATAGATGATAGACGTAGACCCTAGCCACAACAAATTCAAACGAACATATACAACACAAACTGAATGTAATAATATCATCTATCTATCTATCTATACAGCGCTTCGCGTTCCGCGCGCGCCTCAAAGAGCCATCAGACCACCACGGATGGGGCCCAATAGGGCTGATGCCGATACGGAGTCGCGGAGAAGTGCAAGAGTAGGAACGGGGTGGTTTTTAGTCATTAAGAGTCTGACACTCCCTCTCGCCTCACTCGGGCGGGAGAAATCATTCGATGATTTTCCTCAAAAAAATTTATCTATCTGTACTATACTTACATATAATAAAATCGTAGAAAAGTCAAACCTGTACATTAAATATTATAAGAATACTAGAAGCGTGACCTACAATCGATACCGAAGCCAAATATATGGTTTTGGAATTTTTGTCTGTTTGTCTGTATGTATGTCCGGGATGATCTCAAAAAGTACTGCATGGATTTACTTCAAAATTTGCATGAATATTACTAACAAGTCGGGTCAACATATAGGCTACATATCGTCACGCTATCATCTACGGGGAGGAGACTTATACTAGATACTGAATCAATTGTGACAACATTCATTTAAGTGTGGGAGAGCCATGCTTCGGCACGAATGGGCCGGCTCGACCGGAGTGATACACGGCCTCACAGAAGACCGACGTGAAACAACGTTGTGTTGTGTTTCATCGTGTGAGTGAGGTAACCTGGAGCCCAGTTACCCCCCCCCCCTCCTTTCCCCAATCTCTGAATCCTCAACAATCCTCAAATTCCTAATCCAGAAGGCCGGTAACGCACCTGTAACGGCTCAGGTGTCCATGGGCGACGCCGATTGCTTACATTCGTTACCGTAGAATATCCCTTGATAAAGACTAATTCAACACCCTAAATTCTGCTAGAAGTCATTATTACTTATTAGACAAACTCACGGGCAACAGCTAGTTCAAACATAACTAAAATAAACAAGTAACAAATCAATTTATAACGAACAAAATTGGTATTGACATTATTTTATTGGGTATCTGAATAAAATTGTTAGCACGGAGATATTGATTCAAGCCAGCCAGCAGGTTACCTTCTGCCTATCTGTCAGCGAGTAATCTAGGTCAAACTGCAGCCGACAAGTTAAATAATTGAAATCACTTTGACCGGATATCGATAGGCGGTTTGTTTAAATTTTGTATAGAAAAGCAGGTATATTTATTAATTTGTAAATTAATTAGCGGTTTCAGATATTAATGAGGTTGGCTCATGTAAGCATACTTTCATACAATGGTGGTTTACTAAACCAACAGTTAATGTGTTATTTATTTTTCGCCGTTCTATATTTGTTTTTTTTTTATGTTTTTAAAAAAAACGTTGCCCCACACTAGAATTTTCTACTGTGTCGTAGGTGCGTTTATAAACACACAAGTTCACATACACAAGACACCCAAACCCGGAACAACAATTTTTAGATCGTACGAAGAGTTCCTCCATGCGGAAATCAAACTCGCGACACGTTGCGTGGCAGCCAATTGCCCAGCCACCGCACCAACCTTGCTGGCAATTTTTAAGGCGCTTGTTTATTGTATACGTTTCTTTTCATTATTTTACTGCTAAGCCAAGTGCCAATAAGTTAATTATTCATTTATTTTTATTCATTTATTTAATAATTTATGTACACACAAACAGCACAGAGAATAACACAAATATATAAAATAAGAGTACAAAGGTGCTACTTATTCCTGTTGGAATTTCTTCCAGTATTCCATGTCTTTTATTTTATCTGGAAACGTCACATTTCAACTAGGCTGTGTAAATAAATAAAAAATGTCAAGGGTAGACCTGAATAGAAAACGCTGCCAGAAAGCATTAAAACTAACGATGTTAACTTATATCTATTTTTCCAGAAACTTCACTAGAAATTTTTGTCGTACCCGGAAAAGTAGGTACACCAACCAGGCCAAGTTAATAAAAAAGAGAAAAGTACTAAGAAGTGCCAAAAGATTATAAATAATTATGTTAAAATTGCAAGTCATCCACTACAAGATACAAAACTAGTCTAACAATCCAAGAAGGACACAAGTCCTTCTTGAAACAGGCGTGGTCTTGCCACAAGTAGGTATATGCTATAAATAAATGTAGTCCAAACCACATCTAGGTAAACGAATAAATAACCTTAACTTGGCATTCTCGACCCTCGCTTCTGCATTCCCCAGAACATAAGAGCTCTTATATTTTCTGCAATAAATTCAAACCTGTTGGACCACAGAGCTGGGTTCGTAAAAAACTGCATAGTAAGCTTTTCGCCGTCGGTTTTGCATTTTCTGTACACCAAATTCTTCTGCAAAAATAATGTAAGCCAACGAATGCTGGACAGAAGCTATAATTGGATTTTTTATGAAACTATAAATGTATTCACACAATAATCTCACCCCCTATTACATGGGAATCATAACATTAATTGTGAAAAGTAAATAAATGTATGCATGGGGCTTTTATTGATGATAATGAAAGTTTTAAAAGGAAAGCGATTGATATTGAGGTGGATAAACAACGAACAAATTTGTGACGTCAGTTTATTCTCCACAGATGATATACAATAGCGGACCGTTCATTCTGTTAGCGTTGCAAACTATGTTGCTTGCACAGCATTTACTTTAGTTTCATACAACACTGCCGATGATATTGTGTATGTATTGTTTGACAAATTAAACACCATGGGGGATAACATATCTATGTTATCTATGTATAAGTCATATGAAGGATGTTTTTCAGTCTAAAAAATATAAACAATCATAATTATGTTTTCGAATCCACATAACATAACATCACGCCTTTTATCCGCGAAGGGGTAGGCAGAGTTGTACATTATGCCACTATATAATGTAACACCCACTTTTCACTATTTATGTTATGAGTCCCATGTAATAGGGGGTGAGCCTATTGCCATATACCGGGCACAGTTCCAGACTCTGTGCTACTACTGTGATTTTTTTGAAAAACCTTTGCCCTAGCCGGGAACCGAACCCGAGACCCCTTGCCCAGCAGTTGCACTTACGACCACTCGGCCAACGAGGAAATCACTATAGAGTTTACTCAATTCGAAAATCAATGTTGACTATTTTTCATTTGAAGTTGGTCGTAAATTGGCTTAAGATACCTACGAGAAATGAAGACTTGCGTCACTGCAGGGGTGCCAACTGAAAACCAGTGTTGGGTACTTACTGTGCCCAGCTTAAACTGAGTTGGTGAGCCCTTTTGTCGCGGACATGCTGCCACCCTGCCTTAATTGTTGTTTTATTTTTTACTGCTGTTTTTTTATGTTATTATTGTTTGTTCTTATTGTTTTTTATTTTATTTTATTTTTATTTTTTTATTTTTTTTTTGTTTTTCAATGTTATTTTGTTATTATTTTGTGTGTTATTCGGTGGTCCATGTCGGTGGCGAATAAATTATTTTTCTTTCTTTCTTTCTTTCTTAAGTTTAACCGCGATTGCAAACTAGAATATAAAAACGCTATTTTTATTTATTTTCTAGAACTACATAGGTACACTCTCCTTAATCATTGTAATTTAGTAATAGTAAATCGACAATACTAAGTAATTATGTATGTAGACTGATGGAATCCTCTCATCTCATTGATATTTGAATGGCAAATGCGTTTAATATTCATAAGGAATCGATTGATTAGATCATTCGTCACGACTGAGCCGACGGAATTCTAAGTTGTTTTCTTTATAGATTGCATTATTAAATCGTTTTGAACGTTGTTTGAGTTCAAAATGAGTTCTGAAGTTTATATAACGAGTCTATATTGTAACAATTTGGGACTGAAAAGTTTTTGTTAGTACTGTAGACCATTCTATTGATTTAATAGTAGCTAGAGCTGCTGTAGTAGACCTTTCTATTCGTTTAGTAGCACTGGCTAGAACTGAGAATATGGCGTAACAATTTCGTCTTCTTTTCTTTGGTTTTTTATGGAATGGGAGGCAAATGAAAACCCAGATCACCTGATGGTAGGTAATCAGCGTCGCTTATAGAGATACCTGCAACATCAGAAGAGTCCCAAAGCGTTGCTGGCGAGTTAAGAAGGAGTATGTTATTTTCTAAAATATTAGAAGGTTCAAAAATACCACTGTCGTGTCGTAAGTGCTTTAGTAAACATGCGTTTCATATTTGTTACACACTGAAACAAAGAAAAAATTGTGAGAAGCTAGTCGACAAACCAATTTAGTTACTGTTATCAATTTAATTAAGTTCATTTTCGTTTATCTCTTAGGTAGTAGGTATGATATGTAAGAGACGTTACATAAAAATATCACTGTCACTCGACTATTATTCACCTCTGTCTTGTAGTCTGCTGACCATGCGTTTCAATACAAACTGCATTATTCGAAGTTTAGACGCCAAAGTTCATAGAAACTAATTTTGTGCTTTATGTGCTTCAGACTTGAGTCCTAAGTCATATGAAGTAAGTTCTGCTTTCAACAGTCCTCTACTGACTTCGTGAAACTTGGACAGTATTATGAGATTGTCAGAATTCTCCTAAAAACAATTTATATCAGTGCTTGCTCAGTCGCTGTTTCTTATAATTGCGACGTCTTTATCAAACAATTTTGTGATCTATTCCCTTAATATTAGATTCAATTTTCAATTGCTTTGAGACTTTTCAGTTTTTGGTATCTGTGATATTAGAGATCTGTAGTGCGGTGTTTTGTTATTGTTATTAAATATCTCCGTACTTATAACCTAATACGATCGAAGAAAGTTCAGATTGGAAACCCCGTGATATTTTACAGCTAAATATAGTATAAAGATTTTTGTAAGGGAAATCAGTTTTGCGCATAAAACTAGATTAAAAAAGCAATCGACTGTGGCTATTAAGAAAAGAAGTAGTCCTAATCAAACCAAGCGTTTCCTTAGTACTATTCCAGCTTAATAAAATTTTTCGCCTATCCTTAAATATACACCCTATAATTACATACTTTAAAGTTGAATTCATTATACAATTTACACGACCAAAATGTGCCTCGTGTGTGACGTTATGACGTGAAATGTTCAAAACTAAAATAACACGCTCATACGAAGCCAGTGAAATATTCTATCACATGGCTCATGGCCAACTAACAGTTTAATTTACAAAGAAAAATATACTTACATTTACAACCTGAATTAGTCAGTTTAGTAGCTGTGAAAATAGACGTTCTTCATACTTACTTATTTATACCTTTGTCTCATTGTAGACAGAAACCTCAAGGTTGCTGATTGTTATGAACCTATCTATATATATGAAAATCACTTTTGTTTCCCGCATTAGGTAATTAAATAAGGATAATTATTCAAACACCACTGACAAATGATGAAGGGAAAACACCGTGAGGAAATCTGGACTTATAATTTCCAATGGTAAGTTTTAAATCGCCAACCTGCATTAAGTTTGTTTTAATTGGTGATTCGAATGTTATTCGTGTGAAAAGTGATTCACAGCTCCTTCCCCGTAAATGGTAGCGTGATAATAGGTAGCCTATATGTTGACCTGACCTGGTTAGTAATTTGTGGTAAATCCATATTCATGCGAAATTTGAGGTAAATCCATGCAGCACTTTATGTGGTCATCCCAGACATAGTACATACAGAGACACATAAAAAAGTTCTAAAAGCCATATTTTGGCTTCGGTATCGATTGTAGATCACGGTCCAAATACGATCCTACGATTTTATTTTATGAATGTATATATATTATACTTTATGATAATATATATTTTATGAATGTATATATATTTTATTTTATGAATGTAGTGACTAGCAATTATTTACTTCACATTACCTGCAACAGAACATCAGATATTTTTATCTAATAAGATATTAAACCATACCGTGAATAGAAAAGCTGGCGAATAACAGGGATTTATAGGCAGCCAAGCTATTAAGAACAGGCTAGGTACACAGGCTAGAAAATAAAGGTTTATTTAGAACACCGATAGTAACTGTTGGGAGGATACTGAAACTACCAATGGGTAGGTTAAAAAATAAAATATTTGACTTCGTTAAAAACATCGTGCTCCATCGTAGACCGCATCATCACTAGGCGAGATAGTGTCAAACGTCGGCCCATCAAATATAAAAAAAAACATGAAGTAATTATGTATAACAACTATACATATCTTTATTAATATCCTTTCCCTGAATACCAAATATCTTACCAGACTATAATACTCTTTTAATTTTATATTCTCTTTTCTCATCCACTGCATAAAACAATCCAATACTAAAAACAAGATTTAGGTACTTTCAAATATTTCATGTACTGTTTTATTTGTCAAATTCCATTTATTCATGTGTGCCTACCTATGTGGCATACCTACATAACTGCACAAGGCTGCAAGTTCGACCTTTACGTAACCCTGCACCGTTTTAGAATTTACCGGCTTTAGGCTTAGCTCTCGTTGGCTTGGAAATAGGTATGCGGCAAACACAGGGTTAGAGGAACTATTAAGATTTTCAAGCTCTCTTAAGTTTTTGAGTGTATTTCTCTGTGGTTCTACGGTAACTTTGGATTTTTTTTATATAGCTGAAAGATAAGTATAGATTCTTTTAAATATTTATGTGGATCTAACGGTAAGGAATGAGAAAATTCTAAAATAACACTAGAAGACAAGAAATATGATGTAGATTTTTAATTTACGTAATCATAACGAAAATGTCTGACAAAGTGGTCTAAGTGTGAGAGAAACATGCTTCGGCACGAATGGGCCGGCTCGACCGGACTGATACCACGGCCTCATAGAAATCCGACGTGAAGCAACAATCCCTGAATCCCCAACGATCCTCAGACTCCTAATCCCCAAAAAGCCGGTAACGCACTTGTAACGCCTCTGGTGTTCCAGGTGTCCATGGGCGACGCCGATTGCTTACCATCAGGTGATCCGTCTGCTCGTTTACCGGCTAATGCCATAAAAAAACAGAAGGATTGAAAACTTCTCAATGGCATCACATGACATCCTAAAAAGAACACACGATGAAATGCCAACTAGCTACCTAATAGAAATGCATTATTTTATCAAAATACATCCAGTACTTCCTGATTGCATAAAAAACAGCCAAATATAAAATACGACAATTTATTACACAAAATATAAACATCGAAGCCTCCATATTTCTTCTTTAACAAGCAAACTGCATCTATGTATACAGCTATTAGCACCATTTTCGCATCTTTCTCGTTCCCTATTGTGAAGCTCATTAACAAAATGTTTTCTTTGTTATTGTAAAACACATTGTCATCTGGGTAAAGACGAACCAAGGCCAAGATTACAAGACATTTTTCAGTTGGTGCAGTGCAGTGATTGAGAATGATATAGGTACTTACTGTGTGTAGCCGAGAAGATTTTCATGTCTTCCGTCATTTTTTAACATAATAACATAACATCAAGCTTTTTATCCCCGAAGTGGAGGCAAAGGTTTACATTTCAGCACTTAATGCCACTGTACAATGTAACACCCACTTTTCACTATTTATGTTACGAGTCCCATGTAATAGTGGCTGAGCCTATTGCCATATCCCGGGCATAAATCCTGACTCCGTGCTAATACTGCGGATTTTTATAAAACCCAGTACTACTTTGGTCGATCCGGAATTGAACCCGAGACGCCTTGGCCAGCAGCCGCACTTGCGACTAACGAGGCAGTTATTCTTATTTAACGTCTGATATTGTGTTTTTTTATTTATTTATTTATTATTACTTCTTTACCAAAGATAATAGTGAATGGCGGACTTAATGCCTTAAGGCATTCTCTATAACGTATTTGGTGATAGTCTTCTCTGTTAGAAAACTAAAAAAATAATCTACAAGGATTTAGCGTATTCTAAGACTCGTTTGGTTAAACTTTCGATCTATCATGATAGTATATTCAATTTATTTATAAAAACACAATACCTGCCTACGTACAAGTACTGTCCATGAGTAACATTGTTTTGGAACATCGGCTAAACTAAAACGCGAATCTGAAATCACTGATCAACAACATTCCAATAATAAAGCGTTCAGTTAAAATATCAAACAGAATCAATACGCCAACATGACTATAAAGGTATCACGGATATCACAAAAAAGAACAAATAAAATGCATGTTTCAACTACTATGAACAACAACAAAAAAATACATTTTATTAATCAAATATGAGTGAACTTGGGCGTCGCTCACAAACACGCGTTTTTTTTTCACAAATGACTTTTGCCCGCGGCTGTGTGAAGCTATCAAACAGGCATAGTGCAGTGTTTTAAGTAATTAACAAGCCTGCTAGTATTTCACGCGAATATTCTTGTAAATGCTCGTATTATGTTTCAATTAGTTATATTTTCGCTTGCTTTTATTTTTGTTAAAATGTTCATTTTATTTAATGGAAGATGGTATTCCTTTTGTTTTTGCAATCTTTATTTTAATTGCTGATTCAGTATTCAATAAAAGTATTACACTTCGTTTATTAATGAAGAAATGCGACTCCTGTTTCTTCTTCTTTATTCTATTTCTACCTCTAGGGTCTACACCCTAGAGGTAGAAAAGGCCTACGCCTTCTTCAGTTTCTGCCATCTCTTTCGGTCTTGAGCAAAATTGTATTATTATTGTATTTCGTGCAGCTGTTCGTTAGATGCCATCGTACCAACGCGTCTGGGGTCTTCCTTTTTACCCCTCAGTCTCCACTCTATCACGGCTTTGCACCACGAGTCTTGTTTGCGTGCAACTTGACCAGCCTACTCCCAATTAAGTTTCGCAATATGCTTTGTGAGTAAATGCGACTACTAAGTCGAAATTCTTTATCATAACACGAAATATGGATGATTATGGTGTTTGTTGATAGGCTCCATTATATTACATATGATACGACATACGGTAAATGTAATTGTACACGTAGACGTAAAGTATTGTATGGAGAATTTATCACACAAACCACATTCGGAGGAGGAGAGTGCGGGTGAGCTTGGCTCGCCTGCGGTAGCGGGAGAGGGAGCCCAGGTGGCTCCGGGACTCGTGGTGAGGCGCTGGACTCGTCCAGCAGGCCCCACACACGGGAGTCTAGTCGGAGGGGGTCGGACTCAGAGTCCGACACAACATTGGCGGAGCGGCTGAGCGTGAGCTCGAAAGGCTCACGCCGCCGCGCGACGGGGACGTTCAAGCGCCCCAGGCTGGAGGAGGACAGTTTGTCCCCGTCCTCCGGCGCTCAGGAGGCGCCTCCCCCCAAGGTCCCCACGGCAGCGCGGGGTAGGGGCGGCAAGGGCAGCGGTCGCCGGAAACCGGCACCAGCTGCCTGCGCGGAGTCAGCCGAGCAGCTGGCCGCGGAGGGCAGGGCTCTCTCAAGCGCTGCCCGTTCGGCTGAGTCCTCTGCGGCTGAGATGTCCGGCGTGGAGATGCCTGAGAACGAGCTCTCCGAGAGTGAGCGCAGCTCCGAGAGCCTCCGCCTGGCCGTGCAGGAGGAGCTCCGCAAGGTGGCCTCGAAGAAGACGGTGCAGGGCCGAGTCGCCATCTTGAACGCGGCGGAGTCCGCCATCATGGCGGCGGCCTTGGAGCGGTGTGCGCTGCCCACCGCTGACAGGGTACAAAAGGAGCTGGGGGAGATGCGGCGGGAGTTGGCGCGCTTGGCGGCCTCCAACGCGGCTCTGGAGGCCGAGCTGCGATCGGCTAGGGCCGGGCTCGCCGCTGCCCGGGAAAATCATCCCCAGCCCCAGCCCTCAGCGGATGCCGACGTGGTCGGTCTGCTGCGCAGGGAGATGGCGGCTTTCCAGCGTCGTTTCGACGTGCTGGAGGGCCGACTCCTTCGCCCCCCGCTAGCGTCGAGTCAGGTCGCCCCACCTGCGTCTCCGCGCTCGTATGCGGCCGCTGCGGCCAAGCCCTCGACCTCCACTGGTCAGGCTGGCCGCGGTCCCCAATCGCCGGCAAAAGCGCGAGCGCCTCCTCCCGCGAGGCCCTCGGCGCCCCCGCCGGTGCAGACCCCGGCTGCGCCGACGGCGCCTGCGCCCGCGGGTCGCAAAAAAAGGAGGAGAACTCCAGCCCGGCAAGCTGGAGTTGCAGCAGCGGCGGCGGAACCCGCCCCACGAGTGGAGGACGGCGGCGGGTGGCAAATCGCCGGCGAGACGAGGAGAGTCGCCAGGGAGGGCCGGAAGCGCCGCAAGAAGGCGCAGCGGCAGCGACGGCAGCAGCAGCGCAGGGAGAAACGCGCTGCTGCCTTGCTCCTCGCCCCTAAGACCGCGGCTGTGGTTATTACACTGCAGCCCGAGGCGGTCAATAGGGGCGTTACCTACGGCGACGTCCTCGCCAAGCTCAAGGGGGCGGTAACACCTGCGGAGTTCGGGGCCCCGGACGGGTTTGCGGTCAAGGTGACCGCTACCGGAGCCCGTCTACTGGAGGTCCCCGGCGCGGCCAGTGGCCCGTCGGCCGACGCCCTGGCTGAGAGGCTTAGGGCGTGCCTCGGGGCAGACGAGGCCCGCGTGTCCAGGCCCACCAAATGCCTGGATGTCAGGATTATGGGCCTGGACGACTCTGTAACGCAGAGTGAGGTGGTGGCCGCTGTGGCCAGGACGGGAGGGTGCCCTGCTGACCAGGTCAAGGCGGGCACCATCCGTCCGGACAACTCGGGGCTGCGCACAGTGGTGGTGAGCTGCCCCGTCACAGCGGCCAAGAAGCTGAAGGAGGGCAAAAGGCTCTTGGTGGGATGGGTCTCGGCGCAGGTCAAGCTGCTCGAGACCCGGCCTCTGAGGTGCTATCGCTGCCACGTGGGCGAACACGTGAGCGTTAAATGCACCTCGGAGGTGGACCGCAGCGACTGTTGCTTCCGCTGCGGTCGGCCCGGTCACAAGGCTGGTTCGTGTACCGCCCCGCTGCACTGCAATGCATGTGCGGCGGCTGGCAAGCCGGCCAATCACCGGGTCGGGAGTAAGGGCTGCTCCCCTCCTGCCAAAGCCAAGGCCAAAAGTAGGCCCTCCGCCGCCCCCGTCGTTTCCGCCGCCGCCGCCACTGCCGCCGCAGTCGCCGCTGCCGCCACTGAGGAGGTCGGGATGGACTGCCAATAATGGCCCCATTCCGCCTCCTCCAGGCGAACATCAACCACTGCGCCGCTGCTCAGGATCTCCTGCTCCAGAGCATGGCGCAGTGGTCGATCAATGTCGCCGTGGTCTCCGAGCCGTACTTCGTCCCGCCCAGGGATCACTGGGTGGCGGACCTGGACGGCTCGGTGACCATCATATCGTCGGCCGCCGCCGGTACCCCGACTCTTGAGGCTGCTCAAAGAGGCCGGGGTTGTGTCGCAGCACGGTTCGGAGAGCTCGCTGTGGTGGGCGTGTACTTCTCTCCGAACCGAACTCTCGCCGAGTTCCACAACTCCTTGATGGAGTTGGTCACCGTCGTCGTCGGGTTCCGTTCCCTCCCCGTACTCGTCCTCGGGGACTTCAATGCCAAAAACTTGGCTTGGGGTTCCCGGTTCACCGACGTCCGGGGTAGGATGGTGGAAGACTGGGCCCTTGAGACAGGCCTAGTCGTCCTGAACCGGGGTTCTGTCCCCACGTGCGTGCGGATGCAGGGCGAGTCGGTGGTGGACATTTCGTTCGCCAGCCCTGCTCTGTCACCGCGTATCGTCGACTGGCGTGTCATGGAGGAGGTGGAGACGTACTCCGACCACCGGTATATCCGGTTCGACGTCTCCGCCGAGTCCGCAGACCCGCCGGTCAGACAGGCCCCATGTGGTCCGCGTTGGGCGCTGAAACAGCTGGACCGGGAGCTGCTCCTGGAAGCCGCCATCGTGCAGGCCTGGGTGATACCACCGGTCAGGCCTGCCGACATCGACGATGAGGCTAAGTGGCTCCAGGACGCCATGTCCAGGATTTGTGACGTGGCGATGCCCCGGATCCGATCGAGGCAACAGAAGCGCCAGGTGTACTGGTGGTCGCAAGAGCTGGCGGCTCTGCGCAAGGCGTGCACTACTGCGCGACGCCAGTACACTAGGCACCGCAGGCGCCGTATCCGTCCTCCTAATGCGGAGGCGAGAGAGGCGGAGTTATACGAGGGATACAGGGCGGCGAAGGCCCTCCTCAAGGCGGAGATATTGCGGGCCAAGGAGGAGGCCCGCCGAGAGATGCTGGGGACTCTGAATAGAGACCCGTGGGGACGCCCGTACCGGATGGTGCGCGATAAGCTCCGCGCCTGGGCTCCCCCGCTCACTCAGAGTCTCCGGCCAGAGGTCTTGGAGGAGGTGATAAGCGCCCTGTTCCCCCGACCGCGGAGGCGCTTCAGGCCTCCGTATATGACTCTGCCCCCTGCGGTGCCCGACGCGGGCTATAGCGACGGCGACGATGACCTCGTCCCAGAGGTGACCGAGGCAGAATTGAGAGCGGCGGTGCGCCGGATGGGCGCCAAGAACACCGCCCCAGGACCCGACGGCTTGCATGGCAAAGCATGGGTCCTGGCCTCAGAGGCTCTCGGGCCTCGATTAATCGGTCTCTACAGCGCATGCTTGGAGAGAGGCCAGTTCCCGCTTCTCTGGAAAGCGGGCAAACTGGTCCTCGTGCGGAAGACGGGGCGCCCTGCGGACTCTCCGTCCGCATACCGGCCCATAGTGCTGCTCGACGAGGTGGGGAAAGTCTTCGAAAGAATCATTTCGAACCGCCTCGTCGCGCACCTGACGAACATTGGGCCGGACCTGTCGGACGGCCAATTCGGCTTCCGCAGAGGGCGCTCCACGGTGGACGCCATCATGCGCGTTAGGGACCTCACGACGGGGACTGCAGTGTCCGGGGGTAGAGTCGTGGTGGCGGTGTCTTTGGACATCGCCAACGCCTTCAACTCCCTGCCCTGGAGCTGCATCTTGGAGGCACTCCGATATCATGGGGTGCCTACCTACCTCCGTCGTGTGATCGAGGCTTACCTGACGGACCCCCGGGGGGGGGGGAGGGGGGGGGGGGGGGGGAGGGGGGACAGGTCCGTCAGCTACCCCGGTCACCGGGGCGAGTGGAACCGGCGAGAGATGTCACGCGGTGTTCCACAGGGTTCGGTTCTGGGGCCGCTCCTGTGGAACATCGGCTATGACTGGGTGCTGCGCACCGACCTCCCGAACGGCGTTAGCACAAATGCTACGCCGACGACACGCTGGTGCTAGCGCACGGGAGGTCGCACCAGGCGGCGGCCGATTTAATGGCGACAGCGGTTGCGACAGTCGTTGAAAATCCGGCAGTTGGGACTCGAGGTGGCGCTCCACAAGTCCGAGGCCATGTGTTTTCATGGCCGCGGGAACGCGCCACCTCCGGGTGGGTCCCAAATAATGGCGGGAGGGGTTACCATCGGCGTCGAGACGACGATGAAGTACCTGGGACTCGTCCTCGACAGTCGGTGGAACTTCGTGAGCACTTCCGACGTTTGGCTCCAAAGTTGCGAGGGCGGGGGCTGCGTTTAAGCGCATCCTCCCCAACCTCGGGGGGCCAAACGCCTCCTGCCGGAGGTTATACGCCGGGGGTCGTGCGGTCCATGGCCCTCTACGGCGCCCTGTTTGGGCGCCGAACTTGTTGCGGCGTCCTGCTCGGACGCTGCTCATGTCACAGAGGGTCATGGCGATCCGAATGATCCGCGGATACCGCACGATCTCTGGGGAGTCGGCGAACCTCCTTGCCGGATTACCGCCGTGGGATCTGGAGGCGAAGGTGCTCGCGCGCGTGTATAACATGCGCGCGGAGGCACGTCGCCGGGGCGAAACTCCGCTGCCGCGCCAAATAAGTGCGTGGCGGGATGAGCTCCGGCGCGATCTCATGGCGGAATGGCAGCAACGACTGTCGCAACCGGGGCTGGGCTCGCTGCCATTGCAGCGGTAAGTCCCTCTTTGAGGAGTGGCTTGAGAGACGCTACGGCGTCCTCACCTACCGCCTGACGCAGGTCCTCACCGGACATGGAAGTTTCGGGAGGTACCTGTGTCTGATGGGGCGGGAGGAAACGCCCGGTGTCATCACTGCGAGGACCGCCCTGAGGACACGGTGGAACACACAGTGGGAGAATGCCCTGCGTGGGCTGAGCACCGCGTGCCCTCAGGGAAGTGATCGGCGATGGCGACCTCTCGCGTCCGGGCCTAGTGCAGGCCATGATGCGGAGCGAGGGGGATTGGGATGCCGTCTCCTCCTTTTGCGAAGCAGTCATGCTAGCTAAGGAGGAGGCGGGACGCGTGAGGCAGCGAAGCGCTGCCTCCTCGCAACCCAGCCATCGCGAAGGACACACCGGGCGTCGGGGATCGCGAGACGATCTCCGGCCACCGTAAGCGCGGGCCTGCGGACGGCGAGCATGGGTGGCTCCCCGTCCGACCAGAAACAGACCCGAGCGTACGGCGCGTCGCGTTCCGCGCGCGCCTCAAAGAGCCATCAGACCACCACAGATGGGGCCCAATAGGGCCGATGCCGATTCGGAGTCGCGGAGAACCTAACGGGTAACCGGGGCTCCGGCTCGACGTGCAGGAGAAGGAACGGGGTGGTTTTTAGTCAGTAAGAGTCTGACACTCCCTTCCGCCTCACCCAGGCGGGAGCATCATTCGATGATTTTCCCCCTTAAAAAAAAAAAAAAAAAAAAAAAAAGACGTAAAGTATTGTCTTCTTAACATTTATTTATTAATACTTTATAAATCTAATATTATTCATCTTAATATATCTTATTACTACAAACACTATTCATACATCCAACATAATAGCGACCTCTATAATATACTCAAGAATTCACCGTAAGTGTAATATTATGTCTATTTACCGCAAAGACAATTCGCATTCTAAGCTTCTAGTGAAAATTTCATCGCAAACTATTAATACAAATAGCGTGTGCACGAACTTAGATATAATTTCGTTTCAACCACCAAATAATATAGTATTTGTAAGTAAATAAACATTCTGAAATGAAATTCTAGATTGAATGAATTCTAGGATCAAGCATAGTAAGTATTATTGGATTTTTCGAGTATCGAATACCTACTTTACTTTTATTAAGACTGTGTTATTTCGGAGAATTTCAATACAATAATATAAATGAGATTTAAAAGGAACAACACAAATATAACCTGATTCTAAACTTGTCTTGAGTTTTTTTTATGTGATAAGACGGTAAACGAGCTGGCGTATCACCTGATGGTAAGCAATCGGCGTCGACCATGGACACCCGAAACATTAAAGGCGTTATAAGTGCGGTACAGGCTTTTTGATGATTAGGAATTTGAGGATTGTTGGAGTTTCAGGGGTTGGAAGGATTTGGGAGGGAAGTAATCTTAGCGATAGCGGTAACAACCAACCAAGATGTGACTGACGCACCTGTGACACCTCTGGTGTTGCGGGGGTCCATGGGCGGCGCTGATCGCTTACCATCAGGTAATTCGTCTGCTCGTTGCCTCCTATTCCATGTAAAAGGTAAACCCTATTCGGATTAACTACCTAGAACTGGATAGTAGAAACTATGCCATACCATGGGATGGGCCTCCATGGGACAGACATTATAACTCAAAGGGGAAGACTTATCAGAAAGCGCTTCTGCTCGGTAACTGTCAAATCTAGAGGTATAGTCCCTTACTTACTACCCACGGGAAGAGTAAATACGGTGACTGCAAGGTTAGCTGGGTGGCTCGGCAATTGGCTGCCACGCAACCTGTCGCAGGTTTCCGCACGGAATAACTCTTTGTGTGATCCAAAGATTGTTGTTCCGAGTCTGGGTGTCATGTGTTATACATGGGAAAACCCTAGTGTGGGGCAACGTTTTTTAGTCGCCATATGACTTATATGTTTTATGAGTAGCAATAATTAAGATAATATTATATTAACTAAGATCGCGGGTTACTCACGTGAATATACTGAGAAAAGCTCTACTAGTTTCGATCCACAGAGGGGTTCTTCCTCATGAGCACCGTGCGCGATCGCGGCGATGTCGTGCAGCTCACAATAGTTATTATAGAGGTAAAAACAATAGAGATAATATATTGTATTATTAATTTCAACTGGCTGACAAAGCATACAGGAGGTATATTACTAATGGGATATCCATTCGTTAATTACTCTTAAATTAAGTGTAATCAGAACCATCCTTCATTAAGCTTATATATTAAATGACTCGTTAATTTAATAAGTACGTTGCTGTACTGGTATAAATTGTAGAGCGATCAATTATGTATGGCTATGTCACTATAATAATTATATTATGTGCACATAGTACCTAATTTTCGTAGTTTAAAAGTAATAATATTTCAACATTATTCATTCCAATTTGAACACTTTTGTAAGTCAATTAAGACATATATAACATCACGCCTTTTATCCTCGAAGGGGTAGGCAGAGGTGCACATTATACCACTGTACAATGTAACATCCACTTTTCACTATTTATGTTATGAGTCCCATGTAATAGGAGGTGAGCCTATTGCCATATACCGGGCACAGTTCCAGACTCCGTGCTACTACTGAGAATTTTTTTAAAACCCAGTAATACTTTGCCCGACCCGGAAATCGAACCCGGGACCCCTTACCCGGCAGTCGCAATTGCGACCACTCGGCCAATGAGGCAGTCAATTAAGAGTTAATCATTATCATCAACCCTTTTAAATGACAGCTCCACAACTGACAATCTCCACACTTAGAAATCAGTGTTGGTTATCAGTTTCAATATCCGGATCAAGATATATGTCTTTTCAATTTTGGAAATTGTCAGGGATTTTTTTTTTTTTTTTTTTTTTTTAAGGGGGATAATCATCGAATGACTGCTCCCGCCTGGGTGAGGCGGAAGGGAGTGTCAGACTCTTACTGACTAAAAACCACCCCGTTCCTTCTCCTGCACGTCGAGCCGGAGCCCCGGTTACCCGTTAGGTTCTCCGCGACTCCGAATCGGCATCGGCCCTATTGGGCCCCATCTGTGGTGGTCTGATGGCTCTTTGAGGCGCGCGCGGAACGCGACGCGCCGTACGCTCGGGTCTGTTTCTGGTCGGACGGGGAGCCACCCATGGTCGCCGTCCGCAGGCCCGCGCTTACGGTGGCCGGAGATCGTCCCGCGATCCCTGACGCCCGGTGTGTCCTTCGCGATGGCTGGGTTGCGAGGAGGCAGCGCTTCGCTGCCTCACGCGTCCGCCTCCTCCTTAGCTAGCATGACTGCTTCGCAAAAGGAGGAGACGGCATCCCAGTCCCCCTCGCTCCGCATCATGGCCTGCACTAGGCCCGGACGCGAGAGGTCGCCATCGCCGATCACTTCCCTGAGGGCACGGCGGTGCTCAGCCCACGCAGGGCATTCTCCCACTGTGTGTTCCACCGTGTCCTCAGGGCGGTCCTCGCAGTGATGACACCCGGGCGTTTCCTCCCGCCCGATCAGACACAGGTACCTCCCGAAACTTCCATGTCCGGTGAGGACCTGCGTCAGGCGGTAGGTGAGGACGCCGTAGCGTCTCTCAAGCCACTCCTCAAAGAGGGGTCTTACCGCTGCAATGGCAGCGAGCCCAGCCCTCGGTTGCGACAGTCGTTGCTGCCATTCCGCCATGAGATCGCGCCGGAGCTCATCCCGCCACGCACTTATCTGGCGCGGCAGAGGAGTTTCGCCCCGGCGACGTGCCTCCGCGCGCATGCGATACACGCGCGCGAGCACCTTCGCCTCCAGATCCCACGGCGGTGATCCGGCAAGGAGGTTCGCCGACTCCCCGGAGATCGTGCGGTATCCGCGGATCATTCGGATCGCCATGACCCTCTGTGACATGAGCAGCGTCCGAGCGGGACGCCGCAGCATGTTCTGCGCCCACACAGGGGCGCCGTAGAGGGCCATGGACCGCACGACCCCGGCGTATAACCTCCGGCAGGAGGCGTTTGGCCCCCCGAGGTTGGGGAGGATGCGTTTGAACGCAGCCCCCGTCCTCTCCAACTTTGGAGCCAAACGTCGGAAATGCTCAATGAAGTTCCACCGACTGTCGAGGACGAGTCCTAGGTACTTCATCGCCGTCTCGACGCCGATGGTAACCCCTCCCGCCGTTATTTGGGACCCACCCGGAGGTGGCGAAATTCTCAGGGATAGCCTTGATTTGACTGCACGGTTGGTGCGGTGGCTGAGCAACCGGCTGCCGTGCAACGTGCCGCGGGTTCGATTCCCCCACGGAACAACACTTTGTGTGATCCACAAATTGTTGTTCCGGGTCTGGGTGTCATTGTGTATGTGACCTTGTATGTCTGTAAACGCACCCACGGCACAGGAGAAAATCCTAGTGTGGGGCAACGTTTTTTTTTTAAATAACATAAAATAACAAATATAGCACGAAGCCCAAAACTGAAACAGTAAAATACAAACAGTGAATTATGTACCCGTTACGTAACTTTAAAAAATTCAACCAAACAAAAGCATTTTACAAACAGTTCTTGAAATAGCGCTGAAACTAACCCCAATACGCCAGCAGAGCTAGGAATAGTGTCAAAAAGAGACTGACATTTAAATTTTTCAATAGACTGTGAATCCAATTTCAGAGTCTCTGGATCCCTCCAGAATCAAAGAATAATACTCTTTTGTTTTTATTGAAAGCTTATGTGACTTACTTATCAGTGTTTGTGACGTAGGGTGT
This sequence comes from Spodoptera littoralis, assembly GCA_902850265.1. NCBI lineage: Eukaryota > Metazoa > Arthropoda > Insecta > Lepidoptera > Noctuidae > Spodoptera > Spodoptera littoralis. The sequence goes on from LR824542.2 coordinate 10,126,239, forward strand.
CTCGATCGAAAGAGGAATTTCGCTACTGTTTACCACTATTACCTAAAGTTCGTATTTGAATGCAGTTTATAGTTATCAATTAACGAGAGAGAAGAAAGACATACAGATGGTCATAATCTAATATATAAAATTCTCGTGTCACAGTTTTCGTTGCCATACTTACTCCTCCGAAACGGCTTGACCAATTTTGATGATTTTTTTTGTGCTTATCCGGTATCTATGAGAATTGGCCAACATCTATTTTTCATCCCCCTAAATGTTAGGGGTAGTCCACCCCTAATTGTTTTTTTATTTTTAGACACAATTTTTAATTTCTATTTTTTTATGATAGTTACAACATACAAACATACATACAATCCTTAATTTTCATTCTTCTACGATCAACCCTTATTTTTTAATAGCCATTTGAGTTCAACGTTAAAAACGTCAACTAACTAGATACAATGAAGTCAAAGTAAAAATCATTTATTTAAATGTGGGAGAGCCATGCTTCAACCCGAATAGGTCGGCTCAACCGGAGTGATACCACGGCCTCATAGAAATACGACATGAAACAACACTTGCGTTGTTTTTCGTCATGTGAGTAACTGAAGTCACCGGAGGCCTAATTATCTTCCAAGCTTTCCAATCCCCGAATCCCAGCAATCCTTAAATTCCTAATCTCTAAAAGGCCTATAACGCACTTGTAACACCTCTGGTGTTTTGGGTGTCCATCTGGGCGACGTCGATTGCTTACCATCAGGTGACCCATCTGCTCGTTTACCGGCTTATCCCATAAAAATATGATAGGAAGGCACTTTTTAAAATAGTTTTTCCAACACTACTTGATTATTCCTGTTTGGGTACTTTATACTGTATCCTTATTTTAAAACCTGAAAAATATAATATTACATTACAAGCCTTGCACATCGACCCGTCCAATTAAAATAAAAAATTCAACGAATAAACTTAATAAATATGTACATATTTTTATTAAAAACACGAACTCGTATCGGTATAAATAAATTGCATAATATTTTGGTTTACCACCGATATTTTTAAGTTTACATATCCAACTAAAATTCCAATACCAATTTTATAGATCCATAGTATCCCTCTATCTATTATTTTTGTTCGCAAACTGTAAAATAAATCGGATATCGAGTGCTTAATCTAAAAGACTCGATACATCACCGATTGTTGCTATGATCGATTCTTCGGAACTGCTGTGTCTAGCGTATATGGAATCGAATGATAGAAGTACTCTATTTCTCTAATAGAATAGTAATAGTCGTATTGTAATTTTTTATGTTAGTATAGTAGACTGCTTCATTGTTTGAGTGGTGGCAAGTTGAACTACCGTGCAGAGCAAGTATTTATTGAGTACTAGCTGTTATGGGAACATTTAATTTCTTTGCTAGATTAAGCATTAGGGGATTTATTTACATTCTCACGTAATTATTTCTTCTTATTAATTCTTGGCAAAACCTCTTCATCATCAGCAACAGCCTATAATGCCCACTGCTGAGCAAAGCCTCTTCTCACACGGAGAATGTTTGAACATTAATAACCACGCTTGCTCAATGCGTGTTGGCGATTCACAAACCAAACAAAATCTCCAGGACTGCTGGAGATCTCTGTTTAAAGACCTCAGATTTATCAAAAAGTGTTACTACTCAGTCACTATGAAATGTATTCAGATATGACGTCACCCACTATAAATAAAATATGCAAATAAGTAGGTACCTATGTACGTACATTATAGTACATAACAGAAAGTTTTAAATCAATTAGAAAGTCGATGTAACAATCCCTTCCCTATCTAATTTATTACTGCGTAAGTCTCTAAATAATGTCCTCTTTGCCAAACAAATAAATGAAGGAAACGACTTCATTTAAATTTTAACGTTCATTCGACGTAATACAAGAAGTCACATATATTTATTGATCTGGTAAGAAGTCATATATAAATTTATTGCAAGCATGATTTAGATAAGTATTGCGTATATTTTTGAGGTATATTCTTTATTTTGTTCCTTATAATGAAATAATCAGGTTACTACTATAAATCTCTGCTTAAAAGTGTAAAGAGTTGAATAGACTTTTATACAGTACTGATGTACAAGTAACACTACTTGTAGTCATTGTTGTAAAATCTTACCCAAAAAAACACGTCAAAAGTGATCTAAGTATTGATTCCCTAACTTAAACTTTAGTTACTATCTGTTCTTTTTTCTTTATTTGCAATATTGTTTGTTTTGTAAATACTAATGAAAGAAATAAAAAAGATATACCTATACAAAATTACACATACACTACACACTATTAAATACACTAAAACTAAAATGTTACTAAAAAATAAAATAAAATGAAAAGGAAAGCAAACAAAAAAAGAAAAATTTAATTTATTCGACACCGTAAGTGTCGAAGAAATTATCCCCATCGCAGTCGTAAATACTTATTAAAATAAACTTTATAAGCTAGAAATATCCTAAAACCTAGAATCCTATAAATATATTTTTACTTCAATCACCAGTTAATAACTACATACTCAAATATTAACGTTGAAGTTTCGTTCCAAAAAAGAGTAAAAAGATAAATATATTATCAACTTAATTTCATAATCCATTAATTCAAAGATCTAAAAACATACAAACAAAACATAAGCCGATTAACATCACACGTAACTTCGAGAACATTTCACTAAACTCATGAAAACATAACACAATCGACTGAATGAACATAACTGTAAATATTGTGTTAACAACTTTTTCGAACCACTCAAAGCATTTTATGCATATAAAAAGCCGTGTGAATCTAACAAAATTCCTGCAGCCTTGTTTGAAATAAAAATTACACAGCTCCACGCTAAGCCGGTACTGCGCAGTCAGTGGTCCATTACTCCCGTTCCAGTTAGGGAACCTTGCTCACCCCGTGTTCACGTGTAAAGAGCTCTCGACCTCCGCCGCGCAACCAATCGACACGATTCTTTCCAAGCGCTGTTTCGAGCGCATTATACAAATAAACAAAAACAAATATAATAATGTGATGATAAGTGAAGTTTAACATTAAAAAAATAATAAAAAAAATAAGATGCAAGAGTTCGTAAACTAGTTCGCGAGTGCCAAAAGTGAGGAGCAATGATCAAAAAAAGTTATCAAGGAATATTTTTAAGCTTCGTCTCCATATCCTTCTGCTGTCAAATCACTGAAACTATAGCGAAGAGTGCGAGTAGATTTATTGGTAAGTAATATAATTAAGTTTTCGAATTACAAACAGTGAATCGACAGGCTTGGTTCTACATGAGGTACCATAAATTCAGTTAATACATGAATAATAAATTGCAAGGCGTTTTACACTTAGGTCTAAGAAGTGTAAATTATTTATTTACGCACATCGTGCGATACCTAAACCTTGAATCTCGCACTTAAGTCACGATTTAACTACGAACGAAGCCCTTCGAGACTTTATTTTATAACAAGTTTTATTATCGCGTGGAAAAGTGCCATATAAAAACGGAAAAGTTTTATTTCAAATCCGCATGACAAATTGTTTACATTAATTCTGTCTTTCAATGCTGTCGCGGTGTTTTTGTAAGAACATTTTGGTATGTATTTTAATTATTTCGAGGGAAATGTATTTCCTTCGTGTATTTTCAACGGAAAGGTTTCAATACGAAGCTTATACTGTTATCCTCCTTTGCAACGGCTTACTGGAAAATGTTGAATATTGCAGTGAATACGAGAGTGCTAACGTGTTATCTCTTAGGGGAATAAGCAGCTCTTCAACTACATACCCGACGTAGTAACAGAGAAAAATCAATCTTAACTAATAAATATTTAATCCAATTAAACTGACTTCTTTAGCCAAAATACCTTCGAATTTTCTAACATAATGAACAAAAGTGTCTCTTTTTAATCTTCGTTAAAATAGACAGAATCTTTTGCTTTCAACAAGTACCTTTAAGATTAAGCTCTTGAGCGCAAAATTACGTTCGCAACGACATAGGCTCTTTACAGACGACAGAAGCTAATGAAAATATAATTACTCGTCAAAATAGTACTCCAAAGGCATTAAACGAAGCTATGACATCAAAGGCCTATGGGCTTATTATTATTTCAAATACGAGTTGGGTGATTTTCATGACGCTTTAATTACCACTGGGAGGCTTCCTCACTTCATTTAAAATTTATACTTTTGCATAACATGCATACTCTGTTTTTGCATAGACTGCTCTGTGACGTCATGTGTGTTGTAAATGCTGAATTGTTAAATAGATGCGAATTACTATTTTAGTTGTGGTTTTTATAGTGTTTTGTTCAGTATGATATGCATTTTTTTTATGGTAATCGAGTCATAGATTGGAAATGCGTGATTAGTTGCCAGTTTTTTCAATATGGTTTTGTGGTGAATTGAATTTGATTTAATTAGTTGGTTTTTGCCTGGATTGTGTCATTATGTGCATTAATTAATTGATCAAATTTTTTATATCGCATATTATGTATTGTAAAGTTAAAATGTGAATTGTAACCACAGCAATAGTTTTCATACTTAAAAATGAATATACACAAATGAACGTTTTCTTTAATTCAACAATTAAATATAGATTAACGTTTTATTTCTACAGAACCTGAAAATAGACCTCAAACCACATTACTAATAACAACCACTAAAGGAACTAAGATCTTTTAAAATCTCTTCTTAATAAATTCCAATACCTAATCAACCGAGCTTATTGGATTATAGGACCATTGGGGCTCACTGTAGCCCTTTTTCACTATAATATGATTGCCTTGTTGATGGAGTTTTATTTTTAAGGAGGTAAATCATCGAATGACAGCTCCCGCCTGGGTGAGGCGGGAGGGAGTGTCAGACTCTTACTGACTGACTAAAAACCACCCCGTTCCTTCTCTTGCACGTCGAGCCGGAGCCCCGGTAACCCGTTAGGTTCTCCGTGACTCCGAATCGGTATCAGTCCTGTTGGGCCACATCCGTGGTGGTCTTATGGCTCTCAGAGGCGCGCGCGGAACGCGGCGCGCCGTACGCTCGGTTGTTGATGGAGTGGACGCAAATACTAGTGTCAACTATGAGATTTTGGCTTCTATTCTTTAGTCTTCTTGATCGTAGGTTTTCTCAATAACAATAGGTTTGTAGTTTGATATTGTATGTTTGGCATTAAACTTATCCCTTTTTAAATAATAACATAAGTTAAAGGCATTTGTAATGTTAACATGTACCTACCTATGTATTAACGTGCTTTAATATTTTCAAATTTATTGTTATGTAATAAGAACTAAATTCTTTTGATGAACAGATAGGAATAAAGGTAAGACCTGCTGCCTTTTTTAAGGAAGAAAAATTATCGAATAACTTCTCCCGCCTGAGTGAGGCGGGTGGGAGTATCAGTCTGTTACTGAAGTGATAAAAAGGAGATCCTCTCCTTTATATGGTAATAATCTCACCCCATATTACATGGGACTCATAACATAAATACTGAAAAGTGGTTGTGACATTGTACAGTAGCGTTACGTGCCGTAATACACCTCTGCCTACCCCTTCGGGGATAAAAGGTGTGATATTATATTATGTTAAAAAAATCATTTATTTAAAAACACTATCACGCAGCCAATGTTGATTTACTCCGCTCAACCCTAATGTCCCACGCATGAACTAGCTTATAGAACCACCCTAAGCTTTAACTTACTGCACAAATTGCTTAATGGTGCTTATAATTGTGACGTTGACAGTACAGTGCACTAACGCATGCTAGACTTAGCTCGATTATGATACAAGTTTACTTGTTCTAGGGACATTAAGGCCATTGTTCTATGTTAGCGAGTTAGGCGGTCTTATACCGAAAGTTCTAGAACTTTCTAGAGTAATATTATTAGATTTTAGGGCCGGTACACAAAACTACGATGCGATGTCGCATCGCAAAAATGTGCGAGCTCCCTCTACACATCGCAAGAACTTGTGCATTCCCATCGTGCATCAAAATCTTATCTTACCAAAATCTTCTTTGTTTCTTTTTCTTATATCTCTTGTGCAGTAACAATACTGCACACTTCTTTTTACGATGCTTGTCACCCTGAGAGACGCCTTGTCGCACGAAATCGCATCGCAGCAATTTGTGTCATAGTTCTTCTTTGCGAATACGCATCGCATCGCAGTTTTGTGTACGAGCCCTTAAGGTGGATTGACTTTGGTCAGGAATCTTGACTTGATATAGAAAGAAAAGAAAGAAAAAAAAAACCTTTATTTCACGCTAAAAAACAAGTGACATGTACAGATGTGGTATTCTATTAGTAGGTACTGATGTGTACTTGTTCATATCCCAAGTCTGCCGTCAAATGGGACCAGTTCAGCATGTGCAAGACAGAACCTTGTATCTAGAGTATTTAATTGTTCTCATCTGTGTAAGTCACAATAATAATCTGACCACATTGGAATTCCAAGTAAACCGAAAAGTGCCTTCTATCTGTTGATGTTACGCATTTTTTAAAAATTATCCGAATCTAACATAACATGACATCACACCTTTTGTCCCCGAAGGGGTAGGCAGAGGTGCACATTACGGCACTTAACGCCATTGTACAATATACCACTTTTCACTATTTATGTTATGAGTCCCATGTAAGGTGAGCCAATTGCCATATACCGGGCCCAATTATAGACTTCGTGCTACTACTAAAATTTTTAAAAAATACGTCGCGGGAATCGAACCCGAGACCCCTTGCTCGGTTGTCACACTTGCAATTACTCGGCCAACAAGGCAGCTTTACATCTGATTTACATATAAAGCTGACCATTGAAGAATTTGAAGTAAAGTAAAAAAAGTTTAGTTACAAATACAGTATAACTCTATATAGAGGTATAGTACTAGAAACAGCTACATTGTACAGTCTTCGTAATATCCTCGTTTCAAAAACTTGATTAAATATTAATCAAAACCTATAGTTAAGGTTTCTTCCTAACCAAAGAAAGTCATCAAAACAAAACAAAAAGAGGTTTTTACAAACAAATATAAAACCAATGTTCTATTGACGCGCCCTCTGGATTAGCCAAATTGAATGGTATCACCAGTTTCCAATAAAGAACAAAAGAGATCAGTCCCGATTTCAAACGTATTTCAATATACGAATTCTAACAACGCAGTGTTAAAACTCGTGCCGATAGTTTAAACTATGAATGGATTATATTACAAAAGGTAGTTTCTAACAGGGATTAGTTTTAGCGATATTTGTATGGGATGGACTGTAATGAATTATTTAATATCCATCAGTTTTGATATCGCTACGGAATATTCTATTATTCTATTTCATCGTCTCGTTTTCATTGATCAGGTAGTCTTTGGAACTGAACACTTTGGAACGAGCGCTTATCTTCACTGACAGAGAGACGGACGGATAATTCAACTTTGACGTTTCAAAAGTGCCTAATAAGGATTAATTGAAATTGACTTCGACTGTGACTTTTGCGACTATAATGTTAAAAAAAAACTAGGTAAAGGTGGACTTTTTTTAAGGGGGGAAAATCATCGAATGACTGCTCCCGAGGTAAAGGTGGACTACAAAGTCAAATTTGAGGTTTCGGGTATAATTTTCACTACTTCGCTATCCCAGTAATCAGCAAGGACCATAATGTTTCCATGTTCAGAATTTTTTTATGGAATAGGAGGCAATATCGAGCAGATGGATCACCTGATGGTCACCACCGCCCATGGACTGTTTGGCCACCCGCAAAACCATTTTACAATGAACAATGAAACTAATAACATTCCTAATGGAAAGTTAAACTGTCAAACACCGCGAGGACACCAGTGACCGCAACCTATTATTCTTTAATTGTGTCTATAATGGCGGTACTCAAACTATATTATTAGTAGTTAGGTTAACTTCTACTTATTGCATCGACATCTTATCATATCAGACGTCGATGACTTAACCATTAAGAAAGTAAGGAATCTTATACTAATTTTTAAAGCCGAAAAGTTTGTTTGTTTGTTTAAACGCGCTAATCTCAAGCACTACTGGTCCGATTTGAATTATTTCTTTTGTCTTGGATAATCCATTCATTGAAGAAGCCTATAGGCTATAAAACATCACGCTACGATCAATAAGAGTGGGTGAATCCGCGAAGGAGTCGCTAGTTATTTATACAGGAAAAGAATGTAACAGTAATAATTTACACGAATCGCTAATGTTGCCCGGATATCATTCAAACAGCATTGAATAGCTCCATTCACTTGCAAGTACAAAGTCATTATGCAGTCTGAATCCAAACTATAGGGACTTAATTGCGCTCGGTGGATACTAAAACAGTCGCTGATTATAACCATTGTTCCTTCTGCTAATATTAATTCAACTCCTTAATATTGTCCGAAGAAATCTTCTATACTTAAGCCATAAAGAGGAAAGATTTGATTGTTTGCTTGCTTGCTTGTCTGTTTGTTTGCATTGAAAAGGCTTCGAAACTACTGAACCGATTTGGAAAATTCTTTCACTATCGGAAAGCTTACTTTTTAAGGAGTAGCATAAGCTCTTTTTATCTCAATATTCTTCAAGGGTTTGGACGTAAAGACATCTTTTAAATTCCTTACGGGTGAAGCCACAAGCGGAAAGCTAGTTATATTGAACAAAGGGGACTCGGTCGGTTTTAATGAATTTCGAGTAAATGTAAGTCTTAGTAATCCTTAGGTGGGAAGATAGGCTTCGGTCTTTACGAGCTCATCGCCAGAATATTCAATTTTCTATGAAGGTTCTGCTACTATTAGGTGTAAGTACCTATTGTAGTGATAGAAATATTTTGAGAATAACATCGAGGGCCATTGTCTGTTATTGCTTCGAAGGGATTAGGCGGTAATGTAACTTACGTAGGTAGGTAGTATACTCATTTCATGCTGAATTTAAGTCCCTAAGGTACTAATAGGAGAGCATGCCGCCATACACAAAATTAGAGAGATATTCTAAACAATGAGATCTTTACTTCACTCACTGAATGTATTTTGTTTTTTTTTAAACGTTGCCCCACACTAATACTTTCTCAATTGTGTCGTGGCTGTATTTTCAAACATACAAGTTCACATACACATGACACCCAGACCCGGAACAACAATCTGTGGATCACACAAAGAGTATCTCCGTGCGGGAATTGAATACGCTACATGTTGCGCGGCATCCAGTGCAATCGCTTCAAACTACTTTCTACAGTTAGATTTGCAACTGTTGATGTTATCATGAGAATATTCTCTTGATACTTATCCAAAATTGTATACAGATTGTTCTGATACTATATAGAATAACCACTCTCCCTCTCTAGTCACAACTTCGATACAGCCATTACAATAACCATATGATTGGTATATCAAAGCATATTACGATACTAAATGGAACTTTATATAAATCCATTCCACATGGCTAACAATTGCCCAGTAGCTATACAAACAAACCGTCACAAACAGGCGAAGAACTTTTACAAACTTTTTCTGTTTGAACATCAGTCAGGGTACTCGAGAGTTCAACCTTTTTAATACTACGACCTTTCTACCATTTATTGAGTGGTTGTAAATACAAGAACCATGTGATAGACGACAGAGTACATAATAGCTTACACATAGGACCCACTTAGTTTTTAGTCAAATTTCCGTGGTGGTTGGCGACTGGGCTTCACCCAGTTGTACAGTCTCTTCTTTGTGCCTTTAGGCTTAATTCATTCTGTCTCCTGCAGTAATTCACCGAGGGAAGTGGAAACTATAGTTTTTTCTTCTTCTCCTCTTATAATATCTTCTGATTCACTTTGTTGCGGGAACCAAGACAGTTACTCATATCCCTGGAATGCGCCGGACTTTAATGTTCCGGTGTTTTCATGGTTGTATCTATTGTAGATCCTGGCTTACAGGAGTTGCAGCGGATTTGGGAGGTTGTGGCGGGCTTGTCCCATAAAAAAAAGACGACAGAGTAGAATACTTCTTATATTTTTCAACTTAATCGCGTAATTATTTATTCGACTAGTTGCAAGCCATGCTAGAGACTCATATTCACAAGCAGCAATCCTTAGCAGCGTGACAGACGCCGCGTCCCAGGTCGCGGAATGTATGTATGTATGATAGTTTTTATCACAGAAGTCCCTTGAGAACGGGAACTATGCGTTAAAGACCCGGGAGTCTCTATATCTTAACCATAACCACTGAACTTATTTTAAGGATATTCGGTACAATAATAGTCGATAGAATAGCTTTTATATATATGTAACTTATTCTAACCGTTTTATTGTGCATGTTGTGTTAGCCAGTAAGTAGTTGTTACACTTACCAAAGTATTATTTGTTATGATGTAATGAATGTATGAGTGTAAATAACTGTTGGTTAACCTAATAAATAAATAAATTACTTAAACCTTACGGGAACGGGCACTGTACTGGTAAAATCCCTGCGAGATTATTGATTTTTTAAAATCACGATAAATTTATTTACTTTATTTATTTATTTTATTTAATTTTAGACTTCAGTACTGAATTGATTCTAATGAATTCTGCCAGAAGACATTATTCTACGCGGACAGCTAGTTATAAATAAATATGTTAAAATCTGTGGTCTAAAATTGCGTCCAAAATTCTGGACTCTGTGACAATAATATGTTTCACGTAAGATTGTTTTATTCTAAAACATTGTATTTGTTCCCTTTTAAAAACACCAAACTACACTCATCAAGAAGAATAAACGTGTAACTCCAACCTGTCTGCTATCATTAGAGCTTCGTTGTGCAGTCGAAGGATGCGCCATCTGCAGGTGAACGTGCCGTAGCTACGTGCTCTCTCCACAATTCATTTATCTCCATCCATACTCGTTTACTACTGTTAATGATTCAGTTCAGCTGGTCCTTTTTCTACATACATAGTAAAGACCGACTTGAAGGACCAGAAGCTTTTTTGAAGTCGGTTAAAAGTATTATTTTGTCAGAAAAGTATTAATTGTTATACTTAGGAGAAGGTAATTTAATTATCTGATTTCAATAAAAGAGAGGTTGAATCCGGTTTTTTAAACGAAATATATGAAAAATTTATTTAACTAGAAGTTCGACTCAAAGGACCGAACAAATACTGTGGTGTTAGTAAGGAAATATTTATAACAAAAATGGCAATGCTGATTGAAAAGTTGGTTATTGTTACAACATAACATAACATCACGCCTTTTATCCCCGAAGGGATAGGCAGAGGTGCACACAGGGGTAACACTCACTTTTCACTATTTATGTTATGAGACCCATGTAATAGGAGGTGAGACTATTACCATATACCGGGCACATTTCCAGACTCCGTGCTAACACTGTGATTTTTTTTTAAAACCCAATAATACTTTGCCCGACCCGGGAATCGAACCCGAGACCCCTTGCTCGGCAGTCGCACTCGCGACCACTCGGCCAACGAGGCAATCATTGTTATAGTTTATGGTATATATAGCAACTACATAAAGTACTTATATTAATAAAAATATTGTCGACTTCAGTAGATATAAAAATAGGTAAAACAATAAAAAAGAAGATTTACATTTTAGTTCAATTTCGGAACATTCGGTTGTATGTTGGTTAGTTGGTTGTCACAAAAAAATATAGAATAATAATATTATACGAATTTGAGACACGTGTAGCTAATATCTATCGAATACAATAGTAAGGAAATATCTTTTATGACCTACTTCTATATGTTTCTATCTATCGACTTAGTAATCCATTACTTAGGTACTATATTTCAATAAAAGTGGAAAGTTTTCAGTTCACTGATTATTCTTTTATAGTTTTATAAGGTTAAAAAATATAGGTAAGCATTTGCTTTCTCTACTTGTTTTCTCTACGAACGAATGGTTAAACAAATGAGATTTCGAACTTTGTCAGCTTAGTTAAAGTACCTACTATTTTTATTTTACAACACGTTGTTAAAATGTTATCTATGGAATTCGTTAGGTCAGTAATCTACGTCATGTAAAATTGTACAAAACGGAAACTGCATATTAATTATTGACCCATTATGAAATTCCAGTATAAATCTAACGATTTATTTTACTGTACGTACCTGTCTCCGATTGGAGGTAATCAGTATAACAATTTATAAGTAAACAATTATCTCTTTTTATTCATCTACAGTATATTCATCAATATCAACATGCATACACGTCGATTGAAATTACTATTGACTTCATCATTTATTGACTACATTGTCAATTTGGGCAACGTATGAATAAAAATTCGTTTTTAAAATTTCAACATATTTATTTTTCTTATTTAATCCTGATGTTAAAGTACCTACCTAAAAATACGAAAAGTTCACGAAAATTTACTAGAAAATTAAATATGTTTCGTTATTTACCTGTCGCTATAAAAGTTTGTTATACGAGTTACTTTTAAAAGCATAAACAATTGACATGAATTAATCACTTAGGAGACCAAAGTTGACTTAATTGCCACAAGAAAGTTACAGCGAATCGATAAAGTTTCCCCAGATAGATATAAACTTCGCTACAGGCTGTACAAGATTAAACTGCCCGTGAATTGTTCCAAAGTGTGATCCCTTATTTATAACACTAAATAATTTAATAATATTTTATAATTATACAAAGTATTGTTCCGAAGTTTGATGTCTAATTATGTTATTATAAGTCTGTTAATCTTTACTTTGACTGTCTTGCTTAAAGACATTTCGATTTTGAAATTCCGGAAATTTGCCGAAAGTGTAATGGTAAAATTTTTGTAATGCTACGTCGATATTTAAATATTTACAGACTGAAGTAAAAATGAATTCGTAAAATGATTTGCGTCTAAATGCCATCTCCTGGGTGGCTGTGACGATTTCGTGATTTTTTCGTAGTGCTGGAAGATAAATTAAATACGCAATATTATTAAACCTACAAGAAAATCTATTTGTAATACAATAAGCTAGAATTAAGCTATCAAAATATCCTTCTGGAAACTGTTATCACAGAGAGTAATACTAATTCTGTGCCATAATCTAGCTGCTAGCACCTTAAGCCAGATCGCTTATTTGACGACACTCCAGGGAGAGAGTCAGATGACAAAGTAATGGAGTAGTTCCCGTGAACGGTACAGCAAAGTGGTTTAAAGCATTAAGTTCTAAATTCAGAGAGAATATGCTTATGCTAGTTTGAAATTAATTAGCTGTTATTTCAAGGTAATCAATTGATGATTTGGGTTGATGACAGGGTATGAAAATTAAAAATATAATTAGTCCGTAAGTTAGGTAATGAAAAAATATTAGACACGTAGTTTTTTTTTTATTTTGTCGTATAATAAAACAATACTTAGATAAAACGAATCAAACTTTAGGAGTGGGGGCTAAAACGTCATTTCTACGTATAACATGTACCTACATAGAAGTGACGTCACGCGACATTTCAAATCAATATATCTTCGAATTCGTTTGCGTAAGAAAATAAAAAATACGTGTCTAATGATTTAAAATAATCTACCAGACGGACATTAAAATAAAAATTAGGCATCTACCTATAGTCATTAGTTGTGAACAATCTAGAAGATTTTACTAATAAGATCATGTCAATGTTAAATTACCCCCCTTATATCCTAAACAATCCTCAAATTCTTAATCCCCAAAAGGCAGGTAACGCACTTGTAACAAAACACCAATGGTGTTTCGGGTGTCCATGGGCGACGCCGATTGCTTACCATCAGGTGATCTGTCTGCTCGCTTACTGTACTCGTTTTGTACTTCATTAAAAAAAAAATGTCACGCACGTGTACCTCTAAGTTTCCGGGAGTAACAAAAAAAAAAACATTTGAATAACTGAATTAAAATTGGTTATTGGTTTAAACGTAAATTAAAGTCATATTACCTAGAACTGTCTTACATTCTATATAAGTTTCAACCCCTGTATAATATTTATGTATAAGTACATTTAATTGTATTGCCCAGTGACTCGACCCCACAGTCAATCCATTGCAACGGTTTTGTGGGGCTTAAATTATAACATACTTACCTGTGCGATTTCAACATAAATAGAGAATAATAACCCCTGCAGATTTATTCATTAAAGAATGTTTTCGTAGCAATACATTTTTGAAACAATATTCATAATATATCAAAGCAGCCGCGAACATAATTATGAAGATGACTATAACAAGATCTGTAATGACAAAAACAGGAGATCCACGTCCACGACTCGAAAATCCTTCACGAAAAAGTTTTAAAATACCATAAAATACAAAGAATTTCATAAATAAATTGTGCACAGCACATAATTTCACATCTGTTGTGTCGTAAACACGCCTTTCGTGCCCGTCAATCAGAGGATAGTCACATTGAGCAGTGATTGATTGGACCCGGATTACAACCCGTATCTTCAACCATGAAAATATTGGTTACCTGGTTGTAATATCAAATGTAACGTTCAGGCCTTTTGTTTAAAGAAGGAGTAAAAAGGCATATTAATACAACACTTAAATGTTGTGGGTTAAGCTGATTGGTGGATCCAAAAGTTCAGATGACGCGATGTTATTGTACATCCTGCTCGGTACATTATTAATTGTGCTGATTGAGTTCGGTATTTCTTTCTAGGGTATGACAGTATACCATCACAGTATACCATATCATAATGATATAACTTACTTGCCACAAACTTGTAAATTAGGTATCTATTAAGGTTTTAATTGATAATTGAGTATAGAACTTATGGCGCCGACTTCTAACTAATCAGTGGGTGGGTAACCCATTAGTAATAATAATAATTATTTTTAGTTTTGACTTTTTGTTTGTTATTAGTTTGTGGTTTTTTGAAGTCGGTTTCTTAAACGCAGTTTTCAGTTTATTATTAAGTTTCATGAGTGTATGAATATTTGTCAGTATCTATTGTGTCTATTATGCAAGTTCGCTTATCAGTGGCTGCGCAAAGCAACATCAAAACAGCCTTAAAATCAACAACCTCAAAGTTGATTTTTAATTGTATCGCAATCTACTATAACCTACTAATCCTGCTGTCAAGCCATAGATTAACCTGCCAATTAATTTATATTATTTTCACATTTAATAACTTACCGGAACTAATTAATGGAAAACAATATAAGCTAGTCATTTTAACAAACGAAGCGCTTACCTATAACCGAAAATGATGACAGAAAACTATATTGAAATAGTAACAAATATTTTAACTAATCCAATTAATAGATTATACAAACAAATTTGGTCTCTATTCACTAGACATAAAAATGATATTCACAATAATTAAAGTAAATTATGTGAAGAGTGATCTAGAAGAGGAAGGAGTTCGTGACCAAATTATGACTGATATAGGAAAGGCTGTAAAAAGAAGAAAAAGAAAAAATATTAAGAACAATGAAAGGGAAATATCCTGTCTTTATTAGAGTCTTTGTTTATTTATTTTATTTTATTTTCAACCATGATTGTCCCACTGCAGGGCAAAGGCCTCTCCTTCTACTCTTCTCTATGTAAAACTTTTAGTTTTGCCCACTGCTCGTCTGACATGCGGCAGACGACAGTTTAAGTTAAATAAGTTTAAGTTTAAACACTACAGTTTTTATTACTACAAATTAATATTAAAACAATCTATCAATCAATGTTTGTACTGGCTAATCTCTGAAATTACTGGACCGATTTTCACGGGACTTATTGGCAACTAGCTAATATACGCAGAAGTATCATAGGCTACTTTATTTTAGAGAAAAGCAGACGAAGTTGCGGCTAGTACAAAATAAAACTAATGTATTGTATAACCAAATTGTAACGTATTCAGTAGGTACATATTGAAACAATGAATAAGCTAACAATCTATTCAACAAGTTTAGCTCTAACTCTAATGGGAATATTAGGTTTCGGGTTTACTCGGAACATTGTGAATTTCAAAGGTTATATTTCTTAGTAGGAACAAAATCAATTATAAGTGTACCTATACAACTTTACGACAATAAACGATAACTGTGGGAGAGCCATACATCGGCACAAACGGGCCGGCTCGACCGGAGTGATACCACAGTCTCACAGAAAACCGACGTGAAATGACGCTTGCGTTGTGTTTGCCGTGTGAGTTGAGTTGAGTGAGGTTACCGGAAGCCCAATTGGGTAATTGCCCCTGCCCAATCTCTGAATCCCCAATAATCCTCAAATTACTTATCTTGGTGATAAGGCTGGTAACGCACTTGTAACGCCTCTGGTGTCCCGGGTGTCCATGGGCGACGCCGATTGCTTACCATCAGGTGATCCGTCCCATAAAAAAGACTGGACACAGTGTGGTGGCTGGGCAACCGGCTGCCGTACAACGTGTCGCGGGTTCGATTCCGGCACGGAACAACACTTTGTGTGATCCACAAATTGTTGTTTCGGGTCTGGGTGTCATTGTGTATGTGAACTTGTATGTTTTTAAACGCACCCACGACACAGGACAAAGACCTAATGTGGGGTAATATTTAAAAAAAATAAGCTTGCCACAGGGATCATTGAAAATCAATTCCAATCCAAACCATTATTTAATTTTATTTATTTATTTATTTATTTAATCTTTAATGTACACAATTTTAATATGGCACATAAGGCGGACTTAATGCCATATGGCATTCTCTACCAGTCAACCTTAGGGTTTAAATAGAAAATCTGCGAAAAATAAGGTACGGAGAATAAACTAACAGCAAAGAGAGAGAGAGGAAAAAATAATTAATCTCCTTTCTATCCACATCAAATACAGCCAATACATTTTAAAAGGAGAGGAGCTCGTCACAAACGATCTGTGGTGTCCGGGCGCGATCAGGAAGCAATCGGTTACCTGGAACGCACTATTAATCTCGACCAACCTAATAAATTGCGTCTATGCTTGAAGCACTACAATTCTGGTGCATTAATACATGGTACATAACGTTAAATAAAGGAATATAGAGTCTGGGATTGAGTTTTAGGTGTGGTTACAGACTTATTATTGCATAGAACGTATGACCCATGAGTTATGACATTACCTTCTGTTGAAAAGTGAATGTTATGTTGAAGATGTGCATCTGTGCATACCGCTTTGGGATTCAACAGGCATGACGTTACATTCATCATCATCGGCATCATCATTAACAGCCTATAAGTGCACCCTGCCGAGCAAAGGCCTCTTCTCACACTAAGAAGGTTTGAACATTAAGGTGCTTCCTCACCGGGAGCATTCACGTGTAATGTAAAATTTTAGATTCGACTTTGACCATTATATTACAATAATAGCTCCCAGACTAACAAACATTTGTATGTAATGTAACAACGAGCATTTGCGTGAAATGTATATTGAGCATTTCACAGCAAGGTGTCAGACGAAGCGGGCGGGCGCGGGCCGGGGGGCATTGATGTTACAAGTTGTATCAAGATATTACACATTGTAACATTACAAGGTGCGCATTGTAATGCTCGGTTCGCCTGATGTAATACTCAGATCTGTAACGTAACATTACACGCGAATGCTCCCGGTGAGGGAGCACCTTTAACCATCCCGCGCGTTTGCTTAATGCAGGTTGACAATTTAAAACTTGTAATTAGAAATGATAAGTCCAGATTTAATCACAATGTTTTTTCACCATTTGTCAGTTGTGTCTTAGTAATTTTAATGTATTTATTTATATATTTATTTATTCTTCACAAAATAAGGTGAATGGCGGACTTAATGCCTTAAGGCATTCTCTTACAGTCAACCATAGGGAAGTGCAGAGAAATGAAGTGGTTGATGCGAAGCCAGACAACAATAAAAAAAAGGTTATGTAATATGTATACTACACACATAAATACCTATAGAATAAATATATTAATACAATATTTTATAAATAGACATATACATACCATATAATATATACTACTAAACAAATACTTATACTGCATAAATACTACAATATATTATATAAAAAAAAGAAAACGTTGTTAGAATAGTTCCCTCAATTGTTTTGAGTCTGTCAATGCTTAAGTAGTTGCTCACGGACTTTAAATTTAAAGGTATTGCGACTTGTTGCCATTCTGATCTCCTTGGGCAACGCATTCCACAGAATAACAGCTTGAATGAAAAAGGAAGAATGAAAGAAGTCAGTGCGATGAGAGATACATTGAAGATGTCGGTTTTGAGACGAACGAAGAAATTTTGTGTGGTTTGCGCACGTATATTGGAAGTAAGAAGCAAGGTAAGTAGGTAAAGAAGGAGAATCAAGATAAGAGAATAATGTGGTTAATGCCCTCTGCTGCCTGCGCAAGCGTATGGGCAGCCACTTCAGTTGCATCCTATATGTGCAGAAATATGATCATATTTACGTATGTAATAGACGTTATCTTAATAGCATGCTATTCTTTTAAGTAATAATTACATAGAAGGTACTTCTATAGTTTACTCATCTTTGGTTTTTCGTAGGTAAGAGTGTAAGGTTGGGTGTTTGGATGAGTGTAATGAAACCAACGAGCTCCGAGAATACACTGAATATATTGAATGTAGGATGCTTAATATATATCTTACGACTACTACACCACACCTTCCCCTTTATTAAAAAATAATAATAAAATACATGATTATTATTATTTTTGAAAATAACATAATTTTTGAATATAACTGTTCATTTGTATACTAATATACCTTATATACCTTACCTCTATATACCTTATATACCTTACCTCTATATACCTTATATACCTGCGCAGGGTATATTTAATTACATAATGCACGCATACAATATTATGTATAGAATAAGTGCAATATAAGCATAGACATGATTAAAATAACAATACGCTTACATTTTTGAAATAGTAAAACTTAAATTCTACAAAAAAAATAAAAAAAATATTTAAGGAAAAAAAATTAGTCAATTTTATAAGGTTTAGTTCTGTTTTTATGCACTACATATTCCTTTCCGTCTTTTAAGATATTCACATTACAATCCAAATCTTCAAGTACTTCGTAAGGTCCCAAATATATAGGATCCATTTTACTATCGGATGTATTCCTTAGTAATAATAAATCACCCTTTTATAATATACTGGGTTTTTGGTAGAATCATAATAGTGCTTTCTCTTAAGCTTAGACTTAATTAAATTATTATGTCCATCCTTTTGCGCTAATTGGAGTCTATATTTTAACTCAAGAGCATAATTATCATGAGCATATAAAGGATCTACGATATGACCTTCTAAATTTGTAGGTAATATACAGCGTTTACCAAAAACTAACTCGTGCGGTGTGTACTTGGTTTCCGTATGTACTGCATTATTATAACAAAAACACCAATACGGTAACCAAGCACTCCACGCATTTGGTTGATTTTCACAATTAATTCTTAGATACGCACCCATTGTTTTATGGTTGTTTTCCAATGCCCCAATGCTTTGGTGATGGTAAGCTGTAGAAGAAATTTGATTGATTTTTAAGATTTGGCATATCTCTTTCATGGTACTTGATATAAATTCTGACCCACGATCGGTTGCTATTTCTCTCGGTATGCCATATCTTAAAATAAAATTCTCTACAAATGCGCGAGCTACACTTACCGTATCTTTGTTGCGTAAAGGGTACGCCTCTGTGAATTTCGATAATTCGCATTGTAAGGTCAAAATGTATTTGTAACCATTTATGTCAGGTGGCAACGGTCCTACAATGTCTAAATATACCTTTTCTAATGCTGAATTTGCAGTCGTTGTGACTTGCATAGGTTGCTTAACATGTGTAGAATACTTTTGTTTCTTACACTGCTGACACTTAGAGACATAATCAGCGACATCTTTTTCCATACTTGGCCAGAAGTAATACTTCTTTATGTTATTCGTCATCCGCCTAATACCCGCGTGGCCACTTGTGGGTAATAGGTGGAAGTCGTTTAAGATCACGCGCCTATTATCTAAATTATCTATCCTTTGAACGTTACCAACTACACAAATACGTGGTCCGGACCACATTTCGTACTTTTTTATTTCATTTATAAGTCCATTAATAAAATCTTCATTATAATCATTTCTTAAGATGCATATCTCATTAATAAAAAACTTCTTGCATAAACATAACAAGTCTCTCACCAATTCGACTCGCGTAATTGGAGATCGAGATATTGTCTGTAAATAAATTGAGGACTTACTGGGCACATACATCAAATGTTTAAACTTTTCCACTATAACACCTTTTTTTACTAAATCATTTGCTTGTCTAGAGTTTATCAAACATAGTTCGATAATATTCCTGGGCTTTTTAATTATTTCCACCACTCTCGGTTGTACAGGCCTCGAGTGTGTGTCCATATTATCCACCGATGGTACATTATCGCTCTTGTTATCATTTGTATTCAACTGACGCAATTGCCTTCTAGTCATTACACTAACTACTTGTTCATTCATTGATTTTAAATCTTCAGATGTAATTATTATTCGCGATAGCGCATCCGCCACAGAATTTGATTTACCTTTTAAATATTCAATTGTAAAATTGAATTCTTCTATTTGTAGTCTAAATTTTAATAATCTACTTGATGGATCCCTCATTGAAAATAAATAAACTAAAGGTCGATGGTCGGTCTGTATCTTAAACCGCTTTCCGTATAAATAAGGTCGAAAATATTTAACACTCCAAACTATTGCTAAGAGCTCCTTCTCAATAGTAGGGTAATTAATTTCAGCTTTATTTAAACCACGACTTGCATAAGCTACTGGCCGACCATCTCCGTTGCATAAAACCTTTTCATTCACACAACGCTGTATCTTCTTCTTGTGGCAATGGTTATACAGCTTGTATGTTACCAGCAGCAATCCAATCACTAAAACGGTGCAAATAACCACCAGAATTGCATTAGTGGTCTCATGAAGTTGCTGCGCACGAGCCGTATTGCTACCGACTCCAGCTGTCTGGGCAATCACCACTTGTTCTTTGACTTCTTTGGAACTAGAACCGCCCATTTTTCACCAACAACGACGAACAAAGATGCGTAACAATAAGACGTGTTGTATACGCCGTGAGCTCCGATGTTATTCTATTCATTTTAAAGACGCCTGTAACTTTCCACTTATTGTTTAGAATAATTTGCCCGTATATGGAGCACACGCGCTCGGCCCCGTGCCGTGCTATGATCCTGGCAGGGTCGCCATGTAAGGTTGGGTGTTTGGATGAGTGTAATGAAACCAACGAGCTCCGAGAATACACTGAATATATTGAATATAGGATGCTTAATATATATCTTACGACTACTACACCACAAGAGCCAGTTGCCAAATATTAGGTCAGGTCAGGCATTGCTCCCGATCTGCAAGTTAAAAATAAAACAGCGTTCATTCTCCATTAAAATAAACCAATATAATGACTCAATAAATACATTTAACTTATATGTCAATAAGGGTCATCAATTCCTAATAAGCTCTTAATTAACGGGGCAGTCTAAAACGTAGATAATGAGGCTAATTAATTCCAAAATATCACACGAAAATAAACCTTAACGAATTCTACCAGACAGCAGTCGATGCTAAAACTGGAGCAACAGGGAAATTATGATTTATCTGATTCGAAATTCCTTTAACATTTTCTTCTATCCATTAGCTGATTGTAAAGGGTCCTTGTAAACTAGTATGAATTAAGATGGATGTGTAAACGAATTTGCACTTTAATATCTGAAGAGTAGTATTTATATTACCAGTTTTCAATGAAATGACTATCCTCTCTTTAGATAAAATGTTTTAAGTAAAGCAGGTTTTTCGTTTAGGTATTTTCTACTACCCTATGATCGCCATTAGCGTAATAATTAAAGTATACTTCCCGTATATGCCCAAGCGGTCACCGGTGACCGCTCTCCACTAACTACATTATAGACCTTATTTGTAATATTTAGAGACTACTTTTGTATGAACAAATATAAGGGATAATGTTCAACAATTTTCAACGAGGATGTGTTGTTTGCATTGAAAATTTTGTCTAATAGCATTTTAGTGTGAATAACAAGCATCGTCGCAAACTTTTACATTCTTAGTGGAGTTACAAGAAAGTAATTGTCTATATTATTGGATAGGTACCCAAGAATTATGTATATTTGGCTATCACAAATAGGCCACAGCGCTCGGACGATATTGAATGAAATACACAATAGTCATCTTCACTGTGTTCAACATGAATGTCCATTTTTAACCATGTAGGTAACTGTATGTTAAACTTCAGACTTATTCAGTAAACAAAATTATAGGTAATATGAGTAAAATAACATCAAATTGTAAACAAAAATATTTAATTCATTAATTCTGTCGAACACGAAATTTTACCATTATTCTGTATGAAGCGTAGAACTGGATTAACTCCGGGCTAAGTAACGTACCTATCTGATTATGTTGAGTTTAAAACAGAGTCTGGAAATGTCATCAGTGTTAGGCAATAGATTCGTTTGTATGTACAACTAGCTTCTGCCCGCGACTTCGTACGCGCAATCCCGATATTTTCCGTTCCCGTTCTTGATTTTCGGTAAAAAGTAAAAAAAAAGAATTGGGTAAAAAGTATCCTATGTCCGTCTCCTGGTTCTAAGCTACCTCCTTGCCAATTTTCATCCAAATCAATTGAGGCGTTCTTGAGTTATAAATAGTGTAACTAACACGACTTTCTTTTATATAGAGGTATATACCTGAGATTGTTCTTTAATATTGCTAGCTAACATGAATGGAAAAGACCTTTGAGGTTGACAAACTGATCCCAATTTATTTTTTTATATCACTGATACGCAGTGTTACTTACTACCTGTGGTTGCTGATTGTTGTGTTGTTTACTGTTAGCCATGGTCATAGTTAACAACCCTAAAATGAATTAGAGCTTTTCTCGGTATATTCACGTGAGTAACTCGCGATTTTAGTTAATTTAGTATGTCTCACAATAGTTATTATAAAAATCCCCTAGAATAAGTTAAATAATTTATACTTTACAAAAAAAAAAACATAATCTAGAATAGAAACTTAAAGTAACAACCTCAGATAACATTATTATGAATTTGGCATCCGTTTTATATCGGAATACAGAACGTCATAGGTGATACTTAAATTATTAGCAAATTCTAAAGTGGAGCTGGCGTTTGTAACAAATCGTACGGTCCGTGTCTTTTGCATTGATGCCAGACAAAAGGAATACTATTATTATATAGTTATTCCGATAATCTATTGACATAATAGTTTTGATTTCACTCCAAGATTTTCTTGTAGACTCATAATTTTAGCATCTATTATGTTTACAAACTGAGCTTGTTTTAAGGGGGGGAAATCATCGAATTACTTTTCCCGCCTGGGTGAGGCCGGAGGGAGTGTCAGACTCTTCGTTCCTTCTCCTGCACTTCGAGCCGGAGCCCCTGTAATCCGTTAGGTTCTCCGGGATTACAAACAGTGCTAGTACAACCGTACAAAAAGTAATTATTATCATCAGTTTGTCAGCATATCTTTTGAAGAAAATATGTTTTCCCCGTAGAATATTATAGTGGAACAACCACAAAGAAACTAACAAATATGTTAACGTACATTTATTGCGTCGTTTTTATTCTGGATATTTAGCTAGTCCGCCATCTTTAATGTTAAATGCAAAGAGTAATGTGTTTACTTTCAAACCAAGCATTGAGTTTCCAATAACCAATAAAATGTCGATCGCTGACTAAAAGTTGCATGTTTGCTCAGAGACTTGTACTGTTCATTCCTTTTCAATAAGACTTTCTATAAGGAATAAAATACTTATTTTTAGCTACAAGCTAGCTTTTAAACATAAAAGGTCTCTTAAAATATCTTTTAGTTCATAAATATGATAGAAATGATTCAGTTTTTATTTAGGTCCATTTGAATAATCACTTTAAGTGTTAAAATTTAGAGCTTCTTTTACCCCTAATAGGAAATTAGGAGTTGAGAATTTTTACATTTAAAATGCTAATTACTTTGCTATTTAGTTTTTTTCTTTGTTTCATGAGAATTTTTGTCGAAGAATGACGAGGTAATTCTTCTTCAACCGTGTGGAAAATGGACGTAGTAGGAGGATTTACTTCAGTATATGAATTTCTGACTACGCACTTTATATGCACACGCCTCGAGAACCTTCTATGAGTTTTATAACCGCTTATAAGAGCACTGGTGAAATTCGTGTCGGGGTAGATATCGCGTGTGTGTCTGACGTTTGTGAACAACATTCATACAGAGTTAGCAAAATGTTTACTAATTATACGACGAAATTCATTATGATAATGTGTTTAAAGCATTATGACGTATGCAAGTAATATAATAACTGTTGTAGTTAGTTTCCTTTGAGCACTTTTCTGATAAAAAACACGTACAGAATACACAAATACTTAATTATCGTGTACATCGAATGGAATATTTTACCGTGGGAGAGCCATGCTTCGGCACGAATGGGCCGGCTCGACCGGAGTAATACCACGGCCTCACAGAAAACCGGTGTGAAACAGCGCTTGCGCTGTGTTTGACCGAGTGAGTGAGGGTACCGGAGGCCCAACCCCCCCCCCCCCCTTCATAATGGCGCAGTTGATACAAGAGTTTCTACCCCAGGAGGGTACCAACTGCGTTGGAGAATCCCTCTCTGGACGTCCATTTTCAGAACTCAACTACCCTGAGCGTGGACGTCCAGGCCGCCCCACATCGTACTCTGGGGGGGGCAAAACTGCGCATCATAAAGCTGGAGGCAAGAGCAGAATAACCATGGCACCCCTTGCCGCGCTGAATGTGGACTTCTGCAACATCAGGGGATTACACACCAACCTCAATGCTGTCCATCACCACCTTGAGACAGCAAAGCCGGCCTTGCTCTTTTTGACTGAGACGCAGATATCGTCTCCGTTGGACACATCCTACCTCACCTATCCTGGGTATGGACTGGAACATTCCTTCCTGCCTAGGGCCGGGGTGTGCGTGTACATCAGGGACGATATCAGCTCACGTCGCCTCAGTAATCTTGAAGGTAGGGACCTGTCCACCTTATGGCTGCGTGTAGATAACGACGACCACCCCCGTGTCTATGCGTGCCTATATAGGTCCCATAGCGGTGATAGCGAGACTGACCGACTCATGGACCACATCCAGGCGGCTGTAGATCTTGTGCAGGGGCAGATATCCTCAGCGGAAGTGGTCTTGCTTGGCGATTTCAACGCCCATCACGCCGACTGGCTCTGCTCCAGTAAGACTGACCACGCGGGGAGATCTGTCCACGGCTTGGCTCTTGCTTCTGGCCTAACACAACTGGTGACCGTGCCCACGCGAATCCCAGATGTGGAGGGCCAGAAGTCTTCACTGTTGGACCTTCTGCTGACCTCTCACCCGGACGGCTACAGCGTATCCGTCGAAGCCCCTCTTGGCTCATCGGACCATTGCCTTGTCCGGAGCACTGTATCTTGGACGTGCATACCGCGACTACAAG
Source organism: Spodoptera littoralis (assembly GCA_902850265.1). NCBI lineage: Eukaryota > Metazoa > Arthropoda > Insecta > Lepidoptera > Noctuidae > Spodoptera > Spodoptera littoralis. The sequence continues at coordinate 10,151,599 of LR824542.2, forward strand.
AGGTACGCGGTCGCCGTGTATGGCACTATAGGTCGGCAGACTGGGATGGGATGCGGTCCTTTTTTGCATCCTACCCTTGGAGGCGGGTTTGCTTCTTGCAGGATGATCCCAATGCCGCTGCCAATTCTGTTGCTGATGTGGTGCTGCAGGGGATGGAGCTTTTCGTCCCATCTTCTCTGGTCCCCGTCGGTGGCAGATATCGGCCCTGGTTTGATGCTTCTACCAGAAAGGCCTCACGCAGAAAGCGGGGGGCCTACCAAGCCTGGGTCGATGCGGCGGTGGCACGGGATGTAAATACCAGTGCACTAAAAAAGGAGTATAACTTTGCCTCCAAGTCCTACAAAAGAGCTATTGCGGGTGCCAAGTCGCAGCACATCGGTAGAATTGGTGAGAGGCTGGAGCGCCTTCCTTCAGGAACTCGTTCATTCTGGTCGCTCGCCAAAGCTATCGAGGGCAATTTCTGCAGGCCGTCATTTCCACCTCTGCACATGGGTGAGGATTCGTTGGCTCATAACGCAAGGGATAAGGCTCAACTTTTGGCAAAAATCTTTGCGTCCAACTCGACACTGGATGGCGGTGGGCACGAGCCTCCTGTTGTGCCTTGGTGCGGAAGGTATATGCCGGATGTGCGGTTCCACCAGCGCACGGTACGTTTGGCGCTTTTGTCCCTTGACGTCCATAAGTCGAGTGGGCCTGATGGGATCCCACCCATTGTTTTGAAGATGTGCGCCCCCGAGTTGGCCCCAGTTCTAACACGTCTTTTTCGGCTCTCTTACTCCTCAGGCGTAGTTCCGACGTCCTGGAAGACAGCTTTAGTCCACCCAATCCCTAAAAAAGGTGACCGATCTAACCCGTCTAACTACAGACCGATAGCCATAACTTCCCTCTTCTCGAAAATAATGGAGTCCATTATTAACTGCCAGCTCCTGCGTTACTTAGAGGATCATCAGCTGCTCAGTGACCAGCAATACGGTTTTCGTAAAGGGCGGTCTGCTGGTGATCTTCTTGTTTACCTAACGCATCGGTGGGCACAGGCGATCGAGTCTAAGGGGGAAGCGTTGGCAGTAAGTTTAGACGTGGCGAAGGCCTTCGATCGGGTTTGGCATAGAGCGCTTCTTTCGAAGCTTCCTTCCTACGGACTTCCTGAGAAATTATGCAAATGGGTCTCCTGCTTCCTTGCAGACAGAAGCATTAAAGTCGTCGTCGACGGTGAATGCTCTGACTTGATGTCTGTAAACGCAGGTGTCCCTCAAGGCTGCGTGCTATCGCCTACATTGTTCCTCCTCCATATCAATGACATGCTGCAAATCAGCGGCATTCATTGTTATGCGGATGACAGCACAGGCGATGCCTACTACACCGGCCGCGCTAACATTTCTCGGGAAAACGTCATAGAGAGCCGAAACAGACTCGTGTCTGAAATCGAGACCTCTTTAGGGAGAATCTCTGATTGGGGTGGGCTTAATTTGGTCCAGTTTAACCCCACTAAGACACAAGTCTGCGTGTTTACCGCTAAGAAACTGCCGTTGGTCGTCTCTCCTCATTTTCAAAGCACCCCCCTAACTGCCTCAGCCGGTATTGGAATACTTGGTGTCAACATTTCGAGCGACGTCCAGTTTTGCGGTCATTTAGAGGATAAGGCCAAATTAGCCTCGAGGAAGCTTGGTGTGCTCAATAGATCGAGGCAGTATTTCACCCCGGCCCACCGCCTGCTTCTATATAAGGCACAGGTGCGGCCCCACATGGAATACTGTTCTCATCTTTGGGCGGGGGCACCCCAGTACCAGCTTCTTCCTCTGGACCGCATTCAGCGGCGTGCCGTTCGGATTGTTGGATGTCCGGGTGTTTCAAACCGGCTCGACACTTTGGCAATGCGTAGAGATGTAGCTTCATTGTGCATTTTCTACCGCTTATACCACGGGGAGTGCTCTGAGGAATTGTTTGACCTGATACCTGCCGCATCTTTTCGCCATCGACCCTCACGACAGCATATGCATCCCCATCATATAGATGGTTGGCAGGCCACAACTGTGCGGTTCTCCCGTAGCTTCCTGCCTCGCACAGCAAAACTGTGGAATGATCTGTCGTCGGCGGTATTTCCGAACCGATACGACCTTCAAACCTTCAAGAAAAGAGCGTACTCCTTTTTAAAAGGCCGGCAACGCACCTGTGACTCTTCTGGTGTTGCGGGTGTCCATGGGCGGCGCTGATCGCTTACCATCAGGTGATCCGTCTGCTCGTTTGCCTCCAATTCCATAAAAAAAAAAAAAAAAAAAAATATGCTACATATTATCACGCTATCACCTACGGGGGATGAGCTGTGAATCACTATTCCATGCGGATGCAGTCGCGAGCACGGTTAATTGTGAATATCATTTTTATGTCTAGTGAATAGAGACTAGACTTGTTTGCATACAGATTGGTCTTGATGGAGATATTCAAAAGCATTTCAGCTTCATGTCGTACCAATCAATCATCACAGTCAAGTACACCAAAGGCCTAAACAACCACAATCACAAATAGAACAAAACTCTAGTTCCGAAGAAAACAATAGCTTCGAATCTTTTAACCTCGGAATGGATCAGATTTTTGAAAAGCAACACAATGCATTATTCTGTACCGAATCGAATCCATTCGAACTAGGTCGTGTAGCTAATGATTTGTTAATTAATCTCCCCTATTGTGAACTTTACCTGGTATGCATACTACGTCTGTATTGATATAGGTATGATTTTGAGATGGTCTGCGAATAAACGGTAGACAAATGAATGGGTTTTAGTATGTTTTGTTCTCATCAGCCATCTCCTTTTTTATATTTCAGGATTTTAGGAGCGTGTATTTAAAATTATACACTAGCCCACGAAATATATTATTCTAATGGCGCTGAGAGAGTTAAAAGAATAGTCTGTAAGATTCTGAAAGCCTATATCGAAATTTATACCTAATACCATATTGAAAAACCAACTCTATTTAAATAGGTCATAAGTAGAGAAATCGATGAACTGTAACACTTTTCCTTGGCCATTCAAATAATATGACTAATTTCTTTCAAGCCGAACATTCTACTGTTGTTTTTTTAGCCAAAAGGGCTGTTAGTGGCTGCCAAATGAAACTGGGACACTATTCGCATATTATTGAGTTCAATGACCTTGTTCTTGTGTATTTTAATTAGGATGAAGTTGCTAGTGGAATCTACCATAGATTGTACGTATAAATTACATTACATTTACATATCACTACACCTAACACAGGGTAGTACTTACTTTCGCAAGGTTTCACCTGCTCAGCTCGCCATCTATTGATTATAGCGGAACTTTTAATAGCATTCCTCGATAAAAGCGCTATCCAACACAAAAATAACTATTTTAATCATACTGTCATGGGGCCCAATAGGGCTGATGCCGATACGGAGCTAGTTGCTGGGGCTCCGGCTCGAAGTACAGGAGTAGGAACAGGGTGGTTTTTAGTCAGTTAGAGTCTGACACTCCTCGCCTCACCCGGGCGAGAGAAGTCATTGGATGATTTTCCCGCCCTTGAAAAGAAAACAAATTTTACTCCTTTCTTGGACATGTTTTTTCTTTCGTTCTTTCTTTCTTTCTATAAGAGTCTAAGCTTTACATAAGCGTCTAAGCCTGGAACTCGTAACGTTGCAAGCCTTTCGGTTTTCTACCGGATACATTTCGGTGAGTGTGCGGGGGAATTGCACAACTTGATTCCCCCTAGACCTTTCTATCATCGTACCACAGAACAATCGGCGAAGCGTTTCAGATTCATAGTAGATGTCGAACCCACACGCACGAAGCACTTCGCTACTGTTAGGGAGTGGAAATCTTAGCCAGTATTTGTTTCCTGAAAGGTATTAACCTAGGTGTTTTCAAGGCTCGAGTGAATAGGCGACTCATGGGTTGACGCGCTCTATTGTAGACCGCATAATTGCTTAGGTACTACCAGGCGAGATAGTGGTCAAACGTCAGCCCATGAAATATAAAAAAAACATCATGCGTTTAACTAATAAAAGGAAATATAACATAACAACCATGTTTGTACAAATAAAACGAATACTCGCAATCCTCTCAGTAACATACTACAACAGTATATACAACAGTAATTACTTACTATCACAAGAACAAGCTTTTGCTTTTATTAAAGCCATCGGCACTCTCCGTGTTACGATTAAATCTATAGTATAATCATTCGGCAAAAAATTATTTTAATAAATCAAAAATTTGCCAGATAGTATGATCTTAATGTGAGGAGATAATTCATAAATTTTATTAGTACCTAGGTAACTCAGATTGATCTAATTTTATGTCCCTAGGTAAGATAGACTTAAAACCTTTTATTATTGAAGGCCCGTTTGGGAAAATCGACTTTTTGAAACATATACACATATATAACCTCATGCCTGTGTCCCATGGTAGTAGGCAAAGACGCTACTATTCGTATATACCTCTTTAGCTTCATCAACAGCTATTAGTCTTTGCATGCATACTTATCGAGTGACAGTACTTTTAATTTGGCTTTTCGTTAATATATCGCCAATAAAATTTACTGCATATATTTAAATACAAATAAGTTCAGTCAGTTCGCCTTCTTTAAAATGTATGCTCTAAATAAAATCTTCAATCTTTTTAAGTGTTACCTACTAACAGTTGTCTAAAAATAAATTTTATTACACTTTTATCGCTAAGAGTCGAGTAAAAATAATGAGAGCATCATTATTTCTTCTTTAAAAATATTTTAGTAGGCGAACCGAAAGAAGTATGGACGCGTCGATAGTCCTTTCAGAGAGCGACGATACGAAACTTAGTAGAAACCAATTGTTCGTAAAGTCTCAGAGCGATTTGTCTGAGAACTTTCCACCGATATTATAACAACATCGATTTATTTTCTATATAAAAGACATTATAAGTGTCTGTCGCACAAAATGGTTTTTTTTTTTTTTTTTTTTTATGGAATTGGAGGCAAACGAGCAGACGGATCACCTGATGGTAAGCGATCGGCGCCGCCCATGGACACCCGCAACACCAGAAGAGTCACAGGTGCGTTGCCGGCCTTTTAAAAAGGAGTACGCTCTTTTCTTGAAGGTTTGAAGGTCGTATCGGTTCGGAAATACCGCCGACGACAGATCATTCCACAGTTTTGCTGTGCGAGGCAGGAAGCTACGTGAGAACCGCACAGTTGTGGCCTGCCAACCATCTATTTGATGGGGATGCATATGCTGTCGTGAGGGCCGATGGCGAAAAGATGCGGCAGGTATCAGGTCAAACAATTCCTCAGAGCACTCCCCGTGGTATAAGCGGTAGAAAATGCACAATGAAGCTACATCTCTACGCATTGCCAAAGTGTCGAGCCGGTTTGAAACACCCGGACATCCAACAATCCGAACGGCACGCCGCTGAATGCGGTCCAGAGGAAGAAGCTGGTACTGGGGTGCCCCCGCCCAAAGATGAGAACAGTATTCCATGTGGGGCCGCACCTGTGCCTTATATAGAAGCAGGCGGTGGGCCGGGGTGAAATACTGCCTCGATCTATTGAGCACACCAAGCTTCCTCGAGGCTAATTTGGCCTTATCCTCTAAATGACCGCAAAACTGGACGTCGCTCGAAATGTTGACACCAAGTATTCCAATACGGCTGAGGCAGTTAGGGGGGTGCTTTGAAAATGAGGAGAGACGACCAACGGCAGTTTCTTAGCGGTAAACACGCAGACTTGTGTCTTAGTGGGGTTAAACTGGACCAAATTAAGTCCACCCCAATCAGAGATTCTCCCTAAAGAGGTCTCGATTTCAGACACGAGTCTGTTTCGGCTCTCTATGACGTTTTCCCGAGAAATGTTAGCGCGGCCGGTGTAGTAGGCATCGCCTGTGCTGTCATCCGCATAACAATGAATGCCGCTGATTTGCAGCATGTCATTGATATGGAGGAGGAACAATGTAGGCGATAGCACGCAGCCTTGAGGGACACCTGCGTTTACAGACATCAAGTCAGAGCATTCACCGTCGACGACGACTTTAATGCTTCTGTCTGCAAGGAAGCAGGAGACCCATTTGCATAATTTCTCAGGAAGTCCGTAGGAAGGAAGCTTCGAAAGAAGCGCTCTATGCCAAACCCGATCGAAGGCCTTCGCCACGTCTAAACTTACTGCCAACGCTTCCCCCTTAGACTCGATCGCCTGTGCCCACCGATGCGTTAGGTAAACAAGAAGATCACCAGCAGACCGCCCTTTACGAAAACCGTATTGCTGGTCACTGAGCAGCTGATGATCCTCTAAGTAACGCAGGAGCTGGCAGTTAATAATGGACTCCATTATTTTCGAGAAGAGGGAAGTTATGGCTATCGGTCTGTAGTTAGACGGGTTAGATCGGTCACCTTTTTTAGGGATTGGGTGGACTAAAGCTGTCTTCCAGGACGTCGGAACTACGCCTGAAAACGCCTGGTTATGGTTCGGTCAGTCAAATTCGATTATCTTTTATAACATTGCTTTAGAACTTTTATTCCTAAAATTAAGAGGATACGGTGCATTATTATTATGAAAAGATTAAGAAGAAATGCAAGTATTGCTTGTGTTAAATGTAACACCCAGGTTTTCCCAGATTTGAGTTCCATGCAATATCGAGTCGTGGCTTGTCTTATTTCGGGAACTATTCCCGATTCCTGAATCAATTCTAAATTCTATACTCCGATTTGTAGAAGGATCAGAATTGTATGTCAGAGAAAATAAAGCATAAATAAGGTGCACAAATATTGCTACTATACCACTACCACGTGTCACCAAATGAATTGAAAAACCAAATAGCTAAAATAAAATATTTACATTCCCTACGTACATAGGTACTGTCAGCAGAACTATTTGTACAAAATTCTTCAGAACACATAAAAATTCTACAGCCATATCAAGTACAACACTTTAACTGAACACGTAGGTGGACCCGAAATTCCACATAAGATATTTAAAAAATTAGACCTCAGTTGGGATTCTACAGGGATACCAGAAACTAAAATGCTAGGAACGTTAGTTGTCTAGACATTGACATATTTATGTATGTAGGCTATTTTCAGACTATGGATGTATTGGAGCTACGGTTCACAAAGGGAGCCCTGAGTGCTTCCTACAATATCTTTCAATATCTCTGCCATTCGGGAAACTTTATCGTGCATTTAGGAACTGGAACGTACTTTTGCCGATATAAATTATTATATTATTGGATCGTTAGGAGTTATTGTGTTTGATAGGAATAATTTCATAAGATTTGATTGGTGTTCCTAAGTTTTATCTTTACGTAACATAACATAACATCATGCCTTTTATCTCCGAAAGGGTAGGCAAAGGTGCACATTATGCCACTGTATAATGTATCACCCACTTTTCACTATTTTATGTTATGAGCCCCATGTAATAGGGGGTGAGCCTATTGCCATATACCGGGCACAATTCCAGACTCCGTGCTACTACTGAGATTTTATTTTAAAACCCCGTAATACTTTGCCCGGCCCGAGACTCCTTGCCCGGCAGTTGCACTTACGACGAAAGATATAATGGTCGTACATGAGAAAAAGTTCAATCAGACAACTCGTGCTTCTTTTTGATCAATCAATCAATCAATCAAGTGTGGCTACTAACTACAAAGCCTTGATATTTGGTATAATTTTGGTGTCTAACGTGACAGTACCAGCAGTAGGTACCTGAAGGCTCTCTCTGCCTATCCTTTCAAATTATAGAACTACACATCCTATATTATATTAATCTTTATATATATAATTCTGCTGTACGTGTGTATGTCATTGAACTCCTCTTAAACGGCTTGGCCGATTTAAATGTTTCTTTCTGTATGCGTTTGAGTGGCGCCCTGGATGGTTTAGATTCACAAATCAGCCCGGCAGATGGCGCTATTGGTCTTTCCTTTCATACCTTTTATAATACCCTTATCGCTTGAAATATCATAATATGCAGAACAACGTCTGTCGGGTCCGCTAGTAGATATATATATTTCTAAAGGAAATAGAACTGTCAATGCCTAGCAATATTGTCAGGAGGAAACAAGCCCGTCACAGCTAATTCAGGTTGTCTCGACATCGATCCATAGCAACACAATCGCATTAAAGTTCAACAAAACAATAATTACATTATTATAATAAGATCAGACGGTAGATCGGTAACTGTTATCACTAGAGACACCAGAACTTTCTGCATTTTGATAAAAATTAGGAGAAAAATACATAACATTATGACATCACGCCTTTTATCCCCGAACGGTGAGGCAGAGGTGTATATTACGGCACTTTATGCCACTGTACAATGTAACACCCAGTTTTCACTATTTGTATTATGACTCCCATGTAATAGGGGGTGAGCCTATTGCCATATTCCGGGCACAATTCCAGACTCCGTGTTACTGATTTTTTTAAACCCAACAATACTTTATCCGACCCGGGAACCGAATCCGAGACCCCTTGCCCGGCAGTCGCACTTGCGACCACTTGGCCAACAAGGCAGTCGAGCAACGAGGAGGAGAAAAATACATACTTACATTCTCAAATTCTACACATTTATTAATTAACTCACATAGGAACAGAACACCAGAACACCATAAAGTACTTTGTGTAGTGATATTAGTGGTTAGCGTAGCATGTAAGATCTTTATAACAATTATTTGACCAGGAAAACAATGTACTTGTAATATGACAAGGGCACGGACACAAGTCCGTGGAGAAATGAAAATAAATACAATTTATTATTATTAAAAAAAAAATTCTACACATTTTCTACCGAAGTCAGCAAAACATACTCCTATAGTATGTACATCATTGTAGAGTCCATAGTTTACAAAGGTCTGTAGGGTTGACGCACTTTAGTTATGCATGGTTCGGTGTCCCCGAGCCGCCGTTAATTATGACGCGGCTCGCACTCCACTTGAAAATTGGATGTTTATGCCTGAATAACAGATTTCGAGTTATTTCGTAGATAAACCTACTTAAATTGTGTTGTTTCGTGGTGAAAGATATTGTTTTAGAACTTGTGTGGTTGTATTTTTAGATTGGTCTTTGGATCTTATAAACTGACTTCAAAATAGGAGGTTCTCAGTTTAACCTATATGTATGTATGTATCTGCAAAAGACTGCACGGTTGGTGCGGTGGCTGGGCAACCAGCTGCCGTGCAACGTGTCGCGGGTTCAATTCCCGTACGGAACAACACTTTGTGTGATCCACAAATTGTTGTTTCGGGTCTGGGTGTCATTGTGTATGTGAACTTGTATGTTTGTAAACGCACCCACGACACAGGTGATAATCCTAGTGTGGGGCAATGTTTAAAAAAAACTACTTTATGGGTTTGTGGCACCGATTTCTAACCTATCAGTGGGTGTGTAAGCTATAAGTACGATCAATAATAGTTATTATTATCCTTTTTAGTTTTTACTTTTCGTTTTTGAAGTCGGTTTTTTTAAACGCAGTTTTTTAATTTTCAGTCAAGTGTTTGTTATACTTATGAGAAGGGTATAGGAATTAATATAATTATTAATCGACTTCAATAATGAGTCGGGGGTTTGAGGTCCGTTATTTTAAACGTACTCTATAAAAGAATTGTTAGTTATTTTATAGGCAAATCACAACTATTTTGATTGAGATCAGATCTTATATTTTGTACCTACTCAAGAACGACAAGGCGTTTTGAATTCTTTTTATAATTAAGGCAGTAACTGCTGTAATTCGTATCGAGATTTTATTGGTAAACTAAAGAGATATTTTACTTCAAATTTCAGAAAATGATTTTACTTATATATTTTGGTAGACTTGCTATAAGAAAGTAGGTTATCAAATACCAAGCTACAAGTCTCGGTAATGGAGCAATTACCATACAAAATGTGATCGTATGAAATTGACAAAATTGACAGGTACGGAGTAAACGAACGCTACCTCTGTGATACCTGGTTATGAAAATGTATAATACATTTTTTGTCTATGAAAATATAAACATGAACCAATCCTTACTTAATCCTTACTATATAATATTATAAATCGGAAAGTGAGTTTGTTTGTTCCGCTTTCACGCCGTAATTACTAAACCAATTGCTGCGAATTTTTGCAGACGTAAAGTTAGAAGTCCGGATTAAATAATAGAGTACTTTTTATCCCGGAGAAATTTGGTATTCTCGAGGGAAAACAAAAGTATTGGTATAGATGGCGCTGTGTGTATTGGTATATGTCACATAGGCTGCTTTTTATCCTTTTGTGATGCGAGCGAAGCCGCGGGTAAAAGCTAGTATATTAATAAAAGTCACATGCCTTTATAGCTAGAAGGAGATTTGTCTTCAATAGTTTTCCATCAACACACAAACGGCATTAAACTTCACCATCACCACACCGTCCATTTATAAACCTACTAAATATATCAACAATTTTCCGAACCGCAGCACAATAAACAACAAATTGTTGGTCAAGCCTAAATTTTCCAATGAACCATACGTACTTGTCAGGGCTAATCATTTTATGCATTTCGCAATTAGTCGCACACAGAGATTTATTCACAGCGTTGGAAATGCATTATCTTCTCTCCACTTTGACATTTTAATCTTTTACGGACTTCTATCTGTGTGGTGTGTGATTTGTTTATTTTATTTTACACTGAATATATAGTTAATATTTAATTATACAAATAATTATGTAGGAAATGAGGATCAAACATTATTATTTATTTACTGTTTCTATCAAAAACATATACCAATACTGGTACTACAAAAGCCAGGTTCATATGATTTAGTACGAAATATATATGTATATGTATATATTTTTTTGCAAATTTTGTCACTAATTTCTATGTCTTTTATCGAGTTTTTGATTATGATCTTTTACAGTGTATTTGAATATACATACTATGCTGGGACGTAATTTAGTAGAGACAATTTAGGCGTCAACAGAGAGATTACAATAATCTCTAAAAGGACATCTAGGCTTTACTCCCTTCACTTCAAATTCTGAATAAACTAGATACTAGAAGTATTATGATACTGACGCAGTAGCAAAATAACGAACAAGTCAAAGTACTAAAATCATACATACATACATACATAACCTCACGCCTGTCTCCCATGGGGGTAGGCAGAGACTAAGGAGCGCCAATTACTACGATTCTTACATACCTCTTTCGCTTCATTAACAGTCATCAATCTTTTCATGCATGCTCGTCGGTTAAGGGTACTTTTAATTTGGCCCTTCTTTAATATATTGCCAATCTGGTAATCTATGTTACGCTGGTTTGGACATGTAGAAAGGATGGATGAAAGTAGAGTAACGAAAGAAGTATACAGAGCGGATATGAATGGGGCCGTCGGTAGAGGGCGCCCTAGACGGACATACTAAAATCATTTATTTCAAATAAACCAGGACAGCACTATTGAATCTCAAGCAACATATTAAAATGTTACTCTGTCGGTTAGTCCTCTAGTGAAGCTATTTGCTCGTTCCAAAATGTAGATTCCTATGGAGAAGAACAAGCAAGAAACTTCAAAGCCGGACTACATAAACCATAGATCATTCAAGTGAATTCATTCAAGGTATTTCAATGTCCACTGAAATCTGTCTTGGAAAGCGTCAATTTATACAAAGTCAGTTACAGAATAATATTGAGCTATGCAATTTAAACTAAAATTCACAAGCAATAAAGTTCAAAGACAAATGTACAGTCCAATAGTAATAGATGATTATTCTCTGTTCTCTCGTATGAATCATGAGCAAGAAGCTCTTATTCAAGATGGGGAATCTCATACATTACTGCATATTGCAACGTTTGCGTCTGGTCCAGTATAGTAGATAGTATAAACTGTTCAAGTTGACGTAGGTACAGGGCACAATAAGCTACCCTATTCTGTTTTTACTTTTAAACTTTATTCTTTAGCAATAGCGTTGAATGTCTCTTACGAAATTTGGACTGTTTTGGATATTTTTATGTGCTCGTGTGACGTAGTCATAATAGTAAGGTTCCGTAGAAAGGAAAATAAATGGAATGGAACTCATCGTTGGACGTTGTAAATTTTGTATAGCTGCGAGATGGTTAGTATGCATAGCATAGTTCATTAAAATGAATTTGATTTTAAATGGCGAACTTTGTTTAGTTGCTGTTAAAATATATTAGTAACATTGCATTATTTAAACATTTCTCAAACAATGCGTATCAGAATGCTTGTTATTTGATAATGAATAACATTCACTAAATTCAATACTTTGTGTTTTCACACAACAACAATTTGTGTGATCCACAAATTGTTGTTTCGGGTCTGGGTGTCATGTGTACGTGAACTTGTACGTTTGTAAACGCACCCACGACACAGGAGATAATACAAGTGTGAGCAACGTTTTAAAAAAAATACTACAAATTAATCTAAAAGAAAATATAAAATATTTCTTTAGCTTGATCTAAAAATCAAATCCAAAGCCGAATGCATATTGGCCACTAAGATATTTGGACAACAGTAGCAAAAAATTGCAACAAAATCCTTGTGAACATATCTAATACTTGGACCAATGCCGGTGAGGTGCAACTTATCCCAAAATGCAATAAGCACTCATAAAATCTATATATATAAAATTCAAAGGTGATTGACTGACTGACTGACTGACATAGTGATCTATCAACGCACAGCCCAAACCGCTGGACAGATTGGGCTAAAATTTGGAATACAGATAGATGTTATGACGTAGGCATCCGCTAAGAAAGGATTTTGATAATTTCCACCCCCAAGGGGGTAAAATAGGGGATGAAAGTTTGTATGAGACTTTGTCAGTTTTAAACCGATCGGGTTGAAATTTGGCATGCAGATAGATGTTATGACGTAAGCATCAGCTGTGAAAGGATTTTGATAATTTCCACCCCCAAGGGGGTTAAATAGGGGATGAAAGTTTGTATAAGACTTTGTCAGTTTTAAACCGATCGGGTAGAAAGTTGGCATGCAGATAGATGTTTTGACTTAGGCATCTGCTGTGAAAAGGTTTTGGTAATTTTCACCCCCAAGGGGGTAAAAAAGGGGATGAAAGTTTGTATGAAACTTTGTCAGTTTTTAACTGATCGGGTTGAAATTTGGCATGCAGATAGATGTTATGACGTAAGCATCCACTGTGAAAGGATTTTGATAATTTCCACCCCCAAGGGGGTAAAATAGGGGATGAAAGTTTGTATAAGACTTTGTTAGTTTTAAACCGATCGGGTTGTAATTTGGCATGCAGATAGATGTTATGACGTAAGCATCAGCTGTGAAAGGATTTTGATAATTTCCACCCCCAAGGGGGTAAAATAGGGGATGAAAGTTTGTATGGGACTTTGTCAGTTTTAAACCGATCGGATTGAAATTTGGCATGCAGATAGATGTTAGGACTTAAGCATCCGCTTTGAAAGGATTTTGATAATTTCCACTCCCAAGGGGGTAAAATAGGGGATAAAAGTTTGTATGAGACATTGTCAGTTTTAAACCGATCGGGTTGAAATTTGGCATGCAGATAGATGTTATGACGTAGGCAACCGCTGTGAAAGGATTTTGACAATTTCCACCCCCAAGGGGGTAAAATAGGGGATGAAAGTTTGTATGAGACTTTGTCAGTTTTAAACCGATCGGGTGGAAATTTGGCATGCAGATAAATGTTATGACGTAGGCATCCGCTGTTAAAGGATTTTGATAATTTCCACCCCCAAGGGGGTAAAATAGGGGATGAAAGTTTGTATGAGACTGTCAGTTTTAAATCGATCGAATTGAAATTTGACATGCAGATAGATGTTATCACATAGGCATTGACTTGACTTGATTGACTAAAATAGGGGATGAGAGTTTGTAAACTTACTTAATAAACTTTCACCCCCTATTTTACCCAAATAGGGGGTGAAAGTTTATATGAAGCTTTTGTCAGTTTTACACCGATGCAGATGAAATTCGGCATGCAGGTAGATGTTATGACGTAGGCATCCTCAAGTAAGGATTTTGATTATTTCCACCTCCAATGGGGTAATGTAGGGGATGAACGTTTGTATGAAGCTTTGTCAGCATAGCACTGGCAATTCATAGGCTTAACAGTGGCTTAAAAATAAAATCCAATTTAAGAATTATAGAAAAGAAAACAACAGCAATAATCCACACCATACACACATTAAAATGAGAGTTTAACAAGATGTCTGATTAAAACAAAACAAATTAACGACAAAAATTAATTAGATCTATGCCATATTAAGTCTAATAATAATAATTTAATACAAATATAATATAATAAAATGTCAAATTATCGTCAAGATTTCAAAGAAATGTCAATTAAATTAAATGAGAATCAAAATAATTTCAATGATTTAAAGAAATGTCAGAGTCTAAAACAGATGCCAAAGTATAAAGCAGCAAGCAGCACCAACAACAACAATAACAAACGATACTATAGTGCATCAATAATCCTGCCTCTAAATACTCTAATCTAAAATGTATGATAGTTTTTTCACAGATGTCTCACGAGAACGGGAACTATGCGTCAATGCCCCAGGACTCTCTAACTCTTAACCACTGAACTTATTCTAGAGAGATTGGGTACAACAATAGTCGATAGAATAGTTTTTATTACTCAAATCTTACGTGATCGGACACTGTACTGGTAAGATCCCTGCGGGATTATTTATTTATTGAAACTACGATAAATCGTTTTCAAAATAGGTAAATCTCACTTGGGCACTGAATTGATTCTGGTTAATTCTGTCAGAAGTCATTAATCTACGCGGACGAAGTCGCGGGCAACAGCTAGTATACTATAAATTAAATTTCACACCTCGAAACTAAACCCAAGTTTAAAACTAGAGCCAAGCCAAGATTAATCTTCAGGTTCATTTAAATCAGCTATAAGCCTGAGTAATACATTCCCAGCTAGAAAAATGTCTTTAAACATTTTATATTCCACCTAGAAATTCTTCGATTTACGTAAAGAAACCAGTACCTCTACCATGAGTTCAAAAGTAATAGTATTCATTCGATAGCTACGATGAACATTTTGGTATGAAATTTTTTACAGCCCCTCTAGCGGTCTTTAACGGAACTAAGATATTTCATACAAAAAATTTACGTCATCACTATCGAGTATCGACCAATACTCGCTTTAAACTCATAGTAGAGGCACAGGTCTTAATAGCCTACGTTGCAAGATACGTTGGAGTATCGACGATCTTAGAATGTATTGAGAGGAAACTGAATAGGGGTTGAATCTAGATTCGTGCCTAGGAGGCTTTGGTGCATAGAATATAAACATTGAGCGTCAATATTTGTGTTAGACACTCCCGAAGTTTAAATTGATGTTCCTGAAATGAAATGTGGAAGGATGGAAAGGTAGAGGTACCCGAAGAAAAGATAATCAATTCACGCAATTGCATACATTGTATAAATGAAGAATGATATGAAAGACAAAGGAGTTTGTGATGGCATGACGTCTATAGAATGGAACAGGATAGAAAAAGAAGAAGAAGATATTATTTAATATCAATATTATAATATTCAATTTAGTAATGTTACTCGACATTAGGTATAAGATCTCATATGTGATGCTAACAAAATAACTAAGTAAATCAAAACAAACTTCATCCTAATCCTAAGTGAACTTCGGTAAACAGTATTTTATGATGGCAAACACAAAAGCGGGAAGCTTTAAGTAAGCTACTATAATAACATCCATTGTTTAGCTCTGTATTGAATAGCTCCAAGAAAAATTAGGGTCTTTTATGATGGTAAACAAATAAATGCTAGTACATGCGACGTGACTTTGCAGTTTTGAGATTTTTATTTTGGAGTAGGATCTTGTACGCTTTGCAGCAAGCGTACAAGATCCAGAAGATCAAGAAGAATGTGACTCCTTTACCCTCGTACCCACTGTGAGACAGGACACCGGGGTTGGTTTTAGTCAGTCAAAGACTGGTAGTCCCTTTCGTCCTCCCCAGGACAGGAGGCTCCATGAGGATTTTCTAAATTAGGGTCAAAAAGGGTCTTCTTGGCTGCCTTGGCTTGTCGTGGCTGCGATTAACATCAGCTCTAGTCAGAATAGGAATTAATTTTTTTCGGAAGGTTTTGATTTCCAATTTTTATCCTGTATCCTTCTTCAAGGTTATTTCAGTCTGCCATCATTCATTTGTGTAAGACTATCTCTTTTATGCCATAATTCTAGTTTCTGTGATTTCTTTCTTCATTCCATCCTATTTCAATTCTTTATTATTCTCAAAGTTTAATAGTCAGAAGCATATCTGCCATTTACAAGGAATTACCTTTATTACTGGCATGGCGTATTACCAATCAGCTCACAATCCCAGACTCACTGCAGTCTGTACTGCTACTGAGAATTTTGGAACTAAAAAACAAAGTTTCCAGTAAACTTTCGAATTTCAATTTACATTTCGGACGAGGATAATTTCGGTTGTATTTTTAATTAGAGTTCGGGTCGTGAATTCGTTTTGCTGACGCTGCATATGATTTGGTTTTAATTAAATTTTCTTTCGCTACATGCCGTTGAAAGCAATGTGAGGAGATTCGCACTGTAAATATTGTTTGTTATGAATGTATTTATTTAAAACGCGGATTATTGTAGTCCTTTACTACAACATCACTCTTTTTGGTGTTGTGGGTGTCTATGGACGGCACTGTCGCTTACCATCAGGTGATCCATCAGCTAGTTTACCTCCAATTTCATAATAAAAAATGTTCGTTGCACAAGTACTGTCATCTACTTGTCAATACTTTCATTGTTGTAATCTTACGATGTGAAACGCTACTGTTCATCACGAGAACTCTTCCTGATAGAATACGCTCAGTATGAGTATTTCATGGAAACTCTATTAATACCGTAGACGTATAACAAAACAAGTTAATAGATGAAAAGTATGTACGGCCTGTGGGCTTAAAATTCCAAATACACCTCTGTTAACTCCTCCGCCGAAACACAAACACAGCTTTACCTTATAAAATATTAGACAACGAAATAAACTTACATTTATTTATACCGCAAAATAGTAATCCCTACACAAAGACAAGTATGCCTAAATATTTACATTTCTTTTACCTTTTCCTTATAAAACCACCCAAACATTACATTACGTGGAGGTTCATTTGCGTATTGTTTGTATGGAAACCGCTTTCCTTTCTAAACCCTTTGGAAATATCAAACAAACCTTCGCATACAGCATACCAGACTATAGTACCAATATAAATTGACCTACCATAATACACTTGATTCTATAAACCAAGAGATCGAGATATCTTGGACAGTTCTAGTAGATACCAAACAATTCCATCCAGTATAAATTGTCCTACAATTACAAACTTGGTGTTATATGACGAGAGATCAAGTAATACTGGTACTTTCTTGTAGGTTGTTCGGTTCAACATTTCACCCAAGTTCTTCAGAGTGGGTTACTAGGTTTATAGATTGTAATAACAGGTGACAGGTTGGAAGCCCATCGCTTGAAGGGATTACGTTCATATTTACAGACAGATACTTACTAGTACTAATCTTGAAACGTAAAAGGGTCTATAAAAGGTTTCTCTGTGAAATTCAAATATTTTTTTTGGGAATTTGGTCGCATGGACGAGCGACGTAAGTAAGATTGTTTTAGTCGATCGACGATCTGTTTTAGTGAAACATGCACGACTTTTAATATTTGATTAAAATTAAAATGGTATAATAATAATTATGACTTTTAAAACTACAAAAACAAAATTAATAATTTTGTTAATTTTGTTGTCAACTTAAAAGTTTTCACACAATATTTTCCCGAAATGTACCTAATCCTTAAATTCTAACATCACTCGATTATTAAACACATTAAAATTAATACATCAACTTTTCCAAAGCCTTCCCACCTTCCCACATTACTTAAAAACTAAGTTCACAAAGAAAAACACAACCTCTTTTTCCAAGCGATTTTTTTCTAAAACAAATTATGTAAAGTGCACATTAGCCTTTCCGTACACGTGGAACATATGAATCATGTATAAGGACCGTTATTATGACATTCGAAATTTGAAATGGAATGGCACAGATAAATAATTAAATGAGATGACATTGGCTGGTGTTCTTAATTCAATATTATTTGCCCTGTCCACATGAAAGTGTTCGAGAACATTCCATCATGTTTGTAGAAAGTACGTTGAGTGGTCCTTTATTGAATTAGTTCTGGTGGAAATGTAGTGGTATAGTAATGTCAATCGGATGGGAAAATGGTTGTTTCATTTATAAAACGGCTTTTGGCGAAATGTGACGTACGTGAAAGATTGAAGATAAAGGATTTTAAATAACAACGTAACTTTTGAAAAAAAATATAACTGTAGGTAGGTCATAACCTATTTACTGGACTAACATAATTAAGTTAATAATGATAATATCTTAAGTGAACTACATTATAGGCACTTCACTTTTTAAAATCATTAAAATGTATCTTTTAATGTCAAAGCAAGGAAAGAGGTCAAAACGTACCTACTTCATTATCTCGTTAAATCTCAATATTACAGAAAGGGATAAAAGTAAAATCTCTTTCACAGTCGAAAGAATAAGGAATATTACATCTTCTTATCCCCTCACATAATTTGTGGGAGTCAGCAGAGAATATCAAAGTTAATGGTAATAAAGTTACGCGTAATTGCTGGTGAACCCGCGATCCATCATTACTCCCTTTTGTGGAGCTGAGGAAAATACTATTGCATTAGTCGGATATTATTTTATTATTTCTAATTCTTTTGTATTTTTGGTTTGGGTATATACTTTCGGTAGTGGCTGTGGAACTGTTAAGATGTTCGGTTTGATACGGGTCAACAAATGATTGGTTTTTCGTCTAGTATATGAATATTTATTTGTTTATTTATTTATTAAAGCTTCATGCACAAAGTGTACATAAGGTGGACTTAATGCCGCAGGCATTTTCTCCCAGTCTGAGCTTTAGGTGATGCAGAGTAGAGTTAATGGTGTAAGTAAGAATATATTTATAGAGAATATTAGTCATATGATTGTGTTTCCTGAGTTGCTTCTCTTTATAATCTGGTAATTCTTAAAAATCTGATATACCTATTGATTAAATTAATTAAAAACCGCGGGTTACTGACGTAAATATACTGAAAAAAGCTCTACTAGTTTCAAGCTACAGAGGGGCTCTTCCTCATGAGCAGCGTGCGCGGTCGCGGCGATGTCGCGCAGCCTACTGTGGGCGTGACGTGAGTAATCCGTGACTTTTAGTTAATTTGGTATATCTCACGATAGAGTTTATAAAACATTGATTAAATTCACAATAAAATATGATGATTTAAAAAAATAACTACTCCCTATAAAAAAAGCAATATTTTCAATCATGCTCGAATTTCGCTCCTAATAAGTAACAAATTAAACAAATCAATTCCACAAAACAAATTACAAAACTCCATATAAATAATAAACAATTCAATCGTCCACTTTAATAAAATAAAATACGTATAGAATGAAATAGAAATTCCCTTTATTGTACACGAGATAGTGTGCTCGAACGGATTTTAAAGCGATTGTGGAACAGGCGGTTTTATCGCAAACGGGAATCGCGTAGAGACAAACTTTAGATGAACCGGAATTGTAGGGACAAGACAAAGGCTGAAGGTATGGCGGCAAATGGCATATTAAATAAATGTGGTTGTAATCAACGAGGCCAGTGGGAGAGGGAATTCAATACAAATTGTAATATGGCTGCTTCTCGGAAAAGAGTAGACACTACTAATTTCGGTTTCTGTAAAAGTCCAATTGATGTTACTATTTTTATATGTGATCTTGTGGATTGTTTCTTTTCAAATATTCATATAACATAACATAACATCACGCCTTTTATCCCAAAAGGGGTAGGCAGAAGAGCACACAGAAGTAACACCCACTTTTCACTATTTATGTTATGAGTCCCATGTAATAGGGGGTGAGCCTATTGCCATATACCGGGCACATTTCCAGACTCCGTGCTACTAATGAGACTTTTTTAAAAAACCCAGTAATACTTTGCCCGACCTGGGAATCAAACCAGAGACCCCTTGCCCAGTGCAGTCGCACTTGCGACTACTCGGCCAACGAGGCAGTCAAATATTCATATAAACTTTTAAAATAGTGTAACGATATTGAATATCATTGTCTCTTAGCCATTTATGAAGATTTAATTTTAGTTTTAAGATAAGGAATCTATAATTTATTATCATTACTTTTAATATAATTAAACTATGTTTATAATCTCATTAGATGAGACTATAGTCTTAGAGACTAAAGATAGTCATAATTTTACGGTTTAATGAAGCTAGGACGGCCTAATTTATAATCTACCTCTAATTGAACATTTGGCACAGAATATAGCTACAATATAATACTAAACCAGCATTAAAACCAAAGTCTCAAAACAGATAACGTGCAAGAAGCCAAAAAGACAAACACTTCTAAAGAAAGCCATAATAACCACGATCTTACATCAAAATGCATTAAATAAACTAACAAAACAATTCCCACTTGCAGTAACGTCACCTCTTAACCATACTAAACGTGGCATACCAGCATAAGTTACAATAAGAACACGACTAAACACTGCAGATGTAACCCGAAAACCGCATCCACGTAACTTTGGTAGCAAATTGTCACACAGTATTCCAACGCTCAGGGAAAAGTCCCGAACTTGTGCCAAAGTTGAGTTTTCGGGCTCGTTTGTGCCAATTGTAGAAACGGTGTAGATCTGACCGAGAAATTACGTTTTGTTGAGATACGATCCAAACGTGAGCCTATTAGGGTATTGAAGAAATCATTTGGGGAATGAATTTAGATATTATTTAGGTTCTATTTTGTATTTATTATGAATGGAAAAGTAATGGTCGTAAATTGTTTTGTAATGATTTAGTAATTGATTCTAGGATAGCTCTGATAAATATTTATCGTCTAGCGGCTAGTCTGTAGCTCAGTGTGTATACGAAAGTATATTACGTGTGTATCGAACATAGGAAAGTTGGTGATGCTGATGAAGACTTTACTACATTATTTTTATTTCAATTGCCAGTGACGAAGACTTGATATAATTGCTCTATTGTTATGTTTGCAAACAAAAACATTATGCTTTAATATCTTCAAAATGACATGTGTTTTTGTTTTACAATAAAAAATAACGTTGTATATATCGTTCATATTTAATTCTTAGGCTCAGTGGTATAAAACAGCGAACGATAATAATCGCTTTATCAGACTTTAGCCGCGTGGAATCCGGGCAAACATTTTTCGTGAACTCAAACAAAATATTTACCGTTAATATACGGGTAGTGACAGAAGAATAATTATCTATAAACAGAACATGGATGTTCATTAATAATATCTACAAATAGGTCGTGAGAAAGTCCATAGTCAACGCCAGACGTCTCATTAACAGGAAACAACGGCAGCAAAAAAAAGAAATCTGATCTGACAGAAGTTGTAATGGGAGCTAAATACAGGGAATATAAGATTCTTATATGTATTTACCTGGATAATGCTAGGATAATTTTGCATTAACTTAAAGATTACTACATCTTTTTAGGAAAATAATTTGTTTTGATTGAAATATGATTTCGATATATCTATCTAGAGGTCTACCTATCTGTTAATAATTATGTGGTAATATGTATAAATGTGGACGATCCATAAATTGGAATGAAACAACAATAATAATTATAATGAATTCTGTGATATAGCTTTAATTAAAAAAATAGATATGATGAACCGAGTTGATTCGGACCTAAAGACTAATATATCAAAGTGAATTCGTCAACAAAGGCAACACCATAAACTCATTCCCACACTCGCCCTTTCTGAATAAACTAGAGTACTATAACGTAAGAATGAAACATTAATGACTATTACAAAAATCTAACAACATTTTTCTCGGCTCTTTGCAACCTAAAATTTTGCTCTCACAACCCTTTGATCCCGAAAATAACGGCTCCGTATAAATTTTACACGAACGATATAATTCATAATTCCCGCAGCGTACATCCCAATTGATATAGGATGATATTTACTTTACCGACAACAGTTTCAAAATGGCTAGCTTTTATTTTCTATTGTCAGTATGCAGACAGCATGCAAATTTTATTCCGAATATTTTTTTTACGCTTTTACAAGCATCTGCGTTGAAATAATTGCAAGAACTAAAATGTATGGACGAAACTTTTGACTCGCTAGTGAAATCTGTTAAGGAAATATTTTTAATATTTCGTCGTTCTGAAGAATAAATAAGGTTGAGATTCTAGGTTATGCGCAGGGACTTTCGAATAACGTCTCAGACCTTTGTAGATTCAGGTTTTCGTAATGATGTTAAAAATGTTCAGGTAGAGGTTTTCTTGACTGCATTTCGTGATTCTTTTGTAGTCTTTTGCTAGTAAAATGTTGAACTTATAAGAAAGTGAACGTTTTTAATCTGTTTAAATCAATTATTGTAACCAAGTATAACAGCTCACACATAGGACCCACTTAGTTTTTAGTCAAATTTCCGTGGTGCTTGGCGACTGGGCTTCACCCAGTTGTACAGTCTCTTCTTTGTGCCTTTTGGCTTAATTCATTCTGTCTCCTGCAGTAATTCATCGAGGGAAGTGGAAACTATAGTTTTTTCTTCTTCTCCTCTTACAATATCTTCTGATTTACTTCATTGCGGGAACCAAGATAGTTACTCATGTCCCTGGGACGCGCCGGAATTCAGTGTTCTGGTATTTTCATGGTTGTATCTACTATAGATCCTGGCTTACAGGAGTTGCTGCGGTATTGTGAGGTTGTGGCGGGCTTGTCCCATAAAAAAATCTGTTAATATCAGCGCTACATAATTCAGCTTCAAGTTTCTGATTATTGATAATAGTACTTAATGCAGATTAATAATATTACCTTTTTATAGCGTGACCCTTAATCATATAACACTAGTGTGACTTTCGATTTATATATTTAGGTTGAGGTAGAAATAAAACGTCTCCTCCTTTTATCAATGGTCCTATAAGCCCTTCCTTTTTCTTGTTCGTGTAAGAGGCACTTGTCAGCCTGGCTAGACTAAGATAATTTAGTTCGCGATCATCTCTGACAATGAAAGAAAAATACATCTGTTTCGTACAAGCTACAAGCACAATGACACTAAGAAAAGTATTAAAAATTAAATATACATATACTTAATGATAAGAAGGCAAAATAAGTCTCAAATATAAAAAGGCATAGAAGTCAGGTTTTATTATTGGTAGGTACAGAAATCCGAATGAATAGACATGCAGTATTCAGGCCTCGAAAACTTTCATTAACTTCATCATCCATTTCAATTAAAATTTACTCCTGCTTAACAAAAACTACTAGGTGCTAGTGAAAGGGGTGTCGGAACTCAAAACTTTTTAAACCCTATTTAAAATTTTAAACAACTTAAATATCTCCTTCATCAAGCTGGTAAAAGTTTCCTGCTGCGCTTCAGTTTTGAAAATTATTTAAATTGAAAAGAAATTGTTGTACAACTAATTTATACAAGGTGTTTAATACTTAAGCAAGTATCAAATGTTATGAGGAGAAGGATAAGTATCAAACATACTTAATGCTAAAACCTCCTCCGTGTGAGAAGCGGCCTTCGGTTAGTAGTGGCCACTTATAGGCTGTTGATGATGATAATAATAATGTTTGATACTTGGAAAGATTTTGATGCATTTGCAACTTCACTCCTTTTGTTCCCTGAATGGACCTTTTCACTTACTATGATTTAAGTCCTATTAAAACATACCTAGCAGGTAATAAAAATGTATAAGATTACCGTAGATATGGACTATTCCGAATTATTTTCTGCATTGCTTAGTAGCAGTCAAAAATTCCATTATATTCTTTTAAACCATAGAGGTCAAACTTGATACTCTATATTACGGAGGAAGCTTTGTAGAAATATTATCTACAGTTTCTATATTCACGTTCACTGCACTCAGGCTTTTAGAGATAAGATTACAAGAGATATCGCGATAACTCAGGGATCAAGGGCTCAATTTTCAATCAAGATGAACATCTGTGTCTATAGGTATAAGGTACAATAGATTTTACAAGCAAAATTTTTTGTTGGAACACGCTAATGTTCTTGATAGCCCTATTGTTAGAAACTTAATCGAGCTACGTGAAAGAAGCCCCGAAAAATATACCTCTAAGACAGATTTTAGATCTCCCTAAGAATAGAAAATCGGCTATGTGGAATTTTACGCACATTTAATATGAAGATAGTTTTATCGAATAATTTAAATCTACGTGTTACGCTGTTTTAATGGATTTTTAAGGGGGGTAAATCATCGAATGACTGCTCCCGCGGGAGGGAGTGTCAGGCTCTTACTGACTAAAAACCACCCCGTTTCTACTCCTGCACTTCGAGACGGAGCCCCGGTAACCCGTTAGGTTCTCCGCGGCTGTTTCAATGGATAGGACTATCAGATGAACAATATTTCTCTAATAGGACAGAATATTTATTCAACTAAAATAGTAAATATGGATGGAAGAACACTGCACTTTTTAAATGAGGAAGACTAATTACAAAAGATAATTAACATAACCAACAATTGTCAATACACTACAAACACAGCATTAACAAACATTGAAATGGTTCATTTATGAGGAGCTAAGTAGAAGACCGAGTGATGCGGGTCGTGACAAGCCAATCTGCGCTGCGACCTAATTTCAACTTTAAGCTTAAATGATGACACAACTTCTGCCCTTAGGCTAATGCCATTACGTGTACTCAAGGGATTCTAGGGCTTCGTATAATCTTAATGAGAAACTGGACGATGTAGACCACATAGTGTTTAAAAATTAATACTATTAATACTATATTCACTGTATCATCAGACGAATAAACGATACAGATCTGACTGATCGGCGGGTAAAAAAATATCTATTGATTGTTGATTTCCTTACCCTCAGTAATAATACGAAGTTAAAAATCGTTTCACCAGCGAAATAATCTCTACTTAGGCCTTCAACTTAATCAAGAAAATACATTGCATCTTAGCCCTTCTCATGATTTGTGAACCACATTTGGAAGGTAAAAGAAAATTCTAACAGCATTCCCATCTGGCTCCCACTGTAGACCCCAATTAGGGATGCAAGAGAAAACTGCAAATTGGAAAAATCAACCGAAACTACACTTTATTACAAAGAAAACTTTAAACGTCTAAGAACGAAAAGTTTCTGCATAGAATAATGAGTGGGATCGATTTTTCAGTTCCACTTACAAAAGTCTCGTAGTTAAAATACCTATTTTAAGAATTCTTCGGTAAATTTCTCAAAACTGACCGATTAAAGTGCACTGGACGTACAAACACCATTACTATATGAACTGCACGAAGTAAATAATGCACTTCCTTAAGTAATCAAGCTTTTAATAAGAAAGGATTAAAATAATTTCCATTAGATCAGAAGTGGATAAGGACCAAGTAAATAATTCTTTTGTAATTGAATATACTAAAACCTTCTCCTAAGTGTAACAAACGCTTTTCTGAAACCGCATCATAATCGATTAAGCCAATCGCGAGATCATCGCGCTCACACATACATACATACAGTACAGGTCAAACTGAAAACCCCTTCTTTCGCAGTCGTTTAATAATGTACAAATGTACATAACAAATAGACAAGACATAAAAACCAAGGACGTTAATGATTGTAATAGAAAGCGAACAAAGTGTTTCCTTAAAAAAAGTGATGCTAGTATTGTCCTATGCTAGTACCTAAGCTAGAGATGACAACCTCTAACCAGACCGTAAACTGCAAAAACAAAAAAAAACCGCACCCTCATACTCATTTAAGTCTTCGGCGTACAAAGAGCGCAACTTCAAAAAAAGGGAGGACTCTCGCTCTATTAGTTGTCAACTAGCCAGAGAGAGCGATGGCGCGGGTAATCTAATTTGAAAGTTGTGCCTACCGAACCGAGGCGTGTCATAATTAACTACTGCTGGGACAGTGTCATGAATAAGTAACTCCAACGACATGCAATAACTGGACTGTGTGTGTACTTTGTAATCTCTGGTAGAATTTAAAAAATACCTTGTATTAAATTTTTTGCTGCTGGTAGGTCAAACGCCTGCGTAGAATCCAAAAATATTGCACAGTTTCAAATAGGCCTTTTAAATATTATTCTGACAGGAGAGCTAGTGTTGTATCTAAAATTAACACTTTATTCACTCCAAACTGCTGAGACATGCATGTCTATGTAGATAGTACTACTGAAAAAAAAAAGTTTTGAAAAAAAATGCTGTTTAGTCTGTTAGAAATTATGTACCCAATAACAAATCCAATACGAAGATCGAACTCAAAACCACATCACGCTTAATATTCACACTCATGTCCACTCGACAAACGAAGCATTCGTCAATTCAAATCACATAATTCATACCATAGTGGCTATTATACAAAGCTATTGTACTGGTTTCTAAATTCCAATACCGCTTCAAGCAAACCCATCGGTTCCCCGTCAAAGTTAAACTATCTAACAATGATAGATGCATTGAACGTCCCCTAATGACTTTTAGCTGTTTGAATAGTTATTATCCATGTTGATTAGACTGGGAATGTACGAAAATAATAACATTGTGTACTCGAGGGATTAGGCAGAGGCAGAGTGTATCTAATTCGTTTTCGTACCACAAGACAATCGGCGAAGCGTCACCAATTCATGCTAGATGTCCCACCCACACGCACGAAGCCATTCACATCAAGCTTCCTTGTGCGTACTGCTAAGGAGAGGAATTTCTTGCCAGAGTCTGTATAGCCTGAGTATCTTCAAGGCCCGAGTGAATAGGTTGCTTATGGGACGACGTGCTCCATCGTAGACCACATCATCGCTTACCACGAGATAGTAGTCAAGTGTCAGCACATCAAATATAAAAAAGGTATCAGACTTAGACACAATGTGGTGTATCTATCAGAGTATCGAATAAAAGATTTTGTGTCTTGAATAACCTAGAACTTATTTTAATTATTAAATCCTAATTTTACTATTAAAATTCCGATTTCAAAACACTATCAATATTTACATATTGACGTACAGATCCACCCAGACACGAAGAAATCGATCGACTCTAATGCAATTTGGTTCCTGTAGGAGTTGCTGCAATCAGATTCCACGATGGTGAGGCAAGGACGTCTCTCGAACTCATTAGTGATCTGCAAATACATGCATACATTCTGATGAATACACAACTTGCTATGAGTAAGATGTAATCTATACCTACATAGACTACATTTTAGGACATAATATTAAGAAAACTGGTTTAATGATACTTTTTTTATTACTCGATTTTGCCCGCGGCTCCACACGCGTAAATTTGGAGTTATTAAACACATAAATCTCCTTCTTGAATTACTCTTAAAACCCCTATCAAAATCTGTTGCGTAATTTTAAAGATCTAAGCATACAGACACACAGATGGCGGAAAGTAACTTATACTGAGAGCGTTTTGTACTGTGTAGTGATAGTGATGACAGCCACAATTTTACCATTCGATCTTCTTTCAAAGATTTTCAATTCTGTTGAAATGATAACCTATTCCGGTTTGTAAAGCTATGAAGTTTCTGATAGATTCGTGTGCTGTACTGACCCTTAGATTAACCTAGTGTTAATTTTTTTTTGCTTTAATTATAAAGTTTATTAATTCTACGAAATACTTACAGATATTACTTACACTTCTTATTGAAATAAATAATTAAAACTAAAATATTTACAACTTAAAAAAAAATGTCTAATATTTTGGTTTAATATTCCGCCTCGTTGGCCGAGAGGTCACAAGTGTGACTGCTGGGCAAGTGGTGTCGGGTTCGATTCCCGGATCGGGCAAAGTATTACTGGGTTTTTTTTTAATTCTCAGTAGTACCATGGAGTCTGGAATTGTGTCCGGTATATAGCAATAGGCTCACCGCCTATTACATGTTACTCATTACATAAATAGTGACTGCTACATTGTACAGTGGCATTATGTGCCGGAATGTGCTGCCTACCCCTTTGGGGATAAAAGGCGTGATGTTATATTATGTCAATATTTACGTTTGAGACTTCAACACCAACGAAGATTGTACTGTAATAAACGTGCAATGAAACTCTGCAATGTTATAATTTTCATATCAAGTTTACTGCAGGCTGAAATTAACACATTGTATGAAACAATAATATGCTAGTGAAAATGGTCTCTTGAGGAATATAGTGTATGTTTACGTTTTATTTTGTTTTCTATGTATGCTTTAATATTTCTATTGTACTTCTGGGAGCTAGAACAGTAGGTTGTATTGTATCGACTGCATTTTGTCTAGCGAAACTCCTGTATGCGAGAGCCATGCTTCGGCTCAACCGCAGTGATACCACGACCTCACAGAATACCGACGTGAAGCCACGCTTGCGTTTTGTTTCATCGTGTGAGTGAGGTTACCGGAGGGCTAATTATCCCCCCCCTTCCCCAATCTCCCCAATTCCCAAATCACCAACTATCCTTAAACTCCTAATCTCTAAAAGGCCGGTAACGCACTTGTAACGCTTCTGGTGTTCCAGGTGTCCATGGGCGACGCCGATTGATTACCATCAGATGATCCGTCTGCTCGTTTACCGGCTTATGCCTAAAAAAAGGAGGTTTTATCTTTTTTAGAAGTGTTGTTGAGATAACACATCATTTCGAGAATTAAATGAAAGGATGTATGTGATATGTCTTTACTCTTGTTATATTTTTAGTCGTGTAATAAATACTCTTTTTCTGTGTCGTATTTTGGGGTCAAAAATATACTGTTTGATTTCGTGAAATGGATACTTTTTGTTCTATTTGTATGATCATTACAAAGGTTATTTTTATACCACCTCCAATTACAATGTACCTTTTTAAAAACACATTCATTCATGAACATTCATTCATGACATCAAGCTTACCCATATTTTTGTAAAAAATAAAAACCCAGTACCTACTCCAATTCCACAATACTTCTATTGTATCTTTAATTCTAATTTTCCTCTTTCAACTTCACAATCAAGTTAATAATCATACATTTTCTAAGCTCCATTCATCGAACAATCAAGTATCAACGTTTCAAAAATAATTTCCCAAAAATTACACAAACAACTCTTTAAAGCAAACATGAGGGAACCAATTTGAAAAGGCAACTTCATACATATTTTTCCTTACAAATCCACTTTAATATCCTTTGATACAGTAGGCTATTTAGCCGGCTTTCCTTGGAAATAATGTGAGCTCCCACGGGGAACTAGTTACGTTAGTACACTCTACAGGATGTTTTGAAAACCCTATAGTGATTCTTACGCTCTAAACAGTTTGTATTTGAAGTTTCGGTTCAAAAGAGGGTACTCTAAAAATGTTACCAATATTTGTATATTCTACATGATCATAAAAAATTATAAATTGCTGATAACCGATGAGATAATTAATGGATAATTTTCAATCAACGGATAACACGGACTTCACAGTTTTTAGTATGAAAGAATTGTCAAATACTCATAATTATTCCTTCGATACAATTTATCTGGTGTTCCAAATATAAGCCCTTAGTGTTAAAGACTAGGTACCTTCTACTACCTACATGCCTATTAATCAAAAAGTTCAACCTCTGGCTTTGTTTATTACAAAATACTTATTGGTGTTATTTAATCATATACTTAGTCATTGCAAGGACGGCTTCTTTGGATGTATTTTTATATCGTTTCCGTTACGTCCTGTATAAGAACTTCCATCGTTTGTTACACCTAGTAACTTGACAGTCATCCGGAGACAATTTTTAGTTTCCCAGTCAAGAAGTTAAAAGTTTATTCTTTATATTCTTTTTTCTATGGTAATGTCTACTTTTGCAATTTCGCTGTGCATTTTAAAAGGCTTATTTGTTTGTGCTTGTGTTTGTTTATCTGAGTGGCCATTATTAATTGTTTCACAAGTTAGTTAGCTCTCTATAGCTTCATGCCATGCTTCAGCACGAATGGGCCGGCTCGACCGGAGTGATACCACGGCCTCTCAGAAAAGCGACGTGAAGCAACGCTTGCATTGGGTTTCATCGTGTAAGTAAGGTTACCGGAGGCCCAATTCCCCCCCCCCCCTGCCTTCCCCAATGTCCCCAATCCCCAAATCTCCAACAATCCTCAAACTACTAATCCCCATAATGCTGGTAACGCATTTGTAACGCCTCTAGTGTTCCAGGTGTCCATATCGGCGACGCCGATTACTTACCATCAGTTAATCCGTCTGCTCTTTTACCGGTTTATGCCATAAAAAAGTAGGTTCAATTAGTATCTATTAGGTAGGAATTAGGTCTCAGGTTTTAAGTTCCAGTATTTAACAGTGATGTCCGATTGGTGGCTTGTTCGTCCGCGAGTCACTTAAGGGGCTAGTAGAATACCAGCGCAAGGCCCTGTCTTGCACATGTTGAACTGGTCCCATTTCACCACAGACTTGGGACATGAACATGTACCCATTAGTATTTTTAATCTAACAATATAATCTGTACATGTCACCTGTTTTTAGCGTGTGAAATAGTCTTTTCTTTCTTTCTAATAGCAAAAAGCCTAAAAATTGTATTCTGTATAAAGTTATAGAATAATCGTCACTCCCTGTCAAACACCGCGAGGACACCGGTGACCGCAACCTATTGTTCTTTAATTGTGTCTATAATGACGGTACTCAAAATACTCAACTATATTTGTCTGCAGGGAATAACATGCGCAATATTAAATTACGATTCTATTTCCATATAGGTATATATATACGTGTGCATTACTGCAGCTTGGTAATTCATGATCCGAGGTTAGGATTAAAGTTCGGAATTTATGGGGCATGTTGCTTAGGCTACGTTAGGAAAATTTATTATTTTGCCAATAGATATCTTATATCTAAATAGATTCGGTTTATAATAGATTGTCCTGATTGGTTTGTGAAAATAATTTGAAATCTGTTCTTAAATCTGGAAGTCATCAACGAATTTTACCCTTTCTCATAGTCATTATGAGTAATTCACAATTCTTACCAGTTGTTATTCCCTAAAATACCCTATTCCCTAAATCCTAAGATCCTTTTTTATTTTTATCAAAGTTCAATCATCAACATCATCATCATAATCATCAACAGCCTATAAATACCCACTGCTGAGCAAAGACCTTTCCTCACACGGAGAAGGTTTGAGCATTAAGCGACCTGCTTGCTCAATGCAGGTTGGCGATTTCAAACTTATAATTAAAAATTATAAGCCCAGGTTTCCTCACGATGTATCCTTCACGATTTATCAGTGGTGTCTTTATAACCTTAGAAAGTACATATAACTCGGTAAAAAGCCACATCGGTACCATTGGTTGGCAAAGTTGAATAATCAATCAAAAATACAATTCTCCTACCAACCTTTTTTCTATGTACTTACGACTTAAGAAAACTACAATTTGAGTGAAAAATCCGTGAGCAAGTAAAATTAACTTGAAGCCTCCTCCTAGTTTCATTAACGTACCTTTACTAGACGTAAATGGCATGACCTTTAACTAATTAAAAACGTTTTTGCAATACCTAGATCAAAATGAAGATAAATGAGGCGTTTTATAAGCACTGAGTTATCAATCACTAGTTTTTTGCTGTTAAATTGGTTGCATGAGAGCGTGGGTGATGAGAATGAGAAAGGTAATAATCGTATGTCTAGTGCACCTTCAACTATAATGTTTTTATTGATAATAAAAAAACGAGAAGTGTGATGAAAAGCACAATAAAAGAGCTCACATCTATCGCGTTGCTAATGAAGTGAATATTTGGCAGTTGTTATTTATATTTTCTATACGTATTTGCCAAACCAAAATATTATATCTTTGAGTACATCACTTAGTACTTTCGCAATAAAAAATGTGTATAAGTTTTATACTTCGTAACTGGCTGCTATGAAACCTTAAGAAATGTATATAAAAAAATACATGTTCGTTTGTTCGTTTCGCTTAAAATTGAGAACGGCTGAACCGAATTGACTGAATTTGGTCTTAAAATGTTTGTTGAAGTCCAGGGAAGGTATGAACGTGAGAATTTTTTTTTAACGGTACGAAGTTAGCCTTTTTAACTAGTATCTGATAAAATGAAATAAACTATCATCATCATCATCAACAGCCTATAAATGCCCACTGCTGACCAAAAGCCTCTTCTCACGGAGAAGGTTTGAGCATTAATCACTACGCTGCTCAATGCGAGTTTGCAATTACCAACTTATATTTAGAAATTATAAGCCCTCACGAAAACTCACGATATTTTTCGTCACCGTTTGTCAGTGGTGTCTAGATAATCTTAGAAAGTACAAAAATAAACAGACTGGCGATAAATACCTAAGAGATTAAACCCATCGGTGTTCTTTGTGCATAAATATAAAGATACAGCTGCCTCATAAACTTTTCTATGTAGCTTTTGTTCATTTTATAACCATATCTCTATTACCTGAGCTTGTATGCATAGTATGCAACTACAAAGCACATGATCATCCTTTTAAAAACTCCGATCTTGAAAAATCCATAAGAAAATTGCATTGCAGTACGTTAGAATATGTTCAGATGTTCACCAATTTAAAATAATGTTTGTTCGCTGTGTATCGCGTATGCAGACGGGAACGGGAATCTCTTTTGAATATTTGATACAGTTGAGCCAAGATATTTGCCTCTGCTAAGCAACAGTAGCGTAGGCAATAACGCCGAAATTTCAGGCCCCACTGGCTAATAGAATTTTCATTTCTATAGCAAATCGTTGAAGAAGGGACGGTGTAAATGGTACACAAAAGTGTTGGGTAACAATACAAAGAAAGGAGAACCGATAAGATTGTTCGTTCCCTTGTTTTACTGCTCACGTGAAAGTTAGGGAGGTTTTAATATACATACATACATATAAGGTTTATTTTATCACTTTATCTGTAAAGGACCTTTTAATGTTTAATTAAGTTGGGAAAGTAATCGTTTTGGGTATCAAGTAATTGTTTTCATTAAGATATTTTCAATAAATAGCCGTGTACAACAATACTGTATGAGAAAACTAAGATATGAGTATATTTATGAAGATAGCCTTCTAAGTATGGAAGATCTTCGGCAACCGTAAGCACGGGCTTGCGGACGGCGAGGATGGGTAACTCGCCGCCCGCGTACGGCGCGTCGCATTCTGTCCGCGCCTTAAGCAGCCATCAGATCACCACAGATGGGGCCCAACAGGGCCGATGCCGATATGGAGCCGCGGAGGACTTAACGGGTTGCCGGGGCTCCGGCTCGGAGTGCAGCAGTAGGAACGGGGTCGTTTTTAGTCAGTGAGAGTCTGACGCTCCCTCCCGCCTCACCTAGGCGGGAGAAGCCATTCGATGATTTTTTTCCCCTTAAAAAAACTTAAGTAAAACCTTATTTTCAATACACTGAAACAATTGAACTACCTACCTATTAAATCGTTCCCTAATAACAACTATCTAATCGAAAATCCTCAGTATTTTCACTAGAATTGCAATAAAAACTAAAAACCAAAACATCCTTGATTAGAGACAACCCCAATTAACATTCGTTTGAATTCGATCCGAAGACTCCGCTTCGAACACTCGATAAAACACGATCAACAATTAAAAATTCACCCTTTGACATATAATTCTAAGGTTCTATATGTACTTAATTAATATTTAAACTTGTCACCAAGTTCTGCAAACGGGGCTCCCTTGGTTAATAATGTATTCTGGACATGTGCCTCTTGTGAATAGGTAGGGGGCCGAGCCCCTTCACGAAACAAACATTACATTATGGTGGAAACAACTGAAATCAAGGGCCGTGTTGATGCATTGGTAATGAATGTTTTACTAGCTCTTGTGGTATTATTTATGTGTCACAATCTTCTACCCGTGACTTCGTACGTGCAATACCTTTTTCCGTACCCGTCGATTTCTTGGGAAACCTTTGCATAAAATGTATCCTATGGCCGTCTCCTGGTTCTAAGCTACCTCCGCACTAAATGTCATCCAAATCAATTTAGTCGTTCTTTTGTAATAAATAGTACAGTAGTAGTAATATAGTTTTGGTTTTTTAAAGATAAATTCATTATACTACTGAATCTGGATCTTTTCCAGGTATATGGTAATAGGCTCATTCATTCCCTGTTAATATTGTAATTGTGACTCACACCTCATTAGTTGTGAGTCCCTTTTCCCACTCCCCCTCCCTTTTGATTACAAGAGAAAAATCTGTAATTACTTTCACATAACATAGTTCACCCACTTTTCACCAGTTTTCCATACACTGACTGGTCTATATTTCCAGTAATAGTAGGTTTTGCGTTTTAAGCGTATTTCGAAATTCGCTGATAGCATTTTCAATTTAAAATTTTAGTGATTTATTTAAATGTATTTCGAGAATTCGTTTAATCCTGATACTAGGAATTGTGGATATTATGTTCTTTGTAAATGGAATGTGCATTTTATGTACTTTTATTTATTTTAAAAGCAGTTTTTACACATAAGAAACACTAGTTTCTAGTTTCTGCCAGGAGCTTCGCCCGCGTTCCCGTGAAAAATAGACTATGTTTACACATAGGCTAGTTTCTTTCCATTGTTCCTTCCTTGTTCTTCTTCTTTTAGAATAACTTCTAGACCATAATCTACTCTTGTACTTAATTTCATCCCGAATCCTTCACCCGTTTTGGCATGAGAGTAGTAAACACACACACACACACGTAGTCATCTTCACAAACTTTCGCATTTATAATATTAGTAGGATAAGTAGAATCCTATCATAACATGAAGTTTTCAATTATCACACGTTACATTCGATATATCTCTTTTTGATTACCTTTTTGAAATATACATATATTATCTGTTTCTGACATTTGATGCTAAAGGTAAAATGAATTAAAATTTAAATATTTTCAGCAACAAATACAAAAAGGTTCGCGAATAGGACACCGACCTTTGCCAGTAATCAGACCAAAACATAATTATGTTGGCTACGGGCGACTAATTAATGCTGAAAATGCAAATTAATTTTTACATTAAAAAAAGATCATATTTAATGAGATCTATTAATTCGTAAAAGGTCATCTATGCGGTCAGGACCCCGATATGATATTTTAAACTCTGATTAATTTATTTTACGTAATAATTAATAATAACTATCCCGTGCCTATAGCCAAACGCCACTTTAGCGCTTGTCTACAGAGAGAGTAGAAAACTAAATGCATGGGGATGACTGATGAATTGATATAAATTTTGACACTGACAAGTGTCAAAATTTATATCAATTCCATATAATTTGGTTTTCTACTCTACAAGTAGGTAGACAAGCGCTAAATGGCATTTGGCTACAGCTGCTGTTCAGGCAACCATATGTCGTTAAAGTACAACCTTTTTTATGGGATAAGCCGGTAAACGAGCAGATGTATTACCCGATTGGAAGCAATCGGCATCGCCCATGGACACCTGGACCACCAGAGGCGTTACAAGTGCATTACCGGCCTTTTGGGGATCAGGAATTTGAGGATTGTTAGGGATTCAGGGATTGGGGAGATTGGGGAAGGGGAGGCTAATTGGGTCTCCGGTAACCACACTCATACGACGAAATACAAAACAAGCGTTGTTTCACGTTTGTTTCTGTGAGGGCGTGTTAGAGCCAGCCCATTCGTACCGAAGCGTGGTTCTACCACATTTAAAGCCTATACGTTGAAACATAAAAATTCACAATAAAAAAGGGAAATATTTTAAAAGATAACATACCAACATAGTATGCAAAGTCCTCACTCATTTGAAGGCTCAAGTTCCACGTGTTTGTAAATAATTAATTTGTATTTGTACAAAGAGTGTACGGGCGCAAAAGTTGAGCGTTTGGTACTTGCCTCATGAAAATTTAAACCGAAATACGCGGACGGCCGAAAGGCGTATCCAGTGGATGGGTATAATGCCCGCTGCAGACCAAGAGCTGAGTTTAGCTTGGCTTACATAGTTTTTTTTTTATATACCTTGTGTATACTAAATAAGCTATGTATTTGTGTGCTGTTTGTTATAAAAACTAAGCTAGTTACATAGTTGTATAATATATGTTTATAAATAAATAAGTACATGTGCACTCTATTCGTCAAATTAAGCTTAACTAAACCGACTTTCGCTTGGTTCTGTGAAGGTGCATGGAACCCGTTTATTTATCTCAACTTATTATAATTCCTTACTCAAGTTGACAATGTTCTATTCTTGACGTTATAAAAACACAACGAATCTGTGAACATTTTGTCATCAATAAGTCACGAGGTCCACATAAACGATACGCTATACAACCATACATACATATGTTGGTATATTCATATATATTTTGTTCGAAAATAAATATTAATCGATCTTGGCTTTAATTTAGCTTTTACTTACCTTACTGTTCAATTTTCAACCTTATTAACAACTTAAAAATTGAGTGACACTGAACTATGGAGAAAGAACTTGATGAATCTTTAAAAATATTCACGTCTTTTATGTTTAAACTTTATTATTTAGATCCGAGGGTTTAGTTTAAAACTACAGTAGATGCCAAGTTGTTTTCATCAACATTGCCCCGGTTTTTTCCACAGACTATAGAATTATTTACCAAAAGACGATATTCTTGGCACGCTTCTACCAACCTTATCGTCAAAAACAGCAACCATAATTAGGTATCACAAGGTACAATTTCACACTAAGTACATAGTACATAACATAACATCACGCCTTTTATCCCCGAAGGGGTAGGCAGAGGTGCACATTATGCCATTGTACAATGTAACACCCACTTTTCATTATTTATGTTATGAGTCCCATGTAATAGGTGGTCAGCCTATTGCCATATACCGGGCACAATTCCAGACTCCGTGCTACTACTGAGAATTTTTTAAAAACCCAGTAATACTTTGCCCGACTCGGGAATCGAACCCGAGACCCCTTGCACGGCAGTCGCAGTTGCGACCGATCGGCCAACGAGGCAGTATACATAGTACATATCACTTCATAATATTATTGTATTACTTAGTATCCGTCCCTACACTCACATACAAGTGACACTCAAACAGATTTCACTACAATGAGTGCTGATAACACTTGACAAGACGCTTGCCCATTGCCAGCATGCAATAAAGTGATAGCCTCTTCGCACAATAGCCTGTGTTGGCTACATGTCAACGTCATCTCTACAATGTACCAAAATATTGTATAGATTTGTAGTAACATTTACGTAAAGATAAATTCTGTTTATATCAGATATTTGAGCACGCCTACTTAGGTATATGAAAATTAAGACAGTCTGCTTCACTGACATAGTCTTAACAATACGGTAGATGCTTAATTTTTATTTTAATGCAGATTAATTTAAAACATTAGACACGTATTTTTATCTAGCTTTTACCCGCGGCTTCGCTCGCGTCACAAAAGGATAAAAAGTAGCCTATACATATATCAATACACACAGCGCCATCTATACCAATAATTTCGTTTTCCCTTGAGAATAACAAATTTTTCCGGGATAAAAAGTACCCTAGGTATTATTTAATCCGGACTTCTAACTATACAGCAGCAAAAATTCAAAGCAATCGGTTTATTAGTTACGGCGTGAAAGCGGAACAAACAAACAAACTCACTTTCCGATTCATAATATTAGTAAGAATAAGAATTCTTGACAGAAACGAATACCTTCGACGATATATTGATTTGAAATGTCGCGTGACGTCACTTCTATGTACATTTTATACGTAGAAATGACGCTATTGCTCCCACTCCTAAACTTTGATTCGTTTTATCTAAGTATTATTTTATTGTACGATAAAATAAAAAAGTACGTGTCTAATATTTATTCTTTGCCTAACTTACGGACTAAATAGATTTTTAATTTTCATACCCTGTCATCATCTCTATTCTAGACTATTTCGGTGAAGCAGTCTCTGTCATAATACAAAACTAATTATGTACCTTTTTTATTGGGATAAGTCGGTTCACTTACAGACGGATCAACTGATGGTAAGCAATCAGCGTCATCCATGTACACCTAGAACACCAAAGCCGTTACAAGTGCGTTACCGACCTTTTGGGAATTAGGAGTTTGAGGATTGATAGAGAATTGCTACTTTTTAAAAGATCTGTTTTAAATATATTCTTAAAACTGTTCAGTTCTGTTTTGTTGTATAAATTCTGTCACAGATGACGTTTTACTAAACGGAAAACTCCTCTTAAAATTGCTTACATGTATCTTAAGAACCTATTTAACCGACTTGTAGTATATAGTCGCATCATACAAACTCAACATTTTAACGAAAACTAAGCAAACATTCATATTTACATTAGAGTAATGCTAATTACCCTTACTATAGAAATTGTTCTCCCTAACTTCTATCATTTCCTACTAGCATTACCAATAACTGGAACTTAAACTGTGTTTAAACACTTAGAACTTTGAATTCATACAAGATAAGACTTGCACAGACTTACTACTTCGCTCGAACGAAGTCGCTTCCAGATTTCATATTCCATGATACCTACGTTTCCAAACGCATGGTTGAACTCATTTACCTACCTTCTTTGATATCATTTTATTTGATGTAGGTATATTATTTACATCGTGTACACAATACATCTGTATTAAATACACGTATGAAAATATTTCTCGGAACAAATTTCTAAAGAACATCGATGTTATTTTTATTTAATGGAACATTCATACCAGATGAATTCGTAAAAGATTAGGTACCTGTATAAGAAAATGTACGTTTGATTGTGATCAGATTATTGAATTGCTTCGTTTCATTCGTATTCGTACAGACGGTTTTTCTTACACATATTTGTTCGGAAATATTCGTGTTTTTGAGTTGAATCTGTAATAATTAGAAATTTCATAGTATGAATTAATTATTCTATTTATCGTCGTTTGTTTTGGGTTCCTTGGAAAACTAGGTATTAGGTATCTATTATTTTTTAGACACATATTTTATTATGCTGCTGCCTCGTTGGCCGAGTGGTCGCAAGTGCGACTGCCGGGCAAGGGGTCTCGGGTTCGATTCCCGGGTGGGGCAAAGTATTACTGGGTTTTTAAAAAATTCTCGTGTACATGGGACTCATAGATAATATAAATAGTGAAAAGTGGGTGTTACATTGTACAGTGGTATAATGTGTACCTCTGCATACCCCTTCGAGGATAAAAGGCGTGATGTTATGTTATGTTATGTAATTTTTTAAGGGGGGAAAATCATCGAATGACTGCTCCCGCCTGGGTGAGGCGGGAGGGAGTGTTAGACTCTTACTAACTAAAAACCACCTCGTTCCTACTTCTGCACTACGAGCCGGATCCCCGGTAACCCATTAGGTTCGCCGCGACTCCGTATCGGCATCAGCCCTATTGGGCCCCATCCGTGGTGGTCTGATAGCTCTTTGAGGCGCGCAGAACGCGACGCACCGATGTTATGTCAATAGGTTTTGTGGCCTTTTGAACTATAAGCCCAAAGGGATTTACGTGAAACTTTATAACAATCGAGATGACATGTGTATTCTCGAATACAGATTGGATCTTATATTACTAGGAGTACAAGCTTTCTTATCTTTGATAATACGTCACTAGAGCTTTGGTTTCCAGGTAATAATAATAAACGAAAAGAGAGCGTGATTTTTTCACGTTAAACACTGAGTGGAGTTTCATGAACTGAACAAATGGTTAGTAAGTAACCAGAGAGCGTCCAATAAATCTTTATCCTACGTAGAAATAAAAAGACTGCATCGTTGGCCGAGTGGTCGCAAGTGCGACTGCTGGGCAAGGTGTCCTGGGTTCGATTCCCGAGTTGGGCAGGGTATTACTGGGTTTTTTTTTTAAATGTCAGTAGAGCATGGAGTCTGGAATTGTGCCCGGTATATGGCAATAGGCTCACTTGATTACATGGGACTCATCACATGAATAGTGAAAAGTGAATGTTACATTGTACAACGGCATTAAGCGCCGTAATGTGCACCTCTGCCACTTCGGGGATAAAAGGCTTTATGTAATGTTATGTAGAATAACTTGTAAAACTACAATCAGTTCATATAACAAATTCATTACTTTCCAATTGAAAGTAACAGCGAAGAATTAAAAGCCTTTGAGACATCCATTACTCTATACATCAAAGTCCGAACATGTATGAAAAGGAAATCAGGCCGTAACGTTTTATACCCCTTTCCTTCCAGCTTGTTCCATACTCTTTAATTTTTGATTACATTCTAACATGTACAAACTTACAGAAGTGGTAAAGTTTGTTCAGACAAAGTTGGAAAGTTCACCCTTCTGTTTACCTACTTCGGTCTAGGCCTATCTAAGGTATTCTCCAAATTTGATTCAAACAATTGAATTTTATTGTTATTACTCAATTCGTAGGCTAGTTGTTGTAACGGCTAAGATTGTAGACGTAAAAAATAAGTGAGGTCTTTTTGGTTTTTTGAAAAGGTTCCAATTGTATTTTTTTACATACATACATAACATCACGCCTTTTATCCCCGAAGAGGTAGGCAGAGGTGCACATTATGCCACTGTACAATGTAACACCCACTTTTCATTATTTATGTTATGAGTCCCATGTAATAGGGGGTGAGCCTATTGCCATATACCGTTGTATTTTTTTAATATTAGTTTTATCGTTATTTTCTCAAACTTCCACAAGATATAACATAACATCACGTCTTTTATCATCGAAGGGGTGCACATTATACCTCTGTACGTAACACCCACGTTTTCACTATTTATGTTATAAGTCCCATGTAATCGGAGGTGAGCCTATTCCAGACTCCGTGCTACTACTGAGATTTTTTGAAAAATCCCAGTAATGCCCGACCCGGGTATCGAACCCGGACGCCCTTGCCCAGCAGTCGCACTTGCGACCACTCGGCCAACGAAGCAGTCTAACGGTAACCTAATAGAAAGGATTCTTTTATTATCGGAGTCATCAATCGACGATTTCCGTACACGATATAATTAGCACATCTAACCAATTGCTGAATATCTAAAATGTATGCCTAATAAAAAAAAAACTCAAGTGGTGGTTTAAAAAATAAATGGATTTTACTAAGATTCACTTTGAATTATAACCTAGACTTTCAATTTCAATGTTAGGAACAACAGCTGATAGTCTACTCTTCTTAACATAATATAACATAACATCACGCCTTTTATCCCCGAAGGGAGAGGCAGGAGGTGCACATTACACACACTGCACAATGGAACACCCACTTTTCACTATTTATGTTATGAGTCCCATATAATAGGGGGTGAGCCTATTGCCATATACCGGGCACAGTTCCAGACTCCGTGTACGACTGAGATTTTTTTAAAATCCAGTATTACTTTGCCCGACCCGGGAATCGAACCCGAGACCCCTTGCCCGGCAGTCGCACTTGCGACCACTCGGCCAACGAGGCAGCCTACTCTTCTTCTTCTTATATTTATTACAAGGAAATCCAAAACTAAATTTCGTCATAAATTCAAGCATGAATAATGTCGTGGAGTAACGATAAAAAGCTCCGTTGTCACTTTAAGTATGAAATATACACATCAGAATAAATTCTGGGACGGTGGCTGGCAGTTGAAAATTTATGCAAATAGGAATAGGCTCACGGTAAAATAAATCTAGTTTAAATTTCAATAGCTTCGAGTATGAATTTTCCTGTAGAAGCTGAATGTACATATATTTCTAAAGACTAATATTCAAATAAGGTAGATGCCTAATTTTTATTTTAATGTCCGTCTGGTAGATTATTTTAAATCATTATACACGTAATGTTTTAAATTCTTACAGAAACGAATAATTTGAAATGCCGCGTGACGTCACTTCTACG
Source organism: Spodoptera littoralis (assembly GCA_902850265.1). Taxonomy (NCBI): domain Eukaryota; kingdom Metazoa; phylum Arthropoda; class Insecta; order Lepidoptera; family Noctuidae; genus Spodoptera; species Spodoptera littoralis. The sequence continues at coordinate 10,193,395 of LR824542.2, forward strand.
TACATTTTATACGTAGAAATGACGTTTTAGCCCCCACTCATAAACTTTGAATCGTTTTATCTAAGTATTGTTTTATTATTGTAATATTTTTTCATTACCTAACTTACGGACTAATTATATTTTTAATTTTCATACCCTGTCATCATCCCAATTCCTGTTCACAAACGTCGCCTCGTGAATGACATAACAGGTTGTTATGTGAACAGATTGTAGTTTTACAAGTTATTCTACATAACATTACATGAAGCCTTTTATCACCGAAGCGGCAGAGGTGCACATTACGGCACTTAATGCCGCTGTACAATGTAACACTCACTATTCACTATTTATGTTACGAGTCCATCGAATAGGGGGTGAGCCTATTGCCATATACCGGGCACAATTTCAGACTCCGTGCTACTTATTTTATAATCGATATCGCAGAGAGGCCACGTAGCTGTTTAAATAGAATACGTAACATAACACATGCTATTGTAATCCCTGAAGGTTACTTAATGGGATAAGCCCGCCACAACCTCCCAAAGCCGCTGCAACTCCTGTAAGCCAGGATCTACAGTAGATACAAACCATGAAAACACCGGAACACTGAAGTCCGGCGCGTCCCAGGGACATGAGTAACTGTCTTGGTTCCCTGAAGATCCCTGAAGGTTCAAAGGGTAGGCAGATAACGTCGACCTATTAAGTATAAAAAATATATATTTTCACCCGCTATGTAATGAGTTCATATCAGAGAAAGATACCCATCAATGCATAAATTAGATATACATCGCCAAGAAATTCTTCCTTCAGTCTAGCGTTTTCCTAAACTAGATCTGTGTCTGATTTCATTACTGTTAGTTCGTGCCTAACTTAATTATTGAAGGCCTCGTTTTTATTGGTAAGGAGGCTTCAATCCAGTTGATCAATTGTACATTCGCTCTTTTCGAATTCTATGGCAGTTCGCAGGGTAAGTGGATGAATGGGTCCTGTCTACTTGAAACTGTATGTGATTGGAATTTTCGATATTATAAGGACGAAGGATTACACCACTTATAACTCAAGAACGGCAGAATAGATTTGGCTAAAAATTGGTAGGGAGGTAGCTTAGAGCCAGGAGACCGACATAGGATACTTTTTAACCAACATTTTTTTTTACTTTAGAAATTCACGAACGGGTCGGGAAAAATGGGATTACGCGTACGAAGTCGCGGGCAGAAGCTAGTTAATGATGAATTCATTACTCATGACTGCACGGTTGGCGCGGTGGCTGGGCAACTGGCTGCCGCGCAACGTGTCGCGGGTTCGATTCCCGCACGGAACAACTCTTTGTGTGATCCACAGATTGTTGTTCCGGGTCTGGGTGTCATGTGTATGTGATATTGTATGTTTGTAAACGCACCCACGACACAGGAGAAAATCCTAGTGTGGGGCAACGTTTTTTAACAAAAAAAAAAAAAAAAAAAATTCGAATTATGAAACAGTAAAATTATTTTTCATTTATTTAAACTTATTTATCGTTGCGTTCACAGCGATATCTTTTGCACCTAATTAAACATTTTCAATTATTCGTTGTTCATTTATTTTGATTAATCTTCTGTTCTGGCATTTACTTTTTATGCTATGGTGTATTCGACCATTAAGTGGCAGTTTAAGGTTCAAAGTCACTTTTCAAAATTATATTTACTTCTGTAATTATTGAGTTAGTAAGCTTCTTACCTCTTCAGGGATTGTTAAGTGTAAAGTAAAACTAAGTGTCGCTAACAAAAGTAATAAAGCATTTTAATGTTGAACACAACTCCTCAAGCCAAGAGTGTACATAATTACTTATCTAAATACATACGTGCTTGTATGACTGGAGTATGAATATTATAGACAGCAAAGAAGCATACAAAAATCGAAGTAGGTGGCGCTCTATAGTTTCTACCTCCTCCCATGTGAGAAATGGCTGACTTTATGGGTATGTATATGTATGTATGGAGGTAAATACTAAAACCAAGCCTAGAACACGATATGTTTATAACAAACGATATCTGCACTGAATAATCCTAAGGGGATGCTACATATCCGATGCATGCTACCTACATGCAGTAGGTGTATCTATGTACGTGGATATGCAGGATTTTGGTACAAGGTAACCGTGCTTAGATGCTCAGATTAATGACTAGATTCCTTCCTCCTTAAGAGCATGTATCTGAAAGTGAATATGTAAGTAATATCCGTGAAATTATCATATGGTAATGGTGATGGTGATGAATGTCGTGGTGGCTCGAGGTTTAAGACGCCCGCTTCTCATGCATGAGGGTGCGGATTCGAAACCTACAAATAGCAAGCACCAATGTGACATTTTCCGAGTTATACGTACTTTCTGAGATTATTTAGTCATCATTAACAAACGGGATAACAAATCAAAGTTGCGGGGAGACAGTGGATACAAGTGGCGAGTTGTCTTTCGACGTGGAGGATCAAGGGAGCGGCCTTTGTCCAGCTGTGAACGTCTTTCGGCTGTTGATGATGATGAAGATGATCAATTAACAAACTTATAATTTCGGCTTATAATTTCTAATTATAAGTTTGAAATCGCCAACCCTAATCTAATTTGAAGTAGCGAATATTCAGTAGTCCTCTCTCGCTTGTGTCCCAATATGGAAGTGAGAGAGAACTACGAAATATTCGCAACTCAACTAAAATACTAGCGTCGTGCGAACAAGGCATAAAAGTAATAAAACAGACAGTGAAAAGTAAACTTATTCCAAATTCATTTCATAGAAACTATGCCCCAAAATATAGGACAACCCGTAGCCTTCCTGTGAGAATAGATAACGAGCTAATTCCCCACACGTATAATAATATTTAATTCTAACTATGGAACATTTGAGAACCGTTTGCGTTGTTAAAATTATGTGTGGGGTAATAGAGAGAATAATTAGTAACAGTTTCAAACTAAAATTATTGAATTTGATTGTAGAAATTGTATTTGATGGGTTTATTATTAGAAACATATTTAATTATACTGACTGCCTCGAGCCGAGTGGTCGCAAGTGCCACTGTCGGGTACGTCGACAAGTATTACTGGATTTTTTTTTTTATTTTGTATGCACGTTTTACATACACTCCTACATATATCCTATTACATATGGTACTCATAACATAAATAGTGAAAAGTATGTGTTACATTGTACAGTGGTATTAAGTGCAGTTATGTGCACCTCTGCCTATCCGTTCGGGGATAAAAGGCATGATGATATTGTGTTATATTTACTTACTATTCATGGAAAACAGATAATTTACATATTATTTTTAGCCTCTAATAGTTAAATTAAAATGTGTCGCTATTCTAAATCTGTGGATTATAATCTATGATAAATTAATTAATAATAACAAGAAAAAAAATCAATCTAAAAATTTTGAATTGACATTTATTACTATGTAACACCATAAATGCCGCAAGGGTCACCGGTAACCGACGTTACCAGAGAATTTGCTTTCAACAGTTTTCTATTAGCAGTCAAAGTCGTAAATGGTGTTAAGAGCCTTTTTTATTAAATGGGCCGACGTTTGACCACTATCTCGCCTGGTGGTAAGTGGTGATGCGGTCTACGATGGAGCACGTCATCCCAAAAGCAATCTATTTACTCGGAACTTATAGATACCCAGGTTGTACCCTTCAGAAAATACAGACTGGCATAGAATTCCACTCCTTAGCAGTACGCGCTTTGTGCGTGTGGATGGGACATCTACCATGAATCGGTGACGCTTCGCCAATTCTCTTGTGGTACTGATATGTTCTTTGATACAGAAAAAACTAATTAATTTCCTACATTCCAATAACGTGTAAAATAAAAATTCACATACTGACAGTACTAACGCAGTGGTACTCACTCTAATAAAACCTCGTAAGACTTTTCAACCAATAAAAGAACATACAGCTCTCATAAATCACCCTTTTCTTCAGTAAGACGATAAACAGATATTTATATTTTCTATTTCTTCGCTAGACCATAAAGGAAATAGTTTATTGGTACACAAATCAATACCAATAACTTCAAATAACACGATTCACTTAGAGCCGTATTTCGATATTTTGCTGTAATAAACTGCGAGGATTGAATTTGAGGAAGATTATTGAAATGACTAGGTGATTCATTCATTAAACACAAATTTTGCTGTTGCTGTTTTTACTGTATTTTGGAGTACTTAAATAGTAGCTCACAATCTGAAATTACCTTCGATGCTGTATTCTTCTTTATTTCGTAATATTAAATTATAATCATCTAATGCCGGAATACTGAAACGATACTCAATTTTAAGTCGTGCTTAAATATCGTGCCATCTCTGTCATTTTACAAAGAATTTGTAGAGACAGAACTATACTTAAGCGTGACTTAAAATTGAGTAACGTTTCAGTATTCGGGCATAACTCATCTGATGGCTGATTATAGTCTAAACGACTGATCGCAGGTTTATATAAAAAAATCGTACCTGATATTCTGTATGTGATGTATTGTATTCTTTATTTCGTTTCACCCATAACACTTTTAGTCGTGAACGTTATTGTCGTCAGTAAAAACTCATTCTGATTTAATGACACGTTTACGTACACGACGCCATTTTTGTAGGTCTGCACAGCACCCGTTCTAGTACACTCAATGGACAATAGTTGTCGCCTTCATTTCATCATTCCTTCTCATCAGGGATACACTAAGTGCAAAAAAAAATAAAGAGACTTCTAGTCGAGTTTAAACGCCCAGTCAGTGAATAACAGAAGTGACATTGATTGATTTCATTTAAAGCAACATACAAGTACCGACGCATAATATTGCCATACTAGAATCTGTAACAGACTGCTTCGTTGGCCGAGTGGTCGCAAGTGCGACTGCCGGGCAAGGGGTCTCGGGTTCGATTCCCGGGTCGGGCAAAGGTGTTACTGGGTTTTAAAAAAAATCTCAGTAGCAGCACGGAGTCTGGAATTGTGCCCGGTATATGGCAATAGGCTCACCCCCTATTACATAAGACTAATAACTAACATAAATAGTGAAAAGTGGGTGTTACATTGTACAGTGGCATAATGTAGACTTCTGTCTACCCCTTCGGGGATAAAAGGCGAGATGTGATGTTATGTTATGTTAAAATCTGTAACAAGATTTTTAACCAAAATCTTTATTTAGTGGGTATCCAAATATCACCTGTACTTTATATTATCTTCAATATACAACGGCGGTGAACCAATTTACCAACGGGCGTCACGGGTAGCAGGCACCAGCTCGACCATGTAGATTGGTTCCAAATTGGATTCAATGGAACCTAGACAAGTCCTTTAAAATCTTAGAAATTATGATAGTCTCAGTACATCGGTTAAATAGGGTAGTTTCCTAAATTTTATTTAATCTGTCAAACACCAAGCGGTCACCGGTGACCGCGACCTATTGTTCTTTAATTGTGTCTATAAAACCGGTACTCGACGAGTTAATATCCGTCTGCTAATTTATTTTAAAACATTAGACACGTATTTTTTCTTTACTCACAATATGAAATGTTTTCGACGATATAATGATTTGAAATGTCGTGTGACGTCACAGTGTGCTACAAAATGTAGCACGTTGTGACATAACTACCTCCCACTCCTAAACTTCACTCATTTTATTTAAGTATCGTAACTTTATACGAGAAAAAAAATACGTGTCTGATATTTGTTCATTATATAACTGACGGACTAATTAGATTTTTAATTTTCTTACTCTGGAAACTAACCATATTGTTGTGTTCATTAATAATTTTATATTTCAAGTCATATGTCGAGATATTTTTTGGGATGGGCCAAAAGTTGTCCTGCTTCCTAAAGCCTTGGATATCATCAGTTTTTGTATTCACCCTATCTTACAGCTCTCGATATTGTTAGCTGCCAAATTATGATCAACATAGTCACTAATAACTAAGGAGCCAGAATGTCTGGCTAAGTGTAAACAACTCAGAACTCGAAAATTACTTTGAAGCCTGAATGAGTCTGAGTAAGCAGTAGTAAGAAAAACGAAGAAATTATTTAGTAGTGACATGTAAATAGAATGTTCCTGATAGCATATTCTAATGAAACAGCAGGAACTAATAGTCTAATTATCGCCAAATGAGCTACTAAAATAAACAGTTATGTAGATAGCCTATTAATCAGTTAGCAAGCTAAATATAGCTTGCTAACTGATTAATTTTACCGCATCCATCGAAGCTACTAAGAGGTCAGTCATGATTAATTGATATATTTGTTCTGAAATCTGCAAATAGAGGCTAAAAAGGGGGGCCTAAAAAGGTAACATTGGGTGAATCATTTCTAATATGACAGATTTGATGAATTGTTAGAGAATCACCTAAATCACCATAAAATGGTAACAATAAAATATGAAACACCTTCAATTCATTTCATATATGAATCATATTAGATGCCGATGTTGCTACATAAGAAATATATAGAGAGAAACCGAACCGTAACTTTACCGGTTTTGTTTATCTTGTGTTTTATTATAACTTGAATTAAAATTTTCGCCTGAATGTTTTTTAATTATAAGATTTTCTCATATCTATCAAGAAACTATAAAATCATTAAATACAGTGTAAAAACTACATACAGTATTTGATTTTGTTTTTCTTATTTCCTTTTTGCTGGCAATGACTCGTGCTCATACGTCAAGTCAGTCAGTCACTGTCAGAATAACAGTAAATTTAAACTTCATTTATAAACAAACAAATTTGTTAAAAAATATTAAACTCTTTAACTTAGACATTATTTATTGGGAAGTAAGTAACAGTAAATAGAGTTCGAGATGTGAATGGAATTCGAGAAGTAAATTGATACAGAAAAGGGCTCCTCCCTTACCAAGGCGAAGATTGAACGCTATGGATTTTATCTAGAAATAATACACGTTAAAAGGTAAATATAATTATTTATTACTAGCTTATTTGTGTACTAATACTAGTCATTAATACCGAGCCAGACACTCAACAACGGCACTACGCCCAAAAACATTGTCGGCCTCGGAATACCGTGGAAAGGTGTATCGAAGTACTCAAATCTCGCTGGCGATGTTTAAGTATTGGTTCATCGCAAGATACACTACAGCAGGACAAGTGCATTTGCATGTATTTGTGTTAACTGAAACAATGACATGTTGTTTTATTGTAGCTTACCAGAAACCAGGCAATGACAGTAGCTTTAATATGATAAGTAAGGTAAAATTTGCAACTTAGAAAAATTTTATTTCATTTATCATGTTTCAATTTCAGATGTTCGATATTTTTTTGGACAACCTGCCACAGCCTTCCCAAACCGCTGCGACTCCTGTAAGCCAGAATCTACAGTAGATGACACCAGAACACTGAAGTCCGGCGCGTGTCAGGGACATAATTAACTGTCTTGGATCCCGCTACGAAATCAGATTCTGATTTATCAGAAGATATTATAAGAGGAGAAGAAAAAAACAATAGTTTGCACTTCCCTCGGTTACTTTTAGTTAGTGATTATGAAATAAATGTTTTAAAATTAGTGACTTTATTTTATTGCTGTGAATGATATCGCTATCAGTTGAAATATCTCTCCTCTCTCTCTCTCTTCATGTTCCAAAAGGCTGTACTATGGCTATAGACCTAAAAAACTAAGGCAAATAAAAACAACAAAATTTTCAAATCGTCAGATACGTCCTGACCAAAATCTATTTATTTATAAGTCCGTTTCGTACTAGAGAATTAGTATTAATTCTTGCACTCTGTATAGGCGTATCCTGAAACACAATTTTAATCATTAATATTTACTATATGTCATCATCATCATCAACAGCCTATAAATGCCCGCTGCTGAGCAAAGCCTCTTCTCACCTGGAGAAGGTTTAAGCATTAATCATTACGCTTGCTTACTATATGTACAGGATCACAATTTATAGTTTTATTTTATAACTTCAGTGTAAAACTTGTTGAAAAGACATACTGACAATGAAATAACCCAAGGTATATGAAGATACAACTTCAATCATGCCTATTAGTAATATACGATCCAGAAGCGTTAAGTATTAGTGCACTTAATACCTTAAACAGAAATAAATGCATGAGATATACATCTCTATTATTTTGTTGAAAGAATCTTAAGGGATAATTACAACTTGGTTGTATAACTACTTTAAGTAATGAATAGTTTGGTGGCTACTTATCTTGCACACAGTACTTATTCCACCACGTCGAGAGGCTAAATACACAGATGATTATTTTGCGACACACGCTATTATTTACGCGAAACAATTCAACATATTCAGGCTCCGGTATTTCAAAAAAAACTTGCATTTCCTGGAGAGTCTCACTTCGCCGACGATATGAAAACCTTTCTAAAACACGTGCATGCTCCAAAAAGTTTTCAGAAAGGCCTAAATCTCCCATTTTTCATTAATTTATTAATAATATAAACTAGATGAACTGTGAAATGTTGCCTTTGAGTAACATCTGACAAATCTGCTTATTTGACGTATAGGAATTCACTCTTTGCAAACCATTTTACGAATTTCCTTTGAAAAGTGTCATATTAGAGGAATTGCAAATATGAAACACTTTCAGTTCATATTATGATTCATCAAAATGTTGTCTTTTTAGGACATGACATATGTCACATATTATGATTCAGATATGAAACATACAATGTTACCTTTTTAGCCCCCCTGATATCAATGAGTTGGTTGCTTAGCAACCGGTTATACCGATAAGTGGATTAAATACCCCTATACTTACTTAACTCTTTGGGATTAAACACCAAGGCGACGAAAACGGGGACGATCCAGTTCTATTTTTTGTGTCTGACTTTTAAGAGATAGATGTAGTGCCAATATTTTACTTAAAACTACTACAATTTGCTTTCTACGAGCCATTACGAATAAAACTATTGGCTTTAAACTGCCCATAAAAGGCATCACAATGAATGGTTGCACGTGGTATTCGAAATAGGGTGTCCTAACTGGACTGGTTACCCATCTATGCTAAAGTCAAAGCATTTATTTCAATTAAACCATAATTTGGTACTTTTGAAACGTCAACAAATACAAAATAAATAATAGTCTGTCGGACTGACTAGTCCGTCAGTGAAGCTAGGTGCTCATTCCAAAATGTAGATTCGAATGGAGAAGAACGAGCAAGAAACTCCATTATTTACTCTTTTTTAAAAAAATTCTCAATGAATAGTTCATCGTATCATATTTATGTTTTAGTTAATCAATTTGTGACTTTGATTATGAAGTTTTATCTCAAGTTACTTTACTCTGAACTATAGGTACTTACATCTAGATACATAATGTACCGCAACTCTGTACACTTTTTAATATTCGGATACATATTTAAATGTAACCAAAAAGTAGACGTTGAGCTCTTATATAACGTCCCCAAAAATATAGTCTTCACTAGTCATATTCCTACTATTTTTTCCTTTAAAATATACAACGATGTAAAAATTTAAATAGTATGAATGATGTTTTATTCATTTAAAACGCTTCAAGCGCTTTCGAGCCAGTCCTTCATGATCCCAAGCGCTTTTAAGTGCTAGAAAAGCTAGCGGGCAGAAAACGAAAACCAGGAAAGTTAAATATGTATTAGTTATTTAAGTTTTTTCTTTTTTTATTTGCTATGAAATATTCTTGTGCATTTCATCGTCTTTGGAGACTCAAAACAGAAATATTTTTACAGTATTGTTTTTTAACTTTGCCACACTAGGATTTTCTCCTGTGTCGTGGGTGTGTTTACAAACATACAAGTTCACATACACATGACACTTAGACCCGGAACAACAATCTGTGGATCACACAAAGAGTTGTTCCGTGCGGGAATTGAACCAGCGACACGTTGCGCGGCAGTCATTTGCTCAACCACCGCGTCAACCGTGCAGTCATATTAAGTCCATATTAAAAGAGGAAAATTATCTACAGACTCAGGACTATCCTACTATAGAAATTAAAAAGTACCAAAATATACTTTGATGGTCTAACAAGATAAAACTTAATTTACTTCACAGTCCCAAAATGACTGCCTTGTTGGCCGAGTGGTCAAAAATGCGATTGTTGGTCAAGCGGTCTCGGGTTCGATTTCCGGATAGGGCAAAGTAAAACTGGGTTTTTTTTAATTTCTCAGTACTGGCACGGAGTCTGGAATTGTGACCGGTATATGGCAATAAGTTCACCCCCATCACATGGGACTTATAATATAAATAGTGAAAAGTGGATGTTACATTGTACAGTGGTCATAAGTGCCGTAATGTGCACCTCTACCTAGCCCTTCATATGGGATAAAAAGGCGTGATGTTATGTCTTAAAATATTCCAGAAAGCCATAGGTTCGTGATGAAAATATGGAAAGCAGCTGTTGGTTCATGTTTTAAAGGATACTCCATTTTCGTTCGACGTTTCCATATTGCAACCGTAAAATATTAATGACTTTTCGCACTGGTGGCTACCCACTTTAGTAAAAGCCGTGTTCCCTAGTAACTGTTAGCTTGCGGCCAATTATTGCACACTGCGTCCACAATTCACTTTCCAATTTACCACGCAAAAGTTACTTTAACAACCCCTACATACAGTTACATTTGCAACGAAACCGTTATGTTCAAACATTTTCAATAGCGCTAATTGTTCCATAATCAACTTAATTTATGCGTCAATAAAGTTGATGTTTGTGTAAATGGTGATATGGGGCAGACAGTAAAATAATGCAGCCATGTTGCATTTGTATATAGAATAAAATAAGTATATAAAATAAGTGTGGGAGAGCCATTCGGCACGAATGGGCCGGCTCGACCGGAGTGATACCACGGCCTCACAGAAAACCGACGTGAAGCAACGCTTGCGTTGTGTTTCGTCGTGTGAGTGAGGTTACCGGAGGCCCAATTAACCTCCCCTTCCCCAATCTCCCCAATCCCTGAATCCTCAAACTCCTAATCCTCAAAAGGCCGGTAACGCACTTTTAACGCCTCTGGTGTTCCGGGCGACGCCGGTTCAGGTCAGGTGATCCGTCTGCTCGTTTACCGGCTTATGCCATAAAAAATAGAATAGAATTTCGGCTTTAAAAGATTGAATTTAAGTTTCAATTTTCTGTATAGAGCCAATAGGAAGGAAGTTGGCGAAAATAACAATAGCAATACAGAGTTCTTTTACTCACCACGAATTGAATTGGAGCGACGCCGACGTAGGTAGTTTAGGTGGAAGTGAACTGCACTTGAAATGCCTTTTCTAAAGCGGAAAATGCACGAAACAAATCAACGTTAAGAAAGAAAATAGCCTTAGTCAAGTAATGTTTGCAGCGCCTTCTAGCGTGGGATCTGATAAGTTCTTAGTATATAGGAACTCTTTTATTAAGTAAATAATAAGTATGTCTAGTTTTACAAACAAAAATTATTTGAAAATACAGTATGTAATTGACTTAAGACCTTTGAGTACCGTCATTTTAGACACAATTAACTCGTCGAGTACCGGTTTTATAGACACAATTAAAGAACAATGGGTCGCGGTCACGGGTGACCGCTTGGTGTTTGACAGTTTAGATCTGAATATTTTTATGTCCAATCACTAGTAGTTATCCAATTCTCGTCTAATAATGTAACTGTGCACACGCCAATAACATTAATATTGTAACAAAAAATGTAACTGGTTATTTATTACAAGAAATTTCGGCAAACAACGAATTGAGTTCAAAGAACCTCACTGTTCACCTGTTATCTCAAAAACACTAAAGATTTTTATTAAAAACTACAACAACAATATTCATCTACGATGAAAAATAAACAAATGCCCAGTTTTAATGAAACACCATTATTTACGCTGAAAACAGCTACTTTTTATCACCATAGTTACTTTTCATTTCGCAAAACAAAGGACTTTTCAGGTACCCTTCTACTGAAATACTGATACAATAATGATAGACAAACAAAAGGTCAACAACACAGATTTAATATAATCTAGATGTGGCTTCCTGCCTTCATTATACCTACATACTCGTTTCAAGTGAGCACATGCCATAACATTTTTAGATAATTAGATAGATTTAGCTTAGCACTGGTCTTTTTTATATATATTTTTCCTATTTTTATTTTATTTTTTCACGGTGCAAATAAACAGTTTCTCTTTCTTTCTTTCTATCTATCTTTCTTTCCGATACGTCTCTATTGTAGTTTTGTATCTTGATAGCTAGGCAATTTTTGTATAAATAAAATAGGTTATATTGTTTATCGATTATGATTTCAAATAGGTTATTCGACTTGTTTCAAGCCAGACTGGGGTCCTCATACGTAAAAAAAGCTGCTCAATTCTCGATGCACCAACTGTCGCACATGCTGCTTCAAACAATGACGGATACTAGGCGTCAAACTAGACACTCACAGTCAGACACCAAAACGCGGTTATTCAGCATTTACATATGTACATAATAAATTAATGCATGTTTATCATGCAACATCCAGTCGTACATGTCTGTGTCCCGTCCAAAAGCCAGTTAATATTGAGTAGAACTGTTTGTAAAGTCCCTCTGCTATTTAATTTTCATTTTAATCTGCCAACGGATAAACAAGTTGAACAATATTGTTTGTTCCAACCGCTTATCATTCTAGCCAGGCTTTTTAAGATGGACTTTGGAAAGTTGGACGTACTGAATTATCATAGTGCTCATTTCATTGTAGTTGTGAAATGTGGTTTGTGGAAATTGTTCTTTGTATATAATATTATATTATATTAACTACTAGCTTTTTGTGGCTCTTGATTTTGTTTGGTTTGAGTTTGCCATTTCAAAAGGTTATTGAACTGCTTTCTGATTGAAATGTTGGGAACGTTTTCGCGAATTGAATGAAGTCTTTGTAACAGTAAGGGTCCTTCTTTGGGTTTGCTTATAACAAAAATGGCGGACCTGAAGTTCTAGTAATGTTCCCAGCCATGTATTGGAAAACTATGGCACACATAAAATACGATTATAATGTATTGGTTCTGGTCTAAAAAAAAATTGAATTATAACATATAGAAGTTATCTTACATGGAAATTATAAAATTGAGATAAAACATTTTATTGTATTAAAACTTTTGGATCCCAATCTCGAAGTTTATACCGAAATCCAATTTCTAAGCTTTGCTCCCAACCCATACGATGGTCATAATTTTTCATTTTTAATACAATCGCAACATCGAAGGAACATTAAGTATTTTTTGGGGTCGTTGGAAGATTATTTTCTGTTTTTGTCAGTTTTATTTCATCGTATTATTTTTTAAGAACACTGAGACAGAGTCAGATAGTCTGTTTGGTGATAGAGTTGTTGAACGTATTCTATTTATAGTGAGTCTCTCAACATTCTCATTATCGTATTACTTACATGACATTCGCTGCTGAACATAGACCTCCCAAAGACTTCCAGAAACAACACAATGACTTCTGTACCTGTGCTTATTCAACCAAAATTCAATCTTGCAACTTTTCCAAAATGTTCGTTTGACGGATTGACAACCTTCACCTTAACCCACCTTAGAAATAAGATTTATTTATTCTCCTTTATGTTATTTTTTTAGGGGGCTGTTGTCCATATACGTCAGAAAAATAAGATGTATCCTAAGGCTTTAGAGCGAGGACCTACTCGTCCGTTGCGTTGCGTTGCGTGCATTGTAAGTACATACGCTCCACCAGGTTTGCGACGACGACGACGCACGTGACGGCCGTCCGATGACGCAGCGCACCGGACAAATGGAGCCTCGCTCTTAAATACCTCAATCACATGATTTTTCATTCCATAAGGAATAACAAGGATAGGGATGTGCAGCATAAAATCTAATATGCCAATAAAAAATAACAAGAAAATTTTGCTTATTCATGTCTAGAGCCTACCTATTTATAACGGGTTTATCGCAAAGAATTTTTATTGCTCAATTAGGTACATTGCCAAACATGTTTGTAAATCATTTGACACTAAATCCCTGGTAAAGATACGAGCACACGATCCACGCATAGTAATAAGAAGGGAATATTGTGTTGTTTAAACAATTTATGAGATTTTTATGTTTATTTGTATGAAACTAAGGCATTTTCAACCTGCCTATAAGTTCTGTGAACTGTGTAGGGACTTTTGTCTATGCCACCAACCAATATCACACTTGTTTTTGATCCCAGAAAATTATTTTGAGATAATAGTTTTGTAATTTGAATAAAGAAAGGATAGATGGTTGAATTGCAAAAGGATGTGATAATAATATGATATGATAGCGCTTTTTTTTAATGAAATAAATGGCTTACATAATGAATTTCATTTCAATACTTTTAAACATTAACGTGTTCAAACAAAAACATTCTTAGTCCTTATTATGTTAAAGTTAAGTTTAAAATTGAACTGAAACCTGCCCTTTAAGCCAGCTGTGTACAAAGATAAACTGATAATTAGGTCCCAGCCAGCGTGCATTTGAGTGCTAATAACCTCGTAGGAACTGTCATCAGCATTTAGGATGTCAAACGTTGCAATATGCACTTAATGTTTAGGTAATAGGGGACTGCGTACTATCAACAAAGCTGTTTGGTAGCCTAATATTAGTTTTGTTGACTGTACCTGGAGCTGGTTGCAAACTGGTGGGTTGTTTTGAATGCATTTAGATACCTATTGGTTTTTTTTGTAGTACTTTTTTTAAGGGCGGAAAATCATCGAATGACTGGTCCCGCCTGGGTGGGGCGGGAAGGAGTGTCAGACTCTTACTGACTAAAAACCACCCCGTTCATTCTCCTGCACGTCGAGCCGGAGCCCCGGTAACCCGTTAGGTTCTCCGCGACAAAAGTGTCATAATAGGAATGAAACAGTAGTACAAAACAAACCACAATTTATAGAATCTTAGATCCTTTAACTTGTGTAAGAAGGTACTATCAACTTGATCAATTGAACCTACCTATTCCAGACCATCGCTACAAATACACACACGTCACACTGCACTGGGCATTCTCTACACACACTCACTGCACTGGGCATTCTCTACACACATACACTGCACTGGGCATTCTAACTAAGCGCATAACGTTATAACAAACAGCTTCATAAGTTTGTTGCATTCACAAACACAAATGAGGCGAGATTGGCAGAGTTTCAAAGCTGGTAGGAAAGGCCTTTCCGCTGCAGGGACAAATGCTACTGTTCTTATTAGAATGGAGCTCTTTAGTTTTCAGTGTAGAATTCGAATTTAGTTTCATTATTACGGTCGAATGAAATGGCCAAACGCTTTAATTAATACTAAGTAAGTTTTTAAAAGAACCAGAAACTGTGATAGGAATCTCGGTCCTATACTTAGAATGAACGAAGGAGTTTCTAGGCTTAAAAATGTGTCTGACACACCTTGGATGCGACGAGAGGGTGCCACACTCTTTGACTAATAACCATTCACCTACATCAACTTACTTACACAATAGGGCACTGGGCAGATGCCTAATTTTTATTTTAATGGACATTCTCAATGTCTGGTTGATTATTTTAAATCGTTAGACATGTATTTTTTTCTCACAGAAACGAATACTTTCGACGATATATTTATTTGAAATGTCGCTTGACGTCACTTCTATGTAAATTTTATACGTAGAAATGACGTTTTAGTTCCCACTCCTAAACTTTGATTCGTTATATCTAAGTATTGTTTTATTATACGACAAAATAAAAAAATACGTGTCCAATATTTTTTCATTACCAAACTTACGGACTAATTAGATTTTTAATTTTCATACCCTGTCATCATCCCAATTCTCCTACATATATATACATATATTGTGGAATTTCGTTATCCAGTTATCAGATCTGCACCTACCTGTCCATTCTAACCTCATTGTCCTTAACAAGATTTTACCAACGAACGATACCTAATGGATTTAGTACTCATACGTCATACCACAGAAGTTCACACGTAGATAAACAACAAATCATCCATTAAATTCCCAATTATCTACCAAAGAAATAAAAAGTACCTAAGTAGGGAAGTACTTATTCCTTACCTATGCCTCATTTCATCTTATAAGAACATCTTTCATTCGAATAATTCCAGTCTCATTTAATTCTAAGTACAAGTTGGTACTTATCGAAATACTTCGCAATTCTTATCTCCGGGATTTTTTCATCTTATTTCCGACTCGATGCTACGTACCTACCTAAGTACTGGCCATTTCTCATTATCTTTTTTAAGTAATGAATGTTGAGATAAATATATTCTTAGATTAATGCTTTAGACAATAGTACCTACTATTTAATTTATTCAATAAACTGAACCTACTGCCTCGTTGGCCGAGTGGTCGCAAGGACGACTGCCGGACTGTCGGACAAAGTATTACTGGGTTTTTTTTAATTCTCAGTAGTAGCACGGAGTCTGGATTTGTGCCCGGTATATGGCAATAGACTCACCCTCTATTACATGGGACCCATAAGTCATAACATATATAGTGAAAAGTGGGTGTTACATTATAAAGTGGCATAAAGTGCACCTCTGCCTTCGGGGATAAAAGGGCGTGATGTTTTGTAAACTGTATCTACATAGAAGGTGTTCCATATTTCAACTATTTAAGAAAATCGTTATTATATATCTAAGTGCGATGTCTACGCAAATTAGCTACCTACAGACCAAATAAAAGTTTAGCCTACCCAGTAACTCCAGTAAGAAGCTAAAAGCTTGAGCTTGACATTTACACGTTTAACCACTTAACCAGTGAAAATAGATAATTTATTCTTTTACAATATTGCCTACAGTCTCAACTAGGCAAGTTTCGTAAGCACCTTATCAATCAATTCCCTGTATAAAACTTAAGTACCATTTTACCCTTCAAAAACACCGATAAAATAGACTACCAAATTACGGGACCAGTACCTACCTATTGCCCTAATTGAGTCAAACGAATTAGGTACCAATCTTAATTGCATAAAGACTTAAGTAGCGTCCAACGATATTGTTCAATGGACCGGGAAACGATACGAATCGATACGGGGAACTAAATACACCCTTAGGTAATAGAATTATATCGGAATTGGCTTATATGGGATTTTGTATCGGTTTATTTCATTTTAATGATTGTAAAGAGTTTTATTGATAGTTTGGTAGTAGTAATCATAGGCCAAGGAGTTTGCAAGTAAACCTGTGAACCTCTTCTTCCTTTTGCTCTGGTCTTATACTCCGTCTGTTTAGGTAGTTAACTATTTGTAAACAAACCATAAAAAGAGTTCTTTATAGTTGACACTTCCATGATTCAAAATACTTCATAAGAAAATAAAATTGTTTCCATTTTTACGACAGTTTTCTCCATTAAACTGTCAAACACCAAGCGGTCACCGGTGACCGCGACCCATTGTTCTTTAATTGTGTCTATAAAACTGGTACTCGACGAGTTAAATTTTATGTTTCTGTTCCTTTTCACTTATTTCTTAGTAAATATTATATATATCTGCTTGAGCATAATAATTTAATAACATTTATTAAATAATATAAAATTTCATCACAATAGACACCATAAAGAGCCTAAAATCCCAGGTATCCAAAACCTTTCTTTATGAACGAAGCAATAAATAATGTTGTCAAATTAAAGAGTACAACTAAGATGTAGCGCGACAATGAAAGTAGCGTGTATTACGTTTAGTCGGTTAATCAAGCGCCATTGACAGCTCTCTCGTCGGTTGCGCTCGCGTTTCTATTTGGTTGAATTTATCTTGTTTCTTTGTTTTGTTATTAAGTATTTAAGTTTAGGTTATTCATCGTTTGTAATTAATGTGTTCAAATATATTGAAGAAACTTGGCCCAAAGACACATATCCGTACAAGAAAGAAATCCGTACATCAGATTCAGAATAGTTTCTATTTAAACATGATAATGAAATAGACCCATAGGCTAGGCTCTTGTACGATTTAGGCATTTGTACTTGTATGTGTGTGTATGACAAATGAACGATTTTAAAGTGAATTTAGTTAAAATTAAAACACGAGAAATATTTGAAGTAATAATAGGTTAAGTATCTCTGTGTCACGTGGTTTTCTTTGTTTACCTTTAGTTAATTACCTAAACAGATGGACTATAGGTTCTTTCTTTTTTTTTCTTTACTAGACTTCTTAGGCTCATAAGTACAGATCTAAATAGGTAGGTTGACCTAGTAGGCAGATATCGTCTTCTGTGTAGTGTGGCTTAACCCTGTACCTAGGTAGGTCGGTACTACTTTAAGCTTACAATAATTCTTAAAAATAGGTTCTAAGTTCTAAGCAGTTATTTTCTTCGCCTCTTATAATATCTTCTGATTCACTTCGTTGCGACCAAGACAGTTATTCAAGTCCCTGGGACCCGCCGGACCAGTGTTCCGGTGTTTTTATGATTGTATCTACTGCAGATCCTGGCTTACAGGAGTTGGAAGGCCGGGCTTGTTCCATTAAAAAAAATAGGCTCTAAGCAGAAAACGTCATGACCAATCACTACTTGTGTCACCGTGGGTACTCCACAGTCGTAAATTATGTAGGTACTAGAGGTAGATATATCAATCTTGTATACTAACATTTTTAAGAATTTCGTTTTCAATTTTGACTCCACAAACTAAAGAGTTAAGCAATAACATGAAAAAAAGGTTATGACGTCGCGACATGGCGTACAGCTGTCGCTGCCGATCTTGGGTGCTATCCAAATAGATAAAGTTTTCTCCTTGACACAGACGATTATGACTGTGATAGATGTTATTAGATTTATTTTCCATTTACGTAAAGCATTTGGATTAGAAAACATCTAAAGTATAGGAAATTATAGATCAAAAAACAAAAATCATATCTACTAAGTACCTAATAAGTGCTAAATATAAGTAGGTAGCTAATATGGACGAGTAGGTATAATCTAGGTACCTTCCCAGACGCCGAACACTCAATCATATTGGTAAAATTGATCAATTAATGCGTAGTTGCAGATTTATACTTTTGCTAAGCGTATGCAAAAGGCGCTCTAAATAAGACTCGGCGTTTATTATATGCGGACGCATTTTTAACCGAATTATAATGAAGTAAAGAAGGTACCTACTGCAATCTTCTCCGACCATATTCAACAAGGGACATAATTGAATTAGATTTTGAGCTCCTTCAACGCATTAATCACTTTAACGATATCATGGTCGGTTCTAACACTGACCTCTTAAAGCTACCTGTTTGATCCCCGAAATGAGTTTCCACAAGGCTAGGCAAGAGCTGAATAACTTTTCGACTTACCTAATTATGTGGGATTATTTAGTTATGAAACCGCGAACCTAAAATAATATTGGATATTTGAGCCTTCAAAAATATGCAGGTAACTAGGTAGATATTATCTGAATAGATATGAGATAAAATTATATCACTGACCTAAATCAAAATACTCAAACGCTACTCAATCTTAAGTCGCGCTTAAGTACGTTACCTTCAATAGTTCTGTCACTACAAATCCTTACTTAAATCGGAAAGTGAGTTTGTTTGTTTATTCTGCTTTCACGCCGTAACTACTAAACCGATTTCTTTGAAATTTTTCAGACGTAAAGTTAGAAGTCGGAAGTTAATAGGGTACTTCTTATCCCGGAAAATTTGATATTTCCGAGGGAAAACAAAAATATTGGTATAGATGGCGCTCTGTGTATTGTTATAGATGGCACTGTATGTCATTTAAAACCAGTCAACGAATTACCTAACGTACTTATTGGAAAAATCTAAATAGCGCGATATAACCGAATTCCATGCGAGCGGAAAGCTATTTGTTTGTTTGCCTGTCTTACAGCCAGTTTCAATAACCTATCTATCTGTACATTTGCTTACTAGAGATAGAATTTTGACACGTTTTGTATGGAGCTCATGTCAAAATTCTATCTTTAGTAAGCAAATCTACAGATAGATAGGTTATTGAAATTGGACGTTAAACGGCAGAACGGAGGTACTAATTAACATGATTTTTTAACTGAAGGTAGTTGAAGGGATGGATGGACAAAGGCTACTTTTTATTCTTTTGTGACGCGAGCGAAGCCGCGAGTAAAAGCTAGTCTTTATAAAACAAAAATTAATTTCCGTTCGTTAGTCCCGCTAAAACTCAAGAACGGCTGAACTGATTTGGCTAACTTTGGTCTTTAAATGTTCGCGCCTCGTGAACGACCAGGGAAGGTTTAAAAAGTGAGAAAAATTTTTTTAGACGGTACGAAATTTGCCTGCAGCTGTAGCCAAATGCCATTTAGCGCTTGTCTACATGTAGAACATAAAACCAATATGGAATTGACGTAAATCTTATCTTGACACTTGTCAGTGTCATCCCCATACATTTACATTCAACTCTCTCTGTAGACAAGTTTGGTGGTCAGCTAGTTCTTTATAAAATAACAGAGATGGCATGATATTTGAGTACAACTTAAAATTGACAAGCCTTTCAGTATTCGGGCGTAAGTTTAAAATGAAACATCAAAATAAAACAATCAGTGACACGATTTTAATATAACAAAACGTCACATAGACTGAAAATTTCATCTCCATAACAAAATTCTTTATTATACAACCATCGGTAATTGAATCACACTGTTACTTAACAATGAAAACTGGATAATCTTTTGTGTCACACAATTTTACATCACATATGCACTTAGTCAACCAATCTTTATACACGTGTCGCACATTTGACGGGACCTTTTTGGACAACTTCGCCATTTTTGACAATTCTATACTTTTATTATTGTGTAAGACATAATGTACGTCCATAGACTTGATGGCCTTGACGACTGTGCCTCCATAAGCAATCCAATGTCTCTCGTAATACCTTCTTTCTTCTTCTGGAAAACTGATGAAATCTGGGTAGAAACCTAGACGTTTACCTTCGAAAACGTCTGGTAAAGGATTTTCCGGTTTAAAGTCGAATTCCGTATCATTACCGTCTGCTTCATCTACGTCCATTTTTTCTTCTTTAATTTTTGTGTCTTTTGATTCAGATATAGAATTTGAAGGGCTTTTCGCTTCTGGAGATTTCGAGCGTTTTAAATTAGCTTTTGGCTTTTCGTCTTTCTTTGTAAAATAGTTTGCTATATTATTTTTTGGGCTAACTTTATTAGGTTTTGCAGGACTTCTTTCAGTCTTTATGGGGCTAGGTTTCATTTTCTTCGCTGGTGGTTCGTCTGAGGCAGCTGCCAGTTTGTTTAGGAGTGATACATCTGTCTTTTCTTTCGAAGACTTGTATAGATTCTTTAGTTCTTCCAAATTAGTTGCCGTTTTCCAATCTTTGTCAGCTCTTATCCTAGTTACTCTTGGGAATCTCACTGATATGCCATCTGCTGTATGTAGTTTTGCTTTCGTTAATTCCGTGCCTGGAAATTAAATTTTGTACGTATAATTAGTAGTTCTCATTACGTGTTACAAAATCTTTTTAATCCTTAATAACCTTTATTGAAGATAAAATGAGCAAAATACAAAATATTATCTTAATAAGCGATGTAGACCTTATACAGTTAAATGCTTGTACTAGGAAAGCCATGTATCACAGGCGAAAATAATAAATGTAATCGGTATAGTACAATATTAGACTTTAACATCTTATGAATAAAAACCAAGATGAGTTCCAATTCAGAAAATTGTTGTGTATTGTAATTTTGGTTCCGGTATTATAACCAACCCGAGGCAGTAGTAAGCAGTCAAATGAAATGTTCATCTTACTAATCCTTACTAATATTATAAATCGGAAAGTGAGTTTGTTTGTTTGTTCCGCTTTCACGCCGTAACTACTAAACCGATTGCTTTGAATTTTTACAAACGTAAAGTTAGAAGTCTGGATTAAATAATAGGGTACTTATTATCCCGGAAAAATTTGATATTCCCAAGGGAAAACAAAAATATTGGTATAGATGGCGCTGTGTGTATTGTTATATGTCACATAGGCTACTTTTTATCCTTTTGTAACGCGAGCGAAGCCGCGGGTAAAAGCTGTATGTATTATAAATGCGAGTTTGTGTGTATGTTTGTTACTCAATCACGCCAAAACGGCTGAAGGGATCGGATTGAAATTCAGAACAAGGATATATTATGGTCTGGAATAACACATAGGCTTTTTATCCCACGACAATGCCAGCGAAGCCGGCACAGAAGCTAGTTCAAAATCAAAAGTCATAAGTCAAAGTCAAAGTCAGAGTCAAAGTCAAAAGTCACAAGTCAAAATCATTTATTTCAATTAGACCAGGAAGGCACTTTTGAACGTCAACAACAAAAATTTTGAAGCTAGCTGCTCATTCCAAGGTGTTAGTAATAATTCAAAGTCAAAGTCAACGCCAAAGTCAAAGTCAGAATCAAAGTCAAAGTCAAAAGACACAAGTCAAAATCATTTATTTTATTTAGACCAGGAAGGCACTATTGAACGTCAACAACAAAAATTTTAAAGCTAGTTCCTCATTCCAAGGTGTTAGTAATAATTACAGAAATACACACCAGTTATCTCCCAAACGGGTTGTTTCTTAGGATCTGCGGCTACGAAATCGGGTACCATGCCGTTATTACAGTCCAACCACGAAGGTACTTTATTGTTATCCTGTGATATTTTCACCATTAAAGGCTCCAATTCTTTCTGTAGCCTCTCCAGTGTGCTGTCATCGTGTCCTGTATGTACCTTTGTGACTGTCACCCATTTATCTCGACGAACATCATGACAACCCATTAGGAAGACGGACATCATCCCGCCTTTTTTACCCGTTCCTGTAATTTAAAATAACATAATTTTATTAATTTTCTTTTAACAACAATATGAGAAAGTCCAGGAGGAGTATTTTAGACCAATATTTTATACATTCCCCCGCTCTGCTTGGCCCCTATTGATCGTACGTACATGATGTCTTATAGCATATAACTTTCTATGTAATATTGATAAATAAATGACACAAAGTCGCTATCCGCCGTCTGTCTGTGCCTATGTATGCTTAGATCTTTGAGAAACTACGCAACGGATTTTGATGCAGTTTTTTTTAATAGACAGAGCGATTCTTAAGGAGGATTTATACATATATATGTAATACATGCATATTGCACCCATGCGAAGCTGGGGCGGGTCGCTAATAATTATACAATTAGAACCAGTAGTTCCAGAGATTAGCGCGTTTAAACAAACAAAAGAACTCTTCTGCTTTATTATAATAAGTACTTACCTATAAGATTTCAAAATGTGCATCTATTTACCTATATGTTTGACGGTTTACTAATATCAGATTAGTAGGTATAGTAGTAGTAGGTAGGTATATTATTAGCTAATAATAACCTGGGAGAACCATACTAGTATAGCATAAAAGGAAATTCATTCATTATTGCTTCATGACTCATAGCTAGACAAAGTCATCACTACAAACAAGTTCAGTTGTGTTCATGTAGTATGAAACATGCACCAAGCCTTATCAATTCAAAACAAATCACACTTATCAACAAATACTTTCCTATAAGTATTGTTATCTATTTAACATTTTATTTACTGATTACTGGACTCTTTGTTATAGACTTATCGATAATAATCACAAAAATTCTTAACACATTAAACGCCTGAAGGTTCACTTTGGACCGGCTTTAGTTATCAGCACTTACCTTGAACAGAATTCTTTTTGTTCTGTTGACTACAAAATGCATACAAATCCAGAACTAACTATTCTTATTCTTTACTTTAAATTCACCAAAAAGTAATTGCAACTTTATAACAATTTCTATAAAGTACATTGTAACTGAACTTACCAAACCATGCCCCGAGAACCACTAAATCAGCAGTGTCAGCCATGGCTCCATCAAATAGGTAATCTTTCTTCACTTTCAACCAATGTCGCTTGCCAGGCTCGTATTTAGACTCCAAATCTTTGAGTACTAAACCTTCTAGGCCCAGTTCAAGAACCTGGAATTTAAAAAAAGGAGGTGTTAAATGTCAATCCAAAATAATATTGTGTTGCAGTTATCAAACGTTTGAGAAGAGACTTTATTGGGATTGGGATATTTTAAGTCAAAAGGATACATTTTGAATGCATGGTTAGAGACTCATACTGTGGTAAATAAGACAAACCACTTATTAAATGTAAAGTTTCTGGTTGAGCATGGAAATGCAATCAAAAGAGTAACTAACTATCATAGGTATAAGAATCATAACAACTAACTGTAATTTCTGTCTATCAAACGGTAATTTATGTATGTAACTTTTATGTTTCCCAACATTCCGTTTAGGAAATTACAAGCGTAATATTAGTCATAATAAGAATAATTTCATTGCATTACTTTGCTTAATATTAAAACAATGCATAATAAAAAACCATTTCCTTATGCAAAAACTGGTCGATTCATGTTCAGACATGTATTGGTAGGTACTTGTACTTTATAATGAGGACTTCATACTGCGCTTATAGATTACTGTTTTCCTGTCCAACTTGTTTGGAGGAAATTTTATATCGAAAATTGTTATTTCTATGCACACTTTTAAACATGTTTTTATTGTTACTTTTAGGATATTTTTTCTGTATGATTTAAATTTGACCGAGACTGGGCACAAACAGACACTGATAAATCTAAATCTTAAAAACTACAAATTCCAACCAATCTGGCAAGCATTGAGATTAAGGCAAACTGGAAAACCCTTGTAGAGGAGAGCCATACTCAAGTCACAGGTTATTGATGATGATTTTTTTTTTAAATAGACACATTTGCAATTAGCCCTAGGGCTACGAGCAAATGTTGATGCGGAGTGATTTCCCATTGGAAGCTCTACTCATCTGCTGCCTAGAGCAGTAGCTCTAGACAGGCAGTGGCCTGTCTTCTAGTTCTAGGATGTGGTGGCGTTTTAAATGTTTCACATACTGATCCATGGTGAGTTGGTGAGCAATGAAGAATTTCACAAAATAAATAATAGTTTCATTGAAATTATTTGTATAATGAAAAAGCTGCTGGAGAATCTTACCTCAGCAATCATTTTAGCTAAATCCGATGGCTTCTCAATCAACTTCTGTTCAGAAAACATAACATGGTTTTTCACTTCCACCATGTTCTCATGCAAAATCTGTCTCCTTTTTCTAATAGGCATATCAATTAAAACTTCACCGTTGTAGTACAAACAGTCAAATACATACAGACATACTTGCGCATCTTTGAATTCGGACTGCTTATGAATACCCAAAGTACCGAAGGGCAACGGTTTCCCTGTAGTAACATCTACCATTAGGACTTCGGCATCCAAGATTAAGTCCGTACCTTTAGGGAAAGCTTGCGGTAAATACTCTTTGAAATGATTGACTTTATGTGCCATAACGGGTTTTAAAGCTCTAGAGAAATATTTGAATTCCTTCCCTTTTTTATGCACTTGTACTCTTTCTCCATCATATTTGATTTCCGAGAACATTCCATTTGGACATTTTTTCATTGCCATTTCCACTGATTTGCAAGCTTCAGCCAACATCGGTAGTATAGGAGTCATGAGGGAAAGTGTTGCTCGAAAACTTGTTTGGATTGCATCTTTATGTTTTACAGTAGAACCTTCAGTTATAATCCTATCTAACACCATGTTGAGATCTCTTGATGTTTGAAAAGCACTGTAAGCGTCAGGATGAACTCCTTCCAATATATGCTTTGGCCCAGCATTTATTCGCAAATCTCCCTTTATTAATCTAATAAGCATTTTCAGGTCATCCGCAGTACATTTTTTTACAATCTTCTTGAAGTGGTATATTTGTTCTTCTTCTTTCGTTAATTTTGATAGGTCCTCTAAGAAATCTTCGACTTTTTGGATTGTGAGTGTGCTCTCTGAAGCAGGTTGGACTGTTTTTGATTTGTTAAAGAAATGTTGAATTGTGTCAGCAACATCTCCCTTCTCTAGATGAGTCAACATATCATCATGATCCGTGCCAAATACTCTTGAAAACAGTTTCACTAACTGCTTGCTTTTTAAATTGTAAACTCTTTTCGTAACTTGTGGTAGTAGTAGTTTACACCACAATGAGAGGTTCCCTTTAAACAATGTACCATCTGTGCCAATTCTGAAGAAATCATTGACTACTGCAGTTTTTTCAGTATAAGCATCAACCCTAGCGATTCTTTTGCATAATTTGAAGAATGTTAGAAACTTATCATCGTCAGTATCCA
Organism: Spodoptera littoralis; assembly: GCA_902850265.1. Lineage (NCBI taxonomy): Eukaryota > Metazoa > Arthropoda > Insecta > Lepidoptera > Noctuidae > Spodoptera > Spodoptera littoralis. The sequence continues at coordinate 10,219,459 of LR824542.2, forward strand.
CCTTCTCCTTTTTAGGGCTCACTGTGTCACCATTGCTCGGCGATGCCGTAGGACTAGGTTTAACAGTTGGTGTAGAAATATTTTTGATAACTTTAGCTGTATATTTTCCACTGTTTTTGTCAGCATACAATTTTTCCATGTCATTTAGTTTTTTCAATATTAATTCTTGGTCTTCCTTACTAATGTTATCCCAATTGCCAATGTCATCTATTGAATCTACTCGTTTGGTTGCTGGTCTCTGCTTTAGTAACACATTCATGAAGCAATCCACATGGTGCCATGATTTCATCTGCTGACCATCTCCATATGGGCTGGCAACTAATTTTGCAATTCGTAATTCACCACTAGGACAGTTCGTCTTACACCCTTTACACGAAGCTCGTCCTCCTTTCGCTCGATCAACGAAAAACGGCGTGGATTCGCCCATAGTTAAATATAAGTACACTTGATTTTAAAACATGTATTTAAAATAATATCGAAACTATTATAAGTAAACACGTTGCACGGTTGTTACGAAACCATATGTGTAACTTATTCAGCAAACACGGTCTATTTTACTCAGATCTAAATAAATATTGGCTTATAATTTATAAACCAAAACAATATATGAAACTGTGAAACTAAAAATGTCATTGTCAAATTTAATGACAGTTTGACAGGTTTAGAGACGTGTAGAAGTACCACGTTTGAGTCATAATCGAGATTTTCGGTAACCGAATAATCAACTTGTAGATTTTTATGCACTTCACCACAAATGTGTCGTATTTTCGTTAAACATATTTTTTTTTTGTAATAAGTTCGTGTATTTTTATAAAATACATCGGATAACGTGTGTTGTATTTCACTACAACTTGATCACGGCTACGCAGTACAATAATCGAGTGAACGTATAATCACTCTCAGGGTTTCCTCTATTGACGTTTCGTTCTACGCATGCGTCGGTTTTCGAGGCTCGACTGAATTATATTGCGCGCCGCGCAGTGTGTTTCAACACAATTAATATTTAAAACTTTATACCCGTTCAGAGTAATGTAACTCTATACGCTTCTCGATAAAATATTACTTTGAATAATTTTATAGGGCCTATCCTTAAATAAATTGATTTTAAAAACAGTAATAGTAGAAATTCCATTTTCACTATACGAATTGTTTGTTTCAAGTCAAAAGCAACTATTAAGTTCTATTTTTTCTTCTTTACAGCTTCATCATGTCATCAAGAATTCAGCAGCGACGGCACAAAACACGGCACATTAACTTCACCGCACTACCCATCACCATATCCTCCGAACACTCATTGCCACTACGAATTTTTCGGGAGGGGCAAAGAGCGAGTTAGATTAATATTTCAAGATTTCTACTTATACAAATCTGCTGATGGATCTATTGAGTAAGTATTACATATCTAATATCTTTATGAGTAAAAAAAAACATACAGCCGAATTGATAATCACCTACTTTTTCGGAAGTCGGTTTTTTTTCATATAAAGTAAGCTTTCTATACATAAATCTATACAAATATCAATTTGTATTTAATTGATAGTAGTTTGATAACTATCAATTAAATACAGTTCATGATTGTATACCTCAGTGATTAAACTCAAATATGTAGCCATTTTCCAGTGAAGATGAGTTTGGTTTAGCGGAAGATTTTACGCGGTTTCTTTATTGGGTACCTGTTATCATATTTTACCTACTTAACTACCAACGTTACTTTACTTTGAGGAATTGTAATAGCATCTGTAGTGTATAAGTCATGTTATACTTGATTCGATTAAATTATCGTGTCCATAGTGTGTATGTCACATTTAGTAAATACACAAATTTAATATGATTTGTATGCAATTACAGCTGTACAAGCGTGGATTCGTTACAAGCTTTCGTCAACGTGGACGGGCGGTTAGAAAAGGTAGAGACGTTCTGTGGAATCGACCTCCCGAAGCCTATTATGTCGAATGGACCGAAACTAATGCTGGAATTCCGTGGAACGCAGTCATCAAGATACTCGAGAGGATTCAAAATATCATATTCATTTGTAGAAAGTAAGTATACAGTGGCATTTCATAGACTTATCGATTTACTAGTTTTAAAGTTCGTGAAAAAAATACTGGATTCGTCACTTAATTTAATAAATAAAAACTATTTATTAAACCATTCCATGTTTAAATTACACCTTTATGATGTGTATTGACATTATAGACCATTATATTGTACAATTAATGGAATAACAATCGTTATTTTTCAGATTTCGGAATAAACACAGGGAGGCAGTTGAAGGAGTTTCCATGTGCGTTCGTATATAATAGTAGTGAGGCGCACAATGGTACATTTGCGTCCCCAAACTCGCCGGGACCATATCCAAGGGATACAGAATGTACATACTTCTTTCACGGTGGCGAGACTGAGAAAGTGCATCTGCATTTCACGAATTTTGACGTTGAAGGAGTTTTACCGTAAGAGTCCTTGATAATTTTCGCATGCTTGCATTCTTCATCTACTCTAACATATAATAAGCAATAAACCTATAATAACAAATAGTAAAAGGTGCAAGTTGGAATGCGATAGTTTTTAGCTAGTAAAAGTCTGACACTCCCTCCTGCATCACCCAAGGCTATTTTTAGAAGAAATATAGTATATCTGATTTTAAAGGAGGTAAATAAAGAATACAGACTTACAAAAAAAGAGTATCATTTCTTTTTTTACTTTTAAAAAGGTACTTTTAGCAGTACATAACAATTTTTTTTAAGATTCCATTTTACTAAGTTTGCCTATAGCGCGATAGGTAGGTTATTGTACTATACTAAATATCATTCGATTCGTAAGTTTTTATAAGAAATTGATATTGTCATTGTGTCAAAAATTGAAATATCGAATTAGTTTTAAAAACAATTGTATGAAATTTCGACTAAAGTTTTTTTAAAACGATCATTGATGATGCTCTCAGGCTGAAAGTATCGTTGGACCACTATAAACGGGCAGCCTTGTATTAAATTAAATATATTTTTTATTTTGATCATGGGTTTTTACATATTATTACAGACTAGTTAAGTAAATATTGTGTAAAAAAGAGTATTTTAGCGTACTCTATTAATGACACAGATTATAGAGTACACCTACGTGATATAGAGGACTATACTCTATTTGAGAGTACGGTTGGTAACCCGCCCAGGGCGGAAGGAGTAATTTGATAATTATTCATTAGTACAAAAATGTGTTACAGTTTCTATAGTACATCCATTTTATATTTTATATCAAGGTGCAGCCACTTGGTGCTACTGTTAAGATATCACTAATAGTTAAACTCAAACTAGAATCCCAGAAATTTGCATGCAATTTGAAATGTTAGGTATTTGGTTGGACATGTCAGGTATTTTCATCTATGTAAACTCAGGTATTCCATATTAGTGTCCCATAGGGGAATGCAGATACTAATAACATTCATGCATTTGGACAATTCATCAATCTTTAATGTTTTGATTGACGTACTATCATTTGTCACATTAATCTAATGACTTTTAATTGTTTTGTTTCAGATGCCAAGCAGTGTCGGCGAGTGATTATGTCGAATTTTCAAACTATATGACTGAAGACAATAGATTCGGTAGATATTGTGGACAAATGAAAGAGTTCCACGTAGAGTCTGAGAGGAATTTCTTCAAAGTAACTTTTAGGTCGAACGACCGATTAGATGGTACAGGTTTTAAGGCAATCTATCAGTTTTTAGAAGCTACTGATGAATACCGAGCTCCACCTGTACAGGATAAGGCTTCACATTCTTTATGTAAGTAGTTTGAGCTCACAAATACTTACGGGAATAACAAAGAAATTACTACGTCGAAACAAACATTGCTTGAATATAATTTACAATCCATCTTTTGGTATAAAACTTATGTTGAAGTTATGTTGATTGTCCAACTCAGCCATGAGTTTATTTTAGTCATAACAGCAATGGCTAAATTGTATACATTTAAATTACTACTTTGATTAAAATGTATGATAATAATTTGACGTTTCTCTTTTTCAGGTATATTTGACCATTTTCTAATGCTGCTCATCCTCGCAATACCACAGCTGTATCATCAACTATATCATTAAATAAAGTGATATTAGATTAAATATTATTAAATAAAAATAGTTTATAATCCTGTATATTTTGTATAATAGTATGTGCCATACACCTGTAATTACGTAGATATGCAATATTTTCTATAAAATCGCGTCTTATGTTTTCTTCTATTGTCTACCAACTTAAAGCAATACCGTACGAAACACAATAAAGATTTATTCATAATGGCACGTCGTAAAACGAAATAAATGATTTGAATTAATTGTATTTTTATTGAATTTACAACTTTATGGAACTAGAATTTGTAAATTACTGAGATCAACAGTGACAGTGACACTCAGTCTAGTCACCTGATTCTAGTCAACAAGCATTGTCTTGTCGTAGAATCGTCTAAGAAGTCTTGACTTGAGACTTGTTGACTTGAGAAGTCAACAAAATAATGTATACATAGCATTAATAGGCACATTTAAATGAGTAGGTGAAATATTAGCAATTACGTCTGCACCGTACGGACACCTCGGGTTCGATTCCTGGTGTCTCAAATACAGTAATGAACACAACCGTGTTTATGTCTTACAGTATTAGGTCAATTTATAATATAAAATACACGAAAATATACCGATACTTAGAATAGGTGTATGCTCTCAAATCAATGTAATGCTAATGTCAAATTACGTTATAAAACATAGGTAAATTATATTTGATCTCAAGATCAACGATACCATTTTTGACCAACATTTATTGAATGCATAAATTAATGTCAATATTAAGCAAGACAGCTTAATAAATATGTTAAATTACAAATTTGAATTAACTACGTCAAGATCTCACTAACATCATAAATTGCTGACCGTAGTAGGCGGTTTTAGTTACTTGACAGCTTTTGAAATACGCGATTGAACAATTCCGTGTTTAGGAGTCGATTTGAGGATTTGTTAGTAAATAGCTATTAGAATTAGCACGTCAATTGCTCAGTTTCAAACTATTTTATAGTAAGTACCAATAAACAACAACAAGACAAACTTGCATAAGAACATTAATGTTAAAAATGTTAATAACTGTTTCCTATCCCTGTATCACAAAAGTAACTTAATAAAATTGTTGCGTACAACATAATATACGTAGCCATAAATATCTAGGTATACTAAACCGAACACCACAACAATAACAAATTGGCTGCTCAAAGTTATGGTATTCACAATAGTATTCATTACACGGATTGTCAAACAGACATTAGTGAATGTTACTCTAACCAGTCTTCGCTAGAACGAAGAATTTCAATTAACTAGGTATTGTGGTGCATAATTTCTCGAAGACAGTTTCTTCCTGCCTACACCCGATCTACCGCTAGTTACATAATCGAGAAAATGAATCTGCGTGCAGTAAGGATCAAAATGAATTGCATTTTAACACCATAATCTATCTTGGTAGCTCAATTTTTATAAAGGAGAAGTCATACAGTATTGTGTCATTTCGGTAGTGACCGTATTAAATAATACTTAGACCGTAAAAATAATATTTAATGACAATAACTTTTTTCATAAACAGGTAGATACGCCGAATTATTTTTTCTATAACACTTCCTAAGAAAGTTATTCTCATCGTATTTAATTGTAGAACTATAGTTTTAAATTATTAAAATTTGTTATTGAAATACGGAACTCAAATAAGCTCGATTTAAGGTGGATGGATGATGATCTCAAATGCCATTTTGTCGCTAGATGGCGTAACTTCCACAATTTGGAACATTTTCACGTTTTACGCCTAACTTCGAAATCTTTAATAGATAACTTTATTGTTCGCGAAACCTAGGGCATTAACTTGATTTTTTAGATAGTCGTTGTGCTTGTTATCTGGTCTCATACAAAGATTACTACAAAATAAAGATTTAGCCGCTTCACTTTACTGTTTACACACACATGCAAAGTAAATAGTAGTAACTTTCGACACCACCAGATGTCGTTATACTATAAAAATATTAATTTACATACTTGAAATTATGTTCCCATCTATTTCTTATTAGTATAATAATTGGTCTAAGTATACTTTTGTTTCTAGACTCGATATCTAGCAAATTATTCATAAAATTTATTTTAGGTAAAATAGGTACCTACACTGTACACTATATACTATACCCCTAGACCCTACACCTGTCGCGGAGAACCTAACGGGTTACCGGGGCTCCGGCTCGACGTGCAGGAGAAGGAACGGGGTGGTTTTTAGTCAGTAAGAGTCTGACACTCCCTTCTGCCTCACCCAGGCGGGAGCAGTCATTCGATGATTTTCCCCCCTTAAAAAAAAAAAAGACCCTACACCTAAAAAATTGTTGTAATGTGACTGAACCTAAATTGTAATGTGTAAATAGTGACTTTACTAATAAATAAATGAAAGACTATATTCCATTGTAAAGCTTTTTATTGTACCTTACTATAAATTAATAATATTTATTTAGTAAAACTAAGTTAACATTTTCATAAAATAATCGTTTTATTTACTCTCACTACATTTACTTAGATAGTTTCCATCTGGATTCAAACCATGGAGTCATACCACCATACAAAGATAACATAATTTTTTAATTGTTTTGATATTTACTTAGTTTTATAATTTTAAATTTAGTATTATAAAGAATTATTATGTATGTAGATCACAATATAAATAACATCATAAGTATATAAACGGCACATGTAAGTTTGCAAGTATCTTACATTTATTTATTTCAATTAATTAGTATAACATTACAGTCATAAAACCAACAACAAGTGGTTGCTAGCTAACCATAACATTTATTTATGTTTCAAGAATACATTTATTTACAATTTTGAACTTAAATATTGTTTTACAATTGAATTGTTAGGCTGGTACCTAAATGCATGAGGCAAACTTATCTACACAGAAAAATCTTATGGACTAACAAAATAACACCAACTATACATAGCTACGTGCAAAAATAGCTTATTAATTATTCTATAATGTTCACACTGCTGAGAATCAGGCTACACAAAGCAAAGTGCCGGCTTGGATTCGAACAATCAACTCGTACCACCATACAAAGATTCTTATATATTATAATAAAATGTCTTCTTTTTGCAGTCACCGCCGCCACCGCCGCGCCATATCAGTCTTCTGTTTATCGCTTTTTACTTCCATTTATAATTTCCGTGCAATCTGAATCAAATGCTGGAAGACGCAGTTTTCGCTGCAACAAATGAATTTACACAGTTTTGTTAGACTATTCTTACTGAACCCACACCTCAGAGCCCTGAGAAATAAGTTAGGAAATGAATAAGACTTATATTTTTATACCTTTTAATTCCTTGATGTCCAGACATTTAGCATTTTTCTCAACTCTTCTCAAAATAATTTCTGGCAGTACACATCTTTTAAAAACTGTCACCAACTTCGGCATCATAGTACTGATAAATTCCTCATTCTGGTTAACTTCTATGACAGTCAATGGTTGGGTGACTGATATATAGCAAATGAAGTAACATTTATTCATTTTGGTAATTCGCAATTGACCCTGGACCTAGAATCAAAATAATAATAGCTGTTAAAAAGAAACAATCCAAGAAATACATTATTTTTATACATACATACCAAGAAATAATGATATTTGATAATAATGAAATAATAATAATGATATTTGATAATAATGATATACTTACTTGATAATAGTAATTATGCTTTTTGTTCATAACTAAAACATCATTTTCCAAATGAATAGGAAAATTTCTATTTTCTGATGCTTATCGAATATTTTGAATATCTGTAAAAAAGAAAAGTTTTTAGGCTTACGCTACTGAACCCTATTTAAAATATTCACGCGACAAAAACTAGTTATTTGTATATTTTTATTATCGAATAATTTTACCATCAGGGCTAGCTACTAAGAATCCAAATTCTTCATTAATGAAAAGTCCTGATGGCCTGACTATTTGCCATATTATTGCATAAACATGCTCTATGCAACATGTTCATTTTGTTTTCCATACATCATATCTTTAGTACAAATATTATTTTTATAGAGAATGCATTTCACATGATTGTGACATGGTGTGGCATTGGTTGGAGTGTAGCAAAGGGTGTGCAAGGAGTTTAGGACTTTTAATTATTTTTTCATCAAAAATGATAATTCTTATAAGTGGCTCGGTTTTTCATTTCTATCGTTTAGTATACCTAAAAATAAGATGACTATTATCTAGGCACTTTTTATCTAGATAAAAGGCTTCAGGTTCGCCTGAAATTGAGCCCTAAAGGTCAGTTGGGGGAGTATGTAAAACACTTTTTGGGCACCCCAACACATTTGGTTAGGTTAGGTTAGAACTGTGACCCTCATAAGGCCTAGATAAAAGGTGTCCAAATGATTTTCGCTTTATTATTAGGTATACTAATCAGTGAAAATGAAAAACTAGCCATTTATAAGAATTTTCATTCTTGATGAAAATGAAAAATAAAGTCCTAAACTCCTTGCACACCCTTTGCTACGCTCTGACCGTGGCATACGACGTTTGCATACCTAAAATGAACAAAGTGACAATCATTATTCTGCAATTTGTTAAAACTTTCTCAATACATAATAGGTACTAACCTTATCGAGCATAACGACCTTTTCTAGAACATAAACCAATGAGTATCAAATAAACTTCACTCACGTAAATCTGATTTGAAATCCTATAGTAATCTGATTTCTTCACTATAGATCACTAAAAGAACTTTCATGATGTCTTATGAATGCGGCTTGCACCTTTTTCCTTGAATTTTGCGGCCCTGAATACATAGTATGTCGTATACACGCAAGTTTATTAGTCGGGTTCATTTTAGGCAGTTCAGTTGCAATTCAATCTCAACATCAAATGTATCTTATTTATGAAATGTTTCAAGAAATTTGTAATAGCAGATCTAATCTAACACCACCATCAAGTTGTCAAGTGCAGTCAAGTTCTATTAAGCAGTGTTGCCAATTGCCAACACGACTAATACAAAATCTGGGAGACTGCTACTGAATTAAAATGTCAAAATTATTCTAAATACTATAAAACTATGCTAAAATACTGTGCTAACATTCTTCAGTGTGAAATAAAACATCTTTTAATTTGAATCTTTAATAATCAAGAAAATTCGAGTAAGGAGCATTAAGAAACATTATAATACAAGTATCCGTACTTGTTGTTATATGTACTAGTGTTTATTAATATATTTTTTTAAAAGTAATAATAAACATGGTAAATATCCCGTTTAAGTTGTAATGATACTGGTGTTTATTGTTTCGTGTGGATTTCATGACAAAGTCTCTTCCGAGCCCCTTTTCTTTAGTAAATAAAGCTCGTAGTAAAGTTTCGTTGCTAAATTGGTGTACGGATTCTTAAATATTATACCAAAAGGTTAAATTTTGCGTTGAAGTTATAGTAATACCACATTCTATTGCCATTTATTTTTTAATTCAAAGTACGATCTTTTAAAATGTATGGTACAATCTTCCAAAAAAATAAAGTTGGCAACCCTGCTTGACGCACTTTGTGTATGTGTATACATGCTAATAATACTAGTAAAATAAGCAATTAAGAAAAATTTAATAGTTTGTCTGTATATTCACTATGTTGCTGGTTTCACATGATTTAAATATGATCTAATCAATAGATGTACGTAGTACCTACGTTTCATTATTGTGTAGTAGCTTCGCTAATCACCTGATTTATAACTTACTTATACATCAAATTCTATTCTCTGATTTTATTCAACCCAAACCAATGGATTAGTACCTAAGAGTATCAGAAAATGTGTTTATCAGTATCTTCTTACATACATTACAAAGATTTTTGAATCTGCAGTCAAGGAATGTTAGTGTGTACTAGTACAGGCAGGCTGCAATCACGGCGTCCTGACCTATCGGTTGACGCAGGTCCTCACCAGACCAAGGACACATCGCAGAGATATTTTTTTCACTTTATGTAAAGCATTAATTCTCATCCCATTATAAAAAACATTTTATCAATCGTTAATTTTAACTCCGTGGGTAAACCCGCGCGCCGGTGCTAACTGCTAGAAACACAATATTCTGGAAATGATTCGCAAGTTGTCAAGATTCAAGACATCACGCATGGACGGAATGGCAACAGCGCACGGGCTGCTTCTTGACCGGCAACGTCGCATTCCCGCACGCGTCACGTCACATTGATGCTTGTTCAATTATCGGACAGCGCCATCTATTATGAATGTTTACCAATTGTAAACTCGGAACACAACAGCAACCAAATTTCTCGGTGGTTCTATAAATTTCTATCAGATGGCGCGATTCAGGTCACTCACACATGCAAAGACTTATCGTTTTTTATTCGGTCTAATTCTCCTAGAAATACAATTTTTTAACAAAATTTGGGCTATACACAAACATAATACATTATAAAGTCTCATTATAGTTCCTTTTCTTCTGCAGAAACTGTTTATTTACGAAGATTTCCGCACCTGAAAAATGTATGGCGAGGTCTAACTAGGCATCCACCTTAAACACAGTCGTGTAATCTTTCCACCTCTACTTTCGCCTCGGTTCATTGCTTGTCGCAGAGTTGTATACCGCGTTGACAGGTGTGGCGGCGCCACCGTCGCTTCGTTTGTTGGCTATTCACGCGCGATCCCCACTCCGTTTTACGTCAAATCGAGTTCGTTCGCCGCTCTCTTTGGTGCCGGTCGGTAGGCTGTACATGGTCGTTACCCAAATTCCGCGAAACTTTGCCGAAGTTAAGGGATGTGACAGGAAATAACGTTATTTGAAAATAATTGTGTGGTATACTGTGTTAAAACGTTGTTTTTTATTTGTGACTAATAAAAGTGTTAGGTCGGAGTGGTACTGTGAGTGTGATTGTGGTCACAGGTGTCGCATTCCAGGGGGGACGCCGACGCAGCCTCTGTACCCATACAGTAGGCAGGTGGACCGCTAGACAGCCCTATTTTACTCGTAAGTAATCTATCTTACTTTACCCTTTTAGTAACTAGATAATGAAAGCCTTTGAAGTGCGCCATGTGTTACGTACGCGCCAGAAAGTTACCCCTGTTTTCATTTTAAACTGAATATTGTACGTATTTAAATTAACTAGGTGTAACCTATGTCGTTTACCTGCCGAGATAAATCTCGAGTACCTACATATTTTGCTAAAGAAAAAACTTAGAATAATACAGTTAAGTATACAAGTATGTAGGTAGGTACATATATAATGGCCTAAGTAGGTAAGTGTAAATAAAGAATAACTAATGGAATTTCGCGACATAGACAAAATACGTTTACTTAACAACTATGTTTTTTGCATATTTTGCCGTTTAAATACCTACTTAGAACCTTGCTCTTTCCCGCTATTTTCTTTTACTATCAAAACCGGTTTGTATTTTCGTATCACTAAACAAATTTGGGTTTACCTACTTATTAGATTCTCGATAACTACCTATTATTTAAAAGATATAATACCTATTATGTAGTTTCATTTGCGTGATTATCAATGGTGCATGAATGTTCCGTAATTTTAATTATGGAACAATAATTTATTTAACTAATAGATATCTTATTTACTCACTTATTATTTTAGAGTAAAATTGAACGCTGTCTAAAATAATGTTGGTATACATACCTCTGATAAAGGTACTGTTATTATTACATCTATGGTGCATACACAGTGTATATAAAGGTAGGTATCTTTTATCAACCAGCCAGGTATGATTTGATGGGTTCGTAGTTCCTATAACAGGTTGGAACTTTAAAGCAACTTTTTTTTATTGAACGATATCTGTCACTGTAACTCATTCGTTCTGCCATTAAATCGATTGATGGTGTATTAAATCGTCAATTTATTGCTTAGTATTTCCGCTTTTGAATGTATTCTTTTTGTGTTCATTACAACTGTGATCGTCGTTTTGTATTGATTGCTTGACACACAAGCTAGGGCGAATCGAATTATTAAGAAAAAATGGTAGGTAAAATGGTGCTGCAGAAAGATGCATTTGTGATTAAAATCCTAGGTCTGAGTAGGTATTCGTAGGTGCTTTTTCTAACCTGACGTACCTACTAATAACATAACATGACTAAAAAAACGGTATTGGTTTTAAAATGATCTGTCTAAAAATCGAAATCTTATTGGAATCATATTCCAATCACCTTTATTCTCATTTAAAAAACATCTAGGTACTAGGTAGTTCTTCAACCAATAACTGTTTCTCTAAACATCACCTTGCTTGCTTGCTTACTTTGTAAAGGTCTGTATTGTTGTGAAATAGCTCAGTACAGTTCGGAGTGCTATGTTAAGTTACGGCCGTCGTAAATGTTAGTAGGTATTAAACCTCAGACATCATCGACCTCAATGATGTAGGTTACTAAAATCTAATTTAACGCGACTGAAACATCGATAGTTTAAAACGTAAAACCATACAGTAAAACCTATGCGATTCTTCGAACTGGCTAAAAGGATAAGTTTTCAATAGTTTTTTTATCAATCTGTTGTCAAATACAAGAAAGTACTACTTAACGTACTTTTATTACAATCTTAGAATAACTTCTATTATAAAACCTTCGTTTTTTTTTCCGTTCCGTTTTACTAATCGTCACACAATCTATACATCATATTTTATATTGGATGTCGTCTTTATTCCCTCGTCATCACAATTTAGAATGAAGTGTTCCAAATTTTAACTGCCAAACTTCAATGCAATAAAAAAATCTTGCATTAAAATAGCATTTCAGTTTTGCATCGAAATATTCGATAGGTACCTACAACTACTTAAATAAAAATTTTGCAAGTTACTTATCTATCTATCGTGTTTATATTATTACCCGCATAGGCATAGGCACTTTGGAAATACCCATATAGGCAGTAGGTACCTATGTCTATTTTCTAAATGGAGAAAGTCACGGACTAAACAAACCATCATGCGAGTATGCTTACATCTTGTGGTTTATATCTGTGTAAATGTAGTCATCTAGGTACGTGAGTATACTGAGCATATTTCCATACAATCATCATCACAGATAATTACGTAAAGTAACCAAAATAATCATGGTCCTACGTTCTGATTTCCAGTTCAATAAAGACTAGACACAACGCGTTTTGAGAACGAATGCAAAGTAACTCAATATTGGTGAGCTGGTTCACCCCTAGTTAGTTATAAGTAATAGAAATATCGCATTAGGTAATTACATTTATCACCAAGCGGACTTTGGTATTGTATAAAATACATAATCCCGTAGTCAGAAAACAACAATATCCCAAAAAACCGGTAATTCCTCTGTTGTTGCGAGTGGACGGCACTAATTACGTAGGTACCATCAGGTGATACATCTTCTCGTTTGCTATCAAACCCATAAAATACAAAATCTTATTTTAGTGACTTAATATCATCAATTTTCCCACATTCGAATCGATATTAAGTAGTTAGGTATCGGTATTATTAAATAACAAGTAAAACTTGTTCTATGATCTGAATTAAAATAGGATTTTATGGCAGTTACCCATTAGTCCGAATTTTAAAAAGTAGCAATGACTATCAAAACTACTTGACTTGCCGATTTCATAAGTAGGTACCATAAAAATCGAATGGAAACTATAAATAAATTGATTGAAAACCGAAATTGATGTAAACTTTGTAAAGTTGTAATTGTAATATTGACTCTATGTCGAGGTAGAATCTAGAAGTAGGTATTACCGCGGAAGACTTAACAGGTTACCGGGGCTCCGGCTCGGCAGTATGAACAGGGTGGTTTTTAGTTAGTAAGAGTCTGACACTCTCTCGCCTCTCCCGTGGCGAGCGAAGTCATTCAGTGATTTCCCCCCCTTAAAAAAGAGGTAGGTGCTTATCATTAAGACAATATAGGTAACGGACCATGCATTTTACTCCCTCTGCAATGCAAAACTTAAAGGACGACTCCGCCCCACTACATCATAGAATACGTAATTTTAATATCATATTATTCTGTGCCAATGTAATTGAACCACGCTCTTGGGATTAATTCGTAACCCGTTTTTCTCACCTAGTTATTTTCGACAAAAAGTATAGATAAGTACCTAGTTAAACTCGAAAAGGGTTTTACGTATAGAAAACGCATAGTTTTTACGTGAATATAACCTGGTTGGGATACATCTATTATACTGCCACTCAATACCAGCTGCAGTAGCTAGTTATTGCAAACAAATCCTTGATTTATTCATGAACAAAACCTATTTAATAATTTTCCTAATTATTCTTAAAATTGACTTGTCAGCTTTGGCGTGAATTTATCGCCTTAGAGCACACGTTCGCCTGAATAAATAAATGTCAATTTGTTATCTTTTAGCATAAGGTATCTAGCTGTTATTGACAATTCTGGGTTATTTAACTACATAACATAATATCACGCTCTTTATCCCCGAAGGGGTAGGCAGAGGTGCACATTACGACACTTAATGCCACTGCACAATGTAACACCCATTTTTCACTAATTATGTTATGACTCCCATGTAATAGGAGTGAACCTATTGCCATATACCGGTCGCAATTCCGGACTCCGTGCTACTACTGAAATTTTTTAAAAGCTCAGTTAATACCTGGGAATCGAACCCAAAACCCTTCGTCCAGCAGTCGCACATTGCGACCATTCGGCCATCGAGGCAAGTCATTCGTTTTCGTTGGTATAACTACCGAACCTCTTATTCCCTTATAACATTTATAGCCCATTGCTTCGCTTGTCATGATTTAAAGGTAATTTTTTGATCCTATAACTAACATTGGAATTTGAACTGTGTGACATGTAAAAATAAGTTCGAAACACGAAAAGCGGATTTAGTTTTTCCACAGAAAATGTAGGTTTACCTTGGGTCTCGTGTGTGTGGATTTAGAGTTTTAGAGTTAGCAATTGCAATCTGAGTGTCGACATCTTTATTATTTATTATAATGAATAAAGATTTATTATTTATTTATCTTTGTAAGTACCAAAATGTATTCAAAATTTGTTTAGCGGGTTTGAACGCAAAAATCTAACCTTGAGTTTCATATCTGTAATTTTTACAGTTAGCATTCAAATGCGTATGAAATTCATAAGCAGATGACACAATTGTTTCATTAATGACTATAGTTATTTAAAATAAGGAACAATCAAAATAAAAGTATGATTGTTTGATAACAAACTTCTCTGCAATGTTACCTACTGTAAATAGTTATTGTTTATGGAACATTCTAGTTTTGATTGTTTGTAAATATGTTTACATAAGGTATTTTATTGTTATATGTGCGTTCCTAAATATTTTCTTTTAATTTCGATCATTTGACTGAGTGCATACTGCCAGACGATTGCTGATCGCTAACATGAAAAATAATGCACGGATTTGACGTATTGGATTTTTTACATCAAAATATTAAGTCTTAAAGGTTTTGCTGTTTAAAAATAGATTAAGTAGTTACTTTTGATATTGTCAATAGAATCACGAAGAGATGAGAATATGGAATTGCGACCATGCTGAACTGTTGGGTTTTTGAATTAAAAACAATGAAATTATGGATTTCTATTATCAACATAACAGTGAAATAGTTATTTGAGATCTTAACTATTGCGAAAAAAAAAACATCAAAGTACGTATATACTACGACACGAATTCTGACATTTATTTTGTTTTTAGTGAGATTGAATTGAATTTTTTACTTACAACAAATATATTAATTTGTTAATGAAATTAATATAATTCAGAATCGGTTTTGGGGCCCATGTAACCCCGGGGCCCTTGTGTAACGATAAAAAGGTCTAGAAAGAAAAAAATGTTTCCGGACCTATTTCGGGGCCCCTTTAGGCCCTCTGCGATTGTCGACTGGATTCTATGACCAGATCGCCCCTGCACTGAGTGTAGTTTCGTAGTCTATTCGTACTTTTGTAGGTACCCACACAAACACTATGATGACTAAATAGTTTCAAAATGTCGTCAGAAATCTATCACAGATCTGTCATGAAGTACAGCAGCTGATCTCACGTATCAAAACAAAAATTGCCAATTAATTGATACTATCATAATTAGTCGCTCAGTATCGCGCTATTGTCTTAGTTAAAAGTCGTTGCTAACAATGACTATCTGTTTAACGTCTATTGTGTAATGATATAAGAATTGTACACGATTTTATCATGCAGTATTGTTGCGCTTTTTGTTGTTTCACACTGACATAGTTGAAGCTGTGTATGGTAAGTAAAAGACTTCAACGCGCAAGGTTATACTGTTGGTATAATGTTTTGTTGTTATTTCGTGGAAGTTGTTACGGAAATATATTGATTTTTATTAAGAACTGTTTGAAGACCAATCATGTTTAGATTTTACGATTTATATGTTTATTGAGAACGAACTAGTTTGGTTATTTTCATTATTGGCTGCTCGTCTTACCCGATTTTCTTACAAAATAACAAATAGGCACTGAACTACTTATACTTAAACTACAGCTTTACCAGTTGTTCTTATTGTAACCAAGGTTCAACTAAGTAAAGATAATACAGAAATAAACGACATCCGCAGTCGTATCTTGATTCAATTTCTTTGATTCCCAACACAGCTGCTTCCAAGATAAGATAGTCAGATTAGACCAGGTTTTATTGAATTATATTATCTTATTGTCTAAAAACCGTTAGTTTTATCTCTATTAACGATACCAGTTGTAACTCGAAGGTAAGTAATGTTTTATATTCGAATTTTTAAAAAAGGACAATCACGAATTTTGAGGATTCGGGCGGTCTAACCGATTATATGACGTGACTCTGGGCCAATATAAGAAAGAAAGAAAGAAGGAACATTTATTCAGCACTTCTAAAAGCATTATGCAAATTATTAATTATTTAATACTAGCTTTTGCCCGCAACTTCGTACGCTCAATCCCGTTTTCTCATGTTTCCATAGGATTTTCAGGATTTTTTCTGTCTTAAAACCCCTAAAAGTAAATAGCGATTTAAGCGATTGAGTACCGTAAACCTACGAACTATAACTTATTATTAAGCGTAACACAAAACACCTCTGTTTACCCCTTCGCAGATAGAAAGGCTCTCATTGTCTAAAACCGTTACATTTATCTCCATTAACGCTACCACTAATATCAATATTGTGAAGTTAGATATTGATTGCTGTTCGAATGCGGTTAACTTCAGATCGAATGATCGCCGGCACATTTTATTTGTCCTAAGGCGAGTCTACTGAGCATGGCCTCGTTTCCTGGCTGTAGTAATAGGAAGATATGAACGGGATCTGTAAATTAGATTAGGTTTGCGCCATTTATTTATTTATTTATTTATTTATTATTGTGATGTTAACACGGCTTTACACCAATTACATTAACACACATACAAAGAGAAATCAAAGAGAATCGAACGGTTACAATAACAGAAAAAGAAAAAAAAAAGAAAAAAAAAATGAAACATAAATAAGCGTCACATTAAAAAAAAAAACAAAAAATACAATTAAAATTCAATTAAGAAACATAAAGAAAAATTAGACAATTACAATAGTAAATGACAAAAAGGAAATATATCACAGTAAAATGAAATCAAAACATTTAATTATACAATTCAACACAGACTTCAGAGACTTTCACAAAAACTGAGACAAACCTTTTTAATAGCTTTAAGCTCGTCCATGAATAGGTCGCAGTCAGGGTAGGCTTCCACGAGGCTATTGAGCGCGGACAGGATGCGAGGAATGGGGGACGATGCCCGGGCCACGGTACGACTTGCGGGCACGGATAGTAGACGGTGCCTCCGGGCGCGTATGTAGTTATTTGGGGCATACAATCGAATCAGCTCACTGTGGAGATCAGGAGCATCTATGATCCCTCTGCAGATTTTTAGTGTGATGTGAAGTTGATTGTATGCCCTTCTAGTATCCAACATATTAAATCCTAAACATCCTGCAAGGTACTTTGTTGGATACATGTATGGATAGTAACCCAGAGAAAATTTGTAGAGGAACCTCAAGAATTTCTTTTGAACTTTTTCAAGTAGGAGTGAATAAGATGCCTCGTATGGACTCCAAATGCAGGAGCTGGCCTCCAGTTTGCTCCTGACAAGAGTATTATATAAGAGTCTTATCACGTGTGCATTCTTGAAATCTTTTGAATTTCTTAAGACGAATCCAAGTCTTTTGAATGATTCCTTAGCAACCGTGGCGATATGATCGTGAAATGTCAACTTCTGATCGAAGACGACACCCAGGTCCCTCATACTTGATGATCTGGTTATAGGTGAACCATTTATTTTATAATCAAAGGTGATAGGGTGCCGTCCCCGACCAAAAGTCATGACGTAACACTTAGAAGGATTGAAATCCATTTTATTTGCAACTCCCCAATCATAAACCAGGTCTATGTCCCTCTGAACAGCCTCACAATCCGATATGCTGTTGACACAAGTGTAGAGTTTTAGGTCATCAGCATACAGAAGACATTTTGCGTGTTTGGGAACATCTGGGAGATCGTTGATCATGAGAAGGAATAGTAAGGGGCCAAGGATTGAGCCTTGACTTACCCCGGATCGAGTGTGGTAAGTGCTGGACTCGTAAATTCCTAATTTCACATACTGCTGACGGTCACGAAGGTAGTCAGCCAGTAAGCGTAATAGGTTAGGGCAAATACCTATGGCATAAAGTTTCGCGAGCAAGATATCATTGTTGACGCGGTCAAATGCCTTTCGAAAGTCGAAATATAGAACATCAACCTGATGACGTCTATCTAGCTGTGATGAAATATACTCCGTCAAAGTCAACAAGTTAGATTCAACGGATCTCCTACATCTAAAACCATGTTGTGCGTTGTTAAGATGTTTTTCGACTTGTTCATATATAAGTTTATGGAGAACATTTTCAAATACTTTAGCAGGTGACGATAAGACAGCAATAGGACGGAATTCCTCTACAGCTGTCCTGTTCGACGTTTTAGGTATAGGCGTCACGCGCGACACTTTCCATTGGAGGGGATAAAATCCAGTCTGAAGTGATAAATTAAATATGTGGGATAAAGGAGAAACGAACGAATTCTTGAGATGCTTGAGAATAGTGGGTGGCATACTATCCGGGCCTACGGAACTACTGACTTTAAGTTTATTTAACCCATCTAAAACATCCTTGGACGAGAACTGAAAGATGTTTATGTAATTGCTATTTTTGGTAGTGTCTGAATTACCAATGCTGGTGACATTTAACAGTGGTTTATCCGGCAAAAACACACTGGCAAAAAATTTGGCAAAAACCTCCGCGGCTGCAGTACCGCTGTAACTATCGCCACAGTAGCTCACCGACGGTTCAAACCCTCCCTTAGATCTCAAACTGGATATATGTCGCCAGAATTCACGCGGGTTTACTCTAATATTATTCTCTACACGTTTGATATGCGTTTGATATGCATTAGCAACGCGATATTTTAAGGTACTCCGAAGATCTGAGAAAGGCTTATAGTCTTCAAGGCATTTAGAGCGCTTCCAAGTAGCGTGCAATATGAGCTTACGTTTGACATCTTTAATTATGTCAGACGTAAACCATACAGGGTACCGCTTAGTTACCTTCCTTGAACGACTTTTCTTAGGCATGCAAGTATCAAAAGTATCGTAGATAATATGATAAAAGGCATTCACCGCATCAGCAACGCTAACGGCCCGCAAAACAGGATCCCAAGATGTCTCTGATAATAACAAGTACAGTTGCTCGTAGTTACATTTGTAAAAGTTCCAATCTCTGAAAGGGTTGATGTTGCTAGGATCCATAACATTCGAACAATGAACTGATTCAATTCTTACCTCAACTTCCAACGGAGGGTGATATGTATCTGGCTGAACAATACCATCAACGCCAGACACAAACACTTCGTGAAAACCTTCCCGGACTAATATGACATCCAACTTTCCACCATGAACATTTAAAATATCATTTTTGTCAACTAAAGAACAAAATGACAAGAAGTAGCAGTAGTAATTAGTGATATTATTAGATGCACTATTTAGATTAAGATCACCCATTATAACAACAAAGCCCTTAAAGTCATGTATGAAACCTTCGGTTTTGCAAAACCAACTCATGTAATCTTCATCATTAGCACTAGGTTTGATGTACACAACACACACTAAGAATGCAAGGCTATGCCACGTAAAGGACGCCCACAAATCTTCGCCGCTCTCGGTTTCGTACTCTCGTCTCCTGCGAAGCACGAGAGGCGCTCGCGCCGCTAGTAGGACGCCTCCACAGGGCGCATTTCTGTCACGGCGCAGGATACACCAGTCACCAGTTTCAATCTCAGAATCCAAGACCGAGGAGTCCAGAAAAGTTTCAGTGATAGCAACAAGGTTTTGCTCCAACAGGGATAAGTGGTTGCGCCACGTTGACAGCTTCGTCTTCAGACCTCGCACATTTTGGTAGCAAACATGTATGTTTTTAAGACTTTTATTGTGTTTGTCCTGCGGACGTGCGAAAGGGCTCACGAAAGGACGGATTTTGTAGTTCGTTTATTTTGGGATTTGGGCTGTTCCTTTTGTAATTCATCCAAGGCTTCATTCTAGCATTCATTGGCCAGATTTCGGCAGAATAAATCCCGGCACAAAATTCAGCTGGAACACCGATTTTATAAGATTTATAATCCCCACGGGCCTTTAACTCTTCAACTGAACAGGTAGTGGTAGGATACAACTGAGAAAGGTATTGGCGAACTTCATCAACATCGGAAGCCATGTTCCAGAGGTGAAAGTATTTGCGTACTTCTATAGCCTTTAGTTTGATCGATAGAGGATCAGCAGTACCCTGTAACGGTTTTTCGCGCTGCCTAGATTTGCGCTTTTTAACTTCAACCCATTCTCCGTCACCCTCAGCATTATAGTTCTGACTAGGTTCGGCAACGACCGCGTGATTCAGTGTTTGACTTGCTGGTGTTGCGAGGGTAGTTTTATGTTTTTGGGTAGCTTGTTGGTAATGCTGAGAGTTGTCCACCTTTTGTTTAGGTACCTGTATGGCTGTTGTTGGTTTAATTGTTACATCTGGGCTACACGATGAAAAATTTAGTCTACGCTCATTTCGCGATGTGTCGGTTTGGATATTAATTTTCTCATGCTTTTCAAGCTTTTCATTCAGTTGTTTTACTTGAATAGCATATGCTTCTAACTTATCTTCATGGCTGCTGATTAAGGTCAATGCTTTTGTGAGCAATTCTTTAAGAATGAACATCTCTGACCGCAGATCATGTACTTCCGATATGAATGCAATGTTACCATCAACATCAAGATAGTTGACATAGTTGCTCGTAAAGGTAGTCGACTTATTCTTACGCATTGTCACATTAGGGTCTTGTTTTGTGCCCACGGGAGTAAACGAATTGTCTCCCCCTTTTTTTATAGCGCAACGACATTCTGGACAGGTCCATGTATCGATATCAATATTTACTAGGCTCCTCACGCCTGTGCACATGGGATGGTAAAATTTGCCACAATTCTCACGTGAGCAACGCAGAACTCCCTCGTCATCATCAATAATACTATAGCATGCAGAGCAATTCATAATTATGGCGTAAGCAGATTTGCAAGCAAGAAAGAATATTAAGTGTGTTTATCAGTATGCAATATTTAACAACAAGCGGTATTTGAACGCAGCACCACCCAGCGCAGCCGCGCGAGAACGAGCGAGTATTTGTGCGAGAAGGACAGCAACAGTGAACGGCGCGAGCAGCCCGCGTAGGTGTCAGTGGCACGGCGGTTAACGATAATTTTGAAAAAAATAATTGCTTATAACTTTGCTTATAGTGCTCGAATTAAGGTTAAAACACTTGAGTTCAACACAGTACGCTATTAACTACACAAAATGATAAGTTATTTGTGCAATCACTAACTTTTGACCACTTTTAAACAAATAAATAGCGGAGGCGAACGAACGAGATGTTCCCTTCAACAACGCGACGGTGCAACTCATCTTACACCTGCCCTTTTTTGAATTATTATTTGATTATATATTAGATATTCTGATAGATATTCTGTTGTTTATTTTAGGTAGAATATAGTCTTCATGGTTGTCGAGTGAAACAAGTGAATTCGTTTCTGCAAATAGGCTACAAGGCAGCTCTTTAACACGTCAATTTTTCAAGCGATCGATGAGGTCGACATTTCTTAACTGACTACTCTGAGAAGAAATGCCGAAACAAACTCAGAGGTCCGTCTTATGTGTAAAAGGTTATGTGTGAGAACCAAGTGCAAGTTTATTCTGTAGTGGCCTTTTGAGGAAAGAACCACAATAGTACACAACGTCTTTAAAAGTGTATTTATTCAGTATTTACTTATTTTTTGTAGTGTTTAAAGACAATGTCAAAGCATCCATTAATCATGTCATGTGTATCCACGTGCCAGCTTGGTACAAATTAAAAAAAAATGCAATATCGAAGTCGACTTTGCTGTGCCACCTTCCTAATTTTTTTGCCTGACTTAACAACTCTTTTCATACTTTTCATTTAGCAGATCGTTGAAAAACAAAATGCCACCAAATGACTGACTCATCGACACCACTCATACCAAATTGATTTCTCAACTAATTCTTCAGAAACTCGTATGTCATCAACCACACAGCGTTTCTTTAAAAATATTTCCTAAGCTAAGTTAAGCAAACAGGTTCATTATTCCAAGAAAAGTCTGATTTAATTTCTCACGAGAATACCGCTGCTAAATACGGGCAATTGTGCAAACACAAAACATTCCTCTCGCCTGATAAATATTTAATTCGAGTGGTACCTGTTAAAGTACTTAATGTTCTATCAATATGCAAGTGCTCCATTTTCATGCATTTTGTTAGAAGTCCGGTTGGAACCTATTTATTTATTTAAGTACATGTTTTATTAATCTGCCAATAAAAACATAACGTTTAAATTAGGTACTCATATTTCATGTCACATCATCGAAGAGAAATAGAATTAAAAAACCGACTCCAAAAAACCAAAAACTAATAACAAAAAAAAGTCAAAACTAAAAAGCAAAAAATAACTATCATTAGTACTGATAGGTTACCCACCCACTGATACGTAAGAAGTCGGTGCCATAAGCTCATATCATAATAATATAACTTCCTCAGACCCAGTAAGCGCGGTCATAATTAGTTAATTCTATAGTTATTATAAAAGCAATTAAATCTTCGTTTTCAGGAATAAAACCAGAGACGAAGTAAAGCTTTGGATATCTGAAATTGTAATTCTATGGTTACGCCTGCGTGTGTCATACCAATTAGAAGAAAATTTTGCACCTCCTTGCCATAGTATAAAGAACACAGTAGGTTATCTAAGGCCGCCCGCCGAGTTATTAGCCTACTCTTGCGTTGATCCCCAGGGTTGTCACTTTTACTTTTAGTTAATATTTTCGAACAAGCAGCACTTGATCTAAATTTATGAAATGAAAAGCATATTATGATTGAATATTTTATCAATTTATGAATTTAGTAAAAATAAAAAGCTTATAAAAAGATTATTAACTTCTTAAAATAAACTTTAGCTCTATACATAGTATTCAGAAAGTAAATTTGGGAATACATTTATATGGAAAAATGCGACACGGCCACGCTCTTAACAAATCAGATAAACTGTGAAATAAACAATACAATACCACATTTTCTTATAATATTTAAGTATAGTAGGTAATTACATTTCTGGTTGAGTAGGAACTATGAAGAATGATAAGAGTAAGAATAAGTAATCTCATCATCAAGTACCTACAAATTATATTATGCTAGAAAAAGTGACTAGCTTACCTTTCCTGTTCAATAGGTAATCTGAACAGAGACAGTTCTGGAATCGATTAATTATTAAGACACCCAAACACACAGCAATACGTTCTTCTACGGTTATCAGACATTTTTTATTTACAGTGCCGAAAAGTGATGCGCGCGCGAACCTCGTGCAGTGTTAGCCCTGCCTGGCGCATTGAGAAACGGGTCGAGATTTTGTTAAAGTGTGCGTGCGTCGACGCATAGATACTATGGCGCACACATATAAGCCGCGCGCGGAGCATTTGTATGAAGATAACCTACTTTGTTCTTTATACTATGTCCTTGCCGCAGATAGGGTACATGCGATAAATATAACCTAAGCATAATCATATAACCACCTCATAATCAAAGAAATTATCATAATAAGTAAGTAGGTACCTTATTAAATGGACTGTGCTATCCCACGCAACGTCTATAAGGGGATGAGATGTTCCCATAAAATCAAGTTATGATCCGATCTAGAGGCTGCGATTATGTATCCTGCTTACTAAAGATTACGGCTATCCTCACAATTAAGCGGCGGAAGCACCTTAAAGAACTGTAGCAATAAATGTCGAAACTAATTGCGTATAATGTCCTGGACTCGACTCCCCGGAATTACGCAATAGAATTATTATTATGAAAACGTATTTGCAAAGGGTTTATTCTGGGAAACTAGTAGAAATTTCTTCGTAATTAGAGAATTCACCTCAATTGGAGTTTTGAAACCAAAGGAAATGGAAATGTCCTGTAAAATATAATATTATTCATTCAGAAACTTTTGATGACAAAACTTAGAATTGTTTTACTTATGTTCACTTTGGTATACTTTCAAATATTGCGTTAAATCACAACAAAATGCTTTGATTTTCCAGATTCGTATCTCTAAAAGTTATATCCAACTTGTTCTGCTAAAAAATACGATTGTCAAACCGTCACGTTCTTCAAATCTTCAGAGACGATCAATCTTGATTCTTTATTAAAGTTAATAACATTTATCACCTGGCGGATGTCTCCATCTCGCGAAAATATGGAAGAAGAAATTATGGTCCGTTTTTATTGTTGGCCATTGGCCTCGAACAAGAAATCAGCCGCTTGTTTTTTGTTGACCCAACTGTGTTTGCCAACCGGCCACAGAAATACACAGTGGAGTTAAAAGTCAATAATATGAACGCCATGTCTAAACCGTTTTTTGTTAAAAACTTGATTTTTATACCTCCTGAACAGTTTATGTAGGGAAGTAAGTTATGCGTGGCCAATGAATTTCATACGGATGTCTGAGGCGAGGAAATAATGGCACGGTTTTTTTGGTGTATTACTTTTGGTATTCTTGAAGTGTCATTTAATGGTAGGCATCAAAAAAACATAGCTTAGTTAGTAATCCCTGAAACATGGTTGGTGACTTAAAACAATTATGTTCTCATTCTGCCGATCCGAAGCTTCTGTTAAAATGTGAATGTATATTCGTGTAAAACACGTTCTACTAATTTTAGACTAAAACTTATTTGGAAGTTTTTTTTTTAAAAAGAGATTTGTCCCCGATGCTGCGATATCGTCCGGTGTGGTGGGTGCGTTTAGAAACATAAAGTTCACATACACATGACACCCAGACCAGGAACAACAATTTGTGGATCACACAAATAGTTGTTCCGTGCAGGAATCGAACCCTCTACACCAGCCAGTTGCCCAGCCACCGCACCAACCGTGCAGTCAAAAAAACTTGAACTAGTTTACCCTTTTTTGACTAGTAAATCATTATGAACAGCAACCTACCTAATATGAACGTACTGATTCTTATCTTAAAGTTCTTAAACTTATATTATTACTAGCTTTTACCGGCGGCTTTGCTCGCGTCACAAAAGGATAAAAAGTAGCCTATGTAACTATCCATCCCTTCAACTACCTTCAGTTAAAAATCACGTTAATTAGTAGGTACCTCCGTTCTGCCGTAGGCAAACAAACAAATAGCTTTCCGCTCGCGTGGAATTTGGTTATATCGCGCAATTTACATTTTTCCAATAAGTAGATAATTCGTTGACTGGTTTTAAATGACATACAACGCCATCTATACCAGTACATACAGCGCCATCTATTCCAATCTTTTTGTTTTTCCTAGGAAATATATTTTTTTCCGGGATAAAAAGTACCCTACCCTATTATTTAATCCAGACTTCTAACTTTACGTCTGCAAAATTTCAAAGCAATCGGTCTAGTAGTTACGGCGTGAAGGTGGAACAAACAAATAAACAAACAAACTCACTTTCCGATTTATAATATAAGTAAGGAGTAAGGATGAAGATAATAATTTGGACTGAAAACGAAATGGTTTGCACGACACAGATACCTGCGCAAATAACTAACTGACACCACACAAAATATTATGATGGATCATTCCAATCAAGCCTTCTGTATTACAATTACTTGATCAATTAGTTTTGATTACCTCATCTCAAAGCATTGTTCTGTCAAGTTAAGGTCGATTCCGATATGCCCTTGCACTATATTCGTCACTTTGTAACCGAACGAGTTTCGATACAAATAACAAAACAACACTAGTGATTATTAATTCGTTACTAACATTTAAACTTTAGTTACGCGCCTACAATTGATATTTGTAGTGGAAATGATCTTCGTCTTGGGAAAGGCTAATAGATTCTTATGAAGGTGTAGTTACAATAAATGGTTTTGATGTAGTTTTGTTGTCTTATGGTCGAAATTAATCATGTATTTCAATCCAAAATCTTCGTTGAATTTCTCTTAGAGCTTAGTTCGATCCAGAGATTTTGAATGATTTCGGTTATTCAATCATTTATAGACCGTCACTAAAAGTATTTCGATTAGTTTCTGAAAAAAAAAGTGAATTAATTGATGAGTAATGAGCAAAAATAATAATGCATCATTTTAAAAACGCTTTTTAATTGAACATTTTACAAGACAGAAATGTCTGATACAAAATCGTGGCACAATTAGATGTAGTATTATTAGTTGATATCATAATTTTTCATCAATAAATCAAAGGTGCTTTAATAAAATAACCATGCAGCAAAGTCATCACATCACAGTAAGAAATGAAAAAAAAAAAACGCCAAGCACACGTCAATCGAATGTCAAACCTATGACTACATGACGTAAGATAAATTCTAACGTTTCAAAGGTTTTTTTTTCTTATAAGTATCTTTGAAATGGCAACGGCACTCATCGGAACTTCTTACTGGCATGGCTTTTTTATTTCTTTTATTGCACGAAGGTAGAAGCTATGATGTTGGTACCTACTGATGTCTCAGAAAAGCGGTACTTTTCTACGGTGATATAAGGTATTTGAATCGATACTAAGATTGTTCCAGTAAAAGCAAAAAGTGATTTAACCGTTCATAACTACTAGGAAAGGAGACTTCAAACGTATCTACAGAATTCCAAGGTTTTTTTGTCCATACTTTATTTTTTCATATTATTTAAGTAACCAAGTGACTGTCTCAGTTTAGTAAAGGTCAATTGCTGCACATGAAGATATTGTCTATTTCCAAGTCTCCCTTAAAAATATCAGTCTTGATAGTAATGATTGACGAGAAATATTTGGAATGATATTTAACATTCTTCAAATCAAATCAAATCATTTATTTGCATAAAATGTAGGTGTTTACAAATAGGTTGTTACAGATATAATATAGTAGCCGTATACATTTTGCCCGTTTATTGGCATGCAAAATATGGTGAAAAAGCTGTCAGATTTAATATAATAGCAAGCAATAATTAAGGTTTACAAATTCAATACAAACAATAATAACAATGTCAAGAAATACATAATGTTACAATAATGTCAAGAAATACGTAATGTTAAAATTTATCAATCTTTCTGACTCCTTTGAAATTTTAATTTAACTACTGGTAACTCTGAGGATGTTAAAACGTCTTTTAGTTTAAACAGTCAATTAATTACCAAAACTTAAAGCCTTTTAATGATCAACCAGACATAACGGACCGCAAAAATAATAAGCAAAACCTCTTTCAACATCTGCATTAATCAAAATTTCGATTAACACTAAAATCAAATGCTAAAACCGCAGCAAATTATTCTCAGAAACCACGTCTGTCTCAAATAGCTACGTGTATCAAGAATTTATTGTCTTCAAACCAAACATCATGGCATGTTGCAATCGCATTGTTATCTGAGCTTGAAGTGCACTAATCTAACCTGTTGAGGAATGTAAGGCCATGTCGACCAGCCTTTTCTAAGACACGTAGGACTCCATTAATCTGATGTGACAGCTATGAGAATTTGCATGACTCTGTGCATATTTTAACCACGCGAATCATGGGACATAGAGTGACAAATTGGGTAATTAGTTCGGAACCACGATCTCTGATAGCTACTTGGTTTGTTGCGTAATTCTTTAGGCTGTGGCTTTAATCTGCTTGAGTGGGGTTTGGATTTATAATCCTTCCTTGTTTGTTTGTGTTGTGTATTGTGTTTCGCTGGGGATAAGCTTAAAGCTTGTTCATAAATCGATATTGTCATAGTTAATTGTGACATGAAATGGTTGAATTCTTAATTTGCTTGCATGATAAATCGTTTCTCTTATCTAAACTCAAACTTAAATACCTAATAAATATATACTTTGGAAAAAAGTTCAATCTGATATCAAGGGTTGTTTTTACTTTGGAAATATTTGCTTGACTGTGAGATATTCATTATCTTCGTACATAAACCGTTGAGTAATTGCTTTAATTCCAATGAATCGTCGTTCAATCTGCATGATGACGTAACTAATCCTAACACAGTAATCTATCCATTAAGAAATTACCTACAGAGGAACAACGTTTGACTAAATAATAGCCGTGCAACAAGACACGACTTCTGATTTCTACTGCAACAATAAATCTAATACTTAGAACGCGCCGTGTTGGAGCTTACGTTTGGCTGACGAGGTCAAATAATGTTAATACCTCCACAAGAGCCAGTGTATCGCCTTTATTTATGTCTACACTACCATCTAACGTGCATTTGGCATTTTAATGTTTGTCAGGGTTAAGAACTTTGACTGGGAAACCGTGAAACTAAGCATGAATGTGCTGCTTGGCTTTAGAAAGCTTTAAAGACTTTGTTTGGTCCACCTTATAACTCGCATCTACTGATTTATTGGTCGAGTAGCTAGTCAAGATCTGCGAACGATGTAATGCCAAATTTTAACACAATCTGTGGTACAAAATTTGCTTTCATAGACCGCATCAGCGCTTACCACCAGGTGAGATTGTGGTCGAACGTCGGCCTATCAAATAAAATAAAACCTAGAAAAAAAATTGGAACTAGAAAATTCATTACTTACCTGCCCCTAAAACTGCGATTTTCTTTATTCTTTACTCATCTTTCATCGATGTCAATCAAAATGAATGATAGGCAATCTTCCATATCCAGCTCATTCAAGCAAAAGAGATAGCGACAGGTGATAATAAAGTCGTGTATGTTCCTCTTCATACATGAAATTATGAAGACTAGTGAAGGGCAAAGATTCACATGAAAATGACGAACAAGAATCTCGTCAGTAGCCCCTTATACTATCTCGTTCATCTACTTCACTACTAGGGCAAGCTTACTGAGTTCCGAGAGACGTATGAGTTCTTATGAGCCCAGTTTAGTGGGACATTACTGTCATTTGATCGTATCTGAAGTTTTTGCAGCTGCCGCTTCGCTTGCTGTATCAAGGTCACATTTTATGCCTAAGATAAAATGTTATTTCCAAGTCTAGTGGTCTTAAATGAAGTTTTTGAACTTACGTACTTGATTTGAATCTTGTTATATTCAAAATTCTTTGTAATTCTCAACAATAACATGGCGTCTAGATTTCTGTCGAATACATTAACCCATAGATCCTAAGCGGTCACCGGTGACCGCTCTCCACTAATATTACATTACATTATAGACCTTATTTCCAATGTTTAGAGACTACTTTTGTATGACCAAATTTAGGGGATGGATTTCAATTGGCATTTTTTGTTTCGGTCATTGGTTAAAATTATCGATCTGTGAGAGGTGTGTCTAACACCTCTATTCAACATTTACAAAAAATACAAATGAGATGTGTTACGATTACGATAGCTGTAATGTGATCTCTAAGGACAGGTTACTAAAGACTTGTGTGGACGATTTTACACGGAATTCGTCACGCAGTTTTTGCAATGGACAAATCGGGCATCAAAAACACCTAAGGGCTATTAGTGTTAGCAATTTGCATCAAACCGTGCCTTGGTGTCAACACTAGAGCTGGAAATCTGTCACAATATAGTTCGCGTGACTCCAAGATAAATTTTACGTAAGTAAAACCTAATACAGAAACAATGGCTACCTAGTTCAGCTGATAAATTATTTCCAACTTATAGGGTCATAATGGTCATAATCGACTGGCAACTTTGTAGGTGGCGTTTGATATCGTTATGTCAACTAGTGTTATGAAATGCTCTATACGTAGGGTACGGTGTTTTCTTAACTTTCTCAGTGTACTAGTTAAATAAGCTTTCTTAGTTCCCTGATGCATAATTTATCAGGCAGGTGCTTTGTAGGAAAGATTGGTTTAGTTTTATGTTTTAGCTTTGTACGTACTGAAGCCTACCACCAAAATTTATATTTGTTCATCATCTTGAGGTTGGTCCCTAAAATTGACGATATAAGTACTACTACATGAATAAAAACCTTGTTTAAAAAAAAAACTATACACTCTTCTTAATCAAGCCCAACAAGTTTTTTACTTAACGAATTAATTTTCTCTTCACACATGACACTAATGTTATTACAGCTATTAAGTTTCGTTTAATAGTTTGTATTAAATTATTTAAATGCTAACTGATCTACTAATGATATCAGCCGGCTGGATGGAATGTACTCTAGATAGTAGTCGACCTCAACACTGCGCGAGGACACCTTGTGGTGACGACCATATTACTTTTACTAAGTAAATGATTAATTAAATAATAATTGGTACTTATTGTTCCAAAACCTACCGAAAAAGACCGCTTTGGAAAATAAAGTAGTTCTTGGATTAATGACAACTTATAGGATGTTCTAATTAGAAGACCAGAAGACTGAAAATAAAGAAACGGCAAATCATCTTCTTTAATAAAGAACACTGAAGAATCCTTTCTAAAATGCTATTAAAGTACAGTATAGATGCAGCATTGTGACCCATTTTTCAATTCAAGGGATCCAGATGTTATGCTGATAGATCCAGTGTAAATGAAGCAGAATGTAAAGCAGTATATAACTGGTTGATCAAAAGTCTCCTCTATCAGTCATTTTAACCTCATCATCTTTAATGCAGAGGATGTTTGATAATTGTGTCCGAAGTGTGGTCGGCTGTAATACATTAGCGTAATTAGCGAAAGTATGTGTACTTACACACCTCTTCCTGCCTCCAGGGAAAACTGGCGTGAAGTTGTTTGAATGTATTAACCGAGTACTTACATCTAGTTATTCTACCTAATTAACCTATTATCTAGGTTAGTCCAATTAAACTTGTTTGAAGGGCATATCACACATCGTAGCCATGTCAATGGTGTAAAAACGAA
Organism: Spodoptera littoralis; assembly: GCA_902850265.1. Classification (NCBI taxonomy): domain Eukaryota; kingdom Metazoa; phylum Arthropoda; class Insecta; order Lepidoptera; family Noctuidae; genus Spodoptera; species Spodoptera littoralis. The sequence continues at coordinate 10,250,806 of LR824542.2, forward strand.
GGTATAACGTGGGCAAAAAATGAACAGCTACCTGTTTCTATGAGTAGATAACATAAATAAGGTGTGCTATTTGAACACCATTTCACGTCATTCAAAATCTGAGATTTTTGGATTTTGTCAAAACAATTTTTATTGTCTGCTAATCTCCGACTGTGTGTATTGAAAATCATCGGATCTATCGAAGTAGTTACTAATGGAGAGAAAAACAGCCAGAACCTGATCTACTTGATGACTACATTATGACATAATAAAATTATAAGCAAATAAAATATCTACTCTTGTATGATACACCTGACCTTTAAGCTAACCTATCACATAATTGCGACGCTGTTTTTCTATAAAGAAACATTATTATTTGCTCGTGACTATCTTAACCTTGTCCCCGTCACATGTGTAACCTGCAAGTGTTTTATAAATTGTAAAACAGTATTGGATTGGCACCTATAAATAAAGAAAGATAAGGTACATTGATCTTAATATATTGTGATCAAAAAAAAAAAAAAATGCAGTGACATTTGACATAGCTAGTGCTAATGGACTTCTTCTATAACTAGTTATGTGTAAGAGTTTGGTCTCAGTAACTTGGAAGTAAGTGTTAAACTTGTGTTCTACGCGCGCCACGCGAGGAAGGAAATCAGCCTCCAAGGGTTGCTACGTGGTGGTACCTGCCGCAAGATAGCGGTAGGTCGAGGCCTGCCGGGTGCGGTGAATCCGCAAGGGCGTCTTGGATCACGGCCACAGGCACAGAAGGAACACCGCTGTGGTTTTAGCGGTAAGAGTCCGTCACACTACCCCGTCGTCTCCAAGACGTGGGAAGTCCATGAGGATTTCCATTGCGTTATAAAAAAACGGTCTTAGTAACTAATAGGAAGAGAATGCGATCTATAAACCGGACATTCCGAACCTTATGATTTTACTAAGAATTTTGCTATAAAAAGTAGACTTTTCAAGGTTACGCTCTATGCGGACTTAACTTAAAGAACAGGGCCCAATCTATATCAATTAGCAGATGAGACCGATTAACATGAGATTTGTAGAATCGAAAAATGAACATTGTAACTTAAAAGTTCTTCTAATGCCGATAATTCCTTTGCTACCGGTAAATGAAGACGTCATTGCTTTACTTTTTTTATTTGTACCAAACGATTCACGCGACGCTTTTGTATTGCGCTTTGAACTAATATATTTTTTGCCAATGAACGTCTTTACTTGTGAAGACGACTTTTTGGAATGGTCTATTATCGCCATCAAATCGTTATAAGTACCGCAATCCAGTGTATTAAATACGAAAAACTACAAACCTAAGTCGACAGATATTACACTTCGCTAAGAGTTTTATTTTCTGTGGAACAAAAAAAAAATACTGGGACTGTCAATTTAGATCGTGATGCAACGGTTGGTATCACAACTGCTTCGACAACGTTTGTTGTCCCTGTTTTTACAATACAAACTTTAATAAGCCTATCTCACTCCCACACGCAAGCGACACATGCTTTTTGATTGGACCATCAACCTGTTTGTATAGGTGTTTCATCGAGAGATGGAATCGAGTCGAGAGTATCCTGTGGACATTTTTTACGCTTATTATAAATAGTGTCTCTGGCAATAGAAAAATAAGGACCTATAGAACGACACGGCCGTTTGAATGCATTTGGAAAGCTTTGTTAAAATCTTTGTGTGGGAATTCAGTGGTCATAATGACATTTTTGTGACTTAATTAATGCCTTCAGCTTGAGTATGTTGCGCCCCTTTGTTCCCATCAAAAGCCAGGCTATTATTTAACTTTCAACGGCATGTTGTGCCCATAGCCAGTGGTTTATTACCTGAGCATGTCTCGCTAATTAGGTTTTTGTATATTTTTTCTTACGTGGTTTTTGATCAAAATCATTTTTTTTATTTAATCAATCTTTCGTGTACTTTGTTAACATCAACGCTGCATTAATAAAATTACATGGTATTAAACAAGTACCGTTTGTTAAATAAAGCATGCCGGCGATACTCCAGTTCCATTTCCCAATTCGACCCTAAAGAATGTAATTAGCCGTTGCTCAACTGTTCCGCTCGATCAATCTTTGTTTTGGGATTCCAATCTTTTTGTTTTATCATTGAACGTCTTTATTACGTGTCATTAGAGTCTACTAAATGGAGTGAAACAACGGGAATCTTTCAATTAACGCTGACGACAAATGACGTTTGCGGCTCATCGGGCAGGAACGATCGGTCGGCCAGTGTTTAAGACACGTGAACAGTCACCATGCGTCCATGGAATTAAGTAACTTCAGCAGATAAATTCGAAAGATAATGTTTTTATAAATATTACGTATAAAATTTTATCTGCTGTGTTAGTTATGTTCTTTTTTACTGGCCAATGGATTTAGCAATGTACCACTGATACGTATCTGTTTGAAAACATAAAGCTTGCGTTTAACCGGATAACCTAGTTACATGAGTCAAAGATTTCGCAAGTTTTAAGCTTCAAGATGATTCATTTTACATCAGCAATATTCTGATCACTAGTTTCTGGGTAGTTTTTATTCAGTACTGGTTATGATTGCTTCGAACGTTATCGGGTATTTTTTTATGTCGTGAGATTGAGCGAGAATAAATCGGGTTTCCTCCGGCTTGTCTGACCGCACCAGGATCTATCCTGCGGCTTCTTTGAATGTGCTCGAGCACCGTGTCGTTACTCCCCTCTCCCTCCCCGACCAGACCACCGCACCGTCGAAACCTTGGTCCTCGGAACCACGGTCTATCGTCTTTTGTTTATTAAACACAATACAAAACCAACACGTAATGGGTATAAGGCACTCTTGTGTTTACTCTTTTTTGGTTCTCGACCAGTGTAGTCACACTGATTTATCACAAATAAAAGTTGCTCCAGTTCGAGATTTATGTATGAGCACCAATTACCTCTATGTTGCAATTGTGAACGAACGAAAGTGTGATGTAATAGTTTTATAGCTTAAACATGACGAATAGATTATAATGGGTTATTATGACCAGGCCTAAATGGGATCTTATTTTATCGATGTTTACTGTCACCACAATGGTGAAGTAACAAGTTTATTGGGTCAAATATTGGCGGAAGTTATGAGAAACCACTAGATTTGGCAATGGCGAGCATTTTTGTGTCTAAAAAAACGTCGAACTGGTATATTAACCATTGGAGCAAGTAATCGATCGAAATGTAATAACAATAACTGAACAATTGAGTGCACTTATCAATACTTATCTAATTCTGGGATGTCAGGCCAATTGTTCATTGAAAGTTCTGCCACCTTCAGAATTATTTAATGTCATTTGAAAATTGTTGTTTGGGTAATATGTAATTTTAGTTACGATAAATTTATTTGGAAGTTTAATGTTTCTACTCTACTATCAAAAAATTTTCGCACGAATGATCGCGTAGGTAAGTTAATGATGACTGAAAAACAAAACTCGGAGACATACAGGAAACGGCACCTCATTTTATAAATATTTTACCTGTTGCCATGCACCAAGCCTTTATGAATATGTTATTTTATACTTAAACATAATTGCTTAGATCCCTATCATTATTGTGCACGGCGGGATGGCTCCCGGCAAGGGAACTAATCTCGCTTGGTCTTTCGGTCGCGTGAAAAAACTTGGGTCTTTCTAATCGTGGGAAGTTCCGACAACTTTGTTTTGGATAAATCCCATTATGTTTAGAATGACTCTATTTGAAGAAAGTGTTACTTTTGCTACTGTTTGATCTTCGTCTTCGTTTCAAGCAATTTGTTTACCATTACATTGCTCGATTGTTGTCGATTTAGGTTTAAAGAAAACGTGACCGTTTACTGCAGTTTCTTTTTTGTCCTTTTTGTCGGCATTGTCTATAAAACCTTCTAAAACTATCAATAAATCTTCTATTATATTCAAATGATGTACGTCTTTGATGTTACACACTCCGATTTACTAATGGACATCTAATTAGATGGTATGGTCTGTTGCCTGCTTTGTTGTCACAGGTTGAATTCCCACCCAGAATTTATGTCTTTATTTCAAAAGATTTTAATTTGTTATCCTTAACCTTAAGTCCAGAGAAGAGTTGGAACTAGGAGACATGATTAAAAAATTATACTACCTATGTGAAAAGATCAAGTTTCATATTTACTAAGTGCATTCGATGTGTACTTACGTTGTCTTTTCTCATCGTCACACCAGCTACACACGAACCAACGGTCACCCGATACATGCGTCATACCTCCGGATGTGGTACCCTTACATCTGTAGAACCTGTTTGAGACAACGTACTTTTTGTCCCACTATCTCGTCCATTTGTTTGCCGACGCAGCCATTAGCCGACTGTTTGATGTTAGATGTTTTGATAGAGGAATGGGTGCGGTTTTATTCATATAGCCTTGCGATTTCTGGGAAGGTATGAGGTAAAAACTAAGATTCGCTACGTTAATGGAGGCTTTAATGAGATGTTTTGACATTCGTTTTGGGATTGCTATTATGTGTTAAGTTTTTGTTGAAAATAGCTTTGAACTCATCAGTTTTCTGCTAAACATCTTTGAATGTTTGTAATTATTTATACAGTATAGAATCTATACTGTATGAAAATATGAACATTCAAAGATAGATTTTTTATCAAGCTATCAACTTATTACACCGCTTTTATGTGCGATCTTTGATATTTTACTTACATCCGCTTCTGTTTCAATAGTGTCATTAAATTATCATTATAATATTAACTTATATTAAACATCGCCATTCCTGCTAAACACGACAATAAAATTATCCAACGCTTAAGTGACTAAGTAGTCCGCATCGGTACTAAACATCTCCGCACCATTCACTAGTATGAGAACAGAACGATACTATAAAGTTTAAATTGCATTTAAAGCATGGTTCACATGTTCCATATTCCCGTTCTCCCACGTAGTCCCCTTAGTACCACACGCGATCATCAATCTAAGGCCGGAACAATAGCCGTTGGAAGACTTAAGAGCCGCGAATTTTTCGAACCGAATCGCAGACATGTGATGAGTGCAATAGTATTTGGATTCGCTGATGTGTGTATAACTTTCGATTTTAGTGTTGAGAAAGCTTTGTACGGTACCGGCGATAGGTGTTTTGTTTGAATAACGAGTATTGACTCTTTTACTTCACCTATTGTTATGGTTTAATGATGTGTTATTTGATGCGTCATTTTGTTGTCATGCTGTAGTGGCGATAAATAGGAAGCTATATTTTCTACTTTCTTTCATCTTGGTCCTTTGCTTATGAGCCTGAGGTTAGTAGCTACAAAACTGCATACGTATGGATTATAATCGATGTTATTTATAGTTTAGCTTATCGTCTTTAGATACAAAACATACTATTAGAAATTCGGTCTTCAAATCATCTTAAGATTCATACCGCCAAGGTACCTGCACGTTAATACATCATGAGTCTATCTTATTAGAAAACCAAACACAAATTTGGCGTTTTAATCACAGTTACACAAGTTTTATTCAAAAATTGATGATTATTACTTTAATCTTTCCGGTAAAACAAGTTTGTCTATAACTTTTTTAATAGTCGTTGCAGTTGAGTAGGTGTTATAAGTTTTTTATCCGGCTGTTTTATAATTCTTAATAATCTGTAGAATGCAATTCTAAACGTACGCTAATCTAAATCAGTTTTGAGGTAGTAAGGAAACCTGTTCGTTGATGTCATTCTCCGAAAATAACTACTGCATGCAAGTCGTTAGGCCAAACCCTACTAATTTGGAGACTTTTTGTGGGTTTATACTTAAATGGTAATACTTGGACGGGACATCAACGATTATTCCATTTTTGGGTCGTCATTGAAGGTTCGGTTGGAAAATTCTTTAAGTGGAACTCCTAAACGGTAGTCATTCAGAATGAATGGCATGAGGTTTTTCAACCGCAGCTCTAGCCTAGAATGTCACTTGTGGGATGCATTTCTAACTTTAAGGTTTAAAATAGTGAGCTCGACAGGTTTGAATGATTGGCATCTAGATTAATGAAGATACACAGAATAGCCGTAGTACAAACAAGATGTTTCGTACTACAATTTAAATAGATCGCCTTTGTTTAGTTCTCCCACGAAATGCGATAACGGAACAGCACTAAATGGTAGGCAACTACTTAACTACATACGTCACTATTCTACGTGCGAACATCCAACGCATTATTATTTATATTCGTGAGAGAGTAAATTGAAATTTATGCCAAGTTGACAGCTCAATGAGACATAGTTTAATCGAAACAATGTCATTGGCAGAAGCTGCAGTTGATTGGTTTATCGGCAGTTTTTGTTTGCAAAGCCCGTAATGCTAATTTAGTAGTACTGTTATGTGAAATGTTTAAGAGTTAGTGTATGGCGAAACAAATGGATGGATAGCTCGTCTTTTCCCTTATTTGAATGAAATAAATGAGAACACGTACTTGGTTTACTGCAAAAATTAGCTGTATTTTAGCTTTCCGAAGACGGAATGATCGTTAATGTTCATTTATTTCCATAGGGAGTTGTGTCATTAGTTTTATCAGTAAAGGACATGTCTTCTGCTAACGTCCACTGACTTGTCTCAGGGCTAGTGTTGAAAATTTTGGAATGGAATTATTCTATCGAGTGAAATTCTATATTGAGTGGTGTACTTTCATGATGATCATCATGCTCATAAACTTGAATTCACAGACTAGACAGGCTTTGAATCAGATCAATGCAACAGTCAGAAATGAGTTTAATTTCCATATTACAGATAATACCGGCTCTTAAATAACGATTACGTGGTTTGACCTTCTTTTGCTTTTTATCTCATTTCACTTTTTATTAATTTACATGGCATTTAGTTGTTCACTTACCGTTGAGCAATTTAGTGGCTTTTTATTGAACTTTTTGAGGTCTGTTGGCGTGGCAACATAACTTTTGAAACTGTGTTTTAACTGACTTTAGATTACTAAGTTGATTAAGTTTAGGCTGCCCAAGTCCCCTATACCGATGTGTAATTTGCTACTGCGGATTTATGTCCGATTGTCGTATTTATTGCATTTGTCGATATTTAAACTGTCATTACTGTCAAACATCGCGAGGACACCGGTGACCGCAAACTATTGTTCTTTAATTGTGTCTATAATGACGGTACTCAAAAGGTTAAACTCTTGGTAATCGTACGAAACCTGGAACATGCATCTAACGTTAAGCAAAAGACACTTTATTAGGACTCGATTCATAATTAGCTACCCTTTTCGAAAATAGCTTATCTATAATTATGTAAGTTGTAGCATTAAGCCCTTTCATTACATGTATGTTTTAACCGACCTGATTTCCTGTTTCAAGTTTTAATCAATTGGCTCATAAATAAACTGCTAATAAATGTCACTTACGGATATTATGATTTTCACTTAAGTGCTTTTTGATTTATATTTTTAGAAAGGGGCTGACGTTACGGGACTTTTTTGTCTTAGTTCAAATATTTGTTTTTAATAAAATGAAAGCTATCTGTCATCCCTTTATACATAGTGTTCATTTTTTACAATATCATACGTGGATGGTGCGAACAAAATACCTTTTTATTATTAAACACGTCTTCATCTATTCTTTTACACTTGAATCAATACAATACCCTATAATTAGCATGTGATCACTAAGGTCATCTCCTGTCAAACTTATAATTAATAACTTTTTTGCGTGACCAATTAATAGGAACCTTAATTAACATTAATATAATTGATCTGTGATTTCATAGTGAAACGTGTATTAGTCATTTTATACATATAGATACTCGTGAAGGACATTTCCTTGAGTCACTGAGAAAATAATAATAATAATCGTAATCGAAAACTGAAAATATTAATAAAATAAGAGAAGAAACTGAACACGTGTATAATTAACATATAGATAAATTCAAGTCTGCATATAATTAAAATAAATTACAGACAGCAATAAGAACTGACTACGTCATAGGTCAAGAGTAAAACGCTGAACTTGAAATTATTGATAAAACCAAAGCCATCGCCGTACAAGGTAATAATGTCAAAAATATACATGTTAATGTTTAATATGGAAATTAAAAACAAGGTGATATGCTACGGTATCAAATTACAAACGAATAAGAAGAATAAATATAGTTAATCGTCTACAACACAAGATAATTTCTGAACATCCACCTATTTAAAAATACGAAAGGCAGCCAGTCACTCAAGTAAGATAACGCACGCCACTATTGCTCTATTCTCGTGCCAATAGATGAGGTGACGCCACCAATCTGATTCCCTCACGGCATGCAACTTTATCGCTTCCGCCTGCACCGGAGCGGGCGCCGCGAACCCAAGTAATAGCGGGCCTTATCTGAGACAAAAGGACCGACGCCACTATACCATGTTTTAGTCCGTTTACCCTATTTATAGGATGTTGTTTTTGAATGGTCCTTAGTTCCGATAACAATATCCATATTTATTTTACGTCCATGTCTGCCGTTTAAGTGTTCTATAAAAGATATCTAGAAAGTATCCGTGGCTATATTTGTTTCTTCTTTATCTATTCCTGTATTAATGTGCACTTTCTTTTGTTTCAGGTTAGTATTTCATTCAACTATTTCTCAGACATCGCTATCAAGTACTCCAAGCTGTTTGGTAAGCGATCGTATATTAACTTGCTTTCCCAATTAATCTTCTTTATCCCTGTGTTTCACTTGCGTATCAGTACCTGTGTTCGTAAAGGAAACTAGTCCTGCGTTCCTTGCGACCATTATTGATGATTTAGATAGTTTGTTGGTCTTGTCGCTTTAAACTAAATGTTGAGTTGAGTTTGTTGTTGTTACTATTCGTATCAGAGGAGTCTTACTAATTTTACCCTCTCTAAGGCTTTCAGAAAGATACATTGCTTTTCCTGATGGGATGGTGTAAGTTAGCAACTTTATAATAACAATATATCCCTTTTTGGTCTCATTTGAACAAACCTATAACATTCTTATGAATAATTCGTGATACAATAGTTCCAAGTGGTAAATTCGCATTTCGTGACATCTTTACCGCTATTCCGTAGTCATACAGTTCCCAGACCGTTCACCCAGCTTCTATTCACGGCTATTACACTATTACGAGCTTTTATGCAAGCAGAAACCAAGTCAGTCACATCATCGGAGTTCGAACAATGTCAAGTGTTCGCTCACAAGCATTTTCCCGTTGCATTCATTGCCATAACGTTCAGCGATTCACCTATTTCGTCTAATGTTTTTATGCAACGCGATTTGTGCATAAACTCATCCATTATTGGTACTTATGTATTCCTAACATGATTTTTAAATCGTTTCAGATTATATGACATTTGAATTGCTGATCGTGGGTTTTGAATTTTGATTTTGTTCACTTCATTGTTGTGCTTTTAAAGTTGCTTTTAAAGTTTTACTGCTTTGCTTAAACCTTTATTGTTAATTTACTTGAAAGTTATTTAAAATGTGGGACTTGGTGAATTATAAAAAGTAACCATAATTATATTATCGTTTCCTTGTTTCTAATAAGCATACATTATAGTCAAATTCTAACTAATTAAGTAAGCATGATAAGTCTTCCTTAATTTAGTATAAGTATAGTAATATTTAACTTCTTTTATGAAAAAATAACTATGGCATAAAATAACGGAAGTTAGCCGTAAGACTTCTTTATAAAAAGCAAAGATTTTTTCGGGTTAGTTAATCTATATTAAAGACCGTGATCCGTCTGCTCGTTTGCCTCCAATTCCATAAAAAAAATTATTTTATAAACCATATGCACTTTCTCTCAATGTCAACAAATACCATCAAAATGACCTACACAATTTTGCATCGCACATTTGTCACACAACATAATCTCGTGCATCTGGCAGTCTGCGCACGCGCCCGTTGACATGCATGCCACGCACGAATCGGATAGCATCGCGAACATTGGTCCCTCGTGTTTACAAGGATTAGGATTATCAATATCCTATTTATTTAATTCAGTTTGCTGGACTTTTGTGTTGCTGGTATGTAGGTATGACAAAATACCTTTACGTTCTCGTCTTTGTCTTATATTTGTTTATAGGAATTTGGAATCTAATGTGATATAAAAATAGCGTTTAAATTCCATATTTCAGTATTATTTGCCTCCAGCTCCAGATAGCCATGGATGGCATCGAGCACTTTCACCTTAGCTATTTAATAATCTTGATTATAACTTGATTCAATTTAACTTTCCAAGTCAATTCTTTTGTTCGAGTAAAGATCTTTCGATAACTTTGTCAAATTCACGTCATTCAAATGTCTGTTTTAATCTTTTTAATTGAGAAGAAATTAGGAAATGTTCTACTGAAATTGGTTCTTGACTCTTTGTATGCTTTTATTCAAGTAATGAGATAGGATAACCAGAATCATTTGTGTTTTCCTCTTGAAGTATGGAGGTTTACTTGCAATTATTTAGATACAGTCCATTATTCAAATGACTCCTAAATCCTACGCAATCCGTGATGAGAAGGAGGTACTCAGATTAGCGTCCGAGATAAAGTCACGTGAACTATGTCGTTTCGAAAACAAAACAAATTTTAATATAGGCAATTAACCACATTGTTGGTTTCTATAATAACAAAGACACATTTAAATATTCATGAAGGTTTGTTAACTTCAAATCAAGGTTTATAGTCTTAAATTACGATCGTTAAATCGGTCAAATTACAAACAAAATTATTGGAATCTTCCGCATTCCTTCACAAAGCAGCAATTAGGTACTACGTGATCAACTTTCGAATATTTTAGGAGAGGTTGTTTCTAGCAAATTGCGTTCCATTGCCATTTTTGGTCCTTTAATGGGTTAATTTCAAAGCAACTTAGATGAAATCGTGTAGTGTACGTACATACGTCACGGTGCCTGACGGTTGCTCGGGTCACTGCCCGTGAACTCGTCTGCATTTCCTCTATTTACTGGTTTACTGGTGTACTAACCTCATGTTCGGGCTTATTTAGGGCGTGAATTGAATGAATATGCATTGTTTAAGGCAAAGCGTAGTAATAAGTAGGTTCTAAGAAATGAAGAATATGCATTTATGCAGACGGTTAATTCTATTGAAGACAAAACGGTGATATAATCATTGGTGCAAGGTCTCAAGAAATGGGTTAACTTGCTGTCCTAGAATAGAACCCACCAAAAATTAATGGAAGAAGATTAGAAAACGAAAGCACTAAGTAAAACTATTTACCTGCTTAATGACACTGTAATCTCAAAGAGTGTGGTTGCGTTTCACGGCAATTTTTGTCCTATTATTTAATCAAATCATTTGAAACGTAACATGTGAAATGTCATCACGAACTATACTTTGAGCACATTATCATCTTATTAACTAGTTCTGGCATCTAACGATCGTGTGCGAAATAACCCATCTGTTTGTGGTGAAACCTGCGCGCTGACCTTTGACACTAAATCCAAGATGGCTGCCTAGCTGTCAAACTAAATACTCTTACTTTCCTTATCTGTTAACAAATCATATTTTACCGTTTCATAGCCTCTTTTAACAATTCATTGTGCCTTTGATTCGGAGATACTATTGTGAAATCATTTTAAAAGAATTAGCACTCTTTGTTGGCAGAGAATGACGGACTACCGGTGGTATATTGATTGTGTAATTCACACCTATGAATTATGCCTTTTCTAGCGCATCTGACTATAAAAGAGCATCTATTTTTAAACCATGTGGCATTTAAGCTTTCTGTTATACTGAATAAGCATTTCTAATTCGCAAATAATAGTGAATCAGTTTCGGATAATATCGGTTAAGCTATGGAGCGTTATTTGAGTCCATAAACGTAAAGTGCCCATGCAAATCTGATACCGTATTCAAAGTGGAATTATTTAGGCTTTGAAATTTCGCCGAGATGTATTTATTGGTCAAACATGACATTACGAGGAAATCGGAATGAAAAGTTACGTGATTTTATTGTATTTGTTGCATGCGCTATGTTATGGTTCATTTATCATTGCCAACCTCGATTCGTCGGCCGCAGTCAAGCCATAGAAATTGAGCATTGCAGTTTCCTTAAGCGTCCGTTCGTCTCTTATGATTGATATCTGAAGTCTTTCTGCTATTTTTTACTGATTCGTGTCATCCGTTTAAGTTATGACTTGAGTGAGGTGTTTCTTATGAATCAGTGAAGAACTTGTTTGTAGTTTTTATGGGTTTGTTTTATTCATTAGTCGTCGTTCAAAGAACATTCTTGTTCAGTGCTTTAAATTTTTTAAGTATCGGCTCATGAATTTTAATTTGACGAGGTTTAAGTCGTGGTCATTTTTAAACGTTTAAGTTTGTGTTGTTCTGTATGTCAGGGACAGTTAAGATTAGCTTCAGAATCTTGCTTGCTTTCAATAAAGATTGTAAGGTCTTGAGGTTCATGAGTTTAATAAGGCTGATTTTATGGTCTGGTTAGGTGTAACCGGCCATAAATGTCCATAACATTTACGGCTTGAACTCTGTCTTCCTGTAGAACACTGTTTCTTAGCTTTTTCATCGCGATTTCATTGCCATTCGTGATTAAATTTAAAATGATTATGGTACTATCTTATAACTTCTTTACTGTAACCTAATTAATGTCACTCCTACATTATCATATTGTCGGAACTATTGTAACTAAACCTTCAGTATCCTATTATGTCCGATGTCTTAATACGTAGATAAGTAAGATCTTCAACCTACTCGAAGTTTAAATGTATTAATGAAAAGCGTAGAGTAGCATCCCACGCTACTCGTAAGGCTAATGAAGTAACGGTGTTTGTAAACAATGAACCAGAAACATGTATCTGTTCGTAAAGTAATGTTGGAACCTTAGAACAGTACGCAATACCGGGTCTAGTTGTACCAGTCAGAATTACGATGTATTGTAAGTGCGTTCAAATGGTAGTTATGCAAAATTTTCGCACGTCCCCCTTGTCTACCGAAATATTGTTTAGAAATGTTTGTTTGATCTTTGACTCTGAAGGTTTATTCTGAATGTCATAGAGAAGTAAATAATATTCCTTGGATTTGAGCTGTTTATCAAGAAAATATTTTTAGTGCCTTCTCAGATGTAAACTTTTGATGTACCTAAATATCCATATTTAATACCTAGTACTATACTGGTTGGTGGAACTCGGTTGATGGAACTGTGGTCCTGTGAAACCAGATTTATACTAGGCACGATCGACTTTCAAGTCTCATCATGAACCTTGCCAGATTCTTAAGATTAGAGCACCATACTTCTCAACTATAATCGTAAACTCTCTTCATTTGTTTACCATGGAAAGTTGGCCTTTGTGCCCATCCACTGGGCGCCATATAACTGCTTCATAAGCTTTCTTAATGCAACACAATGTTTCTCAACTTAGAACAACGTGGCATAAATAAGTACTTGCACTGCCTGTAAGGTCGGAGGTTAAGCAGAAGAGCTGTCAATACACAGGTGCTTACCTGCCAGCTAATTATGTAACCAATCCGGCAACTGCACTCTACTGCATTGACCAATTGGGGTCGCCTTACAACGTACCTATCTCAATATCTTTCATGGTCAGTGAAGCATGTCATTTGCTTTGCAGATATTTAGTAGATGTTTTTTGAATTCTATTTCGAAGTGTGTAAATGTTTTGCAGTTTTTTTTGTAAAATACATTGCTTGGATGTTCATAATCTGTAATGTTTTGCTCAATATGGTCAACTAAGCCCTCGTTAGTAAGACGTTTTCGGCCAATCACCTAAAGAAATAGACAAGTTCGTTGCCATTTTTTATAACAATATAGATATTGCACAGTTTTTTCATTTGTCTATACCTACGTTGAATTTGCTTTTAATCTTAACAATTGCAAGGACACTCTCACTTTTACTTTAGTCCTCGTGTACTTAACACGACATTACCGGAAGAGAACAATTTTAGTATCTGCCCGGCTGTTTAAGAAGTGGGACTGACTTTCTATATTGCACTGTCGGTCCTACTTGATAAACTTCGCAAGCTGTTTATCATGTACCAGCATCATCTATACGGCTATGTAATAAGATGCTTGTATTGTTCAATCGTTCGTTGAGATGCAGCCACAATGGTCACATAGTATATGTGATACTGACATTTCGAATGGTATGTTAGGATTTTATGCTATTGTAGAACAATTCAGAGTGTGCTCAGTCAAAATTCCTGTTGTTAGACAATTTTATTGGGTATTTTTATTGGCTTCTTATCTTGATACATACCTCTAATCTATTCCTTTATAATTTTTCTCTTGGTCTTTTACTTTAGAGTCTAATTCTTGGGTAATAAAAAACAAATTCAATTGAGGGAAAATTTCCATGCCAAAATGATTTATTATTATTCGAAACTTTATAAACCATGTTTGGTGTTGCCAAAAGACTTATGTACTAAAAGTAGGTGGACAGTTAAGCATATAGATGGAAGTGTGATAAAATGAATGAGGATAACGAATTTACATACATTTATGAAAAATTTGCGGAAGGTCGTTAACCCTTGGGACTGTGCCACTTATGTATGCTCGTCTTGGCGGTATTTGTTTGAGCAGGTGAAAATTATATGACGAATGTTTCTTATGATGCTTTTTTGTGTGACTAACATTTTGTTAACAATATTGTTCTCTAAAATGTTGTTGGTCTTCTTGTTGACTTTCTTTAAAAGTTGAATGCGAAAGACTTACGTGTGATCAGTAAGTTTTTTCTAAAGAAGTGTTATCATTGATGAATCTATGGTATAATCGAAACACTACCATATTTTTTATATCTTCTCGCTTAATAGATCGCATTGCCACTACTATCAAAGCAACATTGTAAGCTACAACCCTAAACGAATCTACATGGTAATAGTACAGTCTACCGACTTCCTAATAGAAGCAGTTCGTTATCACTTCGTGTTGTATAAACTTTAGCAAGTACACGTCCACATACATGACCGGTAAACTGCAGTCTCTTGGTATTGTATCTCAAAGTAGGTCCCGCTTTCTAGTGTTCATAGGTTGATAATACTGTATTGGCTATTGTAAGAGCTTTATCATTTACTGAGAGATAATTTGGGAGATAAAGTTAGCCATGTTATCTTAAAAGGAACGTGTGGCTAGAGAGTAAATTAGGTGTTGATACTGTTGATTTATGTATTGTACTAGTGTGGTACCTAGGCTCATTAACTTCGGTCCTTTCAACAATCATTTAGAAATCGACGGACCGTGATTGGCCTATAATTGTTCAGGAATTAAATGATCGTGGCAAACAACCCTGAAGTAACAACAGATATTGCAGCTTCGTAATCACCAGTAGATTAAGGAGTGCATGTTTAGGAAACTAGACACGAATTAATTTATTAATTTACCCACGTTTAAGTAACCCATAGGAGTAAGAACACGATTACTGAATCTATAACAGCAGTAGCAAGCTATCTATTATATTATCATCACGATTTAGCATTCCAGATATCAGTATTCATTCCTAATTTATTATTCATATCGACATTTTGAAACTGCGTTGATTTACTCGACGTACCTTATTTTCGAACAAACTATCTAGTACCTTACTTGTTACACATAAGGATTGTTTGTGAAAACACGCAGTAAAATCAATAGAATAATGGTTCTTGTCATTTCGAAAACGATATATTATTAATATTTCTTCTATGTGCTTTGTCTTGTTTGATAATACTGTAACAAAACGTAGCAATACGGATTGGAACTTGGAAGGACGTTGTGATACAAAGGGGAGCAAATAGTTTATTTGTTATACATTTTATTAGCCAGTTCTGATGTAAAATCTGTATTCAATGTTTGTGAATTGGTTTTAGGGTTCGATAATATAAGAAGAATTACTTGTTCTAGAATGTTCTTGGTTATGTAGGAATGCAGTCGTTGAAAATGCATAAATCTCTCATATCGATCTCTAGACTTTGCATCATTTAGAAATCAACACGACCTACTATGTATGTATTTAATGGTAAAAAGAGGCTCATAGTCTCTACTGAGTGCTGCTCATGAATATGAGCCTCTAGCATGGCTTGAAACTAGTCTAGTTCCTCGTCAAATAATGGCGTGAGTAAGCTGAAAAACATAATAATTAATTTAGTATGTCTCACAAGAGTTATAAGTTAAATGTAACGACCATTGCCTTTAGTTTACTCTGTTATTATGCTTGTCTGTCAATTCTTACTTCAATAATTAGTCGCTACAAAAAATGATTTGATGACCACTAATTTGAACCTTATTGTATTACGCTAACGAAGCATTAAATAAAACGCCAGACTGTCCCATAAATACTGTCCAAACATCTGTAAGAATCAATTCACGTTTAATGAATGCCCGTTAAATGAGATTCATTTTTATTTCGTCATGGGGCTTCTGTCATTAACGAACACATCCAATTAGTGGTAACCAACTAACCTTTAACATCGGATATAAAAAAATGCGTTACATTATTAAAGATGTTCACAACCTAATTTTCTAATCGATTTAATCAGTTAGAATCTTTTATAAAAAACTAAACGGCCTGCTAATGAATATCGATGGTTCATTGGTAGAGAATGCCATCTGGTATTGAGTCTATCCATGGATATCTGTACATCATATTTAAAGTGTAAATCAATCAATCAATTATTTATTTATTTAAGACACCAAAGGTCCACTGTGTTCGTAACAAAATCAAAGATACGTAAATATATAAATTGCCGTGGTGGATGTTTAAGATGTCCGCTTGGTGATGTTAAGGTGGATGTGTAAGAGTCTGACACTCCCTTCCGCCTCACCCAGGCGGGAGTAGTATTCGATGATTTTCCCCCCTAAAAAAAAAAGTCCGCTTCTTATGCATGAGAGGGCGAAACCTACCAACGGCAAGTACCAATATGACTTTTTCCGAGTTATATGTACTTTCTAAGATGATTTAGACACCACTGACAAACGGTGAAGAAAAATATCGTGAGGAAACCTTTATAATTCTAATTATACGTTTGAAATTGCCAACGCGTATTGAGCAAGCGTGGTGACTAATGCTCAAACCTTCTCCGTATGAGAAGAGGCCTTTGGTCAGCAGTGTCCACTTATAGGCTGTGGATGTGAAATATCCTTACTTATATAATATATAATATATAATAATATTATAAATAGGAAAGTGAGTTTGTTTGTTTGTTTGTTTGTTCCACTTTAACGCCGTAACTACTAAACCGATTGCTTTGAAATTTTGCAGACGTAAAGTTAGAAGTCCAGATTAAATAATAGGGTAGTTTTTATCCCGGCAAAATTTGATATTCCCGAGGGAAAACAAAAGTATTGGTATAGATGGCGCTGTGTGTATTGGTATATGTCACATTGGCTTTTTATCCTTTTGTGACGCGAGCGAAGCCGCGGGTAAAAGCTAGTATAAAATAATAAATAAGATGGCTATAATCTTAGTTCCCTAATCATTCAAGTGTAAACACACTGTAATATATTATCAGCTATTGACAAGAACAAGGCTCAGGAGCTCTTGATTTTGCTGCATGCAGAAAGTTACCCTACGGCTAGACTCCGGGCTTGTAATTAAAAGAACCTTGCACCTACACCTTTAAGGTGGTTTAAGTTATGGCTCTGCATGCACAGTTTAACATTTTAATACAGTATGCTAATTTAAGGGCTGCTTGCTTGTGTTTATGAAATGTACTTTTAATTTTACGTTAGTTTTTACCTGCCTAGTTGGCCGAGTGGTCGCAAGTGCGACTGCCGGGCGAGGGGTCACGGGTTCGATTCCCGGGTCGGGCAAAGTATTACTGGGTTTTTAAAAAAAATCTCAGTAGTAGCACGGAGTCTGGAAATGTGCCCGGTATATGGCAATAGGCTCACCCCCTATTACATGGGACTCATAACATAAATAGTGAAAAGTGGGTGTTGCCTCTGTGTGCACCTCTGCCTACCCCTTCGGGGATACCCCTTCGGGGAAGGCGTGATGTTATGTATGTGTTTTTAGAAGTGAGTTCTGCAAGTTGCGTTTGGATTTTAAAAGACCTTTAGTTAAGTTACTGTCGACAATTGAGTTTTTTTTAAGTTATTCGTGTAATGATATCAAACTAATGTGTTGTTTTTATAATAACTACTATCGAAACATACTAAATAAAGGGTTCATCCATAAGTTACGTCACACGAATTTCATGATTTTATTGCCCCTCCCCCCGTCCTTGTCACAGTTAGTCACATTTGTGAGACCCCCCCCCCTAGTGTGAGGTCACATTTTGCAGAATTACGTAGGTATGTATAAAAATTATTGAATGAAAACAGCGGTTCCGAAATCAGTTTTATTTCTATTTAAATTACTTTAAAAAATATGAATACCAAATCAAACAACGTAAAAAAAAATATATTTCGTGTTTTATACGTAATAGTTTTTGAAATGTGACATCACAAACTTTAGGGATCTCTACCTCCCCTTGTCACACAATGTCACACTTCGTCGCCCCCTCCCCTTAACCCGTCGAGCGTCCGCGTTCCTTATGATCCAACGTGCAAGCGTGACATTTGGAAAAAGAAAGAAAATGCATTTATTTGGCCATTGGCACACGAAAACAAGGATCATTACAATAGAAATATAAAATACAGTCAAAATAGAAACAAAACATTAATAATAGATTTTATCAAAGAGAAAGCAGCATGGAGCATTTTTTTATGATCCACCGGGTGCTCATAAGGACGCTCGAGGGGTTAACGCGTGACGTAATTTATGGACGGCACCTAACTAAAAATTGCGGATTACTCACGTGAGCTTTTCTCAGTATATTCAAGTGAGTAACCCTCGATTATTAATTAAACTTATGTGTTGTCTACTAGGTGCTAACTAACCTATAGTTGGTGTTGTTATAACTGAATCGTAATATTATAACATTAAACAATTTCCTCGATAAAACTTAATACGTAGTTCTTCTCACGTATCGTTTGTAAAGAGAAAAGATTGGAACTTGAACGTGTATTTTCCTTATTGACTTATCATCACATAGTACACATCATATCATATTCATATCTACTTAATAGTCACGATTATGTTTATAATCAAGTGTTCTTTGAAGAACTTAACACTTATAATAAAAATTACGTCATTTATAAGTTATATGTTGTCGCAATAGCCAGATCTCTCTGGCTCTTAATAACCATTTCGCCATACAAAGATAATATTTTGAAATTATTTGTATTTCACAATAGAAATAAAATGATCATAAAAATATAACAATTTTTTTTCTAACATGAATGGAATTTTTAGTATTTTATGTTTTTATAGCTAAACATAAAAATGCTATGCTGTTTTGACATTTCTCAGTCAATAAAGTCGAAAATAGATGCAACTGTGTCGTTAAATCATGACAACAATAAACTAAGTAATTTAGTTTGAATCTGGCATTTGTGTTTTATGCAAAACTAAGCCTTATTGATTTATGATATGCAGGTAGTATGCAGCCTTAAAGGTTCTAAAGTAATTTAATGGTCGACTTAGCCAGTCATTAATGTCAGGCAGAAAATAAAAACACTAATTCAATATCCCTTGTTACTTTAAGTGTAAAAATTCTAAGTTAAACTCATTTAAGTTGCTTGTTAAGCTTCACATTGGTGTAAGACAAGTGTCTAGCTTAAGGCAAATACTTAAGATTACTGCAATGTTTAAATCGTTGTTCAGGGGTGTGGTTAATAGTTTAATGTTATTTGTTTGTAGTATTATTGAAAACCATCCTTAATGTTCGGACATAAAGATTAAATTTCCATTTAGATCTTACGGACTAATCCAGTGCCAAATTTTCTCCTGTTCTCCGCACTTATATTCTTTGTTTGTCTCATTTGTCAAATAAAACACTTATATTTAAAACATTGTAGTTTTTAACGACTCTCTAAGTCGAAGTCTTAACCATAATTATGATTCCCTGTAGGACGATGTCTGAAAATCAATTGTGTTAGTCAGGGCGACTTCACTTTCACAAGTTCCATGATTTCTATTAGAATGTAGTAACTTCCATGTTCATACTTCTGCCATCGTCACTTTTTCTTACAAGATATTGTTTCAAAAAGTAAGATCTTAATGTATCACAAACTAAATATCAAAATCGTCACGCAATAAAAGCATTAGGCACGTAATCACGTCGTTTGTAAAAGTATTGCAACTGCACTTATTTGCTTCATGGTCTACCATGATGATGGAGCTTGACTAATGTAGATGTTATTTAATATGAATCATGTTTGTGCTGATGAAATTAGGAATTAGGTGTCTGTTACCACATTGTTGTTCTTTTGTTTTCTTTCTTCCCCTTTTTTGTTGAATTGACATTATCGATTCTACTTGTCGCTGATGGTAAGTTACCTACCTCATCCTTTTCTATTCTGTACCCAGCTACTGTTAATACATGGTTGGGCATCTCTCTATTTATAAAATTACGTGGGATTCAGTTAATACTGAATCGACTTAAAATTAATTTTCGAGCCATAGTAGGCTGCGCGACATCGCCGCGACCGCACACGCTACTCATGAGTAAGAGCCCCTCTGTGGCACGAAACTATTAGAGCTTTTCTCAATATATTCACGAGAGAAACCCGCGATTTTGTTGATTTAATATGTCTCAAGATGGTTAGTATAGTAAAAAGACGACTTTAAATTGTTTCTAAATACAAATTAAGATTGCTTGAATACCTTAGCTTTGATTACAACACGATTTTCTCATAAAACATATCCTTAGTAAACTATTACAGACTATCGTAAATAAAATCTTGGCATCCCTAAATAAAAACGAGCAACCCTAAATTGGTGCAAGAAGCGTGTGATTTACAGCAAGACACGCCGCGGGCGACAGAGTTCCTAGGAAGATCTGCAGATTGCGGCTGTGCAATACACAATACATTTAGTACTACCTTTATTTACCTAATACAGCATGAGAACTGTGCTAAAGTCGAAATTTCAAACAGTAATTGGCAATTGTTTAGTTCATTCACTTCATTCCGATACAATTTCGTATTTATAGTGTTCAAGTGACCATACAACGGTCAAAAGTCACAAGCGTTGATATTACAGTGTCTCTGATTTCGAAATGTTTACACAATTGACTGCACGGTTGGCGCGGTGGCTGGGCAACTGGCTGCCGCGCAACGTGTCGCGGGTTCGATTCCTGCACGAAGCAACCCTTCGTGTGATCCACAAATTATTGTTCCGGGTCTGGGTGTCATTATGTATGTGACCTTGTATGTTTGTAAACGCACCCACGACACAGGAAAAAATCCTAGTGTGGGGCAACGTTTTTTAAAAACAGAAAAAAAAACAAAAAAATGTTATTCGGTGGTTTGTCTCTTTCGCTGTATCTCGTATTATGTTCCATATTTCGTGTGATTCAACCCAAAGTTATACGTAAATGTTCTTAGTTCTAGCTCTCATTAAAATTACTCAAGATATATTCTCGTGCGGTTTCTGAATGTCAAGTATGAATACAGGGGTCTTTAAATAAGTAATTTGTGTCAAAGGTGGATTGAGAAAAGGTCAGTACTAATGTGAGTGATTGTTATAATAACACTTTTAATTTGAGTTCTATTGAAGCAAGACTACAAGTTTGTTTGTAGAAATTTTTAGGTATGAATACTTGCTATTAGGATTTATGCAATGTCTTTAAGTTTTATGGGTATTTAATCGCTATATTATGAACGTACAAAGGTCAGCAATTATGCCTGTCTGTGGATATTGTATTACATGTTCTGTAAAATTATTACTAGTTTGCAAGTTTTAAATATCATCATTACAAGAATAAATATAAAAAAAAATCGTTCAAAATGAACGTTTTCTTCGTTTTTCTCTTTAGCTGTTTTGTTTCAGTTCAGTTGAATCTTATCTCGTTCCGGCCTTAGTGGAGCGACTACCAAAGAACTGTTTGTCTTCATAACCTACCAAGGATTGTTCTATCCAGTCGTAAACTAATTTGAAAATACAACCTATTACCAGCAACAACTGTGCGCTTCCTACGATGCTTTCTGCCTCGCACAGCAAAACTGTGGAATGATCTGTCGTCGGCGGTATTTCCGAAACGATACAACCTTCAAACCTTCAAGAAAAGAGCGTATTCCTTTTTAAAAGGCCGGCAACGCACCTGTGACTCCTCTGATGTTGCGGGCGTCCATGGGCGGCTTTGATCGCTTACCATCCGGTGATCCGTCAGATCGTTTGCCTCCTTCCATAAAAAAATCTATTCCATAAAAAAACAACGCCAATATCGGTATTACCTGCTAAAGTACTCCCAGTGAACGATGTGAAAGTTTCCCAAGGCAAATAGGTTACTGTGCAAGACGATCACTTGTCACCTACTTGAACACTTTTACTGCCTTTAAGTAAGAAATGCTTTAAGGATAGTTCATGGTTTATGATCTTTTCTTCTTTTTTCTTTGTATCTCTTATTTGCTATGGGATTGGTAGCAAAATACAATGGAAAGAGAGGAATTAAGTGTGTGAGAGCCATGCTTCGGCACGAATGGGCCGGCTCGACCGGAGTGATACCACGGCCACACAGAAAACCGACGTGAAACAACGCTTGCGTTGTGTTTCGTCATGAGAGTGAGGTTACCGGAGGCTCAATTATCCCCCTCCCTCGTCTCCCTAGTCTCCAAAATTCCCAATTCCCAAAAAGCCAGTAATGCACTTGTAACGCCTTGGTGTTTCGGGTGTCCATGGGCGGCGCCGATTGCTTACCATCAGGTGATCCGTCTGCTCGTTAACCGGCTTATGCTATAAAAAAAGTTAAATGAGTTTATATGAAACCACTGTTACTTTCCTAGGAACGAAATCTATCAAAATATTTTTTAAATCGTACCGCCCTTCTATCAAAGCTGCCATATTATTGGACTTGAAAGTACGGTGAAATAGTTTTCATTTCATTATAAGTTTTCTATATTGAGTGACAACATTATTGAATTGAGTGTAACCTGTTAGGATGTGTTGATTTATACGTACATATAAAAAAAAACTAAAATGATTTAGATCAGCTCTTGAACTGGCACAGCTTAAGGCTTAATCCTCGTTCACAGTATAAGCTTCTCATATTTTACATATGCTTCATTTGCAAAACCCATTTGACCTTATCAAGTGCCGGCAATTGGTCGCATATGTACAGAGAATTCGCTGTGTATGCAAATTTTAGTGCCCATGACATCTTTTGAGAAGTAACGACGTGTTAACTGGATTCTTAATGTAAGTTTATAGGTTGTAGGTGTATAAATAGACGGATCTGTTTTGCATACTGATGGCTAGACTTAAATCCAGCAGGTGGGATAAAGGTTACCCCATCTTCTGGACACAGTAAAAAATGAACTATCTATTGTAGGAAGTGGTTATGTATCACATAATAATAATTTAAAGGTGAAGTTAACACTTTACACGATTGATTGAGAGCTACAATTTCACCTCTTGAACTTTAATGATCTGGGTAACCCGATTAAGACATACTCATAATTTGAAACCATAAAGGTGTTATACTACAAATCAAATTGCTTTTACTAATATAATAGAGCTTGCTATAAATAGTTATTGGCAATATATCCTTTGCCAAAAACCAGTATAACTGGACTAGTCACGGACGAGGCTTCGGTTCCCGTTAGGGAAGTAAATCACATTAATGCTTTCCTACGCGTTGTACCCGTCATAGTGTGGCAGAGTTACATGTAGATAATTACGTGTATAATCCATTTCCTATGGTTAACCAACGCATTCCTTACGGAGAACACTTCAACAAGCAATAAGTTTAGCAAACCAAGCCTTGCGAACATTACCTATATCTGTTCACAGATTCTTCTATAAATCGTTCCTCGTTTACCGAAACAGGGCAAAAATTCCAAACAAACAATTGATTACGAAACTAAATAAGCCAAATATGTACACAAAATAAATCTTTTACCAAAATGGTATCTAAAACAAGAGTTTAGACAGCGAGTCAAATCAGATAGTGCGTATAAAATTCCTTTTGTAGAGGCTATAAAGAATCCTAATCTTCAAATGAAATACGCAACTAAATCAAAACGTATCAGTTCTAAGACACAGCCTCAGCAGGTGAACATGGCTGACGACAACAATATTCTGTGAGCATCGCTGGTTCTATCACATAAATTATACGCGTGCTCCCATACGGTGCGGGATGCGTTTGCGATGGGTATACAATATACGAACTTGAAGCGATTAATGATTTATGTGACCTTAGATTGATGTAAATAGGTACTTGCGAGGAGCCTTAAAACTATACTAGATTACGAAATTAATTACTGCGAATGAGAATATGACTAAATCTTGTTAGGTGATAACACGCGACTTAATGCAATCTAAAAATAGGGCATTAAGAAAACCTTTGATAATTAACCCTTTATCGAATTATGCTGGAATGTAATCTTCCAGTTAATATTTCATTTTAATTACCAAACATGATAATATTACTAAATTATCTTGTATCACATTCCAACGAACTGAGATTAATTGCGTATCCAAGATAAAATCGCGATCGTCTATTCCCTTTACGAAATATAAAAAAATATATTGGTTACTAATAACAGTTATCTTATCCTAGTTAATTACACTTTTTCCGCCACCCACTTGTGACTTGGGCCATAAATATTGTAACTAATGCACGCCCATTTGCTGTCAAGCAATACCGGCGGTATATCGGAAGAGGTGTGCAGAAACGAACTGGTTGACGTACGCTGCGTTATTAATTATAGCCGGTCCAGAGATATATTTTCATATATCCATGGGAATTTAATCTTGAGACCTGCTTTTTTTTTTTTTTTTTTTTTAAGGGGGGAAAATCATCGAATGACTGCTCCCGCCTGGGTGAGGCGGAAGGGAGTGTCAGACTCTTACTGACTAAAAACCACCCCGTTCCTTCTCCTGCACGTCGAGCCGGAGCCCCGGTTACCCGTTAGGTTCTCCGCGACTCCGAATCGGCATCGGCCCTATTGGGCCCCATCTGTGGTGGTCTGATGGCTCTTTGAGGCGCGCGCGGAACGCGACGCGCCGTACGCTCGGGTCTGTTTCTGGTCGGACGGGGAGCCACCCATGCTCGCCGTCCGCAGGCCCGCGCTTACGGTGGCCGGAGATCGTCCCGCGATCCCCGACGCCCGGTGTGTCCTTCGCGATGGCTGGGTTGCGAGGAGGCAGCGCTTCGCTGCCTCACGCGTCCCGCCTCCTCCTTAGCTAGCATGACTGCTTCGCAAAAGGAGGAGACGGCATCCCAGTCCCCCTCGCTCCGCATCATGGCCTGCACTAGGCCCGGACGCGAGAGGTCGCCATCGCCGATCACTTCCCTGAGGGCACGGCGGTGCTCAGCCCACGCAGGGCATTCCGCTACGGTGTGTTCCACCGTGTCCTCAAGGCGGTCCTCGCAGTGATGACACCCGGGCGTTTCCTCCCGCCCCATCAGACACAGGTACCTCCCGAAACTTCCATGTCCGGTGAGGACCTGCGTCAGGCGGTAGGTGAGGACGCCGTAGCGTCTCTCAAGCCACTCCTCAAAGAGGGGACTTACCGCTGCAATGGCAGCGAGCCCAAAAAGAATTTCAATTAGTGGGGCGCGAACCGGAGCGCACGGTATCGCCAGTCTAATGCACATTCACATCGACCGTTGAGACCTGCTTAGGGTGTAACTAGATGTGTGTATTTGTTGGGTAATTTAGGGAGGGGTAGCCAACGGAAGAGGATTGAATACTAGAAGATCGCTATTGAAAGCAGTTTTTAAATACAGAATAGTGTCTATCTTTTTAATATTATAGTTTTAAATTAAGTTCGAAAGTAGCTTCATTTTTCGTCATATATGTCTTCTTATTCTTACTACAATAAAATTATCAGTGCTGTCAGTTCTATTTCTGCTGCCTTCGGCTGCTACTATTGCCCAATTAATAAAAGTAGACATTTCTTATCCATTTTCATCGTCATTGTTGCTCTATTTTCTACACCAGAAGAAACATTGCCTGTCGTTTACCCTCCCTATTATGTTACTTACTAACACCTGTTTCTAGGGCGAACAAGTTTGATCGATGCTTTTAAATCAACACAATCGACTGAACTGTTATTCCATTTTGTCTAAGCAGTTGCCTATTGGCAGAACCAACATTGGCTGTTCATCTATTCTAAAGGCCTATTTTGCTGAGTGCAAGTCATTCAATTTAATTGTATTTTGTTTCAATAGTAATTTGTTTTGTTATGTTTTGTTTTAGTTTATTGTTTGTAGTCGTTTTTTTATGACAAATGTAGATCTAATAGCGTTGTCATAATATCTGCTGATGGTGTATGCAGTCTTAGATTTATCATCACTCCGTCATTCATTGGTCCTTGAAAAAAGCTATGGTTTCCTTTTCTAGATTTGTGCCAGGCTGAAACAATGTTAATTGGAGTGAATAATATTATAATGTTACCATTACACAGCATTTACTGAATTAATCGAAATACAACTGTTTGTTTTCATCTACTTACCGATCTACTTCAATCCTGTTACTTATAACTATTACAATACCTCGTAATCTAATATCTTTGACTCCATTGCGTACACTTAATATTATTCCTATTAATCTTACAAAACTACGCAAAATTCTTGGTCTCGAAATGGGTTCAGTTCGTATGATTGCCCAATTTGAACTGGTGACCTTTCTATCGTAAATCCACACCCTATCTTTAGGCTATGTGTCTATCGGTTAAATGTAAATATCTAGAAGGCATTACCGGCCTGGCTTGATATGCACGACAGATTTGTAAAATGGCACGGAAAATGGTCCCAAATATCACGCACTCATTCGCCTATTTGTAAGCGAGACAATGGAGGTAAGGCGTAAAGATAATGCTAGATACAAAGTTGAATACGAAGGCGATGGCGTGGTTCAATAGGTAGACTTGTTTGCAAAGCTGTAGGTAGATTTCGTTGATAAAATCGGAACCACTGCACTATGGAATATTTTAGGACTCCTAATCTTGGTTCCGAGAGACCTTTCGATAGGCTCAGATTGATTATTATCTAGTAGTAGCTATGTGTTGTTTTAGAGTTAGGAAATTATGAGAAATACATTGTTTAGGGCTCCTAATCTTTGTTCCGATAGACCTTTCGACAGGCTTAGATTGATATCTATTTGTATGTGTTGTTTTTGGATTAGGTAAAATTATGAAAAATACATTAGGACATTTATACCTAGTACACGAACGAGAATAAATACACCACATCCTCATTCAAAGAAAGATAAATATCAAAGCAGCCATTTTGTCTGACTGTAGTTATTGGATTTGCAAAGTTTAACTTGGAATCATGGGTAAACGAACTCATTATACTGGGTAATGCTAAATCTTATGGCGCATTGCCAATTTCCAATGAATACTTGGAACTGGTAAGAAAACGAACTGTAAACAATTAAGTTGATTTATGAAGGTAATGCTTCATTTATCCTTATATAGATCTATAGCAAAGACCAAAGGATGGACATGTTGAGGCACGTATCCTTCACTTGTCTTCTCTCACTATGTCACTTATACCCCATTATCATTAACAAAAGAAACTTTTAGATCAAAAACAGGGTTGCCCTTAGTCATCACACCATTCAGCAAAATTCAATATTCTTAAAATATCAGACTTAGTATTCCATACTATATTTGTTCATATTTTAAAAGAGCTGCAAATGTTCAATACAGTCTTCGACTTGTTAAATAGTCGATTATGTATGCACTGTCACGTACTTCCCTTACAAAATGTACAAGAATCAAACGCGGTGACTACAGAGGATGTCGCTTCTATAGATCTTACTAATAACATCGCGTGAAGAGATGCATTCAGTACAATATTTTTATATGGGTTAGTTATAATCATATTTGTCGTTAATATTGTCTCAAACTTGTACATAACAGAGTAACCATTGAAGCTTTTGATAAATCAAAATGAACTTTAGGAATGTCACACTGAAGTTAGAATTTCCATCGAAGACAACATAACATAACATCACGCCTTTTTACCCCCTAAGGGGTAGGCAGAGGTGCACTTAGTGCCACTGTACAATGTAACACCCACTTTTCACTATTTATGTTATGAGTCCCATGTAATAGGGGGTGAGCCTATTGCCATATACCGGGCACATTTCCAGACTCCGTGCTACTACTGAGATTTTTAAAAACCCAGTAATACTTTGCCCTCGAACACGAGACCCCTTGCCCGGCAGTCGCATTTGCGACCACTCGGCCAACGAGGCAGTCAAGGCAGTCCATCGAATACACAAGTGAAATAACAAACTGTACATAGGCCTAATTTCCGAAAAGGCAGACATTACAATAATAACTGTAATTATGGGGTTGGCATGTCAAAGATAAAAACCCCTTAATAAAAACATATAAAAAAAAACTGTAATTGACTGTAATTGATTTCGAATGCACACAATTCATAAAATAAAATGATACTGCGAGTAATGAAATCGTGACTATATATTCAATATGACTTTTATACTTTGTACAAAATATAAGAATTTTTGTATACAAGTGATATTTATATATTATGATTATTTTTACGACCGAACACGTAGCATAAACTACTGTTATTCTGAATAATGTGGCTGTCTCTAATGGAATGCGTGTTCGTTGTTCTAAACTCGTTGTAATTGATAATCAGGGACTGGCTGTAGGGTTTGAATACCAAACATTATTTATGTATGGTAATGTATTGTTTAGTACAAGTGCCGTTGAAGATGGGATTTCGTAGTTGTCTACAGTTTTGTCCATTGTACTGAATACGGTAGATGACTAATTTTTATTTTAATGTCCGTCTGGTAGATTATTTAAAAAAAATTAGACACGTATCTTTTGTTTTCTTACGGAAATAAAATACTGTCGACGATACTGTGATTCGAAATATCGCGTGACGTCACGTTGTGTATGTTTTATAGTCAAAAATGACGTAGCTAGCTTCCAGCCCTGATTCGTTTTATCTCACTATTATTTTCTTATACGACGAAATAAAAAAAAATACGTGTTTAATATTTTTTCATTACCTAAGACGGATTAATTACATTTTTAATTTTTGTACCTAGTTATCATCACTATTACGTCATTTGAAAATGATCTGAATAAAATATTCGTTGAAAGAAGGCTTTCGAATTAAAATGGGAATAAAACGTTACCTCCTAAAGTTTGTAAAACTTTATAATGGCAGTGCCTATTATGTTTTAATTTTGAACCCTTAACGACTACGTTACATAAATAAGAAACTTTTTCAACATTTTTAAACCTACTTACACCCGTATCAGCAATAAAATGATTTATATCTAGTTCACGTCATAATATCTAGATCGAATTGAGTAGTAAACCTACTTATTCGATCTGTTTACAACCGTACTTGTAGCGAATTCAATCTGCAATAAACTTTAAGACCGATCCGGCGTAAACTTACTTCGATAAGAAGCAAAAATGCGAAAATAAATACCTTATATTCAACTTTAAAATTTGAGTGATGAATGATTCGTAATTCGTTTAACTCGTCGAGTACCGGTTTTATAGACACAATTAAAGAACAATAGGTCGCGGTCACCGGTGACCGCTTGGTGTTTGACAGTTTAATATTGTACTGGTAATATTGTCAACGAAATGAACATAGAAGCATGGCAGTAATGTTTTTTTGTTGACCTACAAACGGCGCTTAGCTTTTTGGGGAAAAAGACTAGGAACTGTGGGATTTTACCTCACTAAAACCTCCCCGGTATCCACCATACGCACCTGAAGAAGACACCGAGTCCTCTTAGTAGATCAGCACCGGAGATGATTTGGAAATCAGTAACAAGAGAAGGAAAACTGATAATGAAACAAGCGCGCATACATTTATTTTCCATTTTGTATTCAAGTGCATTTTTCATGAAATGCTTAGAAAACGAAACGGCATGCAACCTATACAATACAAGTAAAAATTTAAAATTCCAACAATATGTACACCAAATACCTGATAGAAGAATGAATGAAACGAAGCAAAGAATGGCTAGAAATTGATACACGTGCTACAGTTAGATCAACAGTGCATTCAAACAATTCAGTGCAATTACATACACCAGCTACATTTCCGCACAACACTACCATGTTACATTTCCTTACGATTTTCTGTTACAAATTCGCCACAGTCCAGCCATATGCCGTTGCCGTTTAGCCACAGAACATTGTTCGCGTCGGCCATACTTCAAACTCAATCGGTGCTTGAGTAACAAATATTGTTGCGTTCTCAAAATTACTCGCTCGTGACAACGTGTTCTCTTGTACCATGTGTCGTGATGTATTGTGTGGATGATGATTTATGTAGAGATATGGTAGACCATAAACGGTAGATATCGGGCAAAAGCATTTAAGGTCGGATGGGAATTGAGCAGGGATTACTTGGTGTAAAGCTTTCTAAAGACTTTATGTATACATATGTAAATCGCAAGTCAGACATAATATGGCATATCTTGACAGATTAAGGATGTCCTTTGGTAACCGGTTGCTGATTGCGGATCGCAGTTTTGATTGCCATAACATTTTTTTTTGTGATCCTCTAATCTAAAAACACAAAAATAAACGTGAAGCGCTAATAAACATTGTAACTATGATTAAGAATCTTAATACCACTTTTCTAACTGATATTTTAGATCTTTCATAAAGGGTTTGTTTATACTTTGAGGACACACTTCAAGCACTAGGATTTGTTTTGTAAATAATGTGAGCCCTTCTTTTACTAGACGTGATCGCATCCACCTTGGCCTCATTGTCATCACATTTAGCAAGTGAACGACACGGCTATTTGTTCAATCGATTCTGAAACAAACACCTTTGTTCTTATAAGCTCTGTACGTTAGAAGTTTGGAACTTGACTTGAGGTCAGACAATATTTGTATTTTGTTTGGTAGTTCGTAAAATTAATGGAATGGTTAAAATACATGACATAATATTGATACGAATTAATACAAACATTACCTACAGCGAGTATTGAACACTCGGAATATCAATCAGTATTCGATGTCATCTAAAATATATTTTTTGCTTCCTTATCAACTTCTAGTCAGCTGTAGCTTGTCGCGGAGAACCTAACGGGCAACCGGGGCTCCGGCTCGACGTGCAGAAGAAGGAACGGGTCGCGGAGAACCTAACGGGTAACCGGGGCTCCGGCTCGACGTGCAGGAGAAGGAACGGGGTGGTTTTTAGTCAGTAAGAGTCTGACACTCCCTTCCGCCTCACCCAGGCGGGAGCAGTCATTCGATGATTTTCCCCCTTAAAAAGTCAGCTATAGCTTCCAGTTTTCTTTTGTGCAGATAGTGCGCAGATAGTGCGCATTGAGCAGATAGAAAAAAGTCAGCTGTAGCTTCCAGTTTTCTTTTGTGCAGATACGGGAAATCATCCGGATACGTTTTTGTTTTTTAATATACCTCTATATTCAAGCAAAGCAAGATGGACCCAAATACTACAAAGATCTCCAAAGATCTAAACGAAAAAAAAAAACAATATCTTGCCTTAGATTTATAACATCTACAAGTCGCGTGTGTAACCTCCTTTTTTGCGCGTGTATCCTACTTCTTACGTTAAAACAAACGCAGACAAAGAGACGCCAATTTAGTGTTTGTGGCAATTTTACAACTTTAATTCATAATGAATCTCCTTAGCCAAGAATGGAATCACGATGATACTCGTTGCTGATGAAATGATGACTATTTGACCTCAATCGGATCGAAGTATAATGTCAACTAAAATCGCGGGTTACTCAGGTGAATATACTGAGAAAAGCTCTACTAGTTTCGAACCACACAGGGGTTCAGCGTGCGCGGTCGCGGCGACGTCGCGCATCACGATAGTTACTATAAAGTATAATGTCTATGGGTGTTTTGAACATACTAATCAAGCTTAGATCATTAGCTGTGATGTGATCATTAGCATTCTAAAGTCTCTGTATGTCTATCTAATGAAAGGCTAAATCCAATAGTGGTAATAAAGAACTGTAATTACTTTGCAAGTATTATTTATGAAGAGCTTTGTGTAATAGAAGATAGTAAGATACTTGAAGTCATAAGCCAAACTACTAAAATAAGGTTAACATTGTTTTGGACGTGAATTCTATATTACAACTAGATTCACCGTATACAGAAACCTTTTAGTTACAAAAATACTCATGAACAGCCCTACAATAACCTAATAAATCACAATCATAACCACAATTAATTACGCCAACATCAAAGCAGTTATATAAAATCAAAAACGCAATAGCATTTCAATAAGCTTACTTACCATAACTGTTCATTCCGTAATAGGTCTAAACGTATGCATTAAGTCACGGAGATATACGCCTCGTAACTTTAAGTCTCGTTTCGCTTTCAGAATCACGAGTTTTGCTCTCGAAACGACGGTTAAGATACATTATGTATGGTCTACTAACACGCTTGGTCCGTGAATTAGAGTGGAAATGTGTAAACAAACAGTTTTTGAGATATGACGATGTCGTTGACTGTTACGATTGTCTAAGTTTCTGGACTGACTTAGTTTGGGTAATCTAAAGTTAGGAAAGGCCTATACCCAGCAAGCCCGCCACAACCTTCCAAAATCGTTGCAACTCCTGCAAGCCAGGATCTATAGTAGATGCAACCATGAGAACACCGGAACGCTGAAGTCTGGCGCGTCACGAGCACATGATGACATGAATAAATCGAATCGCAACGAAATAAATCAGAAGATATTATAAGAAGAAAAAAATGTGTGTCCAGCATTGGACGAACACGGGCTGATGACGATGAAAGTTAGGGTTTATAGGTGGACAAACGACCTTATAAAAGATCGACCGGACCGGATCTCGTAAGTCAGTAGGAAATTTTGTATTTAGTAGTTTAAATTAGACTGAGTATTTGGCAAATGGGTAAAGGATTAATAACATATTGTCAAAACTAAAAGCAAATGTAAGTCGTATGTATAATATAGAGCTATTAGAAGCACTTTTTCTTTCACGCTATTTGTATAGGTTTGTGTACTTAGATGTCGCTTGGGATATTATTTTCTTACTGGGAATCCATCGGGACTAGTAAATTTCCAACAAAGATGTTAGACACGCATATTTGTTGTCTACACCATATAATGTTTCGAACACACTTGTCCACAGAATCGTGACTTTACAGTGGTCGATCGAATTAGGCAGTGGCATGCGCTTATCTTTGTTTACGAAGGCAAAGGAATTTCGAAGGTAGCAGGATTCGTTTATTTATTTTATCGATGTCAGGTACACTTTTTGGTACACTTATTTTAAGGAGTTTTAAAACAATTGCTATTAAGATTGTATTTGACGTGGACAGCTCAATTGTTATTTCTCATTTACATGTCTTACGCCCGAATAAAGAAAAGCTACTCAGCTTTAAATTAACATAACATCACGCCTTTTATCCCCGAAGGGGTAGGCAGAGGTGCACATTATGCCACTGTACAATGTAACAACCACTTTTCACTATCTATGTTATGAGTCCCATGTAATAAGGGGTGAGCCTATTGCCATATACCGGGCACGATTCCAGACTCCGTGCTACTACTGAGAATTAAAAACCCAGTAATACTCTGCCCGACCAGGGAATCGAACACGAGACCCCTTGCTCGGCAGTCGCACTTGCGACCACTCGGCCAACAAGGCAGTCAGTTTTAAATTCTACTTAAATATCGTGCCATCTCTGTCATTTTACAAAGAATTTGTAGCGACAGAACTGTACTTAAGCACGACTTAAAATTGAATAGCCATTTAGTATTCGGGCGTTAATTTTCATGTTTAAGACACAGTGATTGTTTTTGCTAAACTCTCTAAAATAGAAAGTTTACTATGTCTCATAAGTAAATTGCAAGATAACTATGAACAAAATACTTACCCAATCAGAATGCAAAGCACCATACATCTTGTCTGTACCTTTCATGCTATCAATAAAATAAATCACACTACGCTAGCTGTACTAAGGCACCGCAGAACTTTTTATTATGCCAGTTGTAAAGGCTATAACCATACAATACACAGTGATGCGCTAATCTGTTTGACACAGCCCCAAGCGTTGTCTCTCGGATTTGTAGACTAAACTCTACAATAAATTAAAACCACTACAAACTTAATAACAACAATCGAATATGGTTTTTAAATCAATACTTACAAAGTTGAATTTGGTATGCTGTGCAGGTAATAGATGCGTCGTCGATATGCTCATGCGGTGTTCCGTTAGCCGCTCACCTGCGCCCGCGCTTCTCTAGTTATGCTAATGGCTGAGCGCGGCTCGCTCTCAGACTCTCTGTACTAAGTATAGAGGAACATGGAAATAAGTCCACTGGAAGATTTAGTAGTCATATTCCCTTGTATGTAGATTTGTACTCGCAATATTTTCCTCTGGAAACGATCCTTACACACCCAATACAAGTCCAGTGTCATTACGTAGTCATACGTATTCAAATGAGACAATCGTTTAGATAAGCATTTCGTTCGCAATCCTATACTTTGTTCGTACTATTGATAATAATTTCCAATCGATTGCACCTCGTTGACTTCACTAAAAACATGTCCTAGAAAGACAAAACGAGGTGATAACAATATATACTTATATTTGGCGTACCACCTTATCTAGTTTGCCCCGTTTATATTAGGGTATGGAGATATTCTGTGAACGAGACCGTGGGTGGACGCGAAACTCTAAAGGAAATCGATTCCGCTGTACGTGTTTGAATCGATTTCTCGACACCGGGGTTAAGTATGCGAGTATCGAATAAGATGTTCCCTAGTTTCATTTACGGGCAAGCGAGACTGCTTCATCTGTTTGATACTGAGTCATAGTACATGCATGTCATGCATATCTAATTGTGCATGTAAAATGATGCTTTAACTTAACAAGTTGCCGCAATGAAACTGCCAACGTTGTGATATTGCGCGTCATATATTCCGCGCTAAACAGTCTTCAAATTTTTCGCTTTCGCATCATTATTAGTTTTGTAATTAAAAAGCAATTTTTTCACCAGTCTTAGATTCAAAATTGCTACTGTATTTGTAATTTCAGTCCATCAAATACGTAAAAAAGTGATTGAAAGGATTAATGATTTCGCAATGACAGCTTCTAGTCGTCGATGATATGATAACATAACAGGCACTCTCATCTTACGATTAACACTATATGACGGCAAATTGCTCTTTTAATGAACAGTTGTGGTTCGACAGTGCTGTTCATTAAGTCTCACAAAGAAAGAATGCTATTGTACGAAGCCCAACAGAAGCTATTGGTGCAAGCGTGAGACATCTTAATGGTCCAACTCTGCACGCATCGCTTTGTCATCACTATCGAGTACATCTAGCATCGAGTCGTGAAATCGATCATTGATACACAATCGATTGGTGACGTAAGGTTTTACACTCTACTTTCGTTAGCGTCCCTATTAAATTAGCGTGTTACAAATAGTACAGTTAGTAGGTTGTTATTGAAAACGCTCACGTAGTTAATGATTTGGCCGTTCAATAAATGGTGATCGATAAGTATTTTGCAACGTTATCGATTTACTAGTTATTAATATTTTTTTGGTTACTCATAAAAACATGGTATTTGTTAAAAAGGTTGGATAAGTAATGTAAGCTCAGGTTTTTGCACAGGTTTTGTTTCCACCTCCATGCTCATTCGTGTCGACTGAACTGTTATTTATTGAGCCCTTGTGACTATAGGCTTCTTGCCTTAAATCTCCAATCTACGTAAAAACTTCAGCGTGACAAAATTATGTAGTAACTAATACCTTTGTCGTTTTTTTTTCTTTTTCCACGGCTGTCACTAAAAACTACAGTTGTCCATCAGTCATCGTTCCAATTTCTGTCACCCATCACTCAGTTTTGGAGTTTTTCATCAGTAATTCGATTAGCGATGACATGTTCGATGTTCGTGCCACCGTTTAGAGTTCCGCTACGCCACGACTCGAATCCATGAATTTTCATGGCACGTGCGTGTATTAAATAATGGAGAATTGGAAATAATGGAAGCGGTAGCAGCAAGAGGACATGGTTAAAAAGAAGGTTTTTGCGGAACGTGATCAATTGCCTGAGCTTATGATTGTGGATAGTAATTTTGGCGTTCATTGTAGATTTCCTGATCATAGAGGTAGTAAAAGTAAAGACTAGTATGACCATTTTGTCTTTACCCACATGATGGAAAGCAACCTTATTGTCCTGAACGGTAAAATAAACATTATTTAAAAAACCCGAAAACAATTTTCTTTAGTTTGTAGTAGTAAGAGTATTTGAGATACAGAATTCTGTCAGTCCTTCATACAGAATTCTTTTAATAAGCATTTCTGTTTTTCAATCACATACATCCCTTGATCAAGTTTTACCATTAATTACATTGACCAGTTTTGATACCAATCTACTGGATGTCTGCTAGCCTTTTTGCTATTTCTAACTGGAAGCTATTAGCGATAGCTTAGTTTTTTCATCAGTTTAACTATCTATTACGACGGTCTATATGTAGTGGGCGTGTACTTATTCGTTTTTATAAGAAACTAGTGGTTGTGATAGATTGCTTGGAATTCTTGCAAATCGGTTTCTAAGAAAACATTAGCTAGTTTCTCTAGATATGTCTGGTTTACAAATCTTATGTGATCATGTAATTGTTTATAACTGTGAGGTTTGAAGTTTCCACGCGCATCCGAAAACAGGAATATTACTGAACACAGAGTTTTGTTTTAAATTATGCATAATCTTTATTTGCCATGTATTTTTTATTGATTAAATAATTATTGTTAGTAGCAGTACCGACAGCTTTCCCATCAGCGTTGAAGTCAGTAATGCTTTTAAGATAATTGCCATGAATGCCCATATTTTTTACCAAGTGACTGCCATCTTCTGTACCAACCACTAACCTTACGTATCTTTACAATCGCCTTTAAATTTAAATAATAAACTAATTTTTAAAACAATTTTATTTTGACCTAATTACTCCACAACACAAAACTGACTGATAGAATCATCCATCTAATCATTTAGTTCCTAGTTCACGAATACCCCCAGCAGCCCTTCGGCTATTTCCGTCAGGTAGTCGTCAATCATCGTGACTCGTTCGGGACGTCGTGTCGTGATCACAGCCCACCCAACTGGCGCGCGCACATAACTGTTACACTGTTGGTACAAGCTGTACTAATACTGTGTAAATTAATTACAGAAGTTTTAGTAACCAAATTAACATGTGATTATTTATTTACGTGTGGGAGAGCCATGTTTCGGAAGGAAGATACCACGGCCTCACAGAAAACCGACGTGAAGCAACGCTTGCGTTGTGTTTTGTCGTGTGAGTGAGGTTACCTGTGGCCCAATCACCCCCTCCCTAGTCTTCCGAATCCCCGAATCCTCCACAATCCTCAAATTCCCAGAAGGCCGGTAACGCACTTGTAACGCCTTGGTATTTCGGGTGTCCATGGGCGGCGCCGATTGCTTATCATCAGGTGATCCGTCTGCTCGTTTCCCGGCTTATGTAATAAAAAATAAATAAATTACATACAATACATCCCAGAAGAGGTTTTAATATTAAGCTTGGTTGGTTGGTAAAATGTTTTTTCAGCACTGTCATATATATGATTATATTTACACCAAAAACTCCCCCCAGTTAGGTGTTTGTTAGTTATTCTCGTGAGACGAAGTACAATAAGTCTATGTTGTCCGATCTCATATACAAGTTAAGGTTCAACAACTGAAATCCAGCAAGAGATTATGTATATTTTGCTTTACTATTTTCCCACTATATAAATTTTCTGCGTTTGAACAGAGTCGACCTTCTATCTCAATCCTTTTAGTATTTATCAAACCGTATAATCCTCATCTCCAGTACCTACAGTTTTAATTATCAAGCAACTAATTACAAATGAAAATGTATTAATTTTATGTAGCAGGATAAAATTATAGAGTAAGATCATTAAAAATATGAAGTTATTCTACATCTTGTGAACTATTCGACTTTGATCTTTATCAACATTGTAATTGAACGTACTTTTGTAGAGATGCACTGGCGAGACTTGATTACGTTACTTGATAGTGGACATTGGACAAGTGACCTACATTAGGGACCTGTTTTCACGTTGACACACACATGCGTGGGATTTACTGTACTTGTAAAGCGCTTGTGTCAATTGAACTTTGTGTTCCGACGAAGTACATAGTTCTTTTATTTCGTATACAAGAAGCCTGTTTCACAGTGTGTGGTGATAAGCTGACATTACAACAGGCAACACAAACATTGCCCTATTTTACTCCTATCACACTCATTATTATAGAACAGAGATAGCAAATCTTTACGTATCAACGTGATTTTAATCTTAACAAATATTTGTTGAGGTCCTACCTGTGCCATCAAAATAATAATTAATTATTTTGACTGTGTCGTTGGCCGAATGTTCGTAAGTGCGACTGCCGGGCAAGGGGTCTCGGGTTCGATTCGCGGGTCGGGCAAAGTAATACTGGGTTTAAAAAAAATTCTCAGTAGTAGCACCGAGTCTGGAAATGTGCCCGGTATATGGCAATAGGCTCACACCCTATTACATGGGACTCATAACATAAATAGTGAAAAGTGGGTGTATTGTAGTGGCATAATGTACCCCGTAATGTAATGTACCTCTGCTTACCCCGTAGGTAGATAAAAAGCGTGATGTTGTTATGATAATTATTTTAAGTATAGTTCGTTAAGCAGAATTCATACTGAACTTGAGTCATTTGTGTAACTGAATTATCAATGGTATACTCATATCTGTAAATAATAACGAAATAGAACATATTGTGTAGTCAATGACGTGTCCAAAATATTGTGTTGGGTGCCATCAATGGCACGCGTGCCAATGGTTCCCCATCCCTGTTTTAGAACAATAATTTCTGAATCACCTAAATAACTACTTATTTCGTGTTAAAGATGAACTAGCATTACGTTTGTCGGTTGCACCAATCATGGAGTCAAATCCCATAAATATCTATTTTTCATTTCCTTAATAATGGCGAAGGTTGTGTAGTACTTTTTTTTTCAAAATATCTAAGTATTACAGTTTGAACTACACACATCTCATCTACTAAACACAATTGGGTACCTTCCTTAATCTATTTCGACCGTTCAATACTATAAAATACCTATTAAAAAATAATCACACTTTCAATAATTGATTATATGACTAACTTAATTTTAGTATTTTTCCAGCAAATTTTTAAGAAATATGTAAAGTATACTATTTGAGCACTAAAGAGAAGTGACGTCACAATCCACAATCTCGTACAAAATTCGTAGAAAACAGACTGTCGTTTTTGACAGTTTAAAAAAAGTATTGAATTTGACTAGTTGGCATGTACCCAATCGTTAATCAGAGGAAAGTTGCTCCAGCTATTTTGTATTTACCTTTCCAGTACAGATAGACGGACAGATTTACACTAGTTCATAACAGTCCGGTTGTTCAACTTCATTCGATTTATTTGCAGTGTAAAGGAGAAGTCTGACGTATTTGTTGCTAATAAATACATTAGTTTATTGCACCATGTTTGTTTCTGAGTTATGAATTTATGGACTCGAACTAGATTGGACGTTCGTGAAATCTTTTCTTGTTAATTTACAATACTATTTAATGTATTTGAATCTTTGATTGGTTATGTCGATTAGTTATCTGATTCTATACATTTCATTTTAAAACTATGTATCTTATTATTTTCTTTTTATTGGGACAAGTCCGCCTCTACCTCCCAAAACTGCTGTAACTCATGTAAGCCAGGATGTACAGTAGATACAACCATGAAAACACCGGAACACTGAAGTCCAGCGCGTCCTAGGGACGGGACATGAATAACTATCTTGGCTCCACCAGAAGATATTATAAGAGGAGAAGAAAAAGAAACGATAGTTTCCACTTCCCTCGGAGAATTACTGCTGGAGACAGAATGAATTAAGCCTAAAGGCACAAAAAAGAGGCTGTACAGTTGTACAGCCTCTAGCGACTAGCTTCACCCAGTTGGGTGAAGCTAGTCGCCAAGCACTACGGAAGATTAACTAACTATGAGTCTTCCCAGTGGTTCGCTTGCGTGATGCAAGTAAAAATGTGACCTACCTATATCGCTATCCAGGCACATAAGTCGTACTGTAAAATGGCCAAAGAAAGGTGTGGTCGAACAGACGACTGTAACTGTTCACTGCTGAACTTATTACATTTTTACTGAAGAGGTGCGGTTACGGTATGATCGTTCATATCCACGCTTTACAGAGTTTATTTTTTTTACAGAATAGAGTTTAGCTCCGGACTTTACTGTTTCGGTGTTTACATGTTTTTTATGGGATAAGCCGGTAAACGTGCAGACGGATCACCTGGTGGTAAGCAATCGGCGCCGCCCATAGGCACCTGAAGCACCAGAAGCGTTACAAGTGCGTTACCAGTCTTTTAGGAATTGGGAATTTAACGATTGTGGGGGATTCGGGCATTGGGAAGACTGGGGACTGACTCACACTACGAAACAGAACAAAAAGCGTTGTTTCACGTCGGTTTTCTGTGATGCCGTGATATCACTCCAATGCGT
Source organism: Spodoptera littoralis (assembly GCA_902850265.1). NCBI lineage: Eukaryota > Metazoa > Arthropoda > Insecta > Lepidoptera > Noctuidae > Spodoptera > Spodoptera littoralis. The sequence continues at coordinate 10,291,288 of LR824542.2, forward strand.
GACTCTCCTATACTTTCAAAATGGTTCTGTCTACTGTAAATCCTGGCTTACCGGAGTTCGGTTTCGGGAGGTTGTGGCTTGCTAGTCCCAATAAAAAATTCGCAGTTTTAGAAGATTCAGGTTTATCAGAGATCGCTGCTTCCCAATCTTTCAATGGTGTTCAGAACATATAAACATCTAGTCCTATTTTGTCTTATATTTAATTAAAAAATACAAGCCTAATATCATGTCTTTACATCAAGACATACTCATTAACTAGATATATGACCAATAAAAGTTAATGAACATTTTCAATGAATAGTCTGCATAATAATTTTGATACTTTAGCTCTTAAGGTCCAAAATAGATTGTTCTTTATGATTTATGATTATTTATTATTAAGACAAAGCTTAGACGATATTAATTTATATCATGCATAGAAATTATTAATTACTGATTCTATTCATATATACAAATGGGAATGCTTCATAGCATCACGTTTTTCTTCGTCAGCACCATGTTTTATTTGATATGCATTGCAGATTTTATAATCGTCTCTTTTTAATTGAGATAGCTATTCGTAATTTCATTGACTATTGACTAGTTATGACGTGCAATAAACAAAATTATTCACAATAGTAAATTGAATATTTTAACAACTAGATAACATTGAATTGCTAACTGTTTTTAATGATTCGTTGATATGAAAATTCTGTTATTTTACTTTCCTGATTCTCGTTTGATTATTCTAGTGACATAACATCACGCCTTTTATTCCCAAAGGGGTAGGCAGAGGTGCACAATATGCCACTGTACAATATAACACCCACTTTTCACTATTTATGTTATGAGTCCCATGTGATAGGGGGTGAGCCTATTGCCGTATACCGGGCACCAGACTCCGTGCTACTACTGATAATTTTTTTTTAAACCCAGTAATTCTATGCTTTTTATTATTGTAGTGATTTAACCATAAGTTATGTTACATTATGGCAAGCTTTATCATTATATTAACTTCTACCAGCGGCTTCGTAAATAGTAGTCTATTCCAGACCTTAATCGACCCTTTACCAAATGTCATCCCGGTTCTTTCAGAGGCCTTAGTACGAGTTTGATGTACGTTTAAAGTATTCGAAACGAGTACGCGTTCGGCACTGTGATTGGCTGGCGCCAACGAAGCAACCAATCAGAGCGCCGAACGCGTACTCGTTACGATTACTTTAAACGTAAATCAAACTCGTACTAAGGCCTGTGATGTTTTGACGTGAAGGAGTAACAAACATTTCGCTTTCATTATATTAGTAGGATTTACCACTATTTGAAACAAATAACGTATAGTCACATACACACACTCACTCACATATACACTCACATAGGTATTCACTCACATTATTCAAGGATTGCAGAATTCCTTTCTATCAGTATTCTGATTTTGCTTGTACCAACAGTTGCTTACTCAGTCTAGCCGTTGTTTATTTATCTTACCTTACCCCTTTTAATATTATTCTCAATTTTTTTAATTTTATATCATAATACACCTTTCATAGTTATGTACTTATCAATAAAACGGACGGTAGGATGACCCCTGTAACACAGGTTTTCCTAGCACGGGGGTCATTGAACATAATTACATACTACCTAAATGTCTTCATGAATTCTAGATTAGTGTCATGATTGTGTAACGTGTACTTCTTTATTTTGAATAAATGAAATGATTTATAGTGACCTATATAGTACCAACATATAGTACCACCTAAATAGTACCATATAGTCCTAGACGGATATATAGTGACCAAATTGGCGATATATTAAAGAAGGGCCAAATTAAAAGTACCTTTAACCGACGAGCATGCATGAAAATATTGATAACTGTTGATAAAGCGAAAGAGGTATATAGGAATCGTAGCAATTAGCGTTCCATAGTCTCTGCCTACCCCCATAGGAGACAGGCGTGAAGTTATTATGTATGTTATGTATGTATAAAACAAACAAGACTGCGATAAAAAGGAGTATTGAACCTCAACTAATTACTTAACACCACTCGTTGCTCTCACGTACGAACAATTAGAAATCCCATACGAAATCGTTACTAAGTACATTTTAAAACAATCATTACCTAATTGCAAAGATCCCTAGATAAAACCTGACCTACCTAACAATTAGTGTATAAAAAAAAAACAAAAACAGTAGCAGGAATGTAGTCCATTCATTGTCACATCACTATTCATAAATAACCGACATAAGCCAGCTGTTTACAAATAATATAGTAATCATATAATACAATAGTGACTTTATTTTCGTATGTACGTATGTAAATAGCCATATTGTATTGAGTTCATTACCCTTCTTAGCAAAACTAATACGGTGTCAGTTTAAAATATTCTAGTCAGGTTTAGAATCAGATTTACATCTAAAATGTTTATATCGATGAGTAATACAACGGTGTTTTTTTAATCGAAGCGGTATTTTATGGCTTCTATGGTCTTTCTCTTATGTATGGTTGGACAGTAATCAATCTGATGTATGATTCTTGGAAAGGTCTTTCTATTTGCGTTGAAACGGTTCTTAAATTGAGTATTTGGTTTATTGTGTTGCGAATTGATGCGTTATTTTTTGTGGCGTAGGTGCTTTTTTAGCTTGAGGGCTGTTGTTGTAGACTAAGCGATAATAGTAGGTACACAATGTCAGCATTCTCATGTTACTACGCTAACAATGTCTAGACTGTGTTGTCACCTTAAGTGATTGCTAGGGAAGCCCAACCTCAGGGGCATATTTATATTTTTGGGTAAAGTTTTGTGGAATTTTACGATTACAAAATTCTTTATGAAACAGTTAGAGCAAATAGCGGTGCAGTTATATTACAACGAAATTGTTCATTATTATGATTAGTAAAGCAATTATTAAACACCGCTGCATCACTAGTTATTACAAAGAGTGAATAACCTCGCAATCAAAACAACAACCCGAACATTTTTCCGCATCACAACGTGACATCATCGACGAAAAACAAGAAAGTATTTAATTGTCAACAATAATAACCGTCATCGATTCATCGGATCGAATCTTAATCGATTCGAGATGCAAAAAACATTCGTACGGAGAATCGGAGATGAACGCGCGTCGGCTTCGCTCGCAGTCGCGCTGTGCCATTGACCCACTACAGGTTTTTGTGCGTCTAACGGACCGACACACTTCATCTTTATTGATTAAACAAATCATTTAAAACTATGTACAGGCAGTTTTTTTAAATATCATTGCGCAATGAAAATTTTACGCTTGTTCACTATCTTTAAACGTTTTGTCAATTTTCGATTGTTTGATTACGATTGTTGGCATCGATTTTAATATCGATATAATGACAGGTCTATCAACAATAGATGTGGTTTTCTTTGCTTGATTGATAGTTTGTGATTGAGTGCGGTGTTTGTGTACAAGAACTTTCAATCGTTACATTTTTGTGAACATCATAATTGAACGTATAACTGGATTGTGTCCACTAAATGATACTGTAAGTACGAATTTCATTACTTTTTTATTATTACGAAAGAACTACCTTTTAAAGTGGTAAGATAAAATAAAATTGCTTAATTTACATAAAGATTTTGGACTTTAGCACAACGAACGCAATATCAACCCTATTATAGACACAATTAAAACTGTTTTTGGATTTTTACCAACTTCTATTTCAATGTTGTTCTTGTTAAATAATAATAATATTTCTATACTTATGTAACATTTTTATGAGCATTAAAAAACTCCAGATAACTTAATATTACGTGTCGATGTGAGTGACAGTCGTTTCCAAATGTATCTTTCAATAAATCAGGTGTTTCCTTAATATGATTGGTGACTTCCTCTTATGTTGGGTGGAAATTATCATTAAGCTGTCCGTTCCTAAGTATATAGGGACCTGTTACTAAAGTAGTAAGTAGGTACTGCTTGTACATCAATTTGTGTTTTCGAAGTGGAACCGAATCTATACGTTGCATCATTGATTGATGGTGTGTAAAAGTAGTAATTGTGTGGGTTGTAGTGTAAAATTAAGGGTGAGATATTGTTAAACTTTTTTTTATTTTAACTTATTAACTGCTTAACTGAATCAGCAAGGAGTGTGATTATACCTAGTTGACTATTCGAGTGTTACGAGATGTGTGTTTTAAGAAAAAAATCCTTACTAATATTATAAATCTGAAAGTGAGTTTGTTTGTTTGTTTGTTTGTTCCACCTTCACGCCGTATCTACTACACCGATTGCTTTGAAATTTTGCAGACGTAAAGTTAGAAGTCCAGATTAAATAATAGGGTACTTTTTATCCCGGAAAAATGTGATATTCCCGAGGGAAATCAAAAATATTAGTATAGATGGCGCTGTGTGTATTCCTGTAGATGGCGCTTTGTGCCATCTAAAACAATTCAACGAATTACCTACTAATTGTAAATTTCACGCTTTAATCTATAGCGCTTATTTGGTGTTAATCTACACTTATTCAGTAAGCTTTTCGACTCATTTATTACTTATCATTTAATACTTAAAAAACACAACGTGGTAACGTTGTGTAGTAGTTACGCTACTTGGCGATAGATGGCGCTGAGTGTTTATAAAACGGGGTAGCGTTGTGCTTTTAAAGTGCTTTTATCGCTTTTAAATTTTGGTTCCTACCATTTTACATTGAATTGTGTATTTTATAGATTTTAGGTTGTTAAAGGTACATGAAATTGGTGTCTATGTAGTAGTTACGCTACTTTTTAAGTATTTTCGCTTTTAAATTTTGGTTCTAACCATTGGGATGCCGTCTCCTCCTTTTGCGAAGCAGTCATGCTGGCTAAGGAGGAGGCGGGACGCGTGAGGCAGCGAAGCGCTGCCTCCTCGCAACCCAGCCATCGCGAAGGACACACCGGGCGTCGGGGATGCGGGGACGATCTCCGGCCACCGTAAGCGCGGGCCTGCGGACGGCAAGCATGGGTGGCTCCCCGTCCGACCAGAAACAGACCCGAGCGTACGGCGCGTCGCGTTCCGCGCGCGCCTCAAAGAGCCATCAGACCACCACAGATGGGGCCCAATAGGGCCGATGCCGATTCGGAGTCGCGGAGAACCTAACGGGTAACCGGGGCACCGGCTCGACGTGCAGGAGAAGGAACGGGGGGTTTTTAGTCAGTAAGAGTCTGACACTCCTTCCGCCTCACCCAGGCGGGAGCAGTCATTCGATGATTTTCCCCCCTTAAAAAAAAATAAAAAAAAAAACCATTTTACATTAAATTGCGTATTTTATAGATTTTAGGTTGTTAAAGGTACACGAAATTGGTGTCTATGTGGAATAGCGATGTGTTTTTTAAGTATTCTTCGCTTTTAAATTTTGGTTCCAACCATTTTACATTAAGTTGCGTATTTTATAGATTTTAGGTTGTTAAAGGTACACGAAACCATAGTGGCAACAATACTCAACAATTAGCAAATATATTGTACGCTGTTGTTTCAACGCTCGATAGATGGCGTTAGGATCGAGTTAGATGGCGCTATGGTTTCGTTACCGGCGAAAGTATAGGTTCCGAGCTTCCGTATCAGCTATATTTTAGTGAACGCCTCTAGCGCTTATATTGATAACTAGCTTTTACCCGCGGCTTCGCTCGCGTCACAAAAAGATAAAACGTAGCCTATGTGACTACCCATCCCTTCACCTACCTTCAGTTGAAAAATCACGTTAAGTACCTCCGTTTTGCCGTTTAAGACAGGCAAACAAACAAACAGCTGTTCGCTTGCGTGGAATACGGTTATAACGCGCGTTTTAGATTTTTCCGTGGGAATGAGAAATTCTGCCGCGGTAAAGCCTTGCTTTTCCAGGACTCAAACTACCTTTATACCAAATTTCTTCAAAATCGATTCAGCCGCGTGAAAGAACAAAAGAAGTTATTTTCGCATTACCACAAATACCTCCTCCCATTTTAATTTAAAAGACTTCTATTTCCTATAAGGGTTATATTTGCAATGCTAAACCAAAACTGAGTGGTAAACTATATTATACGTTTTATTATCGAAAACCTAACTACTTTAGACATCTACTGAGAAATAAACCACTTCACTAATCTAACCTAACTAATATAGCTACTGTATCAATCAACGTAAACAATGAACAAAGCGTCTTAGAACGACGAAAAAAAATTACTATAGTACTTTAAATACTAATATCTACCTAGAAAAATAACACTTGACTAATCAAACCTACATAGCGAACAAATAATAATAATTATCAATATAAGCGCTAGAGGCGTTCACTAAAATATAGCTGATACGGAAGCTCGGAACCTATACTTTCGCCGGTAACGAAACCATAGCGCCATCTAACTCGATCCTAACGCCATCTATCGAGCGTTGAAACAACAGCGTACAATATATTTGCTAATTGTTGAGTATTGTTGCCACTATGGTTTCGTGTACCTTTAACAACCTAAAATCTATAAAATACGCAACTTAATGTAAAATGGTTGGAACCAAAATTTAAAAGCGAAGAATACTTAAAAACACATCGCTATTCCACATAGACACCAATTTCGTGTACCTTTAACAACCTAAAATCTATAAAAATACGCAATTTAATGTAAAATGGTTTTTTTTTATTATTTTTAAGGGGGAAAATCATCGAATGACTGCTCCCGCCTGGGTGAGGCGGAAGGGAGTGTCAGACTCTTACTGACTAAAAACCACCCCGTTCCTTCTCCTGCACGTCGAGCCGGTGCCCCGGTTACCCGTTAGGTTCTCCGCGACTCCGAATCGGCATCGGCCCTATTGGGCCCCATCTGTGGTGGTCTGATGGCTCTTTGAGGCGCGCGCGGAACGCGACGCGCCGTACGCTCGGGTCTGTTTCTGGTCGGACGGGGAGCCACCCATGCTTGCCGTCCGCAGGCCCGCGCTTACGGTGGCCGGAGATCGTCCCGCGATCCCCGACGCCCGGTGTGTCCTTCGCGATGGCTGGGTTGCGAGGAGGCAGCGCTTCGCTGCCTCACGCGTCCCGCCTCCTCCTTAGCCAGCATGACTGCTTCGCAAAAGGAGGAGACGGCATCCCAATGGTTAGAACCAAAATTTAAAAGCGAAAAATACTTAAAAAGTAGCGTAACTACTACATAGACACCAATTTCATGTACCTTTAACAACCTAAAATCTATAAAATACACAATTCAATGTAAAATGGTAGGAACCAAAATTTAAAAGCGATAAAAGCACTTTAAAAGCACAACGCTACCCCGTTTTATAAACACTCAGCGCCATCTATCGCCAAGTAGCGTAACTACTACACAACGTTACCACGTTGTGTTTTTTAAGTATTAAATGATAAGTAATAAATGAGTCGAAAAGCTTACTGAATAAGTGTAGATTAACACCAAATAAGCGCTATAGATTAAAGCGTGAAATTTACAATTAGTAGGTAATTCGTTGAATTGTTTTAGATGGCACAAAGCGCCATCTACAGGAATACACACAGCGCCATCTATACTAATATTTTTGATTTCCCTCGGGAATATCACATTTTTCCGGGATAAAAAGTACCCTATTATTTAATCTGGACTTCTAACTTTACGTCTGCAAAATTTCAAAGCAATCGGTGTAGTAGATACGGCGTGAAGGTGGAACAAACAAACAAACAAACAAACTCACTTTCAGATTTATAATATTAGTAAGGATTATTATTATTTGTTCGCTATGTAGGTTTGATTAGTCAAGTGTTATTTTTCTAGGTAGATATTAGTATTTAAAGTACTATAGTAATTTTTTTTCGTCGTTCTAAGACGCTTTGTTCATTGTTTACGTTGATTGATACAGTAGCTATATTAGTTAGGTTAGATTAGTGAAGTGGTTTATTTCTCAGTAGATGTCTAAAGTAGTTAGGTTTTCGATAATAAAACGTATAATATAGTTTACCACTCAGTTTTGGTTTAGCATTGCAAATATAACCCTTATAGGAAACTAGCTTTTACCCGCGGCTTCGCTCGCGTCACAAAAAGATAAAACGTAGCCTATGTGACTACCCATCCCTTCACCTACCTTCAGTTGAAAAATCACGTTAAGTACCTCCGTTTTGCCGTTTAAGACAGGCAAACAAACAAACAGCTGTTCGCTTGCGTGGAATACGGTTATAACGCGCGTTTTAGATTTTTCCGTGGGAATGAGAAATTCTGCCGCGGTAAAGCCTTGCTTTTCCAGGACTCAAACTACCTTTATACCAAATTTCTTCAAAATCGATTCAGCCGCGTGAAAGAACAAAAGAAGTTATTTTCGCATTACCACAAATACCTCCTCCCATTTTAATTTAAAAGACTTCTATTTCCTATAAGGGTTATATTTGCAATGCTAAACCAAAACTGAGTGGTAAACTATATTATACGTTTTATTATCGAAAACCTAACTACTTTAGACATCTACTGAGAAATAAACCACTTCACTAATCTAACCTAACTAATATAGCTACTGTATCAATCAACGTAAACAATGAACAAAGCGTCTTAGAACGACGAAAAAAAATTACTATAGTACTTTAAATACTAATATCTACCTAGAAAAATAACACTTGACTAATCAAACCTACATAGCGAACAAATAATAATAATTATCAATATAAGCGCTAGAGGCGTTCACTAAAATATAGCTGATACGGAAGCTCGGAACCTATACTTTCGCCGGTAACGAAACCATAGCGCCATCTAACTCGATCCTAACGCCATCTATCGAGCGTTGAAACAACAGCGTACAATATATTTGCTAATTGTTGAGTATTGTTGCCACTATGGTTTCGTGTACCTTTAACAACCTAAAATCTATAAAATACGCAACTTAATGTAAAATGGTTGGAACCAAAATTTAAAAGCGAAGAATACTTAAAAAACACATCGCTATTCCACATAGACACCAATTTCGTGTACCTTTAACAACCTAAAATCTATAAAATACGCAATTTAATGTAAAATGGTTTTTTTTTATTATTTTTTTTTTAAGGGGGGAAAATCATCGAATGACTGCTCCCGCCTGGGTGAGGCGGAAGGGAGTGTCAGACTCTTACTGACTAAAAACCACCCCGTTCCTTCTCCTGCACGTCGAGCCGGTGCCCCGGTTACCCGTTAGGTTCTCCGCGACTCCGAATCGGCATCGGCCCTATTGGGCCCCATCTGTGGTGGTCTGATGGCTCTTTGAGGCGCGCGCGGAACGCGACGCGCCGTACGCTCGGGTCTGTTTCTGGTCGGACGGGGAGCCACCCATGCTTGCCGTCCGCAGGCCCGCGCTTACGGTGGCCGGAGATCGTCCCGATCCCCGACGCCGGTGTGTCCTTCGCGATGGCTGGGTTGCGAGGAGGCAGCGCTTCGCTGCCTCACGCGTCCCGCCTCCTCCTTAGCCAGCATGACTGCTTCGCAAAAGGAGGAGACGGCATCCCAATGGTTAGAACCAAAATTTAAAAGCGAAAAATACTTAAAAAGTAGCGTAACTACTACATAGACACCAATTTCATGTACCTTTAACAACCTAAAATCTATAAAATACACAATTCAATGTAAAATGGTAGGAACCAAAATTTAAAAGCGATAAAAGCACTTTAAAAGCACAACGCTACCCCGTTTTATAAACACTCAGCGCCATCTATCGCCAAGTAGCGTAACTACTACACAACGTTACCACGTTGTGTTTTTTAAGTATTAAATGATAAGTAATAAATGAGTCGAAAAGCTTACTGAATAAGTGTAGATTAACACCAAATAAGCGCTATAGATTAAAGCGTGAAATTTACAATTAGTAGGTAATTCGTTGAATTGTTTTAGATGGCACAAAGCGCCATCTACAGGAATACACACAGCGCCATCTATACTAATTTTTTGATTTCCCTCGGGAATATCACATTTTCCGGATAAAAGTACCCTATTATTTAATCTGGACTTCTAACTTTACGTCTGCAAAATTTCAAAGCAATCGGTGTAGTAGATACGGCGTGAAGGTGGAACAAACAAACAAACAAACAAACTCACTTTCAGATTTATAATATTAGTAAGGATAGAAGTCTTTTAAATTAAAATGGGAGGAGGTATTTGTGGTAATGCGAAAATAACTTCTTTTGTTCTTTCACGCGGCTGAATCGATTTTGAAGAAATTTGGTATAAAGGTAGTTTGAGTCCTGGAAAAGCAAGGCTTTACCGCGGCAGAATTTCTCATTCCCACGGAAAAATCTAAAACGCGCGTTATAACCGTATTCCACGCAAGCGAACAGCTGTTTGTTTGTTTGCCTGTCTTAAACGGCAAAACGGAGGTACTTAACGTGATTTTTCAACTGAAGGTAGGTGAAGGGATGGGTAGTCACATAGGCTACGTTTTATCTTTTTGTGACGCGAGCGAAGCCGCGGGTAAAAGCTAGTATTATATAACATAACATCACGCCTTTTACCGCTGAAGGGCTAGGCAGAGGTGCACATGCACATTATGCCACAGTACAATGTAACACCCGCTTTTCAATATTTATGTTATGAGTCCCATGTAATAGGGGGTGAGCCTATTGCCATATACCGGGCACAATTCCAGATTCAGTGCTACTACTGAGATTTTTTAAGAAACCCAGCAATACTTTGTCCTGCCCGGGAATTGAACCCGAGACCCCTTGCCCGGCAGTCGCACACACGAAAAAACATTCTTGCTAAAATGTTTGAGAAATAAAAGGACATTCTGTTATGGAATTAGTGTTTTAAAATACACTAAGTCTATGATGTTAGTCAAACCAATAGCAATCTAGTAATCTAGCACATTTCATAAGATAAATGCGAAATTAATTACAGTTTTCCTCTAGTTGCAAAACAGTCGATAGATCAACATCAACTAGCCTGCTTAGATTTCCTATACAAATACCGTTAACTTTGAAGATATTCTTAAGATTCTGATATTCAGTTTGCGAATGAAACTGTGGTTATAATCTTCGGAAGCTAAAAACGATAATTACCGTCATTGCGAAGGTATTTGAATGTGTGCATATTTAATTAGTAAAGGCTTTGACCTGTTGATATTTTCTATGAAATGGCTATATTCTAGTAAATGGCTACGATAAGAGACTGCATTTCTACAATATAAGTAGGTTTTAAAGTTATTTTGTGTGTAAATAATATGTTTTGTATTATCAAGCTTTTCTCAATTACCTAACTTATAAAGAATCGATGACTAATAATCGCGTAAAGAGAAAAACACTACTTAGCTTACAGTTTTTCTAGTTATAGAAAAAGTAATCTCTTATCAGTTTCGTATTTTCAATAAAACTGATTAGGTTACTGCCTCTTTGGTCGAGTGGTCGCAAGTGTGACAAGGGGTCTCGGGTTCGATTTCCAGGTATGGCAAAGTATAACTGTTTTTTTTTAATAGTATAGTACACGGAATTTGGAATTGTGCCCGCTATATGGCAATAGGCTCACCCCCTATTACATGGGACTCATAACATAAATAGTGAAAAGTGGGTGTTACATTGAGTTGTTTAAGTGCCGTAATGTGCACCTCTGCCTCCTCTTCGGGGATAAAAAGGCGTGATGATATGTTATATCTGATTAGGTTTCTTTATGAATAAAAAATAATATTCTTAACCGAAACGTCCGTTACAAAAGAAAAACTGCAAACCAGGTTCTGTTTTATGTCTCCAAAAGGCAAAACCTGATCAGTCTCACATTACGGTTACCTCCGAAATCCAGGTAAAGGCTCAAGTTACGTTTATCCAACTAAGTATTAATATTCCAATGTATCATGTTACTTATTCAAATGAAGCGGTTCTTGCTATGCACGTTGTTGCTTTATGTTAATGGCCAGTATTTAATTAATATTTATTTGTTTCTCTCTTGTTTTGAGGGCGGAGCTAAAATTCCTTAGAACTTTATGGTGGTATTTTTCATACTTAATGGTTTTGTTGCACATAGTTTGAATATTTTACGATGCAAATGATTCTTTGATTGTTTTCATTAATGCTAAATATTCTGTTTATATTTCTCTATACGTTTGTCTTCATACAGCCTTTGTGTTCTAAGTAATTCTCACTTTTGTCGCAATCTGTACGCTAAATGTATCCTACAGCCAGTTGCGTAGTCGGGAAACCTGACCACGACAATCGTGCCTATCACACGCTAAAACGTCTTACAAACCAATCAATGACATTTAAAAACCCACCCTACCTGCAAAAGATAACGTCCATTTTTCATTGACTTATTAACCTTCGATATTTACATTGTGTGCAAACAAAATTGCCTGTTATTGCAAAGCAAGAAAGACTAGTTTATGTTGTAGATGGCCAGTATTGATAATGGAACTCTGTGAGAAAGAGACGCTCTAAAAACCGCGGATTTACTTACCGTTCACAATTGTAGGAAAAATCGTTGGTATGTAATAACAGTCCACTTTGTAAGGTCGCTGTATGAAAATTAAAACCTTTAGGAATGGGCATTCAATTGTTATCTAGGCATTATCCGGGAGTATAATGTTGGATAGGAATTTTTCTCTAGTGAATTATGTAAAATATTTGCTTTTTGCGTGTTCATTGTTGATCGATAAGGGCAATAATTCTGTGCACGTTCGGAGTAAGTCAACCGTGTCGTGTATTTAGAGTTAATCCCATTAAATTTCTTTGAATGCTCGATAGGAACTGTGCCAAGCCCTAGCGAGCTATGCTGACATTATAACATAAGCAAGAGAAATCAGTTATCTATATAGTAAGGCGAAAAGATATATGAATGTACATCAAAACATGTACCAATATTAGTCACAACCGAAAGCTGCTTCACTTAATAACTTGAAGTTACACAAACAGATTAGACCATGCATCTTCGTAGCAAAAACAATACACTTTTGCCTAGAAGACAAATCGACACTCGTTTACAAATACATCTCGCGTTGCCATTGGGCTTACTTATGTGAGGCATTTATTCATTGCATCATTTTTTGTCTGTAATTACGTATCGAAGACTGCTCTACATCGCAAATTGTTATTTAAATGGAGCTGACCATTATAGAGGTGCCATTAACACTTTCAATCTTGGCAGATGAATGGGGTTCATATTTAAAATACGTATCATTAGTTTTACATAACATTATTGGGAAATAACTGAAAGAAAGTTCAAAGTATTAATGTACTAACTGCCTGCGGTTATGCCCACGTCGCGATAGATACCCTCTGTCATTCCAGACTACAACTCTTTTCCGTGCCGAATTCCATTCCGATCCATTCAGTAGTTGTATAAAAAGTGTTGCAAACATTCATACATTGTCTCAAGCGTTCGTTCGTTTTAAATTAGTATGATTATTTAAAATCAATTCCTCTGCTTTTAAAGCTATGGTATATTTCCTCAATAAATTAGAACTATAGGATAACTAAACTAAATAATTTACACCCTCATAAAACCTTAACTTAAATTAAGATTTTAATAAGAACCGGTATTAAGCTTAGACTTTTAATTAAAATGTTATAAAATTAGAGAATTAAGTACAATGTTTACTGCGAATATGAAGTTTTCCGACAGAATTTCAATTAACTTAAGGAGTCCTACTTGCAAGGTCTTTAAAGGTTTGCCAATTAATGTATATGATTGACATTTACCTCTACCTTTGAATATTAAGCGCTTATTATTTAATTAATATTTTCTATACTAAAGATATGCAAATTGTGCGAGCGTACGTAAATATCAAAAGAGAGGATGGTTACAAATTTTACTTCAGTATCCATTCCCTTAATAGACCGATAGATAATCCCTTACCCGTAATGAAGCCGAAGAGGTAATCCCTAAAATATTTATTACCAGCGTCGTAATTAACAGTCTATACTGCAACATGCATTTTAATCTGTCAAACACCGCGAGGACACCGGTGTCCGCACACCTATTGTTCTTTAATTGTGTCTATAATGACGGTACTCAAAAGGTTAAGGGGAAAAATCATCGAATGACTTCTCCCGCCCTGGCGAGCGGGAGGAAGTGGCATACTCTTATTGACTAAAACCACCCTATTCCCCCTCCTGCACCTCGACAAACCCGGCAACCCGTAAAGTCCTCCGCAGCTTCTTCGGAGAATTATTCGAGATGTTTTTTAAGAACGAATTTTGAATAATTTAGTGTCGTAACAAAACCGTTTAATTGAATGAGACGATAAGTTCTATCAGTCGTAACATCACTAATTAATTTTCGCTTGATCAGCCTTCGGAATCCGCAAGAAGTTAGGCGTAATCGATTCATCAGTTTTAACGGGACTCGAATTAGTGATGTAGAAAATTATTTTTGTGAATACCAAAGTTCCTTTACCCATCTCGTCAGGGTCTAGTCTACGCTCGTTTCTTACATTCATTTCTTTGAGATTTTTTGGTCTTCATTATTTCTGCTGTTTGTTGGTTGGTAGCGACCACCTTATTGAATGTAGTCAGAGTTTGGTCAGTTCAAGTGGTTAATCTTTATCCTTACCAGAATACCAGGTTTGACTAATAGCTAATACGCTTGTGGCATCAAGTGATGTACTTGATGATTTTGTGGACGTTTTTACCTGTGAACTAAAGTCCTCTTCTGCATGATTATAATGTGAATTTAGATTTGTAGCATTTAGTTCTAAACATATTTAAACAATTTTTACAACAATTAGTTCTATGAGTAGTCCTGAATTCTCTTCTAACTGGAGTTGCATTTAAACTAGCAACACTCACTGATACAGTTATGGAAACAACTGCATCACGAACTGACGTCACGTCAAACATTCATCAACGCTAACTCTAATTTCTTCCTGGACTTAGTTTTATTACGGTTAGGTATGGAATTAAGTAAACGTGCACTGATATTTATGACTTTTAGTGCAAGTATAATCGCTGCGAGATAATTCTGCAAAGAATGCTCACAATCTTTGTGGTAAAGAGTTTGCTGGCTTAACTTACTGAAACAGGAAAAGTTGAGTTAGAAAACTTTATGAGATGGGCGAGGGGTGATGAGGGATTAATGAACAAGGGTAAAGTCACTAAGAATTAATGTATACTGCATTCTGATACTATAAAATTGGTGGTAATTTGCAATAACTTCTACTCAATTAAAGAGCAGTTGATTTACTAAATTTAATAGTTGTAGAAATAATACAATTCTCTCATTGGATTATAATATCAAGTTACTCAGTAATTAAACTTGTTAAGTGTTCCAAGTTAAGCCAAATTTCAACACTCGCTTTATAGTTTTGAAAGTACGCGCTTTGAAACACAATTCCAAATAATAACAACGGAGAAATATGTTATTTGTTAAGAATTTTGACTTTACGACAGTCCCAAAACCATCGTAAAGTATAAAACATAGGTAGTAATTTTAGTAAAATTATTCCCTAAAACCGTCGCAGTATAATTGTTGACAATGGTTTCGAGTCACGTAATTGCTATTACGAGCACACGAGATTACCATTATGTGGTTAGGCTGCAATATGCAATTATATGCACACGTTTAAGGCGCGAGTAAATTGAAGATATCTTCGTATTCTCAGAAGTGAAGCTTTGTGAGGTTTCAGTTCAGTTTTTGGAACTGCCTATCAAATAAATGTTAACAAAGTAGTGCTTCATGAAAGAAGAAGTTTATCCCAATCTGATTTGAACCGGGAAATACCGTACGGCGTGGTTCGATATTATCTCTACCTACTTTTCTTTATAACCTCTGAAACAATTTAATATTAATTTGCACAGAAAATAAATAACAGAATGAAGAAGTTACTACAGTTATATCTGACTTAAAGAGCCATTTGCCCTTTTCGAACAAAATGGGCTAGCTAAATATATTCTCAGTAGAATATTAAACATAATAAAGTACTTCAAATCTAGGGCAAGTATAAGCAGTAAATCCGTGCGATGCTCAAGCCACAGGTCAGTGCAGTTACTCGTGTACTATCGCGATCCTCATTCCAATATATTTATTGAACGAAGATCCACAAGCTTTTAACCGCAATGTATGAAATTTGTAGATATCGGTTCTAGAAGCTTCCTGAGGTAATCAGGCCTACGAATTAAGGACGCCTTGTTTTTTGTTGATGATAATAGATATTTTTGTAACCTAGGAATTCACATTTTATAATTTTGTGTTCACACCCACTTTTAAATAATATTAATGCAGGGTAGAGTCTTTATATCAAGTAAAAGATGTATTCCGTCTGATATACCTAAATAACAACACCGACACTCTATATTTAAAATGCCTTTCAATGCAAATAGGACTTCTATAACTATAAGTTAAGACTGAAAATTGCATAGAATTACCTTTACTACCCTTTGAAATGTAAAAACTAACTCACGCGGACACTGAAGACGTGATCGGCAAATGAAAGAGACATCCTTATATTCTGAATGTATTTCTTAGGAACTGCATTTACTCAATGTCGCAGAAAAAGTAGTAAAAGTGTTTTAAGACGGTAGTGATTACGTTAAATCTAAGCCGCGTAATAAACAGAATTAAATTGCCCAGGCAGATTATGAAATGGTAACAAAAACTAGTCCAATTATGGAATGAAAGGAAGATTGATTTATATATTTAAAGTCTTGTTAGTAAGTACCGCGTTTACACCTACTAATTTTCGCGCCTTTTATGGTGACAACGGACTGTAGTGTAACTACTAGGGGAGTAACTAGGAGGTTTTATGGTTAATTCCTTGTTATTGCCTCGTTAAACTCTGTGAGAAGTGTTTCATAGGATGTTCGTTTAATCTATGTTGTTGCTGCACTTACTAACTACTAGTAACTGATCCATCTGCATCTGTTAATGGGTTTCAGGGAAAATTGGCTGATTGAAATATGACTTCATTTCCCATTCATGTTACATGGGTGGTATCTTCATGTCAAGATTTTTGTTGAGCACCCTCTGATACATATTCATAAATGATTACGTATCCTATTCAACCGCACAGTAAGACAAGAAATTATGCTTAACATACGTTCATTTATTGTTCACAGATTCAAAGATGGCGGGGCGATTATGAGGTCGAACGCCGAACGACTTTTAGGTGAGTCCAGAATGTTAATGCATTATGTAAAGAAACATGTTTATGCTATAAGCACATAATGGACCTATTCTGCCGGTTAATCGTCAATCTATATGGATAAATGCCCCTCTTGTTGACGTGAAGGGTGTGGCATGAGGAATTGGACTGCGACCCACGCTTCTTTGGTGACAAAATGAAGTCATTCAATTTATTTTGACAAGACAGTGAACTGCTGCGGATGATTTAGCGTCGCCCCACATTTGTGGAGGTAACAGGTTCGCAGCCCACGACGTGATATGTGGTGTGTATGCGATCCTAACTCACGTCAATCGTGAAATTGCGAGTTGTTCTCGTCGTAAATCTGTCGTGTCTATAGTGTACACTTCTACAATGTGGACCGAGTTTCGATGAGATTGAGTAACTAACTCCGTTGAAACGCTCTGAACTTTAATATAACAGGTTGCTCATGTATAATCGAAAGTAATAATCGTTAAACTTCCAGTTATCTTAGATTTTACACAGATAAGACAACTTATTTCAGGTGCTACCGTACTGTGAGCTATATTTTGAGTAATGCTCGCAGTACGGTAACATTTCAATTCCCTGTGGTAATGCTTTCTTAGTGGTCACTTCGAAGCAGTATTGTATTGTGTTTTGAAGTTGAATAAACTTATTGTCGAAGCTGTTCAATTTACGAATCTAAATTCTGCTCGAGCTATTGTATATTTTAATAAATTTCATGTTTTACTAGAACGTCTGATACAAGTAGCTCTTATTTGACAAAGCTATTGTTGGAATAAACATTGATTCTATTTACATAAATGACTCAGTAAAACAAGTCTGACTTACAAAAATATTACAGTGCACCCTAAGAGTCTCCAATCCAATCGTACATTCGTTTACAAGATCAATTCCGTCATCATCTATCATCTAAACTGGGGATATTTCTCCATCATTTATTTCTTCTAAATCTTCATCCCTACCATTCTTGTTTGCATTACAAACGAGCCTATATTCTCTTGCTATTTTCTTTCAACCACGCATTTTGTGCGAGGTGTTACAAATTCTGCCTGGAGGTTAGCTAACAATACACTATGTTCAACTTGTACTATGTGTTCGGTATAAATTGGTTACGCCAGTTTACTTACGTCTCCTGAATAAGTAAGCGTCAATGTATTACGGAATACTCAAATGACTCCAATTTTAATGTAATCTTAGTCATGGCGGAAGAATTTGTTTCATCGTGTGTTTGCTCATGTTTACTTGTATCGTCTACTGTTTCGTTAAGTTGCAGTTTTGCGAGTGTGGGAATATGTTTTGCTTATCCTTATTTTAGCGTGTCAAGTTCATTATCGTGAAATGTGATTTCAATGTCAGTTGTTGCTTCATTTTTATTAAGTGTCGGTTTTACTAAAGCGATTTTGCTGATATTAGCTTCTTTAATGTTGTGTTTATTGAAATACTATTCATGGTATTTCCTGTCGCAAAATGCATTTTGACGACAGATTTTATGTTTCAGAAATATTAAACGTAGAACTTTGGCCTTTTTCTCTAAAGTTATGAGAAATTACACCTGAACAAGGAACGCCCTTAATAAAACACATACATATGCAAACAAATATACCTTTGCATTATAATCCATAGATATCTTACATAACATCATGCACGCACTGTGGATAGTTTTCCTAAAACATCACAATATTCACGATAGCGTACAATTAAATGTTCCCATCACAATGCCATTAATGAACGGGTTCCGTTATTTTGAACAAATTCCCAAAGAATACTACTAACTCTTAGGTCAAAGTTCACGGAACTTTACAACATACGAACATACATGGTTCGTGATATGGGTTCGCTTAATTTAATGTAATCAACATCATTATAAAACGTGAGGGGAATGAACGATTGAAAGTTTTAGCTATTTTATATTGAGGTGGTGTAATATGATGTCATGGATGTTGAGAATTTCTTCGAGATGACGTTATTGGTCTAGACTAAATCAGTTTGATTTGTATGAATGAGGTCTTGAATTTGAAAGCACTTCAAAGTTATTTTAAGTTGGTTAGTCACTGATATAAACTCTTCACGTGCTTTTTTCTTATACTACCTATGGCATATGTACATATAACTTACATCCTGTGGGCGTTCTGCGCACCTGTATGCAAAATACTCGAAAATGATAAATAGATCGCAACTATACTGGCAATTACCATGGAAATAGAGATCAACGTACAGTAGTTGAAGGAAATGGGGGATGAGTGTTTTCGAAATTAGTGTGATCGAATTTGTATGCCAATATCTTTCAAGTAAGACGAAACTTGTCTTGATTATTGTGCTTAACCAGAACAAGTTCGTGCTTATTTAAATTTCACAGCTAACTTTGCGCCCGCTTAAGCAATTCCAATTCTCAAGACAATAACCGACACTAGACTCTTAGCACCGGCACATTATCACCAGCTCTTAATTTCGTTCGCCTTCTAAATCAGGCTCATTGAATACCAAATAGCAGTAGACCACACGTACTTCTGCACGCTACTCCGAAATCGCATTAAGTAAATCTTTCACAGGAACATGGACCTTTAGAGCTAATAAGGTCTTTACAATGGCGGTACGGGCTTTTCAAACTCTCGACTTTCGAAATATACAGACCAAATTTATGCGCGTTAACGATAAATTCAAAGGTAATAAGGTTGCGGTATTAGTGACCTGTTGCTTTGTGTGCTTAGAGATTGCTATTTGGTTCCTTTCAAGGAAATATATTGTATCCAATATTTGATTAATAGTTTCTGGATTCATTTTGACGCAAACACTAAAGTTATTTTGTATGATTATTTAGTTTGAGCTCGTGAATATTGAAGGTAAGATCTTTTTGGAAGAATTTCTTGCTTTACAATCGATGTTTGCCTGATTATTTAGATAGTCATTCAAATTCGTGCACAAGCAATGTTATTGACTTCGTTTGTCGATAGTTTTTGTGAGTTGACGGACATTTGAGAAGAACGTTCACTCTTGTTTACAAAAACAAAAAAAACACAAAGAGTGAACTGCATTAGTGGACAGTACCACAATTTCATGAGCTCCACGCCAAACACCAATGCTATCTATACCAATCAACCTTTAACTTCCACCATTTAGTTCATCAATATTGATTACGGAAGCACTCATTAGCTCATTACTTGTTACTAAGAAAAGTCGAACCGTTAACGCCGGCAATACGTATCCGTGTGTTTCTCCTTCAAGTTCTTGCCATAACGGTACGGGGCTGGCGCCCTCGTTTCGAAGTGATAATGCTTCTGAAACAGATACCTGATTGGCCCAAGGAGCAAAGGGACTTATAATTGGAAAGATAAATCGCGAAAATTGATCATACGAACTTATAATAAAACTTTCATGTAATCTGTTATAGCAATCCATAATTGAATTCCAAAGATTATCGATAGTAAGTGAAATGTTTTTGTTAGTAGAGGATAGTAAGATGATGACTTCCAATAAACTACGGAGTAGTAAAACAATTTCTTCATTCACAGAGAAAGCTTTTGTATTGTACAAATCAATATCGAATGCGTCTTCTAAGTTGTTTTCGGCTAACAAGGCCAGTGCTTAAAAAGAAAACGAATGTCTTGTCTATAAATAAATTGCTATTACAAGTCGTAGTAAACTTTTTTGTTGTTCATAATGTTGCGTTAAATGTAATTTTCATTTTAATTTGTTTCGTAGATTAAGATTTGTTCGCCACAGTTCTTAGTGCTCTTTTGTTTTAAACATTCTCATTCCCAGGCTTCATTACAATATTCTAATCTAGCGTGTTTACTGCGTACATGTGCTCTATATTGTGTCAGTGAATGTGTCCATTTTGTAATTCACAAACGTATCTTTCGTCTCATTTAAATCTTTGGCTTCTGTCGTAACGGTTCCTTTATCCTCTAGACCATTTGTATTTGTTTCCCAGGCATTAAGATTGTCTATATTTGCCTTCCTATTAAGATTCTAATGAATATGTATCTGTAACTTTGCCATTTTCCCTTCTGTGGTGTACGATTTTCCAATAGTATGAAATTTATTGATACCGTATTGAAGATATCATCGCTTCGATTGAAAAGGTAGTGTTGAGAAACGAAATAAATGTTGCAGTAATGAACTAGTGTTCTAATTCAAGATTATTTACGTAGGACGTCGAAAATGTGTCTGATCATACGAAAATTAGCATTGAAAAATATTTTGTTTCTCAAATTATGACTTTAACCTTTCCATTTCGGAGGTAACATTTGAAATTCTAAATAGTTTGTGTAGATTTTGTTATTACGTCATTGTTGTATAGAATTATCGTTATCATATTCTAATGCTGTGATAAACGATCACAGCTAGCTGACAGCATGGTCGTCAATCTACTTTGTTATCTTTACATGTCCATATAATTTTCGAATTAATTACATATTATCTCAGTCGAGTAACAGTATTGAATTATTTATTAAATAAAAAAAGAATAAACTTTGCCATAAATGGTTATGTTGCCAGGCTTTCGATTTTATTTTTCCACGCTAAAGAGGTGTGGAGAACTAATTAAATTTTGTTTAGCATGCATTATATTGTTCGATATGATTGTATCTTCATTATGTCTTTGAAAACACTCATTAAAAGGTGCTGAATTTTATTATTTTAAGTTATGTGTTGCAATAAACATGGCCGTATGTTACTACCGTTATCAAGATGGTCTTCAACCGTTATAGTTTAGCCATTCGCGGGCTTGTCTACCAGTTTTAATTGAGTTTGATAGCTTTTTCGGAATTGGCTATTACAGTTATGTATTAAAATTCAATAGCTATATCTGCTTAGTTTCATCATTTATACCTAACTGTACTCAAGTCTATATTTTATATGATAACTGTTCAAAAGTCTTTGCAGGCTATATAGCCATTGGGCATATTTGTGTGGGCATAAAGTCATTTGTTGCAAATGACATTCGTCTCCACTGCCAAGTGATAACCATCTGAAAAGATTACAAAACGAGAAACAGAATCTAATTTATTTATTCAGTCATAATATTTGCCAAAACAATCAATCTTTGGCTTAACTTTCTCTCGACTGTCTCCACTCCCACAACAAAAAATAATAATAATGATATTTCTTCAAATTTCGTTGTATCACTTTTCAAATAAAGTTCATCTTTCACACATATTATTTGTGGGCAGATAATTACAATCCTAGCCTCGCTATTGATATGAAAATCGAGATTAATGTTGCCAATTAAAGTGGGTGTCATTGCGCAACTTCTGGACCATACTGTGCATAAAATTTGCGTATTCGATGCCGATAATAATTGCATAATCTTTGAAGCTGGTCTGCATTTAATATAAAACTTTCTCTAATTGATTAATTTATAGTCATTTCCGATCGCTTCTTTGTGTGATCTGGGCTTGAATTCTCAACTCAGATTTTCATGAGTTATTCATTGAGTTTTTCTATTTTCGGAGGTTCTCATCAATAGCATGGAGTTTTATATGTGCTTTCATATGAGGTTTCCCTATTAGTCTGAACTTTGAAATAGTTTTGCCGAGAATCAATATTATATTTTGGACTTTATGAAAATCAAAGATGTTTTATCACCGTTATTACAAACTGTAACATTTACATGAAAATCGATGAAGCGATCAAAATCGTAATCGTTCCTGTAATATTTTCCATGTAACTACTAACAGTGGCCTCCAATTATGATAATTTCAATTTAGATTAGGTAAGGAGTAGCAAATATCAGACTGTAGACTTTCTAGTTATTGCAATTATAAACAACGATTACAATCTCTGGCGACTAGTTTAATAACCCACTTGACTCCTACAAACGGTTTGCTGAGAACCGAAGTGATTTTTTTTCTCATGTTGATACAAGTTTTACTGAACAAAGTTCTAAGTCTGAACAACAAATCTGCAGTTTAAACTTTGAACGTATCCATTGTGAACATTCATAACAAAGTAATGTCTTTTTTGGGGTAGTAAGCATCCAAAATGTTGACTACAATTTGACGTCTACATTAATCAATATCTGATAAATGTTTGTTTTGTGAAGTTGGTAATCAACTATGTTTTTAATTACTTCCAAAACTAGGTTGATTACAATCGTCAGCTAAAAAATGTCAACTGTATTTAAACAGACTCCATGAGTCATAAAACCTTAAAATGTAGGTTCAACAAATTATGATAATATTGATGTCCGCGAACTGGTCGCGGTGTGTCCCAAATTTGGTACAACCTGTTCTCGACGCGGCAAGTCGGCACAAACTTAACCGCTACTTCAGGCTATTCCATTTTAGGTAACTAACACGTGTTTCTTCTGCCTTTTGAATTATGAATGGA
The DNA here is from genome assembly GCA_902850265.1 of Spodoptera littoralis. Lineage (NCBI taxonomy): Eukaryota > Metazoa > Arthropoda > Insecta > Lepidoptera > Noctuidae > Spodoptera > Spodoptera littoralis. The sequence continues at coordinate 10,314,586 of LR824542.2, forward strand.
TTTTTCTCATTATAAAGAAAATATTGCTGCCTCGTTAACCGAGTGGTCGCAAGTGCGACTGCCGGGCAAGGGGTCTCGGGTTCGATTTCCGGAAAAACTTAGTAGTTGCAAGGAATCTGGAATTGTGCCCGGTATATGGCAATAGGCCCACCCCCTATTACACGGGACTCATAACATAAATAGTGAAAACTGGGTGTTACATTGTACAGTGGCATAATGTGCACCTCTGCCTACCCCTTCGAGAACAAAAGGCGTGATGTTATGTTAAAGAAAATATTAGGACGTGTTTTGAATATTGTTTATATTTTAAAGTGTTACTTAATTGTTTTTATATTGAGTCGTTACATTAAAGAGCTGTCATTGTTTGTTTATTTGCTGCGTGAATGAGTAGGCGCGTGATGAGACTTCATTTTTGTGGGATGAAACATTCAATCATTTTTAACGTAGTTAATTGTTATTATTCAGTGTGTTTGTAGGCTTCGATTTTGTGTTATGTTTGAATACTAATAGTTAATCGGATTCTTACTATTTAATGCAAATAGAAATACGTCCATTACTCCTTTGTCTACTACTTCTAATTATACAAACGCGATAGTATGATAAAGTTCGCCTTTGGTCCATTGTTCACAAGTTTCCCACAGATTAATCACTCGCTATTCAGAAGGGTCATCTCTAAACGATTGCTTCTCAAAGTAAATATCTCTATCAACTCGATGCGCTGCATAGATTGCGCTGCAATCGCCAATCGCCGATATACCGACCCTAAATTCCGATCGTGGCGATTCTCGATAACCGATACGTAAACGTTCTCGATTGTCTAGTACCGTTCGAGGGGGACTATCGTTAAATTATCGCTCACGTTTCGCTACTGACGGCGCTCTAGTATTACGGTATTGGTTGGAATACTCATACTCATAGCTATGGTTTTAACAGCAACCTACAGTGACACCGATGCGAGCGTTGTGTATTATGACGTCACTGACTCATACACCTTGTTCGTTCATGTTTATGACGTTTGCTATCACGAGCCGTGTACAATATGAGCTGATCTTAACAGTGTTTCTGTTGTGTTGAACTGATCTATGCGAGATTAGTCTTCAGCTTCGGTTTGATAAAATGTCTCACTGAATGTTTAATATATAAATTTCAACCCTATGCAACATCACTGATAAGCTAGTAGTGCTAGGATTTTCTGAACTTAAATTATAGATCTCTAAATAATTTAAATGTTAACCGCTTCGTTAAACTTTAAAGAGGCTAAGCGGACGATTGAGGTTTACAAGTCTGGGACCACACAGATCGCCCTCACTTTCTACCAATCCTTTCTACACTTACATCTATTTAGTTCTCGATTCACTCCGAAATATCGACATTCGAAAAAGGAGTTCGTTTGTAAAACGACTTTCGCTAGGTTCAGTCGCGTTGATTTATTTACGGCGCTGAGATTCAATGTGTGGTTTTTTTTTTTTTTTTTTTTTTAAGGGGGGAAAATCATCGAATGACTGCTCCCGCCTGGGTGAGGCGGAAGGGAGTGTCAGACTCTTACTGACTAAAAACCACCCCGTTCCTTCTCCTGCACGTCGAGCCGGAGCCCCGGTTACCCGTTAGGTTCTCCGCGACTCCGAATCGGCTCAATGTGTGGTTAAATGTACTTGGTTGGTCAATTAAGGGAATATTTCTATTCTTACTGTTACATGTGATTTTCTATTTCCCCATTTAACACGGAGCTGGTTTTCATTGAACTGTTCGTCTAATGATTTGTATTCCTTCTACTATGTTACGTAACTTTTTATCTGGTTTGTCGTATTCTTGGCTTAAGCCCAGAATCAAACCCGAGTTCTAATCCTCAGTAGTTGAAAGGGTTTTGTGTAACTTAACAATAAATTCATTTATAACCGACAATTGCATTTGCAACGGAGCGGAGTTAACAATGACACCGAACTGTGTTAAAAATCAACAGTAAAAAATCAAAACTTTATCCCCCTTGAATCTGTGATTGTTTGATCACATGATAAAAAGCTAATGTATGAATATTAAAATTGTCACCATGAACGAGCTTATGAACGTTATTCTAATTCATTTTCTTTTCGTTTCCTAACCGATAAGGCCTACAAACGTCAAAGAAAAAAAGTGCGTACTCCTTTTTAAAAGGCTGGCAACACACTCGTGTTTCCTCTGGTTTTGTAGGCCCATAATCGGCATTTACAAAATAGCAATAGGTAGGTGATTCGTCTACTGGTTTGCTACCATTCCACAAATAATAATAGTATGACTGTTCTATACTTTATTACCCGAATTGATGACCAAAACTGTCAAATCTAGAAACCATATCGAAACATAACAATCAATTACAAGTAATTCGATCGACGTTATTATACAGAATGAAGTCATTGATTTTACTTTATGTCGGAATTATGTAAACTAATGTCGAGTATCGAATGCATACGTTGTGTAACAGCGGTTGCACCTTTTTGTAAATAAATTATTCCCGTTAATGGGTTTCTGATGTTGCCCGTCGGTGTGATATGCGGCCTCCTTATAGTTCGAATAACAATGTTTGTGGACTTTTCAGTTGTGGGCGGGTACGCTAAAATTGGCTGGTAATATTATGTTACTGTAAAAGTTTGAAACGTTGTTAAGATTCATAATTCTTGTCGAAGATGTTGGTTTAATGTTTATCTGAATGAAAAGGGGTTGAATGTTATGTTAAATGTTAAAAAAATCTCAGTAGTAGCACGGAGTCTGGAATTGTGCCCGGTATATGGCAATAGGCTCACCCCCTATTACATGATTGTGAAAAGTGGGTTTTATATTGTACAGTGGTATAATGTGCACTTCTGCCTACTCCTTCGGGAATAAAAGGCGTGATGTTATGTTATGAATGTAATACGTCTATGGTTTTGTTCATTGGTATATTCAGTGGTATAAGGTGTATTTAGTTGCTCATAAACTCGTAATTCGATTTAATTAAGAGGATTCTATATGTTGTAAAGTTGGAACTGCTAAATAGCTGGTTTTGGTAAACGTATGGTACGGTAGATCCATGGGTTTTAAGAAGTCATAAGATTTACACTACAGATAAAGGACTTTAGTCAAGTTCTATATATATTCTACACTATAAATTCTATTCACCATAAATCATTACGTACAATAAGCATTAACTAGAAAATCTAAAATTAGACATATTTCAGACTTCGCTCTAGCATGCACCGTTAGTGACGTCACGATGGTTCCGTACTAAGGAATTTTATTATGTGGGCGAAGGCAATTTGTTCGACGGCCTGCCAGATTGAAAATTGTTTGAATTAATCATTGTGATTACCGTCGTAGTGGTCAGGTGGTCCCAGAATATTGGCTAAGTCGTGTGTAAGTTTAGTGGTTTCAATAAAGAAGTATCCAAAAGTAATAGCGGTAATGGTAAGGTATGTCGGTAAGCAGGTTAATATTTTTTTTCGGTATTTGAATCGGCCTGGCAATTTATTTTTAATAATGATAATGGTACCTAAAACTTAAATATGGTCCAAGCGTTACTGTTGTACGTCTGGCAAATACATTACAAAGATAAATTTGAATTTATCTTTCTGAAAAAGAGTTTCTGGGTAAGAATTCTAAAGAGCAAGTTGCATACATATGCACAAACCTAAAATATTTATAGGACACTAAAACAGAGCCTAGCCCGTCTAAATCAAACCAATCCATTAATAAACACGTTAATGTTCAAGCGTCAAATTCTGGCGTGTCCAACTTAAGTCATACGTTTGACAATTACCTAGTACTAGTTTCTTATACATACAATGTACATACATTGTCAACATTGTAACAACACTGCCTGACCCACTTCTAACAACGTATTTATACATCTTAGTAATTACATAGATCTATTGAGACGCCATTGCGAAATTAACAATTCAATTGTGTCTCAACAGACCAATACCTAATAAAAACTTATTGCACTAGATATTTGTGGCTACGGAATTAAAAAAAAAAGTTGATTAAATCCCATTTCGTATCGAGACAGTATCGATTACAATCGATTTGTTGCGATGCAGTTTTCGAATTACGATTCCGAGTGCGAATCGAGTCCGATTGTGAATTTTGGTCGGTAATTTATTTAGATTTTTGTTATGTAAACAACAATAGAACGGTTACATTGTTTTTTTTTTCGAGGTGATTGAATTACGCTAGTATTGATCACTTTCTTTGTAACCCGTGGAAAGTTAACGAAGTGCAGTTTTTGGATGAATACTTTTTATTTCTATCAGTTGTAATTTACGTTTCGCCAATTGGTTTAATAAGAAGTTGATATGTCCCGTGCTAGTGAAAAATAACACAAAATGAATTTTGATATTGTGGGGCCGGTGCTTAGGTAAGCAAGATTATTATTATTATATTTTATAATCGTGTGTGAAAGTAATAGACATTTTTATTAGCAAAATTGTTTAATTTAATATCCCAGAACAGAGAACCCTACAGATATTTTAAAATAAATATACTAAAAGAAGTTTATAAATTACTGCCAAAAAGGAGCCGTATAATTAATTCAGTTTGTAAGCAACATCTTTATTTGTTTAAGTTTAGATATCAAACATCCAAAACAAAAACAAAACTTGCTCCATATTCCGTAATCATGCTACACAGCGTCTGTATCAATTTTGTCAATTATCCTTACAAAGATATCTGGACCAATTTAGCATATCATTTAGGAATATCGCGGTACGAGGTTAATGAAATATCTAATGAATCAATTTGCGATCTCAAATGTCCATAGCCTTTACTTGGGACTAAGATAAGAGTTGTTAGAACATTTTGTTTGCAACTGTAAACAATCTAAATCTACGCTAATATTATGAAGCTGAAGATTTTGATTGTTTGCTTGCTCGCTTGTTTTCTGCGCTTATCTCCGGAACTACTAGTTCGAATTGAATAATTCTTTTTGTGTTGGATAGCCTATTTATCTAGGTAGGCTAGAGGCTTTCAAAAACATCACGCTATGCCCAATAGGAGCCGAACAACGGGTGAAACAACGTGGGAGTAGCTAGTTTGTTTAATGATAAAATGAGATGACTGATAAGCATAATTGATTCATTTAGTAGAAAGGCGTGTTGTTATCTATACGGCATTGCTCTTTTGTTAGTTAAAATAAATTGGTTCGCTGAAATGTTTGGTAACATCTAAGCGAATGTAATGTTGATTCGATTTTAGATATTTATCTTTGTAATGTAGCTTTTTTGTTTCATTCTTATTCAGTTCTCTCAGTGACATACAAAGCACTACGTTACATGTTATACTTTAGTAGTATCATTGCGTTTACTAATTATGTTGTTAGTCAGTTTCTTTTTCCTACAATAAACTTTACTTTAAATAAAAAAGCAATACAATTTTTTCTATGATTAACTTATCAGTCACAACTTTCTATTTCAGTTCTATCGACTCATTGCTTGGTGTAAATTAGTAACTACAGTATGTTTTTTTAGAATAAAAATGTGCCCAATGCAATCTACCTATTACAAAGTAATGACCCACTTGTGCCCAATTCTAGTCCATTACGAAAACAGGCGCGTCATGTCAATACTATAAGCAGCATACCTGGTCTAAGCCATGGATTAAGTACAACAGCAAACCCAACTAATCACAACCAAAGATCGTACATCAAAATTGATCTAGATTCGCACTAAATCTATCAACAAAAAGATCCTAGTAATAAATCGTAAGCTATAAGTAAACGCGTGTAACTTAGATGTCGATTACGTCAAATGAATCATGACATAAATGTATACAGAACTCCTTTGCTTGCCCCATGCATAATATTCCTCGGTTCCCCGGATTATGACAGTGGGTGCACAATAGTTTATTTATACGTAGGAAATCTTTTTGTGTCTGGAAACCATATTTTCTTTCAACGTTGACAGTTGCCAGTGTAAATTGTATGGAAAATAAAGTCTGTTGAATATTTTGTGTAATCTTTGCCGGTTGAAAGGAGTATAAATTCGTTATACTAGTTTAGTGCTAAGTTTAAGAAATCATGGTTTACAATGTTATTGGGTGGTATAGGCCAATTTAATATCATAACATACAAGATTGTTGTTCGATGAAGGGTTTTTTTTATTAGACAAGTCCGCCACAACCTCCCACAACCTCTGCAACTACTGTAAGCCAGGATCTACAGTAGACACCATCATGAAAACACCAGAACACTGAAGTCCGGCACGTCCGTAGGATTGGAATTGAACTAAACTGTCTTGGTTCCTACAACGAAGTGAATCAGAAGATATTATAAGAGGAAAAGATAAAGAAATCAATGAAGGGTTGGCAATAGTGACTCACATACAGTCATGTTATTGACTAAGTTCGACAGATTCAGTGCTACTTTTGAGAATTTAGATATTGGAAACCCGACAACGATTTATTGAAACTCTTGCATCTTATCCATTTCATTCTTCATCCATACTTATCATTGCATTGACCAGCGATCAAATCAGACCAACGAGTTAAACATAGTACATACATACATAGGGTCATCATCATCTATAGAACGCCAATTGCTACGATTCTTTCACACCTCTTTTGCTTCATCAACAGTCATCAGTCTTTTTATGCATGCATGAAAATTGAGTATTGTGGGGTACAAAAACCTAGTCTAGGTAATTACCTCAAACACAACTAAGTCAAAGATCAAACACGCAACATTTCAAACCATAACAGTACATCAGTAGCGGTTTTGCAATAAAACTATACATTTCCCCGTAATGTCTGCGTCCAGAATAGCTTTTTATAGACAACTAAACGCCGCCTACGTAGTTACTAATGCCGTTCTATAAATTGCACTTCGTTATGCTAAGTCGATAGGCAGGTGGTCTGTATATTTACTAAGGAATGGTGATGAATGCGTGCGTGCTCAAACCGGGAAGAGATGTTGAAAAATTATGGGTTTATTGTAGTAGACGATTTTGTGTCACTTTAAATGCTGAAAGATCTCAATGTATTGTTAAGTAAAAATGCATATATTGGGATTGGTTTCTGTTGCTTCTGACGGACTGTTGACAAGCACGATTTAAGAATGTAAGATAGAAGATGTTTAGCAAAGCAATTTGGTTATTGGTTTGTTTAAATCTACATATTGCTAAGGATCTCAGGCAAAAATAGATCCCGAAATGAAAATGTTCTTTTTTTTCTTTATGGGACAAGTCCGCCACAACCTCCCAAAACCGCTGCAACTCCTGTAAGCCAGGATCTATAGTAGATACAACAATGAAAACACCGGAATACTGATGTCCGGCGCATCCCAGGGACATGAATAACTGTCTTGGTTCCTGCAATGAAGTGAATCAGAAGATATTATAAGATCAGATTCACCGAGATGAATTACTGCAGAAGACAGAATGAATTAAGCCTAAAGGCATAAAAAAGAGACTACAACTAAAAATGTCCTTATTAAAACTTCTAATTATATCTGAACATTCAGTATTTTAGCAAAGACAAACAGAATTATTATCATTTAGCGTATTCCAAGGTACGCCTATGCATCCTATTAACGCATTATTACATTAACTTGCATATTTATCGCGCGATTTATGTTCAAAGCACCCAATACCGTTGTTCGTAAATACATGGTAATTACTTCAAAATGCTTGATATTCAGCTTAAGGAATGCTAAAATAAATATTTATAATGAAAACTCTAAGAAACTCGGAAAACAAATAGGTCCTGTATTGCTACATTGTATAGTAAATATTTATTTTTACATTTTGCTACGAAGTGTCAAAGCTTAAATCTATTGTTATTACATAATCCCAGCCAAATAATTATGGTTGAAAATTGTCAACTTTTTAAATAGCAATTCACATGGCTTACTTCCCAAATGACGTCGCGTTTAACAGAGACTAGTCGATAAAACAAAACGTTACTTCAACCTAAGAAATCCCAGCGAAACCCCGTAAATGTACTCAAAAACAATTAAAACTGCAGATATAAATCCTGGCTGGAACGGGTAACGTACAGAATGGCCTATTAAAATTGTCAACTAACGTTTTTCACTTAGACCTGTATTTATCGATGTTACCAAAGCAATCAGTATGTTTTATAGTCCTGTTTATCTCATGACAGTGGTTTCGCCCGCATCGGTGAACGCACAATGGACTCTACCTCAGTTATAATAAGATAATTTATTGTACGTTTCCGTGTTTATTGGTATGTACTTGTGTACCGTTTTATAATTAATTGTTAATTTTGTTGTGGTATGTGGAAAGGTATTATTGCGTGATGACATTTGATTGTGTTTATTGCAGTTTGAATTGCTAACTGTGGAAGTAGTGGGTCGTAAATATTTAAATGTTATTGAATCTAGTTTTATTGCTGAAAGATAACAACTTTTGTGGATTCAAAGATACTGTAAAGTAGATATGTATATTTAAACTGTCATTAAAATGCAGAAGTCTGTAACATTAGTGTAAACTAAAACTTAGCAATATTAAATTACAAATATAGAATTATTGATGAGATACAATATTTTGACCATTCAATTCGCATGCGTGGAAAGTATGTCAAAAATATCGAAATAATTTTCTAATGCCATCGTTCACACTTTCTGCGTAAAGGCACTCCCTATAAGGCCGTGGCAACCATCTGAGAATTACACAACAAACAGAACGCAGCTGTCATTTTTACATAAGCAATAGTTTAATTGAATATTCATTTCCGCGAGTCGCTTCTAGTCTTCATATTTTGATTTATATCTGTGGACTTACCGTATTTGGTATATTCAATACTAGGAATGATTAAGTGCAATTGTATTACTTGTGGCTTATTACCATAGCTTCTTCTTGGACAATATAGTCCCGTGGTTGCATATTTACTTCAAAGCACAATTTAGCCACCTTGTCAACCGTTTAAAGTGATTTTCAACTGAAGTAATATAGAAACAGGGTTGATTTTTGATTGTTGGAGTTTTTCTATGATTACCGAGTCCAGAATATAGCCTTAATGTTAAATAATGATAGATTTTATTTGCTAGTGATAAATTATGTTTAATACTCTCGATGTTTCTCGGAATGTCTATTTAAATATATGGAAATTATCTAATGATTTATGTAGTACTGTGGTAAATGGTTTCACTATCATCTATCAGGTATATTATTATTTATTGACTGCGCATTAAATTTTACTTGATAGGACTTGTATCGAAGCGTGTCCTACGCCTACGTCTTATAGATGGTTTACTTAAATTTTTCAATTTATATGTAGATCTAGATTCATAGATTGTATGATAATTTCATCAGAGTGCCCTAAGAGTAATATTACGTCATCCGAACAGATTTTCTTGTCGTGATGCATAAATATTCTATATTTTATTTTTCGGTTAATAGTTATAAGTATCGATAAACTTTCAGTCTTAAAACTTTTCATTACTTTATTGAACAAAAAGTTATTTCAGACAAACTTACTAACAATAATTTATCCCTCCTTCGACCTTAGCATTCAACCTTAGGCTAATCAATCACTCAATGATGCACTAATAATGACTTTATTACATCGGAATACGAGCTGCTATATATAGTTCTTCACATAATTTCACGTAAAAACAAAAACAAATTACTTCTTCCACAATAGCTGATCGCCAATAATTTCGAAAGTACTCTACTAAACTATGCATCTCATTGTTAAAGTATTGGAAGCTACAATTATTTTCTTAATTGGTTTCGAAAGGTAAGGTTACGAAATAGTCTATAAGCATTTTTTATTTTTTTAATTTCAAATGTCTGTTTTGTTCATCCGTGTGTCTTAGTTCTTTGATGAACTTTGCCTAGTTTTTTTACAACACAATGATACGTTGAGTTTCTTCACTATACTATTTGAGAGGATCATGTCATAGTGGAAGAAAAAAGTTTGTAGATAATGATCTAAATACTCTAAATCACTATGCTAGACTACGTATTACATAAATACGTACATACGCCTGTCTCCCATGATTCCTACATACCTCTTTCGTTTCATCAACAGTAATTAATCTTTCCATGCATTCTCGTCGGTTAAGGGTACTTTTCTATGTACTACCTACTTTTATTGTGGCAATGCAATCAGGTCCATTTTTGGCGAGCTTCGAAAAATGGACGATATCTCGCGAGATTATAAAATAAAATCTCCAAATCTCGCTTGAGCTCCAATCTCGCTAAATTAGCACTCCCTATGTACAACGCATCATCTGCACATACGTATGATATTTATCGAATGCACAAATATAAACGGAAAAGCCTAGAACATCTCTATCCTCTCGTTAAGCAAATGGCGCGATGTTCTGTCATTTCATAACAATAAATTAATATTGCTAATCTCGATTGTGGCTTTTGTATTTCATTTCCTATTGTGTTTGAGTCATATAGATTTAAATGATTTTGTAATTTCGTTCCAATACTTATTGATCACACACTTTATGTTCTCTAAGGTTAGTTTTCCGTTGGTACACACGGCCACACATCAATCTATACAAAACCAGTTTATCCTGGTGTCGCGTCGCATCATTTTTCCGCACATTTAACGTTCTGTTTATACTGGTTATGTAAAGCTCGATGTGTAGCCGTTTGTACCTCATCCGATATTGATATAGCTTATTGTTCCTGTGTCATAGGAGTTGTCTTTGTATTCTATACTGATTTTATGGCTGAGTATTAAACTAGTCACATCCCGTTACTTAATGAGATGGACGATAGATAAGAATTTAATTAACTAAAAATTAAGAGTTACGAGAGTAACTCTACTGAGAGAGTGTGATAGTAAATATACTGAGAAAAGTTCTTCTAGTTTCGAGTCATAGAGGGACTCTTCCTCGTGAGCATGTGCGGTTGCAGCGATGTCGCGAAGCCTACTGGTTTCAGTAGACATGTTAAATGCGAATTTAGCATGTCTCACGATAGTTATTATAAAAAAATGAAATTAATTGTTTTACTATGCAACACTTGAAAAGTTATATTGTAAACCGATTATCTCGAACTTAACGAGAAAAGTTATTGGAAACCATTCCGTTTCTACCATTGAATTTACAGATTGTCACGTTTATCATTAGCGAAGACATTAATAATTACAATTTACCTGTTCAGACATACTGTACTGAACCATGTCTAAATGGTAGCCTAATCCAATACTTCACTGAGGCGTACACTATCAATTAGATACAATCACGAAAACCTAGAGTGAATCACTTAAAACTATGTCTTATATACAGTTATTAACCTAAATAAACTTTATTATTATTACTTCATTAATTTTCTTATCAATATTTGTATACTGTTTAATTAAGACATCGTAAAATCGGTTGGATTCATGTTCCATACAAATTGGCATACCAATTTGTAAGTTAGAGGAAGAGGGTGGCAATAAAATTAGCAGACAGGTGCCAATTATACGTTGCTATCTTTTATTATTGTAATTAGTTTTATCACATTTAATTTCGAATTGAATATTGTTTGTTTATGAACCTGTTCTATTGGAAACATAAATCATTGACTTATGGTTTGTTGGAATAAGTGTACTGAGAAGTAAGACATCAGCTGTGAACTTAACAAGCTAGTTTCTAGTTAATATAACACAATGGGTCCTTGTTAGTTAAGACTGTTGAGAACTTGAATAAGGCATGCCGTTTGGCTGTTCACGCCTGTTGAAATAAGAGTGGAAAGACTTTTTTCCCCATACTTAGAATTCCTTTGTGGCAAACTAGCAGCTCTATTCTGAGCAGTGAGCGTTGTAGCAGGCAGCCTGTGGATAGTTTCAACTCATTGTGGCAGTTTCTTTCACAATTGGTAAAATGGATCTTATGTATCGATTAGATACTCGATATCGTAAGTCCACTATTCGGGTGCTAATTATACCCAACGGTTTATAGGCTTCAGGCGAAGCAAGAGCAATGAAAACTGCACTAGATAAACGATTGTTGCGACCAATTGTCGCTTTATATTCAGTAGCATACGGCTACTGTCGCAAGTATTGTTTAGCTTTAAATATTGAACTATAATTCAGTTTAACAACTAAAGATCGAATCAGGAGGAAATTCATAGCGCAACTGTAAAGGAAATCATTAGAGACTAAGACGAAAATAGATAAGAAAAAAATTAGGAAAGGGGTTTAAATAAAACATGTTGGTAGATCTAATTTAAATTCAATTTATCGGTACATCTTTCTTGTTAGACAGTTGAGGATACGCACTGTTCTGGCTTCGGCGGGAAGTGCACAGGAGTGCTGTTAATGATCCACACATCAATCTCTCAAGGAGTCACAGACAGCTGAATCCGACGCCTGTCGAACGTTTGAATTCTTCGTATAGTAAAATGCATTCTAGGGAAGCATTATTGCTTAGTTTCCGTCTCGAAAGTTTAAAAAGAAAAGTTTTGTGTTCTTAGTTATTAGAGTGAAAAACAAATCATAAAAGTCAACAATAGTCTAGATTCATATACCTTGATAACAGATACTCACAACACCAACGACTTGCGCCCATTCATTCTAATCGGTCTATAATATAATATAACATTTGCTTAGATTCATTCTGCATTGTCATAATCAAATTCTTTTTTTTTTCTTCTCTATTGACCATTTCGTGTACAGACATCTTAATTCAAATTATTCTAAAGATATTCAGTCATTCAAATCACTGCTCGCAATCTAATTTAGTCCATTGTTCTCAAGTTAATAATTTTGCTTGACCTCTTTCGTAAATAACTCGATTGCTTAAAGATCTCACACTTTACTTTTCATTTCATCTTTTATTTCTACATTATAAATATGTATATTAGACAGCTATTCAAGAATGATAAGTAATGGTATGTGTTTTAAAAAGTAATTTAAGATTAATATTGCCTTGATATGTCAGTAGTAGGCGCAATCTCATCATTTTGACTCAGGAATATAGTGACCTTGTTTTGCAGTAATGGTAATTATTTTTCATTTAAGCTAATAACATGGTTACTGTTGAAGTGGTGGATGTGGTTGAATAATAGATAATAGCTTGTTATATTTCGTAGTTTTATTAAAAATCTCACAGAAAGCACATGATGGGCGCCATGCAGACGACAAAAGGGAAGAATACAGATAATATATCGACGTCTATGAGAAACTTGCCAACTTAACACTAGATGGCGCTACTTATATTATTTAACTTAAGATTATAATATTTACCTTATTACAACACGCCTCCTTAAATTTATAATCTTAACATTTTATCTTACATGAACAGTATTTTAAAGTTATTACAGTTTTAATATTTTACTTAAACAGTACTTTAAAGTAATAATCTGAACTCTTAACTAAATTAATCTTAATTCAAACCTGTTTTTCAAAAATTTTGATTTATCTAGACTCTTAGTCAACATATCTGCTAAGTTACATTTTGTATCAATTTTAATTATATCAATAAGTTTGTTTTCATAATTCTCGTTTATATAATGATATTGCACTTCAATGTGCTTTGAATTTTTAGTAAAGTTACCATACTTAGCTATTGCAATTGCACCTGAGTTATCTTCATACAATTTTATTGGATAAAAAGTTTATATCAAATGACTCACTTAACAAATTTCTTATAAAAAGTACTTCAGTTACTGCCTCTGACAATGCAATATACTCTGCAAAAGTTGAACATTTAGTTACTGTATTTTGTTTACGTGTTTTCCAAAATATTAAATTTCCAAAAAATCTTATATATAAAACCTGTTGTAGACTTCCTATCCACATTATCCCTGCATAGTCTGAATCAACCATACAGTCTAAAATATCAGCATCTGCATTATCATAATATGTTAACTTTAGATTCTTAGTTTTATACAAATATTTTAACACCCTCATTGCATATTTGTAATGTGTTCGGTTATAACAACTTTGATATCTACTCAAATAATTAACGCTGTACGCTACATCTGGTCTTGTGCCTGTACTAATATACAATAATTCACCTATTATATTTCTGTACTTAATACTTTCATCGACCTCACTAGCTTGCTCTAATTTTAAATTTGTTTCCATAGGAGTATCATATAACTTAGTATTTACCAAATTATACTTTGCAGCCAAAGATTCAATATACTTTGTTTGACTTAATGTCATCACATTTTTATCATCATTATACTCAATATCTATGCCAATATAGCTTTTAATTTTCCCCAAGTCTTTCATTGCAAATCGTTTCATTAAACTTGTTTTCACCTCTTTTATTTTATTTTTATCTTTACAACATATTAATCTGTCAAACACCAAGCGGTCACCGGTGACCGCGACCTATTGTTCTTTAATTGTGTCTATAAAACCGGTACTCAACGAGTTAAAAGATCATCAACAAATATTAATATGTATATTGGATCTTTGCTTGCTTTTTTAACATACAAACAGTAATCATAACTACTTCTAACAAAATTCAAAGTTTTTATAAATATATCAAAACAATCATACCACACTCTAGGACTTTCTTTGAGACCATAGAGAGCTTTTTGCAATTTGTAAACTTTATTATCTCCTGTTTTATAACCTTCTGGTTGATTTACATAAACTTCTGACTTTACATAACCATTTAAAAAGGCTGTTTCAACATCCATTTGCTCTACAAATAATTTATTTTTACAACTGTATGACAATAAAATTTTCAAAGTTTGCATTTTTCCAACAGGTGAGTAAGCATTTTCATTAAAATCTTTTTGCTGAAACCCTCTCACAACCAATCTAGCTTTATATTCATTATTACTTTTCTTTTTAAAAACCCATTTAACATCAATTACCTTTTTATCTTTTGGTTTTTCTACAATTTGCCAAGTATTATTTTTATTTAAACTATTTATTTCAGAATCCATGGCTATTTGCCATTGCTTACTATCATTGGAGTTCATCGCCTCCTCGAATGAATTTGGTACATTTGCATCAATATGGTTAACATAAATAAAGTGTGTAACTGGATTACCATATCTAGAAACTGGGATTCTCTTTCTTTTCTGTGATTCTACTAAAACGTCATTTTCTCTATTATTATTTACGTTACTACTAGAATAAGTCTCATCTGCATCTACAAAGTTTTCATCGGTTTCATATTCATTTTTAACCTCTTCATTTGAAACATCTAAAGTATTATCACTTTCCAAATCTTTATTATTTTGATTGTCTACTTTTTCCAAACAAATTAACTGAGTATTTTCTTCAATTACCTGTACATGCCTTGCATTAATTATTCTGTTATTTAACAAAACTCTGTAACTATTTTCATTATAACCCACTAAAATTCCTAGTTGAGCTTTATCATCCCATTTACTTTTTCTTAACACTTCAGGAACTCTAACATAGACTCTACTTCCATAAATTTTTAAATGCTCTACATTTGGTTTGACCCCAAAAAATATCTCATAAGGAGTTTTATTTTCAACTGTATTTGCAATAGTACGATTCTTTAAATAAGCTGCTGTTTTTATTACTTCAGGCCAGTACCTCCTATGTATTTTAGCTTCTCTCATTAAACATCTACCTATATCCATAGCAGACCTATTATACCTCTCCGCTACTCCGTTTAACTCATGAACATAAGGTGGACATGGTAACAACTCTATGCCCTTATACCTTATAAAATTATAAATATCCTTATTTAAATACTCTCTACCATTGTCACACTGAATCTTCTTGACTCTTTTATTAAATTTATTTTCTACTAAATTTATAAACTCTATAAAACACTTTGCAGTTTCAGCTTTACTTTTAATACAAAATATCCTGGTACACTTACTATAATCATCAATAAAGGTTAAAAAATTTTTTCTCCACCATAACCAGTTGTGTTATGTGGCCCATTCAAATCAGTATGAATAAGTTCTAAAATCTCAGTAGTTTTTGTTCTATTATTTTCAAAAGGTACATTAGTCATTTTACTCTGAATACAATTTGAACATTTCATTTCTGTGCTTTCAATTTTATCTGGCAAACCATCAACTAATTTATTATTTATTATCTTATTTAAGTATTGAAAATTCACATGACCAAGTGCCCTATGCCATTTTTCTTTCTGCGTTAACTTTACAGAATTTGTGCATACTTCATTTTTTAAGACATAACCTTTTAAGCAATACAAATTATTAATTTTATCAGCAACAACTATCAACTCTCTAGACTCATTATATATTTTAGCACTTTCATTTTTAGCTACTATTGTACAACTATTAGTTACCTTTGAAAAACTTAATAAATTTTGTTTTATTCCTTCGACATAATAGACATTTTCTAAATCTACATACTTCACACTATAATAGTTTTTGAAATACATTTTTACAGTACCTACTTTGGTTGCTTTCAAGGTTTTTCCATCTGGTAATTTTACATCAACAAAATCTTTCAAATCTACACTGTCATAAAAATATGAATAATCATTTATAAGATGGTCAGTGCACCCACTATCTAAAAGCCAATTAACTACATTACTATTATTATTAAATGTTACCTTTTCATTACATCCGGATACCTGGTTTACTTCTGGTTTACATACTTCAGCTGTCCATGACTGGGAGGGACCGTTGCTCGAAGATTCACCTTTAGGATGATTGCTAGATGAGTGGCCTTGACCTCTGCCTCGGCTGCGACCTCTGTAGGATCCTCTCTGATGTCCTCGCTGACCCCGACTAGACGACTGGAAACTTCCTTGAGAACTTTTTTGTCCTTGATTATTTCTCTGAGCGTGCCAACAATCCTTCTTGAGATGACCAGTCTTACCACAGACAAAACATTGAGTCTTGTGGTGCTGGTTGTATATGTACTCACATTATTTTTCTTGTCATCGCACATAGTCATATTTTTCTCCTTTATTTTTGAATGTACATAGTCCACAGTCCTTTATTCTTCAGGAATCACGTCCAGAAAATCTCCTATATAACTATAACTTGGTGGTAGGGCTCTGAGCAGGTATCTTAACTTTTCAGGTTCATCAATTTTACCTCCGGCTGTTTTGAATTCGTTTATAGATTTTTCAAAATCAACGAAGAAATCCTCTACTGTGTCGTAATTATTTAATTTGATCGCTTCCACTTTTCCTCGACATATAATTTGAAGAGATGTTGATTGAGTAAGATACATTTTGTCGAACTTTTGTAACATGTCAAAAGCTGTCTTGCACTCAGTGATATATTCTAATTGTTTGTCCGAAATAGTACTCATAATAATAGTCCTTGCCTTTAAATCCATCTTCTTCCATTCCGCTTCTGTATTTTTATATTTCACCGGCATTATGCCTATGGCGGCCTCGTTGCATTCTTTGTATTCCAACAAAGTAACCAACCTTAATTTCCAACTCGAATAGTTTGCCCCATCAAAAATAGGTATCAGGATGTCTTCTATTTTAGCTTGTTGTGCCATATTTACGTATATTCTTGTAGATTCAGACGTTTTCAAAACTAACTTTTCCGTTGTGACCGGATAACCTCAATCGTAATTTGATTTCATAATATTGCACTTCATATTTATTGGCTTTTTCGTGAAACCACTTAACCACGCTCTGCTACCATGTTGAAGTGGTGGATGTGGTTGAATAATAGATAATAGCTTGTTATATTTCGTAGTTTTATTAAAAATCTCACAGAAAGCACATGATGGGCGCCATGCAGACGACAAAAGGGAAGAATACAGATAATATATCGACGTCTATGAGAAACTTGCCAACTTAACACTAGATGGCGCTACTTATATTATTTAACTTAAGATTATAATATTTACCTTATTACAACAGTTACGTTATAAAACTATTGAAATGTAATGTTTGAGCGTTTAGATTAATTGTGGGATCATCTTCATTTAATAGTTCTGTATCAAATCTGAATAATAATACGTTTTGAAAGTTGATTGATATTAAATTACTGCTTTTTATGCCTTCGAAACTAAAAGTAGCTGTTAGCAAAAAGTTGCAATTTAACTCGTCGAGTACCGGTTTTATAGACACAATTAAAGAACAATAGGTCGCGGTCACTGGTGACCGCTTGGTGTTTGACAGTTTAACACTTTGAATGATTAACTAGAAGTGTCAATAATTTATACTCCTTAACTGATTGCATCAAATCAGTCAAACATATCAATGTATCGTCATTCATCAAATATTGGTACACATCTTCTCCGAGACATTAGAATGTTCAAACAAAAACCACCTCGAACTTCATAACCCCAATTA
Source organism: Spodoptera littoralis (assembly GCA_902850265.1). Classification (NCBI taxonomy): domain Eukaryota; kingdom Metazoa; phylum Arthropoda; class Insecta; order Lepidoptera; family Noctuidae; genus Spodoptera; species Spodoptera littoralis. The sequence goes on from LR824542.2 coordinate 10,332,743, forward strand.
GCATTCATAGACAAATTAAAACCAATCACACGTTCAATTTCTGACACACTAATTTCACACTTAATCGAATTGGACACCTCATATCGAACTCATCTTAAATTCAACGCCACACGTGTTTGTTCTTACACCTCGACCTATGAAAGCGTAAAGGCGAAAGCAAAGTCATTACCAAATCATTAATTAGTTCCAGTGACATCCATCGTCAATACGAACTTTCTTCATAGCGAACCAATCTACCGAGGAATAGAGGTTATAGGAAAAAGTGCCCATGTATGGCATGAGAACCGTTAAAAGGTGTAATTCATACCTTTATGAATGGCTGCATTACGTGGCCATTGCTTCCTAGTCGTTGTGTCTTGCAGTTTCTCAGATGACTTTGTGACTTTATAATAGTAACCTATGCGTGTAATGAACGTTATTGATAAAATCGACTGCTTCGTTGCCAGCTAGAAATGTAGAAAGTCATCAGTTTGTATTTATTTATTTATTTATTTATTAATTTATGTACACACATTCAACACAGAGGACAATACATAATAAAAAACAGAGTACATAGGCCCCACATATTCCAACTGGAATTTCTTCCTGTGGGCCTGTGGCAGGAAAAGAAATAATAATACAGAGACACATAGTGTGTTACACAAACAAGATAAAAATCAATTAATAAAAAAAAGTAATAAGACCGAAGAAACCAATAGAATTAACAATAATAAACAATAAAACAAATTAATATAATACAATTATAATACATATATAAATAAATATAGAAAAACAAATCTGTATTTCAGGAGGAAAGATAATGTTCTCTCACTTGTCTCTTAAAGATAGAGATAGACTTGGCGTCCCGAATGTTCGGCGGGAGCGAGTTCCATAGTCTCACTGCATGAACGGAGAAGGAGTAGGAGTAGAAGTCGGTATTATGGGGCACAATTTTAAGATAGGATTTAAGATGAGAACGAGTAAGGACTTCAGGAGGGCGCACCAAGGAGAAACGGTCTCGAAGATAAGTAGGATAGGCTGGGTTGAAGAGGATGTTATAGAGGAGACATAGTATGTAGTATGTATGTTGTATTTTGTTTGGAAGAAATATGAACTTTGAATATGTCTTCAACAATCATACCTTGTATTGTTTTGTGTCAGACGTATTACTACGTTTACGCAGAACTATTATATTCCGTTGAAAAATCTATGGTACAAGATCTACTAGTTACTTTAATCGTAAAGATGTCAAAATAGCATAATCCATGAATAATTAATTACTAAAGGACCAAGGTCCCTTTTCTCTTTGAAATACAACTTGCAAACAGTTTCGTACGCACTCTGACCCCAATGCAGCGTAACCGCGTAACAGCGAAATTGTAGCAAAAAATCGAGTTTCCGAATTTCACCATCGAGTAATTGTAACGAATCGAATTATCCGCCTGATTTCGGTCGGCTTTGCTCGCGAGTGTGGTTGGGTTTGCGCGTGACTTTCGCAATCGGTGACATTATCGTGTCGTGTCTGGCCAAAAGTTAAACGCCTAACTGACCTCACGGTTTTGGCTGCCCGACAAAACTAGATAGTTTTTGTGAAAAAGAAACCGAGTTGGCTAATGCTCTCAGACCGATTTCTGTTTAATGTTTCTTACTATTAGCCTTGAACATTTTAAAGCTAAAATAATACCGTACCGAAGTTAATACTGCTTTAAAATAACACTCAGGCATTGTTTATTCCTATCATTTAAATTCACTTTCTTGTCGAATGATATCAACTAAAAGCATTACTTAGTGCCACTTGGGTTTGTAATACAAAATTTTCGAAATAATTTTACTCTAAATCAGATTTGTTAAGTAAACCAACGACTAGGAGTAGGACAAGAAAATGTTAACATAAATAAAATCTGTGCTAGAAAACATGAAATAGCTCAAGTCTAAATCAACAGTGGAGAAATAGGAGAATTTATTAACGTAGTGTTGGTGAACAATACAATCATTAGACTTATTACTGAAGAAAATTCCCTCTGTAAAGGAACTGATCAAATTGATACCCATAGCATTGATAATATATTTAATATAAAATGTTTGGATTGTTCAGTCCAGTGTCTAATCGTCACAACCAGATATGGAAACGACCAGTCTGTCCATTACTTACGATTTCATTCGAAAAAGATCTTAATCTTTGGCCATTATCGTCTGTATACGTACGTGAAAGGCTATCCGATCTGTGTTGGCTTTATTTGGCTAGTAAAATCGAAATTAACTATGTGGACCGAGGTTTCGAGATGCTTTGAATTGTTAAAATATTTTTTATGTTTGTCAAACCACGTGAACTACGTTTTTATTTCGTTTGCAACTTGGTTAAAAGTGCTGATAAGAGTGACTGACTGAGTTAAGCTTTTCTTCACTACAATTTTGTTTTCTCTATCTGTGAGCATTTCATTTACATTTTTATTATTCTAAGCATTTTCTTTCAACTTATTTTTAACAAAATAGGAATGTAGTTGTTTTACTACATTCCTATTTTGTTCATTGACAACATTCGCTAAATTAGTGCCTTCTTTATTTCATCCACTAGATGTCAATTTCAGTTTTTAGTTCGATTGATCTCTGTGATTATATAAATGCTTTTAATTTTATCAACCTTATATGGAGTTCGATTACTCAGCTATCCGATCATTGCGATCCCAATTTACTCAACAGCAGTGCCATTCTACTGGTTAAAGTCTAGACAATCAACGGACTTCTTAGCTTGGTTCTTGATAATAAGTAAATGCCGGTCGTGACGTTACCTGTGCCTGTTTCCATTTATACACGAACAATGACGTGACAAGGATTACTAATAAAATATGATGTTATTTTTTATTTAAGCTTCACATTGGATCGTATGCAACGTTTGTTAACTGGAATTACTTTTGATTGTTTAGATAGATGTATATTTAGTTTTGTTTTGAATTATCGAGTTTCGCGCCATGTCATGTAAATTAAACTTTATTGACTCTCGATGTTTTCTACTTCCTACAGGTTTTTATGAAGTTCAAAGTTCACACTACAGTACCTCGTAATTTGAACCCACTCTCTGTGCCTTTATGTAACTACGGTGATCCCTTCGATCTAAAGCCTTAATCGAAGCCATCACTGACAATCGCAAGAGAAAGCAATTACCGTGCTTTCACAGACGACATCCTAAATCAAGTCTCGACCTTACAATGGAAACTCGTTGGGCGTGCATCCGAAGTATTTCGAAGTGCAGAAAGCACCGCTCGTCTCGTGACGTCGGTGTTCCGATAACGGCATCATCGGGACCTTGACTGGTCGAAGCTTGAACTTTTATAGACCTGACGATCATTTGCCACGGTTTTTACTTGGGATACTATTCGATTTTCTCAGAATTTGTATTTAATGAGAGAAATTCGTTTGAATAAAGCCTTCTATTTACCATTGAACAGTCCAATTAAGGAACGGAAAATACTGATAGAATTATGTAGTCTATATTTCGTTCGCGGAAAATTCTTGGCTCTGTATGTTCTCTTCCTATATCAAGCTAGTTATACAGTATGTAGCCAAGAGCTTTCAAGTCATTATTTCATAAGATAACTTGGGCTTCATCTGACTTCAACACAATAAATCTATCGACAGCTACATACTCGCCAACGAGACATTGAAGAAAACTCCTCTTTCAATTAAAAAGGGAAAATAGTGTTTATTATTGTTGTGTAAAGACATTTGTCTTCAAGATTCAAATGTCATTGCGAAGCTTCGGACGTGGGAGATTCACATTTTACCTACAAATCACGTTTCATGTTCAACGTGATTTCTGTTGTAAAACCACATTTTCTAGTATTTATTGCAGCTTGTTCTGACGCCTGATTTAATCATTTCTTAGGTGCTAACTGTATTCTTACGTCATCGTTGTGCATACTGAATATTATATTAAAATTACTAGCAGTTCGTTACCTAACATTAATAGTTGTCATTCCAGTTAATGTCTCTCAGAACAGATGTGTTCCGTTTAGCATGTTACGTTTGAGTATCTATCATCGTATCTTGTACTAGCTTTCCATAGGAACAAAAACTTAATTGTCTGCAAGTTTACCCAGAGCCAGAGTATTAACTATTTGAGTGTAGAATTTGTACTTATTTGATCTTTTCAAGAACTTCCTTTTCTAATTTATTGAATAAAAAAATATTCTAATTTCATGCACAGTTCTAGTCTTCAAATTAGGTAGACTGAGGTCAGTAAGATACTTATCTGACCGTTAACTATAAAAAGTGTATTTTTTTAAATAACTGTCGTTTGCCTTTAGTTCTACGGTTTGATCCACGTCTGACTGCATTTGTGGATCAATACTTTCTTCTTTTCAGTATATTTCTGTCACGTTTGTATTTCACTGGCTCCCCTCAAATGATTCCTGGAAGCTCTATTAATGCTTATAGTACATGTATACATTGTTATGCCATTAGTTTGTAACCTTATGTATGTGTGCGAAAGCAGATACACTTAGGATTATAATGTCAACGTGACATTCAGTATCACCCGTGCTATTTTCTCTTGTAAGCAATCAATGAGTCCTCCCACTGGCTCTGCTCTAATTAACTCGGCAGTGATCGACGCGTGCCTACATTATTCAAAGACTGATAGATTAAGACCAGCTCAAGTCACGGCAGCTTTTTGCTCTCCACTCATTCCCTCTTATTCAGGTTCCTTACGATAAACTTATCTAGTCATGTTAGGTGGTGCCAATTAGCTTCGTTCAGCTTACAAACTTGATTGATTGTAATTAATATTCATAAAGATAGTTTCGAAAGTTTGTTTATGAATATACAGTGCTCAATTAGCAGTAGGTTAAAGGCGATTCTTTTCATTAACTGAATTGTATGTAATTTATCGATTAATTTATTCAGTTTTAACATCTGCGGTGTTTTCTTTGCCTACTTCAAGTGTGCTGCGATTAGTCTTGAGTTCTTGAGGTTTATTGATATTGAATTTCTCAATGCTAAAACGATTATAACATGTAGTTTGAATCTGTGCCCGGTGTGTGGCAATAGACTCGCTCCCAATTACATGAGAGTAATGTAACTGGCGATGAGTGGGTGTACTAAACGCTTTTGCAAAGCGTACACATTGTTGAATGGATTCGAATGTAGTTTTTTCCAAGTAGATGTTTGCATCTTTTTTACATCTTCTTCTGTCCCTCATATAGGTACAACTTTTAATTATGGCTTACTTAAATTATGGTCCCTAGTACATTTACTCTGATACTAATTCAATAAAATCAATGAAGGGCGGTACCACAAGTGAGTGAACGTGCGTGCAAAAAGTGAGCGTTGCCGGTTGATCGAGTTTATACCAATATGTATTCGTAATTTCGTATTCGGTGATTTTTTGTCTTTATCGACTCGCTACGTCGGTCTTTACGCAACGCAAACTGGATACTGTTACGTGCTTTTAACGATGTATGACATAGGGGCATGAGACTCGTCAATTAAATTGAATTGTGGAAAAAATGCGAGGCGCGAGCTAATGTTTTTGCTTTGAAGTGTAAATTGTCGTTAATTTAATTCATTGGCTTGATTAATGGGAGCCATGAAGAATTAAATTAACTTGAAAGGTTTATCCGGTTTGTAGAATGAATGGTTAAATACCTTTTATAGCATGAAAAGCTTCAAAGACAATATTTAAGTAAAAACGTTGAACGTTTTAACTAAATGTGAAGACAATGGTACTGTCGATGTCTACCTTTTTTAAGTTCCCTCACCGCGCGACCCGTATGTCTCAGCATTGTCTGTGCTTGTTAAAAAACTGCTAGCCATGTAAGACCAACCAAAGGACAAGAGAATGGCTCGATAAAATTCCATTTGAAGGAAATGTCAATTGACCACTTGCTGTATTCAGTTTGCCGACATTACCTTTTTTTATTGTTCTATTTTATTTGCTCATGTATGATTTGCCGCTGGTATTTCAAAGCCGTGTGTACGGATTAGGCAATAGTAAAAGGATTGGTCGAAGGGTTATTTTTTATTTGTTTCTCGTTCAGTTTATTTGCCTTATAGGAATCTGTGCAAAGAAAGTTTGTGTATTTCGCAATCCGCCATGTGAAGTAGACGTCGGATTTTATTGAAAAAAACATGCATTTTGAATTTGATATTGATAGCTTACGTCCCTACTAGACGGTGACTAGTCCTACGCGTGAGTCATCTTTGGACCTGGTTATTAAAGGATAAAAGTAGGTAAAGTAATCAGATTATCATTACTTATTTACGCCTGGCTATAAATAAGAAGATAAACTTTATTTACTTGGAGATCAGGGACTCCTTGTATCGTAAATTATAATATTTAATGATCATAGCACAGTAAGTGCTTTAACTTTTGACAAGATACCCTGAACACTTTACGAGTACCTAAAACCAGATTTTACTACCGTCATACCAAATCGAATCGTGTTCATGTAATCGTTATTTAGTCATAAAACTGTTGACAATGACTTCAGCACCCTAGCATCCGTTATACAGGGAAGATATACATTACAGTTTTATTGTTAAAGGAAACTACAAATAATATCTACTATCATAATTATGGTTTCTTGTTCTATTCACAACAAAGTCAGACGCTTTTTTGCGCCACTACCGCCATCTATGCACCATGTTCCTAATTATTGAAGTGCTAAAAAAAGAAGAACGTTACCCTTAGGTTCTCCAAACAAACAATACACTTATTTGTGAAGCGTGGTCAATCACTTAGGTCATGTTTTAATGGATCGAGGAGTTGCTGAAAGGTTATTTATTAGCGGGATGGGACGTTTTAAGGCATTGTGGCTACAAACATTTCTACTGGGCTTTTCTCCAAACATAGCGGTGTTTCCATAACCACATTAATTCTAAGCACGTCGACTACAGGCAAAACGACTAATTACTGGCTTCATTTCCTAAAGACATCATCTTTGTTTACAAGAAGCTAGAACCAAGTTTCTTTGAAAGTTTGGACATGTTAATTGACTTTCATAACGGTTAGCTAATGAGCTTTTAAGTAAAAATTCATGGACACTGCATTTAAAATTAGCAGCTTTGTTTCGTCTCATGCGTGGTATATTTCAAGTGGGTCATTTTAGTATATCTCAAATGTGTTGGAGACAATGATGGGAGTATGGACTGTAGTAGTATTCTCAGTAGGCGCATTAACGGTTTGAAACGTTTGAAATTTCGGTTGCATTTTCAACGTAGAAGTCTGTCGGCAAATGCCATTAGTGTCTTTTACCTTTGGCTATGACAAAAGGTCTAATTTCCTTTAGCTTGCTTATTGCCTTGGTTCGTATGAATTCAGCCTTCATTTGTAAATCATTCACACTATTGTAAAGGAATGCAATATTAACACAACGCTTAATCACTACGATCTCTACCGTGTTTTGTATCTCATTCTCCGTCTCACCGTTTGATGCATTAATATTGTTACCAGTATCTAAGAAAACGTCAAATTGCATCAAGATGTTATCATTACAGTATACGTAAATTAAATTACCATTTCCTTTCCAGTATTGAGACGTAAGATATATGACATTATTTATTTCTATCTATAGATAAACTTTTGACCAGTATTGAGATCTCAGTCGGCTAACTAAATACGTCGTTAGCACAGTCTACCAGTGTGGCACAAATAAATCTTGTTCTGTGATCAGAATTCCTATTATATTCAATGCTTATTTATTCAACCTGTTCATGTTTGTATGAATGATTTCGTTCTTGTCACTCCCAGCTACCCACGCAGCGAAAGCCGAAAATGAAACTGCTATTCTTTTTTTTCTGTATCGTGTCGTTCGTCCCTTACATAACACCAATCGATGTACTTAACGATTTTTGTTACATCGACTACGAAATGTCGATTGAATCGAGTTGCGATTTCAGTTATTGGTTGTAATTTTATTAAATGGGTAACTAGGTATGTTTTGCGTGATAGATGGTTATTGTTTTGGGTGGCACGTAAAGGTAATTTTTATGAATGGCTGCCTAGTCGCGACTTAAGGTAAATTGAAATATGTAGTAAATGACTTGGGTAACTGTTACAATGTTGCCGCACGATTATTCTGTACTATCGTGATGTGTGTGAGAATGGTTTCATGTTAGGAACATCAGCCGTAGAATCTTCATCGTTTCGTTTTGTTACTCTCGAAACATTGGCATGGATTTCTATCACCGTTTGTTGGTTAGTAAATTGCCTTAAAGTAGATTAAAAATACTTTTCAAAGCTAAAGGAACGCGGCATTGTTCAAATGTACCTACAGATATAAATATAGTCATAAAAGTAATTGGTTGTTAAATTATCTGATCACAAATCACGAGAAAAAAACGTATAGGATAAAAAATCGTATAGATAGGATTAAATAATCATAATCATGCCCATAACACATCGATAACTATACAAATATCGATTCCTGTAAATTAATGATCGATCTAGTTTATGCCTAGTCAAACTACTTGTCCAGTCGAGAACAGATGTGGCGTAACATACGGAAACTAGACTATAGAAGATTAACATGATTGATTGATCTGTGTTGGTCAAAAAATAATAAAATCGTTGTAATCTGTTGACGTTCCTCTTTGTGTATGTGTTCTAGGGATGGAAAAGGACATGTTATGTCTTTGTCGAATGTAAATAGATATATTTTGCTGTATGTCTTTGACCGATTTTCACAAGTTGGTAGTGAATCAAGAGTAACTGATATTGGGATAAATTTGAGACTAATAGTAGAGCAATTCAGTACTTATATATGGCAGTAAACTTAAGTTATAATTGGTTTGGTAAAAGTTATGTTTACAAAACAAAATCATGCCACACACTACTATTGTAGTTGTCTACTGTGTCGCGCGTTGTCGCGCGTCCTGTGTGCGTTTACAAAAATACAATTTAACAACAATTTGTGGATCAAGCAGAAGAATTGCTCCGTGCGGGAATCGCACCCGCGACACGTGTGGCAGCCAGTTGAATAGCCACCGTGCCAACCGTGCAGTCATTATAGAGTCTTGGAGACATCATCATAATAATTTTATAGGTACTGCTTCAGATTATGAACCTTATTACATCACAAAGTCAATAAAATAAAATAAATATTGCCTTATATGATCTAGAAGGGAAAAAAAAGCACTTGCAACTAATGTGAGCCAATCGAATTAAGTTATTATCCCACTAGACTACCTGCCACCTGGTTTATACTTTAATGGTGCTTAACGTCATTAATTATGAACGACTTCGTTTTGTGGGAAAATATTTATTGATAATGTAAACCTATACATACTAATAAATTAGATTAATATGTTTAATATCTTCAGTTTTTCAAAACCTCTAACATATTTGAACTCTGAGATCGAATATGGTAAATCAGATATAGTGCAATCTTTCTTTCAATCCTTCTAAATCTACCATAATTTCGTCTCATCTTGAAACACGTTATGAATTTTTAATATTTTTTATTGACCGACGTTTGACCACAGTATAAATATATACAGTAGGTTATCTAAGGCCGCCCGCCGAGTTATTAGCCTACTCTTGCGTTGATCCCCAGGGTTGTCACTTTTACTTTTAGTTAATATTTTCGAACAAGCAGCACTTGATCTAAATTTATGAAATGAAAAGCATATTATGATTGAATATTTTATCAATTTATAAATTTAGTAAAAATAAAAAGCTTATAAAAAGATTATTAACTTCTTAAAATAAACTTTAGCTCTATACATAGTATTCAGAAAGTAAATTTGGGAATACATTTATATGGAATAATGCGACACGGCTACGCTCTTAACAAATCAGATAAACTGTGAAATAAACAATACAATACCACATTTTCTTATAAGTAATATTTAAGTATAGTAGGTAATTAAATTTCTGGTTGAGTAGGAACTATGAAGAATGATAAGAGTAAAAATAAGTAAGTAGGTATCTCATCATCAAGTACCTACAAATTATATTATGCTAGAAAAAGTGACTAGCTTACCTTTCCTGTTCAATAGGTAATCTGAACAGAGACAGTTCTGGAATCGATTAATTATTAAGACACCCAAACACACAGCAATATGTTCTTCTACGGTTATCAGACATTTTTTATTTCATTTAACAGTGCCGAAAAGTGATGCGCGCGCGAACCTCATGGTATTAGCCCTGCCTGGCGCACTGAGAAACGGGTCGAGATTTTGTTAAAGTGTGCGTGCGTCGACGCATAGATACTATGGCGCACACATATAAGCCGCGCGCGGAGCATTTGTATGAAGATAACCTACTTTGTTCTTTATACTATGGTTTGACCACTATCTCGACTGGTGGTAAGCGATGATGCGGCCTACGATGGAGCACGTCCCATAAGCAACCTATTCACTAGGACCTTGAACACACCCAGGTTAAACCCTTCAGGAAATATGTAAGAACCTTCTATGAAAAAAAAAATAAAACCTCAAACTCACACATTACAGCTGACTCACTCATGAATTTTCTAATTAAACACAAGAATATTGTGTCAAAACATTGTTTACTTTCATTAATTTCAACCCTATTTCTATCTTAATTTAATGATGAAATTTGTACCACCAAAATTATTGTCCAATACGTGAGTCACGTGGTTCCCACACCCACTATGCGCCCACGCACCGCAACGTTGACATCACTTATGCAAGGGTTGTATTATCGTTCTTTCATACTTTTTTATTGTCTGCATAAATATGGTAAAAATATTCTTTGGAATTTTGTTTCAAATAAAGAAAGTGTATCTTGGTCATAATATTTTGATGTGAATTTTGGATTAGGTATTATCTAAAGATGATGATATAAGATGACACGTTTGACGGTATTTTTTTAAATTTTCGGAACCTTCCTTTCAAGATGAATTTCACAAAATCAGACAGGGTTGTAGATAGAAGATTGTGGAACAATTGGAACGATTAGAAAAACGACGAAGGTGCGAATAAGAACTTTTTAAATTATCATAGAGATATGCTTACTTCTGACATTAATTTAATGAAAACCATTTCAATGAAAAGCATAAAGTAGGTATTATACATCCTACAGATATAATCAATGCCGTCCACCCTCGCAACAACAATGAGACGATCTCTTATTCTACATTACGTTTCCATGTAATCAATTAAAGCCAACCCATAGTTACATTCCTACATCAGACTCGATTATTGGACATGTGGATACACGATCAAGTTATTGTGATTTTGCGTATACTATAATTTGGTTCTAGACCTTTCTTATTTACTCCATTATTAAGAAACAATTGCCTTATAGCTCTGTCATATTCGTACAGTTCTTATTAAACTTGATTGCATATTTTCCTTTGAAGTTTTGTTCCTTTTATGAAGTTCATGCTCCTGTTCCAATACATTCATATGATTGAGTCTGTATCTTAAAACCATTAAATCAAAATTACTTCTGATCTGTACAAATTGATTTCCATTGAAGATTTACATTGCAAATTTGCAAACATGGACTAGATATGTCAATAAAATATAATAAAAAAATGTTTGCAGTTGATAAGCTAGATGGTATAATTGAATTGATTTCTGAATTTGATACCACATAACTTAACTCGTCGAGTACCGGTTTTATAGACACAATTAAAGAACAATAGGTCGCGGTCACCGGTGACCGCTTGGTGTTTGACAGTTTAAAGAAGACTGTAAGATACGATAAGATTTGAAACGGTGCTAAACCAAGTAATCAAGTAACGAACCACAAAACAATCTATTTCCAATTTCACCGTCCATCTTTAGGTGTCAACAAACCGACCACAACAATATGCTATTTAAACAAATATTTAATTGGTATTGCTAATTGCTTACTTGGTTCTATTGTTCTCTTGGCGATTCTTTCTCACAATTGCCATTGTGGTTAGACAATGTTGGGAGCTGACCTTAAGGATCATGATGCAACTTTTTGTTGCTGTAGGAAGCGATGGGTTCTTAGAACGATGCCTTTCGATTTAGGTTCTGATTATTGGGAACATCGTGGCCCTATTGTAAGAATCTCATTGCTGTGTTGCGATTTGTTTAAATGTTATTTCCTGGTTTAGGAACGAAAAATGGTGCAACAGCCAAATCTTCTTTTCCATCTACATCAATATTGAGAGCTTTTAATTTGGTATCATTAATCTCGATAGTATTTGTAACAGTTTTCTTAACTTTATTACTAGTTTTATTGTACCATTTGTAACTCTTTGTATTTATTGTTACAGATTCACGAGGAGGCAGAATAATTTGAGTAATGCGAACACTTCGGTGTAATAATTTCTGCGTAAGTACAGTTTTATGTAACATCCATTATATGCGGTTGTCGATTCGTTTTCAATTCGACACGCGTAGTTAGCGAGCTTGAAACTAGTGGTTACTTGATCTATGTTGATGTTAGCAAAAAGATAAGCCAGTTTAGTTGGAGTTGTAAGAAAAATTCTTGCTTGTACATTTTTCATGAATTTTTTGTCTTGTTCTGTGAGTTGACGGCTCAATTAGATGTGGTTTATGGTTAATGCAATCATCGTTAACGTGTTAGAGTTCTTTTATAATGACTGCTGGTGCAAACTGGGTTCTATTCACACGGAAGAAATAATTTATCTGTTGACATGATTATCTGAGTGCGATGTCTGTTTGTAAAGACTGGGAACATTTAAGCGCCTTTAGGCGTAGGTATCTATTATGACAATTATCAAAATTATAAAGTCTTATAATTTTGATATTTATCCTAGAATTATCAAGCAGTATATTAACTAATAATACTCGTTAAGCAGTTATTGGTAGACTGGCGTATAGTTTCAAACAAAGTCTCACGATATCGTGACGATCTCGTAATCGTATAGATAAATTGTTGAATGATATATTGCCATTATATTTCAAACCGTCGCTACTAGCCAGCCGGGGTAATGATTTGGTCGTACCGATTTGTTGTTTTAATCGTTTACTCGTTTTAAGAGCGGTTGTTAATGACAATATGTCACAAAGTGTGGTACTTTTTATGTTGCAACGAGAATTTTTTTTTTTTTGAGATAACATCAATATATTATTTTATAATAATGTGTCGAGTTAGATTCGCTCCAAAATAGAATTATACAGGTTTATTTCTCCGTTCTTCTAAAGGCAAGATGGTTCTTCTGAAATAAAACGACGAATTCTTATTCTAAGTGTAACTTACACGTTCATTATGCAAACAAATTGCACTGTGACATGCAGTAGCCTTACGCAGATGGACCAGTTAACTAAGAAGATTGCAAATGTATTGACTAATAATACGCATGTAACATCTTTCTAATCGCATTCAAATGCAGCCAATAATACGCGACTAGAATTTAAGAACATCAGTTGATAACATTTTAATTTCGCCCTTATAGTTAAAGAAATAAGGACACTGTGAAAGCTTCTAGCTGTTGACTGTTTGCTCAGTAAAAGTTGTGTAACAGCAAATCCTGCTCCAATTTTAGATTAATCTTTGACTATAAAACTATTGGTTTTATTGATCACTTGGTTTATGCAAGTGAGAAAATTATCGAACCACTTAAACGACTTGTCTTAAGTAACGATTTGTTTTTAATTTATTGTCTTGGCTTACCTAATAGGGTATGATATTTGCAGAATCTAATCACATCTACGTAAATTCGTGAAATCAGAATGCATTGTATTGTATATTGAGTTTAACTAGGTTCAGGTAGATGTGTTGGTAGAACAGAAGCATTACCTTTAAAGACATACCATAGTCGTGTTTATGGAATTTAAGATGTTCAACGCAAATGTTTTCTTAGTCATTTTTGGCTGAAAATAGTTTATGTCGTGTTTTTTTTATGGCATAAGCCAGTAATCGAGCAGACGGATCACCTGATGGTAAGCAATCGGCGTCGCCCATGGACACTTGAAACACCAGAGGCGTTATAAGTGCGTTACCGACCTTTTGGGGATTAGTAGTTTGAGGATCGTTGGGCTTCAAGGATTGGGTAGATTGGGGAAGGGGAGGGTAATTGGGCCTCCAGTAACCTCACCCACACGTAGAAACACAACGCAAGCGTTGCTTCACGTGTTTAGTTATCTATTGCAATTTAAAGGTAATATTGCACCATACATACACCAAGGAATATATCACATATAGACCTCATACATACTTAAATCACGCCTGTCTCCCAGCAGCAGCATGCAGAGGCATTTGGAACGCCAATGGCTACGATTCTTACATATCTTTTTCGCTTTAATAGACTACAATTTACTGAAAACCAGTAAAATACGATACGATAGATAATAAAGCTAACATTAAAATAATAAACACTTCACAAAAATAATAATATCAGCATATTACTAGAATAACAACTTTATCATAACTCGATTCAAATGCAATCGAATAACGAAATCGATTCATTAGAATGACGCCCACCTACGTCGATCTAAAATCGCTTATTGTGTTCTTGTTAAACTGTAATTATGTTAACAATTTGTTTAGTAAACTATATTTTGCACCCATTTGGATAATACTTGTTTATGAATTTATTATTATTTTAACTATATCTTGCCTTAGGTCGAAGATAAAATGTTTTAATATCCCATAATTTGTAAACAGTAGTGATTAGCTACGTATTTATTTGAATAGGGACTGCCTCGTTGGCCGAGTGGTTGCAAGTGTAACTGCCGGGCAAGGGGTCTCGGGTTCGATTTCCGGTTTGCCCGACCTGGGAATCGAACCCGAGACCCCTTGCCCGGCAGTCGCACTTGCGACCACTCTGCCAACGAGGCAGTCTTTCATCAGACTAATATCAATCAGACTAACTTACCGGGATATTTACTTGAGTAAAGGTTTCATTTTATGTAAATCCTCTTAAGTCAAGCAATCAAGTATCATAATATTGCCATTACACATTAACTACAGGATGTTTCAAGCAATCAAACTATTTAAATAAACTATTATATTATAGTGTTATATAATGTCTGAACTTTTCTTGATTAGTACTTTCGAAGCCGCTTTTTTCTAGGGTTTCTGACTCAAAAGTTAATAACTATTACTGAGACTCAGCTGTTCGTACAGTCATCACGAGGTTGTATTGTATATGAACCATGATAGAATAAATATTTTATGTTCCATGTAACAGTATCGAATAAAGATTCCTTAGGTGTTAAAATCATAGAAATAAGTATTTAGCCAACTTTAAAAGAATGAGATCCTCAGTTTGAGCTACATACATACGTATGTTGGGTGCAATTATTTCACCATTGACTGAACCAATTAAGATGCGGTTTTCAGAAAAGTGTTTGTTTCACTTAGAAGAAGTTTTCAGTATATTAATTAACCAACTTAAAAAAGAGGGAGTTGAAGTCTGTTTTTTTATACGTTGTTTATAAAGAATGATTAATCTTTATTATTAGTATTATCAAGAAGTAGTAATTGTTTGATTCTTATTATTTATATATTTATTTATAAATGACATTTTAAAATACTACTTACAAAATAAAAAATAATATTTAAAAATATAAAAAACTAGTTTCTGTCCGCGACTTCGTACGCGCAATCCCATTTTCCCACCGTTCCCGTTCGTGATTTTCGGGAAAAAGTAAAAAAAAAGTACTGGATAAAAATTATCCTATGTCCGTCTCCTGGTTCTAGGCTACCTCCCTGCCAATTTTCATCTAAATCGATTGAGGCGTTCTTGAGTTATAAATAGTGTAACTAACACGACTTTCTTTTATATATATAGATTAGGAGCCGACCAGTAGCGCGAGCATGGTCCAAGCTACCGGTGGTTAGGGCTCCAGAGACAAACCTCACGATACGTGCCGTTTGAAGGAGAACTGTCTTCGTGAAAACAGCAACGTTCCATGTCTCATGCTATGTATACCCTAATAAATAAACTGTTGTCATTGTTTAAACTTGTATTACAGAATACAGTACAGTACACACATGCGAATCAGATGACATAATCATCCATTTCAATTTTGATTGCCAACACAATGATTGAGTTCAAATTCGTGACAGAGAAGAGTTATTCGTTTCCACCTGCTAATTCAATTTGATTGACTAACAGACAGACACTTTAACCTTTCCTTCTTAGCATTTTGAATGGCCAATTAAATAAATTGGATTGATAGGTGCTTTACCTAATATTTTTTTTGCAATTAGCTTCGTACTGATTAAAAGATTGCATGTACAAGTCTGATTGTAGTCTTGCAATGAATTTAAGTAATTAGCAAATAATTACTCTCTCGTTGATTGAAATAGCTGTAAACGTGACTATTGGAAACTAAGCTTTTTATCGCTTAGCTATCGAGTCATCCTTTAGTTTTATTTATTTCTTAAGAGCCAGCATTTTTCACCAGCTACGATTTCTTTGAGAATCTCTTACCCTTCATACATTATTCCGACTCCAGATAATTTTACGAGAACGCTACAATCGCTTGTCCCTTATCCGACATAGGAATTGGAGCTGCACTTAACTACTCTTATTTGACCAATGGGTCCACCCGACCCACCATGCAGGCAAACACAATATCAAAACAGCTTTATTCAAAAACCTTTACAAAATCGATGCAAATTGTACCTGCATTTGGATATAATTTAACGGTTGTAAAGCAAAGGAAGTGCTTACACCTGTCTTCCGCGCGCGGTGCGTATGCGCTACCCAGCTGTTTAGTTGCCAGCGTTAAAAAACATAACCCTTCCCTTGCCTGGTAAAAAAAGGTTTCACATTGAAATATTGCCAGGATAAAGCCTATTAAGTGCTGAGATGAAGGGATTGTAAGTTATTTGCATGTATTACAATTTTTATCGTTTGGACATTGACGTATAGTTTAATTTTAATTATATATGAAAGTGATGGAAATATTAAAATAAGAGCAACGAGCGAGATATTTTTTATAATAACTATCGTGAGACATACTAAATTAACTACAATCGCGTGTTACTCACGTGAATATATTGAGAAAAGCTCTACTAGTTTCGGTCGCAGCGATGTCGTGCAATGTTCGACGCTGCTCATGAGGAAAACCCCTTCTGTGGTTCGAAACTAGTAGAGCTTATCAGTATATTCACGTGAGTAATCCGCGATTTTACTTAAACTAGTTTTAGTGAGCTATACTTTTTTGAGCGGATGATATTATTTACGAACGTAGTAGAATTTGTTTTATTTCTTTTAAAACATTTTAATCGATTCTTATCTTATTTCAGTAGTTACAATAAGGCAGTGGTAATAGAATTTAATAGACACAAAGCTTAAATAACTGATCAAGAAATACTTCTTAGTCGGAACAGGTGCGTGATCAACATGAATTAGTTATGAACACCATGCAGATCAAGCTACACCATCTACGAAATGTCCGTAATTGATTTTCAACCTTGTTTAATTGGGATACAGTTGAAGTTGTCTTTCATGAAATTGATTAGGATACCTTGATGAGCGGTCTTTATTTTCAACTTATTACAGGGTGATGTAGTATTGCGTGAGTTTATACTATTTCATTTCATAACTGTTTCCTAGTTGTTAATATTTCCATAAGCTTTTGATCTTTAGTTTGCCTCCCACTCGTTCATTATCAAATTCCTTGTATAATGAAGCTGTTTGCCCATAGTCCGTACCCATACCCATAGACCTGAATAGATTTTGAAAGCACTTACCATAATTTAATTTTCATATATGAATACGATCTATTTACTTAGTTTTGTCTTAATGATAACGTGCTAAGCCCTAAACGTATCTTCGTACAATTTTGTTTTCTTTTTTGAATCTTGTGCTCTTGTTAATATTGTAAGCGTGGGTCAACGTTTTTTAAAACAAAATAAGGAGTAAAACAAACTTAGATACAGTTTCACCACACCTCCCTTTCTTTAAGTTTTTTATATATATCTTACGCCTAAATACTGAAAGGCTATTCAATTTTAAGTAATACTTAAATATAGTGCCATCTCTGTCATTTCACAAAGAATTTATAGAGACAGAACTATATTTATACGCGACTTAAACTTGCGTGGCGTTTGAGAACTTAAGCGTTATTTCGGCAAATGAGTCTGTGTGATAACTTTGTCATCATACCATGGCTTTTCATACTTGGCAGGTTTCAGTATAGAGATTTTAATACTTAATCTTCAAATCTCAAAAGAGAGTGCCTTGATCTATCCAAAAATGTTCATCACGAAAGATATTCACCACAAACATCTCGCATTTATTACCATAAAACATTAACTTCTGATATCAAATCGAATCGCTTTAATAACTTTAATATACCTTCTGAAGCTAAATCATTTTCGAACAGATTATGATATAGGTGTACAGTACATTATTGCCTTTAATTTCATAGTAGGTACTTCAAATAGCAAGTACCGCTTGCACCCAGCACGGCCTTTGCGTTTCGTCACAGTCACATTCCTGGGCCACGGATCTTGTAGGGTTGACAGGTAATCTAAGAAAATGTCCGCTTCAATGTTGTAGTGGTTTTGATTTAGGCATTATTATTTATTAATGAACAATGAATTAGGTTGGTTTGATTGTAGCTGTGTTGTGAGTTTAATGTTTTAGAAACATTCTATCATAGTGAAAAGCATTGTATAACTATACGTGTAATAAAATAGTAGAACAGTCAAAACTGTACACTGAATATTAAAAAAAATAATACTTGGGGCGTGATCTGCAATCGATACTGAAGCCAAAAACATGGTTTTGTATGTATGTATGTCGGGGACGATCTCAAAAAGTACTGCATGGATTTCCTTCAAATTTTGCATACTACATATTATCACGCAATCATCTACGGGGGAGGAGCCGTATACTAGGTACTGAATCAATTCTGACGATATTCGTTACCGTAGATAATCCCTTGATAAAGACTAATTCAAAAGCCTAAATTCTTTCCGAAGTCATTATACTATCCGGACGAAGTCGCGGGCAACAGCTAGTGTATATATGAAGTTTTAATTAACTTTTAATTGCTGTGGTGTCTTCCTCTTTCTTGCATAGATTGTCCTTAATGCTGAGGGTCGTGAGTTCAACGAATGTGGAGTCCGTTGAATAAAAGTAACACAATACTTTTTAATATGATCATACCTCTGTTAGGTTACTTAGAGTTTTTCTATTAATTAAATAATCGAGCAACATTTTAAAGCTAATTTTACGGTATCAATATACAAAAACATAAATACAAAATATTACCAGTGTGTCTTCGAAGAGAAATCCTTCAACCGCTTTCAACATTAACGGGAAGTGACAGGGAGGTCAAATTGTATCGAGATTATACAATATATTACATACCTACGCGGGCCAACCCTAATCTAGCGTCGACTTGTCTCAGCACTCGCAGCGTGCCAGCAAACATGTTGATTTATACGCCATGTTATTCTAGTTTTGGGAACTTCCAATTAAAGCAAGACGAATTAGTACAAAAGATTTAAGGTGTGCTCTGTCTGTGAGTGAAACTAGTATTTATGGGGATGATTGGTAAATTACACTGTTTGGTATTGTTTGGAAACTTAATTAAGCAATAAAAAAATTACTTGTATTCTTCTCGTTTCCCATTCAGTGAAATATGTGAGGGAATCTCCTGCTGTCTTCGTATACTCCTTCGATTCGGTATTTTTAGAATGGAAACGGTTTATCTAACACATTCGTTTCTTAAACCTAGACCATAATTATTAGAAAAGAGCGTATTCCTTTTTAAAGGGCCGGCAACGCACCTGTGGCTCCTCTGGTGTTGCGGGTGTCCATTTATTTATTTATTTATTTTTGAAAATGTACATATATATATAACACCACAGCTTACGCCATTAAGTTATACTGTTAATCTTATATAAATGCTCCATGGGCGGCGCTGATCGCTTACCATCAGGTGATCCGTCTGCTCTTTTGCCTACTATTCCATAAAAAAATAAGCCTCAGAGAGATCCATAGAGATCAGATGTAACAACTTAAACCATTTCGTTACTTGTTTCTAAGTTAGATAGAGTACCTACGTCAGTTAATTTCACACTCATGACCTATAGGTCGTTTAATTAGGAAGTGAGTCATTCGCTGCGCTTTGACGCTTAAACTTTACTCTTCTGCTGACAGCTGGTCAAATTAACCCACTGACCCTAACCATTGCAGATAGAGGCGTTAAAGTATGCATTCGTTTAAAAGTCTTAACTAAAGACATCTTCTTTTATTTCTTTTTGGGTCTATGTGGGCTAATGTGACCACAAACTTAATAAAACATAAATATCTGAGAGAAATTAACGGTTGAGTTTTGAAGTTGTATCAGAATAGATCCTAATTTGTGAAACATTAAACAAAAAAATGATCTGGTGGCTTACTCTTGAGTCCAATTCTTATCGATCGATTCATTGGTATTGCGAAATTTCGTATTCTTGAGTTGCAACACTAGCGCCCATTGCATCCGTTTTGCGTGGATATTGAATGAACTAAATGGGACTGAGTTTGGCTTTATATCCCGTACTCTAAATGTTATATTACCAGCTACGATTGTGGTTGTACCTATAGTTTTGACATTGAATATTTATTGAGATTTTATTGGGTTGAAATTGCATTGACATTCAAGACTAAGCACCCTGTTGTACACACGGCCACACGTCATCAATCTATACAAAACCAATTTAAACTGGTGTCGCGTCGCATCATCTTTCCGCACATTTAACGTTAGTTTATACTGGTTATGTATAGCTCGATGTGTAGCCATGTGTACATTATTTTTCACTCGTCATTTCTAGCCATTATAGTCATGGAAAAACGTTCATTGTTGGCAATAAACCCTAACTTTTGGATGGTCATATTTAATCCCCGAATTATGTGTCATTGTCTTTTTCTATAAAAACAAAGGCATAAAATATCATCACTTTTGGAAAATAATTTCATTTCATTTATTTATGGAATATCAGAGGCCTTAGTACGAGTTCGTTTTACGTTTAAGTAGTCTAGTAGACTGCCTTCTACGCTCCGATTGGCCGGCTCCAATGAACCAACCAATTAGAGGCTTTAGAACGAGTTTATTTTACGTTCGTAACGAGTACTCGTTCGGCGCTCTGATTGGCCGGCGCCTATGAACCAACCAATCAGAGCGCCGAATGCGTACTCGTTACAAATACTTTAAACGTAAATTAAACTCGTACTAAGCCCTAAGACCAGTAAGCTGTGTGAAATAAATAATATTTCTGTTTCAATAACCATTAGGAAATAGGAATTACTAGGTTTGGTTTCGTGGTCGTGAAAGGTAATCTTAGCCGCCTCTAAATGTAATTATGTTATGACATTAATGCTTTATGTTTTACTCATTTCCTTGGTGGAAGTCTGTGAAATCTTGTGCTTAAATAATCACCTATAAGCTTTGAAAAGAAAAGTACGAGTAGGACGTAAAATAGGTTCTATTGATAGTGGTTATAAGACCCCAATTTAAAATTCACATTTTGACATTCATTGTTAACAGTAGGTAACTTTTTGATAACAACAAAATCTTGGGATTTTGTTTTTTTGGAACACAACCATCAATATGACTAATGTTCACGATTAAATTTAAATGAAAGTGATAAAAAGATGTTAACAATAAAATTAAAAACATAAATAAACATGTTTATATTAATTTTGTACACGTATCTTTTTTCTATAGACTATGTTAAACAAGAATTGTAATCAATGTTTTGATATTGAATATCGATGAGATAACATTTGAAATAAAAGGGGAAAGGTTTAAATAATTGCTCAATTAAATGTTTGTTTTTATTCGTAGGTTGTTCCAACAACTAACTGTTGAGTTTGACGGTCTCAAGTTTGGTGTACGAATTAGACTTTGATCAATCTAGTCAATTTTGAGTTATGAAGTTATACAGATAGAGTCTGGACTTGAATGTGTTGTCTTGTAATAGATTGGCCAATCAAACAATTTACTGATAATTTAAATGTGTTTGCTTCGTTCTGACTTACACAAGTCTGTGTCTAGTTTCATCTGAAATATCTCTACAACTATTGACATCTATACTAATATTATAAAGTTGAAGAGTTTTTTTTTTGTTTGTTTGTTTGAACGCGCTCATCTCCGAAACTACTGGCCTGATTTGAAAAATTCTTTCTGTGTTAGATAGCCCATTTATCGAGGAAGGCTATAGGCTAAAAAATATCACGCTACAAATAATAGGCGCCAACCAGAGCGAGTGAAACCGCGTGGAAGTAGCTAGTAACTGATAAAACTCCGTACATATCTACCTACATCTTAAAAAGTCAACCGTGTAATTCAATCAAACGTTATGCAACGACATCGGTACAATTGACCACCATTCCGTGTCTGTTAATTTGTCACGACAACACAAGATTACAGGGTACAAACCTACGTACTCATATAACTATGTACGTACGTCTGTCAATTTGTATAAATGACAAAGCTTTTTAAATTGATTTCCTTGTCGCCTACGTGTCAGTATGATGGCGTTATTCAAAGGTATGTCACAGACGTTCAAGACTTGGGAAATGTATCCAATTTTGTCTGTACTTTGGGTACAATGTTGGCTGTGAGTAAATACTCACAGAGTGTATTTTTCTTCTTCTCCTCTTATAATATCTTCTGATTCACTTCGTTGTGGGAACCAAGACAGTTACTCATGTCCCTGGGACGCGCCGGACTTCAGTGTTCTGGTGTTTTCATGGTTGTATCTACTGTAGATCCTGACATACAGGAGTTGCAGCGGTTTTTGGAGGTTGGCGGGCTTGTCCCATTAAAAAAGTTGCTGAGGGTGGCCACCGGGGTGGTTTTAGTGAGGGACGAATCCCACACTCCAAAGCGCTTTCACCCCAAAAAGCTAGGCACCTTTTGAAGGTTTCTTCACGGTCATCAAAAAAAAAAAGGTTGGTCATAAGTTATTTTAAGCCTTATTCACACTCAAGTTCAAGGGCAATAAAGAGTAAAATTTAACTACTGTTGTAACAATAAATTAAAACATTTCACACGCTTCTAAAGCGTGTTTCAAAGTCGTCCATTGTTTAACGCCATTTTGAATTGAAGATTTTATGGTTGTTGTACTAAATTATTGGTGGCATTTTTATGTTTGTTACAAAACGGAACGATACTTGAACGTGCTTATGTTACATTAATATTAATGCATGTCTTTTGAAACGACTATATTGGCGATATATTAAAGAAGGGACAAATTAAAAGTACTCTTAACAGACGAGCATGCATGAAAAGATTAATGACTATTGATGAAGCGAAATAGGTATGTAGGAATCGTAGCAATTGGCGTTCCATGGTCTCTGCCTACCCCCATGGGATACAGGCGTGAAATTATGTATGTATGCCTTTTGAAACGTTTTCAATGAAAATACAATAACAGATATGCAAAGTTTACACACTAAAATGAGATATACCTTAACTCAAATCCTTTAAAATGGTAGAAATAACATGAACGGCAAAGTTGAGACCCTAATTTACCCTACATAATTCATCACGTCCAGCTTTATATTAATTTGATGGAATATTCAGTATTACTAGTAATATTAAATAACAAACCATAACTAAGAAGTTAGGAATATGAATCTAAATAGGAATCCGGTCCTACCCGTATTTAGCGCATATTTGAAGCCTATAGAATTACAATTAAAGTTCGGCTCCTTTCGAAACGAGTCGCGATTTCAATAAACAAATATCGAGAACAATTTATGATTTAGTATTTTAACAAGTATTCAATTAAATAAAATAATTAATCAACAAATATGTCTGTGGGTGGACCTGGATTTGGAATGGCTTGCAGCACTACGTGAGTTCAAATGAATTAGCGATGCCTGATTGTAAATGTAAACGAATACAATTACTAGCTTGCTCTAGTTATTCGATTAGCGAAATTATCGATAATAATCGATTGTCGCGATAAGATTTATGATGCTGACTCGAGATCTATGAACAAAAAAAGGTTGACAACATTTTGTAACTTTGACAATAAATGGCTGAAGGTTCTGTTTTATTTTTTTACTTTTTAAAAATAAAGAGTTGGCCTATAGTAACTATGATTATAGTATTTCAGACTCTTGTTTAAATAGTACTTATGTATATTTACATATTGCTATGCTAAATGCAACTATAAAACAGGCAAAGCCGCAGCCAAATGCAAGCTTATTCTTATTTATGCACCATTTCATCAGCATTACTTACATTATTAGCAATACACAATGTAATACTAATTGCAATCTAAAGCCTGGATCTATCGTCTATGAAATTTTACGCTAATCTGTTCACTCGTTTACGAGTTACGATTACTTGATAGTTACAAGCAGTACAGTAAGTATTGGCTACGCATAATTAGCTCTGTACGAAGTATTTTAAGATTAGCCGAGTTAGATCATCGATATGAAATAGCGTATCGAATTTGGAAATGTTTTATTTTATCTAAAAGGCTGTTAATTTGAAAATGTGGTTCTTTTGATAATGCCACCAACAGGTGGAGATAAATGATAAAATTGTAGATTCAGTTAATATTAGTAAGTCGTTATCATTGGAAAAGGCTCATGTTTAATGTGCCGGAGACCAATCTCCTCAATCCCTGAATCCCCAACAATCCTAACCCCATAACACTGGTAAGGTACTTGAACACCTCTAGTGTTCCGGGTGTCCAAGGGCGGCGCCGGAAGCTTACCATCAGGTGATCCGTCTGCTCGGTTACCGGCTTATTCCATAAAACAAAATATACTGACAAAGTTCGTAACGTACCTAAGCATTTTTTTACACAAGCCCGGCAAAACCTCCCGAACCGCTGCAACTCCTGTAAGCCAGGATCTAAGAAATCACCTCAACACTGAAGTCCGGTGCATCCCAGGGACATGAATAACTGTCTCAGATCCCGCAACGGCATAAATCAGAAGATATTATAAGAGGAGAATTAATGTAAGCATAGAGAAAATAACTTAATTTCATAGTTCGCAGTGTAATTTCTCACTAAGATCTTAACAACTTAACTCATACAAGAAACTATCGCATAAACACTATCATCTTCCTAGTCACGTATGTTACGTAACAAAGACAACAAATGTATGGAAAATAATTATATTTTGTTAGTCAGCGTGAGATACAGGTACTGGAAGTATCCATTGCGTGCGAGTATAAGGTCACTGTAGACTTTACTTTCATAATTCATATACAAACACTTTGAAATTATAAAGAAAAATTGTAGCTTTTATGAACATAGCATTAAGGTCTTTATTGATGGTCAAAATTCTTGGTTTGATAACATGAGCATGAAGTTAGGAATATAGTCCGGCGGGAATTAATCAGACGGTACCTATGCCCCAATAAGCGTGTTCACTATATCTCGAAATCAAATAACATTAAAGCTACACTGAAGGGTTTAGTTTAGGCATTTACTCATTAATACTTTTACCACATTTTGGAAACAATAAGATGGTTACGTTAAGTTATATTTTCAAATAGCTGTTACCCGCGACTTCGTCCGCGTAGATATGAATTTTACAACATACATTTTTTATCAACCTAAAGTAGCCGATGTTACTTCTTAGTACATCAGCTTAATGTCAATAAAAGTCTTGCAAAATCGGTCCAGCCATTTCAGAGTTATCCTTATCATAATCTATATCTATATATATAAAAGAAAGTCGTGTTAGTTACACCACTTATAACTCAAGAATGGCAGAATAGATTTGGCTGAAAATTGGTAGGGAGGTAGCTTAGAGCCAGGAGACCGACAAAAGATACTTTTTAAACAAATTTTTTTTTACTTTTTACCGAAAATCACGATTGGGGTCGGGAAAAAATGGGATTACGCGTACGAAGTCGCGAGCAGTAGCTAGTCATGTATATATGCATGTAGTAAAACGCGGTTATTTTAATATTAGAAACAGACACTCCAATTTTATTTATCTATAAAGATTTATTCGCAGGTTTAATCTCTGTTCAAATTAAAACTAACCTTATTTGTGAAAAGACAAAAATGTGTATTTATCTGCATATTTCACTTTTCGGAAATAACCTATTACTCAAAATAAGCGTTTACAACGATACGTTTCTAGTATTACAACATTCTTTGCTTAAATAATTACGGTGATTTTCTCTTATGACGTAACCAGCGTAGTAGGTACTTACATGCAAATATCTTCCTGCCGCTTCCACATAACTGTTTAGAACGAGTATGTGGTATAACTTAAACTGTTCAACATGAATCATACTTTAATACCTTACTAGAGAGTACAATATTTGGTAATCAGTTTTGCAGAAATTCTTTACTTACCTCTTTCTTTTGATTCTTCTCAAAATCACGATGTTCTTTCTTTATAAGAACTGCTAAGCAACGATATTCCTCACCTGAGTCTGTGTATAGATACTCAGGCTGAATGTTCTACTCTATACATAAAAGAGGATAGCTTTTGGTATCATTCCTTAGACGAGACAGTGGTTCAACAACTTATACATTGCTCAAAGAAACAGATATATAATATCACGCCTTTTAACCCCGAAGGGGTAGGCAGAGGTGCACATAACAGCACTTAATGCCACTACAATGTAACACCAACTTATCACTATTTATATTATGAGTCCCATGTAATAGAGGATGAGCTGATTGCCATATACCGGGCACAATTCCAGACCCCTTGCTACTACTGACATATTTTTAAAGTAATACTTATACCGGGTCGGTAAACCGGGAATCGAACTCGAGACCCCATGCCAGGCAGTCGCACTTGCAACTACTCGGCCAATGAGACAATCTAATTCTATTCTATTGAAAGAAACTTCTAATAAATATTAGTTATGCAGAATTTTAAAAGAATAATCTCTACTTGGAAGAATCTATCTTTGTATGTAGCACATAGGTAACCTATGTAGTAATTGCTACTATAAATCAGAATTACATGCGATGGCGTCAAAGTTTATAGCTATACTAATGAAGCAAAATGATGCTATTTGTCTCTGCAGGTGTAGGAATCTCTCATTAGATTTTTTTAAGTTATACATAGAAACACTGTTATGGGAGTAAATTCAATTACATAACATAGCATAAAATCACGCCTTATATCCCTGGTAGGCAGAGGTGCACATTATGCCACTGTACAATGTAACACCCACTTTTCACTATTTATGTTATGAGTCCCATGTAATAGGGGGTGAGCCTATTGCCATATATTGGGCACAATTCCAGACTTCGTGCTACGTGTAAATTAATGAGACAATATACAAAGTGGACTAACTGTGAGTTAATTAGTGATGCCATTACACTATTTAAAGATAAGGTTTAAATTACCTTTAGTTCCAAAGTATTATATTTGAGTCATGAAATAAATTGCCATTAAAATACCATTCTCACGTTTGAGGTAGTGCAATAAACAAATGGTTACTGTTGACTATAAAGATTGTTTTAAACATTCATTTTCAACGACTTTTAAGTCTATACCCAACCGGACTTCTAGACAGCTATATTTAAAATTGTAATTGTCCGACATAGTTACTAAAAACGGGGCTCTCGATCTTATTTCAGTGTTTTTTTAAAGGGGGAAAATTATTGAATGCCTGCTCCCGCCGGGAGTGACACGCTTACTGACTAAAACCACCACATTCCTACGAAATCGATAATATCTAAACCATTTAACGTGATCTAAAAAAACATCAAGAAAATAATTAAATCGACCTAAGTATCTCGAGAAAAGAAACATGTCTCATAATTGATATCGATATTTATTTATTTTTTATTTCTTTATTTCAAAAACAATTTACATTGTGTGTGAATCAAAGCTTAAAACTAATAACACCAGTAGTACAAAAAGAGAGAAAAAAAACACATTTCCTAAATCGAATTACAATTAAAATTATTGCTAAAATAACTGATCTCATAACGACAAAATTTATGTGACACAACTACATTAATACATTGATACACTGTTCAATAAGTATACCCAATACAATACAATACAAAACCATATAATACATGTCACAAAATCAAATCTACTATGAATGTCAATAAAAAAGATCAATATTAATATAAAGTATGTAATTACAATGTCATACAATACAAAACCATATAATACATGTCACAAAATCAAATCTACTATGAATGTCAATAAAAAAGATCAATATTAATATAAAGTAGGTAATTACAATGTCAACAGAGAATTATCATCAACAATGTCAAAGAAAAAAAAAAACAAAAACAAAAAGGTACCCAAAAACAACGCAGAACCAAATCAATTATTAAATAACAATTTAAAATTAAAAAAAATAAATAATAATATTCAATATTCAAAATTAAAGTGTGTTTTACAAGTTATCTACAGAGTAGAGGCATTTCTCCAATAGGAATGCCTTGAGCCTAGTTTCGAACGAGCTTGTGTACAGAATACTTTTTAATTCAAGTGGCAGTCTATTAAATATTTTAACTGCCTGGTACAGTGGACTATGCCCAACAATGTTAAGTGTTGGGATGAGTTTGCTTTCTAAATCCTTCCTACGTGTTTTTTCTCTTAACGATCTTTCCTCAGCACTTTCAAAGCAATAAATGTATTTCTTTAAGGTTGACATGAGTACCAGTACGTAAAGTCCAGGCACTGTGAGGATACCAAGCTCCCTATAATAGGGTTGACAGCTTTCTTGTTGGGGAATACGGACAATGGTTCTTATTGCTCTTTTTTGCAAAATGAACGCCCTTCGAACATTATAATTGTAACTTTTGCCCCAAAATTGTATGCTATACCGTAATCTAGACTCTATTAGTGCGTAGTAAACTAATTTCAGAGCTTCTAAACTAACCTCATCTCTAAGAATTCTTAAAGCATAACACGCTGATGATATAGATGAGTCAAGTGCTACTAATTCTGTCTTCCAGTTCAATAACTCATCTATATGTATGCCCAGAAACTTCACCACCCTGACAAGCTCAACCCCAGCATTGTTCAGTTCGATGCTCATGCTATCCTTATTACGTGAAGTTGTTTTGAATAACATCACACCCGTTTTACTCGCATTTATTTTAAGTTTATTCTCAGTAAACCAGAAGTGAAAGACAGCCAGAGCCGCATTAACGGCATCACTTAGTGTATGAATGTCGGTTGCTGATACTATTGCATTTGTGTCATCCGCGAAAATTGTAAGTTTCAAATCAGGTAGTTTTTTATTTGAATAATTTATGAGATCGTTCGTGAAAAGAATAAACAGTAAAGGTCCCAAGACTGATCCTTGTGGCACACCGGATTTGATATTGAGCATGGGAGACTTGTATCCCTTTCTACAGCCATTCGATGGTATACCTTCGACTTCAACGAACATTTTTCTATTTTTCAAATATAAAGAGAAGAGTTGCAGGGCTTTACCTCTCAAACCGTAGTGCTCAAGCTTGTTGATCAGTAATTCGATGTCAATAGTGTCAAAAGCAGAGCTCAAGTCTAGAAAAATACCAGCTACTTTCATTTTACAATTAATTTTATCGATTACATCATTAACCAATGTATAGATTGCATCCACTGTGCCTACATTCTTCTGGTATCCAAATTGTCTTTTATGAATTACTTTATTTAAATTAAGATGAACAGTTAAGCGGTCTTTTAGGACTTTTTCGAAAATTTTTGAAATCGTTGGCAGCAAGGATATAGGCCTATAGTTTCTTACGTCCATTTTCGGGCCCTTTTTATGAATAGGGATAATCTTAGCTATCTTCAATTGTTCGGGAAAAATGGCTTCTAATATGCACTTATTATAAAAAGTTGAAAGTGGTTCTGCTAAAATTTGCAGATTTTGTTTAATTACCGAAATCGGAATGTCATCGTATCCGCAAGACTTCTTATTTTGCAAACTGGTAATGATTTTTGAAATTTCAAAGGGAGTGGTAAGCTTAATATTCATATCATTATTTACTCTTTGCGTGCTTTGTCGAAGAAAAGACATCGCGTCTTGACTATGGTGATCTGTCGTAATAGACTTGTGATCAAATTGTTTCATCAAAATTTCGGCCACTTCCTGCGGGTTATCGACGATTTGGTTGTTTACTTTTAGTCTAATTTCTTTTTTACTGGCTCTAACCCTGTTCGTAGTTTTATTAATTATTTTCCAAATTTCCCTACCTGAATTAATTGATCTACTAATGTTTCTACTTAAAACAAGTTTTTTTGCCTTTGAAATGACTCTTCTGTAAATCCCATACGATATGTTCAAGTCATATTTTTATCGTAAAAAAAGTAACCTGCGTTGTGACACTTCACTATCTTCCTAGTCATGTTCAACGTGCTAATAGAGTAGTCCAACTCGTCTATCGATATCGAGGTCGGATTTATTAGCACTTAATATTGACGTACTCGCACACGCCCACCCAACTTCCTATAGAAAGCTTAAACAAATACTTGAAGGGGATACTCTAATGAAGCCATCGACAATTAAATGATACTTTTATGAGTGTCATAAAAACTATACTTTGTAATTGATGTCTGTGTGGGTATTGAAACATTTATGAAGAGGAAATATTCTTATTTCGTGGTGGAAGATGAAGGTGTAGGACTATTAAACTTAAACTAAGAAAACTAAAGTACGCATTGAAGATGTGGAATCAATTCGCTGTTTCAGATCGTGCAAGAAATATTCGCAAATAATAATAACAACATAAATCTTTTCAAACATAATGATGATCCCACACACGACTTAAAGATCGTAAGATTAGTCTGAATCGGGACACGTGAGCAGCGCAGGTGCCTCATTTTGTAACATGTAGTGATTACTATGTCGCTTATATCCACGGGCTCAGAATTAAATGAAAACACCGCATTAAATAAAGTATATTAGCTGTTTATCGCGTTAAGGTAGCTAGAATCAACTGCAAACTGGTTAATGTTTCCGTGGCCGTCGGCCCAGCAATTTGTCTTTACTCTTGTACTATTGCAATCATTAATCCTTAGCACATTATTGCAGTCGTTTCAACCAGGAACGTACTTCACGTTGACATTGATTGGAGTTCCTTTCACGCGGACAGCGAAAAGAACATGACAACGCGAACATCAAAGCGGCCACTTCGCAAACAAATAGACAAGCTTTTGAAAAGGGAGCGACGCGACGGTTAGATTGCATCACGTAAGTTATTAGACGCTGTGATGAGGGTATATCGACTCTTACATACCTCGATATGCGCGCTGTAATACCCGTTTTCAATAGACATAAATCATAAAGCAAACACGGAAAACAATTAACAGAAAATAACGAACAATTTCACCCGACACGAGTTTTAAGATACCGATCTTCCAATCAGCTGTCAATGTGAAAAAAGTGTTGGCCCCAATTACCTTTTATCGATATAGATACTTACGCAAATAAGGTGCATGGTCAACTGGACATAGGAGAAGTAATTAAAGATTGCGATTGCATTAAATGATTATGATAATGAAGTCCAATCGTTTTCAATTATGTTCGTTTGATATTTCTGTTTAAGATGTTTATTTGCGAATTTAATTAAAATTGTGAAGTTCACATTATACGCTTCAGAAAGTTTGTTCTGGTTTCACACATAAGCTATATTTGGTAACGTTATAATAAGTTTGCAATTTCGATTATGTCGGTGTAAAAGTGTTTATAACAATGTGTTTATTACGTGTTGTAAAATGGGTCCATTTATTGTTCTCAGCTACAATAAAAGTTATTACGTTATAGCTATGCCATCCGCTGTGCAATTAACATTTCTCGTTAGCATGCTGAGTTGCTTAGTTCTTTATACGGCCCTGTGTGTACATTACAGTCATTATTTAAATGCACAAACAACAGCTTAATTAAAGTATTCGTATCATGAATGCTCAGTCGGCATCCATTCGCTGAGTAACTACAACGACAATCGATAAAATGTACGGTGAAATAAATCTTATAGTTTGTCTTCGTTGATGTTCGATCGATAATATCGTTAGAGTTATTTAAAACACTTGCACCGCGTAGGTGAACGCCTCGCAACAGTGGAACAATAAATCGTCTGTCGAGTAGCTTCGACAAGACAAGATTATCGATAATTTTGACATGCAACACTAGCCTGCCGATGTTTGTGCTTTGTTTTTCTAAATTCAGATAAAATATTTTGTTTTACGCAACAAGATGAAATTGGAAACTTTTATGATATTTATGTCGCGAAACACCTGGTCGTGTTAGAATTCTTTAGGAACTGAAACTCATAAATAATAATACTTATGATATAATATTTTATAAGTGGATAGTAACACTATATTTTACTGGTTGCACGGTCTGTGTAGGAACTGGTTCTAGCAAATTATACATGTCGCTTTGTATCCGGTGCCTCTTCTTCGCTATAATTTATAGCATCTGCTTTCTAAACCCTACGGTTAGCTTGGACGCTTACATGTTTTAATTCACTGCTGGCAAGCTCGACGTTTCTTTATAAATTTTAAAGAGCTGCATTGTGATTTTATTTGTTAGACGCTATCGTAAATTGGATCGTATAAAAGGAGTTTTCTGTTAGACGACGAGACGGGATATTTTATTATAAAAATTCTTAAGAACTACGTTCAGTAGGAATTGTTATTTCTTTTCCAGTGAATAAGTTTATAGGGTCCCGGAGTTCAAATTTTATTATCTCCTCTACTATTGATACTGTATAAGTGATTTTGTTATACGTAAGTAAGGATTGCAATGAGATGGTTCAGAATCGATTTAAACAGAAATGTATTTAAAAACTAAATATAATTATTTTATCTAATTTTAATCGTAGTTTCTTAGATCGAAGAAAAACGTAGTAAAACATTTTCTGAAATAAAACGGCACGTTTTAAATACACCATAAATCAGAAACTAACCACTTAATTCGAATATCAGCAAAAACGCAAAACATAATTGCATGGAACGTTACGAATGTGTAAAAAAACGCTCTTCAAAAAATTAATTCTTCGTAAGGCCCCGAGCTACTGTCAAGCTACTATTTTTGCAATAAAAAGTGGACACACAGCTATTTAATCTTATACTAAAAATCTCATTTTTGTAACTTTATCTTAAGAGCATTTTACGACGTCTGGTGTGAGTCTGCGAAAAGGTACATACGTGTGAGATTGTGCGTGTGATGTGTACTAAGCTTAAAACTTTATTTTCGGTTGGGACAGAGGCCTTGTCTTACCTCGGTTTCGTTTTGATAAACAAATGTAAAATATTGATGACAGGATGAAGTGTAAAAGTAGCATTGAAGTAGACAAAAATAAAGCTGAAGACATAAGAGATGTTCATGTTGAATATGAAAAATATGATTTGGAAAGGATAAACGACAACAAACATGAAGGTTAGTTTAGACTGACCGAAAATAAAAAAGCGATACTCCATGAATGAAAAAAATACATTACATGGTCGATCACTGTCAGTGCTTTCAAAGAGACGAAACTCATTAGCCATATTATCAGTCTCTTAAAAGTTAGTTTCTCCATAATTTTAGTTCCGTCCACTCCTCATTTCATCTTCTCAACACTAATTCTTACTGATGAATTGATAGCAAGTTCTCGCGTTTCTTTCTTTTGATACACTGTACCCTCTTCATAATTTTCTTTGTCGGTATCACCAACCGAGCTCATAACATTACATTCAAGCTTTGACATTTCCTTAATTTCAACTATGAAACTAATATCATAAATAAACTTTATTCGAGCCGCTATAAAATTAGCATTAATTTTATAAGCAATTTACATAATGACATTACGGTTTAACAAAATTATCATGGAATCTATATCAGTACCAGTAGAGAGGCTTAAACATTTAGGATTTTTAAATAACATCATTAATTGAGGTGATTTTCTTCGTATTATTTAAGATTTATGGCTTTGCAAATCAATTTGACAGTTAATCTGTTTGTGTCATATTTTATCGACTTAAATGGTTGGGCTACAGTGGCGCTAGTTTCGTTTTTAAATATGTACTTTTGTTCTAACAAATTGTTTTTGCTTTCATTCGTTCCGAATTTGTTCATGCGAACTTAATAGTTGATGGCGTTTCAATCAGTTACCAAGTTGAAGTTGACATGTTACGTCAGCTAATTATAATATGTGCATATTCAATTAATTAATGTTTAATTACAACGTTATCCAATGTAATTGGACTGTTTAAAAACTCTTTTCTTTTTAATAGTTTGCCTCTAATTGGCCGTTTACATTAATTTTAATATTTTTGTTGGTCGTAAATATTATTTGACTAAAGTTTCAATTAACCTTTCTAGTTAATTTACGATTTGACGACGGATATAAACTAATTAGGTACGTGTTCGGAGTTATTTAATTTTATCTCATTCGAAGACACAATGAATGAAATCATCGAAGCTACTTAGAATGTAAAATACTTCAAATTCAGCGCCACCTTAAATCTGCAATAACGAACCATCAATATCTGCGCCGCTTGTAAACAAATCCGAACATTTCCTCCCATAATTTCTGGTAAAAACAAAACTGAACGATAAAATCAGTATCGAGACTGTAAACCGTAAAAATATAGCACCTTTAATTGTTATTGGTGCAGTAAAGACTCGGTGTCGAACGCGAGAGGCTTGCATTCTTCGCCACAAAATACAAGACGGTGCAGTAATGGCGTATCTCTACCACAGGCTACCTGTTTCTTAGTATAATGACTAGCCTAACTGGAGCTTTGTGCTAAGGAATGTTTAGGAATTCTCTCCGCTGTTGTCTTGACGCGAATGGCTTCTTGTAACTTAAATTGATTAGTTTTGTTTCAATGTTTTCTTTGAGGTTACTTTAAACCTTTCTCCCTGCTGTTAATACTTAGTTTTTTTCGTTGTGAGTTGTTTATAGGCTATTAAGCACAACTGATTTCCAATACTGTTTCTGTTAAGCGCTGTTTGTGTCAGGTTTAACTTTTGTGTACCTGTTGTCGTCTCAAGTTCTTTCGTTTTAGTTTCTTAATTTAGTACCTGGTCTTCGGATTTTAATTATCAACATTGAGCTTTTAATTTGAAATTTATTTATGCTCTTTGTACAATATAGACAATCTATATGCAGCTATGAATTATAATTGTTATGGCTACAAAATGATTGTAGTGTCGCTAGGATAGGGTATCAAGCTCATCCTATATAAACATTAAGAATAATAGGGTCGTACAACTTGTAATATTATCTTCATACAGCAATGAAAAAGTACCACGTCTAATTTCATGGACACCGTCTTTCTTTACTCTAGCTATTTCTTTAAGCGGAACGGAATAGTTCATGTTTTATATATTTATACGTATATACTATAAACACAGCTTACACCTCAACGCAAATCCCGTTTCTATCTTCACGTAATAACACTAATCCTGGCGACTAGAAACAACCTAAGCCGCACCCAACTATACATTGGCCACGAATTAAACTCTTAATTGCGTGTACATTGCCGTTTTACATTCGCTCGGTGATATGTAGTTAGAGGCAAAATGTTAATGGATTGTTACCTTAAGAGGAAACTACGGTCGTGGTTCACTTGTATCCTGGGAAAATGGGGCTGCCGTATCAGAATCCATTTGACAGAACAATTGGGTTCAGTTAATATTCATGGGGTCTGTCAATTATTTTCAACGGTTCACCGTATCGCTATCTGTATTAGAGCTTATTGGATGTTAATTGTGGATTTAGTTTAGAATGTGACGAAAATGTAATATGGGCTAGTTCAGCACACACAATAATCTATTAACTTTCAAAAATCACTACTATATTTTCTTCTTTTGAAGACAGAATACTTCTTGTTCGCCATCCTTCTCATGTTCATCAAATATGTCCGGCGTTTTTTGTATTTTATTAAAAACGATTAACATCTGCACTTGAAACTTTAATGACTAAGCTTACACAGAACGTTGTTAACAGTTTAAAAGGAAGATGCGCCTACCCATTCACTTGACATGTCTTTAAACACCTTTTACGACACCCACGATAAATAGGTGAGCTATTCTTAGTCTCGGTTGATGCAAAAATAATGGCTCCTGTAATAAAATCAACAGCACTTTTGAAAATGCCGACCGATTTTAATCTTAATGCAATTTCTGACAAGCTGTTTTCTTGTTTACTTGTTGTTTTATGTCACATCATTGGCACTTTAGAGACGAACTACATATAATGGTATATTGAACTCTTTAACTAGCTATGACTATATTTATGACCCATACATCCGTACTCACCTATTGCTTGCAAATCTCAGTTTCTTGCTACCACCTACTAAGAATTACTCAAATGAGGTTTCTATAATTCGCACTAGTATGCTATTGCTGGATAGCAATAAATTTTCTCACATTTTACATGCACTTGCTTCATATTTCATATATCTCTGCGGATTACCAGGCTCGCATAAGAAGGGCTTATTACCTATTTACGATGTTCGGCCATTACTTCCCCTTTGACATTTGGTCGTCGTTTAGGATTTTGTTGCATACTTTGCATCAGGAACTTATATGCAATTGCAAAATGGTTCTTTTGTCCTGGCAATAAGGTCTATATTCTGCGTTTATGATATGTTTAGTACTAGGAGATGCGTCACCAGACTGATGGGTATCCGATGTCCATAATATAATATGCTAAAATGCCGTTGATCGTCAGATGTGTTATTCAGGCTATAGGACATGTCTTCTATTATTACTGTACTTTTACTTAAATTACATTATTGTTAGAGTCTGGTCGTGATTTCTCAATATCACTGAATATGCAGTATACTGCTTGTAGACAATTTTATTTAAAGTAATAAACTATATGAGCTTTTACATGAACGTGTTTATTACGCCATTAAAACATGTTTTATTTTATCACTAGACATAAGTGGACACTTATTTGAGATTGTTATTTATGAAGATAATGTTTAAAATGCTATAGGTACGGGTATTATTAAACTGCATGGTTAATTTAGGATCGCAATTACAATAAGATGTTAAGAAATCGGCAAAGTATTGATAGGTAAGTACTGAGACATTCAGTGGATATTAGAGTCCAGTACATCTCATCATCACTTAAATACACAGGTATACTTTAAGCCGTATTTCTGTATACACCTTCAGATTGATTTGTGTAGTTGCTGTTTGTATCATTGTGTTAAAGTTTTTCAAAATTCTTAACACGAATTTTGGCGTCAACAAAGAAGATACACTCGTAATTTTGCGATGTTATTTACATTTGCAAGCTGCAACCGTTGGCACCCTTACACCTTGTCTGTCTAAATAAATTTGTATGTAGCAGGTGTACTTTAACGTCTATTCAAATGAAAAAGTTAGCAACAAAGTAGTACTGGATTTATTTTAAGAGGTTTCGGTGGCGATGTCGCAATGATAGCATCTAGATCGCATCTCCTTGCGTGCCGATCCGATCTTCAAGCTCTTGCTTTAATGAGGCCTGGTGAATCAGCCGTGGGAGTGGTTAGAAAATTGTCCGTTTTTGGGGTTCCTTGCGCAAAGAGTAAAAACGTTACCCTTTTACTTAAACTCTTAGTTAAGTTCCGTCTTCTGCAGGTTGTAAATCATAAACTGAATTTTGGCGTTGATAAAATTTAACAACAAAGAGTATACAATTGAATTAGTTGACTGGTTTTTAAGTGTTTTTTCGGGGATTATTTATATCAATGACTCCTATCATAGAAATAATGTGATGTTTCGACGTTTTTTTTTAATGAATGGTCTACCAGTTACTTGTATCTACAAGTGCAACTCGGACTTGGTCAGTTTTTATTATACATTCCAACGTCACTTATGTAATAGTACACTTATTATGCACATACATCAGCATTGCTTTATCTTTGTTTTAAGTCGAGTTTCCTGGACAGTTGTTCATATGTTTCTCATGGTTTAGAACTCCGTAAATACTATAGTAAATTGTAACTAATAAACGAGAAAATTATAGTTAGTTTAAATATTGTGGTGTAGCTAAGTATGAATCGTAAATCAAAATAATAATTGTAAATGCTTATTGGCACTTCTAACGTTAAAGTTATAACATATGATTGTCTACTAATTTACTAAAGTATAAAGTTAAAGTTTTAGTGTTATGCAGAGGTGTAAAAATTGTTCACATCTCACCCAGAACAGGATCACAGTGTTTCAAGTACACAGCTACCAATCACCCAGACACGGAAAGTATTTATTATCAGCAACAGCCTGTATGTGCCCACTGCTGAGCAAAGCCTCTTCTCACACGTAAAAGGTTTGAGCATTCACCATGCTTGCTCAATACGGGTTGGCGATTTCAAACTTATAATTAGAAATTATAAGCCAAGGTTTCCTCACGACGTTTTTCTTCACCGTTTGTCGTGGTGTCTAAATAATCTTAGAAAGTACATGTAACTCGGAAAAAGTCATATTGGTACTTACCGTTGGTAGGTTTCGAACCTGCACTCTCATGCACGAAAAGCGGGCGTCTTAGGCCGTGCGCTGCGGCCACCACGACCTTATATATGTAGTACTTCAGTATTATTCAATCAAAAGCATTTACAAACTAGATCAGATTAAAATCTAATCTTATGAGAAATTAAAACGTAGAAATTAGAATTACTATAACAATTTCCTTTGTGTCCGGCTTTGCAATCATTGTTACTTATACCTCTCTCGTTATGTTAATCATTTGCATCTTATTATCTAACCGTTGTATAATGAAGTGATATTCAAATGAGATTTAACATGCAAGATCTTGTCAATGTTTCTACGAATCTGCGTTGAATGGGTTCAATAATGTTTTAATTTTTATTAATATCTTCTTTAATTGCTAAGTAACGGCGCTGATCGCTTACCATCAGGTGATTCGGCTGTTCGTTTGCCTCCTATTCCATAAACAAACTGATGATGACAATTTTAGCCGCTTTATTGGTCGATTGCAAGGTAGTGCAAAAGAAACGATTCTAGGTTTTAATTCCTGGAGCGGTAATAGTATTTCTGGCTATCCAAATGTTTATAGGTGTCTGGTACTGGATCCCTTTGGAGTCTTTGGACTTAGTTTCCTTACAAGCAAAAAAATTGTGGAAAAATTCATTCGGGAAACTAAAGGTGACATAGCATCTGTTGTTAGTTGTATACATTCCACTGACTTTGACTGTAATGGTAACCATCTTGTTCAAATAGAGGCAATAATGGTTATACCATTTATGATTAATACATTTAAACTACTGCTTATTAATTTACTTCAACATCCATTGCTGTTTTAATTGCTGCTTAATGCACCTCTTTGTACGATGCATGAAGTGGGCGTTAACGTTGGCCAAAGTGGGTGTAGCAGAGCAATAACAATAACATTCTCGGGTATTCGCAATAGAGTCAGTTATAACAGTTACCAGCTTGTTAGCAGAACTTCCTACTTGAACCCAATATAATATTAAAATAATAAATTAAAACTGACCAGTAACGATCTTAGTACTAATTACTTAACTTCAGACTAGAGTTGGCCTTTCGACTTTGCAATATTTTCTTCATTAGCAACTTGATCATTAAGCCGACGAAGTAATTGATCATACGTTACATCTCTATTTCAGAAATCGAGTTTAATTTTATTGCTTCTTGTAGGGTTATCATTCGTCGACATATTTGCATGAATAGTTTCTTTTTGAGTAATTAATGCTGCAGATTTGAAAATGGAAGGTATCAATAGAACTGGTTAAAGGACTGCATATTTTTTACAGAACTTTAACAAAGACTAGACAAAAAATATTAAAGGTTCGTTGTAAATGAATCTAGTTACACTTAGTTAGTCTTCATCTTCATCCAACTTAAAATTCGACATTCCAATATTTTCAAAGCCAACTTCAATGATGAACAGCTAACCCTAGCCTTTTCCTACATCAAAAAAGACTACGAAGACACTGCAGCGTTAATTTACATCAGTCACGAACACTAAGCTGTGACCCAATGAACTTTAGATGAAGATGTTACGTAAGCCTATGCAAATCATGAGGATGCACCAAGCAAAGCTTTATGTAAACACTTTCACGAACTAATAGAGGTTCAGTACGTAATGCTAAGGTAATATAAGGGAATAGATCGTGAGTATTTTGATTTGTTGCTTTATTTTCACCATCTTCGTCCGTAATGTTATGGGTTTTATATAATGTTAATACTGCACCAGGAGAATTGTATGCCACTTGTGTCTTGTCTGTTTCAATTTCTGTTTGAGTGCTTTTGCTGTTTATAATTCTGATTTCATTAACTACTCTTAAACTGGCAATCACTGCGAGGACACCGGTGACCGCAACCTATTGTTCTTTAATTGTGTCTATAATGACGGTACTTAAAGAGTTAAACGCCAAAACAATGTAAATACTACAGAAGGGTTTTCAGCTCAATCAAGAAAAATGAGTGGAAGAAATATTGGTGTAAGTTTTTAAATTTTCAAACATGTTATACGTTGTTCAATGTTACTTCAGTCGTATGTGCAGTTTACTGATAGAATCCAAGATATGAGATAGGTCCAACAAGTTCAAATAATCCAACCAGCGACCTGTAGTGGGCTCTGAATTGGCTGTATTGATTAGTATCTTTTCTCAGTGTAAGTGTTGATGCTATTATTATTATTTTCATTAATTTTAATAGTTTCTTGTTACTTTTTCTTCACATGACCGAAGTAAGTTTCATTTATTTTTGATTTTATCATTTCATCGATTTCTAGTTCAAGTGCTTCTTAATGTGATTAGACAACGACATCTTTTTAGATTTCTTTAACTAAAGTTAGCTATAGCTACCAAAGCACTTTGGTAGCTATAGCTAACTTTAGTTCTTCTAATCTGTAGAATTGTACTAAGTTCGATTAAACACATTTATTTTTATTAGGAAACATTCAAGTTTTGTAGTAAAGTACTGTCGAAATCGCACAGGAGTTTGCTAATAAAGAGGGAACTTAAATCATGTCAAGCAATATCAGTTTAAATATCAGCCTTATTCCCACGAAGTAAAACACGATTTCAAACGCAACACAGTGAGCGTGTTCTACACCTGTCTCGAAGGATCAAGAAACTTTAATCTAGCTCATTACTGCTCAGTTCAAAAATGGCGTAGGTTCCTTTAAAAGCAAGTCTACTTATGGCGTTGTTCTTGTAATTTAATTAGATCACTGAGATAAAAGTAAATGCCACGTTACACGGGACTCGTTTCTGCGTTCGACACTTCTACCGACATCACGACTTTATTACAATTCAAGCTTTGCTTTTCGATTCTACATGTGTTTTTTCGTCCAACATCGATGACTACTCCGATATTTTTACAAGTTTATCAAACCAGCTTTATTTTAAGTGTTTTAATGTTATCGATAAAGTTATTTCAAAACTTGTTTTTGCTTCTAAAAGGTTATTTATTTCGTATTAAAGATTTTAACGATTGCAATTCAAATACTACTGGATACTGGAAATTTTATCGTTGGATTATTTTATCAAAGTTTTCTGACCTCGTAGGTTGCTAATTGAGCATCTTGCCTTTTTCTTTAATAGAGTAAATTTTTCATGGAGAGAAGCGGAGATAAAATTTGCACTACATTTTAGAGGCTCACAGCAAATAGAGTTATCTGTGATACTTTTGAATTAAACAGTTTTTTTTATTTTAATATTCTTTTATGCTAAGACATTTGCACATTGAAGGTCCTATGCGTAACATTTTAAGTCTATTTCTAAATCCATTACTATGAAGATACCTCCTACCATAACATTGGTTCATTATTATTCCCCGTGTGGGTGTATTCCGATATACTTTCAGTTAAAGGCGTTTAGACGTGGGATACTTAAACCACCGTTATTTTCATCCATCAAATTTCAGATTGCATTGTATTATGCACGTTAAAGTTTCATCAGTTCATTTCCTTTGCACTTTATAGGTTGTGCATCTAAATATGTCTAATCAAACTTTAGAATGCATTGTTTATCACCTCTAAGTTCTCTATCTTCTTAGTTCTTACTCTTAATCTACTCCGTGGTACCTTTCGTGTGACAATATAAATTCTTGTGCACTACACAACTTCAACTTAACTTTATCTGCATGTTAACATAGTTAGAATTGATGATTTCATCACCACTATTCGGAATATTCGTAGTGTATTTATGAACTATATTTTGTATTTAGCCCATCATTTTGTAGCATGTTCGTAGCCACAAAATGTCTTATTCCACAGAGTATTTACGTTGATTCATTTCAGATGAGTATAACCTAAGATATATACAATAGTAGATACGTAAGACATGAGTGTTTTTCGTTTAAATTTGAAATTCATTCATTTATATAGAACTTGTCTACGTCATCTTCAAACTCATTTGAAGCTCACTCATTCTAAGGACTATCCTTTTTCCTTTCAATAAATCCTCTTCCTCCAATAATCACTGTGTTACGTCACAAAACAATATATATTCCCTCTCACACTTCTTCTTATTGTGATCGTTAATAGATTCACCCGTGTGTGGGCCATTACAATAAAGCATCGATCATTTGACTGCGCTCGCGCACAATCGCCGCCGTTAGCAAAGTAAATCGAGGGGTGGATGCGGAAATAGAGCGAATGATCCGTGATATTGCAGATGTAACGGCGCTGTTAATAGAAGTGGCTTAACGTTTCAACAGAATATGAATAGAATATTTAGGATTTGTTTCACAATTGTAGGTCAAGTCACTGTTAGTTTAATTGGCACATTTCATATGCAAGATGTGTAAAATTATCCACCAGATGGACCAAATCATAGACCAAGTGAAACAAGGTTATAGAATTAATGAACTGCTAGACTTAAAATAAAACATAAGTTTTGTTACTTTATTCTTCTAGATTTTTTGACTTTCTATTTCTACTTACTTACTTCTTCTTCATCATCTATTAGTTCATTCATCTTCGTATTATAACCAATTGTCCACCTCCAAATGATTGGTATTAATCCTACCAAATTATATCACAAAAATACGCAGCAAAATTTATTGGTTCATACATAATTAATTTTTGTTATAGTAGCCGTAGTACCGTTAATTTATAGTTGCATAGACCTCCACACAATTAAGAATCTTTAGCAACATTATTAATTGGATAGCTATCAAACGATTATGACTTATAAAAAAATATCTC
Organism: Spodoptera littoralis; assembly: GCA_902850265.1. NCBI lineage: Eukaryota > Metazoa > Arthropoda > Insecta > Lepidoptera > Noctuidae > Spodoptera > Spodoptera littoralis. Next base: position 10,375,665 of record LR824542.2, read on the forward strand.
CTCATATATTAAAGTAGTAAAGCAAGTCGTCAAACGATCGATCATGAACGTGTCAAAATGTTTATAATTATACAATTTATTGACCGTTATATCTGATGAAAAATGATCAGTAGGTAGTAGTAGTTTTTGTTGGATGTGATCGCAATTGGAGTTATGTTTTGTGTAGATAATTAGCAAAAACATTCCTCAAGGGTATGCAAATTTTAACAATCTCTTTACTTTTTTAAGCAGCAATTTGTCTAACGATAGCTGAACGGTAAATATTATCAGCAGCAATGCTTTCAACAAACCTATCCACATTTATCGGTGTTGGACTACTCATGAGCGTTTCCAGGACCGCACGGCCGTCCACTAAAACAATAGCGATGGGTTACTGTTCTACTACAATACAAATTCCTAACACAAATTACATGTATGCATATTTCCGTAGCCGCCTCCAAGACGTTTTTCATTGTTCCTTTAGCAAATTGCCGATAGGTCCCTCAAAGATTCAGTTAAAGCATTGAATTTATTTTATGTGTATGATTGTTTTCAATCTCCTGACGTGTTTTATTGCCTTGTTCTATCTCCTTGGAAATTAAATGCACTATCAATTTCCTTCTCTGGGTCATTAGAAGTGGATAGTAAAGAATTCCCGTTATGTTCAGCCATTTGTGCTTGACTTCGTGGGGGATTTGAACGTTATAGATATTCGTAAATGTGCCTCATCTTAAATAGTGCCCCGTAAATATCTTTCTGCTTGTGTGTGGCATTGTCTGCCTCAAAATCCTCGTTTAGTTTATTGTTTCTTGTGTGAGGACTTAGGAAGTCTCCCAATGCTCATAAAAGTACTGTATTTTGAATTTCAATAGATACACTTCTGTCTAATACCTCATTTTGTCATACTTGGTTTTCAACGTCATGACTTATTTCTTCAATTGTTTGGCTGTCATCAAGTCTAGGTTTTACGACGATAATTCTCTTTCTATAGTTCCCAAATTAACATATTTAGAAGGGAATTCCATAAATTCTGATAAACACCACAATCTTACGACACCCAATTACAATAAACTTATTAAAATATTACTATCATTTGGAACTATATCTTAGTTTAACTTCAGAATGTCATTACATTAATCAATATTTTGTAATATCGACCAAATTGCCGTGACAATGAAGACCAATTTCCTAAATATTCGTGACACGGTTTTAAGACGGTCCTAATAGGATTATAGGAGGCGTCAATGCGCCCTACTATTCGTAATTCATCGTAATACTGTTAAAGGATTATACGGTTTGTAATCAAGGCTAACTGTAATCGCATACCTGGATAAAGGCGTTGATTTATATTAATGGGCTTCCATATAAAATTTTGTTTTTATTGTACTAATTCGATGGGATTAAGAACGATTGAGACAGATGTATTTTTCTACCAAATTATCAACTTTTTGGATGATTAATTTTGTTAGTCATTATTGCTTTGTTGGTGTTGACCGACAATGTTAGTGGGCACACCACACATAATCTGAAGAACATGGCCCATTCATCAACCGGTATTCTAATTTCTTGACTGAACTTCACCGAACGTCACTTAAAAGGTAATTACTTGACTGGTGTTATTTCATCAATGAATTAATTAATATTATTCTATTTTTAACTATTGCCGTCTGTATCCTAGAGTAACGTTTTACACAATTATTTACCATACAATTAAAATTCCGTGTTGGTACATCGCATTCCATAAATGGAAATTCATAGTCCCGTCAAATTTTATGTCCTTTCGCCAGGGGGGCTGCTCGACAACTCTTTAGCATGCAAATGCTACGCGTGACATATTAAAGCTACGTGCATCGTTGGCCACGATCCAATGATTAACCTAGCAATCATGGTAATTGTGAAATGATATATGAGAAATTAGACTGCCTCGTTGGCCGAGTGGTCGCAAGTGCGACTGCCGGGCAAGGGGTCTCGGGTTCGATTCCCGGGTCGGGCAAAGTATTACTGGGTTTTAAAAAAAAAATCTCAGTAGTAGCACGGAGTCTGGAATTGTGCCCGGTATATGGCAATAGGCTCACCCCCTATTACATGGGACTCATAACATAAATAGTGAAAAAGTGGGTGTTACTTTATACAGTGGTATAAAAATGCACCTCTGCCTACCCCTTCGGGGATAAAAGGCGTGATGTTATGTTATGTTATATAGACTTATTTCTCTTACTACATAGTTCACTGTTAGTTGTTCTGACATCGTTGTTATTGTAATCTTATCCTCAATACAAACTACCATATTTATCTAAGCTGCAATTTAATATTATAGCTGTCTGTGCCTCTCCTTTCTTTATAACAATTCCAAAAGATTAATACGCTTTTATAAAAGTACGTTCATTCGTTAGCCGTATCATTGCATTATCTTATTTATTGTTGTCTCCGCCCACAAACTTAGATGTTGCGACTTTTAGCAATTTCTCATGATTTACCCTGTCTTCTGAATGGCCTGTTAATACTGGGTCTACTTTTTGCTCTGACTTGCAACCGGTCAGGACCGCTTCGCTTGTTTTATTGCACCTATAAACCACTATAAATAATTTCACTTAGAACAAGCGCGCGTTATAGACAACGGCTTAAAACTTTTTGCATAAAATCAAATAGCTCCATTTATGCATGAAGACTTTTCGCTTCTTTGTTTGTGTTCAATCGCGTGGGATTATGAGCAGGTGATACATTCATTTGCAGATCTGCATAGAACAAGCAAGACGCAGCAGTATTAAAAATAAATGCTGTAAGGATTGTGATACTACATATTTTATTTATGTGAAAATATGCATCGGTCTGATGACATTCATAACTTTATTAATAGTTTTGCAGAAATATATTTTCTGTTACGATGAACATGAGTTTAAACTAGACAGGTATTATGGTGTGTATGATGAATGATACAACATAGGACACTAGCGTACGCTAGCCACGGACACTAGCGTACGCTAGCTACGCGTAACTTACTGATTTTTTTTTAATTTTTTTTCTTATACAAAACAGAAACACAGCGTAATACACAACAGAGTAATAACATAAAACCGTAAATGGCAGACCATGCTCACAAGTAAAGCAAGCAAGTTTCACAAATTAGAGTTATTGCCTATTTTAGTTATTTATAATTTTAATCTATTACTTGAGTTTAAAAAAAGCATGTCTCGAGGCGACTATTTTCCTTATTACTCTGTTGCATTGACTTACAATTGTACTTGACCGTACTCTTAATGAGAATTTACAATGCTTGCAAGCAAAGGTGTTCCTTTGTTACGTTCAGTGATGTAGGATTTAGGAAGTGGATTTACGAAACTTTGAACGTAATAATAGGTAGTTTATGCGTGCCCTAATTTATATTAAACAGGACTTTGTAGTTGAATTATGAAATGTCGTGCAAATGTCTCTAGTCTTTACATTGTACACAAGAACTAGAAATTGTAACGCATTCATGCGTAAAACCAGAAACCCACAATACTGCGGATGAAGTATTACGGCATCGCGGCTAATGAGGGCTAAGCCAGTTTCTTAATTAAAGTGATATCTTGGATGTTAAGTAGGAAATATAAAATATATCAGTATAAGTAACAGTAAAGATTACAAAATGAAATGGCATCTAAAGCAACATGAATCCATACATTCGCTGAATATCATCTCAACAAAGTAATCTGCCTATAAATTCCAATATAATGCAAACCAAGGCTTTGAGGTCTTAAGCTTCCAAACGATAAATTGACTGGAATATCAATACAAAGACTAAATTTATACTACATCATTTATTTTTATACTTCACCTGGTGAGATTTCAATGATTGTAAATTGCATTAAGATATAAATGGTTTTGTAAAATGTTCCCAAGGCTGTGCCTGTTTGCTTAATCGTGAGAATTGGAGGTGCGATAGCTATGTTGTTTGTAATCCGATTAATGTTATCTATTTCAGAAAGTCCAACTAGAAGTTGGTAGCCTGCCATGTTGACATGTAAAATATTGTTGGAAACAGTAACATTTGTAACTACCACAAATTTTGACTGGTTAAGTTATTGACTGACATTGACTACTTAATCTTTGCTCCTTTCAATCTCCAAGGTTCAAACAGCAAGAAACTATTCATCATCCTAACCTAAATTATAGTGCATGAATTTTGAGAAAGGATTTTTAAATTCATTGCGAAACTATTTCGTTGCAGCTCCTATGAGTATTAAGTTCGTGGACAGCTGAACTGATGTTATTTTGCCAATAAATATCACGTAATGGTATTTTGCTTTTAAGAGCTTTTTCTGCTATAATGACTACCGTGATATCTGCATCTCATCTTCATTATTTATCACTCACCTCCTAAAGGTTTACTGTTATTATGCGAGCGATAAGTAACAGCCTTTAATGCTTCTCTGGTATTTCTAGGGGCTTCGAAACTCACGGCGAATATCTTATTTATTATTATTTAAATCTCTTGATCGCAAATTTTCGCATTACTATCAATAAAGTCTGAGCTATTTGCATTAATATTAGATGTTATTACAAATGTGAGAATGAGTTTGCTCCACTTATGGATTTAACTGGATTATTCCACTTAGTAGTTTACGTATCCTATGTTTTGCAATACGAATGTAAAATTTCATGTAGATAGGATTGATATTATCAATCGAGATCTGAATTGTATCCACTAATCCGAGATGTTTTGAAAATACACATTCTAGTTTAAACTTACATCATAATCCAGGCCGATTGCTATCTTAGATATTTCTATAACCTAATTTTCTGAAACAATTCCGCAAAGAAATATTTCATCATCAGCATTAACTTGTTTTATTGGATCTTGAAGTTGTTTTATTATAATTTATAGCCATCGATTACGAGCTTTCTCATTACCATCATTGAGATCTGATCGAAGCGTTAATTTGTTAGCTGAGCGCGTTTTTATCGCGATATTGCTTGTCAGTTTACCGTCGTCATTTGCAGCCGTGTTATGCTTTAGCAACATGAGTTGTCGATGAACTGCGTTTCCTATTACATCTAGTAGCGATTTATTATCTAGTTTGTTATTATTTTGTTATTCTATTACGCTTACTGTTTGTTCGTGTGTTATATCATTTATTTTGTCTTTAGATGAGTTAGTGAAAACACGTTGGGGTATTGTTCTTTACTATTGTACGGCTATAGAAGGGCTGTTGTTTTCTATTGTGTTTAATAATGCTGGGTTTTTAGTTAGTTGTGTTATTTTCATTCTGTGTTCAATGTGGATAGGTTGGTTTGTTGAATATATTATTATGATTTAGTGAAATTACATTTATTATGGATTTGTTTTCAGTGCGTGGTTAGTCACATTGTGAGGATTTTATAGTATTGAAGTTTGCAATTAAAGTTAGTTCGTTTTCTCTCTCTTTTGGGTTTATTAGTTTTTACTTAAGGTTTATTGAAAAAACATTTTATCAATTTTATATTCTTTATTGTTACAGTGAGATGGCGCGGTGGAGAGCGCTCCAGCATGGACGATCAACGGCTTGCCTTGTGTTCTTCTGCTTACTGCAAGTGGCGAGGGCAACGCCCGGTAAGTAATTCTCTACTATTTGCATTAATTGAACTTACCTTGCAATCTGATCTGAAACAGTTGAATTTTGCAATTGAACCATAAGGTTTCCCATGTATTCAGCTGGATTTCATTTTCATTGACATGAATGAGAATTTACCAGTACACATTAACAACCTGTAAGTGACCACTGCTGACCAAAGGCCTCTTCGCACACGGAGAAGGTTTGAGCATTAATCACTGCGCTTGTTCAATGCGGGTTGGCGATTTCAAACTTATAATTAAAAATTATAAGCCCAGGTTTCTTCACGACGTTTTTCGTTCACCGTTTGTCAGTGGTGTCTAAATAATCTTAGCAAGTACATATAACTCGGAAAATGTCACATTGGTACTTCGCGTGAGAAATTTAAACCTCCGGGCCACTACGACATTTTACCAGTAAGAATCCTAATAATACTTTTCAATTTATTAGGATTCTTTAGATTAGGATTCCCAAATTCAGGGATATCATTCTTCAAAATTACCTATGTTACTTAAATATTGTAAAAACCATACACCCATTTCCCTTTCTCGATTACCGTTAATACAGTAGAACACAGTATGTTCCGATGTATTTACGAGTAATCAACCCAAGCTTCCGATATCGACTGTAAAATAAACGACTCTAAAGATGGTAATGGAAATCTATTCCAGGCTAGACTTTATGATGTGTCCAACTCTAGGTTTATGGTGAAATTCTTAATTCAAATCAGTTAAATCAAAGTTTCAGTGTTGTAAGTAATGACTACAACGAAATAGTGATGTTGCCAATAAACGATTTTGTTGCTTTACGAAATAAAATCTATTGTTATCTATATTTTTAATAATATTGATTAATATTATCGACTGCCTTGTTGGTCGAGTGGCCGGGTAAGCGGTCTAGGGTTCGATTTCCAGGCCGGGCAAAGTATTACTGGGGTTTTCCAAAAAAAATCTCAGTAGTAACACGGAGTCTGGAATAGTGCCCGCGGTATATGGCAATAGGCTCACCCCCTATTACACAGGACTCATAACATAAATGGCGAAAAGTGGGTGTTACATTGTACAGTGGCATTAAATGCCGTAATGTGAACCTCTGCCTACCTCTTCGGAGATAAAAGGCGTGAGTATGTTAATAAATGAATCGTTTATCTATTACTGAGATTTTGGTTTAAGAATAAATAAAGGAACGGTTATTAATTGCGGTCCCCTATAATGTTTAACTCAACCGACAGTTAAAAATACATATTGTCTATCGTAATAAAGATGACAGGGTATAAAAATTAAAAATCTGATTAGTCCGTCAGTTAGGTAATTAGACACGATTTTTTTTTATTTTGTCGTGTAAGAAAACAATACTTAGATAAGTAGGAGCTAGCTACGTCATTTTTGAGTATAAAACATACACAAAGGCGATGTCACGCGATTACAATATATCGTCGAAAATATTTTGTTTTCGTAACAAAATATAGTTCTATAGTATACGTGTCTAATGTTTTTAAATAGTCTACAAATCGGACATTAAAATAAAAATTAGTCATCTACCGTATTGTGTGTCGCGGAGAACCTAACGGGTTACCGGGGCTCCGGCTCGAAGCGCAGGAGAAGGAACGGGGTGGTTTTTAGTCAGTAAGAGTCTAACACTCCCTCCCGCCTCACCCAGGCAGGAGCAGACATTCGATAATTTTCCCCTAAAAAAGAGAACCGTATTGTGTGGAGTGAAAAACCTATTTACGTTACAATTCAGCCTACAAACAAAGCCATAGAAAATCCAACACGTGAAACTGCCTACATTTTTATGCGTCGTACGTTAAAACTAGAATAAACATTGTCAACTAACAAGATCACATCATTAATCGTGTTTGTCAAACAAATCAATACTCTATTGTTATGTGTTTACGTACATAAATGGATAAATGAATGAATGGCTGTAGTAATGAAGTGGCGTCATCGCTCGCTTCATTCATACAAATTATAGGCAGTCGAGCTTAAAAAAAAAAACGTTTTTGCGGCGTGTTGTTGAAATTGTTAGTTACATGGGTGTTTATTTAGGTATGTGATATCTCTTTCTCTTTTTTTTCTCTTTTTTAATAACGTTGCCCCAAATTAGAATTTTCTCCTGTGTCGTGGGTGCGTTTACAAACATACAAGTTCACATACACATGACACCCGGACCCGAAACAACAATTTGTGGATCACACAAAGAGTTGTTCCGTGCGGGAATTGAACCCGCGACACGTTGCACGGCAGCTAGTTGCTCAGCTACCACCGCACCAACCGTCCAGTCAAAATACAATATGAGTACGTTACTGTAATTTCTTGTATAATTTTCGGAAAAAATCTTTTTTTAAGGGGGGATAATCATCAAATGACTTCTCCCGTCTGGCTGAGGCGGTAGTGTCAGACTCGTATCACACTCTTACTGACTAAAAACCACCTCGTTCCTACTCCTACCTTTCGAGCCGGAACCCCAGCAACCCGTTAAATCGAGTTGTATAGTGACCTATCTGAGTATTTAACCGATGCATTGATCACTAATAGGCACTATAAACGCCATTGGGTCGCCAGTGACCGGTGCTAGTGGAAAAATTTCCATCAACAGTTTTTACTTATTTCATAAATCTCTGTAGTAAGCACCGAGTTTACTATTGAGAATTTCAAAAAAAGGACAAAAGCAAGACAAGAATCTATATAACAATACTCAAACATTCCTCTCCCAAACAGAGACAAATCCAACTTTATACAACTCCAAATAAGGTTGAAAACGCAACAACCCTAAGCTACCAGGGCAAAGTCCGACAAAACCATGCTACGAAGAAAATGGCGATACAACTTTTCCCGTAACATAACTGTAACATGTACTAACTAATTTATTTACAACAAACACAGTATTAATTGCCTAAAAGCCTCAACGTACGATTTACAAGAATCCTTAGTACTTGAGAACAAGGTACGGGTAGTATTTTCTAATTGGAACGATTACTTATAAGGAAGGGTTACTTGCCTTTATAGGGAAACGAAATATATGTGGTTATTAAGATCTTGTTGTAAGTGTGCTAATTAACACTGCGTTTGGTATGTATATTTTAAAGAATGACCAATGTTTGGTTCGGTCTAATTGATTGGTTCTCATGCTCGGTTAGGATGTTAGGAATTTTGGCACATATTAGTTAAGCGCAATTTTATCTCTTGTATATTTCTCGTAACAGATGGTATGGGCACTTGCCGTAATCAATATCTTCCTTGAGGAACAGTTAGATAAAAACTTTTTGAAAAGGCAGTATTTGACTGGAAAAAAGTAAGAAAAAATCAATCTTTGATTCTATTCCTCTGCGTAAATTAGTATTCGTATAAACTAGAAATAGTCAGATAGCATAGGTATCTGTTAGGTGTTCCAAATTTGAATGAATCACTCTCGAAGAACGTAGAGAAATATTCAAGAACTGTGGTTTCAACCATAAAAGGGAATAAAATTTATTGTCTATACTTAACAGGCCTAAATTAATTAAACACTCGTAATATATCAAGTTTCTAGTACCTTTCGATTGATCCTACCTTTACGATGCTCGTACTATATATAAATTAGTCATAACTTTTGTTAGAAAATTAGCTATGGATTTAATAGGGTTGCATTTAATTGGGTACTATAAACTATAAAGTTACTATTAATATGAATTTCTATAAGCAGTTACTCAAGTAGAATATGGGTAGCAAAGTACTTAATAGAACGTGCAGTTAATGTTGGAATTAATTGATTGCCTTTTTTGAGTGGGGAAAATCATCCAGTGACTTCTATCGCCTTTTGTTAGGCGAGAGGGGGAATCAGACTCCTACTGACTAAAAACCACCCCGTTCCTACTCCTGCTCTTCAAGGGGGAACCCCGACAACCCGTTAGGCCTTCCGCGGCTCCGTAGCAGCACCATCTGTGGCGGTCTGATGGCTTTTTGAGTCGTACGCATGGGTCTAGTTCTGATCGGGCGGCGAGCTACCCTTGATGACTGTCCACAGACCCATTTATTGATTGCTTACGAGTTCAAAACACATTCTTTCCTATGCTAATCCTTAACTACATAGTACCTTGAGAATTCTTCAATCCGTGATCTCAAACGCCTATGAACTACAGTTATCTCAGAACAATTTAATAGGAAACGAAAGGCGACGTTTGCAAAAGCTTAATTAATTGTTCAAAGGCCTAACGAAGGTAAGGTCTCGTGCACCTGTCGATTCAGTTATTTATTGCAAACTGTTAGTTTCACGAGTATGTACAATCTACCTCTAGATTTGCAAGCTTTGTAGTCCCTTATCTAAATGCATTGTTCAGCTTGCTTGGTGATTAATGTGGGATTAGTGGCTCACGGTTTTATTTTACAATTGCCCTGGGAATTGTGCAAATCTAGGGTTTGAATTTTAATTGGAAATTGTTTGGTTTTATTTGTAAATGTATGTGTGAAGTTGCATCTATGGTTTAACTGTTATATCAAAAATCAGTTTCGCCTTTGGACGAAAATGGTACCAATATTTTTATGTTCTTTTTTATTCTTTACAGGTCCATGTGAAGTGGAAACGGGCCAATCTAGCATTATAGTTGATATAGAAGAAAGTAGAGGAGATCGTAAGTACACACCATTATTAAGACTTGATTATTGTCATAGGTACACTTATTTTCCACCATACTTGTATGATTTTAAAGTCGACTCTTGCGGAGAAGGAGACAGAACAACACCAAAATAATAATGATACCATACTTACCTATTATACCTATCGATATTGTATGTAGTTTGTAAATATTGTTTGTTTAATTTGTTTTTTTTTATCTTTTCAATTTTTGTTTTCTTTTTTGCTTTTCTTTATTGTGCACCACCCATTCCCAGATTTGTTGTCTCGAAACAACATATTTGTTACCTACATTTTTGGCAAATAAATTATTTCTGATTTCTGAAAAAATCGCCGCATGTAATAAGACCTCTCATTGTACTCAAATTACTATTAATAAAAAATAATTTTCTATGTGTGCAATAAAGTAAAAAATAAATAAATACCTAGTCCTGTATCATACATATAAGATTCATATTTATTACAGAGGTGAACCAAAGCACAGTGCCGGCTGATCTGCCAATAGTCGGCGAACCAGGTGTGGACGTGGTGTTGTCCACGGTATTTCCCAAGGGCCCCACGCTCTTCCAGCTCGATGGAAAGAGGTTGCAGCTGTTGCAACCTCTAGATAGGGATGCTGATAATTTGTCGCATATGGTATTCCAGGTGAGTTTTAAACATGCAAAGCGTGATGTTTTTTCTTTACAGTCGGACAAATGACTAAGTACTTAATCAATAGAGCGGTAGAAAAGTTCCCAGATAATAATATGACAATTTATTTCTCATGGAATACTAAACAGATAATAAGGTGTGCATAATCTTATTAGATAACTAAATAAAAAGTGTGGACACGCGAATAGTTTGAACATCTGCGACTGTAGGTCATCGATTTCATAACAAATAAACATTTCCCACGTTCAAAATCTCATTGTCAATTCAACAACCGAATAAGCTATCCTTAAGCCATTTTTTATTATTGTTAAATAAATTATCTATCATAATCACCTTACGATTATTTGTCAAACAATTTATAAAGATCTCCAGACAGTTCATAAGTAGCCATTTCAAATTTTTTACCAATCAACTTCCAACTTAAGGCTCGAAAATTAGAGTTCAAAATCGATTGTGATGAATAACGACCGATTTATTTCTCTCTAACCGAATTATGTTTATTAATATATAGCCTGGAGCTAATGTAGTAGTTATTAATGTATGCGAGAAGTTATTTAGTGTGTAATTAATGGATTTGTTTGCAGCTGGTCTGTCAAGTGAAAGCGACGAAGAAGAGACGGACTATACCGGTGATAGTGAGAGTATCGGACATCAATGACAATGGGCCGGTATTCCAAGGGACGCCATATGAAACTACTGTTTCTGAGGTAAGATTGTGGTTCAGTTCACACTGACGTTTTACCGGCTTGTATAGACATAGAAAACAGTACGCCGTGTTTTAAATATAGTGAATTTGTTTAATGTTTTGTCTATATTATGTTAAGAAATATTGACAAAAAATTACGAGTTACTCACATAAATATAATTAAAAAAGCTATACTAGTTACTGTATACACGCAGCCTACGTAGGCTGCAGGGTGCGCAACGTCGCCGCGACTGTTCATGAAGAAGAACCCCTCTGTGACTCGAAACTAGTAGAGCTTTTCTCAGTATGTTCACATGAGTCACTCGTAATTTTTAGTTAATTCATAATGTCTCACGATAGTTATTATAAAAACATGTTAAGAAGTAAATTATTTGTCATTAATTTATCCATCTTATAATGTATTTGCATTGAGTCAGTTACTTGTAATGAACTTACATAATAAATGAGAATTACAAAACCAAAACTAATAAATTGGGGTTATTATAAAAACAGCAATAAGAATATTCATCGAAAGAAATTGTAATAAATTAGCAGGTGATAATATTTTTTTGTATCTTTTTCAGCTGGTACCAATCGGGACAACAATATTCGACGGGATCAAAGCCGTAGACCTCGATGCTGGCGTCAATGGTCTATCAGAATACTTTATAATACCAGGAGATAATAAAACATTAGAGGCGGCGAATGCAGTAGATGGGTATGGGAGCTTCGCGATACCTTTGCCTCATCAGGGGCAGGTCACAGTCAATAGAAGCTTGGATTACGAGCGCACGCAGAAGTATCTAGTCACTATCCTTGCTTCTGTAAGTATAAACATCCTTAAGACAATCAAAGTGTCAGCATTACACAAATTTTTCATCAGTATTTTACAATTATTACATTGTTATTTCCCTACTAAAGACGTGATGTTATGTTACATTATTATTGCCCTACTTCTTAATAATCAGTACCAGGAGAACATAACATAAAAGAGGTTTTGACCTTGACCTCATTGGTCTTATAGTCTGGTTTTCTAGTTTTGTTTTTTTGATTCGTTACTTTGAATTCTAAACTGTAGATTCTAACTAACTTTTTGCGTAGTGATTGTTTAGATTTTAATAGGTACAATACGTGTAAATGTTCAACTATTATTTGGTGCATAGTAATAAACAAAATTGTTCTAAATTGTAGATAAATTATTAAAATATGTTGTCAAGTATCCGAAACTCGATAAATAGATGTCCAACTAAATAATGGACGTTTAAAAAATTATGATATTACAGATCTATCAATAACATAACATCACGTCTTTTATCCCCGAAGTGGTAGGCAGAGATGCACATTACGCTACTTAATGCCACTGTACAATGTACCCACTTGTCACTATTTATGTTATGAGTCCGATATGTAATAGGGATTGCCCATTGCCATTACTGGACACAATTCCAGACTCCATAGCATGACCCTTTGTCCGGTAGTCGCACTTGCGATCACTCGGCCAACGAGGCAGATCTATCAATAGTAAGACTAAATATATCTCATACAATTTCAGGATCGTGCCCGTGATACAAAGAAACGTCTGTCCAGCACTACTACGTTAACCGTGGTCGTACAAGATGATGATGACCAGGACCCATCCTTTATATACAAGGGCTGCACGCTGCATGAAGGAGCTTGCTTTAACCCGGAGTATACTAGCTATGTACGTATCACTTTGTTATTTTAAGAAAAATAGAGGAGATTGTTTCCGAGTTGTAAAGGTACATGATTCTCATTGATCAGCTCAAATCTCTCGCGCGCTTCTCGTACACATGGGTAAACGCGCGTTCTCGTACACACGGGTAAATATTTTAATAGAAACGTGAATTAACTTTTCTGTTCAATCAAATAAAGAACGGGTTGCAAACTTGAAAAATATACGTCACAGAAAAAATATCCAATCAGTGCGCGTTTCTCGTACACCCGTGTGTACAATTGCGCGATGGGCACTCAACTCTCTCTTACACCGACTTTTGACCACTATGTCGTCTGGTGGTAAGCGATGATGTGGCCTACGATGGAGCACATCGACCCATAAACAGCCTATTCACTCGGGCCTTGAAGACACCCAGGCTATACCCTTCAGCAAACCGACGTGAAACAACACTTGCGTTGTTTTGTCGTGTGTGTAAGATTACCGGAGGTCAATTTACCCCTTTCCCTAATCACCCGAATCCCTAACAATCCTCAAATTCCCAATCCTCAAAAGGCCGGTAACGCAGTTGTAACGCCTCTGGTGTTTCGGGTGACTGAGCGGTGCGGATTGCTTACAATCAGGTGATCCGTCTGCTCGTTTACCGGCTTAAGCCATCAAAAATCCTAGATCACTTGATGCTACTTCAAATGAATACCTACTCTTTCCTAGCGATTAAGGTTAAACTTCTCTATGGACCATGGAAAGATTATTATACATATAAATATACATAACTTAATCTTAAAACCCGTGAACTGTATGAGATGCTTCTTTTACTGTTATGTTCGTATAGCGTATACGACTTAAGACTCATTGACTTCGCCCCATAAAAATAAAATCTATATCCCTTCCATCAGGTAAACAGCGGAGTTTTAGCAGGCATCCTAACCATAGAGCCAGAGAAGATACAAGCAGTAGACATGGACACGTTGGACGCAAGGATCAAATACACCATCGACAGTGGGGAACCAGACTCCTGGAATACTTACTTCGCTATAGATCCCAACACTGGCGCTGTAAGGCAACTAGTTGCTGTTGACACTTCTATTGCTAAGAAGTTCCAGCTAGTTATTAAGGTAAGGATGGGTCTTAAAATAATGGGCGGGTTTTGCATGAAATGTTGGTACTTTGAAGTCCCAGATGCGTAATGCTGTGGGACTCAATCGCTCATTCGCTCTTAGAAGTTACGGCATTATGTTTTTTAAAATGTTGAGGCGCATATTTTGTCATTTATTTGTGTTATTTGCGTGTCAAACTTAAATTTTTATCAATTAACTAGCTACTTCCGCGTGGTTTCACACGCTCTGCTCAGCTCCTATTGGTCGTAGCGTGATGTTTTATAGTCTATAGCCATCCTCGATAAATGCCTTATCCAACCCAAAAATAATTATTCAAATCAGACTTGTAGTTCGGAGATTAGCGCGTTCAAACAAAAAAACAAAGTCATCCGCTTTATATAATAGTATAAGATTTATTACATTCTTACTTACATTGCCCTTGGAGATCGATAAGAAGTTTCAGTCGTCAAAATTCAATCTGTAACTTAACCTGAGCTTTTTAAAAACACGACTATTCTTCCGTCAGTTTTATACCATCTTTAACGCGTACCTCTCACATAAAAGCATATAAAACAGTCATGATATATGCTTATATAATTTAACTTCTCATACATTACAGGCCGAAGAAGTGACAGAAGCGCGCCGCTTCACAACAGCGAAGCTCACGATCACAGTGCGACCGGTAGACGCCAGTCCACCAGTTGTTGAAGTGTCCTCTGATGAAGGGAAAGTGGAAGAAAACTCACCCAAAGGCACCAAAGTATTAGACAATGATGGAAAACCGATTAGATTAACTGTTTCGGATCCTGATTTGGTAAGTTTAGAAAATATTCAATGGTACCCAATTTGATTTATGTCTGCTTAACCCCATGAGTACCGTCATTATAGACACAATTAAAGAACAATAGGTTGCGGTCACCGGTGTCTTCGCGGTGTTTGACAGTTTAATGAATATAGCGATAGTACCAGTACCTTTAAGCTTTTATTTGGTTGCTTACTGATTATTTTTGATGGTAAGTGTATCTTTCAATTATATCTCAGGTCCAGGTCAAAATAAGAAACCTCAGCAAGTGTTTATAATAGCAAAAGAAAGCTTATATAAATATTTTCAAACCTTATAATGTTA
Organism: Spodoptera littoralis; assembly: GCA_902850265.1. Lineage (NCBI taxonomy): Eukaryota > Metazoa > Arthropoda > Insecta > Lepidoptera > Noctuidae > Spodoptera > Spodoptera littoralis. Next base: position 10,391,080 of record LR824542.2, read on the forward strand.
ATTTTATTCATTCTTATTTTTAACACATTAACAGTCCATTGAAGAGAGTTACCTTTGTTTAAACACTGTCCCACTCTAGGATATTATGGGTGCGTTTACAAACATAATTTTACATACAGCAAAACTGTGGAATGATCTCTCGTCGGCGGTATTTCTGAACCCTTCAAGAAAAGAGCGTATTCCTTTTTAAAAGGCCGGCAACGCACCTGTGCCTCCTCTGGTATTGCGGGTGTCCATGGGCGGCGCTGATCGCTTACTATCAGGTGATGCGTCTGCTCGTTTGCTACCAATTCCATAAAAAAAATACAGAATGACACCGAAACATCAATATGTGCAATCACACAAAAAGTTGAGAGAGACAACTTTTTAACAACATACAGATGTGGGTGTGGAATGTCGTGGTGGCCCGGAGGTTTAAGACGCCCACTCCTCATGCATGAGGGTGCGGGTTCGAAACCTACCAACGGCAAGTACCAATGTGACTTTTTCCGAGTTATATGTACTTTCTAAGATTATTTAGACACCACTGACAAACGGTGAAGGAAAAACATCGTGAGGAACCCTGGACTTATAATTTCTAATTATAAGTTTGAAATCGCCAACCCGCATTGAGCAAGCGTGGTGATTAATGCTCTAACCTTCTCCGTGTGAGAAGAGGCTTTGCTCAGCAGTGGGCATTTATAGGCTGTTGATTGAGATGTGGGCACCGCTACACGTTGCACGGTAGCCAGTTGCCCAGCCACCGCGTTAACCATGTATTAATTTGGTTGTATCCTTCATTTCCAGGGACCCGGAGATCCAGTTCCAAAATACACATTTGAATTGACAACAAACTTTTTCGATATCGACAAAGATGGATATTTAGTTGTCAGTGATGAGAAACTCGACCGAGACCCACCCAACCCAGGCAAATTTAGATTCCAGGTAATATGGGATGCTTCACACACCATACTGTAAAAAAAAAACGTATTAATCACACTGGTGTTCCTGACATAAGTAATTGTATCAAAAAACATAACAATACCGAACCTGTATAGTCGTCCCTGAGGATTACGCTTAGTATACTACATTTAGGGGACGACTATATCGTTAAACATTGCCATTTATTATAGATCCCAAAATATCAATAAATTGAAAATTTCTATTTACTTGCACTAAAAACAACTCAGTTCATCAGATCCGGATTGTAACCATGTACTCTAAATCAGGATCTTGTTTCTTAGCAACATTGTGATTTGAGTTACATAAAAAATGGCTTAATTTCCAGGTTGTCGCCCGGGAAGCGAATGGTGGCGCAGCGTCAGCTCCGACTTCGTTAGCGGTACAATTGTTAGACCAGAATGATAACGCGCCCGTGATACCGAAGACCCAACCGATCATTGTACCCGCTAGCTTGGAACCTACTGAAGTGCATACGGTACGTTGAACATACTATCCCTTGGAAATATGACGCTAATTTCTACTATCTATATAGTAGAGTACTGAAAGAATCTATATAGAAAGAAGTATACAGAGAGGATATGAATGTGTCCGTCGGTAGAGGGCGCCCTAGACGGACTTACTCTTGAATCCAATTCCGATTAGTCGAAATTGGTATTGTAAAATTTCGTACTCTTTAGTTGCAATATTAGAAGCCATTGTATCCGTATTGCCTGGATATTTAATGAACTCAATGGTATTAAGTGGATTTATATTCTACATTCTGAATGCTATTTTAACATCTACGAAAGGGTTGTATAGTATTGTCATTGAATAATTATTGAGATTTTATTGGATTGAAATTGCATTGACATTGAGATTGTTTTCAAGAGTAAGGATCCTGATTGGAAGTACCCTTAACCGACGAGCATGCATGAATAGATTGATGACTGTTGATGAAGCGAAAGAGGTATGTAGGAATCGTAGCAATTGGCGTTTCATAGTCTCTGCCTCCATAGCACACAGGCGTGACGTTATGTATGTATGTATGTATGTACGTATGCTTCTACTATCCTTGAATGGGTTACTTCGACCGTAGTGCATATTAAACTGTCAAACACCAAGCGGTCACCGGTGACCGCGACCTATTGTTCTTTAATTGTATCTATAAAACCGGTACTCGACGAGTTAATCTATCGCCGATTACCAACATGAAGATGTAATTTCAGGCAAACAATATAAGAGTTTTAATATCTCTTGTTACAAGTTACTGTGCCTGCTTACCATCAAACGGAATGTAAGCTTTGATACTACCAATAGAAGCACGAAAAATCTTTGCTACTAATATTATGAAAAATACAAAAATTTTGAGGATAGAGTATCGGATGAACGTTTGTTAGTAACTCAATGACTCTGAAATGTCTAAACACATCTGCAATAGCACACTGCGTTTTCGTTTTCAAATTGCACACGAATGAAGTTGCTGATAAATACTAATTACGTAGATCAGTAATATTATAATACTTAACCGATTTGCATTTCCACAGGTGGAGGCGATAGACATCGATGAGGGTGAGAACGCACGCATAACGTACAGCATATATCACGTGTCTAACAATGGAGGCAACAAGTTCACTATACACCCTAACACCGGAGTTATATGTAAGCACCTTTTAATACTAACTGACACGCAAAATAGGACTTTATTTACTCGAGAATAGGGATGATGACAGGGTATAAAAATTAAAAATGTAATGAGTCCGTCAGTTAGGTAATGAAAAAATATTAGACACGTATTTTTTATTTTAATAGCTAAATAAAACGAATCAATGTTTAGGAGTGGGAGTCAACTACGTCACTTTTGAGTATAAAACGTACACAAAAGTGACGTCACGCGATATTTCAAATCACCTTAGCGTCGAAAGGTCGAAAGTATCTGTGTCCGTAAGAAAATAAAAAAAAGTGTCTAATGAATTTAAATAATTTACCAGATGGACATGAAAATTTAAATTAGTCATCTACCCTATTAAGATTATATTTGTATAAACACGAAACAACTCTGTTTTGTGTTTGCCCATAATGCATATTGTCAATAGTAACGACTTTATTTGTTTTGTTATAAAGTCTATTTTTCTATGTACTCTATTTTATAATGTTTGCACACAGAATTGTGCTTACTGTAATATTGTATTCAAGTAATAGTGCCTTATAACGTTACTTTAAGGTTCTAAATTGATTGTCATGTCAAGTCAGGTCCTGTATTCAGATTCCCGAGGTACCTATTTATTGTGTTTAAATGCGTGTTTGTACTCAGTTTTTGTGCATGAAGGTTTATTAATATTGTGTTCGTAAGTGTTAGGTATCACATTAAAAAATATATTTCTTGTATTAAAAATCTTTAACCGACTAGCACAATTACACGTTTTTATAACCATCAAAATGTTTATGAGTTATTCATAATACAGTGTGTGTCATTTCACCGTTTTCATAACATTCAATGTTTTTCAATAAAGCAAATCCCTTTCTATGCAAGAAGAAGGGTAGTTCCTTTTTTAAATAATATAAAAAAAAAACAGCACGAGTGTGACCACAGATTAACCTCTTTACATAGCTAACATATATTCCAAACTAAGACATATTTTTTTCTATTTCCAGCCAGCACAGGTCGTTTACAAGCAGGTGAACAGTACAGTGTAACTGTACGTGCGACTGACGCAAAGGGTCTCAGTTCTCAAGGGATTGTAGAACTGTCTGTGGCTCCAGGCCCCAATACAAGGCCACCGCAGTTCTCGTCGCGGGATTACTATGCCCCCGTCTCTGAAGGCGCTGCTATAAATTCTACTGTTACAACTGTTACTGTAAGTAGTTTGTTATTTTTAAAAGTGATATTTATGTACTATTTTACTCGATAAACTTAGATCAGTAAAAAGAGAAATACATAACTTCACACCTGTCTCCCATGGCGGTAGACAGAGACTATGGAACGCCATGGATTCCTATATACCTCTTTCGCTTGATCAACAGTTATCATTTTTTTTATATATGCTCTTCGGTTAAGGATACTTTTCTATATCGCTAATCTGGTCCTTTAATTTTAATATCAAAACTCTCAATTATATCCTACTCGACACTCTAATAAATCTATACCTAAACCCAACTAACATTAAGATTTTAAAAATTATTCATTGGAAAATTTTCATACTAATCCTACCTATGTATATTTTAGAAATCTCTAGCCTTTGATCATCATCTAACAAATATCTTTTGTCTTACTTCCAGGCCAAAGACCCAGAAAACGAGCCAGTGACGTACTCCATAGCATCGGGCAATGACCTCCGGCAGTTTGCTATTGGTTCAACGACAGGCATCATCACAGTCATCAGAAGCCTGGACAGAGAAGTGCTGACTAGATATCAATTGGTAAGATTTGATTGTAATTATTATTAAATATTTTTGAACACAACATAACATCACGCCTTTTTATCCCCGAAGGGGTAGGCAGAGGTGCACATTACGGCACTTAAAGCTAATGTACAATGTAACACCCACTTTTCACACTTTATGTTATGAGTCCCATGTAATAGGGGGTGAGTCTATTGCCATATACCGGGCACATTTCCAGACTCCGTGCTACTACTAAGATTTTTTTTAAAACCCAGTACTACTTTGCCCGACCCGGGAATCGAACCCGAGAGTTGCCCGGCAGTCGCACTTGCGACCACTCGGCCAACGAGGCAGTCATATTTTGGAGAGTGAACATAAAACAATCGTTGTATTTCTATGTAGGTATACCATAGGCAACCCTCGAATCCTCCTTCTCATTCTTTCAGTTTTATGCGTGGATGTTATTACAATTAAGTCATTGTACAGTTGGCACGGGTTCGATTCCCGCACGGATCAACTATTTGTGTGATCCACATATTGTTGTTCCGGGTCTGGGTGTGATGTGAATGTGACCTTTTATGTTTGTAAATGCTCTCACGACACAAGAGAAAATCCAAGTGTGGTGCAACGTTTAAAAAATGTTTAAGTTCCGCAGTAACTTGAACAAAGACATTTGGACGAAAGTAAACCATAGAAAATACAAATACAATACAAAAACATAATTATTTTATTTATTATTTATCTATTTATGTACACACATACAACATAAAGTACAACACATACATAAAATTAAAGTACAAAGGTACCACCTATTCCTATTGGAATTTCTTCCTGTGGTTTTAGTTATTTTACTAACTATAAACCTTAAAACCTATAATTTTTCACTATTTTTCAGATGGTAAGAGCAGAAGATCCAGGCAGGCTATCGAGTACAGCGACTGTAAACATCAAGGTCACTGACATCAACGACAACAACCCAAAGTTCGACGAGGATTCCTACTTGTTCCACGTTAAAGAAGGTAACCATCTATCTATATATATTTGTATATATATATATATATATATATATATTTACATCCTAGAACCGTTTTGGCGTCACACATGTCGCGCATCATTATGACGTCCCCCAGTTCCCCTTAACATTTTTAATATGTCTTGATGAATATTGCTTAGTTATTCGATTTCCAGCTTTGTAGGATACGTCATTTTCCGATAATTTTATTTTTCGCGATATTCTTCTTGCAGTCATGCTGCTACATTTTTGAACCCCAAACCATCGTGATAACTAATTGGGCTCCTAGATATATTGATCGTGATTTAACCATGGCTTCGGCTAATTAACGTCCTCACAGCGTGGATGGTATTTGCGAGTGCAACGTTGCCAGCTTTGGGTTCACTTGTCTCTTTCTTTTCCTCTCTCTTGTCACTCGTCTGGGACAGAGTTTTAACAGTATTACAATATTCGTAAAATCTATCAATACATATACTAATGCCCGATATTGGTATAATATTGGTAACAAGATGCAAAAAAATTGAGGTTTCTATGAGATTTTTACATGAGAAGATGCCGCAGTAGGAATAACATATTTTTTAAATGTTTGCCTAGTCTATTCCATACATAAATACAAATCGGTTCAGCCCGTATGTGATCGGCGCGGCGTACCGGTTTTACAAATTTATCGAAAGAAAGAAACTCAGAACTCAATTTTTATTTCAAAACAAGCAAGAGTAAAATACGTGAAAGTTTCTTCCCCAGCGGTCATCATGTAAGATCATCTATAACTGTGAAAGATCATCTAGCTATTGGGCGTCCAAATATAGTTATTAATCATCATCAGCCTATTTAAGTCCACTGCTGGACTAGCACCATCTACTGGGCTACGTTAGGAATTCAAAAATGGTCATGCAAATTTCAGTTGACCCAAACGCTATGGTCATCAAGTAAAAAGCTACATCACTATACTGCTCACACACGGAAATGGGAGGTCCGTTGATTGCGGATGCTGACAATTGACATGGTAATGGCAGGGGTCTCTTGCGGAGCCTGACGATGGCCATGCGCGCGAAGAAAGTTTCTTCCTCAGCAGGTATCATGTAAATCACTTAGCTATCGAACGTCCGTATATAGCTATTGGGCGTCCGTATATAGCTATTGAACGTCCATATATAGCTATTGGGCGTCCGTATAGCTATTGCTATATAGAACATCCACGTACTTCCTCAGCAGGTGTCATGTTAGATTTGAGGAGTGGCTTGAGAGACAGAGACGCTACGGCGTCCTTATCTACCGCCTGACGCAGGTGCTTACCGGACACGGAATTTTCGGTAGGTTCCTGCTTCGGATTGGGCGGGAGGAAACGCTCGGGTGTCATCATGGCGAGGCCACCCGGGGGACACGGTGGAGCATACGGTGGCAGTGTGCCCTGCGTGTGGGCTGAACACCGTCGTGTCCTCAGGAATGTGATCGGCGACGGCGACCTCTCGCGTCCGACACTGGTTCAGACCATGGTACAGAGTGAGGGAGACAGGGATGCCGTCTCCTCCTTCTGCGAAGCAGTCCTGCTAGCTAAGGAGAGGCGGAGCTCGTGAGGGAACGAGCCTCCTCACGCTCCAGCCGTCACGAGAGACACTCCAGGCGTCGGGGATCTCGAAACGGTCTCCGTCCACCGTAAGCACGGGCCTGCGGTCGGCGAGCACGGATGACTCCCGCCCGATCAGAACCAGACCCGAACGTACGGCGCATCGCGTTCCGCATACGCCCCAAGGAGCCATCACTACCACGGATGGAGCTGATGCCGATACGGAGCCGCGAGGACTTAAGGGTGACCGGGGCTCCGACTCGAAGTGCAGGAATAGGAACGGGGTGGTTTTAAGTCAGTAAGAGTCGGAAGGTACCTGTGTCTGATGGGGCGGGAGGAACGTCCGGGTGTCATCACTGTGAGCACCGCCCTGAGGACACGGTGGAACACACTATAGCGGAATGCATTGCGTGGGCTGAGCACCGCCGTACCCTCAGGGAAGTGATCGGCGATGGCGACCTCTCGCGTCCGGGCCTAGTGCAGGCCATGATACGGAGCGAGGGGGACTGGGATGCCGTCTCCTCCTTTTGCGAAGCAGTCAAGCTAGCTAAGGAGGAGGCGGGACGCATGAGGCAGCGAAGCGCTGCCTCCTCGCAACCCAGCCATCGCGAAGGACACACCGGGCGTCGGGGATGCGGGACGATCTCCGGCCACCGTAAGCGCGGGCCTGCGGACGGCGAGCATGGATGGCTCCCCGTCCAACCAGAAACAAACCTGAACGTGCGGCGCGTCGCGTTCCGCGAGCGCCTCAAAGGGCCATAAAACCACCACAGATGGGGCAAAACAGGGCCGATACCGAGTCGGAGTCGCGGAGAACCTAACGGGTAACCGGGGCTCCGGCTGGACGTGCAGGAAAAGGAACGGGGTGGTTTTTAGTCAGTAAGAGTGACACTCCCTCCCGCCTTACCCAGGCGGGAGCAGTCAATCTATGATTATCCCCGCTTAAAAAAAAAGTAAGTAAGAGAAACTTCCTCTGAAACTTCCACTCGCCTCACCGGCGCGGCCGCCAGCGGCCGGCGGCAAATGGCATTGGATGATTTTTTATCCCTCAAAAAAAAAGGTATCATGTTAGATCACCTAGCTATAGGGCGTCCGTATATAGCTATTGGGCGTCCGTATATAGCTATTAGGCGTCCGTATATAGCTATTGAACATCCACGTATAGCTATTGGGCGTCCGTAATTAGTACAGATAATAAGAATATATCTTATTACTAGAATGGTTTTATTAAGTATATATGTTCAAAAATTCTTTCATTTAGGCTGGTTTCAGAGCTAGAGGATTGGGCAGCGCTGCTGAAATGCCTCGCGCTTTTAGATGATGAGAGCTCTAGCATCGTTTTATTGTGACACGACTGTCATAGAGGTAGAGGTCCCAGTAGAGGACTTTATCGCTAGAAATTATGATCTATGAGATACACTTTTATTTTAATCTAAACCTTAAGTAACTGAAGACCGCACCTAATCTGATCTTTGTGCGCAAATATTGTATTGAATTTCAATTTCATTTAAGGCAAGATTCCTAATTTAATACTTCTAGTTGTGGCCACTCAATTAACTCCTCTATTGGATTGTTGCCTGATGCCTCTATTGTTGAAGCCCGCGCTTCAGCCGCGCTGCCCATATCCCCTAGCTTTGAAACCAGCTCTAATTGTATCAAATATTTAATTGGCAGCTTATTGATATGAAGTTACCAATTCTAAGTAAGCAAATAAAAACAAAGAATATGGATATCATTTTACTGCCTCGTTGGCCGAGTGGTCGCAAGTGCGATCGCCTGGCAAAGAGTCTCGGGTTCCATTCCCGGGTTGGGCAAAGTATTACTGGGTTTTTTCAAGAGTCTGGAAGTGTGCCCGGTATATAGCAATAAACTCACCCCCTATTACATGGGACTATAACATAAATAGTAAAACTGTGGATATTACATTGTACAGTGGCATTAAGTGCCGTAATGTGCATCTCTGCTTACTCCTTCGGGGAAAAAGGCGTGATGTTATGTTATGTTAAATATGGATATCACTTTTAATGAAGTGTTATGTTTTGTAATCAAAAACATTTATAATTCCTAATTGGATCTTTATAACACGCCAAGGCTAGAAATAAGAAGACAAACGTTGATTGATTTGATCAGTAATACAACATTAATTAATTATTCAGTGTTAGATGCATCTTCTAACCACATAATAGATAAAGTTAATAAAATTACGTCAAATTTATACGGAGACTATACTATCTAAATACACATTTAATACGAGTTAAACTCTGGTTAACCTTTTTTGTGGTAAGACATATAATTTTGTCACTTTAGTACTTATTTCTAAGATCCCTTTAAGGAATTAATTTATACCCTCATCTATTATATATATATATACTGATAGGTACTCATTTACAAATTGAGAACAGGGTTGCAGATAAGTTGTCGTAAGTTGCAATCACATGATTATAATAAAATCGGACTCCAAATAATACGCAACACATCCGAAATGTACAACGATGAATATTGTTTTGAATGCGGTAAATAATATTATGAACTATTTCCACGGATTTATGAGCGAACTGGCAACGTCGCTGTTTTTTTTTGAGGACGCCAAATACGCGGACTTATAATCAGAAAATCCCAAAAATATACAGCTGTGGATATACGCGCTACAGCAGCGCTCTATCTGCGCTGAGATTTCTTTGGGAACTTTTAAAAATACTATAACAGCCATTGAACCGATTTTTTGGCCTCTGTCGATTTTTAACCTACGTGCAGCCAGGACCAAAAGGACCTAAGTAGCATAGGCCAAAAAAGTGGCGTCCGGTATGCGGACGCCACAAGCAGGTGGACGCCAGATTAAATGCACTTTCGCCTTCATGGGACGTCCAAACGATTGCGGGATGTAAATATATATATATATATATATATATATAAAAGAAAGTCGTGTTAGTTACACCACTTATAACTCAAGAACGGCAGAATAGATTTGGCTGAAAATTGGTAAGGAGGTAGCTTAGAGCCAGGAGACCGACATAGGATACTTTTTAACCAACATTTTTTTTTACTTTTTACCGAAAATCACGAACGGGGACGGGAAAAATAGGATTACGCGTACGAAGTCGCGGGCAGAAGCTAGTATTGTGATAAAATAATACTTACCACAATTTTTCTATAAGACGCATCCTCTGGTAGTAAGCGTTAAGCACCAAACAAGTTGTATTACCTAACAAATTATTTAAACTTTGAGATTAATTGCCCTGAGGTTTGTTCCTGTGGAACCTCTTCTGTGCTTCGCGATTACCGCGGCAGAGAAACTAGATCTAAATAATTGGTGTTTTCTTTGCTAAATAACAGTCGTTTCTAAATTCGAAATTTAATAAAAATTGCTTATGGGACGACTTGCTCCATCGTAGACCGTATAATCGCTTACCACCAGGCAAAATAGTGGTCAAACGTCGCCCCATCAAATATTTAATAATGGATTACAGAAGTCTCGTTAGCCGAGTGGTTACAAGTGCGACTGCCGGGCATGGGGTCTCGGGTTCGATTCCAGGGTCGGGCAAAGAATTACTAGGTTATTTAAAAATTCTCAGTAGTAGCACGGAGTCTGAAATGGCAATAGGCTCACCCCCTATTAGATGGGACACATAGCATAAATAGCGAAAAGTGGCTGTTACATTGTACAGTGGCATAATGTACACCTCGTCCTACCCCTTTAGGGATAAAAGGAGTGATGTTGTGGTGATGATTATAGATATAAGAATCTGTATCCTTTGATCCCAGTGCTTAGTTCGAGTCTCTTACCTTAACGCGATCTACACGTCACCATGTTTAGCCCTCTGATTAGATGGTTCACTTGGAATAGGCCAATTAGAGCGCCGAAAATCATACACGTGTCGATCATGTTCACGTTAAACAACTTCGCACTAAGAACTCAGATGACTTTACCTATTTTTTTTTATATATAAACCGTTGCCCTACACTAGGATTTTCTCCTGTGTCGTGGGTGCGTTTACAAACATACAAGCTCACATAGACATGACACCCAGACCCGGAACATCAATTTGTGGATCACACAAAGAGTTGCTTCATGCGGGAATCGAACCCGCGACACGTTGCGCGGCAGCCAGTTGCCCAACCATCACCATCGCACCAATCGTGCCATCGAATGACCTATGACCAATGCTTACTAATCCTTACTCCTTACTATATTGTTAATATTATAAATCGGAAAGTGAGTTTGTTTGTTTGTTTGTTCCACTTTCAGCCGTAACTACTTAACCCATTGCATTGAATTTTTGCAGACGTAAAGTTAGTAGTCTGGATTAAATAATAGGGTATTTTTTATCCCAAAAAAATTTGATATTCCCGAGGGAAAACAAAAGTATTGGTATAGATGGCGCTGTGTGTATTGGTATAAGTCACGTAGGCTACTTTTTATCCTTTGGTGACGCGAGCGAAGCCGCGGGTAAAAGCTAGTAATAAATAAATAAACAAAACAAAATCTCTTCTAGGTGCCGCCAACGAGTTCGTCGGTTACGTTCACGCGACCGATATAGATGAAGGAGTAAACGCCATGGTCAGTTACAGCATACCAACTCATCTGCCGTTCAGCATCGACAATGGAACTGGAATGATCAGTACTAAAACTGAACTAGATTATGAAACTACTAAGGTAAGTTTATGTAAAATGTGTTAAGAAAGAATAAAATTGAATTTCTTAAATATTATACAAATGAGGGTGAAAATTACACTTTCCTGTACGAAATTCGATCACCCTTACGTCAAACTGCCACACCTCTTTAGAGTTCTTTGAAAACTATTCAAAATGACGATGATATCAACATGACCTACTTAAAATAATTAATTAAATATATACCTACTTAATTCGCTTTAAGGATCCTTTAGAATGCAAGGCCTACTCCTGCTTTCCACGCGGGTATAGTTATAGTCGTTTCAGGGACTACATTTTTAACAGAGACCGAGTACCAGCGTCTTATTAAAACTAAATGAAATACTCAAACGCTACTCAATTTAAGTCGCGCTTAAGTCTAATTCTGTCTCTACAAGTTCTTTGTAAAATGACAGAGATGGCATGATATTTAGGTACAACATAAAATTCAGTAGCCTTTCAGTATTCGGGCGTAAGTTATTAACCCGCCTGTCAAGCGTGTTGATAAACTGTCTGATGTCGGAGACACCAATAGTCTAGCAATTACCTCTCACAGGCAGGCAAAATTATTACTTTAACTACATTTATTAAAGTCTAAAATTAATTGAAATACATTATTTTCTTCCAGGAATACGCTTTCGTAGTAACAGCAACAGACGGAGCGATAGACAAGCGTCTTGGGACCGCATCAGTGACGGTACAAGTGACAGATGTACCTGATGAGCCACCAGTTTTCAACAAACTACTATACTCAGTACATGTACCCGAAAATGCTGCTAATTACCCCGTTGTTAAGGTTGAGGTTAGTATTGCAAATTTTTGACGCCCGAAGTTTCTTATTGGCTGTCGAAATTCACGACCACCATTAAATTTTGCACCGTTGGTTGGTGCAGTGGCTGGGCAACCGGCTGCCGTGCAACGTGTCGCGGGTTCGATTCCCGCACGGAATAACACTTTGTGTGATCCACAAATTGTTGTTTCGGGTCTGTGTGTCATTGTGTATGTGAACTTGTATGTTAGTAAACGCACCCACGACACAGGAAAAAATCCTAATGTGGGGCAACATTTAAAAAAAATATATATAAATTATCTTTATTTTTTTAAGTAAAGAAAGTCTAAGTTACGCAATATTAAGAAAACTTGCGCAAAATATCTGAAACAAACCTTATTACTTATCCCTCAAAGTCCAGTTTTCCCTGTTTCAACCTATAACCATTCAATATATCGTTCCAGGCTGAAGATCCAGACACAATATCAGAAATAACATACACAATTCTAATGGGAGATAATGAACTATTTACAATAGACCGTAAATCTGGTATGATAAGGACTGCTAAACCTTTGGATAGGGAGATAACTGCCAGGCATCAGCTCATAGTGGGCACTGAAGAAAATAACGAGGAACATCCCGGTTCTACAACTACTGTTGAAATTTTGGTTGATGTGAGTATGCTTCTAATGTGTCTTTTGTTCTGTAAAGGGATATGTGTAGAGTTTAATGTTACTATCAAAGAATCTCAAACAACTTTCTTCTATTTGCATGGCTTTAAAAAAAATTGCTAGTATTTAGTACAGCATCGGTGGCGCTAGTGTCGAATTATATCCTTACCAATAAACACGTACCTATGAATTAGGTATTTTTAAAAAGTCAAACGATTATAACACCATTTTTAATAACATAACATAATATCACGCCTTTGATCCCCGGAGGGGTAGACAGAGGTGCACGTTACGGCACTTAATGCCATTGTACAATGTAACACCCACTTTTCACTATTTATGTTATGAGTCCCATGTAATAGGGGGTGAGCCTACTGGCATATACCGGGCACAATTCCAGACTCCGAGTACTACTAAGATTTTTTTAAAACCCAGTAATACTTTGCCCGACCCGGGAATCGAACCCGAGACCCCTTGCCTGGCAGTCGAACTTGCGACCATTCGGCCAACGAGGCAGTCGCATTTTTAATTAAGTATGTTTGTATATAAAAAGACAACAAAAGCGTATGCAATACTTATAAAAGGTTAAACAAATATGTATTATAACAAAGAATTAAAACTATATTGCTCCAACTCGTTTTAAACAATCTCCTACATTTTCCAGGATAAAAACGACAACGCCCCAATATTTACCTCAGTAGTCCGTCCAGTTACCATCGAAGACTCTGCATCAATCGGCAGTCTAGTTCAGACAGTAGTGGCAATGGACGGTGACGCTACTCCACCAAACAATAGAATCCGGTACAAACTGGTTGGAAGGGGCAAAGCTTCCATTTACTTCCACGTCGAACCTGATACTGGCGCCGTGAGGGTTCGAGATGATCTGAGGAAGGAGGCTGATAGTGAATATACTGTGAGTATTATGACTTTATTTGTTATGGCAAAAATTAGCAAAAGAACAGACGGATATAAATAGGGTAGAATTATACATTTTATTTTAATGTCCGTCTGGTAGTTTTTTTTAAAACATTAGACACGTATTTTTTCTTTTCGATAGATTTGAAATATCGTGTGACGTCACGATTTATTACATTTTATAGGGTATCGCGACGTAACGACCTCCCACTTCTAAAAAAATCCGTTTTGTCTAAGTATTATTTTCTTATACAACAAGATAAAAAAATATGTGTCTAATATTTTTTCATTATCTAACTGACGGATTAAAGACATTACTACCCTATTAACTTAATAAGAAGCAATCGAATCTACATTAGAGGAGCTATAATTGCGTTGCTCGCTATTTGGGAATCGCTGAAAGTGGTTGCGTATTATCGCTTTTACTTCTATACTGTAACTTCGCGTTGATGTATCTCGGTAGATAACGAGATTCGTCCATTGTCCTGAGTAGTTGAGGAGCTAGTATTGAACTATATGTCTGTTGTTAAAAATAACACAAAGTTGTAAGTTCTATTTGGGTAAAAAACTTGTAATCCTTAAGATGATTTAATTCGTAAACTTTATTTTCTAGGTGGACGTGCAAGCATACGATCAAGGTGATCCGGTGATGTCTTCAGTTTCTAGTCTAACAGTCTACGTTAGCCATTCAGCTACCGTTCCACCAGATGTAAGTTTTCATTCGATTTATTATAAACTAGCTTCTGCTCGCGACTTCGTACGCGTAATCCCATTTTTTCCCGTCCCCGTTCGTGATTTGTGGGATGTGGGTCTCCTGGCTCTAAGCTACCCTACTAATTTTCAGCCAAATCTATTCTGCCGTTCTTGAGTTATAAGTGGTGTAACTAACACGACTTTATTTTATATATATAGATATTTCAGTGGAAAAGCCATTACAATAGATTTATTAGAAGATAACATTCCGTTTTCAAGAAACATATTGATGATAATCTTTCCAAAGTATTTTTAAGGCAGTCGTCTGCCTGTTTTGTAACTCAAATCAAAAGCTAATTCTCATTTTAAATGAAAGAAAATTCCATTCACTCCTATTTATTCACAAGAACACTTATCTGTTTCGTCTCTTGCTCAATCTCATTCTCCTTTACAGGTCGGCCTCGGTTTCGCAGACACAGTGTACACGGAACACGTCGCAGAGAATTCCCCAAACGGCACACTAGTCAGGATCCTTCCTCTGCTGAACAAACGGGAACATTCTCCCGACACACCGCTCAAGTGTCGACTCACGGAGTCGTCGCAGAAAGGTAAGGTGGAAGGTATGCTAAATGAAGATATTATGAAGAACTTTTACGGTTCTCTTTCTAGGTTCTGGTTCTTCTTTGGTGGTTTTTCTTTTTTGTGTGGTTGTTGTTAATATTAATCTTAGCGAGTTTGGTTTTGGTTTAAACTCTTGTCTGTTGAAACAAAGATCTATGCGAGATACAATGTGTATTCTATTGTGTCTCATATATCGACAGACCAGACAAGTGGTTAAGTGTCTTCATTTTCTTCATTCAGACTGCACGGTTGGCGCGGTGGCTGAGCAACTGACTGCCGCGCAACGTGTTGCGGGTTCGATTCCCGCACGGAACAATTCTTTGTGTGATCCATAGATTGTTGTTCCGGGTCTGGGTGTCATGTGTTTGTGAACTTATATGTTTGTTAATGCACCCACGACACAGGAGAAAATCCTAGTGGGGCAACGTTTAAAAAAAAGGAAAAGAAAAAAAGAGAAAACATAAGAAAAATAAATAGCTATAAGTACTAAAAATCCTATACTTAAGTTAATTTGGTCTTTTTTAAAGTACTTTTTTAAGTCAAGTTAATGTAAAACTCAAGTTTTACATTAACTTGATATTAATAAGTTGGTTAAAGACTTGGTTTTAATAAGCAATCATTCTGATATGATCGGCCGGATAATAGCATCACGCGACCACCTGTTCAAAATGATCACACACACACACATATGAGACTATTTTCAGACATTAACTTGTACATACATAATATCTTCTATAGAAACCTTCTATGTCATCTGGTAACTCCTTTATAGAGTACATACATTATGTTATTATCGCAATATAAATTATCCTAAAACTATTGCTTTTTCCCTTCCACAGGAGTATTCTACGTAAAACTAACAGAAGAACGAGACTGCGCAATCTACCTCAACACAAGTTCCTTAGACTTTGAGACTCTTGCAGAGTATTCTTTGGAAGTCCAACTAGAATCTATACAGGGTCTAATAAACCCAGAGAATAGTAAGGCAACGATTAAAGTCCATATAACCGATGCGAATGACAACGAACCCGTATTTGTATTCCCTGAACAAAGTACTATAGCTACGGCGAAAGGAAAGTACTATGCTATTGTGAACAAGGATATGTTGCTTGGTACCCGGTTTTTGCAAGTCAAGGTGAGTTTTCATTGGCTTTCTATTTATTTTATAAGTCGTATTGTGATGGTAAAATAGATTACATTTAAATGTCACATGAGACAAACATCGGTATTTGTTTCGTGAGTATCGTATGATCCGACTTTAAGGCTACATACATTTATATGGACACTGCGCAGTAGCGTTGTCTAATAAAGAACTTACTGCGGTTTATTTAATGGGACAAGCCCGCCACCACCTCTCAGAACAGCTGCAACTCTTTAAGATAATATCAACAGTAGATACAACTATGAAAACACCGGAATCCTGAAGTCCGGTGCGTCCAAGGGACATAAAAAACTGTCATGGTTCCCGCAATGAAATATATCAGAAGATATTATAAGAGAAGAAGAAATAAAACTGCGTATTATAAGCCATCTCTGCCTGTAACATCGGGAAATAAAAGACGGATACGGTGTACGAATGCTCTTTGTGTATGAATTACGAAATTGCATAATATCAGCATATTATCTGAATCATACACTAGAAATGACAACTATTGAGTTCGAATCTTAATGTAACATTTTCGGTTCTTTGATGACCGAATCTAATAATAACTTTCAAATAAATCGCCCAAACAAGTAACTGTCCAATAGAAACAATTCTTTAGTGTATTGTCACTTGTATTACAAAATATTAATGTCTCGGGGAATTTATTAAAAAAAAACTAGTTTTTATTTAACACCTTGTCATGTTTTGTTATTTGTAAGTTCCATTTAATTCTACAGATATGTATAAGACGATTTTATATCCGAGGCCAACCTAGACGTTTACATTTCTAAACATTGTAAACGGTATTTAAATCAAACATTTCCCTAATTCCAGGCAAAAGACAAAGACAGTGGCGATTTCGGCAAAATAGTATACCACAAGAACTCCTGGACTAAAGCTGCAGAAGAGTACTTCAGTTTGGACGAGGATACTGGCGAAATAAGCAATATAAAGACGTTCGAGAATGTTCCTAAAGATGTACTGCCATTCAAGTTCAGTGTGACGGCACGCGACAACCCTAATTCTGCACAGGATTATAAAATTGCTCGAGTTTCTGTCGTGGTAAGTATTTATTAGATTTTAGAGAATAATATAGTTCTAATTAGAAGCACTTTATGAAGAAAATTCCTTGAAAAAGTAGCGATATATTGACATTTATTTTGTTCCTTCGACTGAAACCCACTTTATAGTCACTATTTATGCCTTTACATCAGTGTTAAAGGATAAAGATGTAAATAATAAATGCACTCTTTGTCTACTAATTTAAGGGTTATTTTTCTTTGACACTTGATGTACAGGTGTAGACAACCTAGATAATACACCCATTGCAATGAGGCAAACATCTTTTAAGCTAGCACTTAATATAATGTAATTGTCAACTCAGCCTCAACTGTCCGAATAATTAAAATTATTACTCTAATAAATGTGTCCTGTTATGGCAATAGGCTCACCCCCTATTTCATGGAACTCATAACATAAATAATGAAAAGTGGGTGTTACATTGTACAGTGGCATTAAGTGCCGTAACGTGCACCTTTGCCTACTCATTCGAGGATAAAACTCGTGACTCGTTAGGTTATATTAATAATTTCACAACTTTAATGCTACTATCTATCTTTCCAGATTAACCTTTTACAACCAGATAATCAACTAGTAGTTGAAGTTGCGGACCAGAATGCTGAAGCTATGCGTCGCAAATCTCGAAGCTTGCTCACTGCTATCGAAGAGAAGACTGGATTAGTCGCGGGATTAGAGAAACTGACTGCCAGACATTATTTAGGAGAGAATGGAACTCTTGAGAGTGATCCGAAGGGAACTGATGTTTGGTTGTACCTTTTGGATCCTGTCTCTGGAGAGATTTTGAGCAGAGATTCTAAGCCGGTGAAGAAGTAAGTGGCTTTTTTGTTGATAAAAAGATGTTTGTAGTTTGTTCATTTGATAACATTTGCTGTAAGATGTAAGAAAATTCAAGTCCTGTATCGTAATAGAATCGATTGTATGATTGTATTGTCGGTTTTAGCAGCATCTTATTTATTCGATTTATTAAAAATAAAAACACATATAGATATGTGCACTTTTATCGCATAGTGCCCTCCAGCTAGGTGGAGTGACGTTATCCACAAAGTAATTGGTAGTGGTTGAACGCAAAGGGCTGCAGATCGAGCTCATTGTCGTGGTTTCGGGGAGGCCTATGTTCTTAATGGACACTGGTCGAAAACAGACTAGATGATGATAATGATTATATTTTTTATTGCTCCAAACTAGGATTTTCACGTGTCGTGGGTGCGATTACAAATATACAATTTTACACATAACACCCAGACCCGGAACAACAATTTGTAAATCACACAAAGAGTTGTTCCGTGCGGGAATCGGACCCGCGACACGTTGCGTGGCAGCCCAGCTATCGCGCCAACCGTGCATTCAAATATCTAGGGGTGTATCAAAAATGTATTTTGACATTACAGAGCTGTAGACGAAGGCATGCACAAGGCAGTAGCGAGCAGCCTGCAGTCGCAGGTGTCCCCGGCGCGCGGCCCGCTGGCGCCGTCGGAGGCGCCGCGCCGCCCGCAGGTGGCCGCCGCGCCGCTCGCCACCGCGCTGCCCGCCGCGCTCATCGCACTCGCCGCCGTCGTACTCGTCGCTGCTATCGCCGCTACCATCTATATTTGTGCCTCTTGGAATAGGTAAGTTGGAATACTGCAGGCATATATTAACCCGTCGAGCGTGCGCGTTCCTTATGCATGCAAGAAAATACATTTATTTGGCCATTGGCACACGAAAACAAGGATCATTACAATAGAAATAAAACAAATACAGTCAAAATAAAAACAAAACATTAATAATAGATTTTATAAAAGAGAAAGCAGCATGGAGCATATTTTCTTATGATCCACCGGGTGCTTATAAGGACTCTCGAGGGGTTAATAGCAGGCAGAGTTGCACATTCCGGCACTTAATGTTACTGTACAATGTAACACCCACTTTTCACTATTTATGTTATAAGTCCCATGTAATAGTAAATTGAAATAAGTTTTTCTAATTATTATCCATGGTGATATCTACGGCCAACTTACTGTAACTGTTTGGTACAGAATTGTTTAACAGTATTACTTACTTATAAACAGTAGGCACTGTCGTTAGGTAGGGGTGTTACTTGATTAAGAGGCCACAACTAGAACTGACAGAAAGTTTTGCGAATATTATGCTGGCAACCTTGAAAATGTTCTAGATCCACACTAGAGATCTTATCTAAATTTTCTATATCTTGGTTTCGTTTACAATCATATTTTCAAATACAAAATCATCCCCGGAAAAATTTGCGCAACTGTCTAGTCTAGTCTGTACACCACCAGTGCAATCGAACTTAAATATGGAATGTTTTAAAATCGATTCTCTTGCTTATAACATAACCATTATGAAATTTATGTATCATATTGTATGTTATGTATTATTCATTTTTGAGTGATATTAATATTCTTGTATAGTATTTTATACAATTACTAGCTTCTGCCAGCGGCTTCGCCCGCGATCCCAGGGGTAAAATGCCTATGTATTACTTCAGACCATAATCTACCTATATATATAATTTTTAGAATTAATATAATTTTAAGGAGAATATTTCCGTCATACATGATTTCTATGCAGCTTTAACCTATAAGCCTGCACACGCGACGGAAGCTTAAAAAATGGAGTAACTTCTCCCGTTTTCCCAATATTTCCCTTCACTGCTCTGCTCCTATTGATCGTAGCGTAATGAAAAGTATACTATAACCTGCCCAAGAGTATGAAGAATAATTGTGCCAAATTTCGTTAAAATCCATCGAGTAGTTTTTGTTTCCATAACGAACATACAGACAGACAGACAGACAGACAAAAATTTTACTGATTGCATTTTTAGCATCAGTAGCGATCCCTAACCACCCCTTGATAGTTATTTTTTAAATATATTTTATGTACAGAATTGACCTCTCTACAGATTTATTATAAGTATAGATTAATTATTGTACACTTGACGACCCATATCAGACTATTGCTGCTCCATCCAAAGGTTGTTTGTACTATAAGAAATTACCTTGTGCGTTGAGACCGCTTATTGTACACTATTTTGTTAGATAATATTGTCCTGTAGTACGATTGTGTGGTGTACAATAAAGCATATATTATTATTATTATAAACATTTTAAAAAACAAATTCACAGATACAAAAAGCACAAAGAACAGGCGATACAGCAATACGGCACGCTAAGTATGAGCATGCCAACACCGCGGCCAGCGTCGGGCTACGAGTCCAGCGAGGACGAGCCGGCGCCGCGGTATGAGACACAGGTAAATAAACGAGTATGTGTCATTTTCACCTCATTCGCATGGTAACTTGTATGGCTTCTGCATGCGATGTGAAAAGAGTAAGTGGTTTTCTGTTAGTCTGTTTTTCTATTTATCTTTGTTGCATGATTTCTCTTGAGCGGTTTAAAGTTGCATTATCGATTGAGTGATCCTTATTAATTTAGATTCATCGACCCCGCAGTCAAACCATTGCAACGGTTTTGTGGGGCTTAGATTATAAAATACTTACCTGTGTGATATAATAAAGCGAAATATAAAAACTAAAGGTATGTTATAGAATTTTCTGAAAAGATACGTCTACTAAAGCAAATGATAATCAACTAAACATCGCGGGTTACTCACGTGAATATAATGAGGAAAGCTCGTAAGTGAGTAACCCGCGATTTTTACGTAATTTAGTAGGTCTCACTTAATTTAGTTAGTATAAAAAAAATGATAATTTTCTTAAAAAAGAAATTGTAGTATTATCATCGCATGAGTCATAAACAAATCTCCGACCATCATACTATTTCGTTCACAATTTCTTCTTCTTTCATTTCATCTTCATCAAATCTGATACGAAAATCGCTAAAATAGTCACTCATTAGTTTAGTTCTTTATTAAATAATCTTTACATTCCTAACATAAAATTTCTGTTTATAGGTTTTAAACATGGCGGTTGATGATGCTGACTTGCAGTTAGACTTCAGTCCAAACAACCACGCATTCAACATACACAGTGTGCAATATATGTCCAAAGAAAACGGTAAGTTAAAGTTAACTTAAGTATTGTTGTAAAATGATAATTAATTATTCATGGACTGTTACATAACTTAAATTTTGAATTTTATTACCTTCCAATAAGGTAAATAATTATTTGTTACAGAGCGATCCTTTCTTTCATGACTACTTCTATCTCTTGTATAGAGACATACATGTGTATTTGCTCAACAGTGAAACTTTTTTTTGAAAATGTTTATAGAGGTAGAAACATACGGCGTCGGGGATTTTAGGCTTTTCGCTCCCTAGGCACTGGCTTCCTGCATAGATAACTAACACCTGTAACTAAGGCTGTTATTATGTGTCTATTTCAGGTGAACGTAGTCCAACGCTCTCGGAGACAGCGACGACGGCGCGCGCATCCAGTGTCAACGAAAATGGAGGAACTCTGAACAACATGCACAGTAGTCAGGTGAGATATATTATATGTTATTAGAGTTTTGGATGGAAGAACGTATATAAACCACTAATAAAGGTCGCCTGAGGCTGCTGGATGCAATTTTCTTCCAACCGGTCAATCTGGAATGATTTCCAGATCGGCCAATTAACAGAGAGGGCTTAGTACGATTTGTCTTTCGTTTAATGGGATCGAAACGTTACTGAGTTCGGTCCCCTGATTATTGACATGTTTCAATGAACCAACCAATCAGAAGATTAAACATGGTAATGTTTCTATCCCTCAGGTCTATGTTCAGTTGTGGACGTCTTGCGACTGATAGGATTATGATATACTAGCTTTTACCCGCGGCTTCGCTCGCGTCACAAAAGAATAAAAAGTGGCCTACGTGACATATACCAATACATACAGCGCCATCTATACCAATACTTTTGTTTTTCCTCGGGAATATCAATTTTTTCCGGGTTAAAAAGTACCCTATTATTTAATCCGGACTTCTAACTTTACGTCTGCAAAAATTGAAAGCTATCGGTTGAATAGTTACGGCGTGAAGGTGGAACAAACAAACAAACTCACTTTCAGATTTATAATATTAGTAAGGATAACTGTGTCATCACATACTTGTCGGTGTGGTCGTGATCACTTCAGTAATCGAAACGAGTATGCGTTCGGCGCTGTGATTGGCCGGCGCTAATGAACCAACTAATCAGAGCGCCGAACGCGATCTCGTTTCGATTACTTTAAACGTAAAACAACATCGTATTAACGCCTCAGAAGTCTAGACAGTTCATTGTCGTCTTTCCTGCACTGCACCTTTTATTTCTTCGATATACTGTGACTAATAGATTTTAATATTGTAGGTGTTCGAGCCAATAGCCAACAACTCGGCACTAAGTCGTAATACGCAAACGTTAAACCGTCGCGCGGTGGGCGGCCCGCACCCGCTCAACAACGCGCTCGGCACCCTGCCGCGCGTCAACAACAACCACGCGCCCGCCGGCCTACTGGCCACCACGCTCGGACGGAAGATCAACGGTGGGAACAACCATAAGAAGAAAGCTACTCAACCTATCATGGCGTACGATGAGATACCTGGGTTACAAAGGTTTGTTGTGTAGTTTATTAACATACTAGCTTCTGCCCGCGACTTCGTACGCGCAATCCCATTTTCCCCCCGTTCCCGTTCGTGATTTTTGGTAAAAGTAAAAAAAAATATATAATTAGGTAAAAAGTATCCTATGTCCGTCTCCTGGTTCTAAGCTAAGGCCCCGTCAATTTTCATCCAAATCGATTTAGTCGTTCTTGAGTTATAAATAGTGTAACTAACACGACTTTCTTTTATATATAGAGTATAGATTCAGTATTTGTTAGTATACGGAGCCGTAGAGGACTTAAATGTGTTGCTGGGACTCCGGCTCGAAGGGTAGGAGTAAGAACGGGATGGTTTTTAGTCAATAAGGGTCTTTTTTTAAGGGGGATAATCGTCCAATGACTACTTCCGCCCGGGTGAGGCGGGAGGGAGTATCAGACTCTTACTGACTAAAAACTACCCCGTTCCTACTCCTGCACTTCAAGCCGGAGCCCCAGTTACCCGTAGTCAATAAGGGTCTGACACTCCCTCTCGCCTCTCTTAGGGCGGGAGAAGTCACTGGATTTTTTTTATATATATTTGATGGGCCGACGTTTGGCCACTCTCTCGTCTGCTGGTAAGCAATGATGCGATCTACGGTGGAACATCTCTGCCTCCTATAAGCAACCTATTCACTTGGGCCTTTAAGGGGAAGACACTCAGACTTTGACAAATAATTCCACTTCTTAGCAGTACGTACAAGGAAGCTTGATGCGAAGTGCTTCGTGTATGTGGGTGGGACATCTACCATAAATCGGTGACGCTTCGTCGATTGTCTTGTGGTACAATGATGGAATGGATGATTTTCCGCCCTCAAAAAATATCTGTTTACAATTCCAGACTCCGTACTACTACTGAGTTTTTTTTTAAATCCCAGTAATACTTTGCCCGACCCGGGAATCAAACCCAAGACCCCTTGCCCGGCAGTCGCACTTGCGACCACTCGGCCAACGAGGCGATTGTGTGATTACTATTACATGATTATATTTTTTCTAACCTATTTTTAGTATCCATAGACCATTTGTGACTCCATTAGTAACAATACCTTGTAACTCATACCTTATAGTAACTATTGATCATTTTATAAAAACTCATGAACTGCTAATCGTAATAATAGATTCTTTTATTCCAGGGCATCAGACAACGATAATGTAACGTTCGGTAAGAGGAATTTTACCGGCTACAACTACGACCAGTCGCCAGTGGAAACTACCACGGAATTATAAACCTTAACTCGAAAGGCATAGTGATAACATTTCCTTTTTCCAAGTGTTAACAAACAGACGAAAGTGACCTTAAAGTGAAATAAAGTGAATTCCGTCCGAAGAAATTTTAATATTTTCTTTTGGAAATGTGTAACGTTTGTGTTCAACGAATATAAATAATTATCTTCGCGTTACAAATACGACTGAACTCTCGAAATAATATAATAAAGTTTATAATGTGAATAACGAATTTTTAGATAATTATATTTTTGTACTTAATTAAATGATAATTGTAATTTCTTAGCCAAGGCTAGTCCCTGTTTTTATGAACAAAATGTGCATAATAAATATGTAAATATGGCATTACACGGTGATGTATATTTTAAGGTACCTGAATTGTAAATGCAGGTACAAAGACTACTGTACTTTACTATTTTTGTAAATCTATTTTTACGCGTTGGCCGAGTAGTCGCAAGTGCGACTGCCGGGCAAGGGGTCTCGGGTTCGATTCCCGGGTCGGGCAAAGTATTACTGGGGTTTTTAAAAAAAATCTCAGTAGTAGCACGGAGTCTGGAATTGTGCCCGGTATATGGCAATAGGCTCACCCCCTATTACATGGGACTCATAACATAAAAGTGAAAAGTGGGTGTTACATTGTACAGTGGCATAATGTGCACCTCTGCCTACCCCTTCGGGGATAAAAAGGCGTGATGTTATGTGTATTTTTACGCGTCTCTGGCAAAGTGCCATCTATACTTTCATACATTTATTACGTAAATACCGTTTATATTGGAACCAATGTTTGTTCTGCTACTTTTGTAAACAAACTGACTGCCTTATGAGACCAAACGTTGGATCCAATGTTGGCGCCAGATATTTTTAAATTAGGTATAACTTTAATCTGAAGTTTTAAATTTCATTCTTAAGAACAAATCTTTCTACTTCTTTACATATTCTTTACGAATTTTGTGCCAGTTACTGTTAAAAAGTTATTATAAGGGTTTACTATTTGTCTTTACTTGCGCCTGACTAGTCGCTGAAACGCGAACTTTCTCTTATTTGTTTTTAATAAGAAAAGGAACATTTTTAACCCATGAACGTGCATAGGGCGGCGTAGACATTTAAAAATAAAATAAAGTTAGCATAATGAATTAAAATGCTCAGTTTTTTATGGATATTTTTTATTAATTTTTGAATCTGGCTTGTTTATGTGATTTGTGCCAAACCGATACTAACCAATTTTTATTTATTCCGTATTCGAGAGTAAAATGTTACCTAATGTAGTGTCACTTGTATATCTTGTAAAATAATAATTAAATGTTTATTTTGATTGTGAAGAATAAAATTGTATCATAATTTTTGTGGTAAAATTGTTAATATAATATTTGAAATAAATTAATTTTTATTATCATCTTTTGTTTTCTTTCTAGCTCCCAGTGCACTTCGACGTTTTTTATAAATAATCAAATTTAAACTGGTGTTAGAGGAAAATCCTTCTTCGAGATAAATCCTTCTTAGAGGAAAATCCTTTTCAGCCTAGTACATTTGTGCGATGACGTCAGCTGGAAGGGTTGACAGGAGTGACACGAGAACGGAGCAGTGCTATGCAGCCGTTCCCTCTTTTGCGTTGGCGCTCGGACGAGATGGTTGTGTGGTTGTACTCTCAAGGGCAATTTGGAACATTAGTGACCGCTAGTCTGAATTATAGTTATTTGTAGTTTTGTTACTTTTAGTTCTCGTTTAGGTTATTTTGCTTATGTTAAAATTGTAATTAAAGAGAGGTTAGGACTGTCAGTGTGTTTCTTTTTAAAAAACTATATTTGATAGACGTTTCTAAGATCAGAAGTGGGATCATTTACTATCATTTACGCGACTTTGATCGTTCTCCATCCTCTTATTTTAAAAAACTACGTGGTCGATCAATCTTTTTCTAGTAGTTTGGTGCTTTGTTCTTTTTGTAAATAGTTGCGGTTAGTAATTATGCCGAGTAGTGATTATTCTGGTGGTGAAACGCCACCCATGCGTCGAAATAGGAGTCGTGATAGTCGAAAACGTAGGCATGGTTCACATAAACGCCGCGACCGTCGTTCAAAACGACGCGATCCGTTAAATCTGATTTTGCAAAGACTGAATGCCCTTGAGGAGCGCCTGCCGGTAACGGCGACTAGTTTGACCGCTCCGTCTCGTCCTCGCGTTCGAAGCAGCCCCTCGGCCGTGGTCTTGGACGTCACCGAGACTGCTGCTGAGGTTGGCGTGGCGACACCCTCTACGAGCCAGCTTGCGGAAACGCCACGCGATACCAGCAGCATGGCGGATGGGATTGTCTGGGATTGTCGGTGCACTCTCTTCATTGTTAAACGTAAGATCTATGCATTACTACATTTTGAATTTCGATCCAAGTGTGCATGATTTTGATGTGTGGTGTGCGGAGGTAGACCGAGGCCGAAACTTGAACGGTTGAGATGATTATGTGTGTTTTGGGCGTATTGCTGGTTGCCTACGCGGTGACGCCAAAACGTGGCTGAACCATTGGGTAACAAGCGATCGCTTGTGGTCGAATTTTAAGGCCGAGTTCCGATCGTTGTGTCCACGTGAAGTTGATATAGCAACTGTGCTGTATGAAGTTATGAGTTCAACGTCTGACAAGTTTACTACGTATACAGAGTACGCTCGAATGTCCCTACTGCGATTAAATATCGTACGAGGGCTTTTGGATGAGCTCAAAACCGCCATAGTAATTCGTGGCATCTCCGATCCTCAAGTGAAAGCCGCGGCTACCAATGATAAACTGCAGCCAAAAGATTTGGTCGAATTTTTGTCCGTGTACGTTAAACCTAAGAATACGCAAAGTGCTACCGGTAATCCCATACGCTCGTCAGCTGCTGAAACGTCCAATCCTCGTAACTAGGAGAGGACAGGCGACATGTTTCTCGTGTGGTAAATGCAGTCACAAATAAGCTGATTGTTTTAAAAGATCAAAAGTTCAGCTACTTCTAATTCTAGATTTACTTCCTCTGAGACTTCAAATGTTGAAGAGATATGAAGTCTAATTCAAAACCAGTTACAGTGATTTGCACCTATTGTAAGAAAACTGGTCATCTTGTTGGTTCATGCTATTTAAAGCAATGAATGGATTCTAAGTCCAATGATAAAAGCAATAGTGACGTAAATTTTTGATTGATTTTGGGTTTGATATTTCACTTATTTCTAGATCGGTTTTAAAGCACTTTAGTTTTAATCAATTGCCAACCTGTCGTAGATTGCGAGGTATCGGCAGTTAAGATATCGAGTCTACTTCTTTTGTTAAGACTATAATTGAGTTCCTTGAATTGTCATTAGAGGCGGATCTTTATGTAGTACCACCAGATTGCATTCAGGCACCTGTCTTGGTAGGGACCGACATTTTAAATCGAGAGAGTGTCACCAACATTAGAACGAGTGACTCACAACGATTGATGAGAATTGATCAAGTGTACAATGTGTTGTCTGTGGAGCTGGCTGACCAAGTGAAGACACCTTTAGTCGGTGATGACAAGAAACGTTTGTTATCTTTGATTGACGAGTTTTCTGGAACGTTCACCACTGGCACAGCGACCTCCACAGTAAACACAGGGAGCATGGAGATTAGGCTTAGCAGTGAAAGTTTGATAAGTTATCGACTGTACAAGCTTTCTATAGACGAGAAGTTACGCGTTCGCGGCATAATTAGTGATCTTTTGAGTAAGGGCATCATACGAGAGTCCCAATCAGACTATGCAAGTCCTATCATCCTCGTAAAGAAAAAGAACGGGGAAGATAGTATGTGCCGTAGACTACAGAGCTTTAAACGCTGTCACTGTTAAAGAAAGATTTCCATTACCACTAATCGATGACCACATCGATAAATTGGGCAACGCCAAGTATTTTACCAGTCTAGATATGGCCACTGGCTTTCATCAAGTACCAATGAAAGTCGATGCCTCCATTAGTAAAACTGCTTTTGTGACGCCTGAAGGGCATTATGAGTATTTCAAAATGCCCTATGGGCTGGCTAACGCCCCAGTCGTATATCAACGCGTTATCACAAAGACACTCAAGCATTTTATGGACACTGGCCATGTATTGACCTATATTGATGATGTACTGATCATGTCCAATTCAATCGAGGAAGGCCTAAAGATATTGCGTGAGGTTTTAAAAACTCTCTCAGCGGCAGGCTTCTCGGTCAATTTGAAGAAATGTACGTTTTTAGATCCGGAGGTTGAATACTTAGGACGGCTGATTGGGCATGGTCAGGTACGGCCGAGTCCGAGTAAAACTGATGCTCTAATTAAGTCCCCGAAACCCACAAATGTAAAAGAGGTGCGTCAGTTTTTGGGGCTGGCAGGTTATTTCCGCAGGTACATTGCTGGATATGCCTCGAAGACTGCTTGTATTGTCAAGCTACTGAGAAAAGGCGTGCCTTTTGTTTGGGGACCAGAACGAGATGTTGCGCTGAGCGACTCCCGTTCGAACCGAGAAGCCCTGCAGACTTTGAGAAGACAGAGGGTCTCGGAACTGCTTGCTGCCAATTAGCAACGACAGGACGCCTACGTTAATGAGGGTCGTCGAGTCGTCGACAACCCCGTACTTTTTCTGTTGGCAGTTTCGTGTTCGTCAGCAAGGGTTCACAAAGTACCGGCAAACTCGATTCCGGGATGCGTGGTCCGTACAAAGTTGTCCGGGCATTGCTTCATCACCGTTACGAGCTTGAGTTGTTAGCAGGCTCATATGGAAAAAAGACTCAGTGCGCTGCAGAACATATGGTTCAGTGGTGGGGTGAGTGGCTCCGGATACATGCGAGGCATTTTTCGGGATTGGTGAGAGCTCTGTTTACCTGGTGCCCTTGTGGGGTAGCCAGAACGTCACGTAGGTGACCATGTTTGTGTTTACCTGGTACCCTTGTGGTAGCCAGAACGTCACGTAGGTGACCATGTTTGTGTTTACCTGGTACCCTTGTGGGGTAGCCAAACGTCACGTAGGTGACCATGAGTGCGTTTACCTGGTACCCATGTGGGGTAGCCAGAACGCCACGGAGATGTCCTGACTCCTCGATGCGGAGGTTTGTCAGAGGGCTTCGTAAGTGGCTTCTTGATTTTGTTATTTATGTTTTGTCCTGGCGATTGCCAGAGGGCCACTTACGAGTGCTTCTTGTTTTACTGTTGCTCATATTATGTTTGTTGACATCGTTCATGAGTAGAGCTCCTCATTGACGATGCCTTCTTGCTTTGGTTACCATTTGTAAGGGGATTGCTTGAGTGCACGCTTGCTATCCGTTTGCAAAGTGAACCAAAGCCAAAATAATACATCACTACAATGTTGTTTTAACATTTCAGAAGAGAATGATGTTGATGAAGAACCATCAAATGAGGCTGTTGTAGAAATTCAAGCTGACGAGGCCGTTCAGCTGTCAGGAACGGCCGTGTTAGAGGAAAATCCTTCTTCGAGATAAATCCTTCTTAGAGGAAAATCCTTTTCAGCCTAGTACATTTGTGCGATGACGTCAGCTGGAAGGGTTGACAGGAGTGACACGAGAACGGAGCAGTGCTATGCAGCCGTTCCCTCTTTTGCGTTGGCGCTCGGACGAGATGGTTGTGTGGTTGTACTCTCAAGGGCAATTTGGAACATTAGTGACCGCTAGTCTGAATTATAGTTATTTGTAGTTTTGTTACTTTTAGTTCTCGTTTAGGTTATTTTGCTTATGTTAAAATTGTAATTAAAGAGAGGTTAGGACTGTCAGTGTGTTTCTTTTTAAAAAACTATATTTGATAGACGTTTCTAAGACTGGTTTTTAAGTTACGTCATTTGTTATCACCTTTACTCTTCGCAAGTATGACTTATGACTGACTAACGCAACGGACTCACTCACGACGCGATATCCACCTGCGCCCGCCGCGGTGTCGGAATGGAGATTTAATTGCAAAACTCACGAGACCGCAGTTTTCTGTGGTTACGCAGCCACCACGGTTGGGATAATCAGTTGATGATTTTCAGACCGGCCTTCCCATTGCGATCGTCCGTCAACCAATTGCAGAGCGTGCGGATGAAACTATACGTATTATACTCTTTGGGCTCAAACCCGTCGCGGCTATGGGTCCACACCCGTTGGTACAAGACGCGCGCCCTGTACACTGGGAGTCGCAAACAATTACATGCCGCAGGCGTAAAACGCGCCGTGAAATATGCTTTAGTGTTTTACATACTTATCTGTATTCTACAAAGGCTGCAACCACGACGGGTACGGGAGAAAATCGCTTAGTGAGCCCTTAGCCTAAGAGAATGCACATAATTATGACCGGTTCGACGTGTAGGAGAAGGAACGGGGTGGTTTTTAGTCAGTAAGAGTCTGACACTCCGTCCCGCCTCGCCCAGGCGGGAGCAGTCATTCGATGATTTTACCCCCTTAAAAAAACTGGTTGAGGGTGGCCCTCAGAGCAATGCCTCTTTTGATCCGCTTCAAATTTACTGCTGGACTTATGATCCTGCTGCAGATTGTCACGCATTTGTTTAGTAATCATGATACGGCTTGAATTACCACAAAACTGACTTCAACCTTTCTTTCAACAAATTAGTAATGAAAATCAATCAACCCCAAAACTAACCACACTAAATCGAGAATACAATAAACTTAATTTATATTTCAACTAAATTAGTTTCCTCCTTAAAATACCTTGAGAATTCCAAATAAAATAGCAGGAGCCACCTTAATTGCTAAGTAAAAGGTTCGAAAAGGGTGACTGAGGGCAGGAACCCCTTTAAACAATTCTGAATGGCTGTCAAATTGAATTTTAATGATCGAAACGAATCCTTTTTCCTGAATCTCCTGTGATGTAGTTGTATTTAGATTTGTTGAATCTTTTATTTTTAACCGTCTTCAGTAAAAAGGAAGTTTTAAATTTGGAAGGTATAGGGTTTTAGGACATCTAGGTCTAGGTAGAAATACACATTGGAGTACGTTGGTCTACTATATCAACAGTATATAGGTACATACGTGTATAACTGGTATAATATGTACAATAGCTTTTTTCTTTTAGTCCAGACGCACGAAGCGCTTCGCATCAAGCTTCCTTAATTCCTTGTCCGTAATGAGTACGAGAGTATGACCTGGGTGTCTTCAAGGCTCGAGTGAATAGGTTGCTTATTTTTTTGTGGAATAGGAGGCAAACTAGCATACGGATCACCTGATGGTAAGCGATCAGCGCCGCCTATGGACACCCGCAACACCAGAGGCGTCACAGGTGCGGTGCCGGCCTTTTAAAAAGGAATAGGTACGCTCTTTTCTTGAAGGTTTGAAGGTTGTATCGGTTCGGAAAGTTATGGGACGACGTGCTCCATCGTAGGCGGCATCATCGCTTACCACAAGGCGAGATAGTAGATAAACGTCGGCCCATATAAAAAATATGTAATTATAATACACGTAAAATGTGTAATTGTAATAATATGTATGATTATAATTTACACAACCAAAATAGATGGCAACAAAAGAAAAAAGTTCCATATAACAATAAAAAAATGTGAAGCCACTTACAATAATGAAGTTCCCTCGTCATATTTTCTGAGGACATTGTACCTACAAGTTGAACAAGCAATGAAAATGCTCAAAGCAATGGCTACAAGTGTTTCGACATCTCAGCGTTTGACGATCCATCAAACTGCGACGCTGGTGGATTGTAAATGAGATATAAAAATGCCGCCGCACCACTTACATTTTTCTTACAATAAAATTATAATAGGTATATAGGTATAAGGGAGTATAAACTTGGTTTTGTTTGTTTTTCTTGTACATACGTTGTAAATTTTGTAATAATTGCCCGGTGACTTACTTGACTTAATATCCTGTGTCCCCTAGATGGAGCAGAGAGCGTCCACTGAAGTTCTCCATCGCGATATATCTTGAGCTTCACGCTTCACCACGTCATATTGCCCGGTACCAATGAAATAATAAACGTATCTATGTTAAAAATACAGTTATTAGTTGACAAAAGAAGTACCTAATCATATTTTTAACTGAACGACTAGTACACTGACTGGGCAACAGACGGCTGCATAGTGCGTCAGGATTTCGATTTCTTTATTGAGAAATTCGTTGTTTAGCGATCCACAAATTCTTTTTTTTAGGTCAGTGTGTGCAGTGCGCCCGTGTTTGTAAGTATGCTTGTAATAAGTATTATCATTATTTCTACATATTATTTATTTAAATGTCTGAGTAAATTACATTTTCCAATACTATTTAGCAAAAATAAAATAATATAATATTAAGAATATGAGCCGAGCAGTACCGGGAGCTTGGTCTAAGCTACCAACTATGGTTAGGGCTCCAGAGACAGACACCTCACGATACGTCCCGTTTCTAGGAGATTATTAGATTATTCCCATATATTTATTTAAAATTCTCTAAAAATACATTTTTAATACTACTTACAAAAAAAAAATATTCAAAAAATATAAAATTGGAGCCGAACAGTCGCGGGATCATGTTCCAAGCTATCTTTAGATGTGTCTTTACCATTCACAGGACCCGTTATTTAGGCGGCATATGAGGCCGAAGTCAACTGCGCAGAGGCCTTTTAGACAACTTTAATCTAGAAATGTAATGGACACACAAACCAACACATATTTTGTAAGAAATAAAAATAAATATTTCCACATCAAAACAGTCGACTTCTTATTAAATTGCCTATCATTAGATATGTCTTCAACCCTTCATACAGTACAGACCGAAATATTTCTCGAGCAGTGTACCTATTTCGTCGAGCAATCTCGCAAGCGTACATTTTTAAATTTAATATCTCTTTGTAGCGTGGTCCCCGGTGAATATGACCGTCGTACAGAATTACTGAAATGTCGAATAATATAAAATTCTTGAGTAATGGCTCGTTTTGTGCCTGACCTACTCAAGTACTCATATTTTGGAAGATCTTTGCTCTTTACTGACTCATCTAAGGTACAATTTCGTAACTGAGTTGTTTTATTATGTTTGTTCAAGGTAATATCATATAAAATATATGTATTTATGTAAGGTACTAGCTTAACCGCAATAGACTGCGCGACATCACCGCGACCGCGCACTCTGCTCCTCAGGAAGAGTCCCTCTGTGGCTTGAAAGTAGTAGTGTTTTTTTATGGCATAATCCGGTAAACGAGCAGACGGATCACCTGATTGTAAGTAATCGGCGTCGCCCACTGACACCTGGAACACCAGAGGCGTTACAAGTGCGTTACCGGGCTTATGGGGATTAGGAGTTTGAGGATCGTTGGGGATTCAGGAATTGGGGACATTGGAGAAGGGGAGGGTAATTGGGCCTCCGGTAACCTCACTCACACGACGAAACACAACGCAAGCGTTGCTTCATTTCGGTTTTAGTAATTTTAACATGAGTGGGCCCGCGATTTTTATTTAATTAACTATGGTACGGTAAGGTATCTTTTCGAGGTGGGTAAAATAGGTAACTCATGTGTTCGGTCATTCTAGTTATCGTTATTTAGTAATCTAATAAAATGTTCATTGATAAAGTTGATTTAAGTGTACCTAAGTTATAACTTAGTTTAATAGGACAGGTGTATGTTGGTAGGCTTTCATAGACCTGAGACGATGATGTCCCATGCTAGATACAGAGACCGACCTCATGTTTCATCCACTCGATCATTGATCCGTATTAGGTATTTACCTATATCTATATGAGTAAAATCTGGTACTTACATTAGTAGACGAGTTAATCGAACGTGATAAACTTTACAACCATACACACACAAAGTCCTTCAGTCTATCAACATCACTATTGGGTATAAAAGCAGGCAGGCCTACGACCTACAACTAGCGAGAGTACATAATATAATTATAGAAAGGTATGTTAATCTACGAACTTGACCCATAAACCATTGCAGAGGTCACAGTCTCCCAGACGGACATCTCTCGCAAATTAATGTTTCTGAAATTAGTTTCAGTTTGATGTTACCATTCTCAGTAACTAGAGGCTCTTGAGACCTCGTCCTTCCTTATAAAGGGGGTTTTACAATGAAATGTCTTAAGGTGGCAATAGTTAAGATATTGCCAAAAGGCAAATACCTACTTAATAGGTGCTTTTAAGTTTAAGAAAAGATTAAATTAATTTAATATATTTAGCGACAGTAACGCCATCTGTTAGATTGTGTTGTAATGAAGTTCATGTTTGTGATTGATAAAAGAAGTGAGATCGCGCGGAGTTCAAGCGAACGATAGAATTATATTTATTCGTATTTACTAAATGAGTAACTGTGAATTGTATTCTTTTCATTTTAACTTCATTTAGAGGTACATAACGAAATAGGGCGTGAAACGAGCAGATGTCTCGCCTGATGGTAAGCGATCACCGCCACCCATAGACACCCACTCCAGAGGAATCACAAGCGCATTTTAAGCTTTAAAAAGGAATCCCTTTTTATTTTAAGTGGGGGAGGGATATCATCGAATGACTGCTCCCGCCTGGGTGAGGCTGGAGAGAGTGTCAGACTCTTACTGACTAAAAACCACCCCGTACCTACTCCTGCACGTCGAGCCGGAGCCCCGGTAACCCGTTAGGTTCTCCGCGACGAAATCCCTATATTATTTTCTTGAAAGTTTCTGTTTGAAAATACTGCAGGCAACAGTTTCACACTACATATTCTGTTTGTGCCATGTAGAATAGTTTGTGAAGAGTAGGCACTGCGAATGTAAATAGATATTACGCGCATTTAACTGTTACTGATTAGGTAAAATGGGGCATCCAATTGGTTCACATTATTTATTGTCAGTGGTGAAAACCTGCCATAGGAGTCCCAGTGTAACACCAACTTTAAGATGTGAGTAGTCTGTTAATGCCTTATGACCGAGCGATCGTAACGTGCATACTAATGTTCTTGATGACTTATGGGAACATGTGAAGGTGAAGGAAGACGTCTTATTTCAATTACTGTACGTGGACTAAAGGTCTTATTGATGTACTGGTTCTGTTAATTTCATCTCGTTTGTGAGTACGTACACTTGAGAATTTTATATTATAACTGTCTTGAGATGTTTGACTTGACTTAATTAATTATTATGTTTTCGACTTACTCACGTAACTGTTTGACGAGGTACTTGACTAGTTTAAAGTGTTAGTCAGTCGCCGCGTCGCGGTTCGCGGAATGCTGGCTTGAATACGGCGCGTCGCGTTCCGCGCGCGCCTCAAAGAGCCATCAGACCACCACAGATGGGCCCAATAGGGCCGATACCGATTCGGAGTCGCGGAGAACCTAACGGGTAACCGGGGCTCCGGCTCGACGTGCAGGAGAAGGAACGGGGTGGTTTTTAGTCAGTAAATAAAATAAATAAATAAAAAGAGTCTGACACTCCCTTCCGCCTCACCCAGGAGGGAGCAGTCATTCGATCATTTTCCCCCCTTAAAAAAAATACCGCAGGCATTTTCTCCCAGTCTGACCTTTGGGAGATGCAGGTAATGATGTGATATTTTTAACATTTACAAAAAATCGAGGTCGAAAATAGTTTGTTCTTTCTCGCATTAGCCATCACTTTAAATACAGGTAACAAAACCTTAAAAGTAAATAAGTACTATAAGCAGATTGTAGAAAAACTGTACTTACATATATGTAGAAGTAACTGGACGATACCTTTCGTCGGCCAGCGCCTAAAAGCTTCGTCGGCTTTCATTATAAACCCCTTTAAAACTAAAAGCCTTTTCATATGTGTTCCTGTTTACCTATTTATACCAGGTAAATGTATATAGACTGCTTCGTTGGCCGGGCAAGGGGTCTCGGGTTCGATTCCCGAATCGGGCTAAGAACTACTAGGTTTTAAAAAAAATCTCAGTAGTAGCACTGAGTCTGGAAATGTGACAAGAACTTGGCAATCGGCTCACCCACTATTACATGGGACTCATAACATAAAATTGTGAAAAGTGGGTGTTACATTGTACAGTGGCAATAAGTGGCGTAATGTGCACCTCTGCCTACCACTTTGAGGATACAAAGCGTGTTGTTATGTTATGTAAATGTATACTATACTTTCTTTTTACTATTTGTATGTAGGTTCTTATCTCTTAGGTACCTACTGATTGCGGAGAATGTGAAATTATTCTTCTTCATAATCGTTACACTTGGCGTTCCAGTACTTAGGTACTAAACGTGGGACCCACGGAATATAGAATACAATGGAAGTAGCTTGAAGTGGGACCCAATTTTTTAGTATGGTTACTAAAATACCGATCTTGTCTAATCTAAGGTGTTAATTTTTGATGTAAGGAGGTTTGTTACAGTTTTGGCGGTTACACTTTATTAAGAAGTCGATTAATGATTAGCTAGCGAGCTGCAATATTGAATGTTCTGACCTCTATAGTTTTGATATTTTTGTATTCAAGGTCAATGACATGAAACAATAAATAAATTTAACTTAATACATCTTTTGTTAGCTTTTGCTAGACAAACACGTGTTTCTTTTTTTAATTAAATTAGTTACGGTATATAAGGTTGAATTTTGGTATTGTTCATATTTCCTTATAGTTAGAAAATACGTGCCATACGTATAATTATACAATGTGTATTTATTAAAATTTTATGTTAATGAAAATTATTATATATTGTAATTAATGGTCGATGCACTGATATGGATAAATAATTTAAAACAAACACATAATATAATATCACGCCTTTTTGTCAACGAAGGGTGGTAAAATAATCGAAGAATGGCATTATAAGAATAATTCTATTGTACAATATAACACCCATTTTTCACTATTTATGTTATGAGTCCCATGTAATAGGGGGTGAGCCTATTGACAAATACCGGGCACAATTCCAGACTCCGTGCTACTACTGAGATTTTTTTTAAAAACCTAGTAAACTGATACGACCTTCAAATCTTCAAGAAAAGAGCGTATTCTTTTTTAAAAGGCCGGTAACGCACCTGTGACTCCTCTGGTGTTGCGGATGTCCATGGGCGACGCTGATCGCTTACCATCAGGTGATCCGTCTGCTCGTTTGCCTCCTATTCCATAAAAAAAAAAAATTACTTTGCGACCCGGAAATCGAACCCGCGACCTCTTGCCCGGCACTTGCAACCACTCTGCCGACGAAGCAAAAAACACAAATAACTGGTTTTATAAGTATTCTTTTTTGGAATATTGCTGTCATGGTAAATAATGAATTTTGACGAATACCTTATTAGTTACACTGCCAATTTATTTACTTAATTAATTCGCATTTATTGTTATTGTACTTGCTTATCCGTTAGCAGCTAACAAAGAATTTTGAAAAATACTTAATTTTTTATATATCTTCTTACATCGAAGACTTTGTGAGGAGATAGACAAAATTAACGTTTTTAAATCAGGTGTTTTTTTATCCCGTGTATTTAAATAGGTATAAAACGTGTCTATTACCAATTTACATGTCGCGGAGAACCTAACGGGCAACC
Organism: Spodoptera littoralis; assembly: GCA_902850265.1. Classification (NCBI taxonomy): domain Eukaryota; kingdom Metazoa; phylum Arthropoda; class Insecta; order Lepidoptera; family Noctuidae; genus Spodoptera; species Spodoptera littoralis. Next base: position 10,428,705 of record LR824542.2, read on the forward strand.
AGGGCTCCAGCTCGACGTGCAGGAGAAGGAACGGGGTGGTTTTTAGTCAGTAAGAGTCTGACACTCCCTCCCGCCTCACCCAGGCGAGAGCAGTCATTTGATGATTTTCCCCCCTTAAAAAAATTACCAATTTACATAAAACTAGCTGTTACCCGCGACTTCGTCCGCGTATAATAATGAGTTTTGGCAGAATTTTGATTTTTTAATTTTATTAGTCTTTTTCAAGGTTGCCTCGTTGGCTGAGTGGAATGGGCAATGTATTACTGGGTTTTGAAAAAAAAATCAGTAGCACGGAGTCTGGAATTGTGCCCGGTATATGGCAATAGGCTCACCCCCTATTACATGTGGGACTCTTACCATAAATAGTGAAAAGTGGGTGTTATATTGTACAGCGGCATTAACTGTCGTAATGTGCACCTCTGCCTACCCCTTCGGGGATAAAATACATGATGGGTCATGAATATGAGCCTCTAGCATGGCTTGAAACTAGTCGAGTTCCTCGTCAAATTATTACGTGAGTAAGCTGAAAACATAATAATTTATTTAGTATGTCTCACGAAAGTTACAATACAAATAAAACAAGGTAATTACTAAATAATGTATGATTTAAAGAGGCATTTTTTTCCATTAGGTAGGTTAAATAAACACTTCATGACCAATAGAAATTTCATAACAATAATTTTATTGAAAAATCGTGCTATGACGTGTTTAGGTACCAACTTTAATTATTTACTTTATACATTATAGTCAGCATGTTTTCTTGTTTAATTGTTCGAAAACGTTTTCAATTGATAATGAATAATTAGTTGTGTGGCGAAGTTAATAAATACGGCAGATGTTTTGTGAACTACATACAGTACAACTGTTATGTTGGTGTTCATCGGTTTATTGGTTTTAAGTTACGTTGGGGGAATATTCTCCAGTGTAAAACCGCCACCATGTGACAATTCAGGTAGGATTATCACTTATAGAAACAAATATATTTTGTAATAAGAAACGATCGAAAAATCTCATTTTAATCCTAATATTTGGACAACAAAACTGAACATAAGGAGTGATACCACGGCCTCACAGAAAACCGACGTGAAGCAATGCTTGCGTTGTGTTTCGTCGTGTGAGTAAGGTTACCGGAGGCCCAATTACCTTCCCCTATCTCCCCAATCCCTGAATCCCCAACGATCCTCAAACTTTTAATTCCCAAAAGGCCGGTATCGCACTTGTAACGCCTCTGGTGTTCCAGGTGTCCATGGGCGACGCCGATTGCTTACCATCAGGTGATCCGTCTGCTCGTTTACCGGCTTATGCCATAAAAAAAACATTAAAGTTATGGATTGAGTTTTGTAATCTCCAATCCTCCGTCAAGCGTTATTATTGCAGAGTATGGATTATGGTGGACAGTGGACGTTTATGAACTATCTATGTTGTCGTTGTTGTTTGAAAGTCTTAAATTTATTGCCAAAGATTACCTCATTGTTTTTAATATTAAACTGTCAAACACCGCGAGGACACCGGTGACCGCAACCTATAGTTCTTTAATTGTGTCTATAATGAAGGTACTCAAAGGGAAATGAATTTAAGTTCTATTAAAAAGAATATGTACTGTATGACTGAGTTGTATTATCGCAGGATTAGCTATCGTAACTATGTTCTAGTTCGAAGTAATTTAAATACAAATTACTTAAGATACGTTAATTTCGTCTTACTCCACCATAGACGGATAGACGATTACAAAATTTCAAACATTGTTCAAGTAAGTACCTAGGTTATTAAACAGAAATCTTGCAATGCATAGATAGTTTAGATCACAAATCTAGCAGATGCTTTTTCTATTTCCATATTTATTGGACTGCCTCATTGGCCGTGTGGTCGCAAGTGCGTCTGCCGGGCAAAGGACCTTGAGTTCGATTCCCAGGTCGGGCAAAGTATTACTGGGTTTTTAAAAAAAAATCTCAGTAGTATCACGGAGTATGGAATTATGCCCGGTATATAGCAATAGGCTCACCCCCTATCACATGGGACTCGTAACATAAATAGTGAAAAGTGGGTGTTATATTGTACAGTGGCATAATGTGCACCTCTGCCTACCCCTTCGGGGATAAAAGGCGCGTGTTATGTTATATTTATTAGACTCGAAAACTGCAGAGAAAATTCATAAACATTGTACTTATTAAACTTTTTTTTTAGAACCTCTATGTCCACCGAATCAATACTACACCCAAAATGATACAAACTGCATCAAGACATGTTCTGATAGATTCAAGTCGTGCTCCGATTCTTGCGAACCATTTACTGGATGCGTTTGCGATCATGGTTCCGTGAGACTGTATGATGATAGAACTGGACCGTGCGTTCCCAAATTTGTTTGTCGTAAGTTATCTATATATTTTATTTATCTATATATACATATATATGAAAGAAAGTCGTGTTAGTTACACCACTTATAACTCAAGAACGGCAGAATAGATTTGGCTGAAAATTGGTGGGGAGGTAGCTTAGAGCGAGGAGACCGACATAGGATACTTTTTAACCAATTTTTTTTACGATTACGCGTACGAAGTCGCGGGCAGAAGCTAGTATAGTATAGATGCATCAAAGTGATTTGATTTATTTTTCTGTGAGTACTGTAAGTGCACTTGTCGTGGTGACCGACCGCTTCCCATGTATGAGGGTGCGGCTTCGAGACCTATCAACGGCAAGTCCCAATGTGACTTTTTCCGAGTTATATGTAAGTACTTTCTAATATTATCTAGACACTACTGACAAATGGTACTGACAAATTTCTAATAATAAGTTTGTGATCGCCGACCCGCATTGAGCAAGCGTGGTGATTAATGCTCAAACCTTCTCCATGTGACAAGGTTTTGCTCAGCAGTGCATTTATAGGCTGTATATGATGATGATGATGTTAATGAGTGCTGTAAGAGCCTATTATAGCATTACATATTGTAGGTATAGATATCACGCAGCATAAATCTGAACCTCTTAAGTCGCTGGCCACGTTAGTGCGGCGCGTCTTGCGTTTGCGATGAGTGGAAAAACAATCATGCATGCTTATATGTATGTGGCAAACGTATCCTATGTATAGAAGTCCTAAAATGCAGCAATGGACTGTCCAGGCTGTTAATGATGATGATAATGATGATGATGACAATATTTTGTTGGTTAACGGTTGACTAATCTATTTTTATGTTTATTTGATACTTTTTCCTGGAATTCTGTCTAGACCTTATAATTCTTTCTTTTGTTACAATTTGTATAAGCCCTTTGTTGTAGGTACAAAGATCGTTTCATCCTTCAAGGTTTTTAACCAAATTTTATAGTTTCTTTGTGTTATTAGAACGCTCTTTATATTGATAGAATATTATAAAATTCATTGTTCAAACATTTGTTTAAAGATCACTTGTAATTTTAGTGAGAAATATTTTCGGAAAATATTGCCTTACAAAACCAGTGGCACTAGTGTAGAAGAATTTCGACAACAAATTACTTTTTCAAGAGGAGACTTGTCTAAGTCCAAAAGGAACGTTTAATTTGGAATCATTTAAAAAAAATACCCCAAAGAAGCCAATAAGACTGACCAAGAACTATTTAATAAATTAGTTATAATTTCTTTTAGACATGTTCGATCGTCCTTTGTGTCCAAAACATCAGTACTACACGGAAAATGACCCACAATGCATTCGAACTTGTGCGAATAGTTTCGTGGCACCTTCGGATTCCTGCAAGCCACACACTGGCTGTGTATGCCATGAAGGTCGAGTGAGGCTGAACGATGATGCTACTGGCCCTTGTGTTCGGGAATCTACATGTTGTAAGTATAGCTAAAGATTTTATTTCAAATCTAGCTTATTTACGCAGTTTTGTACGTGGAAATGTCTGTATCCTTCTCCATACGTCCGAGATACTTCAGAGATATTCAAATTAAGAAAATTAGTTAATAAAATAATTAGTTGAGATACAGCGTAGAGAGGTTACAAACAAATATAGAAAATACCCTTTGTTGGAAGAATTGGGAAAACCATAGCCGTGACTTTGTTTCCGACAAAATTTTGAAGTAGGTAATAGTTATTTTTGCTGTGATGGAAGGTAAACCACTGTTTTTTTCATTCGTCATAGTTCAGTCATGCTTGAACATATCTTTTTTTATGAAACAACCCACACTTAATATCTTTAGAGTTTGTTTTAATTAGGTGAATTAGAACAGATTTTTTTGTGTAAGGCTGTGAAATGTGAGAATCATGGCGTGTCAATTGTTGCCTAGTGGATACGAGGCCTTACTGATACATTACGGAACTATTCATTTACGTATATCTACAATACATACAATCCTCATGAATATGTTAAGTACACAGCTGTTTGATACATAATTGTATTAAAAATCTTTTCTACAAAACAATTGGGTTCTCGAACTGTATTTCATATGTATTATTATAATACTGTTTCATATTTATTATGCAAATATTTAACCAGTTTACATGATGTAAAAAAACTTTGATTTTACAGTCAGTAGGTAAGCACGTCAAGCTACCCTGATTTGTCAAATACTATTAATAATTTAAACTTTATAGTTTTCGGAATAAGGTTGAAAAATAACTTCATGTGCTGCCATTTGAACGTCACCAAACGATCACGTTTTCGTGGTTTATAGATACAAGTAATAACTACACGTGTATGAAGTACTTATTTGTTTAATCATTATAGACATTTATTAAAGTTAGGTATTTTATACACGTGTGAATTAGTTGTGGTAATGTTTTTGGTCCACTGGAAGTAATTGCTAAATTGGTACTTCCGTACTTAATATAAAAGCTATATTTGATCAAACCGAAATCTTGGGAGCTGCGCATTGCAACCAAATGCATTCTTAAGAAACGATGCTTAACAACTACTGGCATTAAAATTAAATTAAATTGTATCTACTGTAGATCCTGGCTTACAGGAGTTGCAGCGGTTTTGGGAGGTTGTGGCGGGATTGTCCCATAAAAAAGTACGATACTTATATTCTGTTTTAGTTATAATATTTCGTATCCAACAATCGTACATGTCATTGCTCAACACCAAAATATACCTTTAAACGAGCAATTCTTGTATACTCAGCGATTTCGGAAACACCTCCGTCGATTTTCTTAAAATTTTGTATTTGGGGCGTTAAACCGATGTAGCTTGGTTTCAAACCTCGGTCCGAATGTTTATTTTATGTTTTCTGTTTTCTATTATATCTTTTTTGTTGTTCATTTTATTTTTTTTCTATTTTTTTCTACATTTTTTTTTCTAAAAAATGATGTAGTGACAGAGACACCGAGCGAAGCTCGGTCATCCTTACTTAATAAAAACATGTATTGACATCACCTATGTGATTACTATCCCTGGCGTGACTAATTAAATTACTCTTTGGTTTAATATTCGCGTTTTTGTTTAACAGAATTTATGACCATTCGTGACACATGTTTTTAAAGACCTTATTTTTATCTAAATTAATTTTGCATGTTGTCTGTTTGCACAAACTGCAGTATTCGTATTTATTTTATTTAAACTCATTAAATGCAACATGCAATGATAACGGTATTATGTTGCCTTGAAACAGCGATCGGTTCCAATGACTAAAAAATTAAAATAAACTGTTTGGGTGTGGCGTTGACCTTTTAACATAATCAACAGTATACAAATTATCTGCTCACTTAAACAAAATTAGTATTTTTAATAATTTAATGATTCCGATGACTTCACCATTTTTTTTGGCATAAGCCGGTAAACGAGCAGACGGATCACCTGATGGTAAGCAATCGGCGTCGCCCATGGACATCTGGAACCCCAGAGGCGTTACAAGTGCGTTATCGGCCTTTTGGGGATTAGAAGTTTGAGGATCGTTGGGGATTCACGAATTGGGGAGATTGGGGAAGGGGACGGTAATTGGGCCTCCGGTAACCTCACTCACACGACGAAACACAACGCAAGCGTTGCTTCACGTCGGTTTTCTGTGAGGCCGTGGTATCACTTCGGTCGAGCCGGCCCATTCGTGCCGAAGCATGTCTTTCCCACACTCCCACTCCATGTCAAACAATAATCTACGACATAAGACTTTAGTATCAAATTTGTTTCAGCATTAATGTTATGCAAAGATCCCAATGCGGTGTACAAGACTTGTCCAGACCCTTGTCCAGAGACCTGTGAGACGCCGAAACCAGAAGTATGTACGAAGGCTTGTGTCAAAAATGGCTGCGAATGCCGACATGGATATGTACGAGACAAGATTAATGGAATATGTATTAAACGCAAACATTGTCCTGGTAAGGAAGTTTTATTTTCGTCAAAATGAAAGGGTTTTGAGATAGATGTCATAACATTACCCTTCTTAATGTCCAAAGGGGTGCACAAGGTAACACTTATACAATGTAAGGCCCACATTTACAGCTGTATTACGAGCTCCACATTATAGGTAGGTGAGTCTTACTGAGAAGTCAGAAAAACCAACCGGAAATCGAACTCGAGACCAATAATTCATTTTAAAGAGAAATGTGTCTAATTACTCGAAAAGTGAAGTCATTTTTTAATTGTTACGTAACAATAAAAAAATTATTCTACTTTTTTGCAGTAAATAAATGCAGCGACCCACATGCAGTTTACAGGGAATGCCCCAATCCGTGTCCATTAACATGTGACCAGCCTAATCCCAGACCATGTGCAGCGATGTGTTTGAGGGAGGGATGCGAATGTGCTTCAGGATATGTTCTGGACACTGAGAAAGGCAAATGTGTCAAGTTGGAACATTGTCCAGGTATACTACTGTTGAATAAAAGTATATTAGAAACTGCACAGTAGAATGGTACAAATACTTTTAAATTTTTAAATTATTGTGTGGTTGTATAATTGAGGCTTCTTTCTCTTCTTGGTCTTCAAGGCTTGATTTCAATCTGTACGTTGATATTTAAGAAATAGTTATAATTAAACGATGCTGATCAGTTTTGTAATGCAATGTTTAGAGGTTCAGCAATATTATAGCCATTAATCAAGCTCCAAAAGCATCAATATCTGTACAGATATATAAAATTGGAATTGTTTGTAATAATAAAATAACCGCTTTTTACTACATGCATATTTAATTTTGTCTGTTTGTACTGGCCAACCTCTTGAAATGGCAGGACCAATTTTGACGGGACTTTTACTGGCAGGTAGCGGATGTACATAGTAATAACATAAGCAATTTTTATTTTGGAAAATTGTAACAAAATAACGAAGAAATGGCGGGCAACAGCTAGTATATAATAGAATTGAAAACACTGAGAGTGGAATTATATTAGGGACATTTGTAATTGATTTTGCCAACCAAATGTTTGGATTGTAACTGATATTTGTTTTATTACAGAACCAGAATGCCCCAAACATGCTCACTATGTTATTAACGATAACAGTTGTCCAAAGACGTGTGGCAATCGTCAGCTATCTACTACAGACGTAGCTGGTGCCTGTGCACCATTCACAGGATGTATCTGTGACGCTGGTTATGTCAAAAAGTATGACAACAATACGGGACCTTGCATCCGTGAAAGCAAATGCCGTAAGAATATTTTTCGATTTTTAATTTACATGCCATTTTTTTTTCTTCTCCTCTTGTAATATCTTCGGATTCACTTCGTTGCGGGAATCAAGACAGTTACTCATGTCCCTGGGACGCGCCGGACTTCAGTGTTCCGGTGTTTTCATGGTTGTATCTACTGTAGATCCTGGCTTACAGGAGTTGCAGCGGTTTTGGGAGGTTGTGGCGGGCTTGTCCCATTAAAAAATGTCAATTTTCCAAATTGTGTTTCTATCAGTATATTACGCAGATGATCAGTCAGTACCTTAATGGAACATCATATGATACCCACTCATTTTATGACAATAAACTTTCCTCTATTCAATCAGACTCAGATTCAATCAGTCCGATTATCGGACAGAACATAAAATTCCATACTGTATTCCAAAACTCAAATCGTTGACGTCATTCACAAAGCCGCAAGCTTAAAGTGGAACTACGCTAGTCATATCTACCGCATGTCCGATAAGCGGTGGTTAAAACTCACTACTGAGTGCAACCCATTCAACGTCAATAGACATCGCGGTAGGCCGAGAAGGAGATGGCGGGATGAACTTGATGCCTGTGAAAAAGATTGGCCACAGTAAGCTGACGCTGAGCGTTCAGCGTCAACCGGCCTTTGCCCTGCAGTAGGACGGCCATGGTTAAAAATAAAAATATTAAAATATAATCAGACTCATAATAATAGTCAACTTAATATTACCAGGCATTCGTGAAGTAAAAGACAATTTCTATTTTTTAGCCCCGATTCCAACTACGTGTGGAACTAATGAAGTGGCAACTAGTTGTAGAGCTGCTTGTCCACCACAAACTTGTGAGAGTATTTACACTACTTACTTTTGCCCACTAGCCGAGTGTGAACCTGGATGTAACTGCATTGACGGATATCTCAGAAACTCTGAAGGTGTCTGTGTACCTTCTGAGCAATGTAACACTAACAATGGTACGTATTTGCCTTTTTTTGTGTCTATTGTTGTTAATTTTTCAACCATCAGTGCTATGAACCTCTTTTCACTCATTGGTCTTTACAAAAATATTATGTTTATCAATTTTATCTGTGTAATTTGACAATGACTGTCAGCCATAGCGATATTTATTTACTCGTATTAAAATCTAGTCTGCAATAATATTATTATGTTTATCGATTGATTTCAGTATACAACCATAATGGTAATTAGGTTTCTAAATTTCATGTCAAATAACTAAGCTAGTAAGTCGAGTATAGCTGTCTCCTACCCGTTAGAGTAATTATTGTACATTTCATGTAAACATTCTTGAGTTTCATTCTATTCCTATCTTATTTCAATTCATTGGGGATTGATCAGAAATCTCTTCTTTTGTAGTCCATCTCTTCTTTGGTCTTCTTTCTGTTACGTTTCTCATTTACATAGTTCACTGACCAAACAACTTATCTTTGTCAGCTCCTGTATGTGGACCAAATGAAGAGTCATCAGACTGCGCAATCCTATGTCCCCCTCAGTCTTGTGACAGCTTGTACGTCGACTACTTATGTGCACAGATGGAATGTAGACCTGGATGCAATTGTGTAAAGGGCTATCTTAGGAACAGTGAAGGCATTTGTATTCCGAGTGAAGAATGTTCTACAAGTTGGTTTTCTCAATATTTTTCCTTATTTGCATAGGTGTCATATAAATGATTATCGTCATTGAATCGATATTAAAAATTTTTATCCTTAAAAATTACTTCTTAAAATGACAATGCCAATACTGGAAACTTACCGCTATAGATATACATACATACATACATACATTAAGAGGGTTTAAGAGTGCACAGGTTTGTATCTATACATTTAACATCGTCTATTAACGACACAATACGTATGAAACGCTTTGCCCCATTGGCAATGATGCATTCCATTCTTAACAAAACAAAGGTATGCCACAGGGTTCTATTATAGGACCGATATAATTTATTCGGTTTACAATTTGTAGGATGCAGAGGTGACGCCAATGCTACGGCGACACCATGTGGAAGTGCTTGTCGACCGACTTGTGCAGACCCAGATAGAGCAAATCGAGCTTGTATTCTTCTTTGTCTTATAAATGGATGCGAATGTAAACAAGGATATATTTTGTCTGAAAATGGTGTTTGCATAGATCCAAAAGATTGTCCCGGTGAGTCAACTTTGCAACTAAATAATTTGAAACAATGGATAATTCTACAATTAATAAACCTTACCGATTCGTTATTTGAGAAACAATGTTGTTAAAATTGTCGCTGTAATTTTTAAACATATTACTTTGGTATTGTTTTCTTAACAATAAGTGTAAATTTAATTTCATTTATACATCTTTAGGTGGAGCTCCAGTTTGTGGAACTAATCAAACATATGCTAGTTGTAAAGTGGGCTGTCCTACTGAATACTGTCCCAGAGACGATAGTCGAGCTATGATAGCTTGTTCTATCGCATATCCCTGTCCTGGCGGGTGTGCTTGTAGTCCAGGTTATTTGTACGAGAGTTATGAAAACCCTCAGTGTATCTTAGCATCAGATTGTCGTAAGTAATTTTGTAATTATTTAAAACTTTAATATCATAGAAATAAGGTCGTTGTAGGCATCATTGAAATCTGATTGGTTGCATAAGAGCTTGTTTAAAACTATAACAACATTTTGAATCAATCTTTTTACTTTGGTTACATGTACCTAACCAGTTTCATTTTATTTTTTAACATACATTTTTAAAGACGAATAAAGGACAAAAAATTCAAATGTAGTTACGTTATTTTTAATTTAGCTGAAGTTGAGTGCACAAGACCAAATGAAGTTTGGGAACGAAACCCGACAACCTGTTTCCAGGAACGATGTGATGAAAGAGAGAGGGAGTGTGTTGATCCATACCCAGTTCCACCAAGATGTGTGTGTGAAAAGGGGTATTATAGGAACGAGAGTGATATTTGTGTTCCTGCTTCAGAATGCCGTAAGTACTTTTTTGTAAACTTGGCAATTTCCATCTCATGCGTATCAAGCCAACATAAAACACATAAACATAAACATAACATCACGCCTTTTATCCCCGAAGGGGTAGGCAGAGGTGCACATTATGCCACTGTACAATGTAACACCCACTTTTCACTATTTATGTTATGAGTCCCATGTATTAGGGGGTGAGCCTATTGCCATATACCGGGCACAATTCCAGACTCCGTGCTACTACTGAGAATTTTTTAAAAGCCCAGTAATACTTTGCCCGACCCGGGAATCGAACCCGAGACCCCTTGCCCGGCAGTCGCACTTACGACCACTCGGTCAACGAGGCAGTCAACATAAAACTAGTAGCTTAATAGAAGGTGTTACTGAAACGACTAAAAAATCTGTTGTAAGTAATTTTAATTTAGAATCGTTACTTGAATCTGACGCTTAATTCGAATTACAGCATCATTAGGATGTAAAGGTGACTTCAATGCAACTTTAAGACAGTGTCCAACGCCATGCCCGGCTACCTGTGCTGATCCAAATGCTGGAAATAGACCTTGTATTGAGATATGCCTTCCAGAAGACTGCCAATGTAATCCGGGTTATGTTCAGAATGAAGACGGAAAATGTATTAAACCTGAAGATTGTCCAGGTCAGACAAAATATAGCTATAGTTTAGCTAAATCATATTTAGTTACATCCGCAAGTAGACCAACCTGGGGCATATTCTTGAATCCAATTCCGATCGTTCGACATTGGTATTGTGAAATTTCGTACTCTTGAGTTTTTAACACTAGCGCCCATTGCATACATATTGCGTGGATATTTAATGAACTAAACTGTATTGAGTTTGGTTTTACATTCCGTACTCTGAATGCTATTTGAACAGCTATGATAGGGGTTGTATAATTTTGACATTAAATATTTATTGAGATTTTAATTGATTGAAATTGCATTGACATTGAGATTGGTTTCAAGAATAAGCACGCTGCTCTTAAATGTCAAGCTATATTGGGTATCATTTCAGCGAATTTATAAATTTACCCAGCTTAGATCATAGAGAATCAATTATTTATATTTTAATTTCTCTTTTAGCGACTGAAACTTGCAATGGGGATCCTAACGCAATGTACTCCGACTGTCCCAGTCCTTGTCAAGCCACTTGTGATAACCCAGATACTAACCAGCCCTGTGTAAGAAAATGTCTATCAAGTGGTTGTGTATGCAAACCTGGATTTATTCGAAAAGAAAAGAACGGAAAATGTATCGAACAGTCGAGTTGTCCAGGTATTTTAAAACTATTCGATATCCATTATAGACGAAATTTTTGCTGCTCCTTTTTAGATGCATAGGCCAATTTGAAGTCGATATCAACTTTAAGTGATTTCCATCCATCCAACATGAACAAGATAATGATTAAAAGAAAAGTAATTTTTTGAAATGATTGCTATCATACAGTAAGTAAAATATTTGTGAACACTGAATCAATAATAATCATATTTTTGCAGTGGATTATGGATGCAATGGTGATAGAAATGCAACAGAAACTGAATGTGGGAGCGGATGTCCAACGACGTGTGAGAATCGATTTAGAAAAAATAGGATTGTCTGTCCAGCTGTATGTCGACCTGGCTGCTCATGTAAACCAGGATACATTCTTACTGATGCAGGAGGAGTTTGCGTTAAACCTAATGATTGTCCAGGTATAAAGTTAAACAAAGTATAAAATTAAATAATGTCTTGTATTTATTTTGGATTTGTGCTGTTGACAGCACTTATTTGAAATTGAAGTAAACTGATATTGTAGTCTAAAAACCTTCATAATACTTCATTCAGCTCAATGATCGGATCCTTTAAGCCTCCCATCATTGTTTCATATATAACATCACTAGCTTTTACCCGCGGCTTCGCTCGCGTCACAAAAGGATAAAAAGTAGCCTATGGGACATATACCAATACATACAGCGCCATCTATACCAATACTTTTGTTTTCTCTCGGAAATATCAATTTTTTTCGGGATAAAAAGTACCCTATTATTTAATCCAGACTACTAACTTTACGTCTGCAAAAAATCAATGCAATCGGTTTAGTAGTAACGGCGTGAAGTCGGAACAAACAAACAAAGTCACTTTCCGATTTATTAGTAAGGATTGATTGTTTCAAGAATAAGCACCCTGCTCTTAAATGTCAAGCTGTATTGGGTGTCATTTCAGCAAATTTATAAATTTACCCAGCTCAGATTTTGGTTTTGAATAAAACAATGTCCTAAGTACATAAAATTATATATAATTACTTGGCTGAATCCATTCTTTATATTTTAATTTTTCTTTTAGCGACTGAAAGTTGCAATGGGGATCCTAACGCAATGTACTCCGACTGTCCCAGTCCTTGTCAAGCCACTTGTGATAACCCAGATACTAACCAGCCCTGTGTAAGAAAATGTCTACCAAGTGGTTGTGTATGCAAACCTGGATTTATTCGAAAAGAAAAGAACGGAAAATGTATCGAACAATCGAGTTGTCCAGGTATTTTAAGATTATTCAATATCCATTATGGACGAAATTTTTGCTGCTCCTTTTTAGACACATAGGCCAACTTGAAGTCGATATCAACTTTAAGTGATTTTCATCTATTTAACATGAACAAGTTAATGATTAAAATAATAGTACTTTTTTGAAATGATTACTATCATACAGTAAGTAAAATATTTGTGTTTTTTGCAGTGGATTATGGATGCAATGGTGATAGAAATGCAACAGAAACTGAATGTGGCAGTGGATGTCCAACGACGTGTGTGAATCGATTTAGAAAAAATAGGATTGTCTGTCCAGCTGTATGTCGATCTGGCTGTTCATGTAAACCAGGATACATTCTTACTGATGTAGGAGGAGTTTGCGTTAAGCCTAAGGATTGTCCAGGTATAAAGTTAAACAAAGTATAAAAAAATTAAGTCATGCCTTGTATTTATTTTGGATTTATGCTATTGACAGAAATGATTTGAAATTGAAGTAAACTGATATTGTAGTCTAAAACCTCCATAATATTCAATTCAGCTCAATGATTGGATCCTTATTAATTCGCACACTAATAGCCTTTCATCACTATTTGATATATAACATCATTGATTATTTTCTTCAGTTCCAGAACCTGTAGGTTGCAATGGTGATCCAAACGCAGTATCCAGCGATTGTCCAAGTGCCTGTGAACCGACCTGTGACAATCCCGACTCTAGCCAACCATGTATTTTGATGTGCATGCCTAAAGGATGTGTCTGTAAAAAAGGCTTTGTTCGTGGAAGTGACGGAAAATGTGTGAAAGTGGAAGAATGTCCAGGTATTAATTCAGATGAACAATGCATTTTTTTAAACGATGTGGTCTTGTTTGTATATATATGCCTAAAAAAGAATAGCAAAACATTTTTAAATTAAAGAGTGTCTGAAAAACTGTCAAACACCAAGCGGTCACCGGTGACCGCAACCTATTGTTCTTTAATTGTGTTTATAAATACGGTACTCGACGAGTTAACGAATCATGAATTGAAATTATTTTATCAGTTGGATGCGGTGGTGATCGTAACGCGACATCAAGGGATTGTCCAAGTCCATGCCCCTTAACTTGCGCTGATCAGAACAGAAATAAACCTTGTCCAGCTATCTGTCTACCTAGAGGCTGCGATTGCAATGAAGGTTATGTACTGACCGAAGTTGGCGGAAAATGTATAAAGCCTGAAGATTGTCCAGGTAAACAGTATTCAGAGTTTTCTTAGAAAATTGGTCATAAGTATGCCGAATCTGGACAAATCTTTAATGATTGAGAATGACTGAAATTAGAATTAGGACAAGTTGGTAATCCATGACTTTAGCATTAATGTCATCGCAATTTTTAAATTGGTGGTTAGTTGCTTTTATAACGATAGATTTTCTTTTACTTATAGCTGAGCCTCAATGCAATGGAGATCGCAATGCAACGTTCAAGGAGTGCCCAAGCGCATGTCAAGCTACTTGTGACAATCCTGACTCTGATCAACCATGTATAGACGTGTGTAATCCAGATGGTTGTGTGTGCAAGCAAGGATATCTTCGGATCGAAGAAGATGGTGAATGTGTTCAGCCGGGTGACTGTCCAGGTGAGAATCATATTATGTTTTTATAGGATACTTTACATAAAATTACCATAGATATTGTTGATTTTAGTTAGGTATTTGGTTTTTATGCTATTCGGGGAAATTATTTGTGTGTCTGCTTTACAACTGACTTTATCTGGTATCAAGAAATGATTATGTTTGGTCTTTGAGCAATCACACAAATCCTCTGAATATAACTGGGTTTAATAATTTTCAGTAGATGCCTGTTTTGTTATTTGGTTTCTGCATATTTTATATCTTTTTTTACAGGAGGATCACCAACATGTGGTGCCAACGAAACCTATGTATACTGTAAAGTGGGTTGTCCAACTAACTATTGTCCTACCGATGACAGTCGGGCTATTGTCGCATGTGACCCTATTTTCCCTTGCCCAGGAGGTTGTTCTTGCAAACAAGGCTATTTGTTGCGTAGTAGTGATGATGAGACGTGTATCAAGTCTTCTGAATGTCGTAAGATGCTTTTGATTATTAGAAATAGTATTTTAACGTGCGTGTTTGGTCGCTACCAAGAATGTTTCGCCGATACATAAAAAAAAAATTTGAAAATAATTAATTGCAATGATTGAAATCAGGACGAGTTAAATTTTTTTTTGGAATTTCAATGAAAATTGAGATCTTTTAGTCAAAACATTACGTATTTTCAGCTCCAGTTGAATGTACAAGACCTAATGAGGTATGGGAACCTAATCCTATAAGCTGTTCTTCTGAGCGATGTGAAGATAGAGGTATACCATGCGACTTCCCATACCCTGTTCCACCAAGATGTGTCTGCATGGACGGGTTCTATAGAAACGGAGATGATGTTTGTGTACTTGAATCTGAATGTCGTAAGTATTCCGAAAGAGATTCTGAACTGAGTCTTTTAAAATTAATGTGCTATGTGTCTGTAATATGTCTATTTTGGATATGGATCATTAATATATACGTATAAGTTTTTATAAACCTCTTTTTTGAAGTCGTTTAATATCAATACCATAACCATCTCCTAAGTGTAACAAACACTTTTGTGAAAACTACATCAAAATCGGTTAAACCAATCGCGAGATAATCGCGCACAAACATACATACAGGTCAAATTAAAAAAAAAAAACTACTATTTTTTGAAAGGTTTACTTACATATATTCCGTATTATGGTAATATTTCAGCCAAGACAGCCTGCAAAGGTGATGCGAATGCTACATATTCGGAATGTCCCAGTCCTTGTCAGCCTACGTGTGATGACCCCGACACTGGAGACGTTTGCATAACTGTATGTGATGACCCTGGATGCGTGTGCAACGATGACTTCATTTTGTCTGAACCTGGCGGTGTTTGCATTAGTCCTTACGATTGTCCAGGTTAGAATCACATTGTTATTCTTTTTATTTTTAAGGTATTTTAGGTATCGTTATCGTTATTAAGTAATGGTATGATTATTATTATTTCTTTCCGAGAATATTATAATTTTTTTTTTATCAAACAAAAAATAACAGTAGGTATCAAAATTGTGGCAGACAATATTGTAATTATGTTTAACACCTTAAATGCCATGAGGGTCACCGATGACTGGCGTTAGCGGAGGATTTACCTTCAACAGTTTTTTATTGGCAGTCAAAGTCTTAAAAACCAAATATACCATTGCTATATTTCTTTTAAATTTTACTTTAGGTGGATCTCCAAAATGTGGTGTAAACGAAACCTATGCCTCTTGCAAAGTGGGATGTCCCTCTGATTATTGTCCAAAAGATGACAGCCTAGCTACTGTCATATGTGACCCTGCATTCCCATGTCCTGGTGGTTGTGTATGCAAAAGAGGTTATATAAGGCTCAGCGAAGAAGACAATAGATGCGTCTTGTCTTCTGAATGTCGTAAGTTCTTTGTTTTTTTTTAATTTTGATTTGATATATTTTTTTAATCGTTTAAAAAAACGTTGCCCCACACTAGGATTATCTCCTGTGTCGTGGGTGCGCTTACAAACATACAAGTTTACATACATAATGACACCCAGACCCGAAACAACAATTTGTGGATCACACAAAGTGTTGTTCCGTGCGGGAATCGAACCCGCGCCGCGACACGTTGCACGGCAGCCGCTTGCCCAGCCACCGCACCAACCGTGCAGTCAATATTGTTCTAAATGTACCTAGATGTTTTAACTTGAGAAGTCGTCGGTGCGAATGTCGATTTCGAAGTTGCAAGGCTACACCTTAGCGTGTGTCTACATCTGGTGAAAGCTCCTTAAACTCACCGTAAAAGTAATAACTGACAAAAAGTATTATACTTTATTTATATGCCATTCATTGCTTGTTAACTTCTTTTTACTCGTCTTAGATTATAACATACACATTTTTGACATTTTAGCACCCGTCGAATGTACCAGAGAAAATGAAGAATGGAATACCAACCCTCCAAGTTGTTCTGCCGATAGATGCGAGTATAAGGATGTACCATGTGACTTTCCCATACCTCTTCCACCGAAATGCACTTGCATTGAAGGATACTACAGAAATAACAACGATGTTTGTGTCCCAGAATCAGAATGCCGTAAGTGTATTCAATGTCTATATAATATTACTGCTTATGGTATGGTAGATAAAGTTTATTTCATAATGAAATTCTTATCTGGTTTTCTCTAAACAACCTAAAGTAGATTCAACTGAATTTTAGTACCTATTTTAAGTTACTCTGTCCATTTCCTTTCCTAGAGGTATTTTTATGGAGATAGGTAAATTGACCACAATATAGTATTCTTTTCACAATTTCTGAAACTATGTAGGTACATATTATTAAGATATCTTAATTATTCCAGCTACACAAACATGCAATGGTGATCAAAATGCAACATTTTCTGATTGTCCCAGTCCATGTAAACCAACTTGCGATAGCCCGGACTCTGATGTTATATGCATTGACATGTGTGATAATCCTGGTTGTGTGTGCAATGAAGGATTCCTTTTCACTGAACTCGGTGGCAGCTGTATTAATCCCTATGATTGTCCAGGTAAGATCCATATTAAGTAATTTGAATAAACTCTCCATAATTAGTCCTCTATACATGAGGGCGCGTATTCGAAACCTACCAACAGTAAGTACCAATGTGACTTTTTCCGAGACATATATACTTTTTTTTAATTATTTAGATACCACTGACAAACGGTGAAGGAAATCATCGTGAGAAAACCAGAGCTTATAATTTCTAATTATAAGTTTGAAATCGCCAACCCGGTTTGAACAAGCGTGGTGATAAATTCTTAAACCTTTTCCGTGTGACAAGAGACCTTTGGTCAGCAGTAGGCATTTATAGGCTGTTGATACATTTATGTATGACGTAATTTGTCCTCTACGCCAAATGTATTAACTACGTATGGCTCCCCGTGATTCTGAACTGGTTACTGATGGAAGTGGGAGGTCTGCCCACTATTTCTCATAACAGTTTTGCAGCTTACCACCTACCCCATACATTTCTGCACTACCCAAAGGATGACTGGCAGAGAATGCTGTTAGCATTAAGTCTTCCTTATGCAATTGTATAAAACTTAAATAAATAAAATAAAATATTGTTGATTTTCTAAACATATTCAACTTCTATTAGGGTTTTTTTGCTTGCATTGCCACTCTCCTGTATATATATAACGTCTTAGGTTTCCAATTTAAATGTCTCAAAAATTTATCTTGACTTTTAGGAGGATCTCCACAATGTCCTACAAACAAAACCTATACTAGTTGCAAGATTGATTGTCCAATGAGGTACTGCCCTACAGACGTGAATGAGACTCCAAGGATCTGTGATCCATTATGGCCGTGTCCTTCTGGCTGTGAATGTGTACCTGGATATTTGATGTTGAATTCTATTGATCAAACGTGTGTCTCAGCTTCTGACTGTCGTAAGTATTTACGCTATGTATCTTACAAACTATTTGCATACTCATCGTCATTATATCAGTCCTAAGACGTCTAACTACTCTACATAGGCGTTCTCCAATGACTTAAAGATCGATCAAAATATTTATGAAAGGATACTAAAGTTTTATGAAAGAATCCATAAAAAACCAATGCTGTGCATTTATATATTTAAAAAAATGTATTCGAATATCAAATTTCAAATTCAAAGCAATTGGTTTTTAAATTATTATGTTTTCGGCTTACTCACGTAATAATTTGACGAAGAACTCGACCAGTTTCAAGCCATTTCGCGACCCGCGACGCCTCGACTGTCGCGCTGCTACTCGACGAGAGTGCTGCTCATGAATATGAGCCTCTAGCATGGCTTGAAACTAGTCGATTTCCTTGTCAAATTATTACGTGAATAAGCCGAAAACATAATAATTTATTTAGTATGTCTCACGAAAGTTACAATACAAATTGGTTTTTAATAACAGCTCCCTTGGAATGCACCGGTGAAAACGAAGAGTGGAACCGAAGTCCTCCAGATTGTGACTTCGACAGCTGCGAGAATGTAAACAGCGCCTGTAATAGTATTCTCCCTGGCCGACCACGGTGCGCCTGTAAGGAAGGTTATTGCAAGAATCAGGACGGTGTGTGCGTACCTGTGCCAACCGAAGATTGCCGTAAGTGATTTTTGTATAGCTTATGTTGTTTTTTTTTTAATTTCAGTCAAAATTCAACTGTTGGTAACAGAAGTTTGAGTCGAATTGGAATTTAGATTAATTGTTCTTGTTTCTTTTTCCAATTTTTTTTTATGTCTTTGTTACTACAAACTTTATGTTGGTGGCAATAGGAAATCTTCGTGTCTTTTTTAATACTTAGTTCTAAATAATCATCCAATTTCTTACTTCTATCAAAATATACTGACAATCTTTCTTTCAAATTTCTCGCTAGCAATCCACTGATAGAATAACTCTTGGACACATTATTACCATATTTTTCATTTGAATTTTGTTAGAAGTCGGAGAGATTTCGTTCATAAATCTGTTCTAACAAAAAGGGAAAGTTTTATCGTATGAAGAATGCATTTGACGCCATTTAAAACTTTTGTCGTCTCTGGTCACAGCTCTCGTAATCCTCTTTTATGCAAAGTGCTGTCACTAGGTCTAGATTATGAGAATATTTTTAGAGAAATTGCATTTTGCGGTAGCTTGGGGAATAAGTTGAATATTCTTTGTTAAAATTATCAATTTTTGACTTGGTAATTACGATAAACCGCTACTTCTTTTCTTTGGTGTGATGTATTAAAATTTTTAATGGACAGGTGAACGTCGATCTTGAATTCTGTCGACTAAACAGTTATTTAGATTTTAGCATTCAAATTATTTCGGTTTGTTACAATACCTTACTATGTTATTTGACTTTAACTTTTTGACTGCTGAGTTACGAATATTGAAAGTAAGACTTCTGTTCGCATCCTGCAAAAAAAACACATCAGTTCAGTTCCTCATAGCCTTAAGCGCTAATAAATGCATCGCTACCTTCCATTTCCATCAGAGCAAAACAATTTGGTAAACACTCGAAGGCTCAAAAACCACAATGCAACTATTGTTTAGAATTTTACGAATATCCCAACAGGTAACATGTAGCTTGAATTGCTTTGTTCGAAAGCCTTCGAGCGAATAACATGGAACTGAAAAGTGGAAATAAATCCCGGCTTTTTGGAAGGAAATTCGATGGCTTAGGTGGAAACCCAAGCGAAACAAGTTCCTGCGACTAAAGTAAATGTAATAGAAAATATTTTCGAAGTTGGATTAGGGTTTGACACTATTTCCTTCAATAGATAATGTTTGTGTGGCTTAATAGGGTTAGACGGGGTGTAACAATAAAATCAGTCGATTTACTTTAAAAGAAAATGGACGTCTGTATCATAATCAATCGTTTTCAATTTTTCTCGTGGGTATTGGGAGCATTTGCAAGTAGGTACGTAGTTTTACGTACCTACCCAGTATGTCCAAACTCGAAACAATAACTGAACAAAACAAATGTGATATTAAAATAAATAAGTAAATTAATTAGATTATATTCTGGTTTCATGTAATAATGTTGCCGTGTTCTAACCAGGTTTTATGTTGAAACTGTCTCTACCCAATTATGTAACACCTATTATACACATGAATGATGCAATAATAAAGAATTTTAACAATTATATCTATCTATATGTCGGAGATACGCTACCCGTGGGTCGCGACATTGTCGAATCACACCAAAATACCAAATTACTGATAATAGTAAGAACGCAGGAAGTTTAGCAGGGAGTAACGCTTCTAGCTGCCGCCACCGCCGCGATCCTTTCCAAAAGTGTTTCCCGCGCTCAGTGACGTCTGTCAACGTCATTCGCTGTCAAATGTCAAAGTCTGATTAAACTTCCGGATCGATATGTCCATCAGTGTTGCCATTACTCCGCGCTAACCATCCTCAAGTAATTACTCGACGTTCTCAAACAATAGTTGCTACATCTAAATTAATTGATATGCGTTGACGCTTCGACATATATAAATAAAAATGAATTACCGTTCGTTAGTCTCGCTTAAACTTGAGAACGGCTGAACCGATTTGGTCTTCAAATGTTCATGAAAGTCCAGGGTAGGTTTCAAAGATGAGTAAAAAGGCGGTACGATGTTTGCCGGGTCAGCTAGTAAATAACTAAAAGAGTTGTTCCCTGTGAGTATCGAACCCTTGATTGTGCAATGATCAGTCGCCCCACTGTGCCAAAAGTGTAATCGTGCTTGCTTCAAATTATTATTATCCAGTTACACGTGGTCGAAGTAATCGGATAATTAATCAATTGGCAATCGAATCGTGTTTAAATTAATTATTACTTAATTTTTATTTTTTGCAGACACGTCTAATTAATTTAATTCAGTGACTTTATAAATATGTGCGTTCTTTATTTATTATGCGAATAATATCTGGAAGCAGGTTTTAATCAAAGTGCAGTAATTCGGTTTAATTTAAATTGTAAAATTAATTAATTGTGAAATGGATCAGAATACTGTTCATTTACATATACTTTGCGAATTGTTGATTAAAATAAAAAGTAAAGTACATAAACGAGCAGACGGATCACCTGATGGTAAGAGATGTCACCCATGGACACCTGGAACACCAGAGGCGTTACAAGTGCGTTACCGGCCTTTTGGGATTAGGAATTTGAGGATTGTTAGGGATTCAGGGATTGGGAAAGGGGGGGAGAGGTAATTGGGCCTCCGGTAACCTCACTTACACGACAAAACACAACGCAAGCGTTGCTTCACGTCGGTTTTCTGTGGCGACGTGGTATCACTCCGGTTGAGCCGGCTCATTCGTGCCGAAGTATGGCACTAGAGTGTTTGGTGGGGATAGGTTTAATTAGTTAATTACAAATTATTGTTTGTTGGTTCGGTTCGTTATTACAGTCTTATACAACTTTCGATTCCGCTAGAATTTTTTAATGAATATTTAATGTTCGACAAATTGATCATGCTACAACTTGACTGTATTTTTTAAACTTCAACATTCTACGTCATATGAATTATACATTAGACAAAAATAAAATTATATTATAAACCGTACGAAACAATACGAGCATCTTTACAGTCGAACCAACTTGATGTCGAACTATGTATACGCGACCACGCGCCAATGCAATTAAGAATAACCAACAAAAAGGATATCAGGTTGTACGTTACCCGGGTAACTCAATATAGACATTAATGCACATCCCTAGCGTCCCTATTCTGACATAATGGAGTGACAGTCCCCGTTACTAAGTTGCATGCCATGGATTATGGAGGTATGGAGTTATGGAGTGCTGGTCTATGAGGAAATTACAGTTACCTAAAACGTTTCCATGCATTGATATGCCGCAACGGTAAGCAAGCGTTAAGGTACTTACATATGCTCTAAAATAGCACGCGAACAAGCGTTCTATTGAGCATGATCAAAAGTTGAACGCATGTTTATTCACAAGCATGCCCGGAATGAGCATGCTAATTTTGAGCAACATTCTGACATACATGTTACTAAACGCCTAGTGCTCAAGTAAAGCATTCTTTTGTGCTTGAAATTGGCATGTGTCACAGCTTCATTAGTTAGATTGAATTATTTAAAACTACAAACAATATACCCATTCAAAATATGTTTAGGATAGCTGTCCAAGTGCGTCCTAACTGCACGGAAATACTTTTTGATGCATGGCAATTTTGTTAATTAATTTTTTTTTGTGTATTTAATACCCTGCCTGGAAATCATGTTGCAGGCCTCGTTGTCATAACAATATCTGTGATAGTCATTATTATCAGTGAGATTTCTAAACATTGGACAATGGGCTTAATAAAGGATCTTGTTATAAATTTAGCTTAATTTTCGATCATAAATTGGCTCTGATGGGCAGCCACTACAGTGAACAATCCTAGGTTTTTTTAAGGGGGGAAAATCATCGAATGACTGCTCCCGCCTGGGTGAGGCGGGAGGTAGTGTCAGACTCTTATTGACCCAAAACCACCCCATACCTTCTCCTGCACGTCGAAACAATCCTAGGTTAAGGTGAAGAATAAACTGTGATATTAGTACTCTTTGTCTCCATACTCCTTGTCCAACACGATACGTCTGCCTTTTGTTTACTTGTTCTTCTTTAGAAGTGTTTTGAACTGTATTGTTGTATAGCATTTGTTTTTCTCTATTGTTTCCTTCTATTGGTTTTGTTTGAAGAAACAATTGATACGTGATATTTAGTGTAAGTGAATCGATCTTCCTGTTTTATGGTTCATGTGATTTGTTTTGTACGTTCTTTTCGTTGTAGGAATTGCTTGTTTGATACATAAGAGAAATCCTTACTCACTATTTGTATTGGAAAAGTTCTGTTTAATGGAAAATTAGTCGCGTGACGTTTACCTTAGAAGGAACTGAAGGAAACATCAAGTGTTTTTGAAAACTGTGAGTCTCTTTCGATCTCTTTGCCCGTTAAATAGTTCTAAAAGTAAAAGAATTAGCCTTTGTGTTAACATCACAAAAAGGGTTACTGTATTTTTCTTTATCAGGTGGCACTAGTGTGAACCTCTCACTTTTCGTCCAATAGGAAATTAGCTACTGTTACACCCACAGAAATATTCTTCTTTTATTATATCTGTGGTTACACCATTAGACGTTCAATAATTGTCAGCTGCAGTGATTGGGCATAAAGCGTCTTGCTACATTAGCATCATCTGGTGGCAAAAAATAGGATAGTCCCCATTGCAATCGACAGACAGCCACCAAAGACCTTTCGCTTCATAAATAATAATAAACAAACTTACAATGTTAATAAAATCATTGTAAACAACAAATTAAGTATTCACAAGTCTCAATCACACCGATGACGTCATCCTGACGTGTGTACCTATTTGAATTAATTTGTCCGCGCTTGGGTAAAAAAAAGTCCCGACACGGGCGATAAATGAACGGCTACAAAAAACTAGTTTATCATGACCTTTCTTTGTATCATCTCTCCGTACATTCAACGGTCACTTTATACTGGTTTGTCATAGTTTGATTTCTAGCTGTTTATACCTACGGTGTTGTAGTGATTTCTGAATCATCTTAGTCATATACTCGTAGTCAGTATGAGTTAACCTGCTCATATTGTTTTATCCTCATCTGTTTAGTTTTAGTGTATTTTGTTCTATAACGTAAATAGGTACATTGTTAAGTTTAGTGCGGTATCACGATGTACAAAGTGCTGTGCCATATTATTTTACTTTGTTTAGTTGCTAGTGGATTCGCAAATTATGTGGAGGAAAAAGGTATGAAATAATTTAGGTAACTTTATCTCGTTGACTTTATACTTGTTTGACTACAATTTGTGATTGGTTTTGATAAAGTCTGGCTATTATTGCAAGGTCTTATAAGGTCAAGGTCTAGTTTGAAAAGCTGTCCTAGTTTCAAAACATTAAATAAAATTTTGCTTAATCTTGAAATCGTTTCTCACACACATCTCTCATCTTGAGTTTCAACAGTTTTCTATTGGCAGTCAAAGGCCTTTTTTAAGAGGGGAAGGCGGGAGGGAGTGTCAGAGTTTTACTGACTAAAAACCACCCCGTTCCTTCTCCTGCACTTTGAGCTGGAGCCCCGGTAACCCGTTAGGTTCTCCGCGACTTCGAATCGGCATCAGCCCTATTGGACCCCATCCGTGGTGGTCCGATGGCTCTAACTTTGAGGCGCGCGCGGGACGCGACGTTATGGTCCGCAGGCCCGGCCGTCAAAGGCCTAACTAGTCGATTTGGAAGTTGGTTTGGAAGTTCAACAATGAATATGTTGTGACAACTTATGTGATGTTAATGAGGATGATGAGGAGAACCAGGCGGTGGGTGTTCTGTAAAGAAACAAGAAGTCCTATTCATATTAATATTTAGATTAATTTAATCATTTGCAAACATGGGTATATAATATATAGGTGTTAACAAAGTTTTCAGTTTCTCCATATTTTGCCTTCTCTTGGCATGCAAAGATATGTTATAAAAAATAACTATATAATAAAATAAGGTTCATTGAATTGAATCATTACAAATAATTGTGTAAATAAAAATATTGTTCGAATACAATAATGTCAAACAAATTGAATTATTCATACCACTGAAGTCAATATAAGTCCTACATTATTAAATGCATTGGACATTCAAGTAACAGAATACATTTTTCGTCTACAATCATTATAATTTTTCTATATAAATTGTGACTATTTTCCTACGCCTCAACATCAACAGCCTGTAAATGCCCACTGCTGAGCAAAGTCTTTTCTCACACGGAGAAGGTTTGAGCATTACTCACCACGCTTGCTCAATGCGGGTTGGTCATTACAAACTTATAATTAGAAATTATAAGCCCAGGTTTTCTCACGATGTTTTCCTTCACCGTATGTCAGTGGTATCTAGATAATCTTAGAAAGTAGGTACATATAATTCGGAAAAAGTCACATTGGTACTTGGTAGGTTTCGAACCCGCACTCTCTTGCATGAGAAGCGAGCGTTTTAAACCTCCGGGCCACCATGACAGTTTCCTACAATGAGACAGTAATAGGACGATATATAGATAGCTTGCATTTGGAAACATGCCCAATATATGAGGAATATTTCCACATATCTTGTGTTTTACCATCATTGAACTGGAAGCGTTTGATAGTGGTTGCATTCGATGCTTGTGAACTAATCGTTGTATGCATTAACATTGATTTTTGCTAAAGAGCAACTGTGTTTGTGATGCATACAAGCATTCTTTATGTTGCGGAGAAATGGCTTTTTGCCGTTTTTAAAATTAATTGTTGTCTTAGGTGCGAATTAAATTATGCAATAATTAATCAGCCATGGTCACATAAATGTTACTATTTAGATAATCAATTCCTTAAGTATTTCGTAAGGAAAATACTATAGAAGAAATTAATTTCTATTATTTAGATTTCGAGTACATAAAAGAACATCGTGTATTATTGGATAATTTCACTTATAGAAGACAAATTAATGAAGAAGGCTATTGATTCATTCTTTTTAGTTTGTATGTATCTAATAACATAACATAATAACACGCCTTTTATACCCGGAGGGGTAGGTAGAGCTGCACATTACAGCACTAATGCCCCTACAATGTAACATCCACTTTTCATTATTTATGTTATGAGTCCCATGTAATAGGGGGTGAGCCTATTGCCATATTCCTCACATAATTCCAGACTCCGTGCTACCACTGTGAATTAAAAAAGAAACCCAGTTGTACTTTACCCGAGCCGGGAATCGAACAGATTGCCCGGCAGTCTCACTTGCGACCACTCGGCCAACGATGCAGTGTATCTTAAAAAATACATTATAATAGTGGATGTATATATATTATGCATGTGTGCCATTGTGTGTCCTTATATCGTCATTACTACCACACGTACTTTACAATACTCAATGACAACATTCAAACACAAATTCAAGATAAAGCTACAAGTCCCTTCTAAGTCAAAATCGCATCAATTCCAACTGAAATCTGTGATTCTATTATTTTGGTCGTTATCAGGCCCTTTATAGACCTTCCAAATGCCTTAATGATGGCCTCTGTAGATGATAGTCGAGATCAGAGGGTTTTACGACCTTTCAGGGTATGAACTTGGTGTATTATCAGCTTTGGAATCGATCTTAAGATAAATTATTTCAATGTATAGCTGAATACCTAGTATAGAAATGTAATATAATGTTTGGAAGTGTAATAGGTAAATATAATTTTTATAATAAGGAACTATCGCGAGACATACTAATTTAACCAAAAATAGGTAGGGGGTTACTCGCGAGCGAGAGTATATTGAGAATAGTTCTACTAGTTTCGAGCGACAGAGAGGCCACATGATCAGCGTATGTGGTCGCGAAAATGTCGCGCTGCCTACTGGCTAGCGTCGCGTCGGTGCTTGCGTTAATGTTGTTACTCTTCTCACGCGAAGAAGGAATGAGCATTAATCACCACAGTTGCTCAATGCGGGTTGAAGATTTCAAACTTATAATTAGAAATTATAAGTCACATTGTCCTTCACCGTTTCTCAGTGATGTCTAAAAATCTAAGAAAATACTTATAACTCGGAAAAATTCACATTGATACTTGCTATTGGTGGGTTTTGAACCCACACCGTCATGCATGAGAAGCGGGTGTCTTAGACCTCCGGGCCACCAGCTAATACTTTGTTGAATTAAAATGTATCAAACTGGCAATTTCATCTATTCCTGTATCTAGATTTGTAGGTATCTGAGAAACTACAATTTTTAATGTGTATCTAATCTTTTTTTTCACTCCGATGGGACAATTAAATATTTATTTAAAAGTGTTTCTACTACGTCTGAGTGTTTTCTTAAACTTATATAATATTGAATGCTAAATATTGTTTTAAATTTTATAAAGGTTACCGTTAACTTCACAATTTCTTTTAGTCAAGTTAAAAGAGTTTTTAATATTAAGTGCTTATGTATTAATAAAAAACGTAGTCTTAAATTCCCTAAGGGCAATAGTCGCAGACAAAGTTTAGTTTTAAAACGTAACGTGGTTACCCAATAACATATTTCTTTTATATGTTTAACAAGAAATTTTGAGTTTATATATATTATCATGTATGTAGGCAACTTATATGTTAAAAACTTCCTTAGTAGCGCGATAAAAAAATTATGGTAAAGAAGTGAATTCGTGTTCGCGCTAAAATTCAAAATTCGAAGCCCCGCCCACCCCTCGCTCGAGCGGGCCCCGTACGCGCTCGCACCAACAGTCGCCGCCGAAACGTTGAGTGAGCGTGTTCGAAGACGCTCCGCGTTCCCGCCAATTTTCTCTGTTTTTGAATTCGTTGTGGAAACATCCAGCCCTAATCTGTTACAATATAGTATGAAACAAAAGGATGACCTGCAAGAAGCAATGAATTCGACTTACAAATAAATCACACTAGTATTATAGGTATGAAAGTTTCTTTGTTTGGATGTTTGTCCGTCAATCGTGCTGAAACTGCTGAACGGATTTTGATGAATAATTGTGGTATATACTTTTTATCCAGATTAAATACTCCCATGGGATAAAACAGGAAAACGCGTAAGAATTAATAAAGAATAATTAAAAAATAAGTAGCTAATAGATTCAAAGGGTGACTGAATTAATCAATTCCTCTCTATTTAGATTCTTCTGCTTTTGAGTGTAAAGAGATATCATTATAATATAAGATGTGTTATTTGTCGACTTTATAGCTAAGCTGAACTGCGGTTACAATGAAGTAGAAGTTCCCTGCAGACAGATATGTCCTCCACAAAATTGTGAGATTGCCTACACCGATTATGCTTGTACCAATGAAACTGAGATCTGTGAAAGGGGTTGCGACTGCCTTCCCGACCACCTTAGGAATGGCAGCGGAATTTGCATACCGAATGACAAATGCCCTTGTAAGATGTTTTTTGTTAAAGCACTTTTTCTGCTATACACTCTCCATAAATTTTCAATTAAATGCCAGAAAATAAGGAACACACATAGAAAAGCACAAGGCAATAGCACGCGGAGATAATGTGATAGCTTGTCTAACAACAATATATTGAATTAACTAAAAATCGCGGGTTTCTCATGTGAATATACTGAGAAAAGCTCTACTAGTTTCGAACCACAGATTCTTCCTCATGAGCAGCGTGCGCGGTCGCGGTGATGTCACGCAGCCTACTCGAAATATTGTCACTTATATATGAAAAATAATTTTGATCACTGATAGAATTTTAAAACTGTAGGTGTATAATACTGATATTAAACTGTCAAACACCAAGCGGTCACCGGTGACCGCGGCCTATTGTTCTTTAATTGTGTCTATAAAACCGGTACTCGACGAGTTAACTACGCATTGCTGCACTGCATTAAAAATCTTAAAGAATACTTTAAAATTTGCACATATGCCACACACTGCACCAAACTTAAATCTTCCTATAAAGAAATACATGAGTGCCTTCATACCAATTTGTATTTTTAGATCCGTCTACCCCCGTCTGTGGGATTAATGAAATTGCCAGAGATTGCAGACGTATTTGCCCTCCACAGTCTTGTTTGAGCAAGTATGCCTTATTCCGTTGTGCAGAAAACATTACTTGTGAACCTGGATGTGACTGTGTCGCTAATTACCTGAGGGATGATAGTGGAAAATGTATACCGAGCGAAAAGTGTCCAGCCCGTAAGATCTTTGTGTCATTTTTTTCCATCTTCTATTTCGTTTTTTCTTCTATTCTCTTGTTTTTTCTTTCTTTTTCTTCTTATTCTTTATTTTCTTCTAACTTCCTGTAATGTTAGGATTGTTCTACTACACAGTGTTATTTCTTAAACTTTGTCGACTTGAGCGCTGACATAATATTATTATTATTAGAATTGTATTGGATTTCACTCAGTAGAATCTACCAAACGGAACGATACTATTTGACTCACGACAAGGAATCTTACTTTCGAATTTTCTTGAAATGATTTCATTTTGTGAATCGATAAGATTATATAAATCCCACACCTAGAGATTTAAAGACCAGTATTTTTTCCCAGCATGTGATGTTCCTGATCAGTGTAAGCGAACTTGTGCCGTGCCAAATCCAGAAAATTGTGACAATACTCGTCCAGAAGAAAATGTAGACGGCTGCAGTTGTAAAAGTGGTTACGTCCTCTCAGAAATAGGAGGCGAATGTATACCAATTGAGGATTGTCCAAGTAACTATTTATGACTATTTTTTCAAATGTTGCCTCACTCTAGGACTTCTCCTTTATCGTTTACAAACACATCTACAAGTTCACATACACATGACACCCAGACCCGGAATAACAATCTGTGGATCACACAAAAAAGGCGGCCAGTTGCCCAGCCACCGCACTAACCGAGGAGTCAAATGCAATAAGAGAACTTTCCAGTCCCTACTGACTATACTTGAAGACCAGTACACCAAATGTAAATGGGCAAAACTATGCCTATCTATATCGCAGTTCTAAGTTTAGGAGATGTTTAATAATGTTCAGCGTTTACTAGTAGATGGAACAAAATGATATTAAATAAAATCTTTGCTTTCCAGCTAATGAAAGCTGCAATGGTGATCCAAAAGCAATAATAAAACAATGTCCACGGCCTTGTCCGGCTACCTGCAGTTCACCAAATGCTTTCCCCTGCAAGAGAATGTGTCTAGAAGTTGGCTGTGAATGCAAACCTGGATACCTCAAGCTAAATGGAACAGGTCCATGCGTTCTACCGAACAAATGTCCTGGTAAGTACATGGGTGATTTTAATTTTGTTGCTTTTTAAGCATTTAAACTGTCAAACACCGCGAGGACACCGATGACCGCAACCTATTGTTCTTTAATTGTATCTATAATGACGGTACTCAAAGGGTTAAGTAACATCTGATAATTTTGAAGTATTTGTGACCATCTGACATCATGTTCATGCCTTGTTCAGACAAAAAAAAGTAGGGATTTATGCTTTACTTCTTATGCCACTTCCTTGCGGTTGCACCCACTCTGCTCGGCGCTTATTAATCTTAACGTGATGTTTTTATAGCATTCCATAGCATTCCTCGATAAATGTACTATCTATCTAGTATAAAATCGAACCAGTAGTTCTTGAGGTAAGTGCGTTCAAACAAACAAATTCTTCATCTTTATTTATATTTATATTTCTGTTAATAATGAGTTAGAATTATAGATAACTAATTATTCTAATTTTGTTTTCAGGTGGAAACCCATGCGGTAAAAGTGGTCGTTTCGTTGACTGTAAAGTGGACTGTCCAAATAGCTACTGTCCAAAAGATGACAGCAGGGATATAACCTTCTGTGACCCTCCAGCAGGCTCCTGCTTGCCTGGTTGCATTTGCAATTTGAACCATAAAAAGAGAAGCTATGAAGATCCAACGTGCATCGTATCGTCTGATTGTCGTAAGTGTTTTTTAATGTTAATTTCCTTTTCCATTTGTGTTTGTTAAAAAGGAAAGTTTGAACGCTAATTGATCGATTGTATTATTTGTATTCTGTCTACGTAGAAGCAATTTGTGATGTTCGTTCTTTCTTTTCTTTTAAGAGTAAAACTGTTGCTATCTATTTTCTGTTAGTGTGCATGATTTATTTATCACACTTGTAATTGAACTTAATTGTATTCAGATTCACACTTGTATTCAGTGAATTTAGTTATTAATATTATGTGAAATGAGACGTTGTCACTCTCATGTTTCTCCTGAGAATTTTTCAATCGACTACTTGGTGCCATTGAAATGCTGACAGTTAAATATTGTACTACGATAGATTTATATCTAGTAAGAATGTAACGAAGCATTTGATTGGGATCCCTAGAGTGTTGGGTAGGATAAAATTGTTGCTGAGTGTGTCTGGGAGCTGCGGGCTTAATATTTTGCCCTAGATTCTGGAACCTCATACTTAGCGTTTTATGTTATATCTCTTTCGAAATATGACGATTAGGCTAATAACAATTATTCAATAACGTGTCATATGGAGTAAAATATTGTTTTCTGATATGAGATATTTTCTATTGATTTCGTAAAAATTGGCTATATTTTAGACACTCATTGGACTTCCGTATATCGATGATTTTGGTAGTACTAATACTGTTAAGCCTTAAAAAATTTTCAAGACAAAATTGCATTAATTAAAAATGATTAGTCTCTCATAAAGAACATTTTACTTAATTCCTCTTTACAAAGATACTCAATATTTTAATTTAACCTTACAGCTCCAGTAAACTGCACAAGGCCTTACGAAGTCTGGGACTCCTGCCCATCGGCGTGTCTTGCAGAAAGTTGTGAGGATGCTGATAGGCAACCGACTGTGTGTAATACTTTGGTCTTGAACTGTGAACCACGTTGTGTGTGTAAGAAGAAGCACTTTAGAAACTCCTCAGGAATATGTGTTCCTGTTAACAAATGTTGATGAACGTAAGTTGAATTTTCGTGTCGATTAATGTAGGATTTTAATAGATAGGCTGCCTCGTTGCCCTTCTGGTTGCAAGAGCCACTGCCAGGCAAGGGGTCTTATGTTCGATTTTCGGGTCGTGCAAAGTATTACTAGGTTAAAAAAATCTTAGTAGTAGAAGTAGTAGTAGAAATGTGCCCGATATGCGGCAATAGGCTCACCCCCTATTACATGGGACTTATAACATAAATTGTGGAAATTGGGTGTTACATTGTACAGTGGCATTAAGTGCCGTAAACTCTCTGCCTACGTTATGTTAAAAGGCGTGTCGGAATATTTTAATAGATTTTTTAAATATCTGGTTCAGAAATGTAATGTACTAGATTTCAACTATGTAGTAGGTATAATAAGTACTATGATTTTTATTTGATACCCATTTACTATACTGTTCGTCCATTGTTTAGGTTTTTTCAACTAGTAATTCTGTTATTGTCTTCTAATTACTTTTTAAAGTGAACCTACAGGTATTTTTGCTTTAAACTTTTATTATCCCAAGTACAACTTAATTTGTTAGGATTTTAATCACTTTATTCGTTTTGTTTTTCCAGCCTGCGGAGGTCATCACGACTTGCCAAGACTTTCGGTTTTCCGTAAATAAACGATAAGACATTCAACCTCCTATTGTTTCATTTTTCTATTAAGGTTTCCTGTGATAGACATGATTTGATCTTTCTGATGACAATTAAGAGAGAAATAAAGATATTATCATTACTTACAAATTATAAGTGACTGCACGGTTGGCGCGGTGGTTGGGCAACTGGCTGCCCTGCAACGTGTCGCGGGTTCGATTCCTGCACGGAACAACTCTTTGTCTGATCAATAGATTGTTGTTCTTGGTCTGAGTGTCTTGTGTATGTCAACTTGTATGTTTGTAAACGCACCCACGACACAGGAGGAAATCCTAGTGTGGGGCAAAGTTTGCCAAACAAAAAAAAAATTGGTTGACTTTATTACCAATTCAGTGATTTATACTATGTAGTGATTTATATTTTGGTCAAATAGAATTAATCGATTACGACCATAGTATGGTCGATCACGAGAGCTAAATATTGCTAATTTGTTCTTCGCAGAAGTTTGTGCGTGGGAAGTAATGGGAAGACGAATCGTCTCATCAATCTTATGGTTTTGTTTCGGTTTATTTTATTATGAAGAATGTGTATGGTTCACTGGTCGAATGGCTGTTGATGGTGCTTCCAAGTTCGTTTTCGAGTACGGCGAAATACAAATTTTGTTATAAATACATCAGTTCGTAACTTAATGCTAATTGTTATTTAAATGTTACATTCAGCCATTTCAGAGCTCATCACATATTATTTTTACATAATTAAAAATTCTCAGTAGGAGAACGGTGCCTGGAACTGTGCCCGGTATATGGCAATAGGCTCATCCCCTAATTACATGGGACTACATCAATAGTGAAAAGTGGGTGTTACATTGTATAGTGGCATAATGTGTACGTCTGCCTACCCCTTCGAGGATAAGGCGTGATGTTGTGTTATGTTATGTTATAATTACATACACACATCATCAGCCACTGCTGACCAAAGGCCTCTCTCTTCTCGCACGGAGAAGGTTTGATAATAAATCACCATACTTGCTCAAATATTATGTTCAAACGTTATCTATCATACAATTTTTTTATCGCACTGAATTCAAGCAATGTAATATTATCCCTAAACCATCTACATTAAAATTGACATTACTTTATTAAATAATTTCCATTTGAAGTCCAATGACAACAGAAACAATGGAGATTTACAATAACAAAGACTAAAACAAACTCAGAATTTAATATCGCGATTGTTTTAAAAAATGTAACGGAACAGTGCACTTAGTCAATGCAGAAAGAATCTTCTCAGTGAGACTATAAAGTGCAAAGTTTGTTGCCTTAGTTGGCTGATTCTTTAAAAAGTTGAAGCATTGTGTTCCTTGTTATAGGTACGTACCTACTTGTAATTTGTATCGATGGATATTTATCATTGCTTGTCTGATGTGGTTTAGAAGATTCTGTCATTGTTACAAGATTTTGAACAATTTATAGTATGCCATTTTATTGTAAATAGTAAGTACAGTTCCGAAGATCTTATGTATAATTTTGGGAAAACAATGAATTCAGCGTTTGCACGTCTTGTAACACAAAAACTTATAATAAAATTTAAATGTCTGCTTTAGTACAAAATTTTACATATAATAATTATTTTATAAACTACGTATAAAAAAACTGACTTCGACCGCCATTTTTGAAGTCTGTTAATTAATATATTAAAGAAAGCTCTGAAGCTACCCGAGCGTACGGCGCGTCGCGTTCCGCGCGCGCCTCAAAGAGCCATTAGACCACCACAGATGGGGCCCAACAGGGCCGATGCCGATTCGGAGTCGCAGAGAACCTAACGGGTAACCGGGGCGTGCAGGAGAAGGAACGGGGTGGTTTTTAGTCAGTAAGAGTCTGACACTCTCTCCAGCCTCACCCAGGCGGGAGCAGTCATTCGATAATAAATTTTCCCCCCATAAAAAAGTTTAACGAACACTTTTCTGAAAATCGCATCAGATTCGGTTTCGCCAATTGTGAGATAATCGAATTAAAACATACATGCATACATACATACAGGTCAATCTGAGGACCTCTTTTTTGAAGTGGGTATTTTAGCTTTTAATAAGTCATAAAGCGAACAGAATCTGACCCAAGTCCTAGTAGAGTACAAATTAAATGAATACCAATCTTAAACACAAATATCTAACGTCTATTTGAAAATAATCTCGACCCAATCTTGCACAATGAACCCAAAAAAAATCCCTAAAACCTTATCCCTCTTTTATCTAACGTAGTTTACTTCAAAATTGAAACCCAAGCAGCTTGACATTAAGTTTGGGAATTCTTCAATGTCACCTCTATTTTTGAAGAAAATACTTCTCCAAACTTCAAGTTATAAAAGTTTTAGTACCTACGAAGTGAACAAACTCCGTCGTCGGGGACGTTAGGGTGTCAAATTGATATTTTAATATTCCCTTATTGTCTTTTTCAATCAAATTTTAAAGTAATCTTCGGATTATTTAAGTTTTACTTGAGTGCCTGGGAATAAAAGTGTCCCTTCTTTTGTTTATAAATTGAGACGGAAAAAATATTGAGCGAATAATGTTCAGAATTTGGCGTTTCTTCGAGTTTATATTCCCTTTTATAACATGTTTATATGGTCTGTTGCTTGCAATGTCAATATCCTAAACGAATCTGGATAACAAAGAATATTTTAGACAAATGAAGTCATTACAATAACACCACTAAATACTTGTCAAGAGAAATAGAAATGAGCATTGCTTAACTGTTATCAAATTAAAACAAAAATCTAAATATACCTACCCTTTCTTATTTTGACGAAAAGATGAACCTATCAGCAATATCGATAGCTTGCTCTTCAAAGAAGCAGGTAAAGGTGATTTCTGATCCTGTTGCAATCAACCTTTTTCCTATTATTATTGGATTCCACAATCCACAATATTATACGTAACTTTATGGAATCCAAAAATGCTTATATCTTATTTTACGCTCAATAAACCTCTTCATCCATCAACCGTTTTGTCTTTTATAAGTAATATAAATTTGGATTTGTGGGTGGTGTAAGCTTTATGGGTGATAGTGGAGTTCATCAATTCAAGTATTTTTGTATTGTAACTTTCGTGAGACATACTAAATAAATTATTATGTTTTCGGCTTACTCACGTAATAATTTGACGATGAATTTGACTAGTTTCAAGCCATGCTAGAGGCTCATATTCATGAGCAGCATTTCTAGCAGACTGAGCTACTCACAGCGCGACAGTATTTAATTCAAGTATTGACATGTTTTAGGTATGTGTGTGTGTGTTGATAAAAGTATTGAGCATCTAACTA
This sequence comes from Spodoptera littoralis, assembly GCA_902850265.1. Lineage (NCBI taxonomy): Eukaryota > Metazoa > Arthropoda > Insecta > Lepidoptera > Noctuidae > Spodoptera > Spodoptera littoralis. Next base: position 10,464,609 of record LR824542.2, read on the forward strand.
TTTATGATTTTAGTAAAAAAAGGCTATTTTTTGCATTCATGAGATTTTTTATAATGCTGCACTGTGGTTATGACGATGATTCAATTTTATTAGTTCTATCTAATTCTAAGGAACGACCTTGAACCCAAGGGTCGCGATAATGACCCCTAGTTCAGACATAAATCCATGTAAGTATTAACAGAAAATAGTGCTCTGATGTTCGAATATTCTAACATATTACAGAAAAGTGTTACTCGACGTGCCCGGCAGCCATTAAATATTTTATAGCCGTTAATGGATTTTCGTCGATTTATAGATACGCAATGCACCATTAATAAAACCTGACAAATATCGTTATATGAAGTTGCGATGATATATTCTCTCTTGATGGAATTCATATTTTTTGAATATATATTTAGCAGCGAATTCTAAATCATTTCGTGTATAAATTATAATAGTAAAGTTTGTATCTTTGAGGGCTTATTAGGGATCTATAGAGATTGGAAAAAAATAATTGTATGTCAAATAATTTCGTTCACACCACTCGGAGATGATGGCTAAGATGCACGGCTCGCCAAGTGTAGTATAGATGGCGCTACATACGATTAAGACAATGTTATACACATCAGTTTAGCAGATATTCTAGAAAAATATACTTTTATTCATCTTAATTCTAATTTTTGAAATACAAATTTTGTTATAAATACATCAGTTCGTAACTTAATGCTAATTATTATTTAAACGTTACATTCAATCATTTCAGAGCTCATCATATACCTCTATTATTATTATTACATAATTAAAAATTCTCAGTAGTAGCACGAAGTCTGGAACTGTGCCCGGTATATGGTAAAAGGCTCACCCCCTATTACATGGGACCCATAACATAAATAGTGAAAACTGGGTGTTACATTGTACAGTGGCATAATGTGCACCTCTGCCTACCCCTTCGAGGATAAGGCGTTATGTTGTGCTATATTATAATTACATACACACAGCATCAGCCTATAAGTAGCCACTGCTGACCAAAGGCCTCTCTCTTCTCGCACGGAGAAGGTTTGAGAATAAATCACCATGCTTGCTCAAATATTATGTTCAAACGTTAGATATCATACTAATTTTTTTATCACACTGAATTCAAGCAATGTAATCTTATCCCTAAACCATTTACGTTAAAGTTGACATTACTTTATTAAATAACTCGGAGATGATGGCTAAGATGCACGGCTCGCCAAGTGTAGTATAGATGGCGCTACATACGATTAGGACAATGTTATACACATCAGTTTAGCAGATATTCTAGAAAAATATACTTTTATTCATCTTAATTCTAATTTCCGCAGTGTCTTTTAAAAATTAAACCGCTTCGATGAGCATATTTAGTTACTTAAACTAAATAATGTTTACCCTTGACATTATTCCCTAAGCCCCCGACCATAGTCTTGTCTTCTTGTGCCGATAGAAGCAGTTTTAAACCTAACCAGTTGTGGCTGAATATTTTAGGAGTAACGACTGCCAAGTGACCTCGGTAACGCAATAAAAACAAAAATGGAGGTCTTGAAGATTTGTTTTGCTTGTTTTTGTCAAGATTTTAGGATTGTTTTATGTAGTACTGCTTCGTATTTGATTTTGTTTAGTCTTTTTTATCATTGAGACACGTGTCTAATATTTATAGTAATTAAATTTTAATTTGTTTCATCATGGTTGCTAGTATCTCTGTTCACTGCTGCACCTAGGTCTTTTCCATCGAACGCTACTAAACGTGAATTTCAGCTACTTTTTGGTTTACTGATTTGTTTGAAGTGCTACCTATTAGGTATAACTTTTTAAAGACTGTAATGTAATTAAGCCAAGGATACACTCGGGGACAAATGTCTTGTGACACGTGTCGCCAGCGACGTTGGGTGTTGTAGCGACATTGCCAGACTTTGCCCGATATGTCTGGCAACATAGCGCGACACTTGTCTTCTCGCGCGTTGTCACTATATATGGTGAAGTCGGCCGGCTTCGTATGACATGGCACCGATACATGTCGTGAGACATTTGTGCCGTAGTGTATCCTTAGCTTTAAGAGATGGGCCTTAATCAAATCACAGATTTTTGCTTATAACGATTACAAACCTCTAAAATGTGAACACAACTTAAAAATTAAACAACATATTTTTTACAGATTAAAAATACATTATCAGCCATACCAATTATTAAATCATCGCTTTTTTGCCCTCTCTAAGGAATCAACTTTCTCGATATCAGAACCAGAATTCCTAATCACTAGGCATCACACCCACACAATCAAGCGGTTGTGTTGAAGGCACAGAATCGCGTAGTTACTAAGTCATAAATCCCTCAGGAGTAATTACTGGGACAGAACTTCGTAATAAAGTTACACAATTTTTTCCTAGACCGTCTCAAGAGAACTTTAGTCTGAAAAATATAAGAGAAGAAAACTTGACAACATTTATTGGTACGTACAACACAATATTTGTTGCTTGTTTATCATAAATCAGAAAAGAGGTCGTCGTACTCATTATTGAAATAGTTTTAGTCAAAAGAAATCAGGTTATGAATTATGTGAGCTTGTTCTAATAAAAGTCTACCAAATGATGCCTCTATAAATTACGGTTTCAGGTCTCCTACTTACCTAAGTTGCTTTTGCTATTTTCGACTTGAATTTTAAACACAGGGTTCTGATATTTTGTTATTTCTAATCCCATAAGTCTAATAATGACTAACAAGAATTTACTAAGTATAGTATTACCTCTCTTAGTACCGAACGAGTACGAAGACAAGCGTCATTTTCTTAACCCATTTCTTTTTCTGTGACTTTCTACTCAGGCTCATGTTATGCTTGTCATTCACAAGGTAGGCTGAAGTTATCAGCCTACCTTGTGTGGCTCCCTGTGCCCTTTATCAAGTGATAAAGGAGCCACTGAATTCACATTCAGGGTGCTTACTCTTGAAACTAAACTTAATGTCAATGTAAAAATAGCATTCAGAGTAAGGAATGTAAATCCAAACTTAATACAATTTAGTTCATTAAATATCCACACAATACGAATGCAATGGGAGTGTTGCAACTCAAGAGTATGTTCACAATACCAATGTGATGAATTGAATTCAAGAGAAAGCCCCCAGGTTACTTCGAACAGGCGGATTTAGAACATATTTTGGCTGATATGATAATGATAATTATGCTATGCTAATTCCAACGCTATTTCTTTAACATAAAACTACATTTACGTACGTCACCAGGTTTCAATATGGGAGAAGAAAAATTGCACAGTACCTTCGCCTCGTTTATAACCGAACAATCTCTGCATTGTGAAGGCAAGTTTTTGTTGGAGCCATAAATCAATCCTCAGCGAAAAGATTCTCCTAAACTTTTTGCTTACCTCTATGTACAGATATGAATAGCAGCACATTTGTAATTGGAATTTTCTAGAACTTATGATAGAGAACTGTTTTTAGACAAGTGTCCTACAGAAATTCAAAAGGCAGATAGTATATCGACTTCAATGATTTTAATAAAAAAAACCACTTTTGTTTCTAGTACAACCGTGTGGTGTACTTTTAACCTACTCTCAGTTTTAATTGAAAGTATTTCCAAAAGAAGCATATATTAAAAAAACTAGCTGTTGCCCGCGACTTCGTCCGTGTAGAATAACAACTTCTGGTAGAATTTATGCTTTTGAATTTGTCTTTATCAAGGGATATTCTACGGGTAAGACGATAGCGTGATAATATGTAGCCTATATGTTGACCTGACTTGTTAGTAATATTCATGTAAAATTTTAAGTAAATCCATGCAGTACTTTTTGAAATCATTCCGGCCATACATACAGACAAACAGACAACAATTCTTAAAACCATATTTTTGGCTTTGGTATCGATGGTAGATGACGCTCCAAGTATTCTTTTAAAAAACATTCAATGACTTGACTTTTCTGTTTTGTTTTGACTTTTCTATGATTTCAGTATAGGTATGTATAGATAGATATAGACACGGAATATATATTGTATTCTATATTCCGTGGATATAGATATAGATGATGAAAAATGTCAGAATAAACCTGCAAAATAGATCAGATAGACAGGTTTTAGGAATTTGACACATATATAACTTTAGGTAATACTATCATATGGAATGTGTGACATTGTTAACGTATTCCATTTTCATCTCCAATATTCGAACAGGCTACACCCTGAGGCAAGTCATGTCATTGAATAAACTAACGAACAAAACATTTTATTTCGCTTCTAGCTCAATTTTAGCGAATACCAGTTCGAAATTGTTAGCACGAACTAGATCGTTCTGATCATATTAAATTTTTTTATTTGGTAAATTGTTACTTTACAACTTATCAATAACTTTGACATAAGCTATCTTACTTTTTTTGAAGTCGACAATCAAAAAGCGACATTAAGTAGAGACGAACGACACGGAGCATCTCGATAGAATAAAACAAATATCGAAATAAACACGGCCGTGGTATAAGCAAGTATCATTGTACGTCAAAACGCCAATTGTAAGGATACCAATGATTTAAATAACATTTGAGAAGAATTGTGCAGCATTTTCTATCGTGTTTAAATTTATTTTGACTGAATTAAAAAATGCACGTCTTGTCTAATCTAGTCTAATCTAGTCGAGTCTAGTTTTCGAATCTGGAGCATTAGTCGATTACTGCAATTCTTGCATCGCCTTTAATTCCAAATACCGGATACAATTCCATTCATGTTCCTATAATTAAATTCTTTTCCAATCAAAGAATCCTTAGCGAATGCCCTTCACCGACTTGAAGGAGGTAGACAAGAAAAACACTTCTAACATGTTTACCTATAAAACCTAGCCCTAACCCCTTCAAGCAAAGAAATCTCGTAAAATGGCTTAACGGGTCCACTTTGTCTGTACTCGAACCACCGTCAACCAAGTAACTGGCGATTAATCAGCCTTATTAGTTCCTCCTCAAACTCTAACTAAATAATTGGTTACGATAAATGTTATTCCGGGAACTGTAATTGGTTTTCGTCTTATTTGTTTGCTAGCTGATTTTTCTTTTATTTCTTTGTGTCCGTATAAAAGTTTTGTTTGTGTGCGTTTCCTTTCTGATTTATAGACTGAAGACACAACCGTTGGAATTGTTCGAGGTCTTAATTTGATTTTCTCAAGTCTCTACGTTCGTTCGTGATGAAGTTACTTTTTTTTCTGGGATGATAATAATAATTGATATTAGATTTTTTTGTTTTTATTTGATCTACTTTTATTGGGTTACGTTTCGGTTCAAGGAGTACTGAAATGGATAGGTACTTACGTTTACTTTGATCTTTGTTATTCTGTATTTAATTTAGTAGGTTCATATTTTATCATACTATGATTTTTTTTTATTTTTGGCCTGTTTTAATCTGCATCGCATTGTTTATTATTATTGGGGACAAACCTGTTAACAAATACCAAACATTTGAGGTTTGGTTATGTAATCGCTGAGGTTTTTGAATTTGAAAATACTCGGCTCAATTTAATGATCTCGTCTGTCCAATGTTATAGGGTTGGCGTTTATACTTTGTACCAATTTATCAACAAGGCCGGTTAAAATATAATAGAAAAATACCTGTATTAATTAGTTCATGATACAAAATACTATAGTTTATTAATTACTTTGAGATATATTTTACTTCAGCCTTATTTACATACCTGGACCAAAATTCCTTACTTCCGTAATCAAAATTAAATGAAATATTGTTCAGAATTCTAATCAAGTTATTGAAATATTTTGTTCAATTATTTTAAACAAAGACGGTATTTAATACTAAAATATTGCAGATAATTATATTATACATACCGATATCTAACAATACGTAATTTATTTAGATACAAATATTGTATACTTTTAGAACTATTGTTTTTTTAGTGAGGAGAATCATCCAATGATTTCTCCCGCCTTGGGTCTTACTCTTATTGACTATAAACCACTCCGTTCCTATTTCTGCTCTTCGAGCAACCTATGGGATAGTCGCGGAGAACCTAAAGGGTTACCGGGGCTCCGGCTTGACGTGCAGGAGAAGGAACGGGATGGTTTTTAGTCAGTAAGAGTCTGACACTCCCTTCCGCCTCACCCAGGAGGTTTTTCAGTATTCAAAACATTCAAAGTTTGGAGTTTGTGCTTGCCTTCAAAAGTGGCGAGTATGAAGTTTATGTCCTTTATCTAAATCATCTTTCAAAATATTTTCGTTGGTGGGTTTCAGGTAAGAAAATAAAACAAGCCACGTGCTAATTATTTTTACGTTTATTTTTCTTAGCTTAAGATTTATTTTATACAATTCTCACTTAGCTGGTCAGTCTTCATTACAATATCCCTTAATTACATCCGAGGGTAGAACTTGATTCTTCAATATTTTTCCCTCCAAATTCCCAAGTTCTCGGAATTCTTCTTTAGGAGTTTGTGGAACAAAAATTTTCCTGTAAATTAAATAAAAGGTTCAGTTATGAGAAAAATCTTCGTTTAAGTTTTCAAGTTTTTTTTACCTTGTACATAGAAGGTTCGTCAAGGAGTAGGATAATTTCGAAAATAATTTATTTAACGCCGCTCTTTAAGTTGTGGAATGCAAAATTAATAAAAGTTTGGTAAGATTTAATTGAATTTGAAAAAAAATTGTGAGATGTTTTTTTTTTCTGAAAACCTGTAATTAATTTACGCTCTGTTTAGTAGTTGTTCAAAATTTTATTGATATTTTAACACTGAAGTGATGTTTAAAAATAAACAATTTCACCTCAAGAGCAAAGTCAATTTAAGAAACAAAAAAGTAAAAATCAAGAGTTAAACCGTTTTTTTTACTTTTTGACAATGCCATTTTCATGTTTTTCCATGTTATGCATCTTCAAGGTTGCTCTAAAAAAAGATAAGTATCTGTTTAACCAGAGCTGACGTTTTTGTTACAATCAGAAACCACTAGACCGAGAAAATGCCAATAACATCAACGTTATATTTTAAGTAAAATATTTGTCTTTTAACTGATTAAATTGTAACTTCCTCCCAATGAATAATAATTTTCAGACCATCGGTGCTCATATTTATTTAAAAGCATTCATAATAATACTAATAACAGTACCTACAACAGCTTCATTGTTTATGTAATTTACCTATTAGATAGTCGGTAATTATAGACTGTTAAATCGACCGTCAAAAGTATCAGTAAAATCTCTGAATAAGGAAACTAATTTGAAAATTCTAGATCTTGATCCAAGTTCATATTTAATATCTTAATTATTGCGTTGACAATAGAATTAAGAAGACCGTCACTTTAGATATTAACGAAGATTTCCGAGACATTGTTGTTTCGTCACCGGAATTTTCCGGTTGAGATAAGAATTATAGCTATAATTTATTATTGTGATATCATGTTCTATTCACAGCGTCAATCGACTTCTCCTGAGTGCAGCCGAGCACAAGAAGTTGATATCATGACTTAGATGCGTGCATATATGGACTCGTATTGCTATTATAGTTGTCCATAGGCGGTGCCAATTGTTACCATTAGTCCATCTTTTTTTGGCGTAAGAAAGTTATTTAATGGCTTTTTTCGCCTTGAGTGAGGAAACTGAGAGATAGTGCTAGACTCTTACTGCTGGACCAGGGCCACGGAAGACTTTACGGGTTGTCGAGGCTCTGGCTCGAAGTGCAGGAGTAGGAACGGGGTGATTTTTAGTACAGTTACAGTCTGAATGGGAGCGTTTCTCACTTCACTCGGGCGGGAGAAGTCATTGGATGATTTTAATATCCTCAAAAAAAATTACTGCTAGAAACCACCGCGTTCCTACTTCTGCTTTGAGCAGGAGCCCCAGTAACCCGAAAATTTGCCCGCAACTCCTGGACCATTAATCAATTTACAATCGTATAACATAAAAAATACTTACAGCAGTCTTCAGGCAGTACACAGACTTTTAATGCATCATGGTAAACGTAGTCAGGCTTGCAGTCACAGCTGTTGTATCGACAGCCGCTATAGCAGGTCTTGTTGACTTCCTTATAGTCTGAGCAGGATCGCCCGCAATAGTTACCACACCCTGATGTCGCGTTGAAATCTCCTGCACAACTTACTGTGGATAGAAGATGGAGTGGTGTTAGAAAATGATTTTAGAAAAGACGTTTGTTTTCAATTGGGTGCATATGCCATCGTGTATTATGGATTGGTAGTGGCTTAAGACAGGCAAAACAATATCAATGATTCTCATATGCACATCTGTTATACTTGGTCACTGACTTTAGAAGCTATCAAGTAACAAGATGTCCTGCCATGTCAAGAAATCATCTGAAGATCTAGTTAAGTTTACTATTTGTTTTTCATATTAACGTATATTTTATCGAAATATACAAAAAAATCAACAATTCACAATTTTTGTTTTTTATTCTTAACTAGCTTTTACCCGCGGCTTCACTCGCATCACAAAAGGATAAAAAGTAGCCTATGTGACATATACCATTACATACAGCGCCATCTATACCAATACTTTTGCTTTCCCTCGGGAACATCAAATTTATCTGGGATAAAAAGTACCCTATTATTTAATCCGGTCTTCTAACTTTACGTCTGCAAAAATTCAAAGTAATCGGTTTAGTAGTTACGGCGTGAAAGCGGAACAAACAAACAAACAAACTCACTTTCCGATTCATAATATTATATAGTACTAGCTTTTACCCGCGGCTTCGCTCGCGTCACATAAGTATAAAAAGTAGCCTATGTGACATATACCAATACACACAGCGCCATCTATATCAATACTTTTGTTTTTCCTCGGGAATATCAATTTTTATCGAAATATACAAAAAAATCAACAATTCACAATTTTTGTTTTTTATTCTTAACTAGCTTTTACCCGCGGCTTCACTCGCATCACAAAAGGATAAAAAGTAGCCTATGGGACATATACCATTACATACAGCGCCATCTATACCAATACTTTTGCTTTCCCTCGGGAACATCAAATTTATCTGGGATAAAAAGTACCCTATTATTTAATCCGGACTTCTAACTTTACGTCTGCAAAAATTCAAAGCAATTGGTTTAGTAGTTACGGCGTGAAAGCGGAACAAACAAACAAACTTACTTTCCGATTTATAATATTAGTAAAGATAGGTCGACATTAGACCACCACCTCGCCTGGTTATTATTTACTACCTAATTCCTATTATGACCAGTGCTTACAATTTTAAAGTGCGTACCTGCGAATACCTACGTGAGGCATAACCCTGAATTTAAAAGATTTTAAAGGTTTAATTGTGTACCTAGATCTAGGTTAGTAATTTTTTTGTGGTTGGGAATTTATACTGTTTTATTTTACCTTAAATATAGGGTAATTCATAAAGGGATAATGTCTTATTTATTTAATTAATGGATTGCGGTTTCTTAACGTACATAGCATCGCATGTTTTATGAGTAATATGTAACTACAGAGCAACTTAGACGTACGATTTTTTTTCTATACATTGACGTCATTACTTGAAGATGTTGATGATTCAATAGACTAGTAGTTCTAAGACTGTAATCACGAAGTTTCAGGCTAAAAAATAAATAAACAAACAGAAATTAGGTACAATTTTACATGATTGTATCCTTACTAATATTATAAATTGGAAAGTGAGTTTGTTTGTTTGTGCCACTTTCACGCCGTAACTACTAAACCGATTGCTTAGAATTTTTGCAGACGTAAAGTTAGAAGTCTGGGTTAAATAATAGAGTACTTTTTATTCCGGAAAAATTTGATATTCTCGAGGGAAAACAAAAGTATTAGTATAGATGGCGCTGTACGTATTACTATATATCACATAGGCTACTTTTTATCCTTTTGTGACGCGAGTGAAGCCGCGGGTAAAAGCTAGTAATATTATAATTGCTAATATGTTTGTTTGTTTACTACTCCTTCACCTCAAAACGGCTGAAGAGATCAAAATGAAATTTGGAACAAGGTAGGTTATGGACTGAAATAACATAAAGGCTTCTCTTATATCATGGGTATGCAGGTGAAGCCGTTGACAGACTGAAGCTAGTACAAGTATAAAAGTCACTTACAAATTGTCTAGTGTTTGACCTGAGGTCTTAGTACAAGTTTGATTTACGTTTAAAGTATTCGAAACGAGTACGCTTTCGGCAATCTGATTGGTTGGTTCATTTTAGCCGGCCAATCACAGCGCCGAACGCGTACTCGGTACGATTATTTTAAACGTAAAACAAAATCGTACTAAGGCCCCTGTATATCGAAATAAATACTCGATTGATCAGTTAATCGAGTTCTACTGACATCTATTGATATGAAAATCAGGGTCAGAACCGCAAGTTTAGTAGTCACCTCTGGATTACAAAACCCTAACTATATTAATACATATTGTCATACTGTACTACAAGTACTTATCTACTTAGGGAACTTAGCGTACATAATACCCGCACCCACAGACCACAAACTTGACTCATTTCTAAGTTCTTACCGACTTTGGGCGACTTCAAATAACAAAGTTCCATCTACGGCTTGTTTAATTTGTGCCAATTCAAAATTTAGATTCCTATTGTAAGTAATGTGAACTTAGGTTAAAAGGGTTTTATTATGCAGGTAAGGTATATATAGCGTTTGACTGCCTCGTTGGCTGAGTGGTCGCAAGTGCGACTGTCGGTTCGACAAGGGGGTTCGTTTTAATCCCAGTATTAGCACGGAATCTAGAAATGTGACCGGTGTATGGCATAGCCATATACCGGTCATATAGATAGCCTATAGAGGCTCACCCCCTATTACATGGGACTCATAACACAAATAGTGAAAAGTGGGTGTTACGTGTGATCCACAAATTGTTGTTTCGTGAGTGTGATGTGTATGCGAACTTGTATGTTTGTAAACGCACCCACGACACAGGAGAAAATCCTAGTTTGGGGCAACGTTTTTTTAAAAGAATAATAGCGTCGTTTTTACGTTTTTTCTTAAAAAAGTTATTATGGCATCACTAAAACGAATAGTTATAACCTTGTAGACCATTGCTAACCAACAAATTCTTTAATACAGTTCATATATCTCTACAACATTTTTACCCAAGAAAACTCCACATTTATGCATCACATAATCCAAAATATTATACTCACAACAGTCCTTCTTCGGTATGCAAGTCCCATTAGTATCGCGTACCATCCCGTCTATGCACACACATTCCGGCCTGCACAATGACGTCGCCCCACCACAAGGTACAGGGTGGCCCAAGTCTTCGCATGTTTTTGGCCCACAGTGCGCGCATTCCACGGTAATCTCGTTTTCCTTGCATACTTCTCGTTTTACAACTGAAATTGAAGATGGTTTTTGGTTATTGGTTGATGGATAAAATATAATGTGGTTCTTACGTTATTAGGAAGAGATAACAAATACAAATAAATAAATACAAATATTGTTTATTTCGTCAATGTAGGTATGTTACAATAGATGGTAGATAATATTATGGTAGTGCGCCACATTGTGTCTGTACAGACATACAAAATTTTTATAGTATGTTCTTAATCTAGTGTGTTTACAGACAATAATCTTTTCTGTCTACATTATGGAACATAATACACCTAATTACAAACTAAATTAATATTAACATCAAGTTTTAATAAAACTATTATTTGTGTTGAAAATTTACTCTATCAGCCGTATACTCAATTAAACTATAATAACATTTAAGTAACTAAATATTTACATTAACTTAAGGAAACAATAAAAATCTTCATTGTTAACATTATAAATTTCCTCTGTCATCAGTCATAAATTCGGTTAAATTATAATAACATTTAGTTATTAAAAACTGCCTTAGTTTTTTTTTGAGGTAAGAGGTAAGTCTAGTGCTTTGATTTCCTTAGGTAATCTATTATATATTTGTGCAGCAACCCTGAAAATACTCTTACTAAAAAGCGCTGTATTACCGTGTACTACTTGAAGGTCACAAGTATCCTTTTGCCTCAGCCTGGAATCGCGTTAAAAGCAGTGAACATTGTTCATTTGCATGCTGCGCTTAAATTAAAATATTATAAAGAGGAAGTTTTTTTTTAAATAAAAATGTTGTCCCACTCTAGTATTTTGTCCTGTGTCGTGGGTGCGTTTACAAACATATAATTTCACATACATGATGTGATCATGATGTCAACATGTCATGTTCCACAATTGTGGATCACACAAAGTTTTAAATTTGCTCAATGCAGCCGGTGCAGTCAATGACTGTCTTTTAATTTATAAGTTACTCATATATTTGTTTATTTATACAGAATATAAATCATTTCATTCATTATTTTTCCTTTGTACATTAATTGTTTTCTTTTATTTCTTTTCCTTTACGAAATAATTAATAGCATGACACATAAATACAGTTTTTACACGCTTCATTGTAATGATGAAATTCCCCATTTGATTTTCATAATATTGCAATGAATTGTGAAAAAGGAGTCGGTACTAACTTCACAGAAACAATTGCGTTTCGCGCAAAATTATTTCCGAAACTAAATTACACTTCTTGTACTGTATGAGTAAAATACCTGACGATATTAAATAGCACAGGTCTTGCACATCAAACTATGTATCTAGTGAAATTAGACCTTTCTGTGCATGGAATATGTAACAGATTGAGGGGTCATATAAAATTGGCAGGGTATGCGTACTCATTTCTTCATAGCGCACAGTATGGTGCAACCAGTGTTTTATTGCTTGGCTTTGAGCTGTGTTCTCTTTAAGAAATAACATTTGGTATTTCCTTATTTTAAAAGTAAATAAACGTTTAAAAATATATTAATAATATATGTGATAGTCTGATAGTGCATGCGCATCCTAAAATTGCGTCATAGACCGAGGGGAAATATAATATATATATATATAATAATGTTTCAATTATATTGAAATTCCAAATGGCAACTAACTAGGCAGAGGTGCACATTACGGCACGTAATGCCACTGTACAATGTAACACCCACTTTTCACTATTTATGTTATGAGTCCCATGTAATAGATGGTCAGCCTATTGCCATATGCCGGACACAATTCCAGACTTCTTGCTACTATCGAGAATTTTTTTAAACTTTTTAAAAACCCCGTAATTCTTTGTCTGACCCGGGAATCGAACCCGAGACCTCTTGCCCGGCAGTAGCACTTGCGACCACCCGGCCAACGATGCAGTCTAATAATGTTTTAATTATATTGAAATTCTAAAGGGCAACTAACATCCAGCCGACATTATTGCCATTGGCCGAGGGGCCAAGGTCTTGTGGCTGATAAGATGATGATGAAAAGCTCAAGTGTGGGAGAGCCATGCTTCGGCACGAATGGGCCAGCTCGACCGGAGTGATACCACGGCCTCACAGAAAACCGACGTGAAGCAACGCTTGTGTTGTGTTTCGTCGTGTGAGTGAGGTTATCGGAGGCCCAATTACCTTCCCCTTCCCCAATCTCCCCAATCCCTGAATCCCCAACGATCCTCAAACTCCTAATCCTCAAAAAGCCGGTGGCGCACTTGTAACGCCTCTGGTGTTCCAGGTGTCCATTTGCGACGCCGATTGCTTACCATCAGGTGATCCGTCTGCTTGTTTACCGGCTTATGCCATAAAAAAAAGAAAAGCTATTATAATAATAACTTGTCAAATGAAGATCTATATTGAAGCCTCTGCCTACTCAGGCAGCTGCCTACCTCCAAGTGAATTAAAATTATATTTGCATGTATATACGGTAGGAAGTTCTAGGCGCAACTGCTAAGGCCGTGTACAAGGCACGACTTCAATCAAACAAACTATGCACGGACGGTTTCGCGACTAACATTGTGTGAACGAGTGATTCGAGTGCACTTTGAAGTTTATCTTTCGTACGATTGCACTATCTTATTGAATCAGCCGAAATAGAGAGCAAAAGAAAACCTTACTAATATTATAAATTGGAAAGTGAGTTTGTTTGTTTGTTTGTTCCGCTTTCACGCCGTAACTACTAAACCAATTGCTTTGAATTATGCAGACGTAAAGTTAGAAGTCCGGATTAAATAATAGGGTACTTTTTATCGCGGAAAAATTTGATATTCCCGAGGGAAAACAAAAGTATTGGTATAGATGGCGCTGTGTGTATTGGTATATGTCACATAGGCTACTTTTTATCCTTTTGTGACGCGAGCGAAGCCGCGGGTAAAAGCTAGTTGTTTTATATGAGAAAGAACTCTTAAATCTGACGATGTCTGGAATTTGGAAATTCATGTCATATTATCTACTTATTAAAGACTTCCAAACTGAGTGCTATTGCTAAATTTTGAAATACAAATCAACTACTCTTTGTCTAGGAAATTGATATAAAGATGATTATTCAGGTTCATGTGTAGTTAACTGGTAACTTAAACTTACCTTGCCCTTTTTTTAAGGGGCTAAAATCATCCAATGACTTCTCCCGCCCGGGTGAGGCGAGAGGAGTTTCAGACTCTTACTGACTAAAAACCACCCCGTTCCTACTCCTGCACTCCGAGCCGGCACCCAGTAACCTGTTAAGTTCTCCGCGGCTTAAACTTACCTTGCCCTATCATAACCATCACTTATTATTTTTTATAATTAATATCGTGAGACATACTAATTATAATAATTATCGTGAGACATTTTAAATAAAAATCGCGGGTTACTCACGTGAATATACTGAGAAAAGCTCTACTAGTTTCGAATCACAGAGGGGTTCATTCTTATGAGGAGCGTGCGCGGTCGCTGCGATGTCGCTCAGCCTACTATAACTTATTATTGTTACAAAAGTATAATTAGGACAGTCGGCATACTACCTATTTATTGATATTATCCCAATTTTACACTAGAATTTTCTAGAAAATATTCCATTTATATGATGGTCAGACTCTCATATGTATGTATAACAAATATTTGACACGGAAACACCGCTAGTTACCTACGTACGTGTTTCTTAGTCTTCCTTATAAAATGCAATGTGGAAATGCCAGAAGATATTCTAGGTTTCTTGTATGAACAGTTATTTTACGTACAATACGAGCATTTACCTCACGACTATAGTTGAAAAGTCGGAGCTGGTTTAGACTTTCATTAAAGAAACTATTGTTACTTTTTTGTTTTAGAAATTGCTTCACTTCACGATATTTCAAACCAGTCGAGAAGCAAAAAAAAAAAAACGAAATAACTAAATTCCTTTATAAAATAATTATAAGTATGTATATATAAGTAATAGAAAAACATACCTTCACTATGTATAAAATAAACCCAATAAGTGGTCACCAGAACAATCACAAACAGCTTAGACATTTTGAACGTCTTATTCAGCCGTCGACCACAACACAAATGATATGGGCTTTAAACAAATTTAATTCAATTATTAACATTCAACCTTTTCCCTGTGAATAGGGTTGTCATACATAGGATTTCTGTGGCACCGTAGCTTCTAAATGAATGAGCCGATTTCGAGTGCGATTTTTTAAATCAAAGGGCTTGTTCGCCTTTACTATGTCATATATGTTAAGTACTTAACAGTATGATAGACATTTCGGTAGATCACCAAAACTCAATAAAACACATATTTTTAGAGTTTGTAATAAAGACACAACTTGTATAAGGCAATAAAAATAGTACATTATTTTGACATTTAATGCTCGCCCCTATTACACGGGACTCATAACATAAATAGTGATAAGTGGGTATTTGTACAGTGGCATAATGTACACCTTTGCCTACCATTTCTATGTTGCGGGCTTGCAGACGGCGAGCATGAATGGCTCACCGTCCGACCAGAACCAGACCCGAGCGTACGGCGCTTCGCGTTCCGCGCGCGCCTCAAAGAGTCATCAGACCACCACGGATGGGGCCTAATAGGGCTGATGGCGATACGGAGTCGCGGAGAACCTAACAGGTTACTGGGGGCTCCGGCTCAAAGTGCAGGAGAAGGAACGGGGTGGTTTTTAGTCAGTAAGAGTCTGACACTCCCTCCCGCCTCATCCAAGAGGAGTCATTCGATGATTTTCCCCCCTTAAAAAAACCTTTCTATGTTATGTTATGTTTTGACATTATTTTCTTAATTTTAATGAATGCCTATAACTATACTTACTTTAATTCCGTATAAAACGTGGCAACCCTACCTCTCGCAAGTCTCAATGACTAATTCATTCTGTTATACAATTCTTGATACATTTTCCTTTAGTTGTCGATGTATTTTTCGTTGAATTGCAATTAAGTTGTTCATTAATTTGATTGACAATTAAGATTAAAGATTTGTTTCAGTCTCAGTCATAGTTTAGTTAAGGTCTAGAAAACCTTCTTTTGTTTTCTGTTTCGTTTCTTATTTAGATATAAATCATCTTAAAACAATGATGTTTCGTAGTGCGAATAATTGCAATTGCATTTGTAGAGGAAAAGGTCTTGGGATCCTGTCAGGAAAACTCTTTGGGATTTTTAAATTTTTTATTGGTGTCTTTGTTATTTATGTAGAAAGTCCCATGTATATTACTATTTCACCATATTATGACTTTGTTGAAAGTATGATTCAAAAGGTTACCGAAAGGTGAAAAATTGTTTGAGTGTAATAAATATTTTCCGACGTCTATTTTATCATACATACATATCCTAACGCCTGTCTCGCATCTGCCTTCCCGGCAGAGACTATGCAACGCCAATTGCTACGATTCTTACATACCTCTTTCGCTTCCCCAATAGTCATCAGTCTTTTGAAATGATTAAATGAATGAATATTAATATTTTCATTCGGTTAAGGGACCTATATTATATTTTCAAATAATCGGATCCGATAATCGAATGAATGCAGAAATCGGACGAGCATTGATTCGAAAGGACGATTATCTTAAAAAGCACGTGATTGGAGATCATTAATTTGTTTTTGTTTGACCTTCCTTAAGACGTGCCGTGTCGTCTCATTTCTTAGGGCCATTGACGCCATTTGTGATAAGAATATTGTATTTTAGTAAGTAAGTATGAAGGTTGAGACGTTATTGCAAAGGCATAAAGTTGAAAAGATATAACAGTTGGTAGGATCTACATTAAAAAAAAAATTAATGTGACTAATTATTTGTTTACGTGTCTGTCTCATCGACGGAGTTTTTTCTATTACATTTATTCATCCGTCCGGATTGCCTGGTAAAATAAGGTATTGTTAAGAATTTTCATATCATTTTGGAGTCTGGAATTATATATCTCGTTTATGGCGGTTATACAGGATGAGAGTAGGTAATATGTATAGAGTTATATTTTTAATTCCATTTATAGAACAGTAAAACAGGAAAGTTTTTGATTATAGACTCATTTTGTTTCTTACAGTTTTACATATTTATGGAATAAGCCGGTAAACCAGCAGACGGATCACCTGATGGTAAGCAATCGGCACATGAAACACCAGAGGCGTTACAAGTGCGTTATCGGCCTTTTGGGGATTAGGAGTTTGAGGGGGTAATTGAGCCTCCGGTGACCTCACTCACACGACGAAACACAATGCAAGTGTTGCTTCACGTCGATTTTCTGTAAGGCCGTGGTATCACTCCGACAAATGGCAAAAAGGCAAGACCCATGCTTCGGCACGAAGCATACTCCCACACATCTCCCACACTTAAAATATATGTTATACAAACACTAGCGACCCGCCCCGGCTTCGCACGGGTGTAATATGCATGTATTATACATAAACTTTTCTGAAGTATCACTCTATGTATTAAAAAAAAATCGCGTCAAAATCCGTTGCGTAGTTTTAAAGATCTAAGCATACATAGGGACAGACAGACGGCGGATAGCGACTTTGTTTTATACTATGTAGTGATGTACCTAAACAGAAGACTGCTTTAATAAGATACTATTCCGCAGCATATACATACGACTATTCGGACCTCATTACCACCATCTAACCGTAGAACATCACTCATAAGGTACAGGAATATAAATAACGTTGGTAAAAGCCGAAGCTGTTTCGAACTACTTAACTTTTTACGTCGCTGTAATCTATTTTAGCTGTATGAAGGAGCTAAGTGTAACTCTAAGGAAAATAAATATAGTCGAATAAGAGTTTCACAAGTAACTCCCAAGTTGCACGGGAGTAGTTTGATGTACAATCGGCGGAATCAATTGGTGTAGGTACAGGCAAATTATTGTTGACTGATTTAACCGTTCTGTTTTGGTTTTAGTACTTACGTTTTTGTGACTGGTACGTAATTTAAGTGAGTTTCATCTTGCTATATTCTCATGCAATAACCTGATATATTATAAATAATTGTCATACCATTATAACTATTCTTAAGTCGTTCCAGATATAGTTTCCGACCTCTTTTCCGTAATATCTTTCTTGTACTTCATGCTTACTGCTTACTGCATGGAGGGGGGATTTTTAAATAGAAAAAAATCTTAGATGTCATTACAACTGTTAATAGGTACATGTATATTTACGTCCGATTGTACCAGAGTTCGTTTAAGGCAAACAGGTACCATATTCTCGCGTGTAAAGAGCTTTACTGGACCAGTTTTGTATAGGTATGTATGTTTAAAACATTTGTACAGTTTCTACTTTCCTAGAAGGTATGTGAGCAAACGATGCATCATTAATATTGGTAGTATGATCAACATACATTAACATTAACATAAAATCACGCCTTTTATCCCCGAAGGGGTAGACAGAGGTGCACATTATGCCACTGTACAATGTAACACCCACTTTTCACTATTAATGTTATGAGTCCCATGTAATAGGGGGTGAGTCTATTGCCATATACCGGGCACAATTCCAGACACCGTGCTACTACTGAGATTTAAAAAAAACAAAAAAAAATAAAACAAAAAAAAATTAATAGTATTTTCAAAACATTATGATTTAGCTGTTAGTTCCATAATTATACACGTATTTTGTATAATGTATTAAATGTCTACAAATTATTTCGTCACGTAAATAAACTGGACGCTTGCGTCGTAAAGTAAGTATATAGGTATAACCGTGGTTTTGAATTCAGAATTCGTAATAATCGGTAGGACAAACTATATAGGTAACATGACTGTGACTATTACGAATAAATGGTTGGTGAAAGTTGTTTTGCCACATACAAATATAATATTATTATTTTAAATTTACTACCTTAGGGCCTTGAGCACAAATTTTAAATTTAAACAAATTTTGCAATCGACAATAAATATAGGTACTTTCTTTTTTAAGTGGGGAAAATCATTGAATGACTGCTCCCGCCTGGGTGAGGCTGAGTGTCAGACTCTTACTGACTAAAAACCACCCCGTTCCTTCTCCTGCACTTCGACCCGGAGCCCCGGTAACCCGTTAGGTTCTCCGCGACACAATAAATACTATACTTATCTTAGGATCTATCATTAATATAATAACCTAGGTAGGTACTTACTCATGTAATATCTCGTTTTGGACTTGTTCATACAAGTTCTCGTCCAACAAATACGTAATAGTCTGTCTCATATGTTATTAGACCTAAGATAATTGACCAAATCTACATTCATTATCATCTTGTTATAGCTACTAAACGTCATCTAGATGCTGAAAATAATTTTTCCCAATAATTGCCAGGTTATTCGGTTGAAATTGCCTTGCAAAATAGTGGTGTCCTATAATTTTTGTTGGATCTTCGGTCCATCAGGAACATACATTTACACACTACTAATAAAACTACACTTTTTTTTAATGCGGGATAATCATCGAATGACTGCTCCCGCCTGGGTGAGGCGGGAGGGAGTGTCAGACTCTTACTGACTAAAAACCACCCCGTTCCTTCTCCTGCACGTCGAGCCGGAGCCCCGGTAACCCGTTAGGTTCTCCGCGATAAATTAAACTACACTTGGAACCAAGAAACGAAGCGACTAATGTTCTTTTTTTTTCATTTTATCGATCCATCTATAACTTTCAAAAATATGATTCCTTTTACTAGAAAATATTATCATATGTTACCAATCTATCTAATTACTTATTACTTATTATAAATAAAAATGACTTTCCGTTCGTTAGTCTTGCTAAAACTCAAGAATAGCTGAACCGATTTGGCTAATTATTGTGATCGTGAAATGTTTGTGGAAGTCCAGGGAAAGGTTTAAAATATTGCGATTTATTTAAGCGGTACGAAGTTCGCCTTGTCATAGTAAATAGATAAATTACTTGTATCAGAAAATATTCATCAAGAAATGAAAAAGAAAAAACGTTAGTGGCTCTCTTTCTTTGCTCCTAAGTGTAGTAGGTAACAAGACAATATACCTACAAAACCATTCAGTTTTTACCTTCCTACCCACTTATCCAATGAGTAACTTCAACCACAACTTTTAATTTACCTTTACGTTCTTGTTATTCCAGTAAATTTATTTCCAATTAGTAAAATACTTGGAACGGGAGCGTTTCCTTGTCTTAATTGAAGCGCCTTGCAATTTGGTACCAAACGTTTATGTGTAATGCAAATTTTATGCGTCATAGTTTTAGTTTTAATTCGTACTACTTTGTTCGTATTAACGTGGATTACTATGTACCTATTGTGTTGAGTTTTAGGTACATTGTCTTTATATTCAATTAGTTAGGTACTTTGTACTTCATTATTCATCGATACTTAGCAATTTTCAGATACATATTGCGTTACCCGAGTTAATGTTCCAAAGTTTACGATTTTAGTTCATTTTATAAATATTTAATGATAATATTTTTAAGTCCCTACTGTTATATACTAAAAAGGATTTAGATATTTTTGTATTGCTTTCATTATTTTTATAAACATTATCAAAGCGCCTTAGATTTTTATTACAGCCATTAAATGATTTTTAGTGTTTTGCTCATCACATTTAAACAGGCTACCTATAAAAACAATTAATATCAGTAATTATATATGGTAAGAATTAAAAAGATCGAATATTTGACAGTTTTAAAAGTTTAAGTAAACAGAGATTAAGAAATTGTAGTATTTGTGTGGACGCCTCGCTCTATAGGTAAATAGTGTTAGTTACATTAGACACTTAATTCAAGTTAATCTTAGCATCGACACTTTCCTTTATTACTCTCGAAGTTTCCACATTGCAACACCTACATAATAATGTATAGTTATTATGTTGTCGCAAGTATCAAATTCAATCAAAAGTCATGATGTTTAAATGTGGGAGAACCATGCTTCGGCACGAATGGGCCGGCTCGACTGGAGTGATACAACTGGATATAACGACCTCACAGAAAACTGACGTGAAACAATGCTTACGTTATTTCGTCATGGGAGTGAAGTTACCGAAGACCCAATTACCCCGGCCGGCTTAAAAAAGGCCGGTAACTGACTTATAACGGTTTCGGGTGTCCATGGGTGGCCCCGATTGCTTACCATCAGGTCATAGTATAAAGAACAAAGTAGGTTATCTTCATACAAATGCTCCGCGCGCGGCTTATATGTGTGCGCCATAGTATGTACACGTCGACGCACGCACACTTTAACAAAATCTCGACCCGTTTCTCAGTGCGCCAGGCAGGGCTAACACAGCACGAGGTTCGCGCGCGCATCACTTTTCAGCACTGTTAAATGAATAAAAAATGACTGATAATCGTAGAAGAACGTATTGCTGTGTGTTTGGGTGTCTTAATAATTAATCGATTCCAGAACTGTCTCTGTTCAGATTACCTATTGAACAGGAAAGGTAACCTAGTCACTTTTTCTAGCATAATATAATTTGTAGGTACTTGATGATGAGATACCTACTCACTTATTCTTACTCTTATCATTCTTCATAGTTCCTACTCAACCAAATCTAATTACCTACTATACTTAAATATTATAAGAAAAATGTGGTATTGTATTGTTTATTTCACAGTTTATCTGATTTGTTAAGAGCGTGGCCGTGTCGCATTTTTCCATATAAATGTATTCCAAAATTTACTTTCTGAATACTATGTATAGAGCTAAAGTTTATTTTAAGAGGTTAATAATCTTTTTATAAGCTTTTTATTTTTACTAAATTTATAAATTGATAAAATATTTAATCATAATATGCTTTTCATTTCATAAATTTAGATCAAGTGCTGCTTGTTCGAAAATATTAACTAAAAGTAAAAGTGACAACCCTGGGGATCAACGCAAGAGTAGGCTAATAACTCGGCGGGCGGCCTTAGATAACCTACTGTGTTCTTTATACTATGATCAGGTGATCCGCCTGCTCGTTTACCGGATTTTTCTTAAAAAATGGTCTCGCTGGTGGTTACAAGATCAATGAAAACGTCAGGGACTGAGCAGACCTTGTACAAACTGGTTAACATTTAATTTTAATCAAACGTAAGACAAAAGCCCTTGTTCTCGCAATTTACTTGGAATTTTTTTTAGGGTACAAAAAAAGAGTTACAAAGGAAACATTGAAGAATGTATAACAAAGAAAACATTTTTCGGAAGACGGAAAAATAAGGATAACTAAAGAGAATTCGGTTCGGTCTTTTCAAATGAAATTATTTTCTTAAAACAATTACATAGTTACAATCTGACATTACAATGAAAAGAAAGAGTAGGTACCTACTTGATCTTTTGAGAAGAGGATTTAAAAACATTTTTAATAAGAAAATACTTATGTAAGTACAGGAACGACATTTCGTATAAATGATTATGAACAAATGGCGAAAGTTAACTAAAATCGCGGGTTACTCACGTGAATATACTGAGAAAAGCTCTACTAGTTTCGAACCACACAGGGGTTCTTCCTCATGAGCAGCGTGCGCGGTCGCGGCGACGTCGCGCAGCTCATCAATAAATGGCGAAAAGTTCTTTACTAAATTCTATTTCCAAACAATTAACTTTGAAATTACATACAACACATTAAGATTCAACAATGATCGAATAAGAAAATCCTTTTGATAACGAAAGCAGAATTATGTTCAACTAGTTTTGAAGGTAGTTCAAAACTCCAGTGCCTACCTAGAAGGACAAGTCTCCTAGGACATTAACTTACTTTGTACCTAACCTATAAGTAATAAAGTTCTGATTCGTTTCACAACAAAATGACACCCCCGAGTCTTAATTTTATGTTAACAAAATGTTGATTAAAGTTAGGACAAGCTTATCTTAGTAGATTCTTGAACAAACTATTTTAAACCACGATTAAACTGACATTACCCAGGATTGATTTGGTTTTAGGGTGCCTAAGTAGTATAAACTTAATCTAATCTTGATGAAGAGCCGACTTGAAAGGTCCTGGTTAACGAAAGGGAGGGTCCATTTCATTTTGTACCGAAAACATAAACATAGGATCATGTTCTTTATACCCTACGGACTAGGTATAGATTACTATGACTACGTATAGGTTTTTATTAGGTACAATTTAGACTTAATCTTTTTAATTGGATAATGTTAACCGAAGATAAAGTAAATCGACAAATCTATACAATAAAACTGTAGTAGTATAAATTTCGTACATTGAAAATATTAAAAAGATAAATAATAGGGAGTGTTACTATCTAGTAACACCGCTATTATTTAAGGATACCGAAGCCAACAATATGAAAAAAAAATGTTTGTCTGTCTATCTGTATGTTCACGCATCACGCAAATACTAATGGTCCGATTAAGATGGAACTTGGTAGGATTATACTTTTTCAATCCCTAGACATAATTGCTGTACCAAACGTAAATATAAGTCTGTCGAATGTCAGTGGATTTTACGCTGTAACTGTAGGGCTAATGGTTGGAATTAGCTTGAACCGATATTATAAATATCTATGAAAATACGTGAGTTTGTGTGTATGTTTGTTACTCAGTTAAATCAAAACGGCTTAAGTGACCGGGATAAAATTTGGAACAGAGGTAGATAATGGTCTGATCTGAAGTAAATCATAGGCTATTTTTTACTCTTGAGAACGCGAGCGAAGCCGCTGAAGCTATCTATAAATATTAGGAGACGAATACCTGACAGTTGTAGGTATAGTGGAGAATAACTATCTCACATCTCACAAATTAGCTATGCAAAAACTAACCAATAAAAATCAAATCAATTCAACATAAATCACCTACCTAATTGAATCTAATTTTAAA
Source organism: Spodoptera littoralis (assembly GCA_902850265.1). Classification (NCBI taxonomy): domain Eukaryota; kingdom Metazoa; phylum Arthropoda; class Insecta; order Lepidoptera; family Noctuidae; genus Spodoptera; species Spodoptera littoralis. Next base: position 10,488,593 of record LR824542.2, read on the forward strand.
CTTTCCATTTAAAACGCTGCGCTGGTTACAAAATTGCATAACTTTATGCAATTAAAGATGGCTGACTTTAAAAAACCGCGTCAGCTCTTTCAATAAAAAACTTTATTACGAACGATGGAAAGTTTTAATAATCCCAAGCGACAAGCGGGAACGTCCGAATCGAGATGGTGTAACCTCATTTCACACCGGGTGAGTCCTACTCATTCATTTTCAAGGTGATAAGTAAGTTTATTATTAACGAGGTCATTTATTTTGCAGTGGTGAGATTATAAGGTTGAATTTTGTTCGTTTTTGAATTTATTGTGTCAAAGTCAAAGTCACAGTCAAAATCTTGAATAAAGAAAAAAGTTGAAATAATTGATTTTGACTGGTCGGTTCTGTAGCCTAATTCACGTAAAATCAAACAGTTGAAGTTTTATAGTCGCTCGATCATAGTTCGATCGAAGTCCTATCCGAAATCGGTATTCACGTGTTCTATAATCGGGGTTGGATAGGACGACAATTAAACTGACTCGAAACTAAACGACAACTAAACGATTCATCAACGTTTCATTGCCAGTTAAACAATTATGTTTTCTACCAGAATATTAAAATACAGATTTAAGTTTAAAAAAATCTGATTTACGTCATAACAATTAAATAAATGGAATTAAAAACAATATTAATAAACATTTAATGTAAATTGTTGAGTAAAATATAATTTCACCACTAAACCACGGTTTAAAAAGGAAAGTCTATAATTTGTCTCTGCATTACTTGTCAAATAACTGTCAATCACCGGCAAAGTTTGAAAAAATTAAAATATAATTAAAATGAGCAAGTTTCTGTAAGGCAGCTAGAACTCTTGGTAGATTTTATGGAGAAACATAGAATGTTGGCACTGGGACGGGTCCGAGGCAAAGAAGGGAAGAATATTTTGTCCACTAAATTGTGGACCGAGCTAGCGTCAATATTGAATAGCGAAACAGCAGACCCTTCCATGTACAGGTCAGCGAAAGAATGGAATAAAGTAAGTACACTTCTTGCATAGCATGTAATTAACGCGAAATACCATACCATTGAAATAATATATGTTATATTATATGTTGGTTTTGTTCTCAGTTTAATAACGACTATAAATGTCGAATAAAAAATAAACATTCAACACAATACATATTTTCAGAACATAAAAATAAATTCTAACACTTTGATTTTTTAGGAATGAGAATACTACAATTGATGACATCCAGCCATCAACTTCTTCAAGTTTTAATGTGCCTGTAGACAAAGCTAAGTAAGTTATACAATCTTCATATAATTATGAATAATAAAATATTGAACTTTATAGAACTTACTATTGTGTTAATTTAACGCAATTTATATTTCCAGAACTGAAACATTAAATAGTAATAGGAGTTTCCACAATAATATAAAAAGGGTAAATAAAAGCCAGAGAATTCTAGGAGGGATCCTAAAGGTACAGATACACCTTGTTTATTGATGTATAAACAAATTCAAATAATATGATTTGTTAAAACATTGTAATATTACTTTCAGATACAGAAGTAGAAAAGGCGAAAACTGTTTTAGCCGATTTAGAAAAAGCTCGACTAGAATTAAACAAGTCACAAATACAGGTCCAGCTCGAGCGCAATGAAATCGAAAAAAACAAGGTTAACGCCATAAATAATTTGGCCAGTGCAGCTTGGGCCTTAGTTAATATTTTCAAGGGTGGCCAAGAGGGAAATGTAAGTAAACAAAAATTACATTGTGATAATACAAATTCGGGTTGTTGGAGCAGTCCGACAATTGATCTAGCTGCATTGCTTCGGCATCGCCGTTGACCGCGATGAATAATATCGAAGTGTAGATTAACGCTAAGATGACGATGAATTAAAAATAAGACACAGTTATAAAAATAATATTAATATTTAATGCAAATTAAAATTTTTTGAATCTTTACAGAAAAGAAAATGTGATGACACACAAGAAACGAGTGAATACAAACGGGCTCGATCTCAGAGCAGTGATGACGATGACCATAGTTTTGTATTTTAAAACAAAATGACACTACTGTTTTATTTAATAAGTATTATAATTGTTAATTAGACTGATTACATTATTTTTTTATTAAACTTTGAACTTACTCAAGCTCTGCATTTCAATTAGATTTAGATAACTGAAATCAGTATAATACCAGTTAATTTAGATAAATAGGTGCAATCAGATGATACGCAACGCTAAAAGCCGCCAAATTCTTGAAAACATTACTTCTGAGTCTTCTGCCAACATCTGGAAATTCCTTGGAACTCTAGGTATTGGCAGATCGCGCAATTCTGACTTCTCGGTTTCAGTTGGATTAGACGATCTGAATCGTCACTTTTCCTCGACTCACACATTAGATCAGTATACTGAACAACAGACACTGGCCTTCATTTCTGGTATGACGGGCTCTAATACTAGCAATTCTTTTCAATTTATTCCAGTTGCACCTGAAGAGATCGGTAAGGTAATATTATCCATTAAATCGAAGGCGGTGGGATGTGATAATATATCTCGTTTCATGATCACCACACAACAAGAGTCTGATAGGAACCAGATGCGAAAAATGATAGGGCGAGCAGTAACTGAAAAAACAAAATTAGATTCTAAGTAGATAAATGTAATGAGATAAAATTTAAGTGTAAAAAGCACACAAGTTGAGACAAACCTTTTCTTTCACTGATAAACCATCTTGCCTTCGATTTCTCTCTATTAGAGGTGTAATATCCTCAATAATATCGTGGACAAGGATCTTAGAAAGGCGAAATGTCTAATAAATGTATAAAATCTCTGTCTGGCATTTCAAAGGCATCCCATCTAGAACACCTCAGTCTGTTTCTCCTTACTCGTTCGTCTATGTTCTCTTTTAGCTGCATCTAATAATAACAGGCCTAGCCCGAGACTCATTTTTTTGTTTAATCACTGGAGTTTTTGTACCGAAAATCCCCAAAATTCGTTCGTATAAAATTAAATTAATAGCTGAGTTACAATGAAGTCAAAACAAACGTACTTCTGTTCAGCGACACTTCAACGACATTTCAACCGTCAAATTTGACGTTTAGTCGTTGATAGCCGACCCGTTCCAACATCGTTTGTTTACGTGAATACCACCGTATTAACGATTGAAAGACTATTTACATAGCTGAATACGCTTCAACGACACTTCGATCGAACGACTTCAAAATCGGTGTCGATCGAACGCGACTGATGTATGTGAATACGAAAATGACTTAAACGATTAAGTCGCTACGATATCGCGACGGTTTTTATTACGTGAATCGGGCTACTGGTCTAAACCAGAAAGGCACTTTTGAACGTAAACAAAAAAAAATTAAAAGTTAAGATATTTGCTCATTCCAAGGTGTAGATTCCTATGGAGAAGAGCGAGCAAGAAACTCCATTGGTTACTCTTTTTCAATCAGGTTCACAATACAATTCTCTAGTTACATAGTTTTGTTGTTTGGATTGTGCGAGAACAATAGTGTGTGTGGAAAAATAGCTCGTTTTTGTGCACAAATGAATTTTAGCTTGTTTTAGCTTCTCAAATGACATATGTCACCAACTTCGATCTTCAGCTTATCGAATGCAGCCACTATCAACTGTAGAACGCAAAACATTTAAGTTCTAGTCTACCACAACACAGATTTCAGTAAAATTTCGTACTGAGGAAGAATATTCATTGCCATAATTTATGGTTTATTAATCTCCGATCAAAAACCGGTTTATGTTTTCCTGACTTACTCACGTTATTATTTTTAGAGGAACTCGACTAGTTTCAAGCCATGATAGAGGCTTATATTCATGAGCAGTATCCCTTTAGCCTATGAATAATGAGCTTCTAGCATGGTTTGAAACTAGTCGAGTTCCTCGTCAAATAATTACGTGAGTAAGCCGAAAATTATAATTATTAATTTAGTATGTCTCATAACATAAAGAACGGTTATTTAATTAACAAACAATCACTCTATAACACAAGCTTTAACTAAAATCAATTGGCTAGTTTCCTCGTTTTAAAATAAATTGTTTCAACTTTTCAATGCAATAAATAATTAAAAAATAATCATACTCTCATCCATTGATTTAACAATTTACCTACTTTTGAATTTTTTCTCGCCAATTTTAAGGAAATAAGTATGCTATTTGACGCAGAAATATGATGACGTCATAAGTTGCGATCCAATACAAAAATTCATAGAAAACTATTGTTTTTGACATTTCAATAAAAGTATTGAATTTGACTACCTTTCTTTAAACGAAACCTAGAATACTGTTTGCGTAAATAGGTCGTATTATGTGCCTAAATAATTATATCACCGGGAAACCTAACTATGGCTTCTGTCATCAAATAAATCTCCCTAATCTGTTTATCAACATCTTGAACTGTTAGCCTAATACAATTATTTGATCGCATAATTTAATTAATTACTGATTTAATCAAATTATTGATGTGGGTTATGTTTCGTGTATTTCATGGATACCTAGGTACAGTGATGCAAAACGTCTTATAGGTTAAGCAATATTTGCAAAGGTTAGTTTGTGGAAGGGTGGTAATTTTTCTATAAAAGAGTATTATTTTACTATAATTCGATATTTCTTGGTTATATAAGTAATAGTTTTTATTAAAAAAAAATATCGACAAACATCAGTCATTGATACAAATCAGTGGAATTGAAAATTCATTGTTATATATTTACACACATGAATTTTTTCCTGAAATCATAAAGAGTAACAAAGTGAATAAATAAATAGCAATAAATGAAATTACAATAATAAAACTGGAAATGTTTTATTAAAATTAATTAAGAACTGAAATTATAATGGCGATAATTTTACTGATATCCGATTATTAACTTGATACTGTGAGCTGATTAATAAATCCGGTAGTGAATATATTAAAACTCTTATGCGTCCTTTTTGTGTGACATTCGTGTCTAATTGAGGAATGTGTTATTCAGAATTATTTTGTATATTTTTTTATGGCATAATCCGGTAAACGAGCAGACGGATCACCTGATGGTGAGCAATCGGCGTCGCCCATGAAATACCACAGGCGTTACAAGTGCGTTACCGGCCTTTTGGGGAATTAGGAATTTGAGGATCGTTGGGGATTCAGGAATTGGGAAGATTGGGGAAGGGGAGGGTAATTGGGCCTTCGGTAACCTCACTCACATGACGAAACACAACGAAACACAATGCAAGCGTTGCTTCACGTTGGTTTTCTGTGAGGCCGTGTATCACTCCGGTCGAGCCGACACATTCGTGCCGAATCATGGCTCTTCCACACTTAATGGACATCTTATGATCAGCCAATATAAATTCACTGCTGAAAACGATTCTGGTTACGTTGGTCATAATTCTCTCCTATTGCTCCTTGTAGTTGTTGATCAGGTTAAAGGGAGAATAGTTCATTCACCTACCCGTTGGCTAGATGCTGTAAAAACCTCATCGGCCTATCAGTTCCACAAATAATAAAGACCGCAGGGGACAGCGGCGCTTGGAGGAGGGTTGTGCATCAAGTGATGCGTGCACTAGATTAGACACGACCTTCAGTAATAAAAATAACGACTAAGAATATTTCTCCTTGGGTTCATGTGTAAATGGCTTGGGAATGCAGACAACTGGGGATTGCAGATGGAAAAAAAAAACAAACAGATACTCTTGCCAGTCTCTCCCTGATCGAGTTTGGTGGATGTAGATTCAGTATGGGTTTTGAGTTAATTGTACCCAGTACATGGAGTCGCTTTAACAACAGTGTAGCAGGATTTAAAAGGAACTCCACCTTTAACAATAGGACTCATAGGAAGTTTATCTAGTTATATTATGTTTTGAACGTTTTTTATACAAAAACTTCTTTTTTTTATAGGATAAGCCGGTAAACGAGCAGACGGATTACCTGATGGTAAGCAATCGGCGTCGCCCATGGACACCTGGAACACCAAAGGCGTTACAAGTGCGTCACCGGCCTTTTGGGGAGTAGGAGTTTGAGGATCGTTAAGGATTCAGGGATTGGAGAGATTGGGGAAGAGGAAGGTAATTGGGCCTCCGGTAATCTCACTCACACGACGAAACACAACGCAAGCGTTGCTTCACGTCGGTTTTCTATGAGGCCGTGGTATCACTCAGGTCGAGCCGGCCCATTCGTGCCGAAGCATGCCTCTCCCACACTTCTGTTTTGACGTTTGACTCATTGTGGTCAGTGTTAATTCTTTCTACATATAAGACGTCATTTTACCCAACAGTGACAGAGCGAGTCATTAATTTTAATATTTGGTATTCAAAAACTGCTATTAAAGTTTACAATAACAAACAGAAAGATTAAAAAAGTCGCTAGTCTTAAATTAGCTTTGTTCTAGCACAGACACAAAAAAGTACGAACGTACAACTAACTTTAATTACAAAGTCGTGTCTGTGGTAGACATCAGCAGAACATCCTACCCTAAACTGCTGAAATTCTTTGGTACATTTTCAACCTTATCTTTTTATATTAGAGTTGAAAATCAGATAAATAAAATTAACAACTTGAACTAGGTTTATGTGCTAGGGTGTACATAGTAATATGAACTAAATATAATGTAATAAAGTGAAACACACATGGCACACTGTCCCGAACTTTATATTTATGAACACTTGTGTGACCAGCGCTAAGCAGGCTTAGGACACAACTATTAGTGTGCTTGTCCATTGTTGTCGACACAAAGTAGGTTGTCTAGGAAAAAAGTTTTATGTAAAGCATTAACTTTCGAAGTTTTTGTTTCTAATCTGTTACTTCTTAATGGACAACAGCAGGTGGGCAGCAGCAATCTTGACATTTTCTATAATTAAAATGCAATTTCTAAGTCGCCTGTCAGGCTTGGGCTTCGCTGTGTATTGAACTTATTTTCTAATTCAATTCTTGGATCTAGTTAATGGCTTATAAGCGACATTTTATTTATAAATTAATAACAACTGATCTGAGACGCGACAATTACATTTATATGATTTTTAACATTGCCCCACACTAATATTTTTTCTTATATCGTGGGTGCATTTGCAAATGTACATGTTTACATACACGTCACACCAAGACCCGGAACAATAATTTGTGAATCAAATGATAAAGAATCGCTCCGTGCGGCAATCGAAATCGATACACGTTTTGCGGCAGCCAGTTGCCCAGCCACCGCACTAATTATGCAAAGTCTGAATGATAAGTAATTGTCATTATTAAATAAGTCTATTGATATAAAAGTGACTCAAAATTTCGAAGCATTATAACAAATTTTTTCCGATTTGTGAACTTTACAAAGCATGTCCAGATAGATGAAGACGGCTGTATTGGAAAAACGCATTTATGACATTGAGAAAATATAACAATGAGAGTCGCGAAGATGTTATTATTTGAACAGTTTTATTGTATGTAAGTAATCGTATTATTGGCGTTCGAACGAGAGAGTTCAACGTTGCATGACTACTCGGTCACCTTTTGAACAACAACCACCTTTCTGACAATGACACTAAGAGCTATTTTCCAAGCTCAATGGGATAAGTGTGTGTTTGTATTGCATTGTTGAATACATCAAAGCGCGTAAACCTATCGTTTTCAATTCATTCGATTCATATTTAAAGAAAATCGGATACGTTTTCTTTTTTTAGAGCTGTTGTAGTAAAATATAATGATGTTTTAAAAGGAGTTTTGGATTGTCAAATACTTAACGCTAAAATGAAGAATTATTCTTGAAATAGACGTTTTATGATGTAAAGAGAAGAATAGATCTCATTTACATATATGATGTGTTAATATGAAAGCTGAATTTGTTATTAAATTAATTGAAGCTTATAATTTTAGTGTGTCTTTTTTATGGCATAAGCCGGTAAACAAGCAGACGGATCACCTGATGGTTAGCAATCGGCGTCGCCCGGTAGTCGGCCTTTTGGGGACTAGGAGTTTGGGGATTTTTGGGTATTCAGGGATTGAAATGATTTGATTTGATTTGAAGAGATTGGGGAAGGGGGGGATTTGGGCCGCGGGTAACCTTACTCACACGACGAAACACAACGCAAGCGTTGCTTCATGTCGGTTTTCTATGAGGTCGTGGTATCACTGCGGTCGAGCCGGCCCATTCATGCCGAAGCATGGCTCTCTCACACTTATTTCATGAGAAGTCTTTTTCCAAGAGAATTTATGTATTGAAAAACGATTTAAGCATTTCAAATAAGCAGCTACAAATCAGTAGATTGTACCACTACGAAGAACATAACATAATCCGATTAAAGTACACCTGAGTGCATTATCAAAATCTAGTACCTACGAGAATACTAAACAGCTTAGCAACTAACATACATAACATACATAACATAACGCCTTTTATCCTCGAAGGGGTAGGCAGAGGTGCACATTATACCACTGTACAATGTAACGCCCACTTTTCACTATTTATGTTATGAGTCCCATGTAATAGGGAGTGAGCCTATTGCCATATACCGGGCACAGTTCCAGACTCCGTGCTACTACTGAGATTTTTTTTTTTAAAACCCAGTAACACTTTGCCCGACCCGGGAATCGAACCCGAGACCCCTTACCCGGCAGTCGCAATTGCGACAACTCGGCCAACGAGGCAGTCAACTTAGCAACTACATGCATTAAAAGGGCTCGAAACAAAAATATAATAAGCAATTAAAATAGAAATGTTCCACGTAAATTACATTCTACTACAATAGTTTATTTCGTTGCTAAACCAAAACTACAAAACCGAAAATAGGAAAACCGAGGAAATCTCTTGCATTTTAAACTACGTATTACCCGTTGTAATGAGGGAACAAAATGAGTGCCTCATAATAACTCGTATACGGGACCGGGATAGGAGTATACTAGTACATAAGTGGCGCTTTTATGAAACTCGGGTCGTTGAGTTACCTTATCTATTTTGTTATGCATTTTAGCGTAAATACTATATTATACTAGACTGCGGCTCTGTTAGGTTTTTTGAAATGTCTAGTAGCATGGAGTATGGAATTGTATTCCGTATGTTTTTTTATTTAAACTTTCTTATCAGGCATAATGGCCTATAGATATATACATACCTTACAGACTTTTTTTGAAGGGGGGAAAATCATCGAATAACTGCTCTCGCCTGGGTGAGGCAGGAGGGAGTGTCAGATTCTTACTGTCTAAAAACCACCCCGTTCCTTCTTCTGCACGTCGAGCCGGATCACCGGTAACCCGTTAGGTTGTCCGCGACTCCGAATCGGCATCGGCCCTGTTGGGCCCCATCTGTGGTGGTCTGATGGCTCTTGGAGGCATGCGCGGAACGCGACGCGCCGTACGCTCGGGTATACCTTACAGACTAATATAAATATTTTAATATATAATTGATGTTAGTAAATAAACTTAAGCCTATGTTGGTAGCACTAATTACACTTTAATGTAATTAGAATATTAATAGTGATTAGTAAGAACTGGTGAAACAATAGCTCTAAATGTTATTTCTCTTTTCAAGTAAAATTTGTGCATAACTAGTTAATGTGAAATAATGTTTTATGAAAGTTTTAAAACTAGATATTGTCTTAAAATAAAACACTCTTTTTAGATAAACTAAACTTTGTTTATAGTTTTACTGTGTGTTGTGTATCTGTGGTATAACTCTATGGTCATAGGATAGTCTATGGTGATAGATTATCTATGTGCATGGCGGAGCCCGCGAATTTGAAAAACAATTGAAGACGTAATAAACGAGTGTGTCGATAGCCTTCTCTCTTTTATTTATATTTAGTTGCTTATAACATACATCACACTGTTCATCATCATATCCAAGGACAATAATAAATAATATCATATTATATGTAGGTACACAACGAAACATAGCAAAAATGTCGCTCAGATCAATTAGCCTTTCAACCGTCGATTACATAATATTTATACGCACATTTTCGCTAGTGACACACAATAAATACTGAAAAGCAGTCTCTTGTCTAGACTACGTTGTCCTCTAGTGTTGTTCAGCTTTTCCAGGTCACTGAAGATTGTCATTTATTAAAACTTATTTATCAAAACTGACATGGCTTCACTCAATGAATGTGTTATTGTTTATTAATTATTGAATGACTAGATTTAATGAAGTATCACAGTAATATGATGTAAAAGTTTCTTTGTTTCGATGTTTGTCCTTCAATTACGCTGGAACTACCTAATGAACGGATTTTGATAAAAGGACAATGTCCAAAATGGCCCATTGTAATAAAAAATATCAGAATATACGATAATTAATCCCCTATTTTATTATATAAGTTGCAAATACTTCTGTATCACGGACTAGCTGTATTCTAAAATGTAATTTTAATGAAATTTAACGCGATTAATCACATTAGATCTCCATCTTCGACTAATGTCAAATGCCTTCGCCTAATGTAATGAATAATAATCATCGTAATAGGTAGTAACAATAATAACAATAATCAAAACTTCTTTACTTCTATACAATCATTCAAACATTCCACATTCGTTCGAATATTCGTTGTTATGTTTAGATTAAATCTTTAAAATCTGATACTTTTTTTTAAATAATATATCATTTTTGCAGCTAGTCCGCTATAAAAACAAGATCTTCTAGGAGTCTAAAAATGACAGGGAATACAATACATAATTATCCGATACTCTTGGCTCCAGGGCCAGTAATGTATGGACGCAGATCAATGTCCTTTGGTACACAAGCACGGTATGGGTGACTTAGGTGATACTTCTGTTTATCCCGATTAAATGTTCACATGGGATAAAACAGGAATAATATTCTATGCGGACGCAGTCGCGGGCACCTGCTAGTAATGTATAATACTACAATTTGTTAAATGTCATGTTTATCCCTGACATTAACATTTATATTCACTTCAAGGCTATGGTTGGATGAGAAGAGATGAAGACCGAGCTCAGTGGCGTGCCATTGGATGATTGGATAGGCCTATGTCCAGCAATGGACGTACACGGGCTGATGATGATTATTCACTTGAATTCGACTAGCATGTGGCTCGTAATGAAGATAATTTTAATAGTCGATCTGATAGAAATTTACTTAGTATATAGTAACTTCTGTTAGCCATCTCATTCTTTCTCATCCCAAACTTGAAACTTTCGTGAGACATACTAAATAAATTATTATGTTTTCGGCTTACTGACGTAATTATTTACGAGGAAAGTGCGCGTGAATCGCGGTAGAGGGCGCGCTGGGCCCGAAAACTCGAGTAGCCAGTAGCAGCGCGACAGTCGCAGCGTTGCGGGGTCGCGAAATGCTGCTCATGAATATGAGCCTCCAGCATGGCTTGAACCTAGTCGAGTTCCTCGTCAAATAATTACGTAAGTAAGCCGAGAACATAATTATTTACCTAACTTGAAATACTATAAAAACAAATTACTCGTTTATATTATTAAAAACTTGGAATCCAACTTTATTTTTAATCAAACGACTCTGTCACCGAGATCATAAATCCAGTCCTCATTTCCAGGGTAAACAGTTTCTTATTTACATTCAATATTGTGGAAAGCTATATTGAGATTTATGGCTTTAGAAACAAGGAAGGGAATTGCGTGTAGAGCTTTAATTCTGGAGGTATTGTTTTATTTTGACGTGGAATCTAAGTGGGAGGGATGAATGGGGAGTACCGTGGTTGATTTGATGCAAGATATACTGAATATATGGGAGACGAGATAGGAAATGTTCAGTTTGTGGTAATACTGTTTTTATAGTACTAGACAAAGTTTTTGTACTATAAGTGGTTTTGTAACTGTTCGTAAATCGATGAATAAGACTGTCTAACTGTAATTGATAAAACATATTCTATCAATAATGGGGTAGACGACTAATTTTTATTTTAATGTCCGTCTGATAGATTATTTAAAAACATTAGACACGTATTTTTTTATTTTCTCACAGAAACGAATAGTTTCGAAGATATATTGATTTGAAATGTCGCGTGACGTCACTTCTCAGTACATTTTATACTAAGGAATGACGTTTTAGCCCCCACTCCTAAACTTTGATTCGTTTTATCTAAGTATTGTTTTATTATACGACAAAATAAAAAAATACGTGTCTAATATTTTTTCATTACCTAACTTACGGACTAATTATATTTTTAATTTTCATACCCTGTCATCATCCCCAATTAAACGTGTATGTGACCTTATTATGGCATGATAACAAAATGAAGGACGAACTATTCAGATTACAGAAGACTCGTCTCAATGACGTCACTGCGAAGCAACTGTCAGGGTTAATTTAGCTCTGGGGAGCTTCCATGAAATAAGTCTACAACTTCGCTTAAACCAAGATAAAGACGCAAGTTTCATTAATAATTATATCATCTATCTACCCACCTCTTAGTATAAAATACGACGTTCGGAGTTCCACAGAAACATTTGGACCTATTATCAAAATTATAAATCATTTCTATCTCGTGTTCCGTCGATTTCCTTTTGCCATTGTTTGTAAAGATCGAGGCTTTGTCGACTATGGAATGGTTGGGATTTCCTTAAATAACTTCGGCTGAAGTAATTTCAACTTTACGTTAATGTGGATATAGTTGGAAATGTTTTTTGTGGTCGATCTGTTTGCGGTAACTTCCTCACCTAAACGGTTGGATTTGTGGGGAAGTGTGTCTCTATGACGTGTGTCAATAGATTGGTGACTGTAAGGCTGTTGTCACTAAAGTGCAGGGGATACTGTCCTTTTGTGGAGTAGGGTATAAAATGGCACCCTTTTTACTTATTTTTTTTTATTAAATTGCCTACTGAGTTCTCGCAGTCATTTGAAGGTACTTTCACCCTTTAGATTCCAGAGTAAGGATGATGCCCAATAAATACGAAGAAACATAATTATCAATTTAATTGTTTAAACATATTATCCTTCTGCACACATTGACGGTCGGTCTCGGGTTCGATTCCCGGATCAGGCAAAGTATTACTGGGTTTATAAAAAATTCTCAGTAGTAGCACGGAGTCTGTAATTGTGCCCGGTATATGGCAATAGGCTAACCCCCTATTACATGGGACTCATAACATAAATAGTGAAAAGTGGGTGTTACATTGTACAGTAGCATAATGTGCACCTCTGTCTACCCCTTCAGGCATAAAAGGCGTGATGTTATGTTATGTCCTTCTGCACACATAATCTGACTACTAATTTTATCCGGATTTTCCTCGATTACCCTTATGGCGTAGGTGCATACTTATTCTTAGATACAATCTAGTGGCTTACAGTATAATTATACTCAATATTATCTAGACAGGTAAAATACTTCTGCGAAAAATAAAAACATAAATAGAAATAACCTAATTACACCTTTTGTTTTCCTTATACGTATTCGGTATTTGGTTTTCGAACAAGATCATAAAAATATTTTCGAATGGAAGTTTCGGTGACGTATGTAGGCTGTATCTAACTGCGCCATTGACGTTGATAGTAAAAAAAAAGTTTTGTGAATGGAGAAACCTCTTTTGAAATGTTGTGTATCTTGATTTTAAATGTAGAACAACGGACAGGACTTCCCCATAGCTGATTTTGACATCGTTATCTATACATACAGATAGATAAAGTTGGAGTGTCTGTTTGTAATATTAAAATAATCGCTTTTTACATACGATACACATACCAAAATAACATTTTTTACAATTTTTGTTTATCTGTCTGTCTGTTTGTACTGGCTAAAATCTCCGGAATGGATGACCCGATTTTGCAAGACTTTTATTGCCAGTTAGCTGATGAACTAAGAGTAACATACCTACCTACGCTACTTTTATTTTAGAAAATAGAAGCAAAAATAAGTTATGTTCTTAAATTCATATTCTACGCGGACGAAGTAGCGGGCAACGTTTTGTCTATTCTAAAAAAATATGACGTTTGAGGTTTTTATGCGTATTTCGTTTTTGTTTATAAATAGTATCATTACCATTCATAGTACATATAACGACTCCTTGGCAAAAAATAATGTTTCATCCTAACCCGATTGGACAAAGGTGTGTGACGTGTGCATGTATGTAAAAAATCTTTAATCTGACCCTGACCTCAATCAGTAGTTATTTTTGCTATCATTAGATTAATGAGGCATTACAATATTATTAATACAAGGTGTTGTTTTAAAGCCATTTTCTAGGAGGTAACTCGGACATCGATTCTGAGTTCGAATCAATAAAAAAATTGTAGGTAAACATTTTTCATTTTTCTGAAATTACGGAAATCCGTAAGTGCGAAGTACACGCCGCCTTCTTGTAACCAGCTTTATAACGCGGCTTAACACACACAAACTCAAACACGTAATTGATATTATTCCTAATTCCATAAAACTCCAATAAGAAACATTGCTGTCGCTTATTTTGAAATACTGTCGAACTTAAACGATTTATTATAGTCGTATTTTTAACTATTGGCCCGAAATTTTCTCTTACATTGAACTTTTATGACTTTTGTGACATGCCCCCGAGAAATTACATGGTTTCAAAACTACACCTTGTATACAAAGTTGTTTACAATCAGAGTGACGTGTCTCGATCTCCGTCCGTACCAACAGGTTCTGCTTAGCAACTCAGTGTGGATATAAGTAAACGTGGGTTTGTATGTATTATTAAATCATTTATGCTTGTGTATGTATTTATTGTTTGTAGGCAAATAGTGTAATGTTTATGGATAAATATGAACATGAACAATGTAGGTAAGTAATGTTGTTTTCTTATGATAATGTATTTGAATATTATTATGTTAATGAAGTTTATGCATTTTGCTGGGATACGCGAATTACCGTGTGTGATGGTATGTGTTGTGATGGGCGATGGTATGGAGTTGATCAAAGGACTGGACATTTGGAGACTGGGCAGCTTAGCAAAACTTTCTAAAGTTGTACCAAAAATATGGTAGCAACTTATGCTTGTTATCTCGGATCGAAGTACAGGAGTAGGAATGAGGTAGTTTTGAGTCTAACACTCAAGTCTCACCAGGCGGGAGAAGTCATTCAATGATTTTCCCACCTAAAAAAAAATGCGTCCTATTTTTTCCATCCATCCAAAAGATGCTAGCCATGAGTAACTACCAAATGGTTTCCAACTTAATAAGTAGCGTTGTAAAATATTGCAATTTTAAATACTAACATTAACACACACAATCTTGTCTCGTTGAAAGTCTAAATCCAGATAGACGTGAAAAGGTCATGAGAAAACATGGTAAAGAGCACGGTGCAATCTTGCCTAAAGATGATCCAGTGATGTCGAAGACTGTGTTATCACTTTGAAATTTCTTCGGGAAAATCCATTAGTGTTATGATGCAGTGTTGTATATCTCTAGAAGAGCTTAGAAGAATTGTATTAATCATTTTAGAATAGAAAATAAGATTAAATGTTTTTTTTTTTAATTTATTTACCGTTTTAAAGTGTCGGTTGGGAAAATATTAAATTCATCTTAAAGTACTTCTGAACGTAATTTTAGCGTATTCTCAGCTTCAAAAAAGAAAATTTAAAAACAAAGCATATTTTATCAAAAATGATCAATAGATTGCCTCGTTGGCCGAGTGGTCGCAAGTGCGACTGCCGGGTAAGGGGTCTCGGATTCGATTCCCGGTTCGGCAAAGTAATACTGGGTTTTAAAAAAATTCTCAATAGAAGCAAGAGTCTGGAATTGTATCCGGTATATGGCAATAGGCTCACCCTACATGGAACTCATAACATAAATAGTAAAAAGTGGGTATTACATTGTACAGTGGCATAATGTGCACCTCTGCCTACCCCTTCGGGGCTAAAAGGCGTGATGTTATGATGATGATAGTCAATAGATCTTTCTCGTAAAATACCACCATTTATACTAACCAGCGACAAGAATTAAGGACGTATTTGTACCTTCAATTTATTGGGGACGTTAGGAAAACAAAGCATAAACGTAATAAATAATATTGACTTTCTTTCATGTTTTTCCCCGCTCTCCAATCTTGGCAAGACAAAATGTTTGCCGAGTTTGCCGACCGATTACTTCATAATTTCCGGTGGATATTGTTATATCAAACTAGGATCAGTAATAATCCTGGCTGCACAGGATCATTTATTTTCGTCTGTAGGTAATATTATTATGACATCTATTTTTCTTTTTGGACATTCTGAGGATTTGGTGTAACGTAATCTTTGGACAAGATTTTGGCAATTACATATTTCTTCCACCTTGTATTTTTTTTAAGGGGGGGAAATCATCGAATGACTGCTCCCGCCTGGGTGAGGCGGGAGGGAGTGTCAGACTCTTACTGTCTAAAAACCACCCCGTTCCTTCTTCTGCACGTCGAGCCGGAGCCCTGGTTACCCGTTAGTCTTCCACCTTGTATAGGTTTATAATTTAATAGTAGCAGTAATTATGGGTATTTATTTTAGTTTAAAAAGATGAATGTGCAAAATTAACGATAGCAAGTTTTAATAAACTGTGGTGGAGCCATGCTTCGGCAAGAATAGGCCGGCTCAACCGGAGTGATACCACGGCCTCACAGAAAACCGACATAAAACAACAATTGCGTTGTGTTTCTTCGTATGAGTGAGGTTACTGGAATCCCATTTACTCTCCTCCCCAATCTCCCCAATCCCTGAACCCTCAAATTTCTTATCCCCAAAAGGGCAGTAACGCACTTGTAACACCTCTAGTGTTTCGGGTATCCATGGGCGGCACCGCTTGCTTACCATAAGGTAACCCGTCTGCTACTTTACCGGCTTATCCTATAAAAAGTAACTTTTAACACCTCTACGGAAAAATATCCATACTGTTAAACAAAGAACACTAACAAAAATATGAAAGGAAAAATATATCCACGAAAATTATAGTTTTAACGCCATACTTTTAGATTTACGACTACACTTTATGTCTTTTCCAGTCCTTTGATACATCTACGTCCCATATGCTACAATTTGTCGCCTCATGGACACATTAAGAGGAATATCATTTCACTAATGGACCGTTGTTTATACGTATGTAGGTGTAAAAAGTTGGTGCAAACATTTCCGGCTCATTCAATATGCCGAGGTGTTGATGTGCAAAATATTATCATTACCATACAATTGTTTTGTTAGGTGGAGTGTAAGCCGTAAAAATATTATTTGTATTTCATAAAAATTATACATTATACATGTATAGATTTTGTTATGAATATTTTGATGGAGCTTTTGTTTTAGAGATGGTTGTGAGAGTTCTATAAATTTATGTATGTGTTTTCTGATGGGTGAGCATTCGTTGAAATATTTATTCAAGTCTTTATTATCAAACAAGTATAGTTCAGTACACGTTTAGGTGAAATGTTCCATTTTTTAATTCACTATCTATTTATTAGAATCAATGGGTAACATCATCGTTTTTAAATAAAAAAGTATTTACAAGTCTGACAATTACATTTAAAAACTTAGTTCGTCGGTAAAGGAATCTAGGAAAATCTAAAGATGAAAAAAGCTACAAATCCAAAACACACTGCTATTACCATACCGAAGAGATTTGTATCAAGTGTTAAAAATGTTAAGCTAGAATATTTACGCATGAAGAACTATAGATAGAGCCACCGGTGAGAGCGAATAAATTATGATAAAATTGATAAATTCTGATTTTCATTTTCTTTTGTGGTACGTGATCCGTAAAATTGTCGTGACACATCAAAACACAAGATGATATAGTAAGTCTGAGGTAAGTCTATTACTAAATGGATAGATTTATGAATATTGGATGGCATCATAGTCGTCTAACCTGAAAATTATTTTGGAACAAAGTACAGACGAATATATATTGGCTTTTTGGATTTTATATTTAGGTAGGTACTTACAGTATTTTTAGGCACCTAATATTGTTATATATTCTATAATATTTATATTTAAAATGTTTTGTTTCGATAAAATACCTATCAATAATATTGTGTATTAAAATGATTTATTCTTAAACTAGAATTATTGCAGCTATTAAAAGTTCATCAAGGCCAGTTCTATTAAGTGTATTTTCCTGTTTAATATGCAAACATTAATTATTTTGTTTAAGCATTAGTATAATAATTGTTACTATGAGCACAGCCTGCAAAATACAATGAAAAGACGATTTCCACTTTGTTCTCCTAATACTTGTAATGACGTTTATGTTTTGATGTCTTAAGCGATTGAAGTTATAGTAGGATTGGACCCAAAATTGAACCCTGTGGAACACCCTTAATTAAAGAATTGTATGTCTAAAATATAATATCGAATGATTGAGAGCAATCCATGATATTTATTGATATTCCATGATAGTCAAACAGCTTTTTATACATTCATGTAGGTATATTTATCAGCATATAATAGATTTTTGTTTACCAATTAGTGGTCTGACGTAGCACACATACTATAAATAACACCACGACCATTATTACCCAATGTGGTGGCTAACTTGGACTTTGGTATGCGTATTTTTACCTGTTATGCTATTTATAGTCTATTTCTAATAATGGGGAAACAGCTGAAAGTAGAGACATTTTCTGTTTTGTTCTACTATTGGGTATTTATCATCTTAGGTATTTATATCCTAATAATCCAACAAAACTTTTAACAATTACGAATTAATTTCAAATTGTCCCGCGAAGGAATTTTATACGAAATGTGAATATGAGTACAGCATTACGAAGTGTGATAATTTGGAAAATACTCCAGCTTGTCCTGCATTGGCGCCAAGATGCTCTAGTCCTACCCGTCTCTGTAAATACGGTCTTTTGAGAAATTCTGAACGAAAATGGGTGCCCAAAGAAGAATGACGTAAGTTGTAATATAAATCCATGCAAATAGTTTCAGGAAAACACCATGATGTTATGCTATAGTTTCCATTCTTGTATACTTTTCAAATCTTGTAGGGGTTTGTATGTCATTTACTGTACTTTGAGCAGCTCGCTCCAAATACTTCTTCCCGATTTACGAATGAACCAAGTTGTAAATGATATATAAACTGATACTGATATGAACTGATGAAAATATCAGTTGCGAAGGTATGAATTAGGTATCTAAAAAGCCATAATCTATGCTTACGTCTATGACCAACTAGAATTCAAGTACAGTAATTAGCAATTCCTTTCTATGTCATCATAACATCACGCCTTTTTATCCCCGAAGGAGTAGACAGAGGTGCACATTTCGGCACTTAATGCCAGTCCCACTTTTCACTATTTATGTTATGAGTCCCATGTAATAGGGGGTGAGCCTATTGCCATATAACGGGTACATTTCCAGACTCCGTGCTACTACTGAGATTTTTAAATCGGGAATCGAACCCGAGACCCCTTGCCCGGCAGTCGCACTCGGCCAACGAGGCAGTCCTTTCTATGTGACGGTCAAAAATATAGGTCTAAAACTGGGGAAATTTTTAGACTCATATACAAAGTTACCACTGCATACGTAACTAAAATTAGCCACCTCTCTAGGGTGTTCATTCCAAAATGTTAACGAGATCAAATTATATTAGCTTTTTAATGAAACAAAATGTAATAGTTAATACATATTTATTTATCAATAAGAAAATTATATATTTCTCAGCTGTCAGTCAGCAATCATTCGACCATCAATCAGCTTCTAAAACAAAAATTAAACATAAATAGAAGATAAAAAGCTCTCCTAAAATCCGTAATCTCCAAACTAAGCGTGGATGTTGTGGCAAACGTTTATAGTCTAACCGTGAAGTGTCAGACATTGTTGTCGTCATTGCTGCATGCCAAGTGAAGGCAAATATGAAGTAACTATAAACTTTGTTAACAGCTATACAGGGTGGAATTTCGTAATGCTACCTGAAGGGGAAGTAAGAACTCTCAATATTTTAGATAGAAAGTTTTACTTAAAGAAAAATTTCCTTTATTTTTGAAAACAAAGAAAGTTGTATTCAAAGATTTTTAAAATTCGCTTGTCGCACTCGGTAATAGAACCGAGTAAAATCTGTCTAAGTTGCACAATGTACATTTATTGCATCCCTTGTTAGGGTCAATAATGATGACTCTAACAAAATTCATAAATTTAATGAAAGGAAAACAATGAACGATCGATGCAATAGAAGTACAGGGTGCAAACTTTGACCGATTTTAACGGTTCGATTACTACGACTAATGAAAATAATTGAATGTTGTTTTGTTTCTTTTCAAAAATAAAGAGATGTGTTCTTTGAGTAAATTTTTCTGTCTTAAGTATTAAGAGTACTTTCCCTTCAGGTAGCATTACAAAATTCCATCCTGTATATTATGTTCACATGTTTGTAAATGAATAAATTAATTTGAATTCGAATGTCGCAAAATGTCGTGGTGGCCCGGAGGTTTAAGACGCCCACTTCTCATGCATGAGGGTGCGGGTTCGAAACCTACCAACGGCAAGTACCAATGTGACTTTTTCCGAGTTATATGTACTTTCTAAGATTATTTAGACACCACTGACAAACGGAGAAGGAAAAACATCGTGAGGAAACCTGGACTTATAATTTCTAATTATAAGTTTGAAATCGCCAACCCGCATTGAGCAAGCGTGGTGATTAATGCTCTAACCTTCTCCGTGTGAGAAGAGGCTTTGCTCAGCAGTGGGCATTTATAGGCTGTTGATGATGATGATGAATTTGAATTCGTTGATGGTATAAATAAGTCATTTTTATTTACTTACATTTTAACTACACTGATCAGTGGGCACACATTTTCCTTCAGAATTTCTCAGGTAACCATCTTTACAGAGACAAGCTGGTTGAAAGCATCCTGCAGCAATGGATGGACAAGGAGGGAAATGCTTCAGATGATCACACGTCTTGAAGCACACCTCTAAGTCGCATTTGATGTAACGTTCATTTTTGGGACAATCTGAAAAAAGAAAATGACAACAAATCTTGATATATGTATGTATAGTGCTGTATTGTGCAATGTGAGGTCATCTATCCGTTTAGTGATTCATCATCAATAAATACAAACAAACACTATTAATAAAACAACTCTAGAAGTTTAATAAATACTAATAGGTTCGTTTGTCATATTACATTTCATGACTGTATGCTTAATAAGCCTATCACGTAACGAGACACTGTAGTAGATAGTATGCATTATGCAAAAACTTTACAATATGCAATATATTCAATGCAAATATTTAACAAAAACCATTAAACAAAAAAACAAAGTTATTAGTACAAACATTATTGCAATATCTTTAAAGTGTCAGTATTACAAAACTCACCAAATGGTGTTTGATCAGCGGGTGCCGTAGCTACAATAGTTAAAGCAGCGATAAATAAACAAACAGGTAATATATAAGAAGCCATAATGTGAGCGACGTTAGACGAAGATGTCTGAGACGGTAATGATAGGCAAAGACCTCTGCCTCATTATTTATATCATCAAGTTGTTAGACGAGTCCACAACAGATCTTACCTTGTCTATACAAGTATTATGCATAAATATTATGTTTTTGCTCTTTGTCTAGTGTCTCTAGTGGTACAACTGGGTGTAAACAAGTGTGACTCCCGACTGCCAAACTAGTGGTGTTATATCCTAGGTCAAGCAAAGTGTCATTGGGATTTTACAGGTTTTCAATAATATGCTGCACTAGTTCTGTTTGTACCTACATACATGGACACATATGCGTTACCTTTGCCAAAATGAAGGGAACTAAGGGCATAATGTCCGTAAATTATACATGTAAATAGATTACACATTGTTCCAAAAAAAGAGTAGCATCAGGATCAAAACCTGGAGCACTCCAGTTTTTGTTAAAAAAAATATAAAAGTCTACCAATATTAGTTTAATAAAATGTTGGTATTATACTAACAGTTACAGTAGGTACAAGGTAAATGAGTTTGAATTTATGTAATTGATAGGCATGAAAATATATATTAATAATGATGTTTACACCGTCGTCAATCATTTATAGTATATCCTTGTTTAAAGTCGCTCATACCATGGCGTCCTACATTTTGTCTGTAATTTTGTTCATCGCAGTTTTAACTGTTGTTTCTTTAGCTGCATCTGAAGATGAAACGCCTTTTGGTGAGTTTTCGGATTACCAATATTTTTTTTATAAAATATCTATGTACTTTATCACTTCTAAGATGGTAGTTATCTATGCAGGGAGTTATCAAACCAGTGTTTAGGGAGCTGGTTTAAAATTCTCAACGCTAGATGTCTCTATAAATATTTTGTCGATCCAACCAAAGAAAAAGAAAAACCTTAAAAATAATGTTTTGCCCAGATGATACAGTATATTATTTCTCCCAAATTTGAACGTATGAACGTAATTATTAATTATTTCATTCCATATCTTTCGCGTACCAAAATTAATATTATTTTTTATATAACATGGAATTAGATTTAGATACGAAGGGATCATTGTCATAAAAGCTTATAAAATATAATTTCATTTTACAGATTGTCCTGCAAATGAACGTTACGTCAAATGCCAATTGGCGGTGTGTATAAAGACTTGCGAGCACTTAAGGAATATGCCACCTTGCCCATCCATTGCAGCGGGGTGCTATAAGCCTGCTTGTGTCTGTAACCATGGTTACCTAAGAAATTCAACCGGAGTCTGTGTGCGTATAGTTGACTGTGGTTTTGAGGTAAGTGATATTTTGCATCCTAAGATAAAGGTGTATTCACAGAAACAAATTATATTTTAAAATATTAAGTTAAAGTTTAAAATCAGTTTAGGGGCAGGGCCATGATGACTTACTGCGTTATTAACGCGATTGTACCATAGTTGACACATTAGAAAAAAAATAAGTTAATTTTACTGACGTCCTCTGTAAAACTTTCGTTTCTTAAAAATTATTGAAATGAACTTTGATAGTATAGTGTAGTTAGTTTTTTTTAGTTATTAAACAATTTTTGTAGTTTATTTTCATGATTCTTTCACTGAAGTATATTTTTAATAATAATAATTCTTTATTTGCATAAAACATTTTTTGAAAATTTGACTTAAAATATACCAAAAATAAACCTATCATTTAAATCACAAGATCGTTATGCCACTTACAAAATACGAGTAAAAAATTGAAACAAATGAAATGTATTGTTTGATGTTATTTTTAGTCCCTAATAAAGGTTTTAATTTATTCATTTATTGTACCATATTCAGATATAAGGTAAATCACAAAATTTTCTACATTCATATACATTGAAGAATATAATAATATTACAGAATAACTGTGACTTAAAGGTACATAACTTATTTAGATTTTTTTCTCATGTTTACTGCCTCTTTGGCTGAGTGGCCGCAAGTGCGACTACCGGGCAAGGGGTCTCGGGTTCGATTCTAGGGTTCAGCAAAGAATTATTGGATTTCTGAAAAAATCTCAGTAGTAGCACGGTGTCTGGAATTGTGCCTGGTATATGGCAATATTTTTTTTTTTTTTTTATTAAATGTTGCCCCACACTAGGATTTTCTCCTGTGTCGTGGGTGCGTTTACAAACATACAATTTCACATACACAATGACACCCAGACCCGAAACAGCAATTTGTGGATCACACAAAGTGTTGTCCCGTGCGGGAATCGAACCCGCGACACGTTGCACGGCAGCCGGTTGCCCAGCCACCGCACCAACCGTGCAGTCAACCCCCTCACCCCCTATTACAAGGGACTAGTGAAAAGTGGGTGTTACATTGTACAGTGGCATAATGTGCACCTCTGCCTACGCATAATAAAAGGCGTGATGTTGTGTTATGTTTTCTCATGGTTATTATTATTACCATCTGCTAGAAAACTTCTTTTATTTACATGTATTTATGTTTTATTTGCTTTTGTTTCAGGTACCAGATTATATGAAAGATTATTAAGTGCTGTAATTAGTTATTTTTTGTAATAAATAATTTTATGCTAATAAATTGATTTTTCTTGTACCCATATTTATTAATCGTTAACTTGAGTAAAATTACGCTTAATAGGCCTTGAGAACGAAAGTGTAATTGCCGAGCAACGGCATGGTCTATCAAGAGTCAAAACCACTTTTTTTTAAGGGGGGAAAATCATCGAATGACTTCTCCCGCCTGGGTGAGGCGGGAGGCAGACTCTTAGTGACTAAAAACCACCCCATTTCTACTACTGCACTTCGATCCGGAGTCCTGGTAACCCGTTAAGTTGTTCGCGGCGCCGAAACGGATTCATCCCTATTGGGCCCTATCTGTGGTGGCCTGATGGCTCTTTGAGGCGCGCGCGGAACGCGACGCGCCGTATGCTTGGGTAAGAGTCATACCACTAGACCAACTATGAAGTTCATTGTCAATTTCAAATAAGATTAAAAGGAGTTAACATAAATTAACTAAATGTGGTGTTGAGGTGCCCTAAGTTATGAATCTGCCCCTGGGTTGAATACCACTGCGCGGTAATTATTATACAGGTATATTTGATATTTCAAAATTATAGTAATTTGATTATAGGTGAAAAAATCATTAGGCATTTCGAACGTATGTTATCTGTGGTTAAGTATATTGATTTTCGGTATTTTAATAGGTACCTTGTTAATATTAATACACATACCTACAATATAAAGTTTCAGATTATAAAAATCTACATACCAACAGGTCTAGCAGTAGAAATAATAGATAGAACTGCAACAAATAAACATATTTTGCGAGTAAGGCTAGCTATTTAGTGATAATGATAGACGAAGGTACACATCAGCTACAATATTTAAAATAAATATGTATACATGTACAAACCGATGGACTAGTTAATGAAGTAAATAGTTAAAAAATACTATGAAATAAAAACAAACGACGTCAGAAGATTTTTTACAAAGCAGCTTAGTTACATGAGTAGCCACGACTCTTGACGTACACTGGCCGTAATAGGCCTGTGCGTGGTTGACAGTTGATTAATGAATAAAACTTGTGAGCCATGTTTCGGTATGAATGGGCTGGCTCGACCGGAGTGATACCACGACCTCACAGAAAATCGACGTGAAGCAACGGTGGCGTTATGTTTTGTCGTAGGAGTAAGGTTACCCCTACCCCATTCCCAATCTCTCTAATCCTTGTATGTCCAACAATCCTCAAATTCCTAATCCTCATAAGGCCGGTAAAGCGCTTGTAATGGCTCTGGTATTGTGGATTTCCATGAGCGACGACGCCGATTTCTTACCAACAAGTGATCCGTCTGCTTATTTACCAGCTTATTCCAAAAACAGTCTATTTCATCAAGATATTACAAATAATTTTAGAATTAGTGATTGCGACCGTTATCTTGCAGTAGTTGCAGGTAATAGAGTATAGACTCATATTTTAATATTAAAACGTGTCAATATCTTCATTGTTAGAAAATATTGGGTAAATTTATAAATGGGATAAACCAAGAACTTAAGACTCATCCTCACGATGTAACTAAGATTCAAAACCATAACAATAATTACATTTACGGATCCAGGGATGAATTCTTGTTGTAACCTAAATAACAATGCTTGTGACTACCACTAGCATTCTATTATCCACTGCAAAATTATAATATTAATAACTAGCAGTAGTACCATAATACGTAAGAACAACTAGCCCACGCATATCAGATTTATTCCATGCTACTGTTAAAGACAGTGAGTCCCCGCCAGCGGAACTAAGCAACACGGATCTTAAAAAAGGATCTATAAAAAACCCTCAGTAGGTAGGCAGGAGCTCTAATGTTTACAACGCACGTAGACGTCATTAGACAACAACCAAACCAGTCAAACTTCTTGTAGATATAAATAAAGAAACTGACGTCTTTGCTTTATCATTAGGTAGATAGATATCTTCATCTAACGTTGTGTATGACATGGCGTCTTCTATGTTATCTATTTGTTTGTTGGTAGCAGTACTGACTATGGTGTCATCTGCTCCAGCTGATGAGAAACCTTTGGGTGAGTTTTTTTAAATATCATCATTATCATCATCATTGCCGCACTGTGAAAATACTTTCTCACACGGAGAAGGATTTTTATTAATATTGCCATTATTGATATTTTAGAATGCGTTTGTGTATCTTTGATCTTAAGAACTGGATGACGTACTGGAATCGATGTAATTAGTAGGATATTGTACTATTTTATGTGAATAGATTTTCTAATAAGTATGTTAATAGCTGTAGGTATGTTCTTCTTACAGTGTTTAACTTCTGCTTAATTTCATGTCTTAAATGGCTTGCAAAATAATTATATTTTTTTGGTGTTTTAAGTGAAAAATATAAATCAGTAATTTTCCATGTTTTCAGGTTTTTTTATTATTTTTGTTAAAAATGAAAGAAAAAATATAATACATTGTTCATTTCAGAGTGTCCCGAAGGTGAATACTACATCAAGTGTAGTCAGGCGGAGTGTTTCCAAAAGTGTGACCATTTGGTAAATTTACCGGCTTGTCCATCTCTTCTTCCAAGCTGCTATAGCCCTGCGTGCTTGTGTGATAATGGAAATCTGAGGAACTCTGAAGGAAAATGTGTGCCCAAAGAACAATGTGGTAAGTATTTAGGTAAAGTTATTTTGAAAAATATGATAAAGTTGGTCACACTGACACTGACTATTATGGCCCATTAGTAATAAATGCATTACAATTTAGATGATTTTTAAACTTTGAAGAAACCTTAAAGTTAAGATCTGATAAAATATCGGGTTAATTATTGTACCCAGAAATAATTTTGGCCAGGCAACAAACTGGCTCATTATGAAATGTATAAGCAAAAGTTTGTGTTATATTTCTTCATAGTCCATTCTTGTTGAGAAAAATGACTCTCTCGTCTGGGTAAGGCGGGAGGGACTGTCAGACTCTTTCTGACTAAAAGCCAACAAATCCTACACCTGCATTTCGAGCCGGAGCCCCAGTAACCTTTTACGTTCTCTGCGGCACATCCGTCAAGGGCTTATGACATGATATATTAACAAATTTTCCTATAGGAATTATTGACAAATAATTTGGTCTTCTTGTTTCAGACGGAGCAAATTTCAATTGAAGAAATACTAAGTCCATAAATTAATTACCATTATTGGTCTTCCACGTGGTGTTTCTTTGTTATATACTTCCTTGTCAGTTGATAAGGCCAATTATTAGAACTATTAAATGTATAATGTCTTATCACTAAATATTGTTAATTGAAAACAGGAAAACCTATGTACAAGGCCAAAACTTCAAAAATAAATAATAATAATTCTGTTTCTGTAAGTAACAGGAGATTATTGGTTTTGTTTCTATATATCGATTATCGGTACTATGTATTTCAGGTTCTATACTGAGAATGACTAGATGGGAATGTAAATAACATAATATAACACTCCTTTTATTCCCTAAGGGGTATCCAGAGTTACACATTACAGCACTTAATGCCACTGTACAATGTAACACTTACTATTCACTATTTATGTTATGAGTCCTATTTAATAGGGATTGAGCCTATTGCCATATACCGGGCACAATTCCAGACTTCGTGCTACTACTAATAACTTAAAAAAACCCAAAAATAAATTAGCCCGATCCGGGAATCGAACCCGAGACTCCTTGCCCGGTACTCGCACTTGCGACCACTCGGCCAACGAGGCAGTCAAAATGTAAATAACATGTTGAAAATATTATTTTCATCAATACAACTCACAATACTCGGCATCATGAATTCAAATATACATAGTTCATGCTATTTAGTTGGTGTATGCTTTAAAACTAAGGAAACTTCAATAACACAAAACTACAGTTGTACAGTTTGTGACCTCTACTAATTAAACGTAGTTGTTTCCTCTGTGGACCTCATAAATAATAAAATATAATGCAGCCTTCACAAACACATTGCTGTGTACAACAGAATAATGAGAATTCTGACCTGCAACTACGACTATGTTGACTATGTTCCTAGTAATTCTAAACTGCCTAAATGTATCGCAACCCTAATGAAAATGCGAATTTTTAACGTTCAGAAAATGTCTATCATTGCAATTTTATAAATAAACTAGCGGACCCAACAGACGTTTTCCTGCATATCCACTTGAATGTATAAATAAAAATTCGTTCAAATTAGTTCAGCTGTTTAGGATAAATAACCTAAGCATCGACTGCAGTGCCATCTGCCGGGCTGATTTGTGAATCTTAACCATTCCCAGATCCCCTTGAACACACGCAAAAAATTTCATCAAAATCGGTCCAGTCGTTTGAGAGAAGTTCAGTGACCTACACACTCACAGAAGAATTATATATATAAAGATAAATGTATGATTCGGTCATGCTATAAGGGTTTTCATATATTTTTTTCAATTATGGAATCTCTATTATTCTACGGAGTTATAGACTATTATGAAGTTGAAATATGGGTCCAAATATCAGGTACTTATTTTATTGACTTTAAAAACTCACTATTTGTTTGTCGGTGTCAACTGATTAGTAAAAAAGTTATAATAACAGATCTAATAAGGGATTATAATCAACTAGTGTTTTTATAATAACTATCGTAAAATATATTAAATTAGGAACTAAAACGAGTAAGAACCCTACTGTGGTTCGAAACTAGTAGAGCTTTTCTCAATATTTTCATGCGAGTATAGATTTGATTTTACCCGTGATTTTTAATCAACTAGTGGTTTATAGACCAATGTGATAAACCCTTCATGGAATACTTGCCTTGATATAAAAGTTAAAGCAACTTATTCATGTAAATAGCGTTTGTATATAACAGTATAAGAGGAAATAGACTGCACGGTTGGCGCGGTGATTGGGCAACTCGTTCCACGACTGTCAGTTGCCGTCAACAACTCTTTGTATGATCCACAGATTGTTGTTCCGGGTCTGAGTCTCATGTGTATGTGAACTTATATGTTTGTAAACGCACCTGCAACATAGGAGAAATCTTAGTATCTCTTATAAAATGCATTCAGTACATAGTAACTCCAGCCTAGCGCATTGCAACCGAAATGAAAGTTAATTACACTAGCCTCAAACAATAACGATTTTCAAAAGAGAATGTGTTTTTATACAGTAAACAACATAGTTACAGAGTATTCATTATCCTTTGTAAATAAAGTAATTATATATTGTTTTACTGGTAGGGGCAAAGTAAAAACTAGGCTATTATCTGCACTGTGCCATGCATTGCGCCTGACAGCTCCTAATTCCGCACACGACGAGTTATCGCTTTGTGTAAATAAATTGTTTTGTAAAACTTTGTTTTGTGCCGAAAAATATTTAGTTTTTTTTCCGATAAGGAAATAATATTACCGCCATATCCCGTTTACAACTATTATTTTAGATGGCAACTACCACTAAACCTGTCGCCACCATATCAGTACAATTTCGATGATATCAACTCTGTTCTAGTATAAATATGTACTAATTTGGAAAACCTGATTTTTATCGTATCTGCGTTGGAGATCACACAATCAACAAGACTGGTTGATGACTCATGAGCGCCTCATTAAAGCCAGTGCAGTTTAATAAAAAAAAAAATTATATTCTTACGTACAAATCGCACAATTTGCGCACACAACAATACAAGAACTGGCCAAAATAATAAAAAAAAGAAATATACAAACTTTTTGCCGACCATAGACCGTCACAGCATTAACAGTATTTCAGTGAAAAATGTTCAACAGAAACACGAAATTTTTGTGTACATTCGTGAGTGAGCCGTTTAAATATTTCGCGGTATTCATAAACAGTTGTATAATGGCGGAGATATTTTAAATTGCTTCATGAATAGAAAAAGGAAGTTTGGAATTACCTTTATTTTGTTTTAGAGAACCGTTTTGCTTTCTTCGTGATGTTTGTAGGTGTAATATGAAAAGCTGTTTGCTTATACAATGTTTCCGTTTAATGCATTTCTAGAGGATAACGCTGCAGTTTTATGGAAGTAAAAGTTTCTAGTTAATGGTTTTTGTTATGTAAATAAAACTGTTTAGTGTTAAATATCTACCAGATTAACTCTAGCGTAACTGAAATAACCATATTAATTAACTATACCTACTTACCTCTTTGTACAGATTTAATTTATTAATCATTCAACCAAAATACATCAAAGCTTCCCAACATAAAAGGATTAAGTTGTTCATTGTAAATTATTTGCTAAAACATGTATATGACCGTAACAGGGATGAAGCCATTATGGTACTAAAATGACAGCTGTCAAACGCTCCATTTCGCGCCAAAAGCTGACGGCAGTGGAACGTCGCCGTTCAGCCTATTTAAATTGTTCACGCTCGGATATCCGTACAGAATATGTACTCTGCAAGTTTCTATTGTTGAGCCTCAATGGAGCTACGTAATTTGCATAAGCAAAGTTTAAATTTAAGGAACAATGGCGTGCATTATTCGGCTGTAAAGTGCTAGTACAAGTTACGCGTTTAATGCTTTATTGCACGTAATTCGTGCTTTGTTTTATTTTTGGTATTCCAATAACATTTGAACTATGTATAATTATCGAAGTAGTACTTTCAAATTGTGTGGAAGCACGCGATTACTTGTATAAATATTTGATCGAGTTATTTGGTAAATTAATTTGAAATTGTTCTGCGTTGATTTCATCGGGTTGTGGTTATTAGCATTCATTATTCACAGTAGTTACTTATTCTACATTTTTATGACCACAATTATACGTAGTATTTTTTAAAATTTTACTCTGAATTAAAAAGGGATTAGTCCTTGTTTTAAATAAATAAAAGTCTACCTCACAAACATAATATTAAGACTCAATCCTCTTTAAATGAAAGCTCATTACTAAATTAAATACCAGCCTATAAAACTAAACTCACTGAAGTCACCATCAGAAAACTATTTCATTAATTATACCTTCATATCAACGCGCATCGTCTGTTTGTTCAGGAAAATGAGAACCACCGCATTCTTGTCGGGACGCTCAGCGATATGCATTTGTTTGTGTCAACAGCAGCTCAGCGCGACGCGACGATGGGATTTATAGTCGAGCGAACGGTGAATTAGTTTCTTATAAAAATAGTTGACTTTGTCTTTTGTTTGTAGGGAGGAGTTTGTTGTCGGAGATAGGTTTTATGTTAGTTTTTAGTTTTATGTTTTAGAGTCTTAAAATTAGAACTTGGTTTATGAAAAATTTTAGTCTTCTTGGTAAAATGTTTTGTATCAAACATCAAAATGTTACATAACTTAACATTACCTTTTGTCCGCGAAGGGGTAGGCATTGGAGCACATTACAGAACTTAAACTGTCAAACACCGCGAGGACACCGGTTATCGCGACCTATTGTTCTTTAATTGTGTCTATAATGACGGTACGCAAAGGGTTAATGCTACTGTAAAATGCAACACCCACTTTTAACTATTATGAAGTCCCATGTAATAAGGGGTGAGCCTATTGCCATATACCGGGCACAATTCTAGACGCCGTGCTACTACCGGTATCGAAATGCTATCTGAAATGGAAAAGTACAACCTAACACAAAAAATAAAAATATTTATCAATATTATTTACTAAAATATGTGTAGGTGCTTACATTACGAAAAATCTCCGTTAACTTCATTAAAATACTAATTTATAGGTAAATTCCAAAAACCAAACAAGAACGCTTTAATTGTACAGAGTTTTAATTGAACTGCCTCGTTGGCCGAGTGATCGCAAGTGTGACTGCCGGGCAGGGGATCTCGGGCTCAATTCCCGGGTCGGGCAAAATATAGCTGGGTTTAAAAAAAATAGAGTAGTAGCACGGAGTCTGAAAATGTGCCCGGTATATGGCAATAGTCTCACCCCTTATTACATGGGACTGAAAAGTGGGTGTTACATTGTACAGTGGCATAATGTGCACCTCTGCCTACCCCTGGGATAAAAGGCGTGATGTTATGTCATGTATTTTATTCATTTTTTCCAAATGTTTTGAATTGACCTCAACATGTTGCCTCTGTACATCTCTGCCTACCCCTTCGGTGATAAAAGGCGTGATGTTTTGTAACATTATGTTTTATCTAGAAATAACAGTGCTCATAGTTTAATGCTAGCTAAACGTACCTACGAATTAATCAAAACTAAAATCAGTTCAACAAAAAGTCTATCAAAACCACAAAAACAAAAGCCTTCACAATGTTTGAGTGAAGCAAATAAATGTAGAAATAAGAGAAGAAACTTAATAACCGAATGTAAGTGCACTTGTTTGAAGTACTTTAGACATTTGCAGTTCAAGTTTGTTCAAGTTAAGTGCCAAGCCATATGCGAGACAAGTTACTACTTAATCCACTTCATATATTATGTTTCAAATGTATGTATCTCAGTTTAGTAACTTAGATATCAAATGTAGGACTAATATTTTGGGTTAGACAAAGGTCGTCATCTGTACAGATAAAGAAAGTTAGAGTTTCTGTTTGTATTATTGAAATAACAGATTTTTACTAAATGCATATGAATATACATACGATACTAAATTAAAAAAAATCTGTAAATACTGTCTGTCTGTCTGTCTTTCTGTCTGTTTGTACTGCCTTATTTCTGAAATAGCTGGACCAATTTTGACGGGTTTTTTTTAGCAGGTAGCTGGTGTGTGTACTAAAGAGTAACATAGGCTATTTTCATTTTAGAAAATTAAAACAAAATAACAACAGCTAGTTTTTATATAAAGTTATTAAGTAGGTCAATCTAGATGTAGTTCTAAATTGAAGATTCTTATTTTTTTTTTCAAGTATGTAATTTTACTCTATAAGCCGAGTGGTGATACCAGAGGGACATCTTGTCCTAGGCTCTCTTCCTGCGCGTAACATGGCGTAAGAGGCGACTAAGGAATTGCATAAATTTTTTGATAAATTTGAAGTTTTTAAACTGCAATCTCTGGTGACGGATTGAAAACCTCTCATTTAGAGTAAGTCCTTGATGATAACAATATTTCTCTCAGCCATGTATTCTTGGAGGTTACTGTACCCAAAAGGCACTACTACCTAGTTTTTTGCAATAGCATAGATGGATAATTCCATATGAGTTCGGACGTGTGTACGATGTCTAAACTTTTAGTAATAAACTCAACATATATAGAAAGGGTAATTTTCTGAACCGCAAAATCGAAAAACTATCCAAGTCAGCTGTGACCTAAATATACTAGACGGCCTACTTAAATACAATACAAAAAACTGACCCTTCCTAGCCTAGATAACAAAAACAGATTTTGTTCACCCAAATTTTTACTAAAGGAAAAAATAAAAACAGTGACCCAAAAATATGAGACAAAAAGAGTTTTATCACTTCAAAGGAACATGATAAACCGATCTCCTTCAACAAACAGAGTTGTATTTACACACAATATTTGTTCTTTTTTGTAAGGAAAAATATTTCGGATGGACTATAGAGGATTGTTGAGCAATACATGAAGTTTTTCTTATACTTTGGTTATTATGATGTTGTTTCTTTTTAAATGAGTCTCGTTGTTTTGTTCAGTATTTTTTTTATTTAGCAATCAAACTGCTGATTGAAAATTGTCGACGTTAATCCATTGCTATCGCCGGTCGTTAGAGCCCCCAATGGTGCTTTTTTATTATTTTTTTTAGGTGGGAAAAATCATCGAATGATTTCTCCCGCCTGGGTGAGGCGGGAGGGAGTGTCAGACTCTTACTGACTAAAAACCATCCCGTTCCTACTTCGAGCCGGAGCCCCGGTAACCCGTTAGGTTCTCCGTGGACTTCTTTGTTAAGAGTTAAAGCCAGCGCGCGCGCTAGCGCACGCCGGCACGAGCGGCGAGCCCCCAATGGTGCTTAACGTGTTAAAAATTACAATAAGGAGAATTGCTTAATATTTTATTTCGGAATATTTTTAATTACTATAAATTCAACAAAGCACAGTATATATTTTAAAAATATTACTAATATAACGAGATTTATGTATAAAAAAGTTACATAGTGTTTCGAAATGTAAGATATACTTTGGGATCTCTTAAAGTTACAATAAAATACAATCAGTTAGTTACAATGTAATAAAAAACCAATAACGTCTAGAAATAAAAATACTAGTTCCACTAAATAACACAAAACAAATTTATTTGACCATACTATTTCACTTCCCATTGCGTTACCAGGGTAAGCACTTCATCATCACCTTTAATATGCTGAGAAT
Source organism: Spodoptera littoralis (assembly GCA_902850265.1). Classification (NCBI taxonomy): domain Eukaryota; kingdom Metazoa; phylum Arthropoda; class Insecta; order Lepidoptera; family Noctuidae; genus Spodoptera; species Spodoptera littoralis. Next base: position 10,522,591 of record LR824542.2, read on the forward strand.
ATATTACAACTATAGCTTTTATTTAATACCCGCAATATTTTACGCATAATAGTGTGATTTTGTCAAAAACAATTGGAACAATAAATTGAATACTGTTGGGTAAAATTTATGACAATATTCGAGCCTAATAAAGATACCTTTTTTGAAAGGGCACCTCTTTTAATGTACCAAAAATTCAAGTGTCACCCCAAAAATTTCGACTGAATTGTATCCATGTCTGGTTTTGTTTGTACTGCATTGAAAGCGTGGATAGATAAACCGGTAATGGATGATGAATTTAGGATTTTAACCGTAGTTTTATAAAGATATTGAGATAGTAAGGTCAGACAACTTTACTACTTATACGTTATAAGTTTCTACTTTAGTACTAAGACATTTTCTTTTAAAATTAGTGCCGTAATATTTAAGATAGTGAAAAGAGGCTATAAAGTCTTATATCAAAAGTTTATTGATGCTGTATTTTATGGACTAAAGATGTCTTTCTTTATTTCAATAATATTTATTTTTATTTTATTATATGACTGCCTCGTTGGCCGAGTGGTCGCAAGTGCGACTGCCGGGGGGCCTCGTGGTCGATTCCCGGATCGGGCAAAGTACTACTTTAAAAAAATTATCAGTGGTAGCACAGAAGTCTGGACCGTGCCCGGTATATGGCTATAGGGTCACCCCCTATTACATTGGACTCATAATATAAATAGTGAAAAGTGGGTGTTATATTGTCCATGAGTGGCATTACGTGCCGTAATGAGCACCTTTGCTTACCCCTTACGGAAGGCCTAACGGGTTGCCGGGCTTCAGCTCGAAGAGCAGGAGTAGGAACGGGATGATGTTTAGTCAGTAAAAGTCTGACACTCCCTCTTGCCTAATCCAAGGCTGGGGAAAATTCATAAATCTCAACGGTATTTTTGCCACTATAAATTGACAAATAGTACCTATATACTGACCTCAGCAGTTATGGGGTATAAAATAAATAAACTCAGAATTAACCTTTTCAGAAACACATATAAATTACCGACTCATTCTGTGACACAGAATCAATTTTATTGACCTCGACTCATTTGAAATTGTTATGACCGTGACATTAAGGGTTATTGAACTTTTTATTTTATTTTCTGTATATTTGAGTCTATCAAGTTTATTACAAATGGTCGAGTAATTTATGTTATTATAGGAATATTTATTAATTTAAGTATGAGATAAAATGTGTTTATGTGTGAATGAACTCCAACAGACTGTTTGTTTTTTTTCGGTATCTTGTTCGTTGTAAATGTAATTGCCGTGCAAAAGATCATAGGTTCTATTTCCACATTACTAAAAAAATTAAGTAAGTAATGTCGGCACGGTTGGCGCGGTGGCTGGGCAACTGGCTGCCGCGCAACGAGTCGCGGGAATGATTCCCGCACGGAACAACTCTTTGTGTGATCCACAGATTCTTGTTCTGGCTCTAGATATCATGTGTATATGAACTGTATGTATGTTTGTGAACGCACCCACGACACAGGACAAAATTCAGTGGGGCAACGTTTTTTTTTTATTAATAAAACTCTAAAATAACGACACCACAGAGTTATTTAAGACCGTATTGCTTACTCTTAGTAAATATTTTCAACAGTTGACTGCGGATTCTTTGAATCGAACAAACCGCTTACGGTTTCTCAATAAAATCCTCGTGTAATAGAAATCCAAGTATCAAAGATTTGATATAACACTTTATTACAAACAGAAGGAGTAAAATACAAAATTTTATATAAACTGTACAATCTGTACATTTCATAGCCAATGGTAGAGATAATATTATATTATTTATTGAAGTGAAAAATTAAATGGTTACAATGCGAGTTCGTTTATAAGAGATAGGTAGAAAAAGCCTTTTTAGAAAATTGAATTTTATTTTATATCTTTATGTAGCAAGGGATGATATTGAGATTTAGAAAATATTATTTTTGTTCTCGAATTTTTAGTGCATTGTTAGGTTAGTACAGGGCTGTCCAAACTATATACACTCGCGTGCTAATTAATTTTCTAACAAAAACTGGAGGGCCAGAAAAATATTTTCACGTTGTATAATGACGTTTAATATTAGAGGTATATTCTTTACTCACAGATGAAATTTGTATACAAATCATACACTGAATTTTATTATTGTTGTTGCACATAAGATGAAGATCTTGAGATTAAAACATGTGTCGCGAGTCACATGAAAACGAGCCGTGGGCTGTATGCGGCCCTCGGGCCTTTGTTTGGACAGCCCTGGCCTAGTACATAGAGGCTGGGTGACTGTTGGTCTCCCTGCATTCGATTCTTATGCAGACAATATATTTTGGTCCTGAATGCATGGTACATGTGGTTTCAAATTGTATCCACTGTACAGAAAAAGATTACAAAAAGGTACAATTTTATTTTTTTCAAAATATGGTCTAACGTTGGCTTATTTTAAGATTATACTATGCTATGAAATATATCAAGATATGTTTGGTAAGAAGATTTATCAATTTTCTGTCTACCCTACCAAACAATGAAATAGGTATTCTGTTACTAATAAGTTATGTATTACGTTGCAATTGTCGTTAGTAACAACTATTTAACAACTTAAAGTCACTCAGCGTGTGCTGGAGAAAGCTATGCTCGGGGATTCTTTGCGCAACAAAATCCGAAATATGAAAATTCACCAAGTTGCTGACATAGCTCGCAAAATCTGCAGACTGAAATGACAATGAGCAGGCCTCGTCAGTCGAAGGAGTGACGGCATGATGGGCCAGGAAAGTACTGGAGTAGAGACCACGGACTGGAAGACGAAGCGTGGGCAGGCCTCCCGCTAGGTGGACCGATGACATTGCCAGGGTTGCGGGGAGCCAGTGGATGCAGGTGGCGACTTGTCGTTCGACGTGGAGGGCTAAGGGAAGGAGGCCTATGTCCAGCAGTGTACATCTTCCTGCTGTTTATCACGATGACAACTATTTTATTAATTATACGAAAATCATTTCAAATGAATCAAATATTCAATTAAAAATAAATACGCAGCTTACATGTGCTTTAACGAATTTTACAATTATGAAAGTTGTAATTGGAAATATATGTATATATTCAATTAATATGTTATTTCAATTAGTTCTATTAACATAATTGGTTTATACAGTTTTATATGGTTGTTTCTATTCAAATCACGTAGAACCCTTCCTGGGTAATAGCCGTTACCGTAATGTAGGGTAAAAGGCTAGTTATATAAATATTATGAATGTTTATGGAATTATTTTGTATCTTGATACAATTTGAGAGTGCAGATAGACCTGCTAAAAACTCTGCTGACTATGAAAATTAAAGCAGTTATTTAATGTTCATTAAAATTTCGGCGCCTGATATAAATTAAAAAATAAATAAAAAAAATACCCAAGTTACGATACGTACAAACAAGGGGCTGAATTATTAACTTAAAATCGCGGGTTACTCACGTGAATATACTGAGAAAAACTCTACTAGTTTCGAGCCACACAGGGGATCTTCCTCATTAGCAGCGCGCGCGCTCGCGGCGATGTCGCGCAGCCTACTCCAGTGTAGTAGCCCTCTGTTTAATCTGAATATGATTATATATCGGTCCAATAATAGAAATAAACTAGTTCAAACAATCAAACAGTAAAAATCTCATAATACTTATAGTACAGATAAAATTAAAATGTTTTATATCGATGTAAACAAAACAAAACAAAAACGAAATAAAAAAACGAAATGTCGCGTCCATGAAATATGAACTTAAAAAATCCAATTTATTTTCGTTCCGCTATGAAATCTGATTCGCATTGCCGTTGTTAATTGATATTAAATTCTGTAACGACATCCATTGAAAAGGTTTCGTCGTGTTGACCTTAATAAATATCACGATGTCAGACCAAGTATCCAATTGTTTTACGGGAGATTTCATTATTAAACTCGCTCTCGTCTTGTCATTCGATTAACAAAATGCTATTGAACCATTAATTAAAGATTATTAAAACTTCGTTGCTTTGTTTGTTGGAGAATTTCCGGGTTGAGTAAAGTATTACTAATTACTTTATCTTCTAATGAAATATATGGTTACAAGGATAACGTGAAGCCTTTCTGGTACTAAAATAGGCTTACCTACAATAACAACGGATAATTTACTACTGAACTTCGATTCTGCCTCATCTCCCATTCTGAATCCCAAAAGACCCAAATCCTAAAAGGCAATTGAAAATCGACAGTTGGTGTAGCGGTTCTCCGTAAGGAGCGGCAACTACTTACCATCAGGTGGTCCGTCTGTTAGTTTACCAGCCAATGTCATACAAGAAGTCTATTTTCTTTTGATTGACGTTCAATAGTGCCATTCTGGCCTAATTGAAATAAATGATTTTGACTTTATAAGCGGACGGTAAGCACGAGTAACATGCCGCTCGACCAGAACCAGACCTAAGCGCGTCGCGTTCCGTGCGCATCTTAAACAGCCTTCAGACCACCACAAATGGGGCCCAGTAGAGCTGATGCCTGATGCGGAGCCACGAAGGACTTAATGGGTTGCCAGAGCTCCAACTAGAAGAACAGCAGTAGAGACGAGGTGGCAATTAGTAAATAAGAGTCTAAAACTCCCTCTTAGCCAAGTCGAGAGAAGTAACTGGATGATTTCATTTTTCATACCTAATTAACACCTTATTTTTTAAACAAATGTACCGACTGATATCTATCTGCCCTCTACAATTTTAGAGGTGACACGACATTCCTGGTTTCGTCCGCTGTCAAACTTTCGGGATTTTGAATAGGAATACCCTTAGCGTCAGTGACATTTGCGGTTTGAGTGAAAAGTGTTGAATATATTAGTAGTTCTGTATTAGAAGTATTAACGTCTGATTTCAGGCCTTAAATTTGTGTGATATTAAAAACGGAGTCTGATTGTTCTTTATTAGCATTTTTGTCAATTCCAATTTAAAGTTGTGAAGTGAAATTAGTCTGTTGGAACAGAAATTAATAAATATGTTTGTTATAATTATCACTATCATTCAGAACAATCAGGAAGTTCAGAAGAGTCTTAGTCTTTTTTGATTCTTCACCCTAATTGGTACCTGGGTTTTATACAAGAATTGTTACGTGGGAAATAATTCAATTAACGCTTCTACCTTTCGTTGAATGACTGCACGGTTGATGCGGTGGCTGGGCAACCGGCTGCCGTGCAACGTGTCGCGGGTTCGATTCCCGCACGGAACAACACTTTGTGTGATCCACAGATTGTTGTTTCGGGTCTGGGTGTCATTGTGTATGTAAACTTGTATGTTTGTAAACGCACCCGCGATACAGGAGAAAATCCTAGTGTGGGGCAACGTTTTTTTAAAAAAAAGGCTTGTCGTGTGAAATAAAAAAAAAATATATATTAATTTGTGACTTTACTCTCCACAAATGTGGTTTGTTCCTCGCATTGTCTATAGAATACCTTATCATACGTACAGTTGACACAGCTGGTTGGTTACAACGCTACTTGTGGAACGAAAAATCGATGGCTCAGTGGCCAACTGTTATTTTTTCATTACCTTCAGCCAGGTTCAGTATCCTACGAAAATATTGACGGGCCTAACAATTAGGCGTGTGTTTCATTTGATAATATTGTTCGTATTCCGGGTCGGATTTCTAAAGTTATTATAATATTTATTTTATTTATTTGAATATGAATAAAAATTTTGTTTAAACAATTTTTTGCGGTTTGTGTTTGTTTGATCCGGTTTAATTTAATGATTTTTTTTAATAAACAAATGACTATTTCATTCACTTTTAAAATATTACAAAATCGAGTGCTGCTGAACGGTCACTTTTGCTCTTACACTACCTTTGAGAATAGTCAAGCTGGTGAAAACTGAATTCTTCTATCTTCCTTTTAACCATCAAACAAAAAATAAATAAATAAAAATAAAGAAAACCATAAAACACACGCTTCTTTAAAAACAAATTAGAATTCTAAATTCGAAATCACGGTACCGAAAACATGTAACCGACGCCCCTTAGACCGGAATAACGTTAATTATTCACTCGTCCTGTTTTAAACCACATTTAAACGTACCGTTGTTAAATGAAACACGTTGAGAGCGAGAGTTTCTAACAAATTACTAACTTAATCCTTGTTATTGTAGGCGTTTGAGTTTTAATTTATTCATAGTTTTATATATTTTTTTGTTTTGTAGTGTTTTTTTTAAATTTATTCCTTCCAGTTTTACTTATTTGATATATATATATTTTTAAACGCAATTATGTCACTGAAGAAAGTGCCCAGAGACTGGCAGCATTGTCACGTTTAATGGCAATGCTTATCCTAAGTCATAATATATTTGGTGAAAAGTGGGTGTTAGAATATAGGTACTGGTAGGTATACCATAACGGGTAACCGGGGCTCCGGCTCGACGTACAGGAGAAGGAACGGGGTGGTTTTTAGTCAGTAAGAGTCTGACACTCCCTTCCGCCTCACCCAGGCGGGAGCAGTCATTTGATGATTTTCCCCCCTTAAAAAAAAGAACCCTGAGTTGCAGATGATCTAGCGGGTTACTGGGGTTCTGGTTCAAAGCAAAAGGAATGGGAACAGAGGGCACTAAGCCCAAGCGAGTTGATTTTACGTTTAAGGTAATCGAAACGAGACCGCGTTCAGCGCTCTGATTGGTTAGTTCATTCATTTTAGCCGGCCAATCGGAGTGCTGAACGCGGTGTCGTTTTGATTTTGTAAAACAAACTTATACCTTAGTATGAGCTCCTACGAGTTTGTCCGTTAACATGGTAAGAGTCCAATAATCCATCTCACCTCACCCAAGATGGGAGAAGTCATTGAATGATTCCCAATGACCCCCAAAAACAAAACGATATGCAACATCCTTTTCCTTTACGATGATTAGAATTACAAGAACGATGACGTAATAAAGTTTAAATTTATAATGTACGTAGTTTGATGAAATTGGAAAAAAATGTCAAATTGTCAATGTGTTGTATCGACAACATCATGGATTTTATTATAATAAGATTAAGATCTATTTTCTTTATTAAAATGTCATTGACTGTACAGAAATTCGCAAAAAAGCCATTTATTGATCAATAAGGGTCGGCCATAAAACTTTCATGTTACATTGACTTGGGGTCTTCTGGTTAACTGCAATTTTTATTGCCTTTTCAGTGATAGAGTGTTTATTTAGACACGTAATGTGGACTATATCTATTGTGGGGATCTGTCGACGAAAGGGACGTTTAACGTCTTGTGGATTTAATTAAGTAAACAGTTGGCAAGTGATTGGATAATTTGGGAAAATAGATTGTTATTTTCTTTTCTGTTAGTGGATAAAACTTTTGGGATAATTACTGTACTAGGTTTTTTCGGTTTTTCGTATACTGGTCAGTTGTAGTTTAGATTTGTGTCTGGTCTCACCTACTATTGCTTGGAACTTACAACACTGTCTATCCGTGAGTAAAAGTGACGGTGAAGGAAAGACAATTTTTTTTTCACACTTAAAAGCATACATTCAGTAATCACAAACACCATTTATAAAGGACAAAGAGTTATACAAAATATATAATGAAACCTAGCAAGCACAGCACAATAGTATAATAGTATCAGATCTCATCATTCTCGTTTTATAAAAATATATTGAATAGTTTCAAAAGAGAAACAATCGAATTAACACTCGATTCTCAGTAGCGTACCGATTGAATTTCAATTCCGGAAAAATGCATCCGATCTGAAACCGATTTTAGATGTATGGCTTTGAAGTAACATGAGAAAAACTGTAATAATATACAGATCTAGTGTGAATGTTAATTTGATGTTAGATGTGTCAGAAGATCTTTTGAATAATAATAATAAGCTTTATGGTACACCAATCGAGTAATTCTACAGTATTTGGAAATTATAGAAAATAAGGGTGGCCTTATCGCTAAAACCGATATCTACCTACCTCTATATAACTCGGAAAAGGTCACATTGGTACTTGCCGTCGGTAGGTTTCGAACTCGCACCCTCATGTATGAGAAAGTCTCTAAACCGTTCTAAACCGTGCTAACACGACCACGACAAATACCGTACCGTTAGTAAGTACTTATACCCTAATAGGTAATAGATCTCCTGTTCATTAGTTAGGTACTTGTGTAAAAAATGCTGGACTGATTGAATTATAATGCAGCCTACACATTGTAGAGGAGGACCATACGTTAAACAGATCAGCGCTCTTTGATAAAGTTGACCTTTATAAACTACGGTCTCTGACGAAGCGTGACAAACTCCTTTTGTGTATAATATAGATCCAAAGTGTCAAAGTCCAAAAGTGACCTTTTAAGAATGGTTCGAATCCACTATACGTTGGGCATCTGGTCGCTCAACCATGAGCAATGCACAAACTGTGCAATCAATCTTTATCTGTTTCAAGCATTCATTTCCATCCAGCTGTAAATAAGACAATCATTCATTCGAACTTTTGCATGAATAGTCCTATTAATATTATAAATGCGAAAATCTGTTTATTTGATTGTTTATTTGTTACTAGCTTCTGCCTGCAACTTTGTACGTGCAATCCCGTTTTCTCCCGTACCCGTAGAATTTTTAGATCTTTTTACTGTCAAAACCTTCTCCTGACAATAATAAACACAACAAAAAAAAAACAGCCAAATCGGTCTAGTCGTTCTCAAGGTATGGCATGACAACGGGAAACGAGTTTCATTTTTTTTTTTTTTTTTTAAATAATTTATTCAGTGAACTTATTACAAATTGTGTCCTTAAAAACTAAACTCGCCAAACTGTAACGTTTGATGGCGAGAGGCGCTCTTTGTACAGTTTAATACAAAACAGTGAATTTAGTAATTCTTACATAGTTTTTTCTTTAGCATTTAAATATCCCATCACATATAATATCCCTTATTACTTACTTCGACATAGTTTATATACCTAATATAAAACAATCTTTATGAAAATAATAATAAAAAAACAAACAAATCTTTATGAAAATAACAATAAAAAACAAACAAGACATAACAATGTTATTTCTTATTAATACTCTAACATAAATCTTTTTAATTTTAACTTTAGAGATCCTTTCGTAAACTTTTTTCCTTCTTCTCTCAGTAAATCTATTCTATTAAATACATTAGGAACTAAGTATTCAGATGTTCTTTTGCCATAATAGTTTTTTATTTCTGGTAATATTAGTTTATTCTCTCTAACCCTACGTGTGTTGTACTTGTTCTTTACATTAATTTTAAACTCGTCACTATAATAATATTGCAAACCAACTAAATAATCTACTTTTTTATCTATGGGTATTATTTTACAAATAGGAAATAACTTATCATACTCTTTCTTGCAACTATCTTTAACATTTTTACTTACTAGGAACTTTATCAGTCTTATTTGTATGTCTTTAATATCTTTTATATATGATATGAATGTTCGACCATACACAAGCAGTCCATAACTTATTAGCGAGTCTGCAAGTGCAAAGTAAACTAATCTGAGAGTCTTTTTGTTCATTAGATTCCTACACGTCAAAACGGGTGAAAGGATTTTTTTTAAGGGTTGAAAATCATCGAATGACTGCTCCCGCCTGTGGTGTGGTGTGGGTGGGAGTGTCAGAGTCTTACTGACTAAAAACCACCCCGTTCCTTCTCCTGCACGTCGAGCCGGAGCCCCGGTTACCCGTTAGGTTCTCCGCGACTCCGAATCGGCATCGGCCCTATTGGGCCCCATCTGTGGTGGTCTGATGGCTCTTTGAGGCGCGCGATGGCTCTTTCTGGTCGGACGGGGAGCTACCCATGCTCGCCTATGCAGGCCCGCACTTACGGTGGCCGGAGATCATCCCGCGATCATCAGGCGGTAGGTGAGGACGCCGTAGCGTCTCTCAAGCCACTCCTCAAAGAGGGGTCTTACCGCTGCAATGGCAGCGAGCCCACGGCTGAAGGGATAGGGATGAAATTTGGAACAGGGGCAGGTTATAGTCTGAAATAACACATAAGCTACTTTTTATACCACGAAAACGTGGACGAAGCCGGGTGTGTAACGGTTGATATACGACGGACAAAAACACTGGAAGAAGCTAGCTTAGTACAGATAGTTTTAAGCCAAAATCCCATTACTAGTTTATCATCGCAATATAGACAAAGACCTTTTACTATCGTATCGGCCCAACTATTGGGAATCTGTCTTAACCACGCTAGGGACATTTCCATATTTTAGTTCGGAAAAACATTTGTGAAAAAACAAGGGACAAGATTAATGTACTTTCTGTTAGATTTAGATGTCTCTAAGTATTATTGGCATTTCGAATAAATGCTTTAGTGGTTTGTTTGTGGATTGCATTGATATATTTGACGCCATGATTATGTGGTTGAGCTACTTGGTTAGATTACATTTGTAAAGATTAACTCGTCGAGTACCGGTTTTATAGACACAATTAAAGAACAATAGGTCGCGGTCACCGGTGACCGCTTGGTGTTTGACAGTTTAATATTCAAAAGAATCAGATAGGACTGCACGTTGGAGCGGTAATTGGGCAACAGGCTGCCGTGCAACGTATCACGGTTAAAATTCTCGCACGGAACAACTCTTTGTGTGATCTACAGATTGTTGTTCCGGGTCTGGGGGGCATGAGTATGTTTTTTTTAATATATTAAATGGACTGACGGTAGACCACTATCTCGCCTGGTGGTAAGCGATAATATGGCCTACGATGGAGCACGTCGACCATAAGCAACCTATTCATTTAGGTTTTGAAGACACTCAGGTTACACCCTTCAGGAAATACAGACTCTGGTAAAGAATTCCACTCCTCAGCAGTACGCACAAGGAAGCTTATGTACAAGGAGTATGTGAACTTGTATGTTTGTAAACGTACCTACGACACAGAAGGAAAACATAGTGTAGGGCAACGTAAAAAAATAATGTTATAGTACAACACAGTCTCTAAGTTTGTAAATCGAGATTTCTGTAATCTCCTCTAATGTGTGTCGACCTAGGTGTTAAATTCTTTACCTCATTTGGCATACGAATATGACACGTATTACAATGCGATTTAAATAAAATATTAGATATCAGTAGTGTTTTTAGAACTTTTCTCTCTTAGGGTTTCAAAATAGGTTCTTTCAAAATCGGATAGCTTTTACGATTGTTTGTACACGGAAATAGAAAACCATAACTATATTGAATCCATTTCCCTTCGAAGATTGCCTGTAGATATCGCCATTACTTCATATTCGAATTACAATAAAACCCGTATCTTGAGCTTGCACGTCAATGGCAACTGTTAAAGAAAACTCGACTCTACCACTTAGATGTTAAAGGTATCATTAACGTTTGTATTTCAAATTTGTTGTTTGTGTTCTTCAATACCAGAAGGGTTCTTAAAAGAACCGCAGCATGGCTTTCAATGAAAATGATTTAATTGGTCCTTGTTATTGTACCTTCTTCACTTATTCTGTCAATAAAATAAATGAATACAAGGAATTTGATCTACACTTAATCACGTATATCTTTTGCTGTAATTAATTTAATTATTTTTCTAAATTTGCTAACCATAGAAAGAGTATGCTAGATGAATTAGGGAAGTAGATTAATGATGGGCTGCAATTTATGTATCAAAAGTTTAAGATTATGATTAAAAACTTCATATTAAGGAAATATTTATCAGTTTCTTTTAAAATTTGTATTTGTGTAGTAGGTATATTATGTCTCGTGTTTTTGAATGAAGAGTAGGTACCTACATTACATATTACTATAGTAAAATTACCTTCCTTTAACAAAGATTTATTCAAATCCACATCACAAGTATCAGCAACGTTGGCGCAGCACACAACAGGGACTTCACTTCACTTCCCTATTGTGAACGTAGATAATCCTTTAGTCATCTTTTACTGCACACAGGGGAAGCAAAAGAGCATTTTCCAAGCACATTAGACCTGATTCCGCCATTACATTTTGATAGCATGCTAAAATATTGTTATTAGCTCCATGCATTCACAAGAACAGAGATTCATATAAAGCAACACGTTGCCCGTATCTAGTAACAGGCACGATACCATTAAAATTTATGTTAATCGTATACAGCCAAGTCAAAATTTACATACGAAAAATACGCATAGCGTCATCGTGTAAATTTTATGCACGTAATTTTGTAAAATTACACGTCGGTCGAGCAAATTTTCGTGTCAAATGTAAATTTTCTTGTAGGTGCGATCATTATGGTCGTACAATGACGTCATTTGGATCAAGAACCTAAAGTAATATGGGTATTACAATGGCTCATTTCTTTTCCTCTTTATCGTAGTTTTTTCCCTCAAAAATGTCTTTGGATATAATTTTCACATTAAGATAGTTAATTCAATGTGTCTGGAAGTGTCTGCGCAAAATGAGGTTTTAAAACTGTAGTTCTTCTTTTATTTTTTAGATTGACGAGTTCCGAATGTTTCTTTGGTACTCTTGTTCTATATTCAAAACACGCAAATCTTTTTAATGAGAACATTTAAAGTAATGTTTTCGAAGATGCCGCAATTGTGTTTTTCTTTCTTTGTACAAAAATATTTTAGCTTTTCACAACTGACATTGAAAATGTGTAATATCGTCTTTCTTGAAAAACCTTCAAAGATTTCTTTGGTGTAATTGTGGAATCAAATAGGTAAGTAGGTTTATTGTTTAAATTTCGATGACCAGCCTACATTATTTTGGCTATTTTAATAATAAGAAATGTCAACTACGAACACTAGAGATTCTTTGAGTATAAAATATTATTTTTGATTACAACAGAAATAAATGTAACGTTAATATTAACATTATACTTTCACGAATAAACAAAAACATTAGCAACAAAAAGAAAATCCTCATACAAGAATAATATCCTGTGAAAATGATCCCAACATTTATTTAGGAATCCTAGGCCGCAATCTAATTTCGAGCTCTGTTTATTTCGACCGATAAGCTCAAGATTACTTCTGAAAAATCTTCAAGAAGAATTCTTAAAAAAGGCCAGGATTATACCGATGAGGCAAATCAAGGGTTCTGAGAAGACCATTAGAGTTCATTGACCCTTAGCATGGACGGCCATGATGTCGTTCGTTAAAATCCATCGCGTCGTTTCACACAGCAAATTGCATCAAAAGAATTCCGTTGATTTCAATTTCAAGTCTCTATCGTTAGGGAGTGAATTTCCGATTGAATATTGTGATGGCGCTGATAAGTCTACCTATTCAATATCAATTTACGTAGATGCTTGTTGATTGGAAGTCTGGAGCCTTTGTGTGTTTTTGTTTCTTTGTTTTTGTATTGTTTATAATTAGCTTTCTTATCATAATTTTGTACTAATATATCTATATCTATTAGGTACCGTGAATCTGAATTAGCTCATTGGTTAAGTTATGAGAAATCCCACTGTGTAAAGTAAAAATAACTAAAAATTGTATAGTGAACCTGATTGAAAAAGAGAAACCTAAGGAGTTTCTTGCTCGTACTTCTGCATAGGAATCTACACCTTGGAATAAGCAAATAGCTTTACTTTAAATTTTTGTTGACGTTCAAAAGTGTCTTCGTGGTCTAATTAAAAAAAAAAAAGATTTTGTCTTTGACTTTGACAACTGTGTCTCTTAAGAGCTATCGATAACTTCGATACGTTTGACGCAGACCGGTCATCAGCCCTTTCTGATCAACCAGAACTGTTTAAACTGTAATCTGCAAGCCTGTCAAGCGTGAAAGTTATTGCAAAATCTCTCATGTAGATGAGCCCCAGTTCAGAAGTTCAGTGGACTGTCACAGGCTACAGATACGTGGTGTGTATTCATTGTTCTTAAATCGTAATATACTTCATATTATCTCGAATAGCATATTTGCATTCATCATTTTACGAACGATTTAAATTCAACATAAATCGCTTCAATAACATGTTATCGACTCACAGCCATTAAGCCCCAGACTTATGACAGCAAATGGTAATCGAAAACCAACTTCATTTATTTGGAAAACAATAAAAATGTAATTTGAAAGTTTCCAATAACCATTAAAGTTATGCGATTTGGTTTCGAGAATATAAATTAGTACAAAAATTAAGGTCCGTATTGATTAAATTGTTGAACCCTTAAGAACATTTCGTTCACCGTTCTGTCGGTCCCTTAGAACTTTTTTAATAAAACCTACTTTTTCACTTACCCTAAGGAATAAATTTGGAACAGAATCGACTTTAAAATGCGGCCTTCCAAATTATTTGCGTTTGCAGAAGGTCAGAATTTGTGATAATTAAGGAGTTTTGTAAACAATTTGATAATGTTATTTGGACAAAATATTTACGTGAATGCGACAAACATTTGAACAAATATTTGTTCTCAAGCTTAAGTGATTCAGGTACGAGTAGATTTTCCGTGTTTATAGGAATGTGTACATACATAGGTCGAGTGTGTTTTGTTTATTTTATTCTTCGAATACACGAGTGTACACGCAGTTTACCTACGAGTTCAAGTTTCATTTTGGAAGGAAATTTAAGAGGTAGCATAAATAATATTTGGTTGTTGGTAAGTATGCCGCCTGTATGTGAATTAGTAAAGTATTTCGACAATTATTCAACGAGACCTCATTGCCCCCACTGTCAACGGAGTCATTACGAAACACAAACAAGAAAAAGCAATTTATCATCTTTAAAACAACGTCACTCTAATCATAAATTCGAAATGTAAATCCGAGGACATACACCAAGTATGTTTTATGAATGAAAATCAAACAATAATTAAAAGCGCGCCACATAACTGTTTACATTTCCAAAAGTAAGGAAGACAGAAGATGGCGGTATATTAATCTCGAAACGTAATAATATAAACCGAAGTTTGCGAAAACAATTTAACCAGTTCAACGTTGCAGAGTATTATTATTATATCTCTGTGCAAACATTCATTAACAAAAGTTTTTGTTTTGATGAAAACGATATTTCAAACAAACTTAATAATTAGACGTGGATAAAGTTAGTTAATGTTTCAGGAAGTAGGTATGCGGCATATCGCACTGAACTGTCCAAAATAGAATGAACCTTTATTGCGAGGACTGATTAGGTTGTGACAGATCATTGTATACTGGTAAGATTTAGCTCGATGAGTCTTCGTCTGAACAATTTCTTGCTTCAAATCTTCGGGTGTTATGCTTTCAAGATTGTTTGTTTAAATATCTTATCTGGTTAATCTTAAATTATGTCATTTCAAAACCGTTTTTTTCTAAGTTTTATCTTATGTTGATAGCTATCATCAGTTACTAAAATTATCCTTCACTATAGAAGAACTGACTGCCTCGTTGGCCGAGTGGTCGCAAGTGCGACTGGCGGACAAGGGGTCTCGGGTTCGATTCCCGGGTCGGGCAAAGTATTACTGGGTTTTAAAAAATCTCAGTTGTAGCACGGAGTCTGGAATTGGGCCCGGGATATGGCAATAGGCTCATCCCCTATTACATGGGACTCATAACATAAATAGTGAAAAGTGGGTGTTACATTGTACAGTAGGATAATGTGCACCTCTGCCTACCCCTTCGGGGATAAAAGGCGTGATGTTATGTTATAGAAGAACTTATTGGCCTGAAAATAAAATCAATGTTTTTCAAATCCATTAATTTATTTGATAAAAACTGAACAGAATCGATAAAAGAAATATTCCATACGTACTTAAATATTTCCTTCACATTTAAAGAAAGCCACTACTTATTTAAACAACCTTCCATACAAAGGCCTGTCTTATTCACCTTCAAAGAGACAACATGACGCATTAGCTCACAAATTGCATGCACAGTGACGTCACACACATCCAACAAACTTCCTTGAATTACCTTAGGGGCTTCACTGACATAGAAAGACTTAGATATAAAGTTCGAACAGTGAACAACAAATTCTGTTGAGAGCACACTCAATTATAATATAGTTTCTAGTATATTTATGTTGTTCATTAAACAAGGGTTGACGCAAGTTGTGTATAACTTATTCAACTTTGTAACAGTTGCGTTTGTAAGGTTCCACTGTTATTTATATGTAGATAGGTGTGTTTGTCATGGTTTTAAGTAGGTTCTCAGTTGGACCTGCATGATTGTTTTGTACAACTACATAAATATTTACAACTTAAAATTAACTACAACTAAACTATTAAATAAAAAGAAAGTAAAAAAAGAAAACAACAAAAATTATACCCTTAATTTAGGCGTCAAAGTATTCGTCCGCATCACTATCACAGGGTGTGTTTTAGTTTTGGTTGTCGTTGTTAGTACATTGTAAAGTACAGTTTGGTCTGTTCGAATTCTTATCCTACTTATATTGTAAACTAGCTGTTGCCCGCGACTTATTTAGCGTGGAATATTGATTTAGAGCTCCTCCCCCGTAGATGATAGCGTGATGATATGTAGCCTATATGTTGACCCGACCTGTTAAAAATATTCATGCAAAATTTGAAGTGAATCCATGTAGTACTTTTTGAGTTTAGCCCGTACATACATACAGACAAACAGACAAAAATTCTATTAACCGTATTTTTAGCTTCGGTGCCGTTTGTAGATCACAGATCACATATTTGAGAAATACTCGAAAACTATTGAGCGTCGTCGATCATTTTTGAGAGTTACTCGAAACCTATCCAGTGTCCTCGTTCACTTTCGAGAAATACACGAAAACTGTCGAGCGTCCTCGATCACTTCTGAGAGTTACACGAAAACTATCGAGTGTCCTCGATCACTTTCTAGGGTTACTCGAAATCTATCAAGTATCCTCTATCATTTTCGGGAGGTAGCAGGAGAGCTTTGGTTGTACTATCGCGTCGCGTTGTCGGGATTTCCGGCCATCGTAAGTGCGAGTCTGCGGACGGCATGCAAGGATAGCTCGCCACCTGACAAGTACCAGACCCGAGCGTACGGTGCGCCGCGTAAAATGCGGGTCTCAAAGAGCCATCAGACCACCATAGACGGGGACCACCAGGATTGTTACCTTGCTGAAGGGTAGGTTCTCATATGGGTACTGAGGCCCTGGCTTTGAGCAATTGTTGAAAGGAATGGGGTGGTTTTTAGTTAGTGAGAATTGTAAGTCACTTCCTCAAGAGTCATTTGATGACTTATTACCCACCCAACAAAAGGGGGTGGCATAATCGGTATGTGCCCTTGCCCAGCAGTGCTAATACTGATATTTTTTTAAAAACCCAGTAATACTTTGTCCGATCCAGGAAGCGAACCCAAGACCCTTGACCGGCAGTCGCACTTGCGACCACTCGGCCAACGAGGCAGTCTACCTACATGATCTGTATAGAATGATCCTAATAAAATCATGACTAACTAAAACAAGTACATTATTCACCTATCGTTAGCATCTATAGAAGAATCTAGAACCTTCCAAAACGGAAAAATAATAATAATATTTAAATTGTAAATCGTGGCACAGTTTTATAACAGCCCTTTGTCCAACAGTCACGTATTTCTAAAAACAATGTTTATTTACCGATCCGTCATCTGTTCGATATTGTTTACGAAGTGATATTATATTTTTGTGAATTCAGTAGAAAATAAAGAACTGTTTGTTTCGATACTGATCAATTTATTTAGTTACGAGAAATGTTTTTGTTTAGGGATGTTGTCTTTTGTTTTATATTGGAGAAGCTCTTTTACGGTACACCGTTCTGGCTATTCTGAATGCTGGCTGATCACAAAAATATTTAAAAGGTTTCAATAATAGAGCTCCCTGAACCAAAACCTTTAGAACTGCAATCTCAAACTCACTAGGTACCTAAATTTGCTATGTTTTTATAATAACTATCGTGAGACATACTAAATTAATTAAAAGTTGCGGATTACTCACGTGAGTATACTGAGAAAAGCTCTACTAGTTTTGAATCACAGAATCTACAGTAGGCTGCGCGACATCACCGCGACCGCGCACGCTGCTCATAAGGAAGAACCCCTCTGTGGTTCAAAACTAGGAGAGCTTTTCTCAATATATTCACGTGAGTAACCCGCGATTTTTAGTTAATACACTACCTAAACATGGAGATTGTGGCAACTTCTCTTATTTGTAAGAAAGCCTTAGTCCAGCAGTGGACTGTAATAAAGATCCTCATAAAATTTAAGAAAAATACTATTTTCAACAAAATTGTTATGAGTAATTAGCATAACATTAGTATCTTCTCTAAAATCTTTTACTAAAATAAGTTGCAACTTTAAAATTCAAAACCCTAATTAGAAGAAACATGAAATAAATAATATTACATCTAACTTTGAGAGCTTGAGATGAGTACCCAATAATCCAATTAACATTCAAGTAAAAAACATCATGGCGGCGTAAAAGCCAATTTTAATAAAGTGGCTGAGTTTACTTCGCAACATTCTCGACCAACTTGTAAAGTATACTTTTACTCAGACTAATTGACGTTTTCATAGATTAACGTTTTACATGACATCACTTTTAATTTCCCGATTTTTCGAAGGGAATTTTTAGAATTAATGTATTTTGAATAAGGGTTGGTCTTATTGTTAGCGTGTGCTTATATTGATAAATCTGTGACACTGAAACAACATATTTTTTATAATAGATAGAATCTGGTACAGCTTATAATTAAAAGCTGTGCACTAGAAAAAAATCATTACATGCAAGGACAAGTTAGGTTTAACAATAGGGTAGTTTTCAAAATTTTATTTAAACTTTATCATTTAAATTTAAATTTTATTTTAACGTAACAACCTCCTAAACCCAAACTTAGCGCCATTGATTACGAGAAAATGAAATAATGCGTGTCTAGTATTTTTTCATTATCTAACTGACGAACTAACAAATTTTTAATTTGATACCCTGGAAACTACCCAATTCCTTCTAGTTTTTTTATTGGCCCGTTTTGACAAAAATATTAATATTCTATTAAAAACTAAAACATTTTTCTCTTGTTACTTGATCATTGAAAACGAAGAACTCCTATATAAATGACTTGATGAGAAAACAAACATCGAGTAACTACTTAGTGTTGATCAAATCGCTTACATTGAGACCAAAATCAGAGCTATTGAAATTAATTCGAGAGGATTTCATCTTTTGTGTAGATTGATATGAAAGAGCTTTTATTTGAACAAGTTTATTTTTCTTACAAAAGACGCTTTCAGATGATGAATTTTCTAAGTATTTGAAATGAAATAATTAATTAAGATTTTCAATAACAATAATGAGCGAATCAAAATGAGATTAAAATGATTGAAATGATTTTTTCGATTTCAGAATGAATTAAGGTTTTGTTTGATATGTTTTATAGAAATAAATCTTTATTATATTTACGAGTCTATATTTGACTTTTGGATGACAATAGAAAGAAAGAAAGGAAGAAAAAAAAACATATATTCAGCACCAGGCACGATGCAGCATAAATACATTATAAAAAGACAATAAAGATGTGACAGTGGAAGTAAGAAAAACATTAATTTAAAAAATTAAAACAGAAGAGTTAGAAAATAGACGCTGACAACATGCTTATGCTAAATGGGTCACCCACTCAGTGTAAGCCAGGCAATAGGTAAATAGTATAAAGTATTATAGTGCGATTAACCCGTGAACGTAGATCCACGCGAGACATAATGCATTTTCTATTGTGTCTCATATAGGTACCCGGCACTCACGAAGTTAAAGAAAGATAATAATGTTATTGAAAAATTAAGCTATGAAAGACTTCTCAATTAATTAATATATCTAACGAAAGTTTTAATATATAATACTAATTAATTATAATGTTTTCGGCTTATTCACGTAACTGTTTGACGAGGAACTCGACTAGTTTCAAGCCATGCTTTTTTTTTAACGGGGGAAAATCATCGAATGACTGCTCCCGTCTGGGTGAGGCGGGAGGGAATGACAGACCCTTATTGACTAAAAACCACCCTGTTCCTACTCCTGCACGTCGAGCCGGAGCCCCGGTTACCCATTAGGTTCTCCGCGACTCCGAATCGGCAACAGCCCTATTGGGCCCCATCTGTGTTCAAGCCATGCTAGAGGTTCATTTTAATGAGTAGTATTCCGCGATTCGCGACGCGGTGTCTGTCGCGCTACTAAGTAGCTAATTAACCATGAAGGCCAGTAAAGGAGTGATTTTTAAATAATTTAAAATTACCGAAACTTTAACACCTCCAATAGGGAAATAGGGAAAAGTCAAGAAAGCCATGACATTGATTAAACTAAACGAGAGCTATACAGCGGAGAATATTACATAATTTAATATAAATTGACTGCCTCTTTGGCCGAGTGGTCGTAAGTGCGCCGGGTAAGGGGTCTCGGGTTCGATTCTCGGGTCGTGCAAAGTATTACTGGGTTTTTAAATATTCTCAGTAATAGCACGGAGTCTGGAATTGTGCCCGGTATATGGCAATAGGCTCACCCCATATTACATGGGACTCATAACATAAATAGTGAAAAGTGGGTGTTACATTGTACAGTGGTATAATGTGCTCCTCTGCTTACCCCTTCGGGGATAAAAGGCGTGATGTTATGTATGTATGTATAATTTAACTGTATTCACAAAAAATATTACCATTGCATACGAGTATTAATTGCATTTCAAAGTTTCACTAATCACCGTCACTAATTACGTGCAAACGGCTCTTTTTAATTAGCATACATATAAAGGCAGCTGTGCGTATTTCCAATTAAAATGTTTTTAGTTTCCACACGCATAGAGCTGTATATTCAATGACGTAATTGGCTGCGTTTTCGTCATATCGGATTAAGTATTTATTCAGGTCAAATTGTTTAATTACTTGTTCGTATTTAAAAATTGATATCATAAATTAATGTACTACAAACACCTATTTTTATTTGATTTAGAAAACAAAATTAGATACAACGATGCTTTTTTTCTGACTGCCTCATTAGCCGAGTGGCCGCAAGTGTGACTTCTGGGAAAGGGGTCTCGGGTTCGATTCCCAGGTCAAGCAAAGTAATGCTGGCTTTTTTAAAAATCTCAGTAATAGCACGGAGTCTGGAAATGTGCCCGGTATATGGCAATAGACTCACCCCCTAATACATGAGACTCATTACATAAATACTAAATAGTGAAAAGTGGGTGTTACATTTTACAGTGGCATTAAGTGTTGTAATGTGCCTACGCCTTTATGTTATGTTATGTTATGTTTCTTTTCCATAGAAGTGTCATACATGTTATCATCATCAACCGAAATATGAGCACAGTTCAGTAAAGATTTTTAGAGAGGATTCGCTACAATCTCCAAGGGAAGGATCGCATGTTAAGTTGTCAAAAAAGTGGATAGATTCAGCCACAACAGCAATGCCTGCTCGCTGGGACCAGGTAGATGTATTATGTGAATATGTAAAGACTTCGGGCTACAGTAATAATTATTCTTGATAGATAGATAGACAGTAGGCACGTCACACTCAACACAAGACGTAAATTACATGTATATGTGAAAATAAAAACGCATAACATGAATGCGTTAATCCGAGCCAATGATGTTACCACAAAAATAAACTAATGAAATCGTAATTAGGGTTAATGTTGGCCAGATTCCACCCGGCTTCGTCTGCGGTTAACCTGTACAGAACCCGTTTAGATTTATAGGGTTTTCATACAAGATTTACGACCATCATTTATTATTCACTATCTGTGGTACAATCAGAATTTATGACAATGTCATAAATTCTGATTGTACCACAGATAGTATGTCATACTTTTCGGTATGGTTTTATTCGAATAAATAAACTATTTTATTGTAATATCTTCCCGGGACGAATGATAAGTGTTTTTGCTGAATAAAGGTGCGTATCTGAATATTTTAAAACGACCTTTTTGGGATTTCGTTTCTGAATGTAAATAATACAGTTTGTGATGCTGATATTATGACATTGTTTCTCTTCGTAAATAATAAATATCTTACATAAAGCGTTTGTTATTATCTAATTAATTTAATGTTTAAATCTAAGATATAACATAACATCATCATAACATTACGCCTTTTATCCCCGAAGGGGTAGGCAGAGGTGCACATTATGCCACTGTACAATGTAACACCCGTTTCACTATTTATGTTATGAGTCCCATGTAATAGGGGGTGAGCCTATTGACATATACCGGGCACAATTCCAGACTCCGTGCTACTACTGAGAATTTTTTAAAAACCCAGTAATACTTTGCCCGACCCGGGAATCGAACCCGAGACCCCTTGCCCGGCAGTCGCACTTGCGACCACTCGGCCAACGAGGCAGCAGCAAATCTAAGATATGTAAGTGATATTTATTTATTTGATTGCTTTTCAAGCCTGAATATTCAATCTATTCGTTTGTAGTTTTTGTCCCAAAAACCGTTCTTCGTTTGCTCACACCTTTGTTGTGGAACCGAAGAGAAGAATGTGACAGTCACTTGTCAATCAATCATCAAGTCTGAATTGCAATAATTGAGATTTTAATACATTTTCTTAATTCGTGTAGTCCTCTCGTTTTACATAAGTATTTTAACGTAAGGTGATGTGTGATAAACTTCTATTTTTCCATTTAAATGTTTAGTCAAATTCGTATTGCATTAACACTTTCAATAAAGGTATATTTGCATTTACTTGGGTAAAACATAAAACTAATATTAGTAAAAGTATTTTAACGTATATCGAGAAACTGAATTCTCTGATGCAAGTTATATTGGCCACTAAACGCAGAATGTTCAAGCATTTCTATTGGCTACATATGTTACCGCGGCGTTCACTTATCTATATAAGAATTTGGCAAATTGGGAAATTATTGAATGGGTATTTTACTCGTTTTTAATACATTTAACATATTTCATATTATTATTACAACTGGTTTATTATTACTGTTTTATTTCGTCATTTTCTATTGAGCAAAACTAACAGAATTGAACATTTGTGCGACAACCGAGGCGGGCATTTATATTTTACAAAAAACAAGCTCCCTGTTACGCAGTTTTTATAAAATCAAAAAAGTTTCACGTCAAAAAGTTGGTATACCTGAGTCTATTCGACATGATAACTTAGTTACATAGTTGCAACACCAATTTCATTCGTTTGACGTCATTTTTCATATTTGATAGCAATTTTACGAGTGCAATGTAGTGCCCTACTTTTGGTAAACCGATGTAAAAATATATGACGTGAGTTTGGTTTCACATTTCACATGTCATATTTTACTTTAATGGAAACTATTAGATAGGTACAATCAAACATCAAATTTGGGGACCTAATTATGAGGAAACTGAGGGCCTAGTTTGTTATGTGATAATATAAATAATTTAATTAGATTATTGTTATATATAGCATTAATCACCACGCTTCCTCAATGCGGGTTGGTGAATTCAAACTTATAATTAGAAATAATAAACCCAGGTTTCCTCACAATGTTTTTTCTTACCGTTTGTCAATGGTGTCTAAACCATCTTCGAAGCGGACGTTTTAAACCTCCGGGTCACCAAGAGGCCAGTATAGTTCTGTAATAGGGATGATGACAAGGTATGAAAACTAAAAATCTAATTAGTCCGTCGGTTGGGTAATGAATAAATATTAGACACGTATTTTTTTATTTTGGTATATAATATAATGATACTTAGATATAACGAATTAAAGTTTAGGAGTGGGGGCTAAAACGTCATTTCTACGTATAAAATGTACATAGAAGTGACGTCACGTCACCCGACATTTCGAATCATCATCTTAAGTATTCGTTTCTGTAAAAAATAAAAAAATACGTGCCTAATGTTTTAAAACAATTTACCAGACGGAGATTAAAATAAAAATTAGTCATCTACACTATTACATAATTCTTTGTAAAATGACAGAGATGGTACGATATTTAAGTAGCCTTTCGGTATTCGGGCTTTAACTCTGAAAGTGGCGTCACAAAATAACAAACAATGGTTTTGATTGGTATTTGTAAAAAAATGTCTATCAAACAAAGCCATTGACCTACAGTCGCACAATTTTAGACTTTTAGCCTTTCGCAACTGGATCCTAACTTATAACACAGACAAATTCGGTATCAACTGTACTAGACAGACCGTCTATATAACTCGGAATATACGGGCAACGAATAATTTTAAAGAAAAGGGTTAGTAACTTGTCACTATCCGTAAGATATTGAAACCCAATCTTTATTTATTACCCAGTGTAACGTCTCGCGGTGCTGACGTAACTATCGTTTAGTGATTTACTGATACTGCTCCTAAAGATTACCTTTGGGAATATTTATTTTGATATCTTTGAAGATATATTCCTATAATAAGTATGATGTGCGACTTGCTGAAGTATTTTTCTGATTTAATTCATCATTATCATCATCGACAGTGGAAAACGCTCATTGCTGGACAAAGGCCTTCCCCTTAGGTTAGTCCTCCACGTCGAACGACCACTGGCCACCTGCATCCATCATGATGTAATTAATTATTAGTTTTAAAGTTCATTGTTTTCTAATCATTGAATGGCGCCACCGTCGAAAAATATCATGTCAATCTATTCACTATTATTTTTTAAAGAAAATCTTTTCTCACTGTTTTGAACCAATTAAAAAGTGTTGAAATTAAATTCTTCATCTTTTTGGTTTGAAACCTGTTTAATGAGGTCGCTCATTAAAGTTACTTCGGTGACCTCTACCCTATCGACTTTCAGCGTCGATTTTTGTTTTAACGATATTCCGTTCGAACTGTATAATTATTTGCCACCTTCATACAAACTACCTTTACAATACTTAACTTTCATTTCCATTTCATTATCAATTCATCTAAATTATCATATATTTGTTCTTTCTTAGGGTTGATTTTACAATCAACAGATAATTCGTAAGTTTAGAATAAAATTGACATTTGACAATTTTAATACGGAAGAATTGTCAAATATTCAAAGATATTCTTCTGATAAAATTTATATGGCGTTGGAAAATCGGCCCTAAGTCTTTCAATATAATTTGTATGCTAACGATAATACCAGATCACCTCCAAATTACCCACTAAAAATTACCAGTCAGATTTCCATACTGTTTCCAATTTATAACACTCAGTAACAGCCAACTCGGTTAATCCGCATTAATCCGGTCTTCATGGCCGTAAAGGTCTTCTTATTTCAAAGGTTTCCCTAAAAAAGGTTGTGGGTAGGCACCTACGTAGGTACAGTCTGTACATTTATATGGTATTCTTGTACGAAAATAAAGATTGATTCAGTATATAGATAGTAACCATTACTGTTTTTATTATTAAATGTTTACCTGCACTAGGATATTCCCCTTTTTCGTGGTTACGTATACAAACATACTTTGCAAACACATTTTTTTTAAGGGTGGAAAATCATCGAATGACTGCTCCCGCCTGGGTGAGGCGAAAGGGAGTGTCAGACTCTTACTGACTAAAAACCACCCCGTTCCTTCTCCTGCACGTCGAGCCGGAGCCCCGGTTACCCGTTAGGTTCTCCGCGACTTTGAAAACACATTGCAACCTGGAACAACAATTAGTAGATCACACAAAGAGTTTCAATGTGCGGGAATCAAAGCACGCTACACGTTGCGCGGCACTCAGTTTTCCAGTCACCGCTACAACCGTGCAGTCTTTTTCTTACTACAGCCGACTCCTAATTACAAAATATATGGCCTAGATTAAAAGCCAGATAATTTAATGAAACCATAGCTTCTATCGTGGTGGCTTCGAGATTTAAAACGCCCGCTTCTCATGCATGACGGTGTGGGTTCCAAACCTACCAACGGCAAGTACCGATCTGACGTTTTCTTAAGGTTATTTAGATACCACTGACAAACGGTGAAGAAAAACATCGTGAGAAAATTTGAGCTTATAATTTCTAATTATAAGTTTAAAATTGCCAACCCGCATTGAGCAAACGCGATTATTAATGCTCAAACCTTACCCTTGTGAGAAGAGGTTTTACTCAGCAGTGGGCATTTATAGGCAGTTGATGATGATAGCTTTTATCTTATTTTTTTACCTGCTCACAAGTAACTGTGCAGACTGTACATAGGTACTCATCTTTGCCTTTATCAAAGTGATATCGTTGTTAGAAATTCTACGGTGATCAAGTACACAATGTTATTTCAAGTAGATCTGTTATCTGGTTACCGGATCAAAGAGTATTGAATAATGAAATGGTTTGTTTGCTTTGCCAGTTTTTCCTTGTATAATACAATGTTAGGGGAAATGTATGGGGGAAACAAATGCAGAGATTCTTTTGATGGTAAAAACTATTTTGTTGTGTTTTGCTTTATGTTATGTGCTGGTAATACGGGCTATGATTTTATTTTGCTTTTTATGGAATAGGAGGGAAAGAGCATTAAGATGATTTAATCATAAGAATTATATTGACATCAACACTCTCAGAGTAATCGGCATTATCTTTTTTATATAACATAAGCCGGTAAACGAGCAGACGGATCACCTGATGGTAAGCAATCGGCGCTGCCCATGGACACTCAAAACACCAAGGCGTTACAAGTGCGTTACCGGCCTTTTGGGAGTTGGGAATTTGAGGATGTGGAGGATTCCAGGATTCGGTAATTGGGCCTCCGGTAACCTCACTCACACGACTAAACACAACGAAAGCGCTGTTTCACGTCGGTTTACTGTGAGGCCGTGGTATCACTCCGGTCGAGCCGGCTCATTCGTGCCGAAGCATAGCTATCCCACACTTAGCTCACTAGCTAATACTACAGATCGACTACGATAAAAGCACACTCTAAGAAGTATCAAACAGGAAAATTTTCATAGACGATAGCCGTGGTCGTATTTCACATTCTCAACAGTACATGGTATGTAACCCACCTTTTGGCCATTCCTCCTTTTGGCTTCGGATGAAGAAAGAATTTAGAATATAATTTATTTATTTATTTATTTGGACATCCAGTTGTTGCTACATTTTTATCATTAACTTAAAACTAGGAATTAACATCTTACTGCTAATGCACAACATTTGAAGGACATCACAGCATGCGTTGAGTTGAGAACACTATATCAATTAAATTTAATTTACCTAATTTCTCTGCATTACCAAATTTGCAATAAATTAGAAATTATATAATTAGTAACAACTTTTGTTATTACTCATTATACAATAGTCAACCCGGAATACAAAAATATAAATACAAAACAAAAGAAAACAAAAGAATAATCAAATATTAAAATAAAAGACACAGTCATTAAAAGCTCAAAAAAAAATAAAAAAATAACATTAAAATAAATATATAAAATCGGTTGCGAACAAATCAAGTCAACAGCAATATAATAACACAAAGTCAACAGCACACCACAACACTAAGCTTCATCTCTCAACAATAATACATATAAATTTAGGCACTGTACCTACATGTCCTTTTCTAAGTTCTGCTAATAAGGTGATATCTACATAGATATGTAAGAATTCACATGAATCTGATAACCAGACTTTTAATTATATTAAACATCAGTCACTCTAGTACTAGCCAAAACCGAATTACAAACCAAGATAGCATACAATACGCAAATAAATATTTATAGTAAATAAAAATGTTCTCTATCTCAAGTTCCCTGTGGAAGAGGAGAAAATCAATTGATAAAGTTGGTACACCCAGCAACACAACAAACTATGCAAGACCAGTATAAGCTGACTGTTAAATCTCTGAAAAGTTTATATAAATCGAGACCTTGATAAACTGGATTCGTATTGCTTGATGTGCCACGTGTACACACACCATTTCCCGGTAGGGCGATACGTTTTCATTTGCTTGTCGCGTCTAGAATCTGTGATTGTACCAAACCGGCACATAAATTCAAAAAGAAAACATTAGGATGTTGTCACATTGAGGGTAAAACTCTCGCTAGATAGGTATTATAAGTACATACATACATACTTCGCGCCTGTCTCCCATGGGGATAGGCAGAGACTATGGAACGCCAATTACTATGATTCCTACAAACCTCTTTCGCTTTATTAACAGTTATCATCTTTTCATGCATGCTCGTCGGTTAAAGGTATTTTTAATTTGGTCCTTCTTATATGTAGAAAGTATATAATTATTATGTTGATAATGATAAAACGGGATAAATATTAATTCGAGGGGTGAATAAATGTTGGGAAAATTTTCTAACGTCTACTAACTCGATTCCTGTATCTATTCACCCTTTGAATTCTATTCACCCCGTTTCATTGTCGCGAATTATTATTATGAAAGATGACCCTGACATGATGACCAATAGATGGGGTAATACTATGGAATTACGTCTTTTAATTCTGAAAAGCAGACAAAAGAACAACCTTAAGTATTTATAAGGAGATTATTGTTTTACTTACTGCATATAAAAATACTAGCGGACCCTACAGACGTTGTCCTGCATATCCACTTGAATGTTTAAACAAAAATTCATTCAAATTAGTTCACCCGTTTACGATAAATAACCTAGCCACCGACTGCAGCGCCATCTGTCGGGCTGATTTGTGAATCTAAACCATTCCCAGATCCCCTTGAACACACACAAAAAAAAAATCATCAAAATCGGTCCAGTCGTTTGAGAGAAGTTCAGTGACAAAAAAACTCACAGAAGAATTGTATATATAAAGATTATTATGTACAGTTGACTGATGTTGTAAATAACAGGTCAATAATAAAATAGACCAGACTATTGATAGTAATACGACCTCCACTTGATGGCTCGTTCGACTAGAAGTTGAATTTGACTCTAACAATTGGACAACTAAGCTGGAATTTTAGAAGTTATTGTATTCCGAAAGTCAGTAAGCTATCGTATTGCCATTTCTCTCTCCAAATTCCTATAGATCAAATTACAATTAAGCTGAACTCCTAAAATAGTTCCTAAGCACTAGAAAATTAGGTATCGTTTTGACCGCACCCTAAATTCGGGAAGGAAGAAAGGTTCAGTTTAATAGTGTTTTCTATAGAAGTGTTGTTGGTTTCTATTATAATGGAATATTGTGCTTGACCTACTAAGAATTCATGTTTTGTTGACAAATGACAATTTTTGATGTTTTGTTTGAGGTTTCGGAGTGATGGGTTTGTAGTAAGATTTATGATTCGGATTAAGTACGTAACACGTGTTAGTAAATGGAATGACGAATTTTGTATGAATTTTTACGATTGCCTATTTTTCGTAGTGGTCATAGGATAAATGAGTTTGAGTGATTTTCGAGTTCGATGCCTCGGAATAGTTTTTTTTTTTCTACTAGAATGTTAGAACAGTCTAATAGTTTATTTGATATTCAAATTAATAACATAACATCACGCCTTTTATCCCCAAAAGGGTAGGCAGAGGTGCACATTACAGTACTTAATGCCACTGTACAATGTAACATCTAATTTTCACTATTTATGTTATGAGTCCCATGTAATAGGGGGTGAATCTATTGCCATAAACCGAGCAAGTTAATGATATTATTATTTTTTTTAGAAAAACATAGCCTTTGCTTTCCTCTTGGGCGACAAGCGTGAGGTTATGTGTGGATGTATGTAGAAGTAAAATAATAAAAAAACATATTCCAATTTTGATCTTGTAGACAGGTAACTAATAGTCGTGGTGGCCCGAAGGTTTAAGACGCCCACCTCTTATACATGAGAGTGCCGGTTCGAAACCTACCAACGGCAAGTACCAATGTGACTTTTCCGAGTTATATGTATTTTCTAAGATTATCTAGACACCAGTGACAAACGGTGAAGGAAAACATCGTAAGGAAACCAGAGCTTATAATTTCTAATTATAAGTTTGTAATTGTCAACCCGCATTGAGCAAGCGTGGTGATTAATGCTCAAACCTTCTCCGTGCGAGAAGAGGCTTTGCTCAGCAGTGGGCATATAGGCTGTTGATGATGATGATGATGATGAAGACAGCTAACATCCTTACTTATATTATAAATCGGAAAGTGAGTTTGTTTGTTTGTTTGTTCCACTTTAACTTGTTACTAAACTGATTGCTATGAATTTTTGTAGATGTATAGTTAGAAGTCCGGTTTAAATAATAGGGTACTTTTTATCCCGGAAAAATTTGATATTCCCGAGGTAAAACAAAAGTCTTGGTATAGATGGCGCTGTGTGTATTGGTATATGTCACATTGGCTTTATATCCTTTTGTGACGCGAGCGAAGCCGCGGGTAAAAGCTAGTATTTAATAAATGATTCTATCTTATTCTGCCTCCACAACGAGTTACATCATAAAACCCTGTTCAAGAGTTCAACAGATCAATATATCACTAAAACTTCTTGAGAAAATTGACTTTTTCAATTGAAACATTTATGTATACTAAATACAATTATGAGATCGGTTCACACGTACGCTTTTTACTGCAAAACGAGGATCGAACGTGAGATAAATAGCTAATATCTGGGATTTGTGGCTAAGCGGTCGTGGTTTAATTTCCCCTAGGGAAATACGTATAAAAGTATATATATGTATGTATGTATGTATTGGGTATGAAACTATTAAATTCGTAGTGTTAAATTTATTGCTTGTTCATCGTTTTATCTTTTATAGGGTGAATTTTGATCTGTTTGCACGTTTTCAACGATTTTTGGTGCAATGACTAATTTCATCCGAATCGAGTATTGATTTTGTTGGATAGGAAGGCTTTTTTATGTTTAACTTACGCTTGAAATAAACTTATACTTTGCCTTGCCTGATCGAACCCGATACCCCTTGCCCGGCAGCCGCACTTGCGACCACTCGGCCAACGATGCAGTCATTATTATTATTTAATAGAATTTATATTATATTAGAAAGTATTCTAAGCTGATTTGGACACCATTGACAAACGTTAAGGAATAACATCGTGAGGAAACCTGGGCTTATTAATTTCTATGAGTTTGAAATCGGCAATCCGCATTGAGCAAGCGTGGCAATTAATGCTCAAACCTTTTCTATGCGAAAAGAGGCCTTTGGTCAGTAGTGGCCACTTATAAGCTGTTGATGTTGAAATAAGATTAAAATAACTTATCCATCATCATAATAAGATCATAAGCTCATACACTCGTAGTTTTTGGCACGGCTTTGCAATATTTCCGTAAAATTTCATCAAAACGGTCGTAAAACCAAGGAAAGTAGTGTTGGAACATCTAATAATATATAAAAGAAAATATAAATGTTTACGTGAGAAGGAACTAATTTAAATATAGTGTGAAAACGGTAATAAAGTGCATGGATTCTCTTCTAAAATTTTGTAGATCTTATTTGAGCGAAAATTCTGTAAGATTTTTATCAATTTTTAACCGACTTCAAGAAAAAGGATTTTTACCTGTAAGTATGTATGTATGTATGTATTGGCTAAACTAATTTGGATGCGGTTTTTAAAGATGTGTTTGTTACACTTAGGAGAAGGTTAGTATATTAATGAGCCGGTTTCAAAGAAAGAGGGAGTTGCAGTCGGTGTTTTTAAAAATGGTTTATTAAAAAAAATATAGATTTATCGCATTCTTTAGATACCTCCTGGGAAGTGTGGTTTAAACGTAACGAGGCTTGAATAATTTGATTTCGAAAATGATTTTCTTACTACCCAGAAAAAAGAATAAGAAGACTAGATCTGTGATCACGTGCTCAGTAAAAAAGTAGTTTTTAAACTACCTACAATAACCATATAAAATACTCGATACTCGATAGGCAGGATTTTAATCAAATACCGTACACGCACCCCATTGTGACACAATGAGGCAATACTAAAAGAAGTTGAAGTTTAAATAAACGTCAAGTATTGGTACTTCTAATAACAGATATCTATTTAAGGGACGTTATCTTCGAACGTGTCTTGTCTTTTAATATTATTTTCTTTCTATTTTCCTCCTCCTTTTAACGGTGAAAGAAAATCAATTCAATTTTTTTTAAGATTGCCTCACTCCATATGAGCAAGCGTGTCAATCAATTTATGAGGACAATCTAAGAGTCGTTGACTTCGATTAATATCACGTTCCTTTTTTACTTGGAGTATGCAGATACGTCTGCTGCTTGCGACTGCCTCGTTGGCCGAGTGTCGCAGGTACGATAGCCGGGGATTGGGTCTCGGGTTCGATTCTCGGGTCGAACAAAATGTTAATGGGTTTTTAAAACAACTCTCAGTAGTAGCGCGGAGACTGGAATTGTGTCCGGTATATGGCAATAGGCTCAGCCCCTATTACATGGGGCTCATAACTAGTAGTAGGTAGTCTAGTGACAGAATATGCAAAAAGGAAAGTTAATTTCAAAATCGACCAATATCCTCCATTGCGGCTTAATCGTGGTAGTCATTAAATCAAATTATTTAATTAAATATTATTACATTAAGTACGCCTTAATTAGATCCCGTCTAATAACAAGCACAGATCTTAGCGACACAGATTAAAATCATAGGTACCTAGTTATTGGAAGTAGGTTGTGACTCAGATCAAAGGCATGATAATTTCAGTCAGATGTATGTACATTTTCAAATGTCTAATTATTTATGTGGGAGTTTCACGTTTGGTAAGTAGGATGAAGATCACAATTAAAAAGGTTTTTGTTTATCCTTGAGCTTTCTGTAAAATGTGCAGTTTTCTAGTCGGCTCTTTTCACATTCGTGGGAGGAATAGGTGTGGCGATAAATGTAATAGTTTTATATTTTTTATAGAATATTTTTTATAGAATATTTTTGGCCACCAAAAATATTCTGTAAAAAATTAGCCAAGTTTCGATAGAGCTGCTAGTTTATCTCTAAAAAATAATGAAATATAACAAAGTCGTGCTAAGTCTAAGGTTCCTTATACCGATTTCGTTATTATTTTATTCAATTTTGTGTGACTTGGCCGTTGTTTTTAGAGTTTTTACTTTTCGTTTGTCTTTAGGTTTTGAAGTTGGTTTTTTTACAGAATATTTTTGGATAGTTGACCTTTACGTAATATACTACACTAACATTAGTTAGACGTCTAACTACTAATAACTTAAAAGTATTACGTAAAAGTCATAGCCAACACAGCATATCATTTATTTATTATAACTTTACGCACAAGTAAATAGTACAATTAAATAACACTGTACAAACGCGGACTTAATGCATTAGGCGTTTTCTGCCAAACGACCTTACAGGTCATAAACATAACAGTGTTGGAGACAACTCAGGTGCATAAGTTTTCAGACCTATTGCGAGGATTCTGTCGAGACCACTAGCTTCGGCGTCACCCATGGACACCCGAAAAACCAGACGCGTTACAAGTGCGTTACCGGTAACGCACTTGTAACGCGTCTGGTTTTTCCTCCTCAATCCTCAAATTCCTAATTCCCAAAAGACCGGCCTTTTGGGAATTAGGAATTTGAGGATTGTGGGGGGATTTGGGATTTGGGAAGACTGAGGAAGGGGTTAATTAGGCCTCCGGTAACCTCACTCACACGACGATACACAACGCAAGCGTTGTTTCACGTCTGTTTTCTGTGAGGCCGTCATATCACTCAGGTCGAGCCGGCCCATTCGATCGACACGACAAATACGACAGATGCGACCGATACGACAAATACGACCGACACGACAAACACGACCGATACGACAAACACGACCGACATGACAAATACGACAGATGCGACTGATACGACAAATACGACCGACACGACAGTTACGACCGATACGACAAACACGACCGATATGACAAATACGACAGATACGCCAAACACGAGCGATACGACAGATACGTCCGACACGACAAACACGACAGATACGACAAACACGACAGGTACGACCGATACGACAGATACGACTGACACGACAAAGACAACAGATACGACAAACACGAACGACAAGACAGATGCGATCGAAATGACTGACACGACAAATACGACAAACACGACCGATACGACCGATACGACAGATACGACCGATACGACAGATACGACCGATACGACACATAAGAGAAACATGACAGATAGGACAAATACGATCGACACGACAAATACGACCGACACGGCAGATACGACAGATATGATAAATAAAGAACGACACGACCGACACAAAACATACAACAGCACCACAGATAGGACAAACGTGACTAGTACGACAGGTACAACAATAATGACCGATACGAGAGACACGACAAAACGGACAGATATGGGAAAATTGAACCCTTTCAAATAAAACAAGAATTTTAGAAATCGGTTGACAAATGGTGGAGGAAACAGTGAAGAAAAAAAATTTCTGGACATTCTCTTCTTTTTTTGAAGTCGGTAAACATAACAATTTTTAGAAATAGCATGAGAATCTGTAGGTAATCGTCTTTTAAATCCATGGAAATCAAAACAAAACAGTAAAAGTCAATCCCACCAAAAACATTCTGTATAAAACTAGTTACTGCGATTTCGTTATTATTATAACGGCGGCTAAGTCATACAACATAAACTATAAAACATGTGCGCTCTTTTTATAAATGGCAAAACTTTATAAAAAGAGGGCACCTGTGACTCCTTTGGTGTTGGGGGCGTCCATGGCTGGCACTAATCGCTTACCAAAAGTAATACCAGTATGTTCTTATCAACCCGCATGCTCATTCAGATTCAAATCGAACAACAAACCTGATACCAAAACATAGTCTTATCTGCTAATTCTATGTCTACGCCTAGCGAAATAAGGCGACCAAAATAATTATATCGTGTAATAAATTATCGACCAATCAGCGAGCAGATTGACCTCATAAGAGCCAATAAGATGGACGGAGCTAGATAACAGACAATAAACGTTTGAATGGACCTTGGTAATAGAGCGTAGAAATCCAAGTAGACCGTACTGACAAAAGAAATGTATTATTTTTTTGTTTGTATTTGAGATGGGACCGGGAAATGTATGAGTATTTTCTTGTACATATATTTTATAGGGTTCCGTACTCAAGGGGTAAAAACTGGAACACTATTACTAAGACTCCGCTGTCCATCTGTTCTGTTTGTCACCTGGCTGTATCCCATGAACCGTGACAGCTAGATAGTTGAGGAAAGATGATCTTGAGACTTAACCGAAATGGTTCATAGGGCAGTGCAAATAAATTGTATGCCATCTATCCATGACATCTAAGATTTCTTACAGCTACAACAACGATAAAAGCACATACACATACATTATTGACGGTGACATGAATTTAGACCACGTTATGTGTTTCACATCGAGCTGTATGTAACCAGTTTATATCGGTCTTACTGTACAATTATAAAGTAAATATTTAAGAGGGCTCATACACACCAAAGTTGATTTTAACGCCCCTTTTTGCTACGCAAATGAATAAAGGAACGAATAATACAAAACCCTTCGTGCGCGAGTCCGACGCGCACTTGGCAAGGTTTTTTTTGTGTAACGAAACATGTAAACGGTTGTGGTGTTTTCTAGTTTTTTAGGCTTTGTGTAACATGTTAGTTTTCGTGGAAAATGTTTTTGTTACGTCGTTTTTGTGTTATGGAGCGACTAACGAGTAAACTGTTGACGGTATGATACTGTTTTGCATATTGTTTATTTATTACATAGCTGTGTTATACAAAACAAGGGGTTTTAAATTCGATCCTATAGGTCTTTTTTTAAGTTTGCTTTTGTGTGACTATGATTTAAGAGATACCGATAGGTCTTGTACCGTATGTTAACCCACACTCACAACTTACACATCACTAGATATTAATTTTTGTTTTTTCAATTAATTAAAATATTTTCAAGGTAACGTCTGCAGGACCTGTTTAAGTACTAACTTAACGTTGATCAATTTGATTTCATAAATAGGAACACGATTTTAAATTTCTTAAAATATCACTATATATTCTTTTGTCACGTTAATATTTTTTTTTATTGTAACATATTTTATTGTTACAATGCGTTCTAATATTTGACAACAACCAATACTTCGTCCGTTGTACTTAAAATAAATCCTGCTTTTCAATACATTACTATATTCCTCTAAGAAAAGGTTCCTAATCCAATATATATGAAAAAAAGAACAAATGACATAGAACTAGGTGTAAACTATGATTAGAAAACTCATATAATACCTAGGACTAAGTCTAAAGCTAAGCCGCGGAAACAACGAGAAATTCTCACTAAAGCCTACGGAATGTACTCATAAAGTTTCTTACTAAACCGTAGTCAAGCGACCACACGTACTGACGTCCAATAAACTTCGGTTTTTATTTAGCAAAAATACATGCCCGCTTTACATTCGACCCCAATAAAAATAATTTAATGACTTAATATTTTTCTACCCTGTACGTACTATCACTTATATTGACTTTGTACAAAAACATGGTACGGTAACAAAATGTAAAATTTACACCTAACATCGTCGCTTTAGCGTGTAATATAGCCGTATATACTCCCGTAGCTCTGCAGTCAGTGTAGCGTTATCGCGATCGAGAACGGACGTCTACGCCGTAGCCCGTAGCTCGTAGCTCGTAGCACCGTAGTTCGCGCTACGTATCACACTCCAAAGTGACAGTTTGATTTAAAAGTATTTCAACGAAGTTATTTCTATTATTTTCCTTTTTAGTGTACTTTAGATCGTGTTGTGTTGATTTGTTTCAAGATTTTTCAATGAATGTAAGTATTTTAATGAGTTCGTCTCAACTTTTTTATTGCTAAAAGTTTCGTTTGTTATGGTGTCGCGAAGATGTTCCTTATTTGTTCTAAGGGTAAAAGTTTTCGCACCAAATTGAATTATTTGTTTGTTTTACGACTAGGCATTGACGTTTAATTACTTGTCTCACTCGTGTAATTAATTTTAATTGGACCCTAATTAAGAATGTTGAGGAATAATTTGATTTCATACGAAGAAAATTATTATCACGATGTTTCTATAAAGTTATATTGACGTTTTTTTTATTTAGCACACATATCAATTATTAAAAATTGTCTGTAGTACTGAGATATCGCTACACGTATTCATTCAACAAATCAGTAAGAAATACATAGCAAGTATGTATTAATAATTTAAATATTTTTACAACATTACAAATAATTATAACAGATCATGTTTTCTTTCCTTTACTAGTAGCATTGCCACATTCATTGGCAAAGCTAAACCCAAGTTTTGGACCAAACTAGTCATGTACATTTTTCAATTAACATAATATATAAAAATGATACCCGTTTCCCGTTGTCACGCCATAACTTGAGAATGGCTGAACCGATTTGGCTGATTTTTGTTGTGTTTATTATTGTCAGGAGAAGGTTCTTATGATAGAAAAAATCCTGAAAATCTTATGGAAACGGAAGAAAACGGGATTGCGCGAACGAAGTTGCGGGCAGAAGGTAGTTAACATTAATTTCCAGTATAATATTTTAACTACATAATGGAGTATCTGGTTTTCTCAGTATATTAATGTGAGTAAAATTTTATTTTTATGTAACTGAGTAACAAACTGACCTTTTTATAATATCATAACTTCACACCTTTTATCCCCGAAGGAGTAGCCAGATGTGCACATTACGGCACTTAATACCACTGTACAATGTAGCACCCACTTTCCACTACTTATCTTATGCGTCTCATGTAATAAGGGGTGAGCCTATTGCCATATACCAAATACTAAATTCCAGACTCCGTGCTAATACTGAGTATTTTTAAAAAAATCCCAATAGTTCTTTGCCTGACCCGGGAATCGAACCCGAGACTCTTTGCTCGGCAGTCGCACTTGCGACTACTTGGCCAATGAGGCAGTTATTAAATACATTAATAAAAAAACCAATAACACATTTTTCTATTCATTATTTTACCTCATCAGTTAGCTGTACCTAAAAGACTGGCAGCATTGCCACATTA
This sequence comes from Spodoptera littoralis, assembly GCA_902850265.1. Lineage (NCBI taxonomy): Eukaryota > Metazoa > Arthropoda > Insecta > Lepidoptera > Noctuidae > Spodoptera > Spodoptera littoralis. The sequence goes on from LR824542.2 coordinate 10,560,264, forward strand.
AATAGCAAAGCTAATCCTACGTTTGAGAACAAGCCAGCCATCTGGTCGAGGAGTGTGAAACCTTTCCAAGCAATTTCTTTATAACTGCGAGACGGTACTAAAGAATTATACTTTCCATGGAATTGGATTAATGGTTTTCTTTATAAAAATGGAAGTGGTTGGTGTAATTAAAGTATCTTTATATTTTTTTATTGCCTTGTTATAACAAAAAGGTTTTAAGGATTAATAGGACATAAAATATTATTAGGAATGATAGTATAAACAAAACCAATCCTTAGAGTTGATACAGGGTCGCGGAGAACCTAACGGGTAACCGGGGCTCCGGCTCGACGTGCAGGAGAAGGAACGGGGTGGTTTTTAGTCAGTAAGAGTCTGACACTCCCTCCCGCCTCACCCAGGCGGGAGCAGTAATTCGATGATTTTCCCCACTTAAAAAAAAAAGAGTTGATACAGGAGTCAATACAATTTATACTTTTCTCCTTTAAAAATAACATAAATATAATTGTCCAATCAAGGTTTCAGACCCAAGGTTCATAATTATTACATGCAATAAGTACCAATAAATGGGATAACGTACAATTTTTATTTTATAAGTTAACACCCATATATCCCCGAGTGGTCACCGGTGACCGCCCTCCACTAACTACATTATAGACCTTATTTCCAATGTTTACAGACTACTTTTGTATGAACAGATTTAGGGGATGATTTTTAACAATTTTCAACAGGTTAACTTGAGTTTTCAAGCTTTATTCATTACCTTTAAACACGGCATATCATAGCTTCAATGCAGTCAACACTATTGACTCCAGTATAAATTGACCTCTCATCTATTAGTAAGTCCACAAGAGTCAAGATAGTCTTATACTGGACTTTAGTGATCCTTTAAATTGCCGGATCGTCTTCCTCTATTGGTAATCTAAAGCAATTTCATACGACCATAGGGACCAAAAATGTCAAACGGATATGGTGGTCATGGGACTTCGAAAATAAACTCTAATAGGCAATTTTCTAGAGTGTATTTTAAGTGCTGTCGTCAAGGTATTATACGACATTTTAAAAATAAGACGGAACATGATAATGGGTTTGTGATACTTTTATGGCCTCAAGGTAAAGGCTTCCGTTTCTTGAGAAACTGGGTGCGTTAAGAAATTGGTTTTATTATTATTCTCATAATGTAGGATAACGTTATTTAATCTAGAAAACGAAACACATTTCATCAACGTGCTGCTTTTATTTATATATTCGTAGGAGTACTGCCACCTCACAAACATATAACATTTAAAATATACAAAAGTAACAAAATAATGGTCTGATGCCTGAGACAATAAGATGTACATAGCATTGGCAATTCATCGGTTTAACAATGGCTTAAAATAGAATACTATTTGTTAGTTATAGAAAAAGAAATTGACAAGTAAAATCCATATAATACTTAATATCTTAAAATGAGAATTGAACAAGTTAATTAGTTTCTTGTATATTACCTTATAAACCAAATTAATAGATGTTAATTCTATGCCCATAAGTCTAACTTTATAGGTATCTTTGTCATCAGCAGCCTGCATCAGTTTATTCTTGGACTTTGGGCCTCTTCTACATTTAATCAGACATAACATTACGCCTACTATTCCCGATAGGGTACGCAGAGGTGCACATGGACTTAATGCCACTATACAATGTAACACCCACTTTTCACAAAAATATATTTTGCGTAACCGATTCCTTATATTTACGAACGATAGTTTTTTGAAGTAATTGTTTATTTAAGAGGTTGCCGTGTTATGTCAGTCTTGATCAGGAGATTGTCTATTGATATGGGTCAGAGGCAATATAAAAGTTTCACAAAACTCGAATAAACAATGAAAGTATTGACTTGTATTTTCATTGTCTGATTTGTGTTTCGACAGTTTGCCACAAAGGTTAAGGTAAAGTTATTTTAATTTAATTTAAAAATTGATTTCTATTTTATTTTAAAATGTTCTCATCTCAGATGTCTTATGGCAACCAAATCGGTAGATTATTAAAATAAAAAAATATATATCCACAAAAATAATTTGTGAAGTAAGTAAGCAATTATTTGGCTTTAAAAAAGAAATACGCACAAATACTGAAAGACTACTAAATTTTAAGTTGTACTTAAATATCGTGCCATCTCTGTCATTTTATAAAGAACTAGCTTCTGCCCGCGACTTCATACGCACAATCCCGGTTTCTCCCGTTACTGTAGGATTTTCAGGATTTTTTTTTCTGTCATAAGAACTTTCTCCTGACAATAATATACACAACAAAAAAAATCAGCCAAATCGGTCTAGTCGTTCACAAGTTATGGCGTGACAACGGAAAACGGGTTTCATTTTTATATAAATAGATTTGTAGTAACAGAATTATACTTCATCGAGATTTTAAATTGAGTAACGTTTGAATATTTCACCGCTTATCTACAAATGCACGAAGTTGCATTTATGTCTATACATTTGTATTAACAAGTTAATCTGTAAAGTAACTATTTCTTTGACAACTTAATTCAGTCGAAACTAGTTAAGTTGTATGTAGTTAAAGTTTCACCGTATAATCCCAGTTGTTGAACCAGAGGCTCAATGCAATGAAAAGGGTAGACATTCCATGTTCTAGCTCTCTAAGATGTTGTTTATGTAAATTAGATACTGGTTCCAGCTATCATTATATACTGTATAGTTTGTTTATTTTTATTCACAACATAAGGAAAGAAAAAAAATTTACAACTTAATTTTTATCTTTTAGTTATATTGTCTCTTAAATAAAATAATACTATAATACCTAAGAATTAGAACAAGAATAAGAACGTTTATTTGCACGTAGTATGGTAATTACAGGTGATTATAATTATATTATGTTGTTTGACTGCCTCGTTGGCCGAGTGGTTGCAAGTGCGACTGCCGGGCAAGGGGTTTCGGGTTCGATTCCCGAGTCGAGCAAAGTATTACTGGGTTTTTAAAAAATTCTCAGTGGTAGCACGGAGTCTGGAATTGTGCCCGGTATATGGCAATAGGCTCACCCCCTATTACATGGGACTCATAACATAAATAGTGAAAAGTGGGTGTTACATTGTACAGTGGCATAATGTGCACCTCTGCTTACACCTTCGGGGATAAAAGGCGTGATGTTATGTTATGTTGTGTTATGTCCCACATACATCGCCTAATGTTTTCGGTATGCAAAGTTAAATTTTACAATGAATAATCCTATTTACAGAGAGCATCAAAAAATTCGTCCGCATCGACGTCAATAGGGAAAGTACCCAGAAGGCTGAAATATTTTGTTTATATTGTTCTATTGATTCTTTCACACACCTTCAATGTCGATAATTGAAACTGACTTTTAAAACCATAATAAAAAAATTTGGTCTCATCACACTATACAAAGATGATTGCCTAATTGTTGCACGAATTAATTTCAACAAAAGCTAAAACAATCCTAGGAGGACGTCAAAATATGCATCATCATAACCTTTTTTATCACATTGGTATGCAAAAATTTATCCATCTAGCTAAATATGCTAAAGTCACGATGGAATTAGGCGCACCCTGTAACATTATTAATGATTTTCCGATATTGCCCCCACTTTGGTTCTGAATTTAATAACCTACGCCAAATTTTTGAATCGACATCTTTTTTGTTATCAGCGTTTTTCAGTATTTTGTTCAGTTTTCCGTACTTCAGCGAACGGTCGGTCTTAATTTCGGAATCGAATTCACTTACTGAATATTATTTATGGGAATCTGATAAGACGTGGTTGGTTACCTTCGCGAGATTTTCTAAGTTAAATCTTTTTTAAGTGAAATTAAAGGGGCTTATTTTAAAAATTCATTGGTTTAACATTTTAATTATATTTTCTCTTTTTATATAGTACAGAACAGTGTTAAATAGTTCTTGTATTGTGTAGATAAGTGATAAACATTTGCCGTCACAAACTTTCACAATATTAACCTTTTTAGTACCGTCATTATAGACACAATTAAAGAACAATAGGTTGCGGTCACCGGTGTCCTCGCGGTGTTTGATAGTTTAAAAAGATAGGATATTATATAGTATTTTACAACAAACAGTGTAAGAAATATCCATCTAACTAAATGATATAAAATTCTAAGCTAGACGCCCACACGAGGCAGTAATTTTCCAACATTCTATTAGGTATACAAAATTACAGTTTGATATTTAATCTCAATCCCTTGGCCTCATTTTAGCTTCTGGCCACTGTCGGACATTGGTCCTTTTTTCGGATGATCAAATACCTATCGATTTTATAGGCTCTAATAGATTTCAGTTAACATCACATGGCATCAATGTTGCGTATCTCTTGTGCCGTAGGTCCGCTTTTGAACAAATGTGATTGTTCGGGCGTGGATTTTGTCTGGCTTGGAATGTTTTGAATTGTGTGTCATTTTTAAATATATTTAGAACAATTCATAAACTTATATATTATACTTATACTTATCTTATACCATTATATAAAGCGAAAGAGTTTGTTTTTTTGTTTGTTTGTTTGAACGCGCTAATCTCTATAACTACAAGTCTTATTTGAATAATTCTTTTTGTATTAGATAGCGCATTTATCGAGGATGGCTATAGGCTATAAAACAACACGCTACGACCAATAGAAGCTGAGCAGAGCGTGTAAAACCGCGCGGATGTAGCTAGTATATTATACTAAACAAACAATACTATTCTTCTATACTATTCATTTCTTATCGTAGATTTTTTTTTGCTATTTTGTTACATTTGGTCGGTCGACGTTTGGCCACTATCTCGCCTTGTGGTAAGCGATGACGTTACATTCCTCACGCCATTCATTCTCAAATAGAATAGTCACAGGATTATAAAAATAATTATTCAGACATTATTTTTCGCCTAATGCACTCATATAAAACTCTTGTTTAAAAAGACTCAATATTTCATACTTTTTATACTTCAATTTGAAAGAATGACATAAAAGTTAAAGTTACAACATTTAAAGTTATCGAAAGCCAACCATTTCAATGATTCCCCACACAAACATCTTTATCAAGCTAACTCATCTTGATACTTACTAAATAATACATCTTGGGAGACCCAGAAACTTAGACAGATCTCGTCTCGAAGGACCAAGGATGTAACTATATCATCACTGACAGGGATTAATAATATGTCCCTAGTAACCCTCATATCTTAACTTGTGAAATTACAAGATAATGGATTGTAGAACCTTTAACTCTTTGAAGAGACATATTTGTAACATTGGGTAGGAGGTAGATATATTGTTTTGGTGGATATATTGTAGACCTTTCGTCGTAAATATATTCTAGAAATAAATTAATTACTGACTGCCTCGTTGGCCGAGTGATGGTTCGCTGCCCGGGTCGCACAAAGTATTGGACAAAAAAAAAATCAGTAGTAACACGGAATCTGGAATCGTGACCAGTATATGACAATAGTGGGACTCATAACATAAATAGTGAAAAGTGGGTGTAACATTGTACAGTTGCATTAAGTGCCCTAATGTGCAACCTCTGCTTACCCCTTCGGGTATAAAAAGGCGTGAAGTTATGAATAAAAAAATAATTATTGTTTTCGGCTTACTCTCGTAACTGTTTGACGAGGAACTCGACTAGTTTCAAACCATGCTAGAGGCTCATATTCATAGAGTTCCTTGTGAAACAGTTACGAGAATAAGCCGAAAACATAATAATTAATTTTGTATCAAACTAATATTTTAATAAAAACATGGTAATACATTATTGAATGTCTTATATTCTTACTCATTTTGTAAATACTGTGGTATGTATGTTTACCTGTCTTTCTGTGGAACTAATGGTATATTTCACGTATATTATTGGATTGAACTGTAGGTGAAATGAAGGTGTGGGTAACTTACATATGTATTTAGAAAAAAAAACTTTAAAGTCGCTTACCAACAGAGAGTCAAACGTCGACTCATCAAATAGAAAAATAAATTTTTAATTACTTTTGAATAAACCGGGGTTCAATGTTCTTTCTTTTAAAGCCGGTTAATCATTATATGTATTAAAACCTGCTCCAAAGTATACAAAACACCTTTCTGAAAACCGCATCAAAATCGGTTCTGCGAATCGCGAGATTTTCGCACAGTAACATACATACAGGTCAAACTGAAAACCACCTTTTTTAAAGTCTGTAAAAAAATATCATTTTACGAGAATTGACCGTGTAGATACTGCAATCTGTTTGAGACGTCAAGTATTATAACATCAAATGCATTGTACTAACAAAACCTTTGATACAACTGTTATAATTCAAGAAAGTTACAAAACTCTTTGAACTAACTTACAAACATACATACAAATTATAAACCAACGTCATCAACACACTCTACCTTGAGACGCAACATCATTAACTTTGAGATTAATTCAAGACATTAGATAACGTCTGACCCCCATCTGAAACTTACTACTTGGTCAAAGGCTCGATTAATGAAGCCTTTGCGATTAAGTGGGGTTCAGACTTAAATCTCTGTGCCTTTGTAAATAGTTTGAGTGGAACACGCTGTGTACGCACTTAGGTTAATTTTCTTAGTCTCCGTAGGTCTTAATTGTTTTTGGTATATGTTTGTGCTAGGGGGGATGAAGTAGTCTTATAATCATTTCGTTCGTAAAAATAACATTACACATTTGTGTGGACGTGGTCATTTAAAACTGTGACCAGCCTCCTCATAAGAGGAAGGCATTTGTTCATCAATGGACGTGTTCCGGCTGATGATGGGTATGGTGAAACATTTTGTTCAGTGTGCTATAGTCAGGTAGCCGGGGTCTGCTTACTAAATACTGTTTTTGCCGTCGCGAAGGAGGCTCCAGGCGTTGGAGAACGCGAGACTATCTTCGGCCTGCGGACGGCAAACGGCCGCCCAATCAGTACCAGACCCGAGCGTACGGCGCGTCACGTTCCGCGCGCGAAGTGCCTTCAGAGCACCACGGATGGGTCCCAATAGGGCTGATACCGATACGGAGAAGTGAAGAACGTAAAAGGTTACCGGGGCTCCGGCTCGAAGTGCACGAGAAAGAACGGGGTGGTTTTTAGTCAATAAGAGTCTGAGACCCTCTCGCTTCACCCGGGCGGCAAAAGTCATTTGATGATTTTCCCCTTCAAAAAATACTGTATCTGGTGTGTGTGTTCGATTGTAAAAATATGATAACATCAGGCTTTTTGTCTTGAGTCACAATTCTGAGTCAATCATTTGCACTTTGCTCATCTCGCATTCACCGGCCATGCTTCTCTAATGTTCAAATATCAACGACTTTTTTCTCACTGGTAACCCTACAAACAAACAAGGTTGCAAATTAACGTGGTACACAAAACATTCAGCTGAAACACACAAAATATTTCTCCCATTTTTAATTATACTGACACACGAGCACCGAACGTGTAGATGAAACCTCGTTATTCAGTTGTTATTGACCTAGAAACCTAGCTGAATATTAATGAAATAATAATAACTTTCATCATTGCACTCTAGAACCTATTTCATTCCAAATGAAACTGTACACAAACGAAATAAAGTTCCTTTTGTGTTGCTCTGTTGATATACATTACGATATTACTTAATAAAATTTTACTATTCCATTGTTTCAGAAACGGAATGCAGCAAAGCCAAGGATATAAGAGTATGAAGGTAAGTTTGTGTGTTTGATAATTAGAAATGTATTTCATTAACCAATAGGACTACTTGAATCGATTGTTGATACAACCTGTACCAATCACATCACATTAATTAATGTGTGAGTGCATTGCAATGTTGAATATATACTTCAGAATACTGATTGGTTGTGATGAGTCTACTCATGCTCGGCACATAGGAACTTACGTAGTTATATTAAGTTTCATGCATAGCCCAAGATATGACTGTTGAAAGGTATATGTTACATTGTAAATGTCTCTGCTTAATCCTTGGGGGACTGACGAGCGCGATGTTATATTATGTAACTGTAAAAACATTAATGCTCAGAGGTTCAAATTCAAGAAAAGCGCTACAATCATCCCTTCTACTTGTAGGTACTCACTATAAAAACTACGCAGTTTTTATATTTATAGTCCATCCAGCGCAAGAAATGGCCCCGTCTTCTCATAACCTGCATACAGCTTAACTTTGTTCAATATTTAACCCATGATTTCCCGTAGGAAATAAGCAGCTATAAACACAACTATATGCCAAGCAAGAACGGCTACTATAGCAGTTATAATAACTTGTAGTATAGTAGAAAGTTGCTTAACAGTTGCGACAGCTGCCCTGATAAAATTACGGTTAGGTAAACTTTGGTTTTACCAACTTTGTGATCGAACCCTTTTGCATGAAGTATTTAATAGCGAAGCGAGTTAGGAATTTTGTTAGAAAATACCATTATTCATTTATTTAAACATTTTGATGGAAGTAAACTATACGTGTGTAGTTTCGTCCGGATGGGCTTTCCATGTCCAAAGTTATTGTAGTCCGTTTTCATTACGTACAACTGAAATGTTTATGCGAGAAAGAGAATGTGTGGGAGTGTAGTTATTGTTACGGTTATTTGACTATTTATTGAAGTCATAACTCTTGCTGGAATCGAAAACTGCGTCGGACTTTTTAAATAGTCACCATTTTTGCACTTAGTGGCCCAATCAATGGTTCTGAGGGCTTTTTTAAGGCTAATACCGAGAGCTACGTATTACTACGCAATAAAACGGTACCAATGATATTCTTTGCAGATATTGAGAATTGAAGACCTCTAAATATTGAAAATGAAAAACATCTTCTTGTAGTCCATGAAAAATAAACAGTATTAAAAAAGATCTAGCTACCTTGATTAAATACACATACTACTAACCTAACATTTATTAATAGGTTTTTTTCAATCTCAAAATTGTGCCCGGCATATAGCAATAGGCTCACCCCCTATTACATGGGACTCATAATATAAACAGTGAATAGTAGGTGTTACATTATATAGTGGCATTGGCAGTGGCGTGCACCTCTGCCGTGAAAGGCGTGATGTTATATTTTATTATATTATATACCTAACACCAACTTTGAGCAGTTATATCATGAGTACAATGTAACACATTGCATATACAGGCTGCGTGCTACCGCGAAAAACCGAAAATACCTCACCGTAGCTACAATACCTGTTACGTCAAATGAATTCGACAATCTCACTCAGCAATTAAACTTGCGACTGAATGACCAACAGCGTAAAGCAGATTCTAAAATGACCCTCAACAATAAGTATTTCTCCGAAATAGGATGACAGATGACAAGCCTCTACTTGTCATCTTCACTTCGAAATCGAATTTGATGAAGACATAGAGCCTTCTTTACACAAACTTTGTGCGGATTCTGTATCATCAATCTTTTCTTGTCTCAATTTAAAGTTTCTACTTCAAAAGTTTGCATTCGCACCTGTCCGTTTGGCAACACATGGTTCTATATGTTGCAGTGGCACAGGTACCGTATTTATTGCTTAACTTTATGTCGATGTTGTTTCTTGAAGTTGAGGAAATTGAAGTATCTATTAGAAGACTAACTTTGAGATTTTTTGGGTATGACTCAATAACTAACCCAACTCGGTTTATAAATGTTCTACTAATGAGGAAGAACGTTAATTTATAGTATAATTACATAATTCATTTAATTCTTTTTCTTTTTTATATTTGATGAACCGAAGTTTAACCACTATTTAGTCTGGTGGTAAGCGTTGATGCGGTCTACGATGGAGCACATCGTCCTATAAGCAATCTATTCACTCGGGCCTTATAATTGTAGAGCATATTTATTAGGTACTGTTTTATTTGTCGATTAAATATTTAGACTCGGATTGGTTCTACTTGTATTTATTAATTTTAATTATACTTGCAACTTAAATAGTCGCCCATGTGTTCAAGGGAAAAGTAGCCGAAGTAACTTACCCCCTATCTTTAAAAAATCATACTATTAACAAGTCCCGCTGTTACATGTAGGTAAAAAAGACAAACAAACACCAACACATACTTTAGTATTTACAAATATTTAGGACCGATTATTCAAACGCCAGATAAATTTTAACTGGGAAGGAATAACTTAAAATATTGAACTACTTTTCCATACTGAAAACTGTCAAATGTTAAATGTTAATTTTATTTCTTGTTAAGAATTAAACTGATGATGGAAAAATCAACCTTAGGTAAATAGTAGTAGACTGCCTCATTGGCCGAGTGGTTGCAAATGCGACTGCCGGGCGATTCCCGAGTCGGGCAAGGTATTACTGGGTTTTTCAAACAAATTCACAGTAGTAGCACGGAGTCTGGCAATAGGCTCACCCCCTATTACATGGGATTCATAACATAAATAGTTAAAAATGGGTGGTACATTGTACAGTATGGCATAATATACACCTCTGCCTACCCCTTCGGGAAAAAAGGCGTGATGTTATGTTATGTAAATAGTAGTAAGGATAATAAATAAGATTGTTGATCACTTCAGATTTACCTATATAAATACGACATAGTAGAATCGTGTCCACTCATTAACTTAACACAGGCAATCCTTAATTAACCAGTTTGAAAACTTAAAGTAACCACTTACTTCTCTCAAACGACACCCGCAGGTGAGGCGGGGACCGACTATTTTTACCCAGAGACTGTAAGATAAAATTAACTCTACCTCCACGCAAATAAAGTTTTGTTTTGCTCTGCTCAGTTTATTTTTACTGGAGTTTAGCTTTTGAAATATTGAGAGCATTTTTTTAAACTTATCTACACGTTCAGCATTAATTTGAAGTGCTTGACATAAATATGAATGTTTGATGCGTGTTTTTATTACAATTTTTAGTACAGACTATTAAAATTAATGATTTAATTATTTGTGTAATGAAACGGTTTAATTATCTTATTAAACACATTATTTTTACATAGGTGTACCCATGTAATTTTATTTAAAATTTCATTAAAAAGAGACATTTCATTGAAGTTTTTTACATCAATAATTCGATATACATAAACATAAACATAACGCCTTTTATCCCCGGAGGGGTAGGCAGAAGTGCGCACAGAAGTAACACCTACTTTTCATGTTTTGGAACAAACCGAAATTGGTAATGAAATCACAAATTATAACCTTCACCAACCAGATAAATGAGATTCATTTCCATCAAGAGTATTTACTTGGACACCTCACTATTTGTTGCGATATTCTCAAGAAATTCGATATCAACCTCTTTCGATCTTTTGAAAATGTCAAATCCTTTTAAAGTTGCAAATTCGGAATCGTATTACGAAGTCGCTTTCAATTTTCTTATTCTTTGTCTCTTAACTTTAGTTTGGTAAGTAGGTGCAGCTTCCCAAAATCTTAGTTTGTGAGTTAGTAATAAGATTTTATAATGATTTTTGTGATACCTCCGTCTTCTGGGTAGAAGATAAAGGTTAAACTTAAGTATTTCTCTGTTCGATTTTGTTCCAAAAAAAAAAATTCTCGTAGAATTTTCTTGAGTATCTTGTGTTATACCTTAGATAGATATGATGTGTATTTAAAAGCATCTACATATCTATGTAGTCGACGAAAATAGAAGGATTATCATAACACAAGCTAGCATTTACATTCGAATATATTCGAAACAATTTTCGTCATTATAACATTATTGAAGCACCGCTTGATATTTTTGTCATATGCACAGAAAGACTGATTTAAATACAGCTAAGAATTATCAACCAGTAAGCAAACGAATAGCAAAGTTGCTACGAGGAACAAAAGCAGTTCCGATTGTCCCAGGCTCTTCAAACCTGCTTCAACCATTTCCTTCGTTCTCCTGGATTTATCAAGTTTCAAACTTACGACATCTAATTTGTAATACTTTCACAGTTATTTGTTCTAGCTAACAGTTCTTAGAACGTCTCCAATATGTTTTATTTTTATTGTCTTTTATATTTTCTCTTAAATAAATCCTATTTCGAAGGTGTTTGTTGGTTTACCGAGAAAACATGGGAAGGACGTGTACCTGTTAACATGTTCTATTTTATAGGCATTGAATAATAAAACAATCTAATAGTTTTTCCTGAAAATACCTCTACACTCTCGTTACAGGCTTTTGATATACCTATGTGTACTTCTAATATAATCATTGATTATGCTATTAATAAAACATGACGCAACGCAATGACCGGCAACGTACCTGTGACTCCTCTGGTATTGCGGATGTCCATGGGCAGCGCTAATCGCTTATCCTCAGGTGGTTGATGTAATAGACGTCTTGCATGTCTTACATCTCTAGTGACGATCAAGAAAATATCTTTAAACTACGATGTTTGTGAGACCTACTAAATTAATTATTATGTTTTCGCCTTACTCACGTAACTGTTTGACGAGGAACTCGACTAGTTTCAAGCCATGCTAGAGGCTCATTCGCACTATTACTACGCGGCGACTGTCGCGCTGCTCAGTAGCCGTAATTAAGAAAATATTTCACTATTGATGTTTATACAAAAATCCTGTAAGTAATGTGAATTTCTGAGATATATACTTATTAAGTTCCGTTTAATAGGCAGAAAATTTTACTTTAAAAATGAAGAATCGTTGGTCGAGTGGCCGCAAGTGTGACTGCTGGGAAAGGAGTCTTGGGTTCGATTCCCGGGTCGGTCAAAGTATAACTGGATTAAAAAAGAATCAAGAGAAAATAGTCTGGAATTGTGCCCGGTATATGGCAATAGGCTCACCCCCTATTACATGAGACTCATAACATAAATAGTGAAAAGTGGGTGTTACATTGTACAGTGGCATTAAGTGCCGTAATATCACCTCTGCCTACCCCTTCGGGGATCCAGGTACCAAAAAATGTTTCGTTCAACTATGTTTAACCTTTCATATCTTTTATCTTTAATATTGTCTCAATAAAGTTAATTATAGAAACATGTACGTTTCTTTTCAACTATAGTAATAATTTTATGAAATTCTTCTCTTTAGCAAATTAATGTAAGGTACTCGACAATCGTTTCTTATAACGTGTTGTTCGTTATTTATTTGTCTACATTCCCAGAAAGACTAACGATGTGAAATTTCTTTGAATAAGAAAGAAGTCTTTGAACTTTGTTTAGTATTTTGGATCTTACACGTGTAATTTTTAGGTACAAATTAAGGAATAGGTAGTTTTTGTACTGACAATTTTGTTAACAATATAATCTAATTTTGTGAATAGAATTCTTAGGGCTATTAATATTGATTGAATAATTATTATTATTTCAGTTAAACTTATAATCGAATGTAATTTTCTAGATTCCATACAAATTTATTACCATTCATATTAGTTTCTTGTTAAAATATAGAAAAAAAAATTAATATTTTTTTTATTTAGCCTTCATTATTGGTATGCATAGCATAGTATTGGATATGTATTTATGTATTATGTATTCTGTGTAAAGTCTTTGTATTCATAATGTTAACAAATTATGTAATTAGACACAGTATACCCATGATTATTTTTAAAATAATGATAGAACGTAGACAATTATTGTGAACAGGTTATTGTGGACAGAATAATTATGTAAGTATAGAAGACAAATTGATAACGCCATAATTATTTGAGTACACAGAGCCCTCGTAATGAATGACCGCGGAAGGCCATAACCAACATGATATAATTATTATGTACCCTCGTCCATAACCGCTTAGGAAGCATTGAGGGACTTAACACATTACTAGATTTATGAGTAATGGTCAAAGTTGAGTTAAACTTGTTACTCAACAAACCCACTAAATATTTCAGTCCATTTTACATAAACCAACCACTAATGCTGGCAACCAATGTACTTACTAACATCTTTAGTATCTCGAAGCAACCGAACTTGGGGTATTTATTCGTCGGAACTTTAGTTTTCCGAACTTTTAAAGTACTTCCACTGTTCAGTTGGTGTAACAAAGGTAGTTGGAGAGTTGAGTCTAACAAATGGCCATTGGACGGAATTAAATGGTGGGGAAACGGGGGGTCTCGCATCTCTTGTTATGCTAATATTTAGCCTCGAGAGATGACAAATTGTGATGCATTCTACGAAAAAGCCGGAGGACGAGGACCGTGACGGATGTAGTTGTGCCTGAATAAAAACTTCCTATCCGTATCTTGGAGAATGTGCCCCAGGGATAACCCAAGTCCATCCTGTAGTTATTTTCTTTCTTTTCTTTTACTGTGTTTAAGCTTTTTGTGTTGATGCAAAACACGTGTACGATGCCAGTCAGTAATTGTGTTTTATGTGGAAACGTCTTAAGCTCTCGATCCTGATAAATGTCAGTGAACGTCGTCATTCTTTAGTAAGATTGAGGGTATGAAGCTTGTGTAGATTTTTAAGCAGGTGGGGTATAGATAATTATTATCTGCCTGCATATAGTGAGCCTTCTTTAGTTTTATTTCTCTGTATTGTTTTTTCCTTCAATAACTATCTCATAGTTAACTGCGATTTTTTATTTTGACACAAAAATAAGTCTCATTTATAAGGAGAATAAGGTTCTCATTTAAATCCGGAACGTTCCTAATTTTAAGGTCATCCAATCAGGGAACGTATTCAAAACCCAATCTATCACTACTCGCTAATCCCTTCTAAAACAAAACGTACAATTATGAAAGGTCCGATAAAATATTCATTAAAATTGTCCCAGAACTCCGAACTGGTATCCAATCAACTATTTCGTACAATAGTGACATTAATGAATTTTAATTTGGGCAAGTTTAACGACTCGACGTTGATTCACAAAAGAGAAGAATAGAATAATCTTGGGAAGATATCACTGTCTTTTGCCATGACCCTGTTCATTTATAAGGACAAAAGACGGCTTTGTTACAAAGGGGTCTTGTTAAAACTATAATATCCAAGGAACCTCGACGTGAATATAATTTAATACGAGAGAAGATTGCTTATTTAAGAATTACCTTTAATATCCTTTTGGCTGACGTTTTTGTTTGTAGTGAGAAGTTTGTTCGATAATATGTTATTATTCGGGTATAGTGCATTATTTTTTGATTAACATACATAAAACAGATTATTGTTGAATTCCAAAAAGTAATTGAAGGAAGTGATTGCACTCCAATAGATGAGTCAGTCATCTGTTAAACCTTGCACTAGTAATCAATGCCCCAGACTAAACAAATCAAGTTCTTAATTCAATAGCAATGAGCTCAATTTCCAATGAAGGTTTTACTAGATGAAAAAACCTATGCACTATCATTCGATTTTTTACAAAATACAATATAAATTGCAATACCCCCACCTAGTCCATGACACAAACGGAGTAAAACTATATACCTATTACCCTTTTGAGGAAAACAAGAATGATATAATGATATTAAGCCTTTAAAACCCTTAGTACAGCCGCTATCATGTATATTGCTATACCAGAGGCCCGTTTATGTAGTTCAAACGGAATTATGAACACTTCAGACTGTGGAAGTTGAATATTACACTTCGGAGAGTGTTTCAACTGTACTGAACATAAGCAAAGTTCGTAACATATGCCTTATTGTAACTTCTGGTTAAACACTCATTTATTGGGCCTTATTTGCGTTATTATAAGAGGACTTTTTGCATTTCATTTATAAATAATACTACTAGGTAATTTTTACTGTTTACCTAGACAGGAAAACGGAATGATCTGCCGTCGGCGGTATTTGCGAACCGATACGACTTCAAACCTTCAAGAAAAGAGCTTAATTATCCTTTTTTAAAAGGCCGGCAACGCACCTATGACTCCTCTGGTGTTGCGGGTGTTCATGGGCAGCGCTGATCGCTGACCATAGAGTGATCCGTCTGATCGTTTGCCTACTATTCCATTAAAAAAACTTATTCAATGAATCTCACTTGCCAGGTATCGATCTTGCGTTTGATTTTTGTTTCAGTAAAAATATTGTTGATCTGTACTAACAGTCGTGTCTTAGGTAGTTGTCTCACTGACTACGATGAACGAAGAATGAAAAAGTAGAGCTAGAATTAAAAACGAGTTGGTGAGCAGTGGGGAACGAGTGCGTATAGTTCCGATAGTTGCTCTTGCGAATGCTCGCCGGTAGTGTGAAGAGTCAGCGATCTAGTATTTGTATATGCTCCTCTATTATTTACATGGAATGTATATCTATTATATGTTTCTTGAGTGATAAAATAGCCGTTAGTTAGTTATGTCCGCCAACACCGCGCAGTATGATGCACCTGTATTATTAGCTTGTATTAGTTTTATAATTAACCTTATTATCGTTTTTTTCTTTCTTTGTCTGTTTTTAAACCGTTTTATTGTTATTTGTCATAATGTATAAGTAATTTTTTCTTGGCGTGCATGTGTTATGCCGAATTTCATTTCAAACGTATTTCATTTCATTTTGTCGTCGGTGGTGGGTGGTATGGCATAAGCCGATCAACGAGCAGACGGATCACCTGATGGTAAGCAATCGGCGTCGCCCATGGACACCTGGGACACCAGAGGCGTTACAAGTGCGTTACCGGCCTTTTGGGGATTAGGAGTTTGAGGATCGTTGGGGATTCAGGGATTGGGGAGATAGGGGAAGGGGAGGGTAATTGGGCCTCCGGTAACCTCACTCACACGACGAAACACAACGCAAGCGTTGCTTCACATCGGTTTTCTGTGAGGCCGTGGTATCACTCCGGTGGAGCCAGCCCATTCGTACCAAAGCATGGCTCTCCCACATTTAAGTGGACCGTGGACCGAACCTGAGATCTTATTGGCATAGAATATAAGATGTATTCTAATGATTTTAAGTGCTATAGAGTGATAAAGATATTAATAAATTCCAAAAATGAATCGTCAATTTTAAGAAGGACAAACGATCCAATATTTTTGCGTGGTATGCTGGTATTGGAAATTAAAGAAAAACAGCTGATTATGTATTCAAAGAATCATCTATTCGGTTCAAGATATTCCCATTATCTAGAGTTCATTTCATGTTTGAATAATGCTCGTCTTTATTATGCGTTCTTTTGATATTTTCAAGACTTCGATTTTAACTGAGTGTAATTGATGTATCGGAAAAATTTAAATAAAATTTTAGAATGATTGTGAATCTAATATATGCTTTTATCGGGACTAAGAGTTTTACTACAGTTTTTTTATTTGGCTTTCGTCTCGGACTATTTACGTCATCAATTAATATATCTCATTATCAATTTAAATTAATATTATGTAAGTCTGTCCTTTATTTTACATTTTCATATCCTATAATTAACTGTTCTAAGAATTTATTTACATTGATCATTCATCACCTACCTTTAACATCGCTTTATCAAAAAGTAGGCGTAATACACTGCCTACCTATTCGTGGAAAAACAGATGTGAAGCCATTTTGCCCTTAATTTTAATGATAAACAAACCTAAATATAAATATACGTAAAATACACGTAAATGAATCCGAGCGAAAGAAACAAATTGACTACATTTTAAGGGTTTTTCGAGGTACTTTGATCAGTCGAAAATTCCCATTACATCTTGATATATTACTGGAGTTTCTTCATGAATGTTTGCGAATCAAAGGCGATGTGAAAGATTTATTAGCTGAGAAAATATGTGAGCCATGTACCTTTTTATGTGTTCTATTATGAAGCGAATTATTTATTTGTAAAATTATATTAAAATTATATTATTGTATTACCAATACTAGGTAATTACGTAATGATTTGTTATCCATGCAGAAAATTGACAAACAGCCTATTTTAAGTATAACTTCGAACTATCCTTGGCCAATCAATAGGTTTAGTATCACGTATTTGATTATGTAATTGACGAATTAGAACCATACACGTCAATCTACAGTCATTAAAATATTTAATATTAAGGATATTAAATATTAAATGAGACGACGAACTTCTTACAGGAATATCTCTGAAGGTCAATATTTTACGCAACATAGTTTTTACATCACAATCTAAAATAAAAAAGAAAACAGAAATAAACAAAAACAATTGATTTGAATGAAAATGTCGGTCCATGTCCCAAGTAAATCGTGTTTTGATGTGTGGGCGAAAATCTTCTAAGCCTTGACGTTAGCTGACGTTGAGTACGCGAACAGGCGACGAAAAGACATGGCTTCGAAATCCCGCACGAGGTCCCACAAGAATAATAGATGTGGCTGCCTACTTAGGATGCCTGACCAAGGACATAGTCGGTAGTTGAATTTTCTCTTCGACACTTTCCGAAAATTTCTTTGATATTAAGTAAAGTTGGTGTACCCATGTTTTTGGCTGACCATCTCAAGTTTCTAGTGTAATGACGTACAAATATACATCAGGTATCAATTACATAATTATAACATACTATTTTTCTTTATAGTCTAAGCTTATCATTAAGAGTTACTTGCAATATCAAACAGGTAATTGTTTCTTTTCGGTACCAGTTTTAGTTATGTAGGTACTTCAGTATAATAAAACTTCACGACCTCGAGATCAGGTGTTCTACTGTTCCTGTCCTGCCATTATTGCCTCTTGTTTTTTTTACGACTCCGAGAAACAGTTGCTACCATTGAAAACAATAGAAACTCCTTGTTCTTTTATCAAAAAACATTCTTCACGATTTTACGAAACGCTTTTGTTTATGCCAAAAATAATGTTCCAAACTTTTTCTACTTTCGAAAAAGTCTTTGGACCTTTTTTGATAAATCACTCTCTGCGATACAATTTTTCTCAATAACGTATAGTGTTCATGTTCATATTTGAGAGTGCCTGTTCTGTTTAAGTCCTACTGAGACGTGTCAGTGTTAATAAAAATGGAATAGGTGTATGGAAGTAAAGCCGGGGGCCCGAATCATGTCGGTCGTAGGCAACGAAACTCGACACCAGAAGTAATCCTCTTATCCTAATATGGGATGGTGGAAGCCTTTTTATATAAGAAGATATATGATGTAGTACGAACGGAATATTAGTGCGCTGTATACATGGATATATAGTGATACATCTAGTATGAACAAGCAGTGTTACACTCCAGCTCAGTTTTAAGCCAGGCCTTATAAGGATTTTCTTGGAAACGGGTTATTGTCTGAGCTTGCCGTCTCTAGCCTTGTTATTAAAGTTTTCCATGTTTGGTTTAATGAAAATTGTTAATTAAGTTTTAAAATTTAATATAAAATTTTGCATCATTTAAAACACTAATCATGTAATTTAGCGTTTTGCAAGGGCAAAGTTTGATTGCACGGTTGGTGCGGTGGCTGGGCAACCAGCTGTCGTGCAACGTGTAGCTGGCTCGATTCCCGCACGGAGCAACTCTTTGTATGATCCGCAAATTGTTGTTTCGGATCTGAGTGTCATGTGTATGTCCAATTTTATGTCTGTTAACGCAAGCACGATACAAGAAAAAATCCTAATGATATTTTTTTTTAAAAAGGTGGAACACACTATTTTATACTTTTTGAGCAGCAGAGCTCTCTGATACCTACACCCGAACATTTTAAACTGCTGTCTCCAACCTGTCTGCCAAGTATAGAGATTGCAACAAACCTTCTAATATGGAGATGGTCATAGCTCAATTTTAGACTGTTACGAATTCTTGATAATGATGGATCTAATGTGTCATGTTCGACAAAACGATTAAATATTAACTGTTTTCATCAATGCGCATATCACTAACATAATGACTGCGGAAAATAGTTTACGGTAGGTCACAAAGAGGAACTATCATTAATGTTTTAACATAACTAATCAATTTAATTGTCTGGCCTCTATCGATGTGTGAATGTACTACAGAATTTGTTGGCCAATTTAGAATGGCCAACATTGGAGCATGCATTGGAATATTGATCACAGGGGAAACCAATGTTTGTTTGCATATGACTATCGATTACAGCAAACAGTAGTGCACGGAATAAACGTCGATAATATTTAATTTGATGAATGTGTTTATTAAATACTACACACTACTGATTACTTAGTAAGACGATGGAGACTCAAAAATAGTTTTAAGGGTAAATTTTATTTTATTTTCGATAGGAGTATCTACATAAACAAAAGTTTTAATTTTTTGTTTGTTTATTTGTTGGAATAGATCTCCTCCGAAACTACCGGATCGATTTCAAAAAAGCCTTTTACCATTACCTCTAGAATCCTACATTACTGATGATGAACATAGGCTATATTTAATTAGAGAAAAAAGGAAACCGTGTGTAAATTTTTAAAAACTAAATTGATTCTGATGAAATTTGTTACACCACAATGAAATTTGTACAACCTCGGAGAAGACTAATTAAAAAGTCCATAATGTGTATCAGATGTCCAGCGACAGAATAAAATTGTGGACATGTCTCTTCATTTATACAATCTGTTCTTTACTCGGTTTTATCAACCTGTACAATACTATTCATGTTCATAGTTAGTCCATATCTATAATAAGATACACGTACGAGTATACAGTCCATGCTCAATTTATCACAGAATCCTAAGTCTTCGAGTGAAATAATTTCTCCTCGCTCGATCTATTCACTTTACGGTTAGTTCCTGCACTTCGCAGGTGGCGCTATCTATCGTCGTCAGATATTACTTAAGTTTAAGATTTATTACACGAGTGGATTTTGTTACGGTTGCTGCGGCGAGAATGTGATAAATTGAAATGGATCAAATGTTTGAGAGATTTGAGGTGGGAATATTTTATTTACTTAGATTATTTCGAGATCAAATGATAGGGTTGATTTTCGATAATCATAAACGTAAAGTTTCAACATTTTTGCATTTAGTGGAAACCGATTACCTATTATGCGGGTTTCAACTTTCAAGCGATGATTACTGATGGTAATGGAGTTTTTATGAAATAAAGATGGTTTTTCAAATCAGGTTATAAACTTAACAGTCTACAAAGTACCTACCTACTAATTTTCCACTAAAATATTTATAAGTAACGTACCAGAATTGTGACACATGATATAGACTTTTTGCTATTGGAGAACGAAAGCTAGGTTTTAGGCTGAAAAGTTCTTGTTTTTGGCTTGGAAACCAAATAATACAACGAAAATTAACCAATCAATTTGTCAGTTAATAGAAAATCGTCTACATTGATCAGAATCAGTCCACCGTTAATATTGGGTCTCCTTGATCTTACAAATTGCCAATTATGTTTACATGATTGTAATGAAACCCTTTGGCGTAGGTTGGTATCTTTTTGTAATTCAAAATGTCCAATTTGTCTCTATGTAGACAAAAGTGGTTGGGACATAATTGGTCTGCTATTTATGTGACGTTTATTAATTCAACTTCAAGTACGTCAATTAGAGAATATGGAATGTTGTATCGACTTGAATGAGGCGTTTGATACATTCAAATATTTACTTTCATTTACGCAACTTATTTGAGAAGACTTTGAATTATTTTTTATTTAACATAGCCCTTGTTGTTGCTCAGTCTTTGTCAATATGTAGTTTCTTACGATACCCACGGTATGAATAGAGGTAGTGGCAAAAAAGGTTATACTCCGCTATTCCAACATGGTTAGCTTAAAGTTATTATTCTATTGAAACAACATAATACCAGAGCATCACTCACGGAAGGATCGTCCGATTTGTCTTATTTTTTATTGTCATTTGTAAGTATCAAGCTCAAGGGTCTTGACGAATGACTTCCGATATTCTTGATCGGTTTTGTGTTTTTGTATGTGTAGTAGAATGTATGGAAATGGCTTTCCAAATATAATGTGATTAAACGTAATGATTTGACGAATGAAGCTAGTTTAAAAGACTTGTAAAAGTGAAAGTAAAAAATAAGTAAAAGACTCAAGTGTTCTTGAGTAAATAAATTCTTTAGGAAAGCTAGAAAACCAATAGTGTCAGTAGTTGATTTTAAAGTACACGCTATGTAACGTTTATTATTTCATTGTTTTTCATACAATAATCATTTAATATTTTGGTTTAAACATAATATTTGCTAACATAAATTAGTTATTCTAGCAAACACAAAACTGTTGTACATTTAGAAATTCAAAGCTTATTCAATGTAGTCCTCGTTTTTATACAGTCTTTGCAAAAATACAAAAGCGTACAATTTGCAATGCGGAATTTAGATAAAAATACTACCTTTTGTTCATTAAAAACATTTCGTTTTGTGTGTGACCGATAGAATTTTTATGTTGGTAGCAGTTTATTGATTTTGATTCGCACTTTTTAGGCTTTGTCTAGACTTTTGTAATAGGTCACATTCATACCAAAGGTTTAGAACTTTTATAATATGTCAAGAATCAACTTTTAAGTGATAGGTATTGATCACAACTGCTCGTCAAGGTGTTTCTAACTTCGAGGGAATTATCATTGTAAGTCTCAAAAAGAAGAAACATTTTCTTTTATAGTTTAACTAGCGACCCGGCCCGGCTTCGCACGGATGCAAACTGCATGTATTATACATATAAACCCTTCTTAAGAATCACTCAATCTATTAAAACCGTATCAAAATCCGTTGCGTAGTTTTAAAGATCTAAGCATGCATCACAGACAGACGGCGGATAGCGACTTTGTTTTATACTTTTGCTCGTAAAGTAGTCTTAGTTAATTTTTACACTAACTAGTGTAGAGTGGTCACCGGGGGTCGCTTGGCGATTGATCAGTTAGTGATGATGACATTGTGAAATATTTACTATATAGATTTTTGTATATCATATTATAAGCGTCCTTTATTATTACCTACCTGTTATCCAGGGATACCTTATAATCGTAATTTTGCTAATTTGGCAAGTTATTCAATTTTAAGTTGTACCTACTGAAATATCGAGCCATCTCTGTCATTTTACGAAGAATTTGTAGTGACAGAACTACATACATTTAAGCACGATTTAAAATTGTGTGACGATAGTAACTTAATTAAGCGGTATTCTCTAACAAAACTACAGGTTTATTGCGCGATATAAATTCAACCTATCTAACACCGAAATAAGAACCACGTTACAAATTGACAAAATAAATTCGTGTAGAGGTCCAAATATACCAAAATTGAGTTATCTGAACGTGTAAGAAGACGAATCGAAATTCTCATTCACCTCTTATTGGTTGCGTAAACCAACAATGCGTTAGTTAGACCCTTTGGCCGTTGAGAGATTTCGGTATAGGCCGCTGTCTCTTTTGTAATAACAATGAAAAATTGACCATGTTTGCCGCTATATATTTTATGAACACGATTTATTGGCGGATTGATTTAGCGATTTTGGACATGATTCTGGATTATAAGATCTCTGCTTTGAATTCCGTGATAGGAAAACAGAAGAGCAGCATATTTATGTCGTCATCACTGCGAGGATCGCCCTGAGGACACGGTGGAACACACAGTGGGAGAATGCCCTGCGTGGGCTGAGCACCGCCGTGCCCTCAGGGAAGTGATCGGCGATGGCGACGTCTCGCGTCCGGGCCTAGTGCAGGCCATGATGCGGAGCGAGGGGGACTGGGATGCCGTCTCCTCTTTTTGCAGTCATGCTAGCTAAGGAGGAGGTGGGACGCGTGAGGCAGCGAAGCGCTGCCTCCTCGCAACCCAGCCATCGAAGGACACACCGGGCGTCGGGGATCGCGGGACGATCTCCGGCCACCGTAAGCGCGGGACTGCGGACGGCGAGCATGGGTGGCTCCCCGTCCGACCAGAAAGAGACCCGAGCGTACGGCGCCTAATTATCTTCATCACTTTCAGTTGTAGCCTCGAAACCGCCTCATAATTGGTCTCCTACACCAGAGGACGAATTTGTTTTACGTTTAAAATAATCGTAAAGAGTACGCGTTCGGCGCTGTGATTGGTTGGTTCATTGGTGCTAGCCAATCAGAGCGTCGAACGCGTACTCGTTTCGAACACTTTAAACGTAAATGAACCTCGTACTAAGGCCTCTGACTATACCTACCAACAACGAAGTAATCACAACACAAAAAAAATATTCTAACTTAAGAACAAACCAGACCAAAAGTAGACTAGATAATAAGACTAATATTAATTCTGTTATTTATTTCAAACATAAGGCGTGACTGCTTCGTTGGTCGTGTGGTCGCAAGTGCGACTGCCGAGCAAGGGGTCTCGGGTTCGATTCCCGGGTCGGGCAAAGTATTACTGGGTTTTAAAAAAAATCTCAGTCGTATCACGGAGTCTAGAATTGTGCCCGGTATATGGCAATAGGCTCACCCCCTATTACATGGGACTCATAACATAAATAGTGAAAAGTGGGTGTTAATTTGTGCAGTGGAATAATGTGCACCTCTGCCTACCCCTTCAGGGATAAAAGGCGTGATGTTATGTTATGTTATAAGGCGATGCCAAATGTTACAATGAAATCGCTTGAACCGAATTACAATGAATAGCACTGAGTTTCAGTGTTCAATGTTCACTTTGATGTATTACCAGTTCATTGCTTATAAACCGGTAGCAAACGTGCTGGCATTAATTCTGGTGTTCAACGTGACTTTGATTACGTATCGATATGTATATGTCTTTGAAATATAGTAGGTTTATATTTTTTTGTGATATAGGTAAGTATTTTTTTGAAGAGGGGAAAAATCATCGAATGACTTCGCCCGCCTGGGTGAGGCGAAAGGTCAGACTCTTATGGCTAAAAACCACCCCGTTCCTACTCCTACACTTCGAGCCGGAGCCCTGGCGACCCGTTAAGTCCATTGCGGCTCCGTATCGGCATCAGCCCTATAGGGGCCCCATCTATGGTAGTTTGATGGCTCTTTGAGGCGCGCGCGCTTATTATGTACTGCGATAGACAGGGATATTCATCTCCCATGCTAGGAATCTGGTTTAAATTGGAGATGAGCCTATAACCAGATACAAAGTGCAAATTAAGAGTCTGTATTACTATGAATAAATCAAACACTCATTAAAACTTCAAAATATTCCGGATTCAAAATAGATCCGAAGATTGTAACTGTGACCTTGAGCTGAGTAGGTAATTGCAATTGTAAACATAATTAATAGATGAGAATTTTATCATTCATGCGGTTATAGTTATTGCATTTAAACTTCGAATACTCAATCAGATATTCTCTGAAACCATCGAGTAGAAAAAAAAGTATTTCCTCTAGGAAAACAGACCGGCTAGAAACATGTTCTAAATTCAAATAGATTTGATCTTACTACCAGCCAGCACCTAAATGTATGTTATTCGCTTAAACCGTATATCAATAGTCCGATAACACGACACTGGGTACACGACTAATGCATTACTTCGCTTCACGAAGCCTTACTAATACTTGTACCTACGCCAGTGTTAGAACAAGTACCTAACCTTGTAATAGGATTATAACATAACATATTGTGACGTCATATCTTTTAATCCTAGAAAGAAACAGAAAGTATATTAAATGTAATAACTATAAGTACATTTCGACCGCCTCGTTGGCCAAGGGGTCTCGGGTTCGATTTCGGGAAGAAAACCCAGTAGTAGCACGGAGTCTGGAATTGTGCCCAGTATATGGCAATAGACTCATTCCCTATTACATGGAACTCATAACATACCTAAATAGTGAAAACTGGGTGTTACAATGTACAGTGGCGTTAAGTGCTGTAATGTCTACCTCTGCCTATCCCTTCGGGGATAAAAGGCGTGATGTTATGTTATGTTATGTGTTCGTTTCGATATACGGAAAGATTTTAATTAATTGTGAGCGACCTCAAACCTGGTTTAACTTTGAACTCCGTGGAAAAAACTGAGCAGTGGTGATACATAACAAAAGTATTAAAAATGCAATGCGCGGCAAAAAATTAGCCTTTGAAGTACTTAAGACATATTTTTTGCGATTTTTAAAAACAGTTTTTTTTTTGGAAAAAATTTTGTTAATATTTCGACCTATCTTAAATCGGAGTGATTATTTGAAATTGTAACTTAATTTGTTTTGTTTTAATTTGAAATCATTATCAGAAATTTTGATTTGATTGTTTTTTTCTAGCTATGAATCATTCTCAGAAATTGTAGTTTAGTTATTTTGGTTTGATTTTGAATCATATGTTTAGGTACATATTGTTAAAATATTTGCATGATTTTATAAGCTTATGCTGAAGCTGACCTATTCTTATGCTATAAAATCTATGTAACACCATAATTCATAATTCAGACAAATAAATGAATCTGAATCTGAACCTCTTTAGCACCACTTCGTCATACATCCTACCAATGAGTCTCTAAGATAGGATTAAGTTTTCATTTCTTTTAATAGGATTATTTCTCAGCAGGAACGAAAGTCATTTATTATAATTAGAATATTTTTCAAATGATTTATCTTGGTCATTTTCTGTCGCTAATCTGGGGCGGGTGTAATAAATTTTATGATTAACTAGCTCTGTGTTGACGGTTTTGTTTACGGACTTTTTCTTTATTTATTTTATTTTTCGAGCAGATGGATCACCTTATGGTAAGCAATCGGCGTCACCCATGGAAACCTGGAACACTGTAATTAGGACTCCGGTAACCTCACTCACACTATGAACTCACACAACAAATTAAATATACCTAAACTGAGCTCTCTGAAGGTATAGAAACGATAAACGTAGGATTCATCGAGAATTTCCCATTATACTTATTACATGACTTATAAATAGTGAAAAGTTACATTGTACAGAGGCATTAAGTGTCGTAATGTGCACCTCTGCTTACCCCTTCGGGGATAAAAGCCGCAATGATATCATCGAGAATTAGGAAATTAATAAAGTATTCTTTTGAAAGTAGAATATTACTACTGAATAATTTTCGTGTGAGAGATGTGACCATGTGAGAGTTTACGATTAACTGTTTGTCTTAAAATCATGTTTCAGGTTTGCAATCGATGTTTCTCGATAAAAATCTATATAGATATAGCCATATGACTGAATTACATTAAGTAAGTATCAAAATAGACAGAGTCCTTTCAATATTTCTATTTATTTGGAGAATCTATCGAAAAAATTTTTCATTAATGTTTAATTTTCTTATCAAACCCCTCGCAGGTGCACTTAAAGATTGATGAGCTTCGGGAAAATGTAATTTGTACACCTCAAAATAAGGCTGAGATTTATTATATAGATACATTCTATATTTAGAGCGAGAGAGAGAGAGAGAGAAAGACAGAGAGACAGTGTAAACGTCTTTAAGACCCGAGTAAATAGATTGCTTATAAGATGACGTGCTGCATCGTAGACAGCATCATCGCTTACCACTAGGCGAGATAGTGGTCAAACGTCGGTCCATCAAACATATATATATAAAAAAAAATAGAGTTATGAAAATAAAAAAATAAGTAATACGTTTCTTAAAGCATTTTCCGAAATAAATCTAGTATTCAAACACAAAAAAAACTATCCAGTTTTATATGCCTAAAGATATAAACAGACGATAGACACATAAATACGATTGCCGATGTAAAAGGTGCTAACGGCACCCTATTATTAATAATAGGGTTTCGTTAGTACCTTTTTCCTAAAGAACCCTGAAAAGGTACCCAAACATCTCATAAATTCTCATCATTTTTTATTTACATCTAATTTATTCATTCATAAATATTTAACATTGCTTTGAATAAATATAAGGGTAAGTAAGTAAAAATGAGTGTTTCTATGTCCATCTTGATGGTTCGAGGTCCAAAGAAATGATAAGGGTACTTGTGTGATGAATATGGAACAAGTTGTGGAAGATTGTGATGAAGTGTTGTTATGAGATATTATGAGCCTTTGTTGGTTTTGTGGACTCGCAGTGTAGACTAGACTACTTTTAGTCTAGTAGTAGGTTGTTA
Source organism: Spodoptera littoralis (assembly GCA_902850265.1). NCBI lineage: Eukaryota > Metazoa > Arthropoda > Insecta > Lepidoptera > Noctuidae > Spodoptera > Spodoptera littoralis. Next base: position 10,587,938 of record LR824542.2, read on the forward strand.
TTAAAATAAAAACGTTGCCTTACACTACGATTTTCTCCTGTGTCGTGTCGTTTACAAACATACAAGTTCACTTACAAATGATACCTAGACCCGGAACAACAATCTGTAGATCACACAAAGAGTTCATAATCGAACTCGCCGCACGCTGCGCGGCAGTCGGTTGATCAGCCACCGTGCAAATCGCGTGTGTATTGTATTTTGTAAAAAATAAATAAATAAAATAAATTCATAATGAAAAAAATGCAAAATACAAAATAATTTATTTTTTTTATGTTTTCGGCTTACTCACGTAATAATTTGACGAGGAACTCGACTAGTTTCAAGCCATGCTAGCCGTCAAAGCCGAAAACATAATAATTTATTTAGTATGTCTTACGAAAGTTACAATACAAATACAAAATACTTCTTAAATAAGTAATATTGATATCATAAAGTGCTCTATGAATAAAATTTTTTGTTGACTACCTCTTTGGTCACGTGTAGGGTTTCCCTAGAAAAACCGCTGTTTTTTTGAAAATGGTGTATAGCAGTGGATTCAACCGCTATTACCTGGGCAGTCCGATAAGTACGTACATACATTAGCCTCACCACTGGATAGCGCTACTATTAAATGAGTATTTTACTATCATCTAGATTATTCTCTTAGAGGCTTCTGTGAAAATTTTTATGAAATCGTACTCGTATTTTTGTTTCAACAGCCTTTGGAAACAGCAATATCGTTCGGTGATTCGATTATTGTTTGTGAGACTCATAACACATACACTATACAAGGTGTTATTTTAAAGTTGTGTCATTTTTATCGATTCTGAGTCCGAATCAATAAAAAAATTTTTGGTAAATATTTTTAATTTTTCTGTAAATTAGCGAAATCCGTAAGTGCGAACTACATGCCGCCGTCTTGTAACTAACTTTAAAACGCGGTTTAACACACACAAACTCAAACACATAACTGATATTATTCCTAATTCTATAAAACTTCAATAAGAAACATTACTATAGGTTATTCTGAAATACTGTCGAACTTAAACGATTTATTATAGCGGAATTTTTAACTATTGGCCCCAAAACTTTTTCTTACATTGAACCTTTATAACTTCTGTGACATGCCCCCGAGAAATGACACGGCTTCAAAACTACACCTTGTACCTCTATATAAGCAGTGAAAAGTGGGTATTTCATTGTATGTGCATTAATACAATGGCGTGACGTCATATATGTATCTACGTATTCCAACTTGATTGAACATCCAATTTCAATGCTGTTAGCAATTTATTGCCGATGAATATACAAAATGTACCTAACATAGGAAATCACTCTGAATGCAAAATGAATAGGTTAATTCTATTCAGAGGTTAGTGATTAAAAGGCTCGACATTGTACTAGTTAGTAAATAGGCGGTGAATTCACAACGTATTTGCCAAACGCGGTTTTAAGCACTAATGGAACTAATTGTAACCCCACCGTTGCTTGGTGATTCAAACTAAACCATATTTCACATTGAACTGTAGGGTTAATACACTTAAGAATGAAATTAGCATGTCTGTAGTTATTTTAATAAGATTAGCAGTGGTTAACAGAAGTTTTGATATAATATCTAGTGACAATTAAAGTCAAGTTTACTGTTTACCTTTGTTTTCATGTCTCAATATTATCAACTTTTTTCCTTCAAACTGAAACTTGCTCGTTTTTTTGACATTTTCACACAATATTTAGATAAATATTTTAATTGTGTATTTAGTGACATGTAGACGATTTGGTGGATATAATAGGTACTGTTGGGCTATATTGTTGTAAATTATTAATAAATAAATTATAAATAAATATTTCACGTTTCACTTATTATGGTCTGTATTGAGTTAGGGGCTAGGAATTCTAATAAAAGATTGTATTCTTGTAAATAATTATTTACTTTTATTTACTTGCACATACTTCTATGAAAGGTAAGAACAACAACAGAACGAAACAAAAACATAAAGTGCCACCTGGCAGAACTATTCAAAAACTAAACACTGTAAAGCAGCCAGTGTTATATTTTATTAATTCAATACTCCCACTAAAATATAACACTCTTCAAACAATAAACATATTTAAAAGAAACTATTCAATACAAAACAAAATATTATCTCTTAAAGTAATAAAAACCTGAGTTGGTAAAGTCTTAGTGAAAATATCTGCCAACTGACTTTTACTAGGAACATACTTAATTTTAATCAAGCCCAACTCAGCCTTCTCTCTTATAAAATGATACTTAATATCAATATGTTTAGTTCTTTTATGAAAGACCGGGTTATTTATTAGTTTGATTGCACTTTGGTTATCAACTAGTAAAGTTACACATTTATAATCCTCACCTAAATCTACCAGAAGTTGTTGCAACCACAATACCTCTTTGGCAGCTTCACAGGCAGCAACGAACTCTGCTTCCGTAGTAGAGAGAGCAATGGTCTTTTGTTTTTGACTGGACCAGGTAATTGGACCACCATTCATTATAAAAATATAACCCGTTGTAGACTTACGAGTATCAATATCACTAGCAAAATCTGAATCTGAATAACCAACTAAATCACCACCCTCTCCATACTTTATACATAAATCTTTAGTATTAATTAGGTATCTTATGACACGCTTCACAGCATTTACATGTACTTGACCAGGGTTGTTTACATATCTACTTAATAGACTCACAGCATAAGAAAGATCAGGTCTTGAAACAGAACACAAAAATAATAATGATCCTATAGCTTCTCTATAAGGAAAATCTATGATACCTTCATCAACATTTTTAGTTACAATTACATTTGGATCTGCTGGAGTACTTACTGGATAAGCATTTGACATACAAAATTTTTCAATAATTTGTTCTATGTAATCCCTCTGGTGAATATAAATATAATCATTTATTCTTTGAATTTCCATGCCCACATAATATTTTAAATTTAATAATTTTATTTTAAAAGCCTGCTTTAAATATTCTATTATCTCTTGAATAAGCAATTTACTAGCAGATATTACAAGAGCATCATCAACATATATTATTAAAAATATCTTAATATTATTAAACTTCCCAACAAAAATACAGTTATCAGCTTGAGATTGTACAAAGCCATATTTTAACAGAAAATTACTAAATCTTTTGTTCCAACAACGAGGAGCCTGCTTCAAGCCATACAGGGATTTATTAAGCTTTAATACACAATTTTTATTTAACTTAACTCCCTCAGGTACTTCTATAAAAATATCTTCTTCTAAATAACCATTAAGAAAAGCTGTTTTTACATCAAATTGTTGAATTGCTAACTTATACTTAGCTGCAATAGAGAGAACAATTCTAATAGAATCATATCTAGTTGTAGGAGAGAATATTTCTTGATAGTCAACATCTTTGATCTGTTTGAACCCTCGTGCACATAAGCGAGCTTTATAACGTTTTTCATTTTTCTCATTCTTCTTAATTGTAAAGACCCACTTTGTAGTAAGCGTTCTCTGATCAGATCTTTCTATTACACTCCATGTATTGTTTTCTTTATGTGCAGCCAATTCCTCCTTGATAGCTTGACACCATTCCTTTTTCTGTGGGCTTTGTAATGCATCATTATATGTTTGAGGCAATGACAACTCAACCAGGTTCGCTTCAAACCGTCGATTATTTCTTGGTCTCAATGTTATGTTTGAGTGTGATATATTTTCTATTTCTTGAGACGGCTCATATGCTGGGTCTTCACTGTTACAGCTCATCAAGCTTTCATCAGACTCATTTTGATTTGTTTCATTTAATTCATTAACTGCATTCACTGATTCTGTTTTATTATTTTGCACAGCATTATCTTCATCATCCATAATACTAATCTGTGCAATATTCTTCCTTATTTCTGTAACCAAATGTTCATCAAAAATTATATTCCTAGATATTTTTATGGTTTTTCTATCTGTATCATACATTCTGTAATTGTTGTTGTCATAACCAACTAATATCATTTTTTTACTCTTCTTTTCAAACTTTGTCCTCAACTGATCTGGTACATGAACATATCCAACACTGCCAAACACCTTCAAATGACCTATTTGCGGTTTAGTACCATACCATAATTCATATGGGGTTTTGCCTGGAGTCTGACTGGAAGATGTTCTGTTCAATATATAAACAGCACATTGTACTGCTTCGGCCCATAGATATAGTGGAACATCTCTCGCATACAACATTGAACGAGCACTCTCCACTATTGTTCTATTCTCTCTTTCAACACGCCCATTTTGCTCTGGTGTGTACGGAGCAGTAAGCTCATGAACTATTCCTTCTTTCTCCAAATAATCTTTAAAAACATTGTTCACATATTCTTTTCCATTATCAGTATGCAATGTTCTAACACCATGCATATATTTATTCTTAACAATATTGTTATATTTCTTGAATACTTCCATAACATCATTCTTATTTTGAATAAAATATACATACCTGAAACTTGTAGCTGCATCCTTGAACAACAAGAAATATCTCATGCCTTGAACTGAAGCTTGACTCATCGGTCCACAGACATCACTATACACCAAGTCCCCAGGCTGTAGTTCTCCTCGTGTAGATTTATGAAATGGAAACCTACACTGCTTTCCATATGCACATGCCTCACAAACAAAACTTAGTTCATCATTTTCATTAATTTTTAGACCTTCTACTGTATTATTAACAAACATATTTTTAATTTGTTTTGTATTAATATGTCCTAAACGTTCATGCCATATTTTTATATCACTTTTATTATTTTGAACTAAGTTACAAGTATTTGAAACTATTGTTTTTATATTCAACTCATACAGATTATTTTCTCTTATTTTTGCACTCATCACTATGTCATTTTCTTTATATATCAAAGCGCTTAAATCCTTCTTTATAATAGAGTAATTTTGTCGTATAATAACTCCTTCTGAAAATAAATTCCTCCGTAGACTAGGAACATATAATACACTATGCAGTTCACTGTTTATCCACTGTCCATTAACATATCTCTTTATCAACACTTTACCAATGCCGGATACTTCTATAGCTTGTTGATTTCCTAATGTTAACGATTTCTGATCACATTCAAACAGCTCCACAAAGAAGTCTTTTCTGTAGGTCATGTGTGCAGAGGCGCCACTGTCTAATATCCACGAATTGTCTTCTGTTTTGTTGCAATCGACTTCCACATTAAATGCCAAGTTGTCAGATGGTTGTGTAGACTTTCTGTACTTATTTTTATTCGGAAAACGACATTCCTTTGCAAAATGCCCTCTTTTTCCACAGTTATAACACTCAAATCTGTGTTTAGTGGTTTTGTTTTGATTCACACTACTCCCACTATGTCCAGATTCAATTTGCTTCGTTTGTTTCTTCCAACCTTTGTTGGCAACAAGGAGAGCTGTCTCTTGCTCTTCCACAGACACTAAACTAGCTTCTTCATCTAATAAACGAGCCGTCAAATTGTTGAGAGTTTGTTGTGTGGGATCCAATGACATCCATGCTTGGCGCAGATATCTATACTTTAAGGGCAATGTTCCAAGTATTTTTGTAATGATAGCCATCTCACTAACATTCTCGCCACTTTCTTTCAACTGCTTTGCTAAGGTTTCAACTTTAGAAATATGTTGAGCCACACTGTCACTTTCCGACATTTTATATTGATAAAACTTCTCATGAATTAGCATTTTACATAATTCACTCTTTTGCTCATATATAGACTCAAGTTTTGTCATTATTTCTTTAGCAGTTTCACAGTTTTCTACTAATGTGATTTGCTTGAAATCCATAGAAGATGTTAATATGTACATCGCCATACCATCATTTTTCAACCACTCTTCTGCCTTTGCTTCTGGTTTTGGCTTATAAATATCTATTCCTTTTGCCTTCAGAGCACATTTCATTTGGAATTTCCACTGTCTAAAGTTATTTCCATCAAATTTTTCTAAATTCATTCGTGTCGGATCCATTTTGTTTGACGTTACAAATCTCGACAATGAATTTTTTCTTATTCACGTTTTCTTTACCTTATGTTCACTAGCAGAGTATCCTGGGCCCATAACCTATTGAGTTAGGGGCTAGGAATTCTAATAAAAGATTGTATTCTTGTAAATAATTATTTACTTTTATTTACTTGCACATACTTCTATGAAAGGTAAGAACAACAACAGAACGAAACAAAAACATAAAGTGCCACCTGGCAGAACTATTCAAAAACTAAACACTGTAAAGCAGCCAGTGTTATATTTTATTAATTCAATAGTCTGTCTCAATGTAAATAATTTGTTCGGTTTACTCACAAAATTGTTCAACGAGGTAACTCGACCAGTTTCAAGCGCTGCTTGGGGCTTATAATCACAAACAGCATATGTGACGCTTGCAGCCTCGGTCCGCATTTTGCAATTTGAACTGAAATTCGAAATGATTTTTTTTAAAAAGCACACTATTCTTTGACATACGGAAACGGGATTTCAAATACGAGTATAGTTCAATAAGAACTTTAGTTTTAAGAAATAAAAAATGACAAAATTATATAAATTAACACAGTTTTTAATTTTGAATGAAAAACCAACTCGATGTGTTAGCGAGCAGTGTTAAATGGAATTAATCTAACTCATACTTAATGCAAGGATTACCTACTATCAGATTACTGACGACAATGTAATCTGAATTCTGTTAGGTACAAATCCTTTCATTTGGTGTGAAACCTTCGAGCCGCATTTAATACAGAGACGTGGATATCTTACATTATAATAATTTACATAAATTTAGTACTCAGTTTGAACGATGTTGTTAGAATATTGTAACAACAAGAATGTATTATGGTTAGGGTTAGGTATATTGTATTTTAGTATAAGCTGGATTAAAATTATAGTGAACATAAATGTAGATTATTATTTTGGAGATTGAAATACAAAGTAATATAATATGAACGTATCCTCCTATTGTGTTGCGGAGAACCTAATGGGTTACCGGGGCTCCGGCTCGAAGTGCAGGAATAGGAACGGGGTGATTTTAAGTCAGTAAGAATCTGACACTCCCTCCCGCCTCACCCAGGCGGGAGCAGTCATTCGATGATTTTTCCAAATCTAATAAAATCCTCCTATTGTGAATTAATGGGAGTATAAAGTTTTAATGGATTTTATTGATTTTAGATATAAACTATAAATTAGGTGTCAGTACACTGTTTAATAGCATAGCATAGTTAGTCCAAAACAATTTTTGATCATTTATAATGTTTTTGTCGACTACACCCCTTCAGGGTAGCGATAGGGCCAGTTGATTGATTGATTGATACGCCTTCAATTCAGGTTGTGGTAGAACTATAGTTTATAGAACTTGGGAGGTGACATGTCAATCATTTTAGTGGAACATGGTATAACACCGACTCTTCGCTTCGATTGTGGAATGAGCTCCCCGCCCTAGTTTTCGCAGTGCGCTACAACATGGGGTTTTTCGAGAGGGGAGTGAATAGGTTTCTTAAGGATCAGCAAGACGCAAGTAATGCCCAAAAGTGTTGCAAGCGTACATAGGCCACGGTAACCGCTTACCATCAGGTGGGCCGTGTGCTCTTTTGCCACAATCATGGTATCATAAAAATAACAAATCGATTGAGTAACCTTTAAAAACTTATTTAAGGCATGTTTGAATTATAAAGAGCACAATTGTAGTTAGTCGGGTTATGTCATTTTAATTACCAGTCAGTGTCGTTGTTTTTTCTGACCTATTCAGTCATTTTTATATTACATTCTTTTAATACTTCCATATTAACTTTATTCGTATCATACGTAGTGATTACTCAGTAATTTATTTCATGTTATTGTAATGTGCTCTGCAAGAAAAAACTAGCTTACTTAAAGATATATCAGTTCTAGATTTTTTTAAATATCTTTGACATGTTATTTTATTACATCTTAAATAAAGAGTCTTTTGCAACAGCAATATATACTTTTATTAAAACAACCTTTGCAAGAAATGTGTTATATCGCATCCTACGTTTTATTTAATTACATTACGATCAGGGAGATAAGACAAAACTGGATTAGTATATAATCTATGCAAGCAAGTCCGTCATAATAAAAAAAACATACCTTTAAGCGTTAAAGGTTTTATTAAAAATATATTAACAGGATACGGCCCAGACTCAGTAAATAATGTTATTTCGTACGTATATCATAATTACGTTTGTGGTTTCTTTATGTTAATATTAGATTACATGGTTTTCCCTTAAAAATACCCACGTTTGCGAAACGAATTTTTATTGTGGACTTTTTTTGAGACAGACATTAGTAAAATAATTTTGGTTAAATGTTTAAACGAATGCTTTATCATTCTTTTTTTGATACAGTACCATCCTTACTAATATTATAAATTGGAAAGTGAGTTTGTTTGTTTGTTCCTCTTTCGCGCCGTAACTACTAAACCGATTGCTTTGAATTTTGGCAGCCGTAAAGTTATAAGTCTAGATTAAATTATAGGGTACTTTTTATCCCGGATAAATTTGATATTCTTGAGGGAAAACGAAATTATTGTTATAGATGGCGCTGTGTGTATTGGTATACATATATCACATAGGGTACTTTTTATCCTTTTGTGACGCGAGCGAAGCCGCGGGTAAAAGCTAGTAAAATATAATTTGTACAATTTTCAACAGTCTGTTACTGTCTCGTTATCCGAGTGGTTACAAGTGCGACTTAGTAGTAGCACAGAGTCTAGAATCGTGCCCGGTGTATGGCAATAGGCTCTAGGCTCACCCCCTATTACACGGGATTCATAACATAAATAGTGTAAAGCAAGTGTTACATTGTACAGTGGCATTAAGTGCCGTGATGTGCACCACTGCCTACCCCTTCGGGGATATAGGGCGTGATGTTATATTATATTACTAGCGACCCGCCCGGCTTCGCACGGGTGCAATGCTTATGTAAAAATAACTACTATATTACACATATATTATACATATAAACCTTCCTTAAGAATCACTCTATTTATTTAAAAAAACCGCATCAAAATCCGTTGCGTAGTTCTAAAAATCTAAGCATACAAAGGGATAGTCAGACGGCGGATAGCGACTTTATTTTATACTATGTAGTATTATTTTATGTTTTTAAATTATGTTAGGCTTCTTATAGTTTAAATTGAAATATATGGTTTGTATTTGGAGAAAATGGGCCTGTTAAAGTATTTTTACTTATCGTTACTAAGAATCATAATAATATAATATAATGTACATCTTCTTTCTTTGTAAAACAAATAATAATATACATTCAAAAGCAGAGTGTCCAATACTATTTGACTTTCTGTATATTTCTATTTGAACAAAAGAATACATAGTAGATAATAATAAGAAAAGAAGTCAACCAAACATAATGCCGTCCAAGGTATCCTTGGAATTCGAGATTTCTCAAAAGAATCGTTTCAATGCAGATGGAAACGATCAAGGCGATAAGCAGCGCATTTTAAATGAAGATGTTCGTATGCTCTCGGATATGTTCGGCTATTTTCGGTTCCTGGTTGACAACGTACGCAGAAATGTTGACCAGAAAAAAATAATACTTTTTGCAATCTAAAGGGCCCTTTTGTTTTGGGAAACTGTTTCGAGGCTTGGTTATTTGTTTACTTGTTTTGATAAGAACTTTTGTGTATCTACGTTATTTAAAATTTTAAGTAAAATATTTACGAAATAGTAAAGGCGTAGTTACATGTTACATATACATACATATACCTTTACATATACCAACCGTAGCACGTTGCCAACGTGTGACTGTGTTTTCCAAACAGGAAACTATTATCTCTTCATAATAGTGAATATTACATACTTCAGAATAGTATTTTATGACATTATTGTCAATTTAGTGTCTATTTACTTGCAAAATGTCTTATATTTTCCTATATGACAATAGGCTCACCCCCTATTACATGGGACTCATAACATAAATAGTGAAAAGTGGGTATTACATTGTACAGTGGTATAATGTGCACCTCTGCCTACCCCTTCGGGGATAAAAGGCGTGATGTTATGTTATGTTATGTTTACTTGCAACTACATTAGCAACTTTGTTCAGTTCAGTATTCTGAAAATCTTGTTTTATACCTTTTCAGCATCGTTTTTAGTCGTAGTTGGGTTTTAGTTTTTCTACTTTTTATTATATTACATCAGTAACAACAAAAGGTCAAGCAAATTAATTATCAAAACCTCTATAGTATTCAGAGTTTAGACTATACAATGTAACTCGGAACTCTAAACCTTGAATACTATATCACAAATATTATATTTGTTTCGGTAGAACCCAGCTAGGTCTTAATAATTAATGATAATTTGAAATTCCATCCCACTGAAAGGATCAAATGGAGTTAGAGTTAGAAAATTTGTATGGCTTTACACTTAATTGGCCGTAATGAAATGAGTTCTGTTTCCACTGTGAGGCTAGTTTCAATCGAGATATACACAAAACGTTATGGCGGCCCGGAGGTTTAAGACGCCTGCTTCTCATGCATCAGGGTGCGGGTTTTAGACCTACCAACGGCAAGTACCAATGTGACTTTTTCCGAGTTATATGTAGTTTCTAAGATTATTTAGACACCACTGACAATCAATGACGAATAACATCATGAGGAAACCTGAGCTTATATTTGCTAATTATAAGTTTGTAATCGTCAACCCGCATTGAGCAAAAGTAGTTAATTCTCAAACCTTTTCCGTGTGAGAAAAAGACAGTCAGTCAGGTCAGCAGTGGCCATAGAGGGCCGATCCCGCACGTCGCAGGCGTCGAAGAAATAATCGCTGCGGCGCCTAATATGTTGATTCCTTGCCTACAATATTGGTAGGCAAACCTTTGGGGTCATGGGCGCATAGAGTGGGGAATCTAGGCGCCCACCTAATGACCTCAAGGATGACGGCGGCACAGTGGTCACGTGCCGCCGTGCACTGCACAGAAAGGCTCTAGAAGACACACATAGGTTTCCATAGGGAAGTGCCGTAACAAGCGTTGTACTGTGGGGGCTCCGGAGTTGGTCTACTAAGAGGACCTGGTGCCCCCTTCAAGTGCGGATGGTGGCCACCGGGGAGGTTTTAGTGAGGTAACAATACCACATTCCCTAGTCTTTTTCCCCAAAACGCTAGGCGTCTTTGAAAGGTTTCCCCTGTCAATAAAAAAAAGGTCAGCAGTGGCCACTGCTGCCTGTTGGCTGGCTGTTGATAATATGATGTGAGACACAAAACCACCTTTTATAACATTTCCATCACTTTTGTTATTGGTTTAAGAGGCTATAGGGACCTCAACCCATTACTATCGTTATAGTATTGAGTATTAGGATGAATATTGAACAAATATTGACATTTGCGAACCTGGTATCCGCATAGAGATTTTCTAAAACATTATAATATTTTTCCTTATACCGGATACCGGACAGGAGACGTCTTAGTAAGCAGATTACCTAACAATCACCAGGGTGCTTACTCTTGAAACCAATCTCAATATCAATGCAATTTCAATCCAATAAAATCTCAATGTCAAATGTCAATGTCAAAACTATACAACCAAAATCGTAGCTGTTACAATAACATGCAGAGTACTGAATATAAAGCCAAATTCAATACCATTTAGTTCATTAAATATCCACGCAATACGGATGCAATGGGCGCTAGTGTTGCAAGTTACAACTCAAGAGTTCGAAAGGTCACAATATCAATGTCGATCGATCGGAATTGGACTCAAGAGTAAGCCCCCAGAAGTAACTTAGGAGGAAGAGGAAAAATGGTATCGTGAGCCATTTATAAAAAATAAATTGGTCCCTCTTATAGAAAATCAATTAATCCTGTTGTTAATTGCCTTCGGAAGGAAAGCTGACAATTGATGCCTCATGGGGCTCATGGGATATATAAAAATATAATTAGTTGAAAGACGATACAGAAGAAATATAATATAGAAATGTACCCACTAAACCAGTGTAAAGTAGTGTATTATTTAAAGTATAAAATGTCATTACATGAAGACGTGTTTTAAGTACTCGTTGACATCAACAATAACTTCTAAAAAAATGTACATATTACAGTCATACTACACATTATAGTATACATAACATAACATCACGCCTTTTATCCCCGAAGGGGTAGGCAGAGGTGTAGTACATTATGCCACTGTACTATGTAAAACCCTCTTTTCACTATTTATGTTATGAGTCCCATGTAATAGGGGGTGAGCCTATTGCCATATACCGGGCACAATTCCAGACTCTGTGCTACTACTGAGAATTTTTAAAAACCCAGTAATACTTTTCCCGACCCGGGAATCGAACCCGAGACCCCTTACCCGCACTTGCGACCACTCGGCCAACGAGGCATATTAAGAAAAAAAGAAGGAATATAATAGATATGTACCAGTACAAATAAATCAGTGAATTATGTAATGTATAAATGTCATTACCATAAAGAAGACGTGTTATAAGACCTCGTTTACATCAACAATAACTTCTAAAAAAATGTACATATTACATTCATACTACACATAAAATACAATTCGAATAATTTCCATAAAAAAATGTATGAGAATTTCCTACTAGCCAAATCCAAAAATCTTTACACAAGTACATACCGAACATCCCCAATTCCCTAGTGATTTCTATCTCCAATTAAACGCAGAAATGTTGATCCTTTTTATTAACATTCTATTTTATATTTCAGACATCAACGACGCTTATCCTGCTTCTCCACTTATCTCTTCACACAGTTGACGAAGGTCATGCTATAAATCCGAGTAAGTATAAAAGTACTCCTACTTTGTTAGCTTATTATCATTTTGTTTACTGCGTACCATACCGTAATTTGTAACTTTTGTGGCATAATAAAGGGGATTTTCGCTTCTTTGAATGTCATAAACGTCTGAGAGTCTTTGAAATTATTATTGGTGCATTTGGGGTTTTTATTTTAGAAAAAAAATCGGTTATTTTGGTGAATTGACGGCACGGGTGGTGCGGTGGCTGGACAACCGGCTGCCATGCAACGTGTCGCGGATTCGATTCCCGCACGGAACAACACTTTGTGCGATCCACAAATTGTTGTTTCTGGTCTCAGTGTCATGTGTATGTGAACTTGTATGTTTGTAAACGCATCTACGATACAGGAGGCAATCCTGTTGTAAGGCAACGTTTTTTTTTAAATATATAGACCTAAATACTTCAACTTGAAAGATTAAAATGATCGCGCACTTGTCGACATTACATACAGCCAATTGAATCAGAAGAAGAAACTCATTTTGCTTAACTTTCAACTTTACCTAGGTAAACAGTTGAAATTGGGAAAGTCATCATCATCTAGATGAATCTATACAAATAAATAAAATCAGAGTGTCTGTTTGTCGTATTGAAATAACCGCTTTTTACTACATGCATATGAAATACGACACACATACCAAAATATTTTTTTTTACAATTTTTGTCTGTGTTTGTTTGTACTGGCTAATCCCTGGAATGGTTAGACCGATTTTGCAAGACTTTTATTGGCAGGTAGCTGGTATACTAAATAGTAACATAGGTTACTTTTATATGTTGGATAATTGAAACTAAAAAAAAGTAATGTGATATAAAGTTAGTATTCTACTCGGACGAAACAGCTAATTCATAAAATATATAAACACATAACATAACATCACGTCTTTTATCCCCGAAGGGGTAGGCAGAGGTACAATGTAACACCCACTTTTCACTATTTATGTTATGAGTCCCATGTAATAGGGGGTGAGCCTATTGTCATATACCGGGCACAATTCCAGACTCCGTGCTACTACTGATATTTTTTTTAAAAACCCAGTAGTAGTTTGCCCGACTCGGGTTTCGAACCCGAGACCCCTTGCCCGGCAGTCGTACTTGCGAACACTCGGCCAACGAGACATATATAAACATTATGTTATAATATTAATGTAATTATTTTAGGGGATAATGTATGGAAATGGCTTATGGGAAATGGTTGGAAAATCCCCTGAATTTCACTAACGTTCAACAAATTACGTAAACACCTTTATAAATCCCATAGGTACATTGATTTTTCTTCTAAAGGGGCTGATGGAGAAAATATTGTTTTATATGTTTATCTACCTCTAGTTACAATATTTTGCTATTCTATTCCACGTAAATTTACCGCAAAAAATCATTTAGTTTTTGCTACCAAAGCTTACGAAATCATTACATAAACAATTTCTTCAGATGAAAAAACAACAAGTATTTGCATATAAATTGCTACGTTTCCATTATTTTTAGATTTTGTACCTATCTAGTACACAAAAATAATTTACTTTATGTATGAAACATCGCTTAAGCAGATAGCAAACAGAATACTCCTTAAACATCAATTTTACTACAAGTTGCTGAGCTATATTAGCTATTCAAATTAGTACTTTATTGGTAATATTTTAAAGTTTATTTTCCCTTTTATCAACATTGAATAGCACTTAATTGCTCGAACTTATTTGATGCTATTCAGCAAAATGGTAAATGGATAGGTACATTATAAAGCGTTAATTAAAAAAGGTTGGCGATCTTTTTAAGCTCATAGCTAATATTTATATGTAGATAAAAATAAAAGTATTACGTACATTGAGTGAATACATTTTAAACGTGTGGAAGAGCCATGCAAGTGTGGGAGAGCCATGCTTCGACACGAATGGGCCGGCTCGACCGGAGTAATACCACGGCCTCACAGAAAACCGACGTGAAACAACGCCTGCGTTGTGTTTCATCGTGTAAGTGAGGTTACCGGAGGCCCAATTACCCCCTCCCTAGTCACCCGAATCCCCGTATCCTTCACAATCTTCAAATTCCCAATTCCCAAAAGGCCGGTAACGCACTTGTAACGCCTTGGTGTTTCGGGTGTCCATGGGTAACGCCAATTGCTTACCATCAGGTGATCCGTCTGCTCGTTGACCAGCTTATGCTATATAAAAAAAAAAACGTGACATTTAATTTTCGCATGAAAGAAATGTGAAAACTGGATCTTATAAGGGGAATTAGGTTTAACAATATATATGACATGTGGTATCTATAGCACATTTTTAGGTAACAAAGAAGTTCATTCGTAATTCACCTAAGAGTTGAACGGTGAACAACAACACAGAACCAACAAGACTGTCAGTAGAAATTAACACAACAATATTAGCATTCCACTAGTTACGAATTATGATGATAGAAATACATTTACTTGTGACATCATCAGAGGCATTAGCCCAATAAACTACTTAAACACCAGCACATGTGAATTAGGACAAGATTCAAATCCACATGAGTTACCAATCACAGTTACCCTTGTATTCCAGAATTTACATATGCAAGAGACTAATCAGAATAACATTGCTTGAATGCAGTTACAGAATTCACTTGTATTCATTCGCTGTTTAAAACGCTAGTGATATTAACCTTCATGCCCGTAGTCGCTCTTGAAAATGCTAATGATATTACCTTTATGTACTAAAGAGTTAATAGAAGTGCACATGATGAAATGTAATACAGTCTGTTTTATTTCACAGTAATCAGTAATGTAATATAGAGGTTTGAGAACTTTTAAAATCATAGTGTCTAGTATTCAGTATGAATTTAGTTCATTCGGTAAATCAACTCGAGACTATGTGCTATAGTCACAATTGCAACCCCTTAAACAATAAGGTAGGCTTGAAGAAAGATACCAAACCACCAACCATAATGAACAATAGCACATCATGATTTTATGGGAATTAACGAAAATGAAGAGAAAATCGATACATAAAATTTCTTAAGAAAAAGACATCGATTCGAATACTCAATCCTAAGTTTCGATATTTAACACTGCGTTATATTCAGAAGTTTATACGCAAGACTCTGGCCAACCGAGAGTGGTAACGAACCGGATTTACGTTTATCGATTTTCTATTGAGCAGCTTTCGACTTCAGAGTTTTCCCTTGGCGAAATCAATGTCATAGAAAATCGAGTTATAAGAATCGAAGAAGTAAGGAAAAAGTCACAGGAATTTGTGGAATTACAAAATATGGGATAAATAATACACGAAATGTATTTTGTATTTAATCTTATGTAGTTAATTTACTATTGTCATTGGATGGACAAAGATAGATGTATGAAACATGACACAATTACATTCGGTTGATGATAAGTGGGAAGACCCATAGTCCACCAGAGGACTATCGTGGGCTATCGGTGATATGGAATAGCATTAAAGATCTTATGCTAAATCAATTATCGATGTATCCTACATTGAATAAAAGTGTTCTTATAGTAGATGAACGTGCCAAAAGCCAACCAGATACTCTAGCACAGCGAAAAAATGAAATTGAAAACTATACACTTCAAGTATTCTATCTTATACCTTCAGTCTTACATTTTCAACAACATCTTTATTATTGTCAAACAAATTCAAATGGGGTTAGAAGAAATAACACTGATTGAAGTTCACATCAAAGAATATCTTAATCTAAACAAAACATCAAAGATTCATTATTTGAAACTGGTTCTACAATAAATTCTGTGATGTCAAACAAGATTTTACGATCCAATTTTGTCTGGATTATACTCTCGTCATTGTGAAGTCTTTTATTGCTGACATAAAAGTATCGTAAGAATCTTTTCAATATGATGTATCAGAAAATAATATCATATGCATTAGAAAGTTCGGTACCGTTCGTGAATTTCGAATGTTTCTTTGTTTTACTTTGGTTTTTATAAAATGTATTCTGTATTTTCTTTGTAAGTAATGCTTTTGTTTGTGTATTTATTTTGGTTTGAATTTAAAGGCAAGTAATATATACATAGGTAATATTTAACGTGACTTCAACTTAACAGCATGGTTCTTATAAATTCTGAAAACTACATTTATATGCTTTATAAGTTCAAATTTTCTAACGTCTAATTGGACTCGAAATAAAAAATCCAAAATATATTTTCTCATGCAGAATTCTTTACTAATGGTTCAATCAGCAATGAAATGAAAACTCTAATTTTATGCATTACGCTACATTTTGAACTATTCAAACATAACGAAGTTGAAATTCAAATCAAATAAACAGAGTCATGATGCGTTCAAATACCAGCAATATAATTAAACGAGATAGCATGATAAAAATATTTGTATTCAACAATATGTTCATCTGTATTTCATGCGTAGTTTAAAAAACCTATAACATAATATAGTATAGAGTATTTCAATGTATAACGTAGAGTGTTTCAATGAGCTATGTGGTAATATTAGTTCTAAATATATAAAAGAAAGACGGGTTTGTTCCAACACTTATAACTTGAGATCGTCTAGACCAAATTTCATGGTTTTTGATTCGTCGACTGCACGGTTAGCGAATTGGTTAAGTGACCTACAATGCCCCGTACCGGAAAAACACTGATAAAGGCATTTATTTCATTAAAATTACCATTATTAGCCCTGAGTCACGAAGTTAGGCTGTGTTTCTCCCCCATACTTCAGACAGCACGCAAAGCCGTTGGTCCAGTGCATGATATATCTCCAGTCGTTGTAGGTCATATGTTTACGCACAGACTCATGCACTATAATAAATACTGCGTAATGGGCTAGTGCAGTTAGACTGGCCACCATGATCGAAATCGATCGAGAAATTGATATTAGTACCTTCATACATAGTCACCATCTCTAATCTTCGCGTTCTCGAGCCGACTAACAGTCGAAATAACTTTAGCTTTAACTTTAGCTAGAATTAGCTGTGGGTATGGAATTTCTGTCAACACTTACATCGATCCAGATATTTTGGATTACGATTATCGATTTCGGTCATTGATAAGCAACTTGCATAGTTTTTGCGGATAAGCCAGTAAACTAGTAGACAGCTCACCTAATGGTAAGCAATCGGCGTCGCCCATGGACACCTGGAACACCAGAGGCGTTACAATTGCATTACCGGCCTTTTTAGGATTACGAATTTGAGGTTTGTTGGGGATTCAGGAAATGGGGAGATTGCGGGGGGGGGGGTGATTGGGCTTTCTGTAACCTCACTCGCACAAACGAAACACAACGCAAGCTTTGTTTCACACCGGTTTTCTGTGAGGCCGTGATATCACTTCGGTCGAGCCGGCCCATTAGCGCCGAAGCATGGCTACTCCCACACTTAACAGATACCGAAACATCAAGTGTTGTTTCTCGCCGGTTTACTATGAGATCGTGGCACAATTTTGTAAACAAACAGAAAATAAAACGGCCATAAAAATATGTAGGTTAACCATTGTTTATTTGGTTATATTACGTGAATGAACACGATGTCTTACTTGTGTAATACTTATTTACAAAATCTTTGTTTTTTTCCTTGATTTATTGTTTTTTATTTTGTTTTATGATCAACAAGGTTACAAAATACAGTCGTATTTCCTGGCGACGGTGTAGTCTCGATGATTGTTATTGGGAATGAAGAAATCGCTAGCCCGATTTCTAAACGAACGAACGTTCTTTTACTGTAATACACATTCAGATGCCGGTTTTGTATAAACGGGGACGCCATTACCGCTTACCGGTACCTACCGCGTCGTCGCGTGCGCTTGAGGTTATTTTATTAGGCGAATGTGACATCTGTTATGTAAATGTCAGTGTCAAGCTGACAAATATAATGAATCTCCTGAACTAAACGCATGTTTAGTTCGGGAGATTTATTTATTTTATTTATTGTACAAATAATTTTTGTTATTTTAATTTTGAATTGTATATATATATATATATATATATATTTTACTGTTTTCTATTATTATTATTAAATGTAATATTTTATTAGTAACGGGCAAGTGCTGAAAATCAGCGCCGTGACTCGAGCACACTCGTGTCACGGCATTTAAGCTGAGCTCTTGCCTTTTTGCGCCGTCTTTTTTCTTTGTATTGCTTCTTATTTTATTTCCTTGTGTCAGTGTGCAAATAAAAAAATTTCTTTCTTTCTTTCTAAACTGGCGGTTTCGATAATTCAAGATTCTCAGTAGTTCAAAACCTGGAATTATCTATAGATACAGTCTCGATATTATAGAGTTTATAGTGGAGCTGACAAAAATATTTTATTTAACATAACATAACATACCATCACGCTTTTTATCCCCGAAGGGGTAAGCAGATATATGAATGTAACACCCACTTTTCACTATGTTATGAGTCCCATGTAATAGGGGGTGAGTTTATTGTCATATACCGGGCACATTTCCAGGCACAGTGCTACGACTGTGATTTTTTTTAAAAACCCAATAATACTTTGCCCGACCCGGGAATCGAACCCGAGACCCCTCGCCCGGCAATCGCACTTGCGACCACTAGGCAGTATTTTATTTAAGTACCTACTTAATGATAAAATTCGAGTTTCTGGCATTGATTGAATATTACCGTGCCGTGACATAGTTTCAACGTGTTTCACTAAAACGATTACATACGCAGACCTACATTGATTTCGGTAGATTACTCCCGAATTTGATTATCGATATTGTAATTAAATTCTGTATTGTGAAAACGGTTTAATCAATGTTACGCAATGTTCATTATAATGATTTCAATGTCTTTAATTAACGTTAGAAATTGAGTGTTTAACCTCGATACAATAATACGTTTTCTCCGTAGATGAGTAAATAAGGGCATATATTTTTCATGTTACGGTTCAATTAATGTTGTACAAACGCACTTATAAATTGTAATAGGTGTCTAAATTCTTCTTCTTCAACACATCAAATCATTCTTTCAGTAACCATGCCACACTAATTAGAATATATATTTTATTGTTAAACCAAAACCAATATGTAATTTTAATTACTTCGTCTAAATAACCTGTTGTCATAAAAGTCTTTCTTTCTTTTCATAAACGTATACAAATAACCTTCCAGAAATACTGCTCAAGAAAACATTGAATGAAAACCTCGAGCACCGGATCATCCTGATATAATATTCAGAATTATCATTTGCTCCCAGACTATAATGCTAGGCAGGGAGTCAGAACAGGGAAATGTTTTCCCAAAAAATTATACCGCAAATAAATTCGGTGTAACGTAAGTTTATCTTCAATTTTACTCAAAATAACGTCTTGAATATCTCATTTGACACCGTTGAAGATTACGGTAAAGTCGTAAGTCGGCGCCGGAGTATTTTTACATAAAATATTCATCATCGCTAAAGCTCCGAATCGCGTGCCACGTTCGTCACCTCTTTTTTCGACGGTATATTTGTTCCCTCTGTTTCATTAAGCATTGTCGTTATAGCTTTTATTATATCGTCGAAAGGCAATTATGCTGTAGGTACAGAGAAGGCTTTTGTGTTTTTTTTGTTATTTTATTTCGAGGTGGCGAATATCACATGTTTAGGACAATGGATTCATATTTTTGGGTTATGTGTTTTTTTTTTCTTCCAAATCACCTTTTTGTTAGTCCCCATTGTGTGAGATTTTACATTCTAAACTGGGTTAATGATTTTAATGCTCGGCTCACTGGAATTTAAATGTATAATCTTATCATTATAATTGGGATGATGACGGGGTCTGAAAATTAAAAATCTGTTTAGTCCGTAAGTTAGGTAATAAAACACGTATTTTTTTAATTTTGTTGTATAATAAAACAATACTTAGATAAAACGAATCAAAGTTTAGGAGTGGGGGCTAAAACGTCTTTTCTACGTTTAAAATGTACATAGAAGTGACGTCACGCGACATTTCAAATGAATATATCGTCGAAAGTATTCGTTTCTGTAGGAAAATAAAAAATACGTGTTTAACGATTTAAAATAATCTAAAAAAAATCTTTCACGTTTGATTTTGATGGGTAAAGTTATGGGAATTATGTTGAAATGGATCGCCTCATAAAATCGTTCACCCTATAAATATATTTGTTTAGGCTATGTATTCACTTGCTGTGATTAAGCATTACTTTTAAGAAGATAGGATTGTTTTACTTCTGTATAAAACACACTTTTCGTTTTACTTTTTCATACTATTTCATTTACCTCTGTTTCCAGTCCATATTTGAGTATCATCTTAATGGACAAACCTTTTTTAAGGTTAACTGATTATAATTATTGTAAAAAACCATAAGATGCAAGCTACGAATCATCGTTTGTTTTGCGGATTGATGTGAAATGTTTTTTCGGCAATAATATAGAAAAAAAATCATTTTTAAAAATCGAACCGTCATGTATTCTACCATACACTTCACACAGTGCCTCACTGCTTCCTGAATTTAATTTATGATCCACATAATCATGTTCAAAATCCATCTCCGTATGATTCTTGATTCCTTATTTCATTTACCAGGTTGTACGTGTATCCGCTACACGTCGACGTATGGCAAGGAGCGCGGCACGTTCAGCAGCCCCGACTACCCGCGCCCCTACCCGCCTCGCATCGACTGTCTCCTCTACACCTTCGTCGCGGCGCCCCACGAGATTGTCGAGCTCGTCTTCACCGACTTTGACATCTTTAAAGGACATCTTGAGTGAGTTGGATTTGTCTTTGCATTGGAAATCTTCTTTGGTATTTTTGCTTTGTTTTTGTTTATTAAATTGAATCAAAGTGTTCTTGTTATTATTATTAGTAAGTGTAGAATGAAATACAAATTGAAGAGCTATAATTACTTCCTATTCTAATTCGATTGTTTGACATTTTTCATTAGTAAACTCGCACTATTTTAGTGTAAAGTCTTCGTTATTCATAGAAAAATAACCATGGTAAAACAAAGTCCCCAAACAACAACATCATCATCAACAGTTTGTGCATCAACTTCTGAATTATGATCCTTCTCAGAAGGATTGCCAAAATTTTCATGCTTTGCAAAATATTATACACTATGCCAATTTATTTTTTACACACTTTTGATTGGAGTTCTTTTAGGTGATACGAAAAATATACTCAACAGCAGTGTAAAACTGTATTATCAAATTACGAAACAGTTACACTTTCCCATCCAATAAAAAGTAAATGCATTTCATTGAATCGACTGTGAAATTGCTCAAAAGACCATTTCAGTTACACGTTTCCATCGGTCAAAAATTTTCAACTTCAACAATGTTTTGAACACAACATTTCCCTTCAATTTGCGAATAAATGGACGTTGAATTTTAAATTTTTCATTTCGTGGTAATCTAAAGCCTGTATTAAGGCTGGCTACTGAAACCAATTTGTGGTTAGACTTGGGAAAATCAAGTGCAAATTGACCTCTCGATCTTTGGTGGAGCAGTGATGTTTCAGCTTGTTTCCCATTTGGTTATTGTAATGACGTAATGTTAGTTAACAGTAAACTAATGTGATACGGTTGCACTACGTACCTATTATCTTAAAATAAGTATTTCTAACACAAATAATAACAAAAAATAAACATCATACTTTGTTCAATCCAAGATTAAAGTCAACTCAACCTTGTTTTCTTGGTAGTCATGCTTAAAACCACTTCGAGACGTCAAAAGTACAACTTTTGCTTCCCACATTTTATCTCCTAAATTATCATTAAAATTGCCTAGCTCATTAAAAACATTAGTGAGAGCTAACGTAGGATATTGCCCTTTAAATTTAACTTGACAATAAGCAGCTCGCGAGTCCTAAGAAATGAACGTAAGGACGCATTTACATTTTCGTCACATTTGTAGCAATAAAGTTGCCGATGTAAACGTTTCGAGACAGCAGTTTCGGAGCGCAATAATGCTCATTTAAGTGTAAGGAATCCCTGAATACGCGACTTTCAAATTATACGACCGACTTTATTATTGTTCGTGTTTTTACGTCGTTCCCAGTCGGGGATTAACATTTGAAAGACTTTGAATATTGGTTTATATTTTGTGTCAATATTTATGTCTATGGAAGGAATTACGAGTAAATGTATAATTATGTTTTTGTTGGGTTTTTGATGTATAGATTCTTTCTATTTGAATAAAGTCAACAATGTAAAAATAAGACGATATAGTCTTTTTGCTCAATTCTGGACTCTGTGCTGTAAGACACAAGCGGATCTTATTTTTATTTGATGAGCCGATGTTTGACCTCTATCTCGCCTGGTGGTAAGCGATGTTGCAGTCTACGATGGAGTATTATCTATTCTATATAGTTTTAGAAAACTTTCAAATCTATCAATCAATGTACTTTAAAACCAATTCAATCGTCATTCGCCATCGCCAAAAGCAATCATCCTAAAACATACTCTTCACTGACATTCAATACGCGTACAGCTACGAAACATTAATAAACCAACACGTACCTAATCTTTTATCCCGAACACAAAACCTCAGCACGTTAAATAAAAATGCCAACAAATTTCCATTTCCGTAAATGAATTCTGAATCCAACTCCTAATTCCGATAATGAACCAATATCTAAAGCAAGGCAATCAATGTAATTGCGAGTGGGGGAATCGAGGGAAAAAATGTACGGTTAAATACTCCTGGATGGCGTTATTTTAATCTCATCTCACAATAGATACATCGAGAACAAAAAATCTCATCTCGAAATTGCTCTATTCACATCGTATCCTGAACCAATTACGACGAAATTAATGTTTCCTACATACACAGCGTTGGGTGAGTTTTTACTAACGATTCTCGGTTGTAACTCGTTTAAAGTGCCTATATTTTTTCACCGTTTAATTCATGAGGTTTATGGAGATGCTTTTTTGTTTCGATGATTGTTTTTTGGCTGTTTGTTCGGATTTATGATATCCTAGTGATTATTGGAGGAGATAGTAGTTTTTAATTCAGTTACTTTTCAGTTAGTAATGTGTTTATGTTGTGTTTTCGTTGGAGTTATCATTGGTGTCACGGTTCAAATAGTACTACAACGTTTTAGCGTACTTGATTTTCATTGCTTGTTTTTATGTACGTAACTATTTTTTTCTTTAAATGTGGATTACTTTTTTGATACTTACACACAGTATAAACATGTTCACTGGCGATTTGTTGGTGTACTTATAACTAGCATTCGTATACCTTAGGATGAAAAAGCAGGTCAAAATTCGAAATAAACTCTTATCCCACAACGAGTTAAACCGGCAACCCGCATCCAGAGTTTTTAATTACATTATAATGAAAATTAAACAATACGATTTTAGATTAGCACGGTAGTACTTGCAACCTTTTGTTAGGCCATCATTTGTCTTTGTCCCGACGGCACTATTGTTGGCCATAAATACAACGCCCTCACGTGGAAATAAGTGGAAATTGTTCAATGTGTTGGAGACAGGAAGATATTTTTCGGGCACAAGTATGTCATTTTTATCAAGTTCTTAGATTATTGTTGTTGGATTTGTAGATTTTTTTTTTTGTTTTATGTAAAAAGGGTTTTATGCAGAAGTTTATAAGACACATTGTTGTGTGTTATAGGTATATTATTTAAATAAAATATTGATATTATCCATCACATACTAATTAATTATAAGTTTTATAATGATTTATTATAGAGCTAGTATCGATGCTCACTGTCAGATATTTAGTAGAAACACACGCAAATCAAGTAACGCTAAGATAGTACATATTTATGAAGTCACAATAATCTAATCATATTATTTGAGGTTTGATCAAGTTCCATACTACACTGAAATGAATATCGTATAATACATTGACCCGTCAAAACTGAACGAAACGTATAAAAAACAAACAGCAGCGTAGCAAAATATTGTTTCGCTTCCTCCAACTGTCTCCCGTATTTTTTCGCAACAAACTTTCTACTTTAATAAACTATCGGTGCTTCTGTTTCGTATTTTTTTTTATTTGTAAGTAAAAAAGTATTTTCCACAACTTTGTCCGTCATCAGTCGAAAGATTTACTGTTCTTTTGTTCTATACGTTTGCAATAAAGTTGAGAATTGCAAAGCAACGATTGTTACTTATAACTTTGTTTTAATATTGATCTTGGTAAAACAATTTTCTTTGTAATGCGCAAAGTATTAAATTCAATAATCGTTTCGCTGTACTTATTCTTTTTTATTACTTGCGTATACAATGTGTAACAGAGAAGTGGTCATATTTTAAGGAGTAATTGTGTATGTACGTATTTATTGCGTTCAACTAGAAAGAAGTGAAAAAAAAGCTGTTCCAATTTGCTCAATAGATGTAAAATGTTTTGTATTTTACGGGGACTTATTATAGGTTTTATAATTCATAATCACACTATTATTATATGAATACAAAATATGTTGCCATATTGACAATGGAATTATTTTTCAAGACTGGAGTCTCCTAATCTAGCAATAGCACAGCTTCAAATTGTAGTACGATTTATTAGACGACGGAGGAATTGCGAATGTAAAATTATAAAACCTATATGTCCCCAAGGATTTAAGCTAAGGACACACGGCCCTATCTTCTCCTGCGCTCGCCGCAGTGGCGGAATTTTCAAAATTTACGAAACTGCAGTTTTCTGTGAACCGCATCCGCCGTGGTTACGATTATCCTCCGCAAACTTGGTGGTTGATTATCGCAAGATGGGCGGGCGATTAAACAATCAGTGGAGTTCCAAACCGGCCGTCCTATTGCGATCGCCCGCCAACCGATCGCAGAACGCTTGCTGAGGGATTGCGGTAGCGGGAGCCACAAACAATCGAAACCGCTGCGGGCGTAAACCGCGCCGAGAAAATTGCATTGATTTTTTACATACATATCTGTATTCTATAAAGGCTGCGAACCCACAACCGCGGCTGCCGCGGGAGAAAATCGCGCCGTGAGTTCTTAGCCTTACATTTCCATAAATAAATTAATCTTGCCACATGAAAATCCTAAAACCAATTTTACGGTCTGAATTCAAGAAAAGATTGTAAAATTTTTGGCATATCAATTCGTTATTACGATATTTCAATCGTCAAGGCGGTAGCCTTTAGAGCTTTACACCTCGTGAACGAAATATACGGGGCTATACGTTCATACATATTTCTGAAAAGATGAATCCTCAGTTGGATCGAGACCGGTTCAGCCCCGCTTAAGCGAATAATACTCGGATTGCCAAATCCAACCCTCTTTCTTTTTGAATAATTTTGACGAATTCGCTTAGGACCCCACCATTAAGGATTTAAATTGCTTTTATCTGTAGAATGTTATCTTTCAGAACATTATCCCTGACCAATTTCTTTCTCAAGCTTTTCATTAACAATAAAGGTTCTGTTACGTTATTTCGTTTCTGTTTGATTGGTTTTGTGGTTATAAGTAAGGCTGCTGTACAAGTGGTCGTGAAAAAGTACTTTTATGCTCTTTAACCGACTTCAAACAAAGAATGAGGTTCTCAGATTGACCTGTATGTAATGTATGTATGTTTGTGCGCAAACATCTCGCGATTAGCAAAACCGATTTTGATGTGGTTTTGAGAATAGTGTTCGTTAAACCTCGGAGAAGGTTTTAGTATTTAATTAACCGACTTCAAGAAAAGAGTGGGTTAAATGCGTTTCTTTCAAACGTAAAAGATAAAAGAGCTATATAGGTTTTTAGTTTTTGGTTGAAGACTGATACTCAAGGACGAAGTATCGTTTGTCGATTAATTACTTTTATTAATAAAAGTGCAACCGTCAAGCAGAAATCAGGAAAGCTGTTATTGTTTTTAAATACGGTTTTAAAAAAATCGTATTTTTTTTATTACTTTGTTATCTATACACTAGGTTTATGTCTAGACATATGTCATGGGTGCGTTTGCAACCATACAAGTTCATATACACGTGACACCCAGACCCGGATCAACATCTTCGGATCACACAAAGAGTTGTTCCGTGCGGGAGTCGAAACCGCGGTACGTACGGCAGCCAGTTGCCGCGCCACCGCACCAACCGAGCCATTAATAGCTCAACTGAATAGATTTAGAGCACTCTAAGTACGAAGATATTAAAGTAGGTACTCTAACATAATGATGTTACTATAATGATATGAGAAATTCTGAGAAGTAGTTCAAGGCCTACACTTTCATTAAAAGTCACTAGCTCCTTCCTACATAAGACTAATAAAAAGCTAGGTATTAAATACAGCTTCACCTATCTCGAGATACAGTCATGATGTTATGTCCTTATTTTCGCAATCTCCTCCTATGTCATTAAAGAGGTCCTGTAGGCCTAAGATATGGGTCCTGAATTAGTGATTTATTCTTAACGGGTGTTCCTAAGTTGAACTACTTACTACTGGGCCCAGAGGAGACGGATAGTCGTAATTCCTAATTGAATTACTGTGGAACTAGTAAAGTATATGAACGTGGCGATGTAACATGGTATTATAGTTGTTATTTTGCGAAGTTGTTTGCAAAAAAAGAAATATTATAAGTATCTAATATTAATGCTTGTTGACACATCCATCACGCCTTTTTATCCCCGAAGGAGTAGGCAGAGGTCCACATTTCAATGTAACACCAACTTTTCACTATTTATGTTATGAGTCCCATGTAATAGGGGGTGAGCCTATTGCTAAATACCGATTACTTGAACAGATTACTTGAATGTATCTGACCTTGTAATTTATCAATACTCGAATTGATATCAAATCGATTGGATACTGCGGGGTCTCTCTTGAGGGAATATTGGTTCAAGGATATATTTGTAATATCAAATTGTTGGTGAAACTCGAACGTTTAAATTATAAAACCGAGTTTGTCAGATTGATATGAAAATAATAGGTGTCATTTTAATCAAGGTGACTTTGTTATGATAACGCTGGTAAAGAGATCGATGATATAACTTCTCATATATCGCAGAGGCTGCCTGTTCTTATAACAAAAAATTCATTCTCTTCTAAATGAGTCTAATAAAGTGAATGTCACTGGTCGTAAGTACACTCTACCAAACCATTTGGGAAATATATTCCGAGGAAGAATAATTGTTGCTATCCTGTTAACTTTGCACTAACAAACATGTGTTTAGTTTCAAAGAAATAGTCCTTATTATAAACTGTATAGAGTTTATAGTTACTTAATATTAGATGTAGCATTACTTCTGTCGTGTCAGAGGTGCGGAAAGTTATCTTTCGACGTGGAGAACTAAGGGGGAGGTCTTTGTTCAGAAGCTGACGTCTACCAGCTGCTGATGAAAGAATGATGAGAACTAATTAGTTCTGTGTCAAATTTTTAACCATTTAAACATGATTGACCAACAAATTTTAGTCCTTACTTACCCATCGACACTTTAGCATTTACTGGGAATCAGTAGATCTAGATTTAACTGCTTCGTTGGCCGAGTTGTCGCAAGTGCAACTACCGGGCAAGGGGTCTAGGATTCGATTCGCGAGTTGGAAAAAGTATTATTGGATTTTAAAAAAATCTCAGTCTCTCAGTCTCAATCTCAGGAACTCATAAAATATGTAGTAAAAATTGGGTGTTACATTTAGAGTGGCATTAGGTGCCGTAATGTGCACCTCTGCCTGTTCAGGGATAAAAGGCGTGATGTTATGTTATGTTTACATTTGTAAACTCCTTTACATCTACTATTTCTTTCACATTTTCGACCTATTCCATAGATTTTACTTAAGACAAATTCACCATCTCTAATTTATTCCGTCCATACATTATCACATCAAAGTGTGCGACTGTGCGGTCATAGATCACGAGGCGCTGGTGACGCGACTGTCGTTACGTCGTGCGACTAATCGCGTGGAACTAACAAACGACGTTGTGTAGAATTCGTACGTTTGACGCTTTTGTACGCCTGCCTTTACGTGACTTTTTGATATATGCGCTAATAGGGAAGGGTTGTTCAATTGAATTTATTGTGGTATCTCCAAATGTTATGCCTGGTTTCTTTGTAGATGTTGATATGTTTTTGAAGATAGATTTTCTGAAATTGCTCATCAAAGATTAGAAAAATGAGCGCTGTATCCATATATGTATGGACTTGACTTACAAGACTTATCTTCTTTGTGCCTTTAGACTTAATTCATTCTCTGTCCTGCAGTAATTCACCGACGGAAGAGGAAACTATCGTTATTTCTTCTTCTCCTTTTATAATATCTTCTGATTCACTTCGTTGCGGGAACCAAGACAATTACTCATGTTACTGGGACGCGCCGGACTTCATTGTTCCGGTGTTTTCATGGTTGTATCTACTGTAGATCCTAGCTTGCAGGAGTTGCAGCAGTTTTGGGAGGTTGTGGCGGCCTTGTCCCAAAAAAAAAGTAAAAAATTATGTTTTTACTTATTTAAATATACCTGTTGTATATTTTTAAATTTCTTATCAGCACCTCTCGATATTTAAGTTATCTCTACGTGAATTTAAAAAAAAACAATAGAAATATATTTCAGAATATATCTTAATTATTTATCGTAATCAAATATCGTTTCGCAATTGATCTGCAAATTAATTGCACATCGTATAAAAATGAAGTCAATTCATTGAAATGTATAAGCCGTTAATAAGAAAAATACAAAACAATGTGAAATATAAATAAATATTAAATGTAGTATAAAATTACACGATTAATTAATCTGAGTATCAATACTCGATTAATTTATTATCAAACATCTGACATTGATTGATGAGTTCTAATGAAATTCATTTTAGATTAATTTGATGTCTTCGAACTATGGATTAAAAGAAGGGCGTTCTTACGATTTCGTGGCAGGTTTCGCTTTTTCAACAGTTACATAAGATTAATGACAACAGAGTCTACTTCTGATTATTTTTATATATTGTGAAAGTTTAGATATTTCTCATAAATTCATAATTGTATCGAGATGAATATTGACAAAGAAATACATTTATATCAAGATCTAAATTTATGAGAAAAATTTCACAGGTATTTGAATTTCTGTAACTGTTTTTTTGTGATGTGTTCACAGAATATAGGATAAGTGTAATATTTCACTAAAATAAAGTAAACCTAACAATGTATTATTTGTTTGTAATTGATATTCATTCATACACGATGATCAATTGTGGTATTAAATTTTCAAAGATCGTGGAGTTAGAAAATCCTATAACAATAATGTATATAAAAAATTAATAAATATTTGCACTTACCCGTTTTTTATGTAAAGTCATCTTTCAAATTAGGTTAAACTATACCTATTTAAACTGTCAAACACCAAGCGGTCACCGGTGACCGCGACCTATTGTTCTTTAATTGTGTCTATAAAACCGGTACTCGAGGAGTTAATAAACCTAATCATGTTTACACACATATGAAACTTATAATGACGCACATACTAAACAAAACGTACTTAAAGATTGAATGACATCATTCATACTCCCTACCATCCGCTACCTATAAACGTGTCGAACAAAAACCCAGTTTGAAAAGACGCGACCACAAACACTAGTGTATGCTGTCAAAAGCGAGCTCTATAAAGCGAAAGTGCAAAGCCATTCTGCTGTCAGCGACGAGTCCTGTTTCACACGGAGTACTTTTTTTCATTGCTCCGTAGTTCATTGTTCGACTGCCCAATAGTGTGAAAAAAAAGTTTGATCGACACGAATATTTGAATTTTGGAGCGTATAATTGAGGTATATGTATGTTAGTGTTTTGTTTGTCTTGTGGTTGATAGTGATAAAACTATACTGTGGTACTGTCTGGCTACTTAAAATTGTCGAAGTCTCTTTTGCGATTCTCCTGTTTGCTAAGTGTGGGTTTTATGGCAATTCTGGCTGATAATAATAGATAATGACTTTGATTACTCGTTGGCCGACTCGTGACTGCCTCGTTGGCCGAGTGGGCGCAAGTGCGACTGCTGGTCAAGAGGTCTCGGGTTCGATTCCCGGGTCGGGCAAAGTATTACTGATTTTTAAAAATCTCAGTAGTAGCACGGAGTCTGGAAATGTGCCCGGTATATGGCAATAGGCTCACCCCCTATTACATGGGACTCACAACATAAATAGTGAAAAGTGGGTGTTACATTCTACAGTGGCATTTAGTGCCGTAATGTGCACCTCTGCCAATCCCTTCGGGGATAAAAGGCGTGATGTTAAGTTATGTGATGACTTTGATTACCAAACAAGACAAGTAACTCGGGGTTTGGTCACAGATCTAGGGTAAGCTTAAAGAGTATTATTATTCTTGAGTACAAGAACATTATGAGTTTGAGAGTAGCGTTTTATTTCAAAGAACTAAACCAGTGACAGGCTGACGGCACCTGTGCAAGTACTCTATGGTTCATTGTTATACAGCCCAGTAGTGCTGACAAAAATGAATTTTTGGATTTTGAAGTATGTGACATGAATGACATTGGGATTTCTCGACTTTTTCGAGTTCGTGAGCAGTGTAAAGCTGTAGTACTGAATGATGATTTTGACTTTGTGTTTGACTACTGTACATGTTGTGTTGCGGTCAAAAATATAAAATATGACTTATGTATATAAAGTAGACTTTAAAATCTGGAACGGGGATCTGGAAAATTACAGAAATTTCGGTAATATTTCTTTTTACAAAGGAAATTAAATATGAAAAATGAATTCATATATAGTATTCGTGTTTAACCATTTACGATCATTTTCTCTTTGACGGTAAATCGAGCTAAAATTACAATTGGCGCAACATACGAGCACGAGCAAGCCAATTTCTCACATTATACAAATTCAAAACTTTCGTTGCCAATTTGGACTTTAAAAGAAGCTTTACCTAATGCTATAACATCGGGAACGGCTTTTATCTAGTCGGGGAATAAAAAGGCAACACGATGGCAAAACGTTATGGCTCAGGGAAGCAAGCGCGACCGTGGTCAAAGTCCGTATACCGAACAATAATTTTCGTAGTTTTAAAACGATACGGAACGAGAAAGCCTTTTTATTTTTGTTACCTTTTATTGTGGGCCTGTTGAATAATAAATGAATAATTAAAGCGTGAATGGAATAACTTTTTTGTGGTTTTATTGCGATCCGTGTGATGTTCCGGTCTTTATGGGGTTTTTGGTGGAGCTGTGTTGTATGGGACAAGGTTTTGTATGGGATTTTCTGTAAATTTTGAGAGTTTTTGAGTTTTTTTATTTTTATTTTATTTACTTATAAAAAGGAGGTTCTCAGTTTGACCTGTATGTAGGTATGCATGTATGTATGTGCGCGATTATCGATATCGATTGGCTGAACTGGTTTTCAGAAAAGTGTTTATTACACTTACTTTTTTACAACCGCATAATAACGTAACCTACAGAAATTTACTACTTTTAACGGACGTCAATCTTTTCTCAAACATTTATGAGAAAATACCAGAAGAAAAGAGCAGAAACTTTATGCACTGACATGTTTAAAGGCCATAAATCTCCACAGCATCCACCCCAACCTTTATTATGACGTCACGAAGCTAAAGTAAAATATTCCAACCACATTATAAAAATCTTTATCCTCATCACAACACGGCATCATTACTCTGCCAATTTATTTAATATCACATTCTTTGCAGCAGACGCGGGACGCACAGTTTACGTGTATAATATGTAAGCGATACACGTCATCCGTCATGCGAAGATCATCAATCATAGTCGGTACCAGAATACACCTGCGGCTGTAATTTGACTAACATACCGTCATATTTCATGACATGATTGTGTAAACGAGATGAATTAAAGTCGTCGTACTTACAAATGTTGTGGAATAGTTTAGCCTGTCTAATGCCGATGGTATTGTTGTAATCTAATTCATACGAAGATTGAAATTGTTTGGTGTTTGTTCTAGATGCTTGGTAATTGTATTAGTTGTATTGTGATAGGCTATCTAAATTGTCACACTGAGCCCAGATTGTAATACTCTGAATTTTGATATTGCAAAACTTAATCAACAATATGTTTCATCAAGGTATGAGCCTCTTATTGGTTACTGTCACTGTTGATTGTAAATTTCTTCGAATAACCTTCTAGCATCCCGCTTCTAACTTCTCCATATCTATATTGACTGTCTGTCTGCTCCAAATCTTTGGTTGACACTTATCTAAGTGTGCAAAACACTATCAATAATAGTGCTTATCCATCAACCACACCACTTTTCACATCTTAATTTTCTTCAACTCTCACTCTTATGTACATCCGAATGAAACATAAAATCCATTGGCTGATCTCTAACTTTTAACTGCTAATAAGAAAGCTATTTAGGTTCACCATTAACTTTTATATTTGTTGGTTTTACGGTATTTAAATAGGTATTTACAGTTGCGATGTTCGCTTAACGGATATTCGATTATTATTTTTGTTCTCCTAATGTTGTTATTTTAATCCATTTTTTTACTTGTTTTAGCTCGATAACTGTTAATGGGTGAAATTACGTATTATGAGCAAAGGCCAAATGGTACGGGGCATTGGAATCGTACCATTTATTTTAAGTAAGCATTTGGAATAGGATTTTGAGGTCCAGCAAATAATAATAATAATAAAATTATTCTTACATTCGGTACAGAATCATTGAAGGTGGAATGTATCCTCAATTTAATTTAGTTAATTATTCTAGCCATTGCTTATTATTTTATGTTACAAATCGTTGAAGAAATCGAACTAAAATTAACGAAGTAGAATCGGATAGAGTACTTTTTGTTCCACTCAAATAACACCTAAAATAGTAGATACCATCAAAAAAGTAATACAATTTTAATTGAAAACCCTTTATCACGCCCACGCATATATTTTGCTACAAATCTATTTAAACTTTGAATCCATTTAATACAAATTTTGTAATACCAATTTTGTACACGTGGATGCAATAAAGGGTTATACAATTATGTAATAACATGTAAACGGGAATTTTTGTGATGTTAGGTTAAGATTAACCAATTTTATATGTCCGCTTGTTAGTTTCGACGTTTCTTAGAGAATCACACAAAATGTCATACGAATACAAAATATGGCTCTTAAGTTTTGTCCATAACTACTCGAGATAGACGATGCATTTAATTAAATAAGTCCAAATAGAAAAATATAACAGAATATTTAAAATTAGCAATAAGTGGTTAATTGCAAAGTTTTCCGAAATTACCACACGAACGGCAAACTTAATCTGTCAAACACCAAGCGGTCACCGGTGACCGCGACCTATTGTTCTTTAATTGTGTCTATAAAACCGGTACTCGACGAGTTAAAGAAGAATTCAAAAAACAAACGGACGAAGAAACGAAAGAATCGTTAATAAATATTGATAGAATAAACAAAAGTAGGAAAGGAATCCACTGAGGAAACTTTCCTATTATTAAGATCCTAGAGGGCTCTTATGTAACAGACTTGACAATGGACCAAGAGATCTGATAATTGCGTAGGTACACACCGACGAACTTTTTATCTTCGTTTCGAAACTCTTAGAAAATTGCCTTAGAGAAAACGGGTAAGAAACTGTAGTCGGAACTAAAGGGGAGGTAAATAAAACGTAGACTTAGTTAGAGGATCGTATAGTTGGCTGTGATTTGGTAATAGATCTAAACATAAATGTTTATGCCTTTAATAAAATGCTAACATGTGGGTTAATAATTGTGCCTATTAAGTTCAATCAGGAATCAGCTACAAACAGATTTTATTCATTTAGGAACTATTTTAATTATATAAAAGTATGTGTCTACTGCCATTTGTCTTTGTTTCCGAGAAATATATGAGTATTGAATGTATGCTTTACTATCGATTCTACATTATCATTGTCAGCAGCCTGTCAACCTCTAATGTTGTTTCTTGTTTGATCCCATCAACTAGTTTTGTCACTTTCTTGAACAAATACTCAGAACGAAATAAATAAATCAACAACATAAGCTGTTATATTAGGAAACTTTCCCAAAAGATGTAACAAAGTATGGACCTATTCATCTTCGTCCTGTTTTTGATGTCATTGTGTTTTGATGCCATATTTTTGCCATTTCATATTATGTTAAAGAAACTTCAGTAACTATGAACTTTATAGCAATAACATCTGCAGAAACACCAATAGTATAATCTCACCTTCCAATCTACCAATGAACTATAAACGTGTAAACCTGTCGGAAGTAATTCGAACCCCAATTATACCCTTCATATAACAACTACTACGGTACTAAATACCACATGTATGTATGTCGAGGTCATTGGAATACAAAACCTCGAACCGGCTATCGATATGACATACGATCTCGTAAATTTGCAGGAAGCTGCAACTGAACAAGACGGGTACCAGTGTTTACCTTCATAAAATCCAATATCCAGCTTTATTGTAGCGACAACGAAGTTATGCGATGTTGTACAGGGGAACGTGTGTGAATAACAATAAACGCTTCGTATTGTTGTCAGATTTCGTGTTTTGTGGGATCTGATACAACTACAAACCATCGTGCATGAATATTTGGGCAGAGCCAAACTAATAATTTACAGGACTGGAGTAATACCGTTGTCCACTAACGTAGTTTATCCAACAAAGCAAGCATCAATGCTATTGTTCTAGATTTTTAGAGCAGATAGAATGTCCTATGAGGGTGACGTGGTTTTACAGATAAAAAGTAATAAGGAAAAATAAAGCGCATCTTCAGTTTTTTATCTCAAATCGCAATCCTACCGAAGGGCAAAGACCCTCCATTACTTTCACGGTTGTTGCTTTTGATGAGAATTATATTTTATTAAAAGTTTCATTTAAATAGAAGTATAAAAGTGAGGGAATAATAAGAGCTGAAAGAAATATAGAGCTAAGAAGCGTATTGATGAAATTTCCACCAAATTTTAGCAGTAAACTGACGACCCTGACCTCAAAGTAAGATTGATAGAAAAGTTTCAGCACCCGATTTCGCGTGAAGTATTTATAGTTCTGGTGACGTCGCTTTCTCCGCAAGGTTTCTAGTATAAATTATTCTCAAAAGGACCAACAATGGACATTGTGTCTTGGCTGCAATAACATAAAATAACGGGAACAGCACATAATGTGCTGGATAGTACAGTTGTGCGTATGAATTCGCACACAAAGCTCATATGACCGGGCCATTGCCAGAAAATGGTTATATGGACGGTATAAAGTCAAGTCAGGCTGTTGGCTATACAATTTGTGGAAATGCAAAAATGAATAAAAAATGAGTGGATTGGGGCAACGAATGGAAGTCAGTTATAGTGCATACCGTATTGGTTCAGTTTCGCTTGAATTAAACTAATAAAACGTGTAAAACTATGAAAGTTTTTGCATTCATTTAAAAGTTTTAACACTGTGAAGTTCATTAATTAATTTATTGAAGCTCCCGAATTAAGAGATTCGAGTTGTGCCGCCAAAATATTATTGCAAATTGACACATTTTTGCTGATTCCATTTTGCACATCAGTGCCAGGCTGTCTCTTGGGATGAGACATTTCATTACTGAAACCGCATTTTAATAAGGGTAAAATTTAAATATTGGTTACTTAATTAAATTTCGTATTTACGATGATAATTTTTGCAAATTTTCGTGATCGAATGTAAAATTTATTGATGACGGTTTTACATAAAGTAACGCATCACTGTATATTTATACTTAACACTCAGTTCAGTCCTATAAAAATCAAATCTTCCCAAAGCCAACAAGTAACTCGAACCTCTCAAGTCATGTGTTAGTATTAGACCTACCTAAAGCAGTCGATATATTCCGCGCGCCTCTTGAATACGTTTGCAAATTATGACTAAGGACTGGTATAATAAGGGCATTATTCCTTTGTCACGTAGACGACATATATACTGAATGTGCTAATTTATGAGTGGCATTCTCTTCAAGTTCGGCAAACATTTGGTAAAACCACTGCTATTATATCTTCATTTGTTTTGTATTTTCTCATTTGTCAGTCAGTTTGCAAATGTTTTTATAATAACCTATTTAGTCTAGAGTTACGATTAGTTTTACATAAAGGAAAAGGTTAGTTACTACGTTAGACCTAACTTGACAGGTAACTATTCTAAGAATTTGTTTTAATACACAATTGTGTAAAGTTTATTATCTCTTCGAAGAAAAAATGTATTCCTTTGAAGGGATTTGATCAAATTTAACTTGAAGACTTAAAAAATCCTTTTCTTTTACTTACATTTGACGTAATATC
Source organism: Spodoptera littoralis (assembly GCA_902850265.1). Classification (NCBI taxonomy): domain Eukaryota; kingdom Metazoa; phylum Arthropoda; class Insecta; order Lepidoptera; family Noctuidae; genus Spodoptera; species Spodoptera littoralis. Next base: position 10,624,784 of record LR824542.2, read on the forward strand.
TGTGTTCGTGATTCTTTTTTCTTTTTTATATCATTTTAATTATCCCATTTTGTGTCTTGCAAGGTATTAGGGTATCATCTGACGGAAAATGATTACGTTTCCAACGTCTCGCCTTAGCTGTGAGGAAAATTTGGCTGAAGGCGGGAATATAAATCCTTAAACGCTATTATACTTGTCAGATCATGTTTCTGTTATTGTTTTTATCAATGTTACTAGTTATTTAGGTGCTGTTTCGTGCATTTTATTAAAAATATCTTGTCTTACTAATTATAAAATTTCCTATTTAAGTAGAAACTAAGAGGACCAAGTTATTTTATATTATCATCGACATGCAAATTACAATTTTCTTCTACTCGACTCGTTTTGCACTTGGTTAGTCTGGCACGGTTGTCGTGTATACTGCTTATGGTTATAGGCCCCTTGTGTAGCTCGAAACTCATTGAGTAATCTCGTTACATACAAAGTCTTTACCGAAGATTTTTTTACAATTATTACATTTTACATTCATTTGCAATATAATGCTGCCTGACTTCAAACATACATAACAAAACGCCTATTATCCCCGAAGGGGTAGACAGAGGTGCACACAGAAGTAACACCTACTTTTCACTATCTATGTTATGAATTCCACGTAATAAGGGGTGAGCCTATTGATTGCCTGAGTTCAATAAGAACCATTAATCAGAATTACAATTTCTTGCTTCAACATACTTAATGTAAATTTTAAATCATAAAGAAAAATGATTTGTTCTAACTTTATCACTGTCAACTTTGTGGAAAATGGCGCTGAATAAGTTTCCGCATCCGAGGGAATGTTAGTAGCCGCTTTGCAGGTACTTAATGTAAGATAAAAGTATTATCTTCTTGGAAACTTAGTATTTGCGCTCTTATTTTGATTGCAGATAATTTTATTTTTACCTGTGAAACGACCAGAATGTATATTTGGTGATAATGTGAGAACTGTTTTTTTAATTATTTCTATGTGTAAATATTTCTGTTTTTTTTCTGTTTTTTGTTTTATTGAAAAATATCATTTACCAACTATACTATTGCATCGACTAGTAGATAGTATCAGTGAAAAAACAAAAACAAGGATTGTCTTTATCTGCCAGGCATCTAGACGTACCATTTAGACGTATCTACTATAGATAGTAGTTTCACTAGAGTGAAAGAAAGCACTCGTCTAAAATCTTCAGAACTGCCTACTTCATTATTTTTACACTTCACAAGTGCCAAAATAAGCCTAGGCGTAAAAATGAATAAATAACATAACATTGTTATATGAACTGGTATAATTGAATGCTGAACCGTAACATACAAAAAGAAACTCATTTGTACCGGCCATGTTATGAGATTAAACTGCGTGTACGTACAAACGGTACATTGGCTTAAAACCAATATAAGTTGACCTCGGGATGGATAGGTTTTATGCTCTGTGATAGGTCAGGATATGTAGGAAACGTGTAGCTTTATCTGCCGTCGTCTATATTGTACCGTACACAACCAGTATAAATTGGCATCGGGATGTATAGACTAGCTGATATGTGAAAGGTCAGGATATATAGGGATGGTGTAGTTTGATCTGCCGGTGCCTGTATCGTAGCATGTATTTTGTTCTGTTGTTATAAATGTAGGCTTCGAATTAACTTGAACTCGGTTGGTTTGTTTTTATATCGTACCTATATAGCTAAAGGTGAATGATTTGAAATGTTGACCTATGAATTGTTTACGCTGAAATATTATTAGATGCCATTTTAGACTCGAATGTTGATCTTGATAAAACCATAATGCCTAAGGGTTAAACATTTTTAATGAAAATAATGTCATATTATTAATGCAATGTTGAATTTACAGGATTTCAACGTATTATTCAACTTAATGATTGTGATGAGAATGATTTGCAATAGGTACAATACTACTCAAAACAATTATATAATTATATCTATACTTATAATAAATCTGTAGAGAGGTAAATTCTGTACATAAAATATATTTAAAAAATAACTATCAAGGGGTGGTTAGGGATCGCTACTGATGCCAAAAATGCAATCAGTAAAATTTTTGTCTGTCTGTCTGTCTGTCTGTATGTTCGTTATGGAAACAAAAACTACTCAATGGATTTTAACGAAATTTGGCACAATTATTCTTCATACTCTTGGGCAGGTTATAGTATACTTTTCATTACGCTACGATCAATAGGAGCAGAGCAGTGAAGGGAAATATTGGGAAAACGGGAGAAGTTACTCCATTTTTTAAACTTCCGTCGCGTGTGCAGGCTTATGGGTTAAAGCTACATAGAAATCATGTATGACGGAAATATTCTCCTTAAAATTATATAAAAAATATTCCTCGACAGCATATGTCTATCTTTTATGGTTGGCTCACAATAACACGTGAAACTCCAGATAGCTTAGCAATTCGGTGATTTCTGATTGTATTTGTCTACTCTAACGTTTATAATACTCATTCATAGACTTTACGCTGTAACTGAAAGGCCAATGGTTAAAATTAGCTTGACTCGATATTATAAATGAAAATATGTGAGTTTATGTGTATGTTTGTTACTCAGTCATATTAAAACGAGTGAAGGGACCGGAATGAAATTCGGAACAGATGTAGATTATGGTCTGAAGTGATACATAGGCATTTTACCCCTGGGACCGCGGGCGAAGCCGCTGGCAGAAGCTAGTCTATAATAAGACCCAAAAATATATAACTATACCTTTTTTTAAACTTTACCCCACACTAGGTTTTTCTCTTGTGTCGTGGGTGCATTTAAATTCACATACACATTTACACATGACACCTAGACCTGAACCAACAAGTGTGGATCGTACAAATAGTTGCTCCGTGCGGGAATCGCACCCGTTACACGTTGCGCGGTAGCCAGTTGCACCAAACATGCAGGTGAAATTACCTAACTAAAACAATGTATTCTAATTGCAAACTGATTGTTATACTATTATAATCCAGTTTAATTTATTATCGTCCATTTGTTACGCTATGACACGTTGATTTATTGAACGCTAAAAAAGTGTTGTAAACAGCTACAGAATAAAAACCACAAATTGAATTTGCGTTTTGAATTTTTTTTCGTTAATTAAAAATATGACCGCGGTGAAATGCTTCGGTTCGGTGTTGCCATTGTTTTGTTATGCCAGACTTTTAATAAATATTAATTATTTTTAGTCACACAAACATCGACAGCCACTGCCGACCAAAGGCCTCTTCTCGGACGGGGAAGGTTTGAGCATTCATAACCATGCTTTTTCGATGCGGGCTGGCTATTTCAAACTTATAATTAGAATAAGTCCAGACTTCCTCATTATGGTTTCTTTTACCGTTTGTTAGTAATGTCTAAATAATCTTAAAAAGTATGTACATATAACTCGGAAAATGTCACATTGGTATCTATTTGTTGTAGACAGGTTCTGAACCCGCACTCTCATGCATGAGAAGTAGTAGGCGTCTTAGACTTCTGAGCCACCACGACACATTATTTTTGGTTAACGTTTCTCTTTTATTTGACGGCTACCATTTTGATTTGAGATTTAAAAGGCTATTGAAAGGGTTTGTAAATAGGAACTGCTTTTTTAAATTTGTTTAGAATTATTTTTATATTCTACATTATTGTTGGTGAATTGGTCGTAAATACGACTGCAGTGTAGGGAATCTTTGGTTTTATTTACGAAAGATTAATTAAAGCAAATTGAGCAATTTTGACTTAAAAATTCTTAACAGAATCAGTAGACACATAGGATCCGGACCATACAAAAGAAGTTTATTATGTATGTAAGTTGTAAAGGGCCGAGTCTCCTAACTTAGGCATGTCTTGCTTAAAAGGACGCTCCATACATTTTGTAAGCACCATAATCTGTGTTTGCAAATAAACTTATTTATTATTATTAAGATTTATTAAGATTATTTATTATTATTTATTTACCATAGCCTGCACGGTTGGTGCGGTGACTGGGCAACTGGCTACCGCGCAACGTGTCGCGTGTTCGATTTCCGCACGGACCAACTATTTGTGTGATCCACAGATTGTTGTTCCGGGTCTGGGTGTAATGTGTATGTGAACTTGTGTTTGTAAAAGCACCCACGACACAGGAAAAAATTCTAGGGAGGGGCATAGTTTTTTTAAAAACAAAAAAGAAATAGCATATAACTGGTAAATAGCAGTTATTAACTACCTATAGGTAAGTATTTATAGGAATGCTCACTTAGTGTGGATATTGACATGTCCTATTCTCTTTCTAAAGTGAAAACTGTCCTGCGTAGGACATTCTCACAGAGTTAAACTGCACTATATGCACTACATGTTCAGATCAAAATCAAAATTGTACACTTTAAAAATTAAGAAGAAGTAAAAACTAAAATTTAACAATTGTGATTGAAATTGATGTCTTTTTTTTTTTTGATAAGCGAACTTTGTTTTTTTTTTGTTGTAATATCCTGTTCTTTTATAATGCATGTCGTGGCAGCCTGTAATTAAGGCTACACTATAGAGTGTTAAAATATTATGTAAAAAAAACCTATCATGTATTTTGGTGTATGCTTTGTTGGTTGTCCTTAAATAAATAAATAAATAAATAAAATTTCTGTCCACTCGAGGTTTATGAAACAAAATTAAATAAGAGAAAATTATTAGTATTTAAACATAGTCTATTTCAAAATACCTACAATTAGTATTACGTTATTCAATGTACACAAAATAAATTATATTTTGCATATCCCTAGAGATATCCCATATTTACCTCTATTACCCCATTCAACAGCAAACATGATGGTATACGTTTAATTGCTAAACAATTATACAGTCTCTACAGACAACGAAATAGTTACCTAAATGTGTTTAATAATAAAATACAAATTTGGTTGGGATATCGAAAACTAAATTCATTAAAACTATCGCTTCGACCAAATGTTTTTAACTCTAAAACTCTTATTGGACGACATTCTGGTTGCTATTAATGAAAATTATTTTGATTTGAAACTTTGAGTTAAAATTAAAAGGATTTTAATATAGGCTTTCATGAGCAGTTTTTATGTTATAACATTGCTATTTTATCGTTATTTTAGTTCAATCTATGAGCCACAAAATATATCTCCGGACGACTAACATTTTGTAAATATATTGTAGTTATTATTAGACTTTAGAATTCATCTTTTAAATATATGTGTTTCAAATTAGTAATCAGAAACAGGTAATTAATTACTAACGGTTTAAACATAAGTAAAATGTATAAAAACGATACAATATAATTACATAATACAACATTACGCCTTTTATCCCCGAAGGTGTAGGCAGAGGTGCATTACGGCAATTAATGCCACTGTGCAATATACCACTCACTTTTTACTATTTATGTTACGAGTCCTATGTAATAAGGACTGAGCCTATTGCATAACATAGCCTATAGCATATACTTATATATTAAATACAACAAAGCTTTTCTCATTGTACTTAAACCTGCTTAAAATATCTTCATGGCTTGTATCATTCTTTTACAATGTAGTATCAAGTCGTGTACCACTAGAAAAGCCATAAGAAGAAGAAGTCACGACGCACCTAAGTCGACAATGTACCAGGGTCGTAGCAAAGTTGAAGAGGTTTCACCAAGTACTAAACGGTTTAGTGGCTAAAAGTGTCCGGTCATAGTGTATTAGTATAAGTTTTATGTTAAAAGTTGTACATCCACCCGAAGTAATGACATTTGCCTCGCACTTAGCGACTGCAGGAACTCGTTGTGATGTAATTTGTGAGTTCTAGCTTGATGACAGCCTAGTAGTTGTAAGTGAGATTGCTATACAAAATCTTATGTTTGATTCTCCTTTTTGTAGTGTTTTATCTATTCCTTTGGTGAAGTTGCCATAAAAGCGACTACCTAGTCTAGGGTCTCGAGATTGATATCCGGTTCGGATAAAGTGTATCCTTATATATTAGTCGGTCGTATTAGATTTTTTTGTTTTTAGCGAAGTCTGGTTATATACATATATACCACTATAATGCCCTATAATAGTGACCTGAGGTCTAATCGGATAAAGAAACTAGATGAGGCCTAATTACTTCACCCTCCCTTTCCCAATCTTCTCAATCCCTGAATCCCCAACAATACTCAAATTCTTAATGCCCAAAAGGCCAGTAACGCGTCGCGGAGAACCTAACGGGTAACCGGGGCTCCGGCTCGACGTGTAGGAGAAGGAACGGGGTGGTTTTTAGTCAGTAAGAGTCTGACACTCCCTTCCGCCTCACCCAGGCGGGAGCAGTCATTCGATGATTTTTCCCCCTTAAAAAAAAACTTGTTAGTTGTTTCGCCTCTGGTGTTCCGGGTGTCCAGGGGCGACGCCGATTGCTTACCCTCAGGTGATCCGTTTGCCCTCTTACCGCCTTATCCCATAAAAAAACAACTAGCAACAACTGGTACCAAACAAAAATGTTCGATTATTTTAATCTACTTATCTCTTTGGGCAGTAAATAATGTGGATTTATGTTACCTACCTACTTATTAGCAGTCTAAAAATAGAGCACTAGGACACTATTCAAGTGTTGAGTAGTTGTTAAGGATTATATTAGGCTTATAGAAAGGTAGCCTCAGCTGTCGACCTAGCTTTAAAAGGGTTGGCGCCGAAGTGATTTTAGACACTTTGAAATATAAACTACGCCCTTTTTTAGTAGTTTAATAATGGATAAGTTAGTCTATTCACAAATGAGATGTGATATATGATGCCTTTTTATAGTAATTTTAGTTTTTACAGAATAGAGATCATCATTATCATACCGACCTGAATTAATCCAATGATTTATTGGTGGGCTTTATATTTTTATATTTTTTTATATTATATTTTTTTTACATATCATAACATCACGCATTTTATCCCCGAAAGGACAGAGGTGGCACATTACGCCACTGTACAATGTGACATCCACTTTGCACTATTTATGTTATGAGTCCCATGTAATAGGGGGTAAGCGTATTGCCATATACCGGGCACAATTCCAGATTCCATGGTACGACTGAAATTTTTTTAAAAGCCCAGTAGTACTTTGTCCTACCCGGTAATCGACCCCTCGGCCAACGAGGTATGTTTTTTTATGATCAAATATTTAAAAATGTATTAATGAAATATGAAAATAACTAAAAAAAAAAAATGATGAAAATTATATATCACTGTTATCACGAAATGTAAGTACATGAAAAAAAGTAATGAATTAACAAATTGAAGCGTAAATACATCCAAACAAATGAATGTCATTCATGTGGATTAAAACGACAATCATAAAAAAGGAATTTTCGTAAATCGCGGGCATTATCATTATTGGGAAATGTTAAACAATTGACTGAATTTCATATTTTATGGCTTTTTAAGTTACATAAATATTACTTCGTTCATTTTTAACGTGAATATATTTTTTCAATAGGTCGTACCTAATAATAAAATCGTATTTTTTATACTGATACGTATTTTTATGAATGTTTTTTCTTTTGTATTTTTTCGATATAAAATTATTGCAATTTTTTTTAGCAATTCACTTTATTTTAATTTAACTATTGTTTTACTTAAATTATAATGAATTAAATATTAATAGTTGTTTTTTTTTCACAGATGTATCCGAGGAGACTACCTGAAGGTATACTCGGAAGGTGGCGTCCATGGACCAGGACCACCTGGTGTGAACGAATACTCAGCGTGGTCGAGGGTCCTATGTGGCAGTAGAGCTGATGCTCCACCTGCTTTGTACTCCCATGGACCACTCCTAGTGCTAGAACTCCACACAGGAATCAAAGCTACTAATGCCACTGGTTTTGTTGGAAACTACAGGTTTATAGATAGAAGTAAGTGTACATATATTAAGTTATTGAAAATAATCTAGATATCTTAAACTTGTAATATGTCACCATGAGTCTGACAAAACCTGTCTTCAAGGCTCGAATGAATGGTTGCTTATGGGACAACGTACTCCATCGTAGACCGCATCATCGATTACCATCAGGAGAGATAGTGGTCAGACATCGGACCAACAAATTAAAAAAAAAAAACAAAGCAATGGTAGAAACCAAGATATCATAAAGAACTATTTGATAGGTACTTAAGTTCCGTAAAAATACGATTTTAAGATTTACTTTCAAACGTACGTTTTACTCTTTACTTCATACAACACCATTGAATCTTAAGATTAGAAGAAAGAAAGACAAGAAAGAAAAGTTTACGACAAGCAAGATTATTTAAGAAGCTTGAAACTTGGTTTATACACAAAGCATCGTTAAAAATTTTCATGCTTTTCATCATCATGCAACAGCATCCATCATTTTTCATCAAGAGATTTAATACTCTGTTCGTGACGTTTATCGTTCAAAACAGAAAAAAATCGAACAAAACTTCCGTTTTTTACTATTTGTGGAATGTTCGACAGCTTGATCACCCTCGTAAAGGAAGACGATAAAATTTCAGTTCTCACATCCCATTAAAGCAATAGTCTTGCTCATAAACCAAATGACAATAATAAAGCAAGTCGCAAAACACTCCAGTCAATAATGAATCAAACAATTAAAGCACTTAAAACTTTATACTTTGGGTACAGAACAAAAATATTCGTTAATAAACGGCTCATTTTATTCCAAACTTCGTTTATTTGATCCATAAAGTTTTTACTCTGTGATCATTAATTCTTATTACAGTCAATCGCCCCCGTCCTTGGCTGTCCATCTCTGTCTGATCAAATCAGTGTCTGGTTTGGTTACCTTAAATATATCAATTAATTTCGTTAAAGCCACAACAGCTTGCGCGATCTTCCTTTTGGGGGAAATGAACAAGGGTTTTGTAACTTTTTTCATTTAAAATGTTTTTGTTATTATTATTATCACAATTTTATTTATTTTCATTATAAAGTTGTGTTAAAAAGACTTGATTGACTGAAGGATTATAATTTGATAATAGAAAATAACTTTGGAAAAGTAGACAACGATTGTTCGTCATGTGATCGTACATAACATGAGTTTCATTCGACAGAAAACGAACCACTAGACATAAAACAAATTTACCCCTTCCCAAACACCTATCACAAGCCACGAACAAAAACTCACTCGCAAAAAATACAAAACAAACAAACATTTCACTCACGTAACAGATCGACTTCCATTCATCGATCTCTTAAGTTTTCCAATCTATAAAACTTGTACCTCGTTTCCTAGGAAATTTCGAGACAGACGGTGTACAAGTGGCCGAGACGTGGTGTGATTATGTCTTCCACTCTCAGCCAAACAGACCTGCTCATGGACGCCTGTATAGCCCAAGATATCCGTCGAGTTATCCTAGTAACGTGAGATGTACTTATCATTTCAGCGCGAGGTGAGTGTGTTGTGAATTTTGTGCTAACAGTTGAATATTGTCGCAATGCATTTTAAGCATTGTGATATCACTAATGCCTTTGTGAAGTGTTGTATCTACTATTAAAATTTGTCCATTAGTTTTTGAGGACCTTATTAAGTTTTTGCAAAGATCTGTTCTTGACAGTTAATAGAGATAAAATGAACGATTATAATTTCATAATGATAGTAAAAATTGGCATAAACTTTAATTTCACAGTCGAACAATCAAATATTTTTATCAGAAAATGAAATTGGAAAATTGGTCTCATGATTACTAGTGAAGAACAATTTGCATAACTTCTTCGAATTGAGCACAATTTATTCAAAACCTCAATTCAACTAGAAATCTAATAAGCTTCGAACATTTCTAAGCACTTCAATACCATTCTACTGTTTTAGGCACAACGAGAGGATCAAGTTAGTTTTCGAAGAATCGTTCCTTCAGAAAGGCGACGAGAGGTATTTAGAAGTTCATTTCTTTAGTAAAGCGTCCTTTTCCTTGGTGTTATAACTTTTCTACTTTCCAGTTGCCTCAATCGTGCCGACATAATAAAAGTGTTCGATGGACGGACTTCGACGGCGCCGGTCCTTGCAATGCTTTGTAACGAAGCCGTAGGTACGAATTATTTTGGATTTCTCTGAATGGAACCTGATTTCTTTCACTGTATTTTATCTTGACGTGTGATGTGGAGGAAAATGTGACTGTTTGAGATATATTTGTTGCTTCTTGATTGTCAATAAATTCAAGGTTGGAAATGTGTTCGCGAGATATTGAGAAAATGTGAGATAGTAGCCGTGTGACACTTAACTTACAGTAGAATATTATTATTAAAACAGTCAGTGGAAGACATCAATAAATAGTTTAGTAAACTATTTTTTTTTGTGTGTATTTGTCCAGGATATGAGATTTTGTCAACGGGACCAGACTTGCTGGTGCAGTTTACTGCTAATTCCGATCTCCCTGGACAAGGATTCAAAGCCAGATACCAGTTTCAAATGGAAGACGACTCAAATGCAGGTTTAGTAAGCATGTCATAGTTACTGTATCAAAAACTGAAGTATTTTGTTAAGAGAATTACCGTGTTGAGTAAAGAATTAAATTGTAATAACAAAGGCGTAAATACCTTCGTGTATTCACGTGTATTATGTGTGGCTCTGTGTGTTTCCAATTAACACGGAACACACATAACCAATGCGTAGCAATTCCGTAGTAAATACATATCATGCACCAATAGGCACGGTATATACACATACGCAGATGTATCTTGTTTAGATAATTTATAGGACATTTTACAAACGCATACAAACATCATAAGGTTTACTAGTTATGTTTATTTCTCTCTAAGTTTCAAATAGTAACAGCTGCCGATGAATAGCATGCTATTCCATTTTGAACTTTATAAAATTTCATAATAAAGTGTACCACAATAATATTCTCTCTCTCACCAGATGGGGATATTAATAAGAAATCAAGTACAACGGAGGCAATATCCGGCTTAGGGCCGGCTGTGAGCGCCGCGAGTAAGTCCTTCAAATAATGTAGCCATTTCAAAACACAGAGTTTGCGTTTTTATAAACAAAATCACCTCATATATTATTAGGAGTGGCATCTTTTTGTAAAATGCTTTGTTGTCGCTTCTTTTAAGGCTTATTTTGGCTTGCAGAAGAATAGAAATGCAAAATGAATGAGTTTTTTTTATATTTGCAAGATGTCGTTGTTAGTTTATTGTTTCCTCAAAATGTATGTCATTGTGTTTAAAATCGAATCGAGTGCATCTTGCTGGTCGGTTGAGTAAAACGTTTATTGAATTTATTTGCTAGTTTAAGTAAACAAGAAATTCCTTACAACAAAGTACTATACGGTTAGCGCAGTGGCTGGGCTGCCGTTTAACGTGTTGCGGGTTCGATTTCCGCACGGACCAACTTTTTGTTTGATCCACAGATTATTGGTGTAGATGCCATGTGTATGTTAGCTTGCATGTTTGTAAAAATGACCCACAATACAGGAGTAAATCCTAGGGTGGGGCAACGTTTGTATAAAACAAAAATCAACATTTTAATGCTACATAATTAGGAATCCTGCAAAATAGTGACAATGTTAAATTTCTAACACAAGTATTAAAAATGTAAGTTGAACAACTAAATAATAAAAAGATATAAACACTTCTACCCCACTCGTTCAAATGACTTCCCGAAGGTGAGGTTTAAATCTTCTATTGAGCTTATCTCAAATATATTTGGTTCATAGAGTCGTGCCAAATTGCTTGAGAATTTATTAATACGGAGGAAGCGAAAACCTTACTTTATGTAGCTTACACGAGGATAAGAGTGGCTTTAGAATGCAACGAGACTTAACTCGAAGCTATATTTTCTATTTCAATTAATTTCTGGTTTTATTTGTATTGGCATCTTCTGGAGTAAGTGAAAAATGTACAGAGGATAATGTCAAATCGACAAACTATGTCAAAATTAATATCAAGCTTGGTACATTAACTTTAAAGTACTATTTGCACATGCTCTAAAATAGCATGCTAAGATGCTAAGAGGCGTTCTATCTAGCAAGCATGCCATAAATGAGCCTGCTACCTAGTTTTTGAGTAACATTCCGAGACACATGCTACTAAGTGACTAGTGCTCAATTGAAGCATACTTTACTTGATATTAGCATATTGTGTACCTTACCTATTTATGCATTCACCTATTTATGTTCGACTACCATATAAATGTAATTTTGTCTAGGGACCTTGAACAGATGCTGCAGTACATTTAAAAATATCAGTACCTATACCTTTTACCTTTACCTTTTACCTATAATAATGTTTTTAGATATTTTCATTATATACTTAATCTTGATTGTTAATGGTTGCATCAGCTTTTGTTTTTTAAGTAAATCCTCTTTATATTTAGTCTTTGTTTTGAGTATTCAGGTACTTGTTTTGTTACTGCAACTCACTCTGAGCATTTTTATAACTAAAACATATATTTATTTATCTCCACAAAATGTTGGCGAAATATTATGAAACCTTATGAAACTATTAAGGGAGTTCGTATTTGATGATTACTCTTATATTGTAAACTTATGTTCTCAATTCTAATCTGAAACCACTTACAAAATTTTCATTACATTTTGACAGCAATAATAATTTATTACTCAAATAAATTCACCCTGTACATGGAGTCTATCAAGACATTCTGACATCATTTTCATTTACTATTTGTTACTAATGTATAATATCCAGACTAACAAACTGCTTTACACAATTTTCGACCATTACTTTACAGTAATAAAGTCGCAAATCTATTGATCAGAGTCGCTTGATGTGCTAGCATAGGAACATATTCCATTAGTGATGTGACACCTTCGTTTCAGCTTCGTCCTGCCATCAAGTATTCAGCAGTGATAAAAGCAAGACCGGGAAATTGACTTCTCCGCTCTACCCAGCCCCATATCCTCAGAAAACGCAATGTCATTATGACTTCTTAGCTCGAGGGAGGGAAAGAGTGCGACTAGTATTCGAAGACTTCAGTTTGCAGCGAATAACAGATAATATTATAGAGTAAGTTACTTTTGTGACGTGATCTTTAGATATTAGATGCTTTGAACAGAATGGTTTTGTATGAATGGTTTTCTCATAATAAAAATGTTACTGCGAATTTGAGAACTAGTTTAAAAAGCCAAAAGTAAAATGAAAGAAGATCATTTTTATTATGTTATACGTCTGTATTGGAATATGACACATTTTTCTTGTGGAAAAGTCGCTTGAAACATAAAACATCTAAAATGTTTCAAAGACTCATTCAAAATGTTCCATAAATAACTTCAGAAACAATACAAAAATTCATCCACACAACACGAAACCCGCTCACAATCTAATCCAAAAACGTATAAGAAACAAATTCAAGACAAAAAACTTCCCTCGAAAGACGACCATGACACAAAATAACGATATTACCTCAACAAAACAGAGCGGACAAAACGAAAACAAAGTACTGAAACCGATATAAAATAAACAAATTGACTTTCTTTCAGCTGTGAGAGTATGGATTCTCTCGACGTATTTTTGTATGTAGATGGTCGTCTAGAGAAGATGGCATCATTTTGCGGCAACGATATACCGAAGCCAATAATGTCGAATGGACCTAAGTTATCTATCGAGTTCCGTGGAATATACTCGTCGAGACATAGCAAGGGGTTCAAGATATCATACTCCTTTGTTGAAGGTACCTTTTATCTTAATTTTGTATGTATAGTCATGTATTGGTTTGTTGTGATCGATTGGTTGATATCTATCGTCGGCTTGGTTTATTTCTATCCTTGCTTTGGTAGCTTTGACATTAGAGCCCAGTTACATAACAAAATATAGAATGGTTTCTTTTATTACGATGCATAGATGAATGATATCGGATTGGTAATATTATTAAAATAATTTAAATGAAAATTCTATGCTTATTTACTGTGTAGTCTCAATAACAAATGTCCGTTGCTTTCCCCCAAATCCACACAAAAGCTAACAGTTAATTTCGGACATATTTTGGGTGCATCATCACAATACATACAATAATGATTTAATAATTAAAACTAGAACAATTACGTATAAGTATATGTATTTTCACAACACTAGGGGCTCGTTTAAAAATCTTTTGTTATTTCCACATAGGAATTCAGAGCGCACATATTCCTACCTCATCATTCTTGATGCGGTCGACGCTTAATTCCTCACATTTTTATGAATGTTCGCATTTCAAATAGTGACGTTGCATTCTTGCTTTTTTATTATCAAATCGGTGCCAGTTTGAAATCGTGGTCGTTGGTGTCTGTTTTATGGAGAATTGGCAATTTTAAATGTCTCCGGTTAAAGTGAAATAGGGTACATTTGAGACGTTTGAAACTGTAATCTTTAACTTGAAAACCCGGCAACGTTATTTTCTATTTAATTAAAAAACAAGTCCAAAATCGATTACGCTACCCATTTTCAACTAAACCACATGGCAGCTCGTGAGAAAATAAAACATATTTCAGCCATTTTTATAAGTAAAACCCCGTAGAAATTTTCATCTAAACTTCCAAGCTCGGAAGTCAGGAAACAAACATATCGTAAATTAATATCCAAAAGTATCGCCATTCTGGGAAGCCTCAATTATGCCAAAACCGTCGGACACCAAAAAACAAAAGTAAAAAGTTTTTGACTTCCAGATTACGGGATCGCAACGGGGAGTCAACTTTTAGAATTTCCATGTGCCTTCGTATTTAATAGCAGTGAAAGGGGGAGGGGTGTGGTGACTTCACCAAACCACCCTGGCCTCTATCCAAGGGACACAGAATGCAATTACTTCTTCTACGGCAACGAAAACGAAAGAGTACATTTACATTTCACTTATTTTGACGTCGAAGGTGTGGTCCCGTAAGTAATTCATTTGAATACCATTCGATTTAGAAAAATCTCCAATAAAATATGTCAGTACCCAAGTACGGTTTGATGAGGGTTACTTATTCAAACCCGGATTGGCTTCATACAGGGTACAGATTGGTGATAAATATGTCTAAGCCATCCTAATCTAGGCTCAGCTTGAAGAGGTTATATTGATAAAATTTGGATACATTTATATTCGCTGAACTTTGAAAGACTCACGTCGAGGGATAGAAGTTACGTACAAAAATGAATAGGAGCAATAGAGTAGCAAAAATGAAAGCACAAAATAGAGGTCAAAAAAGTATAAAAGGCTTAAATTTAATATTAGCATAAAATGAGTTTCTAGACCCCTAAATTTTGGGACCCTCTGAAATGAAAGTGTCCATCATTAGTTTTTATTATGTCATAAAACTTTAATAGAGTTTAAACTAACAGCTGGCTTTATATGGAGGTTTTGAATAAATTAAACTTAATTACAGGTGCGAGGCCATATCAGCGAGTGACTACGTCCAGTTTTACAGTCAGATGATACAATCCCAGAGTCATAGACATTGTGGACAGATAAAAGAGCTTCAAGTTACGTCAGAGAAGAATTTTCTGAGAATTACCTTCAAGTCCAACGACAGACTTGATGCTACTGGATTCAAAGCGAACTACCTATTTTTAAGAGACTCTGAAATGCATAGTATAACTATGCCTAATTCTATAGACAGAGGTATGTATGTATAGCGTCTAATTTGTTACACTGATAAAAGAAAGATTGTGGTAACTTTTT
The DNA here is from genome assembly GCA_902850265.1 of Spodoptera littoralis. NCBI lineage: Eukaryota > Metazoa > Arthropoda > Insecta > Lepidoptera > Noctuidae > Spodoptera > Spodoptera littoralis. The sequence goes on from LR824542.2 coordinate 10,640,341, forward strand.
TAGAACTTTGTAATGCTATATTTTCTATCTTTGATTTATTTTAATTAAGAATTTATCATAAAAACAATATTAATAACTTATTAGTAAAAGTTTAATATAAGAATGAATGTTGACTTCTAAATAGATGATGAGCCATAAACAAAAGAAATTGACCAATCATCAATAAGCATGATGACGCGACACAATCAATTGTCCAATGACAGCCTTCATTTCCCTGGCACACCTCAGGAATTCGAAACGCGTATTATTATTCCATTTATACAATTCCCGTTCCTTAGTGTTTACTTATTAAGTTTGCGAGTTTCGAAGCAGAACTTTGAAGACGCTTCAATGTTCCTTTACAACGCGTAGCGTCATTCCACGGTAGTGTTTTTGTTGTGGCATGCTTTAGATAGGCTTGTGAAGTTTAGATACATATTGACGTATTCCAAATTAATGATATTTAGTTCCGCATTTTGGATTATAAAGTTGAAATTTGCTTGGCTATAACAAAAAGGTGTGAGTTAAAATAAAGGGGTACACACAACGAGGGCGCAACAATTCATGTAAAAACAAAAAGTATTTCAGTGAAGTATTTTCATTAACGCAGGCTCATGATTAAAATTGAAGTAGAAAAGTGGAACGAAATATTTCTGTTTAAAAGTGTTCCTTTGTGGTTTTTGTCACTATTGCCGAACAACGTAATAATGTGTCTGTGGACTATAAATTCTTCTTTCACTAAATAAATAACGGGTAGGGAGGAAAATTTAATACCTTCAGCCTTGAAATAATTTAACAGCAGTAAAAACTGTCCCCTGTAAGTAATAATTTAGAACACTTTTAATAACTTTTTAACAGTTGTTTGAGGGACTGTTTATAAAGTCTAAAATTAGTTGGAACATAACATTTTTGAAATTTAACGGTCAGCTTAATGTACTCGTAAAATTGTTTTCAAAACACATTGTTGAGGGGCGTTTATTTCAAAACTTGGATGATAATTAATTTTAATGGTCCTGCACTACAAACATAATAATAAAATAAACACAAAGATATTCATGTCGTATAAAAAATAGCAAAGTTGATTAACTTAATTGTTTCTACTCATAACAACATTTAACGCACCCTAAAAAACCGTCAGTGAATACAAATCTCAATTTATCAGACAATGAAATACACTATCGTGTTTCGACCAAAAATATGTAACACATCCAAATTTACAACAAAACCTGTGCTAGACTAAAATCGCTATCAAATTCAGTAGTCACCCTACCAATGCTAACCAGAATCTCGTTAGCTCGTAACTGGTCTAAAATCTACATAAAACCTCTAATCTGATGACTGCCGGCCACTGCCGCATGTAATCCGTCTCTCAAACGCTATAGCTTTTCAGTTCCATTCAAATCATGTCCATTGTACTCTCGTCCTTCTCACAATGAAGACGTGAGTGCAAATTTACTTTAGACACCACCAACAAGAGAATTTAGAATTTTAAAGACGAGAATTAAATTTTGGGGTTGTGTTTGGGTGGATTTTGATTTGTACGTACTGATTGTCTAAAGTGAATTAAATCTCTTCAGTATAAAATCTTATAACCCATTGTTTAGTTAGTTACACAAATGACTTGATTGGAAAATTAACAATATATAGGGATTTCTTTACAGTTTACAAATTAACTTCCTTAAACACTAAAACTGACTGCCTCGATGGCCGAGTGGTCGTAAGTGCGTCTACCGGTCAAGAGCGACTGCTGGTCAAGAGGTCTCGGGTTCGATTCCCGGGTCGGGCAAAGTATTACTGGGTTTTTAAAAATCTCAGTGGTAGCACGGAGTCTGGAAATGTGCCCGGTGAATGGCAATAGGCTCACTCCCTATTACATGGGACTCATAACATAAATAGTGAAAAGTGGTGTTACTTCTGTGTGCACCTCTGCCTACCCTTTCAGGTATAAAAGGCGTGATGTTATGTATGTATGGAAACACTAAAACGTAAACGTGAACGCCAACCGAATGATAAAATATTACACGAAAAAGACAATAATCGAAAGTCAGTAACTTCAGCAGCAGGTGCATTGAAAATTAAAATAGTCAGAAAGTACTTAAAATTGAGAGCTCCATTGTCTCCACAACCAACTGTTTTCGTACTGACAGAAGTTACTTCCTTATTCCCAAAAAGTCCCACTGTGCATACTTTTAATCTACTTCAAGATGAAATTGGAGGGCTTACTAAATTAATAGGGCCAGAACTAAGCACTCATCACAATCCCTGACGCTTAGTCTAATCCTCTTAGTTACGGGTAAATGGGAGAGGATTAAAAGGATATAGGGTAATGATTGCAAAATGAATTGGGGACAACCCTAACGAATGATGAATTTAGAAATAGCAACGGTATTACAAGGGAGTAAATTAAAATTTTGATTGGTGACATGGAACGCTAGAACTCTATATGGATTTAGTGTGCAGACAATAATCAAAGGATCGGTAATAATATTAGGTTATGTTAAATCAGTTATTGTGTTAACATTTTCGATTATACTTAGTATCATTGTTGAAACCATATAAACCATTCAACAATTTTTTAATAGATGAATACTACCTATGAATATTAACTTAGTTAATTATAACACTGCCTCGTTGGCCGAGTGGTCGCAAGAGCGACTGTCGAGCAAGATGTCGCCGGTTCGATTCCGGGGTCGGGCAAAGTATTACTGGGTTTTTAAAAAAATCTCAGTAGTAGCACGGAGTCTGGAATTGTGCCGGTATATGGGAATAGGCTCACCCCCTATTACATGGGACTCATAACATAAATAGGGAAAAGTGGGTGTCACATTGTACAGTCGCATAATGTTCACCTCTGCCTACCCCTTCGGGGATAAAAGGCTAGATGTTATGTTATGTGTTCATCATCAACAGCCTATAAATGCCCACTGCTGAGCAAAGCCTCTTCTCACACGGAGAAGGTTAGAGCATTAATCACCACGCTGGCTCAACGCGGGTTGGCGATTTCAAACTTATAATTAGAAATTATAAGTCCAGGTTTCCTCACGATGTTTTTCCTTCACCGTTTGTCAGTGGTGTCTAAATAATCTTAGAAAGTACATATAACTCGGAAAAAGTCACATTGGTACTTGCCGATGGTAGGTTTCGAACCCTCATGCATGAGAAGTGGGCGTCTTAAACCTCCGGGATGTGTTATGTTATGTGTTACTTATTACAAATTTTTTGTTGCAGGTACATCATGTAACATTTCAACATCACTACTGCTACTATGTCTTTGCGAAGTCTTATGGAATTTCAGATAGTGAAAATTAATGAATTTGTAAATTCGGAGAGAAATGATTTAAATAAAATTAATGTGTTACTTTTGAAAGTTTTAATTTTGCCTTATTTGCCAATACATTTTACCTTTACTACTAAAACTGAAGATGGTGTAGCATTCGCAGCAATAAGCAATATCTTCGGTGACGTTTGTGACAGACCAAATTGACAGGAAGATATTTCGCGCTCGTCATAACTGGTCTACCACGACAGTGATGGAAGTAGTTTCACTTGATTTGTATTTATATTTCTCGACAAATTCTAATGCCTTCATTATAATATCATTTATAGTCTCCAAATATTTTATTACGAGATACAGTGATATGCAAGCGAACGGATCATCTGATGGTAAGCAATCAACGCATACCGTGAACACTTGCAAACCAGGAGTAGAGAAGTTACATTCATCTCTGTCCGATAACCTCAATTACCTACGCGGTGAAATGCAACGCAAACTTTGTTTCACAACGGTTTCCTATTTTCTTTAGTATAATTAATTTGTGCTAAAGAATAATTCCATGAGTGCCTATCTTACACCACTATAAGTCTTGTAACATTTTGATTCATTCATTATCTCATCATGTATAAGTATAAGTTCCACCAAAACTGATCATCATCATTAACAGCCTGTAAGTGCCTACTGCTGAGCAAAGCCTATTATCACACGAAAAAGGTTTTGCGATTTCAAATTTATAATTAGAAATTACAAGTCCAGGTTTCCTTACAATGTTTTCCTTCACAGTTTGTCAGTGGTGTCTAAATAATCTTAGAAAGTACATATTATAACTCGAAATAAGTCACATTGGTACTTGCCGTCGATAGGATTGACTTAACCAAACCTCATACCATCCATCAATGTTAAATTATGCATCACTAGATCATTGAAATGTAAAAACTCATATAGGTCACCCTCTTAGAGGATTTCTCCAAGGATTTCAAGGGTGACGGACGTGCAGAGCATGACATTTGCTACGTTCGTCACTGGCAAACATCGAGTAGGGTCAAAAACAGCATTAGTACCCACGTCACGTAGGTTCAGAGATCCAAGTTTAACTTCAGGATTTTAAGACCCCTCAAAAATGTTAATGTAAATGAAGTGTGTCCATGGTCTAGTAGCTACTGAGGTCATTTGCGTCAGTGTTGGGTAATTAATTGAATGTTTGATTTTCTTAAGTATGAGATTGAAATTGTTTGTTGTTGTCATTGTTATACAATGAACTTTGTTCTATAAATGATTTTTTTACAAATGAATTACATAGATTTACAAAACTATTTACATTGAAATGTCTATCCTTCGGGAAACAAACTTTGACATAATTTTGGACCTGTTCACAAGACCCATGTTTGTATCTGAGATGAATAGTTTTTTTTTAAATATTATAAATGGTGTTTATTTTTTGATAGAATATTTCTCTCTCTTCTAAATCCCTGTTTGGACTCATTTTTCATAGACCCGTTTTTACTAGAAACGTCTGGTCTAAAGCTCTATATATCGCTTAACTCACTTACCTAGAAAAACTGTCAGATAAGAAAGTGAAACGGGTTTAGTTTACAACTCAGTTTACTTATAAAGTTTGAAAGATCTCGCTGGAAGCTCTGAATTTTTTTTAAGATTAAATTTCTTTGTGATACAATTTTTAGCTTCACCTGGTTATTTACAAAGGATTTTACCTAAGATCTTGTTTAAAAAGTTTGGATGATTTTAAAACTGTGTGAGAGCCATGCTTCGGCACGAATGGGCTGGCTCGACCGGAGTGATACCACAGCCTCACAGAATACCGACGTGAAACAACGCTGGCGTTGTGTTTTGTCGTGTGAGTGAGATTACCGGAGGCCCAATTACCCCCTTCCCCAGTCTCCCCAATCCCCGAATCCTCCATAATCCTCAAATTCCCAATTCCCAAAAGGCCGGCAACGCACTTGTAACACCTTGATGTTTCAATCGACAATTCAGAATATAATTTGATTCATAGTAACACTATTCCTAAAAGCGACTTATAATTAAGTCAACTTAAGTTAGTATTCGTCCAACAAACGCTGTTGAACAAAACGCTAGCGGCGTAACAAAACCTTTGGCCATCATAGACTTTCAAAGTTTGCATATAATTATACCGGACATTTGAGTTACATTTTGAGGAACATTTGAGGAACTACGGACTTAAAGTCTATGCATAATGGAAGCGGTAGAACGGGCGAGCGGACTTCTATTATTTGTCAGCGCAAGCGTGGTAGATGAATAGTCTAGAATATATTTTCAACTATATTTATTGACGCTTCTAGGATAATTTATTTTACATTCTGTGTGGTTTTAGAAAGTAATAGACTTTTTATGGTAAAGTTTTGTGAGTGAAAATTTTGTAAAGACTAGTACTAAATTGATAGTAAATAGCATTTTGTTTACTCGATCTGAAGTATATGACAGTACTCAAGAAGATAACCGAAAAGTTTTGAGGACGGTAAATTGAAGTCTCTAGCGAGATAGTAATGATATCGATAGCAATGTTGGTGCGGTGACGCGGGTTCGATTCCCGTATGGAGCAGTTGTTTGTGTGATCCACAAATTGTTGTTCCAGGTCTGGATGTCAATTGTATATGTACTTGTATGTTTGTAAACGCACCCACGACACAGGAGAAATTTGTAGAATGGGGCGACGTTTTCCTTTTTTTTAATGTTTTTTTTTAATTAGAAACTAAAACGTTTGTAAGGTAAGTGGAATTCTGCGCTTAACATTACAACAAATTGTGGTGACATTGTGCAACTGGACAGACTCAATTTCTTTATAGATCCTGCAAAACGTGAAGAGAACCAAAAATAATAATTATTAATTAGATACATACAATTAAGAAGAATGATTAGTTAGAACAATATATGAATACAATAAAGAATCTAACGATAAATCATCGAAGCCCAGTATAAATCCAGGCTCAGCTTGCTTAAACTTCTTGATGGCTTAGTACTAAATCTGCTGTGGAAGTTATTATGGTAATACGTCTTCTGAACGACCCGAAACTTCGATTTGTTTTGAGTTATGAAACGTTTGGATCTAGATTCTGTTTCAATTAAATTATGTAGGGTCTTGAATTCCTGATTGTTAAGCTGGGATACGGTTGGGTGCGAAATCTGACGCCATTCTGTGAAAGCTGTTTCTTAAGTTATTTACTAGCTGACCCGGCGAACTTCGTACCACCTTTTTTTAAGGGGGGAAAATCATCTAATGACTGTTCCCGCCTGGGTAAGGCGGGAGGGAGTGTCAGATTCTTACTGACTAAAAACCACCCTGTTCCTTCTCCTGCACGTCGAGCCGGAGCCCCGGTAACCCGTAAGGTTCTCCGCGACTCCGAATCGGCATCAGCCCTGTTCGGCCTCATCCGCGGTGGTCTGATGGCTCTTTGAGGCGCACGCGGTACGCGACGCGCCGTAAGCTCGGGTCTGTTTCTGGTCGGACGGGGAGCCACCCATGCTCGCCGTCCGCAGGTCCGCGCTTACGGTAGCTGGAGATCGTAGTTATGAATTAACGTTTGGATTTTTGTTTGTGTTTCAATTAAATTATGTAGGGTCTTGAATTCCTGATTGTTAAGCTGGGCTATAACGGTTGGGTGCGAAATCTGACGCAATTCTATGACAGCTGTTTCTTTAGTTATTTATGAAGGTAGAGGTTTTATGCAGACACAATTGATTTCTTCGTTGATTGTGTATTTAGATATGCGACTGTTGATTTCGAGGCTTTCTTGGGCTTCTCCTTTGAGGGGTTTATGTAGTCAATCAAATCCAAGTTTCTTATTAGAATCTTAAAATATGGAACAATCTTATAGTAATGTAATTAAATGTGCAAGGCTTATTAATATCCCTAATATTGAAAAGTCTTTGAATGGAAAATATGATCAGACAACAATAAAAATAGTTATATTGACCTCTATGGGTAAATGACGCCAAAACACCTAAAAATAAAAGTAAAATTAATATTCCGAACGACGACGTAACGTGACCCTTTGAGCAAGAGAATTTAATTTCAAAAAATCTCCTATTTGTCCATTATAGAAACTGAAGCATGAAATTCGTTAAAATGTGTGGTGCAAGATAGAGGTACAAACTGACTGACTTAGAATTTCAACTTGAATAAGCTGTTGATTGATTTATTATATGTAAAACATTTTGTATCCTCTTTTTTCGGTTTTATTGAAGTCCTGATAAAGGAAAACCAAAATTTTGCTAGCTGGTTAGTTATGTAGGTACCTATCTACCTATATTATGAGCGTTGTGCACCACTCACTTTTTCTTATCGGCTTAGAAATAAAGAAGTAGAAAATCAATCTGGGTATACATACAAGCTGCACTACAAAATCTCATACGCAGTTTGAGGAATTAAATTTAGTCTTAGTTTTGTTCTGGTAAAATCCACCAAAAGTTATGCATTTTTTCTCTAGTCAAAAAGGTATTAAATACGAAGAAAACCAGCTGATAGCTTATCGCTTACACCCGCAGACAATAATTTATGAAGGCAACGGTCCGCGTCTATCGGACCGTACAAAAGGACTGAAGGATTCACTTTCAGAATTGTTTACACTGCCATGATGTGGGTGCCATTGACATCTAAGCGGTTTAGTTAGAAACCGTTGCCGTCTACAGTGACCGCAAACTGTGCCGTACAAGAAAACGCTTTTGTCAGACTGGGAACAAACTCCGTTCTTCAAAGGCGACCTATACGAGCTGCATGTCTAAGATTGATGAAGTTTTCAACATTTAGTGTTCAAACTTGAAGTATTTACCGCAGTTTAGCCATGATTAAACGAGGATAGAGAAGAGTAAACAAAGCCTCATCCCTGCCGTTGTATATTATGTATGATGAAGGGGTTCTGCTGCTTTTAAGTGCATTTCATTGTATATTTTAGTGCTTTCCTTGTATTAAATATTTAGGTATACTCACACCTTTCCTCTTTTTACTGCCTTGTTGGTTTAGTGGTCGCAAATATAGGCCTATCTTAAAAAGTGGTTGGTGAGAAGGTGGAAATATAGAATAATTAAAATTGTTTTCCACTTGCAAAACATCGAAAGGTACTTGAATATTTCTTATTAGCAAAGAGGATGATAGTCTTATGACGGTGTAGGTGTCCTCAATCGGGTGAGTGACAACAACCGAGTTTACGTAGGCACCTATAACTGCTTAGTTAGTATAGATGGTATGCTTAGATATTCTTTGACACACATACAATTTCTTGATAAATTTTTATTTCACTTTTTGTTATGAGATAAGCCGATAAACGAGTAGACGGATGACAGTGAGAAATCGGTGTCACCCATGGACACCTAACCTCTGGTGTTCCAGGTGTCCATGGTCCATGTCCATGTCCAGGTACAAGTGCATTACCGTTTTTTTGGGGATTAGGAATTTGTGAATTGTTCGGTATTCAGGGATAGAAAAGATTGAAGAGGGGGGGGGGATAATTGGGCTTCCAGTAACTTCACAAACACGACGAAATACCACGGAAGCGTTATTTCACGTCGGTTTTCTGTGAGGCCGTGGTATCACTGCGATCGAGCCGGCCCATTCGTGAGATATCCACACTAAAACAAAATTACCTTTAAAAATACAAAACAATTAAAACCACTACAAATAAATCACTCCGACAACCAACTAGCGGTCGGGATATTACAAAATGAAACTCTCAACACCACACAGTACAATGAATCAAGTCTTTGTTCATTCATAAATAAATAATTAGTACGGGGTCGGTTATATTTGTAGTTACTCACACAAATCTCGCCACGAGGCGTTAAACAATCGTGTTATCAAAATTTACCAGCTTTGAAACTGACCTGGTTCGTTACTGATTAGCTAACACGCCATGTAATAAGTTGGTGGAATATTATCATTATTTTACATACGTAGTTTAATTTACGTCCGCAGGATTAATGCGGTGGAAATGAGAGCCCTGAGAAGTATGTGTGGACTAAAATTGACTGATCGAGTGAAAAATAGTTATTAGAGAAAGGTTAGATTGAAAGATGATGTAGTGACAAGGATTGAAAAGGAAATGTTACGCCGGTTTGAACATGTAGAAAAGATGGATGAAAGTAGAGTAACGAAAGAAGTATACAGATCGGATATGAATGGGGCCGTCGGTAGAGGACGCCCTAGACAGATAATTACAATTAAAAGTACCCTTAACCGACGATAATGCATGAAAATATTGATGAATGTTGATAAAGCGAAAGAGGTATGTAGGTATCGTAGTAATTGGCGTTCCATAGTCTCTACCTACCCCCATGGGAGACATGCATGATGTTATGTGTGTATGTAGTTTAAACAATGACAACGATAATATGTGATTTATATAACTACTATAGTATCTTCTTATACAGAGTTATCAGTGTTCTAGCGTTTGATTGTAAAGACACGCATGCTGTGATGTCCTTCAAATGTTGTGCATTAGCAGTAAGATGTTAATTCCTAGTTTTAAGTTAATGATAAAAATGTAGCAACAACTGGATGTCCAAATAAATAAATAAATAAATAAAGACACGAAACGCATTATATTTACGACAGAATATTAAAACTTTCATCTGTCGTCTGTCTATCCACAAGATGGACAGGCGACCTGATTAAGGTAGCAGGGAGCCACTGGATGCAGGTGGCTTCCAACCGGCATATCTGGAAGTTATTAGGGGATAAATATAGGCCATATTTAACAGTGGACGTCCTGTGGCTGAATATCATTATTGTTGTTTGTTTCTTTATCTTAGCTCGACTACAAGGCCGGGTTTGAGGGTTACTACGGGCCGAAGCCAAGTGCTAACCCACTTACGTCCAGTTTCTATAACCTATCTATCTGTAGATTTGCTTACTAGAGATAGAATTTTGACATATTTTGTATGGAGCTTATGTCAAAATTCTATCTCTAGTAAGCAAATCTACAGATAGATAGGAGATAGAAACTGGACGTTAGTTGTCTCAATTTTGGGTGTGGGTGTACGAAACATCTATTATTATTTTTTCGGCTTACTCACGTAACTCACTCTTTGACGAGGAACTCGACTGGTTATAAGCCATGCTAGAGGCTCATATGGTAATACGCAGTAAAACTAGTCAAGTACCTCGTCCAAAAATTACGTTAGCAAGCCAAAAACAGAATAACTGACATAGAATATAAAATTTCATTCCAATTTAGGGACGTACTATCTGTATTTGTACCTATTTAATATTACTGAATGGAATTTAATACTTACCAACAAATAAAGACTAAAGTAATTTGAAGGTAAAATAATACCTACTTAATAAAGACCAAAAACATTCACGTTTTAGGTAGTATTTATTAGTTTTTCAATATGGCGTCAGCTAATAAAATTAATCTTAGTTCTAGAAGGTATTATCTCGTTTTCTTACCTCATAATATTTTATGAGTTTTTATCTGCGACTGTAATAGTCTTAATTTACTTTATTTACACAGTTTATTATTCATTTCATCGTTAAAAATTTAATATGATTAAGTATTAAATATTTTATTAAATTACATTTCATATTTAATGATGACTGCCTCGTTGGCCGAGTGGTCGCAAGTGCGACTGCCGGGCAAGGGGTCTCGGGACGGGATCGATTCCCGGGTCGGGCTTGGGTAGTAGCTCGGAGTCTGGAATTGTGCCTAGCGATAGGCTCACCCTCTATTATATGAGACTCATAACATAAATAGTGAAGAGTGGGTGTTACAATGTACAGTGGTATAATGTGCACCTCTGCCTACCCTTCGGGGATAAAAGGCGTGATGTTATGTTATGTATTGAAAGAATAAAGATTTTATCCGTTAAATATGCATGGAATATAATAGAAGACATTGTACCTACTCATATTAATCTTATGCACATCAAAGAGTGTCTTACATGGTCAACAATGTATTTGTGTTACCTCAAGACTAATGCCAAGTTTGCAAATGTATATACAACAAATATATATATACTTAGGTTCCGTACAGTGTCCGCTTACCGGAAGATGAGCCGTAAGGTTTGTTGAAAGGCAGCAATTACCAAGAAAAATCAATTACATACACACCCATCCATTTAAGTGTGGGAGAGCCATGCTTCGGCACGAAAGGGCCGGCTCGACCGGAGTGATACCACGGCCTCACAGAAAACCGACTTGAAGCAACGCTTGCGTTGTGTTTCGTCGTGTGAGTGAGGTTACCGGAGGCCCAATTACCCTCCCCTTCCCCAATCTCCTCAATCTCTGAATCCTCAACGATCCTCAAACTCCTAATACGGCCGGTAACGCACTTGTAACTCCTCTGGTGTTCCAGGTGTCCATGGGCGATTGCTTTCCATCAGGTAATCCGTCTGCTTGTTTACCGGCTTATGCCGTAAAAAAAACACCCACACGTCAAGGTTCTAATCTAAACGAATGTCCTAATATACAGCGTTGCCCTTACAATAGTTTGTTAAAACAATAAAACCTAACCAAATTTAATTACTCTTGTTAGTGACAGTACAATTAACACAAATAGACATAGACGAAGTAATACGCGTACAAAGCCGTAGACGTAAAGTAATGCAATAAACAAAAACTCTAAAACAATTCAAAGTAGTGAAAACAACGTTTTAGTTAAGAGTCTTAAGTGCTTCTTACTTTTCTTGAACACTTAGCAAGGGCTTTATTGCCTAGTATCACATTATAAATGTAGCCACGTTTCGATATATTTGGGGATCGTCCTGCTGATATTTTTAACGATTTTATTGACACATTTAAATTTTTGTTTTCTTGCTGTCATTCAATCAATATTACCAAATTTTATAAAACTCCGTTCAGTAGTTGCAGCGTGATTGACGGACAAACATCCAAACAAAGGGATTTCATATTTATATAATAGTGTGATTTAAGCTTTTTAATTATACAAAACATAATGGTACATAAAGGTGGGTTATTGTTATAATGAAAAAAATTATACAACACCAACAGCTAGTGACGACTTCGACATCCAACAAATGTTGGAGATCACGGTTTAAAAGGTTAAGATTCATCAAAAAGTCTCTTAATCTGGTTTTATTACACCCGCGTAAAGTTTCGGGGTGATTACAATTATGCATATTCTTCTTTGCAGTTACCAAACAACTCAGAGAATATATCAAAGAGATTGTATTTTTTTTTTAATATAAATTATGTAGTTCTTCTCCATTCGAAACTACACTTTGGAACGAGCGCCTAGCTTCACTGACAGGACGGACGGACAATTCTATTTTGGTCGTTTCAAAAGAAATAAGTGCTTTGACTTTGACTCGCAATTAGTATCATGAAAAAGCAACTAAATCTCTGTGCTACTTATAATATTATACCTACCACGTCATTATATACGAATGTATAATTTAATTTCCACTCTACATTTCACGGCAGGACAGTAAAAGCCAATCATAATTTTAAATGCAAAATACTGCCCGCAGCACGTAATTATACGCGATCAACATATTTATAGATATTTGAAAGCTATTAACATTAATGTGGACTTGAGAGGATTTCATACCTGTTTCACTCAATATCGTTACTACAGTGTACGTGAATAATACCTATAAGTTACCTACTTCTTATTGATGTCGTGGTGACCCGGAGGTTTTTTTTAAGGGGGGACAATCATCGAATGTCTGCTCCTCGCCTGGGTGAGGCGAGAGGGAGTGTCAGACTCTTACTGACTAAAAACCACCCCGTTCCTTCTCCTGCACGTCGAGCCGGAGCCCCGGTTACCCGTTAGGTTCTCCGCGACTGGCCCGGAGGTTTAAGACTGTTCTCATGCTTGAGGATGCGGGCTCGAAACCTGCCAGTGGCAAGTACCAATGTGACTTTTTCCGAGTTATATGTACTTTTTAAGATCTAGACACCACTGACAAACGGTGAAGGAAAACATCATGAGGAAACCTGGGCTTATAATTTCTAATTATAAGTTTGTAATCGCCAACCCGCATTGAGCAAGCGTGGTGTGGTGATTAATCTGTGTGAGAAGAGGCTATGCTCAGCAGTGGGCACTTATAGGCTGTTGATGACTTCTAATCGAATGGTTTGGAAGTCATTGGGGTATGCCTATGTTGAACAGAACATGTATGCCTTATCAAAACTCTTTATCGTTTCTGACACATCTTCAATATTTTTACATTCCATTTCAAATTATAATTCACATTTTCTAATCTTTAAAAGCACTCGTTTCGGGTGTCTATAGGCGGCACCTATTACTTACCTTACCTCACCTTACTCAGGTTAGTTGTAGGCTCGTTTACCGGCTTATTCAATAAAAAAATAGTAGGTACTACGATTTTAATAGTGGTTAAGACTCGACCAGACTCGATTAACATCGCAGCTAAAATTTCAAATAATTTTCCTAGCTACATCATGGTCTCCCTACCTGAACGTGTCTAATGGACGAGGTTCAAGTGAGGTATACACCTGCATTAGTAGACTCGTTAGCTGACGGGCACCGCGAGTGCATCCTAGTGCATTCTCCTAACACCTAGTATCTGTTACCGACTGGAGACGTTCAGAGACATACATTAATAATGGACCTAGCATTTCTCGTGTTTATGTTCTCGTAAGTATTTATTTGCTGTAATTCGTTTTGAGGCGAGTTTTAAATGTAATTCCAACTGAATCAATTATTATGGTTTTCGGTTTACTCACGTAATAATTTGATGAGGAACTCGACTAGTTTCAAGCCAATCTAGAAGCTCATATTCTTGTGACGCGACCACTGTCGCGCTGCTACTGGCTACTCGAGTCTGCGATGCGGGCCCAGCACGTCCTTTACCGTGATTCACGCGCACTTTCCAACTGGCTTGCTTTTTACGCTTAAAGCTTCTATCACAGAATGCAGAAATCTTATTTTTTGCTGATTTACTGAGTTATCTTGTTAGGGTTGGCAGAGATTGCGGGTAATATACTTGATTTGGTACATGCTTGTACACACGGCTACACATCGAGCTTTACAGTACCAGTATAAATTGAACGTTAAATGTGCGGAAAGATGATGCGATGCGAAACCAGGATAAACTGGTTTTGTATAGATTGATGTGTGGCCGTGTGTACCTGTATCAAGATTTTTTTAAAAAAGCCGAAAGAATTAAAGTTCAGGGTTAATGATTTGAACAGGCAGTTGGACTTAAGTAAAAAACTATCAAAAGATCGATTGATTTGATTTCGTCAGTAGACTCTTTCACCTCCTTTATTTCAAATACTAATAAAATTGAAGAGTGGCGAAAACTAACTAACTTAATTTTAAAAGTGTTCAAATGTGCTTTCCTGGATCATATCAGTGTAGGGTGTAGTTGAAATGAATGAGTTTGATTTGAACTTTAATCCTGCCAAGTTTTTTAAACCACAGGCGTGTCTTCTATATATAAAATAGTAGGAAAATAATATAGTAAGAAAGTGAAAACTGTACATCGAATATTTTTTTATAAGAATGCTTTGAGCGTGATCTACAGTCGATACCGAAACCAAAAATACGGTTTTTAGAATTTTTATCTGTTTGTCTGTATGCATGACATGGATGGATTGATTTATTTCAAATTTTGCATCAATATTACTAACAAGTCAGGTCAACATATATGCTACATAATATAATCATGCTATCAAATATGGGGGAGGAGCTGTGAATCACTATGCCACGCGGAAGAAGTCGTGGGCTCAGCTAGTATTATAATAAAGAATTTACTGTTCCAATTTCATAAAGAATTAATCAATGCCTCTAAGACATTATATTTATCCTCAAACTTTACTTGAAGTATAAATGGCAGATTTCCTGTTTTAAATTCAACCCTTTAATAAGAATTAACGTGACAAATAGGAGATTTAAGAGCCTGAAGATAAATTAATTTGTTTGTTAGCTGGCAAAATGAATTATGTCCTTTTTGCGTTTCAAAGGAAGTTAGGAATGGGGTTTAGAATGACAAACGTTGTTTAGTAAGATTTTTTACTTAGTGGATGGGAATGAAAGCAAATATTTTACTTAAGTATTAAATATATGGATTCTTCTTTGTCACTAGAAGTTTGAAAACATTACCTACTATGACAAATTGACTAATCCGTAATCTGTATAAATAAAAGTGAATTTCCGAGTTTTAGTCTCACTAAAACTAAAAAAATGTTCGTAGAAGTCTACGAAAGGTTTAAAATTTAGGCGGTACGAAGTTTACTAAAAAATATGAAGTAATTTTTTGTCCAATATTTTCTCTTCGTCACGTGAGCCAACGTAGCGTAACATTAATTTGTCCAACATTAAGGATTTACTGATTTGACAGAAACCAGACTGCATCTTATCTATACAGATAAATAAAATTGCAGTATCTGTTTGTACATATACATACGATACATATTGTATACATACGATATATGTACAAACTACAATATCATTTTTTTAAATTTTCATCTGACTGACTGTCAGTTTGTCGCGGGTAACAGTTAGTTACAAAATATAATGCTCTACATATGTTGAAAAATGCACCAATCTCTGAACACTTGACTAACAGCATTCCAACACTCAAACAAACTCAATAACTATTGAGTTTGTTTGACAAACTCAATAACGAAACTAAACACACTACGGACATATTTGATCAACCCTTCACCATCCGTGCTACAGTTTAACCAATAATAATCTCAGCTTTGCACACCAATCAATAGATTACAGTATTAGTTGTGTGCAAATTAGTCAATATTATTCAAGAGTATATTAATATACTGTCATTTTACGGCTTAGTAAAATACATGTCCCCATCGCAGCTTTTCCCGTGGGTTTTATAAGAGCTGATTGATGAAAACCACTCGTAGTTCAGCACGTAAAGGCTGTTGACTACTTAACTGCGCAAGTGCCTATAGTAGCGTCACAGTTAAGGCCCTCAGCCAACGATCTCCGGCCACCGTAAGCGCGGGCCTGCGCGCACTCGCAATGCACTCGCTGATATGGCCTCGCACCTGTAATTAAGTTTAATTTATTCAAAACCTCCATATAAAGCCAGCTGTTAGTTTAAACTCTATTAAAGTTTTATGACATAATAAAAACTAATGATGGACACTTTCATTTCAGAGGGTCCCAAAATTTAGGGGTCTAGAAACTCATTTTATGCTAATATTAAATTTAAGCCTTTTATACTTTTTTGACCTCTATTTTGTGCTTTCATTTTTGCTACTCTATTGCTCCTATTCATTTTTGTACGTAACTTCTATCCCTCGACGTGAGTCTTTCAAAGTTCAGCGAATATAAATGTATCCAAATTTTATCAATATAACCTCTTCAAGCTGAGCCTAGATTAGGATGGCTTAGACATATTTATCACCAATCTGTACCCTGTATGAAGCCAATCCGGGTTTGAATAAGTAACCCATTGTTTAGTTAGTTACACAAATGACTTGATTGGAAAATTAACAATATATAGGGATTTCTTTACAGTTTACAAATTAACTTCCTTAAACACTAAAACTGACTGCCTCGATGGCCGAGTGGTCGTAAGTGCGTCTACCGGTCAAGAGCGACTGCTGGTCAAGAGGTCTCGGGTTCGATTCCCGGGTCGGGCAAAGTATTACTGGGTTTTTAAAAATCTCAGTGGTAGCACGGAGTCTGGAAATGTGCCCGGTGAATGGCAATAGGCTCACTCCCTATTACATGGGACTCATAACATAAATAGTGAAAAGTGGTGTTACTTCTGTGTGCACCTCTGCCTACCCTTTCAGGTATAAAAGGCGTGATGTTATGTATGTATGGAAACACTAAAACGTAAACGTGAACGCCAACCGAATGATAAAATATTACACGAAAAAGACAATAATCGAAAGTCAGTAACTTCAGCAGCAGGTGCATTGAAAATTAAAATAGTCAGAAAGTACTTAAAATTGAGAGCTCCATTGTCTCCACAACCAACTGTTTTCGTACTGACAGAAGTTACTTCCTTATTCCCAAAAAGTCCCACTGTGCATACTTTTAATCTACTTCAAGATGAAATTGGAGGGCTTACTAAATTAATAGGGCCAGAACTAAGCACTCATCACAATCCCTGACGCTTAGTCTAATCCTCTTAGTTACGGGTAAATGGGAGAGGATTAAAAGGATATAGGGTAATGATTGCAAAATGAATTGGGGACAACCCTAACGAATGATGAATTTAGAAATAGCAACGGT
This sequence comes from Spodoptera littoralis, assembly GCA_902850265.1. Lineage (NCBI taxonomy): Eukaryota > Metazoa > Arthropoda > Insecta > Lepidoptera > Noctuidae > Spodoptera > Spodoptera littoralis. The sequence goes on from LR824542.2 coordinate 10,657,771, forward strand.
ATTACAAGGGAGTAAATTAAAATTTTGATTGGTGACATGGAACGCTAGAACTCTATATGGATTTAGTGTGCAGACAATAATCAAAGGATCGGTAATAATATTAGGTTATGTTAAATCAGTTATTGTGTTAACATTTTCGATTATACTTAGTATCATTGTTGAAACCATATAAACCATTCAACAATTTTTTAATAGATGAATACTACCTATGAATATTAACTTAGTTAATTATAACACTGCCTCGTTGGCCGAGTGGTCGCAAGAGCGACTGTCGAGCAAGATGTCGCCGGTTCGATTCCGGGGTCGGGCAAAGTATTACTGGGTTTTTAAAAAAATCTCAGTAGTAGCACGGAGTCTGGAATTGTGCCCGGTATATGGGAATAGGCTCACCCCCTATTACATGGGACTCATAACATAAATAGGGAAAAGTGGGTGTCACATTGTACAGTCGCATAATGTTCACCTCTGCCTACCCCTTCGGGGATAAAAGGCTAGATGTTATGTTATGTGTTCATCATCAACAGCCTATAAATGCCCACTGCTGAGCAAAGCCTCTTCTCACACGGAGAAGGTTAGAGCATTAATCACCACGCTGGCTCAACGCGGGTTGGCGATTTCAAACTTATAATTAGAAATTATAAGTCCAGGTTTCCTCACGATGTTTTTCCTTCACCGTTTGTCAGTGGTGTCTAAATAATCTTAGAAAGTACATATAACTCGGAAAAAGTCACATTGGTACTTGCCGATGGTAGGTTTCGAACCCTCATGCATGAGAAGTGGGCGTCTTAAACCTCCGGGATGTGTTATGTTATGTGTTACTTATTACAAATTTTTTGTTGCAGGTACATCATGTAACATTTCAACATCACTACTGCTACTATGTCTTTGCGAAGTCTTATGGAATTTCAGATAGTGAAAATTAATGAATTTGTAAATTCGGAGAGAAATGATTTAAATAAAATTAATGTGTTACTTTTGAAAGTTTTAATTTTGCCTTATTTGCCAATACATTTTACCTTTACTACTAAAACTGAAGATGGTGTAGCATTCGCAGCAATAAGCAATATCTTCGGTGACGTTTGTGACAGACCAAATTGACAGGAAGATATTTCGCGCTCGTCATAACTGGTCTACCACGACAGTGATGGAAGTAGTTTCACTTGATTTGTATTTATATTTCTCGACAAATTCTAATGCCTTCATTATAATATCATTTATAGTCTCCAAATATTTTTATTACGAGATACAGTGATATGCAAGCGAACGGATCATCTGATGGTAAGCAATCAACGCATACCGTGAACACTTGCAAACCAGGAGTAGAGAAGTTACATTCATCTCTGTCCGATAACCTCAATTACCTACGCGGTGAAATGCAACGCAAACTTTGTTTCACAACGGTTTCCTATTTTCTTTAGTATAATTAATTTGTGCTAAAGAATAATTCCATGAGTGCCTATCTTACACCACTATAAGTCTTGTAACATTTTGATTCATTCATTATCTCATCATGTATAAGTATAAGTTCCACCAAAACTGATCATCATCATTAACAGCCTGTAAGTGCCTACTGCTGAGCAAAGCCTATTATCACACGAAAAAGGTTTTGCGATTTCAAATTTATAATTAGAAATTACAAGTCCAGGTTTCCTTACAATGTTTTCCTTCACAGTTTGTCAGTGGTGTCTAAATAATCTTAGAAAGTACATATTATAACTCGAAATAAGTCACATTGGTACTTGCCGTCGATAGGATTGACTTAACCAAACCTCATACCATCCATCAATGTTAAATTATGCATCACTAGATCATTGAAATGTAAAAACTCATATAGGTCACCCTCTTAGAGGATTTCTCCAAGGATTTCAAGGGTGACGGACGTGCAGAGCATGACATTTGCTACGTTCGTCACTGGCAAACATCGAGTAGGGTCAAAAACAGCATTAGTACCCACGTCACGTAGGTTCAGAGATCCAAGTTTAACTTCAGGATTTTAAGACCCCTCAAAAATGTTAATGTAAATGAAGTGTGTCCATGGTCTAGTAGCTACTGAGGTCATTTGCGTCAGTGTTGGGTAATTAATTGAATGTTTGATTTTCTTAAGTATGAGATTGAAATTGTTTGTTGTTGTCATTGTTATACAATGAACTTTGTTCTATAAATGATTTTTTTACAAATGAATTACATAGATTTACAAAACTATTTACATTGAAATGTCTATCCTTCGGGAAACAAACTTTGACATAATTTTGGACCTGTTCACAAGACCCATGTTTGTATCTGAGATGAATAGTTTTTTTTTAAATATTATAAATGGTGTTTATTTTTTGATAGAATATTTCTCTCTCTTCTAAATCCCTGTTTGGACTCATTTTTCATAGACCCGTTTTTACTAGAAACGTCTGGTCTAAAGCTCTATATATCGCTTAACTCACTTACCTAGAAAAACTGTCAGATAAGAAAGTGAAACGGGTTTAGTTTACAACTCAGTTTACTTATAAAGTTTTTGAAAGATCTCGCTGGAAGCTCTGAATTTTTTTTAAGATTAAATTTCTTTGTGATACAATTTTTAGCTTCACCTGGTTATTTACAAAGGATTTTACCTAAGATCTTGTTTAAAAAGTTTGGATGATTTTAAAACTGTGTGAGAGCCATGCTTCGGCACGAATGGGCTGGCTCGACCGGAGTGATACCACAGCCTCACAGAATACCGACGTGAAACAACGCTGGCGTTGTGTTTTGTCGTGTGAGTGAGATTACCGGAGGCCCAATTACCCCCTTCCCCAGTCTCCCCAATCCCCGAATCCTCCATAATCCTCAAATTCCCAATTCCCAAAAGGCCGGCAACGCACTTGTAACACCTTGATGTTTCAATCGACAATTCAGAATATAATTTGATTCATAGTAACACTATTCCTAAAAGCGACTTATAATTAAGTCAACTTAAGTTAGTATTCGTCCAACAAACGCTGTTGAACAAAACGCTAGCGGCGTAACAAAACCTTTGGCCAGCTCATAGACTTTCAAAGTTTGCATATAATTATACCGGACATTTGAGTTACATTTTGAGGAACATTTGAGGAACTACGGACTTAAAGTCTATGCATAATGGAAGCGGTAGAACGGGCGAGCGGACTTCTATTATTTGTCAGCGCAAGCGTGGTAGATGAATAGTCTAGAATATATTTTCAACTATATTTATTGACGCTTCTAGGATAATTTATTTTACATTCTGTGTGGTTTTAGAAAGTAATAGACTTTTTATGGTAAAGTTTTGTGAGTGAAAATTTTGTAAAGACTAGTACTAAATTGATAGTAAATAGCATTTTGTTTACTCGATCTGAAGTATATGACAGTACTCAAGAAGATAACCGAAAAGTTTTGAGGACGGTAAATTGAAGTCTCTAGCGAGATAGTAATGATATCGATAGCAATGTTGGTGCGGTGACGCGGGTTCGATTCCCGTATGGAGCAGTTGTTTGTGTGATCCACAAATTGTTGTTCCAGGTCTGGATGTCAATTGTATATGTACTTGTATGTTTGTAAACGCACCCACGACACAGGAGAAATTTGTAGAATGGGGCGACGTTTTCCTTTTTTTTAATGTTTTTTTTTAATTAGAAACTAAAACGTTTGTAAGGTAAGTGGAATTCTGCGCTTAACATTACAACAAATTGTGGTGACATTGTGCAACTGGACAGACTCAATTTCTTTATAGATCCTGCAAAACGTGAAGAGAACCAAAAATAATAATTATTAATTAGATACATACAATTAAGAAGAATGATTAGTTAGAACAATATATGAATACAATAAAGAATCTAACGATAAATCATCGAAGCCCAGTATAAATCCAGGCTCAGCTTGCTTAAACTTCTTGATGGCTTAGTACTAAATCTGCTGTGGAAGTTATTATGGTAATACGTCTTCTGAACGACCCGAAACTTCGATTTGTTTTGAGTTATGAAACGTTTGGATCTAGATTCTGTTTCAATTAAATTATGTAGGGTCTTGAATTCCTGATTGTTAAGCTGGGATACGGTTGGGTGCGAAATCTGACGCCATTCTGTGAAAGCTGTTTCTTAAGTTATTTACTAGCTGACCCGGCGAACTTCGTACCACCTTTTTTTAAGGGGGGAAAATCATCTAATGACTGTTCCCGCCTGGGTAAGGCGGGAGGGAGTGTCAGATTCTTACTGACTAAAAACCACCCTGTTCCTTCTCCTGCACGTCGAGCCGGAGCCCCGGTAACCCGTAAGGTTCTCCGCGACTCCGAATCGGCATCAGCCCTGTTCGGCCTCATCCGCGGTGGTCTGATGGCTCTTTGAGGCGCACGCGGTACGCGACGCGCCGTAAGCTCGGGTCTGTTTCTGGTCGGACGGGGAGCCACCCATGCTCGCCGTCCGCAGGTCCGCGCTTACGGTAGCTGGAGATCGTAGTTATGAATTAACGTTTGGATTTTTGTTTGTGTTTCAATTAAATTATGTAGGGTCTTGAATTCCTGATTGTTAAGCTGGGCTATAACGGTTGGGTGCGAAATCTGACGCAATTCTATGACAGCTGTTTCTTTAGTTATTTATGAAGGTAGAGGTTTTATGCAGACACAATTGATTTCTTCGTTGATTGTGTATTTAGATATGCGACTGTTGATTTCGAGGCTTTCTTGGGCTTCTCCTTTGAGGGGTTTATGTAGTCAATCAAATCCAAGTTTCTTATTAGAATCTTAAAATATGGAACAATCTTATAGTAATGTAATTAAATGTGCAAGGCTTATTAATATCCCTAATATTGAAAAGTCTTTGAATGGAAAATATGATCAGACAACAATAAAAATAGTTATATTGACCTCTATGGGTAAATGACGCCAAAACACCTAAAAATAAAAGTAAAATTAATATTCCGAACGACGACGTAACGTGACCCTTTGAGCAAGAGAATTTAATTTCAAAAAATCTCCTATTTGTCCATTATAGAAACTGAAGCATGAAATTCGTTAAAATGTGTGGTGCAAGATAGAGGTACAAACTGACTGACTTAGAATTTCAACTTGAATAAGCTGTTGATTGATTTATTATATGTAAAACATTTTGTATCCTCTTTTTTCGGTTTTATTGAAGTCCTGATAAAGGAAAACCAAAATTTTGCTAGCTGGTTAGTTATGTAGGTACCTATCTACCTATATTATGAGCGTTGTGCACCACTCACTTTTTCTTATCGGCTTAGAAATAAAGAAGTAGAAAATCAATCTGGGTATACATACAAGCTGCACTACAAAATCTCATACGCAGTTTGAGGAATTAAATTTAGTCTTAGTTTTGTTCTGGTAAAATCCACCAAAAGTTATGCATTTTTTCTCTAGTCAAAAAGGTATTAAATACGAAGAAAACCAGCTGATAGCTTATCGCTTACACCCGCAGACAATAATTTATGAAGGCAACGGTCCGCGTCTATCGGACCGTACAAAAGGACTGAAGGATTCACTTTCAGAATTGTTTACACTGCCATGATGTGGGTGCCATTGACATCTAAGCGGTTTAGTTAGAAACCGTTGCCGTCTACAGTGACCGCAAACTGTGCCGTACAAGAAAACGCTTTTGTCAGACTGGGAACAAACTCCGTTCTTCAAAGGCGACCTATACGAGCTGCATGTCTAAGATTGATGAAGTTTTCAACATTTAGTGTTCAAACTTGAAGTATTTACCGCAGTTTAGCCATGATTAAACGAGGATAGAGAAGAGTAAACAAAGCCTCATCCCTGCCGTTGTATATTATGTATGATGAAGGGGTTCTGCTGCTTTTAAGTGCATTTCATTGTATATTTTAGTGCTTTCCTTGTATTAAATATTTAGGTATACTCACACCTTTCCTCTTTTTACTGCCTTGTTGGTTTAGTGGTCGCAAATATAGGCCTATCTTAAAAAGTGGTTGGTGAGAAGGTGGAAATATAGAATAATTAAAATTGTTTTCCACTTGCAAAACATCGAAAGGTACTTGAATATTTCTTATTAGCAAAGAGGATGATAGTCTTATGACGGTGTAGGTGTCCTCAATCGGGTGAGTGACAACAACCGAGTTTACGTAGGCACCTATAACTGCTTAGTTAGTATAGATGGTATGCTTAGATATTCTTTGACACACATACAATTTCTTGATAAATTTTTATTTCACTTTTTGTTATGAGATAAGCCGATAAACGAGTAGACGGATGACAGTGAGAAATCGGTGTCACCCATGGACACCTAACCTCTGGTGTTCCAGGTGTCCATGGTCCATGTCCATGTCCAGGTACAAGTGCATTACCGTTTTTTTGGGGATTAGGAATTTGTGAATTGTTCGGTATTCAGGGATAGAAAAGATTGAAGAGGGGGGGGGGGATAATTGGGCTTCCAGTAACTTCACAAACACGACGAAATACCACGGAAGCGTTATTTCACGTCGGTTTTCTGTGAGGCCGTGGTATCACTGCGATCGAGCCGGCCCATTCGTGAGATATCCACACTAAAACAAAATTACCTTTAAAAATACAAAACAATTAAAACCACTACAAATAAATCACTCCGACAACCAACTAGCGGTCGGGATATTACAAAATGAAACTCTCAACACCACACAGTACAATGAATCAAGTCTTTGTTCATTCATAAATAAATAATTAGTACGGGGTCGGTTATATTTGTAGTTACTCACACAAATCTCGCCACGAGGCGTTAAACAATCGTGTTATCAAAATTTACCAGCTTTGAAACTGACCTGGTTCGTTACTGATTAGCTAACACGCCATGTAATAAGTTGGTGGAATATTATCATTATTTTACATACGTAGTTTAATTTACGTCCGCAGGATTAATGCGGTGGAAATGAGAGCCCTGAGAAGTATGTGTGGACTAAAATTGACTGATCGAGTGAAAAATAGTTATTAGAGAAAGGTTAGATTGAAAGATGATGTAGTGACAAGGATTGAAAAGGAAATGTTACGCCGGTTTGAACATGTAGAAAAGATGGATGAAAGTAGAGTAACGAAAGAAGTATACAGATCGGATATGAATGGGGCCGTCGGTAGAGGACGCCCTAGACAGATAATTACAATTAAAAGTACCCTTAACCGACGATAATGCATGAAAATATTGATGAATGTTGATAAAGCGAAAGAGGTATGTAGGTATCGTAGTAATTGGCGTTCCATAGTCTCTACCTACCCCCATGGGAGACATGCATGATGTTATGTGTGTATGTAGTTTAAACAATGACAACGATAATATGTGATTTATATAACTACTATAGTATCTTCTTATACAGAGTTATCAGTGTTCTAGCGTTTGATTGTAAAGACACGCATGCTGTGATGTCCTTCAAATGTTGTGCATTAGCAGTAAGATGTTAATTCCTAGTTTTAAGTTAATGATAAAAATGTAGCAACAACTGGATGTCCAAATAAATAAATAAATAAATAAAGACACGAAACGCATTATATTTACGACAGAATATTAAAACTTTCATCTGTCGTCTGTCTATCCACAAGATGGACAGGCGACCTGATTAAGGTAGCAGGGAGCCACTGGATGCAGGTGGCTTCCAACCGGCATATCTGGAAGTTATTAGGGGATAAATATAGGCCATATTTAACAGTGGACGTCCTGTGGCTGAATATCATTATTGTTGTTTGTTTCTTTATCTTAGCTCGACTACAAGGCCGGGTTTGAGGGTTACTACGGGCCGAAGCCAAGTGCTAACCCACTTACGTCCAGTTTCTATAACCTATCTATCTGTAGATTTGCTTACTAGAGATAGAATTTTGACATATTTTGTATGGAGCTTATGTCAAAATTCTATCTCTAGTAAGCAAATCTACAGATAGATAGGAGATAGAAACTGGACGTTAGTTGTCTCAATTTTGGGTGTGGGTGTACGAAACATCTATTATTATTTTTTCGGCTTACTCACGTAACTCACTCTTTGACGAGGAACTCGACTGGTTATAAGCCATGCTAGAGGCTCATATGGTAATACGCAGTAAAACTAGTCAAGTACCTCGTCCAAAAATTACGTTAGCAAGCCAAAAACAGAATAACTGACATAGAATATAAAATTTCATTCCAATTTAGGGACGTACTATCTGTATTTGTACCTATTTAATATTACTGAATGGAATTTAATACTTACCAACAAATAAAGACTAAAGTAATTTGAAGGTAAAATAATACCTACTTAATAAAGACCAAAAACATTCACGTTTTAGGTAGTATTTATTAGTTTTTCAATATGGCGTCAGCTAATAAAATTAATCTTAGTTCTAGAAGGTATTATCTCGTTTTCTTACCTCATAATATTTTATGAGTTTTTATCTGCGACTGTAATAGTCTTAATTTACTTTATTTACACAGTTTATTATTCATTTCATCGTTAAAAATTTAATATGATTAAGTATTAAATATTTTATTAAATTACATTTCATATTTAATGATGACTGCCTCGTTGGCCGAGTGGTCGCAAGTGCGACTGCCGGGCAAGGGGTCTCGGGACGGGATCGATTCCCGGGTCGGGCTTGGGTAGTAGCTCGGAGTCTGGAATTGTGCCTAGCGATAGGCTCACCCTCTATTATATGAGACTCATAACATAAATAGTGAAGAGTGGGTGTTACAATGTACAGTGGTATAATGTGCACCTCTGCCTACCCTTCGGGGATAAAAGGCGTGATGTTATGTTATGTATTGAAAGAATAAAGATTTTATCCGTTAAATATGCATGGAATATAATAGAAGACATTGTACCTACTCATATTAATCTTATGCACATCAAAGAGTGTCTTACATGGTCAACAATGTATTTGTGTTACCTCAAGACTAATGCCAAGTTTGCAAATGTATATACAACAAATATATATATACTTAGGTTCCGTACAGTGTCCGCTTACCGGAAGATGAGCCGTAAGGTTTGTTGAAAGGCAGCAATTACCAAGAAAAATCAATTACATACACACCCATCCATTTAAGTGTGGGAGAGCCATGCTTCGGCACGAAAGGGCCGGCTCGACCGGAGTGATACCACGGCCTCACAGAAAACCGACTTGAAGCAACGCTTGCGTTGTGTTTCGTCGTGTGAGTGAGGTTACCGGAGGCCCAATTACCCTCCCCTTCCCCAATCTCCTCAATCTCTGAATCCTCAACGATCCTCAAACTCCTAATACGGCCGGTAACGCACTTGTAACTCCTCTGGTGTTCCAGGTGTCCATGGGCGATTGCTTTCCATCAGGTAATCCGTCTGCTTGTTTACCGGCTTATGCCGTAAAAAAAACACCCACACGTCAAGGTTCTAATCTAAACGAATGTCCTAATATACAGCGTTGCCCTTACAATAGTTTGTTAAAACAATAAAACCTAACCAAATTTAATTACTCTTGTTAGTGACAGTACAATTAACACAAATAGACATAGACGAAGTAATACGCGTACAAAGCCGTAGACGTAAAGTAATGCAATAAACAAAAACTCTAAAACAATTCAAAGTAGTGAAAACAACGTTTAGTTAAGAGTCTTAAGTGCTTCTTACTTTTCTTGAACACTTAGCAAGGGCTTTATTGCCTAGTATCACATTATAAATGTAGCCACGTTTCGATATATTTGGGGATCGTCCTGCTGATATTTTTAACGATTTTATTGACACATTTAAATTTTTGTTTTCTTGCTGTCATTCAATCAATATTACCAAATTTTATAAAACTCCGTTCAGTAGTTGCAGCGTGATTGACGGACAAACATCCAAACAAAGGGATTTCATATTTATATAATAGTGTGATTTAAGCTTTTTAATTATACAAAACATAATGGTACATAAAGGTGGGTTATTGTTATAATGAAAAAAATTATACAACACCAACAGCTAGTGACGACTTCGACATCCAACAAATGTTGGAGATCACGGTTTAAAAGGTTAAGATTCATCAAAAAGTCTCTTAATCTGGTTTTATTACACCCGCGTAAAGTTTCGGGGTGATTACAATTATGCATATTCTTCTTTGCAGTTACCAAACAACTCAGAGAATATATCAAAGAGATTGTATTTTTTTTTTAATATAAATTATGTAGTTTCTTTCTCGTTCTTCTCCATTCGAAACTACACTTTGGAACGAGCGCCTAGCTTCACTGACAGGACGGACGGACAATTCTATTTTGGTCGTTTCAAAAGAAATAAGTGCTTTGACTTTGACTCGCAATTAGTATCATGAAAAAGCAACTAAATCTCTGTGCTACTTATAATATTATACCTACCACGTCATTATATACGAATGTATAATTTAATTTCCACTCTACATTTCACGGCAGGACAGTAAAAGCCAATCATAATTTTAAATGCAAAATACTGCCCGCAGCACGTAATTATACGCGATCAACATATTTATAGATATTTGAAAGCTATTAACATTAATGTGGACTTGAGAGGATTTCATACCTGTTTCACTCAATATCGTTACTACAGTGTACGTGAATAATACCTATAAGTTACCTACTTCTTATTGATGTCGTGGTGACCCGGAGGTTTTTTTTAAGGGGGGACAATCATCGAATGTCTGCTCCTCGCCTGGGTGAGGCGAGAGGGAGTGTCAGACTCTTACTGACTAAAAACCACCCCGTTCCTTCTCCTGCACGTCGAGCCGGAGCCCCGGTTACCCGTTAGGTTCTCCGCGACTGGCCCGGAGGTTTAAGACTGTTCTCATGCTTGAGGATGCGGGCTCGAAACCTGCCAGTGGCAAGTACCAATGTGACTTTTTCCGAGTTATATGTACTTTTTAAGATCTAGACACCACTGACAAACGGTGAAGGAAAACATCATGAGGAAACCTGGGCTTATAATTTCTAATTATAAGTTTGTAATCGCCAACCCGCATTGAGCAAGCGTGGTGTGGTGATTAATCTGTGTGAGAAGAGGCTATGCTCAGCAGTGGGCACTTATAGGCTGTTGATGACTTCTAATCGAATGGTTTGGAAGTCATTGGGGTATGCCTATGTTGAACAGAACATGTATGCCTTATCAAAACTCTTTATCGTTTCTGACACATCTTCAATATTTTTACATTCCATTTCAAATTATAATTCACATTTTCTAATCTTTAAAAGCACTCGTTTCGGGTGTCTATAGGCGGCACCTATTACTTACCTTACCTCACCTTACTCAGGTTAGTTGTAGGCTCGTTTACCGGCTTATTCAATAAAAAAATAGTAGGTACTACGATTTTAATAGTGGTTAAGACTCGACCAGACTCGATTAACATCGCAGCTAAAATTTCAAATAATTTTCCTAGCTACATCATGGTCTCCCTACCTGAACGTGTCTAATGGACGAGGTTCAAGTGAGGTATACACCTGCATTAGTAGACTCGTTAGCTGACGGGCACCGCGAGTGCATCCTAGTGCATTCTCCTAACACCTAGTATCTGTTACCGACTGGAGACGTTCAGAGACATACATTAATAATGGACCTAGCATTTCTCGGTGTTTATGTTCTCGTAAGTATTTATTTGCTGTAATTCGTTTTGAGGCGAGTTTTAAATGTAATTCCAACTGAATCAATTATTATGGTTTTCGGTTTACTCACGTAATAATTTGATGAGGAACTCGACTAGTTTCAAGCCAATCTAGAAGCTCATATTCTTGTGACGCGACCACTGTCGCGCTGCTACTGGCTACTCGAGTCTGCGATGCGGGCCCAGCACGTCCTTTACCGTGATTCACGCGCACTTTCCAACTGGCTTGCTTTTTACGCTTAAAGCTTCTATCACAGAATGCAGAAAATCTTATTTTTTGCTGATTTACTGAGTTATCTTGTTAGGGTTGGCAGAGATTGCGGGTAATATACTTGATTTGGTACATGCTTGTACACACGGCTACACATCGAGCTTTACAGTACCAGTATAAATTGAACGTTAAATGTGCGGAAAGATGATGCGATGCGAAACCAGGATAAACTGGTTTTGTATAGATTGATGTGTGGCCGTGTGTACCTGTATCAAGATTTTTTTAAAAACAAGCCGAAAGAATTAAAGTTCAGGGTTAATGATTTGAACAGGCAGTTGGACTTAAGTAAAAAACTATCAAAAGATCGATTGATTTGATTTCGTCAGTAGACTCTTTCACCTCCTTTATTTCAAATACTAATAAAATTGAAGAGTGGCGAAAACTAACTAACTTAATTTTAAAAGTGTTCAAATGTGCTTTCCTGGATCATATCAGTGTAGGGTGTAGTTGAAATGAATGAGTTTGATTTGAACTTTAATCCTGCCAAGTTTTTTAAACCACAGGCGTGTCTTCTATATATAAAATAGTAGGAAAATAATATAGTAAGAAAGTGAAAACTGTACATCGAATATTTTTTTATAAGAATGCTTTGAGCGTGATCTACAGTCGATACCGAAACCAAAAATACGGTTTTTAGAATTTTTATCTGTTTGTCTGTATGCATGACATGGATGGATTGATTTATTTCAAATTTTGCATCAATATTACTAACAAGTCAGGTCAACATATATGCTACATAATATAATCATGCTATCAAATATGGGGGAGGAGCTGTGAATCACTATGCCACGCGGAAGAAGTCGTGGGCTCAGCTAGTATTATAATAAAGAATTTACTGTTCCAATTTCATAAAGAATTAATCAATGCCTCTAAGACATTATATTTATCCTCAAACTTTACTTGAAGTATAAATGGCAGATTTCCTGTTTTAAATTCAACCCTTTAATAAGAATTAACGTGACAAATAGGAGATTTAAGAGCCTGAAGATAAATTAATTTGTTTGTTAGCTGGCAAAATGAATTATGTCCTTTTTGCGTTTCAAAAGGAAGTTAGGAATGGGGTTTAGAATGACAAACGTTGTTTAGTAAGATTTTTTACTTAGTGGATGGGAATGAAAGCAAATATTTTACTTAAGTATTAAATATATGGATTCTTCTTTGTCACTAGAAGTTTGAAAACATTACCTACTATGACAAATTGACTAATCCGTAATCTGTATAAATAAAAGTGAATTTCCGAGTTTTAGTCTCACTAAAACTAAAAAAATGTTCGTAGAAGTCTACGAAAGGTTTAAAATTTAGGCGGTACGAAGTTTACTAAAAAATATGAAGTAATTTTTTGTCCAATATTTTCTCTTCGTCACGTGAGCCAACGTAGCGTAACATTAATTTGTCCAACATTAAGGATTTACTGATTTGACAGAAACCAGACTGCATCTTATCTATACAGATAAATAAAATTGCAGTATCTGTTTGTACATATACATACGATACATATTGTATACATACGATATATGTACAAACTACAATATCATTTTTTTAAATTTTCATCTGACTGACTGTCAGTTTGTCGCGGGTAACAGTTAGTTACAAAATATAATGCTCTACATATGTTGAAAAATGCACCAATCTCTGAACACTTGACTAACAGCATTCCAACACTCAAACAAACTCAATAACTATTGAGTTTGTTTGACAAACTCAATAACGAAACTAAACACACTACGGACATATTTGATCAACCCTTCACCATCCGTGCTACAGTTTAACCAATAATAATCTCAGCTTTGCACACCAATCAATAGATTACAGTATTAGTTGTGTGCAAATTAGTCAATATTATTCAAGAGTATATTAATATACTGTCATTTTACGGCTTAGTAAAATACATGTCCCCATCGCAGCTTTTCCCGTGGGTTTTATAAGAGCTGATTGATGAAAACCACTCGTAGTTCAGCACGTAAAGGCTGTTGACTACTTAACTGCGCAAGTGCCTATAGTAGCGTCACAGTTAAGGCCCTCAGCCAACGATCTCCGGCCACCGTAAGCGCGGGCCTGCGGTCGGCAAGCATGGGTGGCTCGCCACCCTACCAGAACCAGACCCGAGCGTACGACGTAGCGTAGCCACCACGGACGGGGCTGAATAGGGCTGATGCCGATACGAAGCTGCGGAGAACCTAACGGGTTACCGGGGCTGGCTAGTAGGAATGGGGTGGTCTTTAGTCAGTAAGAGTCTGACACTCCCTCCCGCCTCACCCAGGCGAGAGAAGTTATTCGATGATTTTTCCCCCTTGAAAAAAAGCCCTGGCTGAGGGCAATAAAACTAATCCTGAACTTTTAAAACTGCGAACTCCAACCAACAGCGTTCAGATTATGCTTAACTCTTCTTATATGTATAGAGGAGATCTGTTATAGTTCAGCAGTGGACTGATGATAAATAGTTTATTTGTATTGTAACTTTCGTGAGACATCTATATCTATACATATAATAAAATTGTAGAAAAGTGCTGTCTGTACATTGAAAATAAAAATAAAAAAAATAGCAGGGGTTATTGTTATGTCGATGTCGAACCCAAAAATGTAATTAACTTTTTTTTTGTCTGTTTGTCTGTTTGTCTGTTCACGCTAATCTCAGAAACGGCTGATCGGAGTTGGATGCGCTTATATACAAAAATTCTACGCAACTTGAGGTATAACTTAGTTTTTGTTTCATCGAAATCGGTTCACTCTATCAGAAGATATGAGTAATTTAGTGAGTTCAAGAAGTAAAATATTACAACGCGCAATTCAGTATAGTATTCGAAACGACCTTTGGAAAATTGGCTTCGTTTGGTCATTGGTTTGAAGTCCGTAGTAAAGATACTACAAGTAGAATAGGCTATAGGTATTTTGAAATCTGGCCTTTACGGTCGCCTTTTTTTTTGAGGGGGGAAAATCATCCGTTGAGTTCTCCCGCCCAAGTGAGGCGAGAAGGAGTGTCAGACTCTTACTGACTAAAAACCACTCCGTTCCTACTCCTGCACTTCGAGCCGGAGCCCCGGCAAACCGTTAAGTCTTCCGCTGCTCTTTATTGTCATCACTCCTGTTGGGCCCCATCTGTGGTGTCGGGCGGCGAGTCACCCGTGCTCGCCGTCAGCAGGCCCGTGCTTACGGTGGCCGGAGATCGTCTCGCGATCCCCGACGCCCGGAGTGTCTCTCGCGACGGCTGGGGCGTCAGGTGGTTAGTTACCTCATGCGCTCTGCTTCCTCCTTAGCTAGCATGACTGCTTCGCAGAAGGAGGAGACGGCATCCCAGTCCCTCTCGCTCGGTACCATGGTCTGAACCAGAGCCGAACGCGAGAGGTCGCCGTCGCCGATCACATCCCTGAGGACACGGCGGTGCTCAGCCCACGCAGGGCACACCGCCACCGTATGCTCCACCGTGTCCTCCGGGCGATCCTCACAGTGATAACACCCGGGCGTTCAAGAATTAAAATATTTCAACGCAATTCAGTATAGTACTCGAAACGTAAACGTATAGGATGTATGTGTGTGAATGTGTTTGTTACTGGTTCACGCAAAAACTACAGATTGGATTTAGATGAAACTTCACAGTAATGTAGGTCATACATCAGAATAATATACAGGCTACAATTTGTAATGACTTTATGTTATTTTGGGCGTAATATAACACAAAATGTTAGCCAAATCTCTGTCTCTGAGACCAATATCGGCGTACGCTGCCTAAACCATAGGAGTTACACTAAGATAATGTACTGTAAGATTGACTGTCTTGATTAGTTCTAATTAAAAGTCTACGACGGCACATTTCTACCTTTTATGTGGAAGTCACAATGTCGATTTTTAAGAATATTTATTACGATTTATCTGAAAACCTGAAAACGGATATCTGACAGGTAACATTACTATGGTAACCAACCTGATGATTTGTAATTGTTATGGCGTCCTACTTCCATAATATATTTTGGCATTAACATATAAAAATGAAGTTCTGTGGGTTTTCAAGGAATAATATTAGTATTCAGCTGCATCAGGGATCAGGGATTTTAAAGACAAAATACGAATTCAATTGACTGAATACAATTTATTCATAGACTAGACTCTGTCTGCGGCTTCTCTCGCGTTCTTTTAATGGGGTGAGGGAAGGATTTACAATAAAAAAATGAAATGATGCACGATTCTATGCTGGTCACAAATAACCCGCATACCAATTGTTAGCTTTCCACATTGAAAATTGCAAAATACCCCATACAAACTTTCACCTCTGTTTCACGGAAGTGGAAGGGGGTTAGAAAAAGACAAAAAGTAGCCTATGATACTCTCCATCTTTTCAACTATCTCACATCAAAAACCTCCCTGACTCCGTTCTGTCGTGAAATACGGACAAACAAACAAACAAGCACATACAAATTTATATTATTAGTATACATTTCTTAAGTCATCTGACATTTGTGTGACAAGTGAGTTTACAAAGTCAATGTGTCATAGATTTTTTTTATACTATGGTATTAATATTAAGGTATGCAAAGAGGTTGACAGCAGTCTAAGGAGATAAAACAACGAATAAAATATTTTCAGTTTACTTGAATTCGTATTTTGCTAAATGCACATAGCTAAAATATAATATTAGTCCTTTTCATTTTAGACCGTCAAGGCCAAATTCACTGTGATAGTTTGCTGTTTTTTTATGGCATAAGCCGGTAAATGAGCAGACGGATCACCTGATGATAAGCAATCTGCGCCGCCCATGGACACCTGTAACACCAGAAGTGCTAGAAGTGCGTTACCGGTCTTTTGGGAATTGGTACCAAACTATGGTTTAAACTGTCAAACACCAAGCGGTCACCGGTGACCGCGACCTATTGTTCTTTAATTGTGTCTATAAAACCGGTACTCGACGAGTTAATTGAAATAAATGCTTTGACTTTGACAATTTGAGGATTGTCGGGGATTGGTGAGGCTGGGGGAGGGGTAATTGGGCCTCCGGTAACCTCACTTACACAGCGAAACACTCCTTTAGGTAACCGAGGGCTGGGCTCGCTGTCATTGCAGCGGAAAGTCCCCTCTTTAAAAGTGGCTTTAGAGAGGCCATCAATGCGAGGACCGCCCGGAGAACACGGTGGAGCATACCGTGGCGGTGTACCTTGCGTGGGCTGAGCACCGCCGTGTTCTCAGGGATGTAGGAAACGGTGACCCCTCGCGTTCGGCTCTGGTTCAGGCCATGGAGCGAGGGGGATTGGGATGCAGTCGCATCCTTCTGCGAAGCAGTTATGCTTGCCAAGGAGAAAGCGGAGCGCGTGAGGGAACGAACTTCCTCAAGCCCCAGCCGTCGCGGGAGACACTCTGGGCGTCGGAGATGGGCCGGCCACCGGCCACCGTAAGTGCGGTTCTGTAGATGAAGAGCAAGGGTAACTCGCCACCCGACCAGAACCAGTCCCGTGCATACGGCGCGCGCCTTACAGAGCCATGACACCATCATAGATGGAGCCCAGTAGGGCTGATGCTCGATACGGTGCCGTGGGAGGCCTAACGAGTTGACGGGGCTCCGGCTCGACGAGCAGGGGTAGGAACGGAGTGGATTTTAGTCTGTAAGAATCTGTCACTCCCTCTCACCTAACCCAAGGCGGGAGAAGTGATTGGATGATTTTCCGACCTCAAAAAAAATCTCCTTTAGGTAATGACAACCCGGTGTGTGAAAAACTACCAAAAAAACTCCTTATATTATTGGTATTGATTACGCTATGGAAATTATGGACAATAGAGCCAAGGGATGTATTAAGTCTTATAGAGGACATTAATATCAACATTAAAGTGCATGTATCATATCTAACTAACCTAATATCAGAATACCTATTTTTTCATTTAAATGTTTGCGATAGTAACGCACGTCGCACCGGTACATATCAGGTCACATTATAGGAGAGAGGAAATCCCAAAATGACGGAAACTATGCGCTAAAAAACCAGGACCAAGGACGTTGAAATAAAGAGGGGCTCTTACCTTTTAAACCATTGAACCTATTTGGTGAAATTCGATACAGCGATAGTTTGAGACCCGGGAAAGGACATCTACAAGTTTTAAACCCGAAAAACCCACGAAACCGGGAACTGTGCTGTTAAAATCACTATATCTATTTGATTGAAATGCGATACAACATTGATTTGCAAACATAGAATAGTGAAACCTCACGAGACGGGCACTGTACGGGTAAAACCTCTATGGGATTGTTTATTTTAGAAACCACGAAAATAAATTCATTTCTCAATAAATATAACCTAGGTACTGAATCGATTGTGATGATATTTGTTTCAGTTGTACAGCCGTAGAATATACCTTGACAAAGACTAATTTAAAAACTCAATTTATACAGAAGGCGCTATTTCACGCGGACGAAGTCGCGGGTAACAGCTAGTACTAAATAAATTATTATGTTTTCAGCTTAATCACGCAGTAATTTGACGAGGAACTGGACTAGTTTCAAGCCATGCTAGAGGCTCATATTCATGAGCAGCATTTCGCGACCCACGACGCGGCGACTGTCGCGCTCCTACTTAAAACTAGTCGAGTTCCTCATCAAATTACTACGTGAGTAAGCCGAAAACATAATAATGTATAAATAGTTTATGTCTAGAACTGCTCAGTTATTATTCAAAAATATATCCTGTCCTTATGTCGTGTTTCAATCCGTTTCTCAAATACTGTGTTGTAGAATTAATGTGTCATTGACATAATTCTACAGGGTGGGGTTTAATCTCGTGTTATGACGTCACGTGCTACCTAACTTAGACAAGACTGAGCTTGCATAAATTTTATAGTGAATATAAGGGGTGTGAGAATGTTTCTCTTGTGTAGGTGTACAATAGATTACTGAAATAGGTCGTTGGATACAGACTGTGAAACAAAAACATAAGCTTCGTATGTGAGGAATATGTTAAGTATCAGACATGTGTTTTAGCGGAATTATTTAGGTTTAGTGCTAACTCTACATGATACTACATAGTATAGTCTTTATGTACCTATAATTAAGCGAAAAGCTAATAAAAACTTAGATTAAAATAGAAATCAGCATAAAAAATGTGGGATCACTTTTCTCGAATACCCGTAATTAATTTACCAAATCAATTAGGTACTGAATACAATCGAAAGTACTAAAGTGATAGTATTTTGAAATCGACTAATTGATTGGAAGAAATTAATCAATAAACAATTCAGAAACTAAACAGAACACCGCAACTAATAAAGCCTAACAATTTCAAAATCGAATAAAACCTTTTTATTAGCAACGTCGTTACCAAAGACATTGGCTGGAAAAGGTAAACATAAAGAAAAAAAAAACTTGAACGTTCGAAGTTCGAATTTTATTTGGTTCATTAGACAGAGGTGAGGCCAGACAAAGTTCAAAACGAGACAACGACTGTTTGTAACCGATTCTAATTTTCTGGGCGAATTATTTTCGAAACTGTTGTTAAGAATCCCCAATAGTTTCGTAGGTTTTTAACATATTGTCAGTTCTTATTCCATTTTTATTTTATGTGTGTCGAAGTGTGGGAGAGCCATGCTTCGGCACGAATGGGCCGGCTCGACTGGAGTTATACCACTGCCTCACAGAAAACCGACGTGAAGCAACGCTTGCGTTGTGTTTCGTCGTATGAGTTTGGTTACCGGAGGCCCAATTAGCCTCCCCTTCCCCAATCTCCCCAATTCTTGAATCCCCAAGGATTAATCCTCAAACTCCTAATCCCCAAAAGGCCGGTAACGCACTTGTAACGCCTCTGGTGTTCCAGGTGTTCATGGGTGACGCCCATTGCTTACCATCAGGTGATCCATATGCTCGTTTACCGGCTTATGCTATAAAAAAAATTGTTGAAAAAGTTCGGCATTTTTATTAAGATACTCAATGAAACGTCTGCCATGTTAGATCCTATTATTTTTGAGAATGTGTTGTAATATACAGATGGTATCCCTATCTTAAATACATATTCAAATAAAAAACTTAAATATTCACTCAGAATTTAATACAAATCAGTACTTCTAAATATTTTAAGTATTTTGCAATAATTTAGTAATGCTCACTTAATTCGTCTACTTAAAATATCTCTTAAACACTAAAAAGCAATCATGAGACTCATAATTCTTGGTAACTCAATAGTAATTCTAAAATTAAATTCTAAGTTCTGAGACTCAATGTAACTGATGAATTAAATTTTAATTTATGTGATGGTCTGTGAATAAATGACGGATTTTAATCAGGGTTTAAGTAGAAATATATTTTATCAAAAAAGATTAGGTAAACGATCAAATATTGTGGTGTCACCTTGAGTGGAATTTTAGGATGGAGCATCAGAATATAGATTTCTGTTAGCTAAAAATGAGTTGTAACTTAAGTAAAGATACTGAACGAAGCTCCACTAGTTTCGAGTCGCAGAGGGATTCTTCCTCATTAGCAGCGTGCGCGGTCTCACACATCGTTAATTCAAAACGTCAGACGTTAGTTATTATAAAAAAAAATCTGTTTACATTAAAACAAAACTATTTATTTTGTTGATTATACTTCTTTTTTACAAATCCTTACAATGCAAGTAAGGGAAAGAGAAAATAACTGCCTACTGGATTTGCTTCCTATTTTAATAAGATTAATATAACATAATTGAAGGCTATGCTATACAGAAAGTAAACCTCTACCGGTCCCTTTACACAATAACAAGAGCAACATTATCATATGTAAATCTAAAATCTAATACGCCCGTATTTATACAGGTATGCGTATACATATATACTTGTACAATCATAATCAAGAACCCAACATTCCCCCAACACCTTATCTAAAATCAACATAAGTTAGTCCGTAGGTCGCCTGTTTTACATGCATAAATTAATTTGGTAGCCTCACTGGCATACATTTACACAGAACTCAGCGATATGAGTAAAAAAGTTCGGAATGCGGGCACCACATTAAACGTTTCGCACATTGCTTTTGTACAAATACTTTTAGATGGAGAATTCTTGTTCCTTGAGGTACTATGTAGGCCACTGCGGGCGTGTTTTAATTTCGTCAGCTTAGTAATTATGCGGCATAAAGCCTGTGGGATGTGTTGTCTGAATATGATGTGGTAGTGCGTTTTCTCGTCTGTCGAAAACTCCTTGATGAGATTTTTGTGTTTGAAAATGCTTTAGTTGGTGACAATGAATATTTATTTCATTTTCGGCATTAATAGGCTGTCTTGAGCGGCGTGTTATCACGATCTTACAGAAATGGCGTGAAATAACGTGTTCGTGGTGGCCCGGAGGTTTAAGACCGCTTCTCATGCATGAGCGTGCGGGTTCGAAACCTACCAACGGCAAGCACCAATGTGACGATGATGCACAAACGGTGTAGGAAAACATCGTGAGGAAACCTGCGCTTATAATTTCTAATTATAAGTTTGTAATCGCCAACCCGCATTGAGCAAGCGTGGTGATTAATGCTCAAACCTTCTCCGTGTGAGAAGAGGCTTTGCTCAGCAGTGAGCATTTATAGGCTGTTGATGAACGTGTGTCTTGTGTTTCACTGTGTAAGTTGGGTTAACGAAACCCGTGGGAGCTGCATTTAAAAGCTAGAATCTATCAAACTATATATCTGTCAGGTATTCTGTTTACTAGTTTATTGTATTTACATCTATAATATCCGATCCTAATCAGACTGTATTAATGAGACAAATAATTCTGCTAAAATACCATTCAACTATGAACAAATTCTTATCATCTTTACCCACCCTTCTTAGCCCAAGTCATTAAAAGCAACAAAGTGAGGAGTATAGTACACCAAAAACACATTAATCCTGAAAACGGGTAATTATAATGAAATTTTGTAGCCATAGTCTGTACAACGTGTGAGAATAATTTACTAGGGCATTATGCCACATCGTAAATAGTGTTTTATCCCATAATAAATGAAGCGTACATTATCAGATTATTTAGCGTTAAATTTGAGTATAATGGGTGTATTATTTCATTAAGTCGTCAAATGTAATGCGTCATGTTTGTAGTTTAATGTTCACTGAAATAACCAAACATGTGATTATTTTACGAGAAATGTTTTAGATAAAAATTTACTATTTTTTAACTAATGCCGTTAGTAATCTGATATCAGTTTTCAAACGCCAACCATTCTACATTCTCCCCAATCTCTCCAATTCCCGAATCCCCAACAATATTCAATTTCTTAACTCGTCGAGTACCGGTTTTATAGACACAATTAAAGAACAATAGATCGCGGTCACCGGTGACCGCTTGGTGTTTGACAGATTAATCCCCAAAAGGCCGGTTACGCACTTGTAATGCCTCTGGTGTTTCGGGTGTCCATGGGCGGCGCCCATAGCTTACCATTATGATCCGTTTGCTCGTTTACCGGCTTATCCGATAAAAAAAATAATTTTTATTTGTAAAAGATTCCTAGCTTTTGCACTTGAAGTAAGTTTGCTGAATACCTATATTTGTCGCCATCACAGCTTTTCCCCATGTCGTAACAACTGACTAAGGGATTATACAGTTGACAGAAGCCGGACAGCAGCGCACTGAAACCTCAATCCTTTAAAGTGCCACCTCCATCTCCAATCTAGCTGCCAGACGTAGAATTACGGCAAACCGTAATTTTACGTTTCCCGTCAAATATGACTTGGGTGTCTTCAAGTCCCGAGTGAACAGGTTGCTCATAAGTAGGCGTGCTCTATCGTCGGCCACATCATCGGTTACCATCAGGCGAGATGGTGGTCAAACGTCGACCTATAAAGTATAAAAAAACCTTCTTTTTACAGGGCGTAAGAATGAATTGTCATCGGCTATAATGATGACGGTAACTTTTAGTCAGTCTAAGTACGATAGTAATTAACTCAAGAATAACACACTTTTTTAAAACAACATACGTACATCACATTTATTCCCAACGGGTAGACAGAGGTGCACATTACAGCACTTAATACCACTATACAATATAACAGCCATTTTCCACTATTCATCTTATGAGTCCCATGTACTAGGAGGTGAGCCTATTGCCATATACCGGGCACAATTCCAGACTCCGTGCTACTACTGAGAAATGAAAAAAAAAACCAGTAATACTTTGTCCGACCCGAGAAATCATATTTAAAAATGGGTACATAACACGCAGAACCGCACGTTCCGTTGACCTGGATTTTAGTTTTGATATTTGGTATTAATTTACTAACGGGGCGTCGGGCGATGCATCACAGATGATTCATTGGTCGTTCAAGAGCCGTTTATGCATGGCGATACATCAATACCTGTCTTGACCACCTCTGTGTTGTGGCTAGGTTTAACCTGGAATTACTATTTACGATATACGTCAATCTATTGGCTTAAGACGTACGTTGCTAGGTACTGTCATGATTTTAGAACATCTAAATAAATGTTTGACTTGACTTAAATTGACTGCACGATTGGCGCGGCTGCCGCGCAACATGTAGCGAATTCGATTCCCGCACGGAGCAACTCTTTGTGTGATCCACAAATTGTTGTTCCTAGTCTGGGTGTCATGTGTATGTGATATTGTATGTTTGTAAACGCACCCACGACACAGGAGAAAATCCTAGTGTGGGGCAACGTTTTTTTTAAAAAAAGAACTATACTGAAAACTTATTTTCCCGTATGACTTATCCTTATGTGGTGTGTAGACCTATTAGGAAAATGTTCTTTGTCATCATTTATCATTTGATTTTAATACTTCAATCGATTCCACCCTTTTACATCCTAACAAAAAAATATCTGCAGCTCTTTGCAAACAATTATGACGTCACAACACGCAGTGTTTTTAGTGAACATTTCTTCAAAGATGGCCGAGCTATGAGGCATTAGCGCAAAGTCTCCCATTGTGTCGACCAGAGCACATCAGTGTAGCCCAAACTGACGAAATCCTACAATAAACTATCAACTGTAATATGAATACGTTTAGGTTGAAAATCAATGAAAGAATTTTATGTTTTTGGGTAGTCTATTGTGCAAGCGTCCTGTAGATGCGACCCGTGTCTTGGAAGCTTTGCAGACTTATTCAAAGGTGATTAAAATGAAGATTAAGAACAGAAATGTTAATTATTATATTAATAGAATAATGGGTGGGGTTTATGTTAGGGGTATAATTAGACGAAGGTTAATACTGGGTCTCACGATGACGTTTCATAAGCAGCTTGAGACCGAGTGTAAGTCGGTACAAAAGTGGACTTCGAGGAAGAAATAGATAAATAAATGAAAGCACGATTCCAATACTGTAGAGAACAAGGAAGTAGAAGTGGAAGAAGTTTACTATATATGTACAACTTGCCTAGTTTATTGTTCTATTTTTTAAGTTTATAGTTTGCCTATTTTTATTTGTTTTGCCTACTATTTATGTTCTGATTGTAAGTATCAATTGTCTTTATTGCTCGTATCGTAAATTTTAAGTTTAATATTTAATTTGTCTCCGATACTAACTCTTCTTAGTTATTTTAAATGTTAAATACAAGTCGATGGTTGGATTTGCCTGTCTCTCTTCAATGGTTGGATTTGTAAACCATTAAGTATATAACGCATGTTGTGCTTACCTATAATAGATTGATGCACTAGCATTTAAGTTTTCGTAAATGTAACCCTATATCGTATAAGTGTAATCAATTATTGGTGAGCCAAATCTATAAAATAAAAAATAAAATAGTTTCCGTATGTAAATTTTAGGTGAATCAAAATATTTTTTGTATTAAGTGTGCAAGGATTTCTAGCAGATTCAGTTCCGCTTCTTAAATTAGATAGAGCTACCAATGAAAAGCTAGAAGATCTATATCCCTAAATAATTAGTAACATCTTATATCTTACAGCATCCGTTGACACAGTCACGAAAGCTTTTAGATATTATCAAAGCAATCCCATCTCACGATGAGTTCTATTTTATTAATGAGAAAAGCAAAATTGTAAGCAGACGAGCATAAAATAATGCTTGAAGCGTGTCGTATGCCGAGCCCTGCTCATTGTATTTAGAGCTTAGTGCGGAAATATGTCAGGAACATTTTGAAATTAAACCAATCCGACTAATGTAGGATTGCAGTCAGTGTTAACATTTATTTCACCCCGTATAATTGCTGTTGATTGTTTAATTTTTTTGTAGCATGGATAAAAATATATTTTATTTACTTATTAAAAAGTCACATGATAAATAAATAGGGTTTACAATTATATACAGCATGGTGCTATATAAATCACAGTTTTACTACTACTATAGATTTAGAGATGGTGGCAAAACGTCATCCTATTAAGTATAAACAAAAACTTAACATTATTTTGAAAACTACATAATCGCGTAGTCAACACAGTGCGTAATTAGGAATGTAGGTATGTTCTGGACTAAATGTTTTTGTTGAGAATTTCAAAAATACCTAGTAATACTCTGCCGTACCTACATGAAATCCCATCAAGAAATATAATAAACCAGCAGAATACTTTCAAGGATGCGAACAGGAACTACTGCAATGAGAGCCATCTAAATCTAGATTTTGGACAAAACGAAGTCTGTTATATATGTAAACGGAAAATAACAAGAACCAGAAATGTATAACCTAGGTAAATTATAAAATTCCGTAGAATTCTAAACGAGACATAAAATTAATTATTATGTTTTAGACTTACTTGAGAAAAGGAGCAAAGGGCGACAACCAAAACGTTGGGAAGATGACCTAAGGAAAACTGCTGGACCAGAGTGGATGAGAATTGCGAGGGATAGGAAAAACTGGAAATCTTTGGAGGAGGCCTATGTCGAAGGATAAGCTGGGGATAAAACTACTGATGTATATTATAGTAATAGAGACTAAATTGTAAATTTGTAACAAAGGCTTATTTTATTTTTTATTTATTTTAGACTTACTTAGTCGACTCGTTTCAAGCCATACTAGAGGGTCATATTCATGAGCGACTGTCGTAGAGTAACAGCGCGACCCGCGACGCGGCGACTGTCGCAAAGTTGCAGCGCGATAAGCACCGCGTCGCGGGTCGCGGAATGCTACTCGTGAAAACAATAATTAATTTAGTATGTCTCACGAAAGTTATAATACAAACATAGCAAATGTTACGGAGAGATACATTTTATTATTATAATCACACTCGCAAATACAAAATATACCTCTACATTATGGTCTGTCCAATACTTCTCTATATAATCACATGTAATTAAATATTTGCCCAAAACTGTCACTTTTTTTAGGGGGGAAAACCATCTAATGACTGCTCCCGTCTGGGTGAGGCGGAGAAGAGAGTGTCAGACTCTTACTGACTAAACACCACCTCGTTCCTTCTCCTGCACTTTGAGCCGGAGCCCCGGTAACCCGTTAGGTTCTCCGCGGTTCCGAATCGGCATCAGCCCTATTGGGCCCCATCTGTGGTGGTCTGATGGCTCTTTGAGGCGCGCGCGGAACGCGACGCGCCGTACGCTCGGGTCTGGTTCTGGTCGAACGGTGAGCCACCCATGCTCGTCGTCCGCAGGCCCGCGCTTACGGTGGCCGGAGATCGTCCCGCGATCCCCGATGCTCTGGGTGTCCTTCGCGATGGCTGGGTTGCGAGGAGGCAGCGCTTCGCTGCCTCACGCGTCCCGCCTCCTCCTTAGCTAGCATGACTGCTTCGCAAAAGGAGGAGACGGCATCCCAGTCCCCCTCGCTCCGCATCATGGCCTGCACTAGGCCCGGACGCGAGAGGTCGCCATCGCCGATCACTTCCCCGAGGGCACGGCGGTGCTCAGCCCACGCAGGGCATTCTCCCACTGTGTGTTCCACCGTGTCCTCAGGGCGGCCCTCTCAGTGATGACACCCGGGCGTTTCCTCCCGCCCCATCAGACACAAGTACCTCCCGAAACTTCCATGTCCGGTGAGGACCTGCGTCAGGCGGTAGGTGAGGACGCCGTAGCGTCTCTCAAGCCACTCCTCAAAGAGGGGACTTACCGCTGCAATGGCAGCGAGCCCAGCCCTCGGTTGCGACAGTCGTTGCTGCCATTCCGCCATCTAAATCTAGATTTTCGACAAAACGAAGTAGAATTCTAAACGAGAGATAAAATTAATTATTATGTTTTCGGCTTACTCACTCGACTCGTTTCAAGCCATGCTAGAGGTCATATTCATGAGCGGCTGTCGTAGGATAGCAGCGCGACCCGCGACGCGGCGACTGTCGCCGAGGAGCAGCGCGACAGGCAACGCGTCGCGGGTCGCGGAATGCTGCTCATGAAAACATAATAATTAATTTAGTATGTCTCACGAAAGTTATAATACAAACATAGCAAATGTTACGGAGAGATACATTTTATTATTATAATCACACTCGCAAATACAAAATATACCTCTACATTATGGTCTGTCCAATACTTCTCTATATAATTACATGCAATTAAATATTTGCCCTAAAACTGTGACTTTTTTTTAGGGGGAAAAATCATTTAATGGCTGCTCCCGTCTGGGTGAGGCGGGAGAGAGTGTCAGACTCTTACTGACTAAACACCACCTCGTTCCTTCTCCTGCACTTTGAGCCGGAGCCCCGGTAATCCGTTAGGTTCTCCGCGACTCCGAATCGGCATCAGCCCTATTGAGCCCCATCCGTGATGGTCTGATGGCTCTTTGAGTCTGGTTCAGGTCGGACGGTGAGCCACCCATGCTCGCCGTCCGCAGGCCCGCGCTTACAGTGGCCGGAGATCGTCCCGTGATCCCCGACGCCCGGAAAGTCCTTCACAATGGCTGGGTTGCGAGGAGGTAGCGCTTCCCCATCTCAGCGAGTAGCACTATAGGCTGGTACACGGAGAGAGAGTCCGAAGGGAGCCCCGTCTTCCGCACGAGGACCAGTTTGCCCGCTATCCAGAGCAGCGGGAACTGGCCTCTCCAAAACTGTCACTAGGTACAATTTCTGGTACAATAACATTTTCGACATCTTCATTTTATAGCAAAAATAATATCCTTCCTTCAATAGAGCCACAGTTTAACAGTTGTAGGGAGTTAATCAATGCCAAGTTTATTATACGGCAATCAAGAAGGTTATGGGGTAAAATTACGAGTTTCAGGTTCAATGACCTTCTTGACAATTTGGTTTTATGAACCCTTACCTGTTGTTGTTTTAATTGAGGTGTATTTAGGTATTATGTATTGGGGCGATGACAATGTTGTCAGTAGAATACATTGTCCCAGTTTAGTACTATAAAACTGGTGTTTTGTATGCTGTTTACTGAGTACCTACTTAAGATTTGTAATGTAGGTAGTATTAAAGTAATGTGATACATGAATTTGATAAAAGCTGATGAAAATAAGGATCATTATATCTCAAGATATATGTATAATGCAGTAACATTGTCATCATTTTGAACATAACACCCAAACCAAAATACAAAACAAAACCACATAAGAATAAAATGATACTACAAACCAACACAAAAAAAATATTAAAGCATTTTTGCGGACCGCAACAAAAATGGGCCTTCTTCCTGTCACGGAGGTATTTTGTTGTGAAAAAAATGCTTAAATAGGATCCGGTGAAATCTTCTTTAACGGTGTGAAAATCCCCCGATTAGTCTCTGTAAGAGCCCAATTACATTACAATTGACCTTTTTAAAGTTCAGAGCCTAATAGAAAAAAGTTTGGAAAAAGAAAAATAAACTGTGTTCACATTATTCGAAGTCGATTCTGAACTTTATTAAAGTTATTGATGTTAATAAAGAGTATTAATGTGGTAGACTATTAAGTAGGTTTTGCAGTAGACTCTTTGTAATAGACAAGCCTGTTACGGAACACTGTGCACTATCCATACACATTTGCTTGTTTGTTTGTTATATGTCAGACTGCACGGTTGGCGCGGTGGCTGGGCAACTGGCCGCCGCGCAACGTGTCGCGGGCTCGATTCCCGCACGGAACAACTCTTTGTGTGATCTACAGATTGTTGTTCCGGGTCTGGGTATCATGTGTATGTGATATTGTATATTTGTAAACGCACCCACGCCACAGCAGGAAATCGTAGTGTGGGGCAACGTTTAAAAAAAATGACATCTTTTCACTTCGCAAGCGAGCTGGAGGTCATAACTTTATCAGAGTGGACTGCTGCTAGGTTTCTTAAATGTGCAGTCCTTTATTCTGTTCTTACAACCATAAGAAGAGAAGGACACGTTCTCACTAAGTAACCCGCGTTTTTAGGTAAACGTTGTGTGTGTTGTGTTTTGTCGTGTGAGTGAGGTTACCATAGACCAAATTACCCCCATACCAATCTTCCCAATCCTTGAATCCTCAACAAAAGGCCGGTAACACACATGTAAAGCGTCTGGAATTCCGGTTGTTCATAGGCGATGCCGATCATCGAATGACTTCTCCCGCCTGGGTTAGGCGGGAGGGAGTGTCAGACTCTTAAATACTAAAAACCACGCCCTAACTACTCCAATTAGGGGCTGCAATTCGAACCGGAGCCGTAGCAACCCGTTAAGACCTCCGCGGCACTGTATCGGCATCAGCCCTTTTGGGCCCCATCCGTGGAAAAAAAATTGGGCATCAGGTATTGCGTCTGCACATTTACTGACACATTCCATTAAAACATTATCATCTCTCCTATTATTTTAAGGATCTAAGGTAAATCTATTATGAGAAACTATTCCATTCGATGCACCTCAGGTATTATGAATTGAATACTGAATTTGCTCGAAGACTTTTGATTGAATTTCCATCACGTATGCACATCACGTGACTACTTCACAAGATCTAGATCAAATGAATATTCATACAAGTATTGAAGCTTAGAAATTTCAATGTATTGCTGTATATTTATCACGTCTTTAGAATTTATAGCCTTTTGTTTGAAAAAGACTACATAGTGGTTAACTAGTATCGGTGATTTAGAATACATTTAACCAGTCGATTCTGCTTGTTTTGTCTTCCCGTGGGTGTTTGTGTTTCATCATCATCAACAGCCTATAAATGACCACTGCTAAGCAAAGTATCTTCTCGCACGGAGAAGGTTTGAGCATTCATTACCACGCTTGCTCAATGCGGATTGGCGATTTCAAACTTATTAGTAGAAATTATAAAAAAATGTTTCCTCAAGATGTTTTCCTTTACCGTTTGTCAGTGGTGTCTAAATAATCTTAGAAATTACATACATATAACTCGACAAAGGTCACATTAGTACTTGCCGTTGGAAGGTTTCGAACCCGCACCCTCATGCATGAGAAGCGGGGATCTTAAGCCTCCGGGCCACCACGACTATCGTGGATGTTCAATGTAATGCATTAAAGAAAAGTAGTTCGGACGAGGTGATGATTGATTGCTCCTACATTATTTTGTTCTCTAATCATAATGTATTGTTATTTCTTAAAATTATGACTATCGTGAATGAAATCAGAATAACGAATAAGCAACCCAATGTAACATCTATATTACAAATCTTGTCCATTTAATTTTTACTTTCAAATTGGTTATTACGATAATCCTTACTAATATTATAAATCGGAAAGTGAGTTTGTTTGTTTGTTTATTTGTTCCGATTTCACGCCGTAACTACTAAACCGATTGCTTTGAATTTTTGCAGACGTAAAGTTAGTAGTCTGGATTAAATAATAGGGTACTTTTTATCCCGGAAAAATTTGATATTCCCGAGGGAAAACAAAAGTATTAGTATAGATGGAACTGTATATATTGGTATATGTCACATAGGCTACTTTTTATCCTTTTGTGATGCAAGCGAAGCCGCGTGTAAAAGCTAGTTCTTTTATTAACCCTTCTTTTTTGAAGTTGATTTAAATTTTCAAGCACAATTCATATATTTTCGAACAAAATAGTTCCCTAGTTCTATTTCATTCTAGAAATAAAATCTATAGCAGTATTGAGATTCATCCATATGTAAAGTTTAATTTCCTGTGACTTGGTTCCCTTAGGCACCAGCTTTTGTCTTTGTTAGTTGCTGGTTTCTGCATTCTCTTTGTATTCTCTCCTTTCAATAATACCCGCTATAATAATTATTATTATGACTAAGCCAATTAAAAATATACAATTCATTTTAATAAGTAAATCGTGTAGTAATCGCCTTGTGCGATATTTAAAGTTAGATCTTATTGGTTGCGTAAGCAGAAACAATATTGTTATACCTAAGTATAAAAGCAAAGACGTTGTGTTGGGGATTAATTTTTGTAACAACATGAGAGTGTATAACTGTGGTATAACTGGTCAATAATTCTGTTATAAATAAAAAAATCGACTTCAACTCACCCTTTTTTTGAAGTCGATTAGTATAGTAAGTATACTAAAACCATCTCCTAAGCTTAACAAACGCTTTTCTGTAAACCACATCAAAATCGGTTCAGACGATCGCGAGATAATCGCGCACAAACATATATATCTACAGGTCAAACAGTGAACCTCTTTTTTTAAGTTAGATAAAATTAATAGGCATTATGTTCCGATCCACAAGAACAATTAAAAGTCCATTTATTATTAAAAAAATAAATAACATAACATAACATAAAATCACGCCTTTTTATCCCCGAAGGGGTAGGCAGAGGTCCACATTTCGGCACTTTATGCCACTGTACAATGTAACACCCACTTTTCATTATTTATGTTATGAGTCCCATGTAATAGGGGGTGAGCCTATTGCCATATACCGGGCACATTTTTCCAGACTCCGTGCTACTACTGAGATTTTTAAAAACCCACTTTGCCCGACCCGGGAATCGAACCCGAGACCCCTTGCCCGGCCAGTCGCACTTGCGACCACTCGGCCAATGAGGCAGTCGGTAAAAAAATAAATCTATAATAAAATAAAAAGAATAGTCAAGTTAAAAGTCCCTACTAAAACAAATGTATACCGGTTACAGTGAATAAGTCTTCAAATACATCGATTAATAAACAGTACCACGTACTAATATAAGTGTTATCGTTTACGAGAATACTCACGAGAATGTCATGCTACAGTTATAAGTTAGAAATAATCATGGCCGTACTCGTGCCAAGTTTCGTTTTTTGCATCCTGATGGCCTACTCTTGGTTCACTTGTTTTTGTGAACCCCACTTTATGTTTTCTTCGGTATGATACTTAGCAGTTACTATGGGATCTTCTAGTTAAGCTACATAGATAAGTACCTCATCTAGTAGTTATCCATGTTGATGATTAGCTAACCATTTTCCAAACTTTGGTTTTAATGCAATTATTTTGATTTGTTTTACTGCTTTCTATACTATACCTTTTATAGACTCTGAAGGCCATTTTAGTCTGAAGGGTGTTAGCATAGTGGAATAATATTATCGAAACAACGAGCAAAAGTAATTTCAGTGATTTTGATGACAATTACAATACCCAGGAGCATTATAAATGACTCGGTCTATAAATCAATCATGGTAAACAATTTACTTCTTTTTTATGGGATAAGCCGGTAAACGAGCAGACGGATCACCTGATGGTAAGCAATCGGCGTCGCCCATGGATACCTGGAACACCAGAGGCGTTACAAGTGCGTTACCGGCCTTTTGGGATCAGGAATTTGAGGATTGTTGGGGACTCAGGGTAGGGGTAATATTAGGTACAATATCACAAGGAACTACATTACAAAATAGCAACACAAGATAAATTCACCCAACACTATCTCATACAAACTCATTCCTGAATAGAGGACACGTTCAAAAACATCCTGTGAGCGTTACCTTACAATATTTTCACCTATACAGGCAGGGCGTCTAAATTATTCATCGCACGGGCTATGCCGACCGTACTGTCGCACTCAACTTTAGTATTCGCCTCTCTATATAGAGAATTATATATGTTCCACAGTAATACGTACGTGGACAGAGATTATTGTGGAGCCTGTAATCTAGATGTTTAGCTTGATAATATTTGGGGTTTCCACTTAAATTAAGTATGACAAGCCCATATTCAACATAATATAGTATAAGAACGGCATTTTGTGACATACTATTAGAAAATTCAGACTAGAGGCAGATTATGCCTTTATATATGTTTGTATTTAGGTCTCTCTTAATTAAATAAATAAATTAGAATTAAAAAGATGCTTTCTATAATAATATTCTTCAATTTCAATTATTTGCAAATAATACACGAAAATGGTTTTCATTTTATAAAAACGCTCCAACTCGTGGTGTGTAACGAAACCACATCGCAGCCGAACATGCAACGCCATCTGTCGAAAAGTGTGAATATTGTTTTTTATGGAGTTTCTTCAGTGTGGAAGAGCCATGCTTTGGCACGAATGGGCCGGCTCGACCGGAGTGATACCACGGCCTCATAGAAGACCGACGTGAAACAACGCTCGCAAGCTTGCGTTGTGTTTGGTCGTGTGAGTGAGATTCCATTCCTCATTCCCTGTATGAATCCTCAACAATCCTCAAATCCTAACCGCAAAAGGCCGGTAACGCACTTGTAAGTAACGTCTATGGTGTTCTAGGTGTCCATGGACGACGCCTATTGCTTACCATCAGGTGATCTACCTGCATGTTTATGAGCTTATCCCATAAAAAATTAAAAGTATTTTATTGTTTTGATCTTTTTTAGAAACAGAACAGAAGAAATTCGTAGAAAAACTTTGTTTGCAGCTGCTTTTAGTCTATTATGGCACACCTAAATTTCTTATACATAGCTAAGCATAAAAAATATTATTAACGCCCATCGTTGTTTCTGAACTATAGAATGAAAACCATTATTATCATTTTAAGGTTTTAAGTTTAATTTTAGCTTAAGTAAATAAAACCTTTTTAAATTATGAATACGTTTTCAAAATAACGTTGATTTGTTAAAGAATTTGACCAGTTAAGCCTTTGCCTTGACGAGGGTAATAAAACACACATAATTATGTCATAATTTTTAGGACTTTAAACCTAAAATATTTGGCAAATAAAAAAGTAGGTAGCAAAAGTGAAAATAAGCATTATGTCTAATTTATTTCAAATTTTTTGAATGAATCCGATTTGACCGTAATTTGGTATTATTATGACAGAAATGCCGCGAACAACTTAACGGGTTACCGGGGGCTCCGGCTCGAAGTGCAGGAGTAGGAACGAGGTGGTTTTTAGTCTGTAAGAGTCTGACAATCCCTCCCGCCTCACCCAGGTGGGAGAATGAATTCAACGATTTCCCCCCTTAAAAAAAATATGACAGAAATAAAAAAATAAACAATATGATGAAAATGTGTCATTTCAATCGTCACACCAACCAGTAAACACGTCACACCTAAATCAGTTCCTGAAATTAGTCATAAACATATTATTTTTCTGGACAAACAAAAATGAATCTTAACTCGTCGAGTACCGTATTTATAGACACAATTAAAGAACAATAGGTCGCGGTCACCGGTGACCGCTTGGTGTTTGACAGTTTAATACCTTTCATTTAAGAAATAGTCATCTCCACTTGAAATTTACAGTTCCCAAATCAGTAGTTAAGGTCATAATGTCAGCGAACCATTTGAGTCATTAAACCGCTGCGCTAACGACCACGTGTGGTCCGATTCAATTCCACACGGTCGCGACCCTAAATATGGGGTACTAATGAAGTATATGCAAAAAGATCAGACAACAGGAACATCCTGGTTTAGAAAAAAAAACTTTGATATTTGTCATTTCTGATAAAATGATTACAAAAGTAGCTAATGAACAATAGTTATCAGATTAATTATTATTTTTACTGTTTAATGTTGACTGCGACCGCCGGAGCCGCAGAATCAAGTAGCCAGTAGCAGCGCGACAGTCGCCGGGTGCGGAATGCTGCTCATGAACATGAGCCTCTAGCATGGCTTGAAACTACTCGAGTTCCTCATCAAAAAGTTACGAGAGTAAGCCGAAAACAATAATTAATTTAGTATGTCTCAGCAGGTTAAAATTGGTCTCGAACCGATTAGAACGTTACTGGGTGTTGTCGATTTATTCGATTTTATGTATCTACACCTAACTCAAACTCAAAGCATTTATTTCAATTAAACCTTAATTTGGTACTTTTGAAACGTCAACAAATATGAAATAAAATAATAGTCTGTCAGTCTATCCGTCAGTGAAGCTAGGCGCTCGTTCCAAAATGTCGATTCGAGTGGAGAAGAACGAGCAAGAAACTCCATTCGTTACTCTTTTAAAAAAAAGTCAGTTTTACATTGCTCTGATACATATTCCAATATTGTACACATGTGAGAATAATGTAAAGACATACCTGACGCAACATACAAATAACAGAACGTACTAAAATAAAAATAAAAATAAAAAAACAAAACCAAGTCAAGTCAATCCTAGTTTCTATATTTCCTTCCGAGAGTAAGTACTTAAAAGGCTTAAAGTTATGCGAATTTTCACTGGAAACTTTTATACTTTATTCTTTTGGTTTGATTTACTTACTGCATCTATGTATAACTCCAAATTGAGATGTCAGAACTCAAAAGGTTTTAAAGTCCGATATAATAATCTGCTGCGAATAAAAAGTTATAGGAACTATTGCCGTAAAATTATTGGTACAGGTTGTAAATTAATATGGTTAATAATTATCTCAGGCGGTCAAACTTATAAGCCTGAATAAAACAACAAATTAAGTTGCCCACTCCAACAAAAACTGGCCACCATATCATGTCAAAAAATACGATGGAAGAATTTTTACCGCGTGACTCTTAAAAATATTACCCACGTTTTTACCAGCACTTGACTTACATAATAAACATGGCAGAATACAAAATGTACTACAAAAAGACAAGCAATTAGGCTCGGGTCGCGATATATCACGCTGGACAGGTAGCAACATGTTGCCCTGATGTCTCTTCTAATGGGGGCTGTTTGTGGCCCAACTAAATTCTGTTGTGGGTTACAATGCGTTTGTCTGCTCACAATCAAGATTTTAGGCCTTAAATACGGTCTAGTTTTAACTTTTATGCTGCATTACTTTACCTGCGTAAATATTTATCTACATATTCTATGTTAAATATACTTTAAAAGCTAAATGTTTTCTTCGTTGGATGTAGCTATGACAATTTTGGAGGCTTCAAAATTCTAAGCTATAATGTCTTTAATTATGTTTAACCTGCCGTGTGTCTAAACGTGGATCCACGCGAGACGCAATCTATTTTCTACATAACATCATAACATGCTGCACATTATGCCACTGTACAATGTAACACCCACTTTTCACTATTTGTGTTATGAGTCCCATGTAATAAGGGGTGAGCCTATTTCCATATACCAGACACAATTCCAGACTCCGTGCTGCTACTGAGATTTTTTCTTAAAAACCTAGTAATACTTTGCCTGACCCGGGAATCGAAACCGAGACCCCTTGTCCGGCAGTCGCACTTGCAACCACTCGGCCAACGAGGCAGTCAATTTCAACTTCTATTGTGTCTCATTTATTGGCATTCAAGCCGTTATATTTTGGTTTAGGCATAATATCGAGACTTGACTTGTCAAGACAAGTCAACTACTGGCAAGCCTGCTAAGTAACTAATAAAATATTGAAATGGGTATGTAAAATAAAAACATTAACATCACTGGACGTCACTAACGCTAAATATAGTCACAAAGTTATATCTATCAAATCCATCTTCTCTACGATGTCGACTAAATATCTTTCAAGGGAACAAACTTAGATATTTATTTGAGGTAAAAATATGAATAATAAAAGGTTTGTTCGCGACCAGTGAGAGATGGTAGCAATATTTCTTTACTTAAAGAAGGGGGCGCTGGTGTAGCGATGAATTATACAATTTGTTAAGCTTTGTGCCCAAGGGGTCTTTTGGACCCTGAAGTTGACTATTACAACCTCTTTTTATTCACTGATTACCTTTTGTCTGACTTTATTGCGTGTTTTATATTATTTAATCCTGTTTTTTGGAGACATTTTTTTAAGATGGAGCACGGAGGTTGATTTTTTTGTTGGTTTAATTAATTAATTGTAGCTGTTGCAATAAGATACATTTTATAATATTAAACATCTAAATTTTGGAAGTAGCGCCATCTAGTTCTTCCTTGGGAAGGTAACCGTGCAAGATGTAATTTTTTAATCTGTATTTGTTCTCGCCCTTTTTCCTTGTCTTTGCATCGCATCATCGCATGGCGTTCGGCGCCATGCGATGATGCGATGTATGATGATGATATGTTTCCTAAGTTTATAAAATAAATGCATATTAAAAGTGTCCATCATTTATTTAAATGAAAACAACCACTTTAACAGTAGTAATAAAAAAAATGTAACGTTTTTGTACAAAAGAGGCCGATAAATGGTTCACATGAAAGAGAATAGTACGATATTGCTATTACGGAAAAAGCTTTTAAAATTTACTATACATACACATACATACATAAATAATGTGCTTAATAAAGTATGAAATGATTTTTACTTACAAACCACAGATTGCAATTAAAACACGATTAAAAGTAAGCATGATGAAAATTCCAACCATTTCATTTTGAGCCAAAACGATTTTAAAATTTTAATTTAGGTTATAACAAACGGGAGATGTAAAAGGTATGATATTGTATTGGCGAGGAAACAAAGGTTTACGGTTGGTCGTGATATTTAATTGAATAATGACTGCCCGTAAACAAAGGAGTAATAAGCTATTAATCTCGCCACAACAGGCATGTGTTACTACGAGAACCTTTCCTATGTATTATTTTTAAAGACTTTTAGAGCAAAATTCAAAATATGAAAGAAATTAAAAAAAAAAGAATTTGCGCATAAGTTTTCAAAGAATATAATGATTTTTAATATCTTTCGACTTACTGTCTGACCAAGAACTATAGTATAGTAAGCCACGCCTGAAACTCACCCCTGGCGTGACTTCAGACTAGTTCGTATAAAGATCGTATAAATTACAATCATATATTTTTTTAAATATTGTTTAATAAATGTGTTTGGCAACACATAACTGTCGTACTACATACCTACTGCAAGATTGTAACTGAGGAGAGATACAAATGTCACAAATATAGGATAGCATCTTACAGTATTTAAGTGACATTTCAGTCATTGATTATCAAATGATAGATCAATTTTATAAAGCAATTATAATTTTTTTTAACGTCAGACGAGAAAAAATTAAGTATCATACGACTTACAGTCGAGAACACCATAGTACGGCCAAGAGCCCGCTAATGAAAACAAATGAATATCGCACGCTCATCGCTACTTTCATGAGTGATTCTTTTGTACGAATAAATTCTAACAGAGATGAATAATTAATAAATGTTTTAGACGGGTGAAATTTATTGATGTTTTTCCTAGATGATTTTCAACCTCTTCGTGATTTTAATAATTTGCAATATAAAGCATTTTCATTACACTCTCTTTTTATCTTACTGTAAAGGATAGGCTATGTTAGTAATTTTATGACAATAATCACACCTGTACGGCGTCCTAATTGGGTACTTGCCTTAATCAAAAATAAATTATTTCGACTGTTCAATACAATAAAATATTAAAAAGTAATCACACATTCATTAATTGATTTTATGACTAACTTAAATTTAGTATTTTTCCAGCAAATTTTTTACAAATAAGTATGATGTTTGACACTAAAAAAAACATGACGTCATAGTACACAATCTCATACAAAATTCATAGAAAACTGTCTTTTTTGGCAGTTCGAAAAAAGTATTGAATTTGACTAGATGGCAATTACCCAATTTATAAAGTTTACTCGCATGGCCACCTCGAAGGGCCACCCGGTGTGATTTTTATAAACTTCTCAAAAACTCATTTAAATGACTAATACGAAAATGAATAAATGAGACCAAACCCTAAAATCTTACATGACGTAAATAAATTAAAAAAATAAAAATAAAAATACAGCCATTTATTTTATGCAATCTTATCTCTAAAATAGTCACGCAGAACAAAAACTCCTTCAGAAACTCCTTATTTTGTAAGGAAAAGAATCATCCGAAACATAATTCTAAAACTTCAATCTTGAACTTTTGATCTTCGTTGCGATTATCTTTGATCAAAATATCGGTTATAGGCAACCTATGTACAAATGAACTTTGAATTTTTATGATAGAACTCATCCATTCCTTAACGCCTTCCTGCAACATCAATTTTTAAATTAACATATGTTCTGACATGAAGATTGTTTAAGTTCTAACTAATAGATGGCGCTTAGCACAATTTGCCATACCAAAACATTCTGATGAGTCATACTTTAAACAGATTGACATGCGAATGTGAAACTACCCAATATGCAATTCCTGGGTAGTCCACCAGGTATAATCTTGTAACCTAGTCAGAGATAAACCTTTTTTTTTGATATTAGAGTATACAGTACTTTCCTAAAATATAATTTCTAGAATCAATTATTGCATTTACGTAGTACTAGTATTTTGGTAGTAGGTAATGTCTATATCAGTTTTATCCTGCAAATATGAACTTTAACATTTGCAGCACAAGGAAACACAATGTGACATTAACTGTCCATCGGAAAAGGAAAAATCTTCCTATGTTAGTCGACTGAACTGTTCTTAAGTAACTACAAAGTATCTACAAATTAAATAAAACCTTATATTTTACCTTACAAAAATCAGTTTCCTTTGGCACTGTATAAAATAGTGGCGTTTTTGGAGTTGCAAATGGTCCGATTACAACGTCGTTCCAAGTCAGTAACTCTAGCGATGTTGCTGAAGTATTGTATTTTGGGTAAGGCACTGAGTCAAAACAGTGATATTTTATTGTTTGGCGAACAGACACTGATCTTTCTTGAAGCCACGTTATTTGTTCTAATGATAACTGAAACGTAGAAAAATTAAATATAAATACCTACCAGAGCAACGATTCAAAATTCAGAATCTATGTGAGTAGCAAAAAATGTGAATAGAAAGACGTTGTTCGTTTAAGAACTAAGCTTAGCAGTTGCATTTTAATTTCAAATGCTTCTTGTTAAGTCTTATATGGTTTAATGGAATCGATGAATAAGTTTCGAAAAAAAAAAACAAAACGAACTGGGTTCTGAACTCACGGTACTTAACTTAAAGCATAGGTTTTCTGTGGCATTTTTTGTTACATACATACATATCATCACGCCTTTTACACTCGAAGGAGTAGGCAGACGTGCACATTACGGCACTTAACGCCAATGTCCAATACAATACCCACTTTTCACTATTTATGTTATGACTGCCTATGAGGTAATGTGCACCTCTGTCTACCTCCTCGAGGATGTTGTATTATGTTGTAATAAAGGATTGTTTCATAACCATAACGTTATCTGTTGAAATTTATATTATCTATTATTACTTACTTTATAAAAATCTATTAGACGAACACCCAGGGAACTTAACCAGACTGACTGGTTTACTAATATATGTTTATTTTCTGGAGTTGCCGGAATATTAAGAATGCAAGTTTCTGAAGTAGTCATGTTACAGTAGACGTTAAATTCTTTATTTAGAGGTCCCATTTTGTAATTCCCTGAAACAAATAAAATAAATAAATACGAGGAACATAGATACACATAAATCTCTCTATTAGGTTTTAAGCTAAGCATTTATGGTCATGCAAACTAAAAGTGAATACACAATTTAAGCTCAATTGGTTGAAGATATCTGCTTCAAAATTATGCGTACATACATCCTTACTAATATTATAAATCGGAAAGTGTGTTTGCTTGTTTGTTTGTTTGTTCCGCTTTCACGCCGTAACTACTAAGCCGATTGCTTTGAATTTTTGCAGACGTAAAGTTAGAAGTCTGGATTAAATAATAGGATACTTTTTATCCCGGAAAAAAAATATATTGCCGAGGGAAAACAAAAGTATTGGTATAGATGACGCTGTGTGTATTGGTATATATATATCACATAGGCTACTTTTTATCCTTTTGTGACGCGAGCGAAGCCGCGGGTAAAAGCTAGTTGCAAAATAAATAAGTGTGGGAGAGTCCTGCACTTGCACAAGCATGGCCGACTGGAGTGATACCACGGTCTCACAGAAAACCGACATGAAGCAACGCTTGCGTTGTGTTTCGTCGTGTAAGTGAGGTTACCGGAGGCCCAATAACCCCCCAATTTTCCCAATCCCTGAATCTCCAACAATCCTCAAACTCCTAATCCCCAAAAGGCCGGTAACGCACTTGTAACGTCCCTGGTATTCCAGATGTCCATGGGCGACGCTGATTGCTTACCATCAAGTGATCCGTCTATTCGTATATCGGCTTATGCCATAAAAAATAAAACGTTTGAAATAAACATAGACTAAATCGCTATTTTACCAGCTCTGCTCCGCTTGTTTTGGTCATAGCGTGATTTTTTAAAGTCTACCTCGATATATATGATATACATGGACCATCCAACACAAAAGAAAAAATCAAATGAACTAGTAGTTCCACAAATTAGCGCATTTAAACAAACAAACAAAAGTCAAAAGTAAAAAAAAAACAAAAGTCTTCGGCGTTATATAATAAAAAAACTATAAGATTATATTATAAATTAAGAGTATAAGATGTAAGCCAATGAATTGTCAATGATATGTAAGCCATTATTGTCACATGCATCAGACCATTATATTGTTATTTTTGTGTATTTTAAATGTTATATGTTTGTGAGGTGGCAGTACTCCTACGAATAAATAAATATGATACTATAAGATACAAGAAATAATATATAAAATAAAGGACTGTAATGGTATAATTTTAAGAAAAAGCCACTTATCAATTGGTCGCTAGCTACAATACTTTTGGTCTTACCGCTTTCGACATCTTTAGGTGCAGCATTACAAGGTTTTTCTACTGGTGTGTCAGGATCCCATTCATCATCACCAACTTCCATACTACTTTTTTCTGCAAATATAATACTCAACGATTTTACACTACAATTTGTATAGTACTTAAACTTAACCACTGATCTAAAGAAAAGTAACTTATTAATAAAAATGGCAAATTAACGTAAAAAATATATTTTCATTGTTGTCAACAAAATCTTCTGATGACCATGCACCATGTGCACTGTTAAAAGGATTGGTTGAAGAAGATAGATTTTGATATTTTCACGTAATTTCTGTGTGTATGAGATAATCAGTAATAACGTAAAAAGTTGTGCAAAAATCAGTTGAATTTATTTAAACATTGGGTTAATAAGAACTTACTAATTCCTGGCAAAATACAAGGGCATATTCCAGGTCTCCCTTCAATTCCAGGTGGTCCTATAGGTCCTGGTTTACCCTGAAAAAATACGTATTTTTTTATAAATTAGGTTTTTATCACAAGGGGATAAAATTGTTAGTGGACAGGTTGACAGATTCATAAAACATGTACTTTTGGTGGGGGGGGGGAATCATCAAGATTTCTCCCGCCTTGGGTGGGGCAAGAGGGAGTGTCGGACACTTACAGTTACTGACTAAAACACCCCGTTCTTGCTCCTGCTTTCAGTCAGAGCCCCGGCGACCCGATGGGTTGTCCGCAGCTTTTTTTAAACGGGGAAAATCATCTGCTCCCGCCTGAGTGAGGCGGGAGTTTGTCCTCAGCTTAGGACCGAATTATATTTTTAAACTACTTAATTAATTTGCCGTGTTTCCTTTTTGGGTAAAAAATATTAAAGGCAACATACTAAATTAACTAAAAATCGCGGATTACTCAGGAGGCTGCGCGACACCATCGATACTGTACACGCTGCTCATAAGGAAGAACCCCTCTGTGGTTCGAAACTAGTAGAGCTTTCCTCAGTATTTTCACGTGAGTTATCTCCGATTTTTAGGTAATATTAAAGGCCACCAAATAGTACAAATTGGCAATATGCTGATTTATGTGATATGTTGCGCTTAGTAACTTTTAGGCAAGATATTGAACATATACAACTACATAAATATTTACAACTTAAAAATAACTACAACTAAACTATTGAATACACAGAAAGTAAAAAAAAAACTCAAAAAGTAACAGACTATACGCTTCATTTTGGCGTCAAAGTACTCGTCGGCATCACTCTCACTTTTAGTTTAGAGATGATTTAGACGAGATGGTAAAATTGGCCATCAGTCTCAATACTCACAGTGACTCCGCGTTCTCCTTTGTCACCTTTAGGACCCTAGAAGCATAATTGGAACGTTTATTTTACATGTACGTAACATCAAATTATTATCATTTAAAAAAAAAAAAACGTTGCCCCACACTAGGATTATCTCCTGTATCGTGGGTGCGTTTACAAACATACAACTTCACATACACATGACACCCAGACCCGAAACTACAATTTGTGGATCACACAAAGTGTTGTTCCGTGCGGGAATCGAACCCGCGACACGTTGCACGGCAGCCGGTTGCCCAGCTACCGCACCAACCGTGCAATCAAATTGCAGGTACCGTGCTATTACTGACTTACTCGTAATTATTATTTTGAGTCTAACAAGACTTTCCCATGACTTCGTAATTCAAGACCTTCATCTTCAAAATTATTGTTAAAAAAATTATCTTTAGATTAGTTCTACCTACATATTTTAGAGAATAGATTTGTACGGTGTACCATGAGTCAGCGCGTAAGACAAGACCAACGAATACTATGCAATGGGGATGATGACAGGGTATGAAAATTAAAAATATAATTAGTCCGTAAGTTAGGTAATGAAAAAATATTAGACACGTATTTTTTTATTTTGTCGTATAATAAAACAATACTTAGATAAAACGAATCAAAGTTTAGGAGTGGGGGCTAAAACGTCATTTCTTAGTATAAAATGTACTGAGAAGTGACGTCACGCGACATTTCAAATCAATATATCTTCGAAACTATTAGTTTCTGTGAGAAAATAAAATACGTGTCTAATGTTTTTAAATAATCTATCAGACGGATATTAAAATAAAAATTAGTCGTCTACCCTAGTCCACGAGAGACCATTGCCATTCTACCATTTGCAATTAGCGTTCAATATCATTTATCAAAAACTTTCGCTTACCACTGGTCCAATTTCACCTTTCAGACCTTGCAGCCCGGGTAATCCTGACGGACCCTGAAATAGCATAACAGTATCATAACGTCTTCCGACGGTTTCGAGGTCGGCTACGGGACACTGTGCGACACACGACGCCGTCTATTCGTGTCACCTAGTTATTAAGTACCTAAAGTGTAATTATTTTGTTTGTAATGTTTGTATAGTATTTATAAATCTTTAACTCGTCGAGTACCGGTTTTATAGACACAATTAAAGAACAATAGGTCGCGGTCACCGGTGACCGCTTGGTGTTTGACAGTTTAATGTATTAGTTTATAGTATTCAATATGGGCCTATGATGCCTGAAATAAATGGATAAATAAATAAAATAAATATATAAATAAGTAAATCATCAATTGACATCTTGAATGTCGGTATACGTATAAGACACAATAGAAAACACATTATGTTTCGCGTAGATCTACGCTGGGAGACGAGGAGTTAATGTCTCATTGTCTCCTGTGTGTCAAAATCTTACTAAGTTGTTATAATAAGGAAAACACGCTTTTAGACCTAATTGACGTGGATATCCAGGTCATCAAGGAAAATGGACGTA
Source organism: Spodoptera littoralis (assembly GCA_902850265.1). Classification (NCBI taxonomy): domain Eukaryota; kingdom Metazoa; phylum Arthropoda; class Insecta; order Lepidoptera; family Noctuidae; genus Spodoptera; species Spodoptera littoralis. The sequence goes on from LR824542.2 coordinate 10,702,024, forward strand.
ATTCTAAGAACCCAAACTTGTTTCTTAGAAGGCCTCATCAAGCTTTCTATTTCAACATCGGACCAATTCTACACCATAATATAATATGACTGTCTAGTAATGTGACGATACAAGAATAAATTGTGTATGTGATTCCGATTAAAAGATATCATTATTTTTATTATTTATTTCTGTTATTATATAAAATACCTTAGTTTGTTTCGCACATTTTAAGGCTTGTTATAAAATAATGTTACATCATAAATGGACATGAATTTGCTTTGAAGGTATTATTATTCAACTCACTGGAAGTCCTGAATCTCCTTTATCTCCTTTCTCTCCTGGTAGCCCAGTTTCACCCTAAAACATGAAACAGTTTTGTAAGTAAGAAAGAAAAATCATTTATTCGACAGTAGGCACGCACACAGATACAACAAAATACAAAATTAAAAAAGAAAAGAACAAATAAATACACTTATTTATACAGATATGGAAAAAAACACAAAGAAACGACAATGTATAACAACGTATTACCTACGTAATTCCATAGTTACAATTGCAAATTTCCTAACGGATAGAAGTATGTTGGTTATTATCAAAGGTCATATAATAATAATAATAAAAAGCTGTTTATTTCTCATAAAATACAGTTTTATACAAATCTTAACTTAATCTTAAACTTAAATAGAAAAGATTGTACAGTTAAGGAGTTGCTATTTCATTACAATTCATTAAATGTCGCTTGAATATGTTATAGGTCTGCCTTTTATTTTTGTTTTCCAGTTTACAAATTATGTGTTTTGGCAACTTGTTTAGTATTCGGGCAAGACTGACATTCCATACTCTCTCACCATAATCGTTATGACATTTTGGTATTTCAAAGGTAGGGAGATAGTCTAGTTTACGTAATGTGTTTAATCTTTTTGTTGTATTCAATTTACACATGTCACTACTGTACTGAGTTACAATTGCTAAATCTCTCTTATCAAATATACTCAAAACCTTGCAATAATGAAACAAGTTGTGATAGTTATCTTTGTTCTTGAATTTAACTTTTAGAGGAACAATTGTTTTTAAAATTCTAATTTGCAAATTATATATATCATTTAGATATGTTTTATACGTTCTTCCATAGCTAGTTAAGCCATAACTTATGACCGAATCAGCTAAAGACATATACATAAGTCTCAGTGTTCTATATGGCACTTTATGTTTGAGCACACATAGTTTTGACAAAATTGCTCTTAACTTGTTACATATTAGGTTAACATGTGATCTCCAGTTAAACTTATGATCTATTATTAGTCCAAGGTAGGTGTGTTCTTTCACGATTTCAAGCTTCCCACACTTACAAGCATTATTGTTTATATGCATACAACTGTGCTCATGGGCGACGATCATCGGCAATGAAGCTGCTTTTTTGTAAGGCGAGTGTATATATATTAATTTAGTTTTACTATAATTAATTGATAATCCTAGATCATGAGCCCATTTGCACAATGTATCAAAATCGTCCTGCATCATACTTTGCGCCTTGATAATGTCTTTATGAGCAGAGATCAAGCACGTATCATCGGCAAATTGGTACACCGAGACATGCCGGAATACATTACACATATCATTTACGTACAATAGATATTCTGTCGGTCCTAGTACCGATCCTTGGGCCGTGCCATATTGTGTTCGTATTTGGTCGCTCTGCTCCCCGGCTATACTTACAGCATTATATCTATTTGTATGATAATTTTTAAGCAATTCCAACATTGGTCCCTGTATACCATTTTGTTCCATTTTTTGGTACAGTTTTTCAAAATTTAATGTATCAAACGCTTTGCTAAAATCAACCATAACAGCTAAAACATGGTTCCTATTATCTAAGTGCTTATTTATTTCATCTGAAAAAGTTGCCAGTAACTGAGAAGTACTTTTATTTCTTTGAAATCCGTACTGTTTTTCATGCAGAATGTTGTTACTCGTAAGAAAGTTATTTATTAAATGCCCAAAGTATTTTTCAATTATTTTATTTATACATGATAGTATTGTTATTGGTCTATAATTATTTGTATCATCATGTTTACCCTTTTTATGTATCGGCCTAATGAGACCTATCTTTAGCCTATCTGGATATATTGATCGAGTAATACAGGTGTTAATTAAGTGAGTGAGCACTGGGGTCAATTTGTCAGATACGTATTTAATGTCTGTTGCCCTTATTTTGTCGTGCCCTGGACTTTTTTTTTCATTAATATTTTTGACTATTTTATGTAAAGTTTCTTCATTAATTTTCTTAAGTCTTAACGACATTATCGGTGTATTTATGTATGTTTTCTCATTCAATAATGGCTCATTACAAGTGTTAATAACATTCTTAACATTGTTATCAAAATCGCGTGCAAACTTATTTGTCAGTATTTTTGCGGGTAGCTTGAAATATTTAAGAAGCAAATCATCAATCGATTTAACAATTCTACCGGTCAATTTATTAATAATATTCCATAACTCCCTTGGGTTCTTAAAATTATCACAAATATCCTTTTTGATCGAGTTATTTCTAGCCTTGTTTAACATCCTATTAGTTTTATTTCTATATCTTTTGTATACTAGTTCATTTTGTTTATTGTTTGTGTCGCTTAAGTGTATTTTCAATAGTTTTTTTTTCTATTACTCATTGATATTAATTTCTCGGTTATCCAATTACATTCGTGTTTCTTTACATTTATTATTTTGGATTGATAGGTACATTTTTTATAGACTGACTGTATTTTATTTACAATAAAATCAATTATTTCGTTGGGTTCGGCGCAGCCGAGTGCAGGTTTCCAATCAATGCTACTTAGTTCCTTTTTTACTTCATCATTATTTAATCTATTTACAACTTTATAATTGTTTTTGCATCTGGAACTGGTTATCGTTAGGCCTGTTATGAAATGATCGGCTAATGAGTCACACACAACCGCAGCATGTATTGAGTGACCTTGCGTACCTCGGCCGCACACGTCACGAACGAACAAATGATCTATACATGATTTAGATGTGGCATTTATATTCGTCTCGATTCTGGTAAATTGTGTTATACAGCTTTCAAAACCCAGTCCGTTTAGGCTGTTAAGGTAAGACTTGACAGTATTATTTGTACAACTTATATCTATGTTAGTATCGCCTGCTAAAATACAATTCACGTTTGTAGGATACGAGGATAAAAACTGTGTTAGTTCATTAATAAAATTATTCTTATTTAGGTTAGGCGGTCTATAAATAGAACACAAGTTAGTTTTATAGCCATAAGAAGTTGTTACCTCACCACACAAACACTCGAAGTTTACCGTATTCACTGGTTTTTGCATGAATGAAATACTCCTATGAGCATAAACAACAATGCCACCTCCCCTCCTTTCGTTTCGTAGTTCTGTGTACATAATATACTCCTTTATTTCGAATAAACTTGACATTGCATCGGTTATGTTTGCCTCTGTTATAATAATCAGGTGTATAATGGTCGGGCTTCTTGCTATAATGTAATCTATTTGTTGGTAATTTTTAATCAAAGAACGAATGTTGACGTGTAGTAAAATGAGTTTATTTTGTTCTTCGGGTAATGCAGAAACATATTCATTCCATGAGTAATACTTGGTCTCGTCTATGTTTGTATTATAACAATCCATGCAATACGTAAAAAAGTTGCCTTATCTATGGATAGATGATACATCTTTTATTTATTTATTTATCAATTGCTGAGGTACAAACAAGATGTTGGTAATATTCATGCAAAATTTGTAGTAAATCTATGCAGTAGTTTTGGAGATCATCCCGGACATATATACACACAAACAGACAAACATTCTAAAAACCATATTTTTGGTTTCGGTATCGATTGTAGATCACGTCTCAAGTATTATTTTAAAAAAATATTCAATGTACAGTTTCAACTGTTCTACGATTTTATTATATGTATAGAAGATTGATAAGATAATATCGGGTACTCTAAGATTTGTATTTATGAAATACTAGCTATTGCCATCTATCAACGTACGTCTATCAATCAACCATACCTACAGACGTGCATACTGCAGTACTTTGGCCATGTCTCCCGTCGTGATAACAAGTCTATAGAGCGGCTGGTCGTTCAGGGGAAAGTAGAGAGAACCAGACCACGAGGCCGATCACCTATGCGCTGGACCGATCAGGTCAAATCGGTAACGGGAAACCCAGTGTCAGACTGCGCCAGACAATCCATAAACAGGGAGAGATGGCGGAAGATCGTGAAGAAAGCTGTATCGGCCTCCAACACAAATACGGCCGCCTCAACATGACCACGACCGCTCAGTCAGCGAAGAAACAGAGAATAAGAGAGCTTATACCACCGGTTTCCACCGTTTCCATGCAATAAAATGTAGCCTATGTGCTATTCTAAACCATTTCCTGTTACAAATTTCATTTTAATCATAAGTACATACATACAATCTTTCGCACTTATAATATTAATAGGATTATAAAATCAATAAGTACTATAATATTTAAGTAGTTCATACTTACGCGCAATCCTGTTTCACCTTTTGGTCCACGCAACAGTGTGTCTCCCTGAAAAAAAATAATTTTGACCATTGAATAAATAAGAATAAGAACTTTTATTTAAATGAAGTATGATATGATAACTTAAGTATTTATTCAAATGTAACCAAATTGTAATTTAAAAATGTCATTGTATTTAAGAAATGTTGTAATACTTACAAATTTTACCGAACAGGTTGCTGAAAATAAAACACAAATTAGGTGTTTTAAAACAACACAATACAGGAAAAACTATACTGTAATCATAATTTACTATCACCACAAGGATCAACAGAATATTTTGGATAAAATAAAGCACAATTATTATTTGTATTACTAGCTAGACTCGCAACTTCGTCTGCGTTTTTCTAAAATGAGTGTAGTCCATGTTACCCCTTGGTACATTACCTACCTAACAATAAAAGTCCCGTCAATATCGGTCCAGCTATTTCAGAGATTTGCCAATACAAACAAACAAAGAGACAGACAAAAATTATAAAGTATTTTTTTGGTATATGTATCGTGTGTATTGTATGTAGCAAAAAGCTTAATGAATATTACAAACAGATACTCCAATTTTATCGTATCTGTATAGATGTATTCAATTATGGCAAGCTAAGATTATTATCATCATCATCATTGTTATCTGTTACAGCCAATAGACCGAACGGTTGGTGCAGTGGCTGGGCAACAGGCTCCCGTGCAGCGTGCCGCGGGTTTGATTTCCGCACGGAACAACACTTAGTTTGATCCACTAAATGTTGTTTAGGGTCTGGGTGTCATGTGTATGTGAATTTGTATGTTTGTAAACGCACCCACGACATAGGAGAATCCCAATGTGGGGCAACGTTTTTCTTTAAATAAAAAAGAGATTGAATCTAGACTTAGGGCGAAAAAGGCGTAATGTTATGTTTTATTGATATCGACGGTTAAATGGCTAATTGCTCTAAGCGACAGTTTTTGTCATATTGTTAAATACCTATATAAACGACGAAGGAAAATTCGCGGATTTCGAATATATATTTAATGAATATATATTTAATATCGCAAAAATATAGCTTAGATCATTTATTTCAACCTTCGAATTATGTAATTTATACTTACATAATTGTCTAGTACATTTCCGTATTTTGTCATCAGTTACCTGTAAAATGTATTTATCATTGTTAATGCATTTACGAATTATAATTATTAATGTATTTTAATACTGCACTAGAAATAATGCTGGTTAATTGTCAAAAGGTAGGTAATATTTGTTATGCAAATATGAAAATTACCAACTGCCTCTTTGGCCCAGTGCAATGGTCGCAAGTGCGACTGCTAATCAAAGGGTCTCGGGTTCGATTCCCAACTCAGGCAAAGTATTATTGGTTTTAAAAAAAATCTCAGTAGTGGCATGGAGTCTGTAATTGTGCCCGGTATATGACAAAAGGCTCACCGCTATTACGTAGGACTCATGACATAAATAGTGAATAGTGGGTGTTACATTGTAGTGGCATCAAGTGCCGTAATGTGCACCTCTGCCTACCCCTTCGGAGTAAAAGGCGTGATGTTATGTTATTGTGAAAATTACTTACCACTTCAACATCAGACATTGACGCTGAAACAAAGAATGGATAATAATATAGATTTGTTGTATATTTGTGGCACATTAAATGGTATAAAAGGTAATATAGTGAGGTCACTGTAATGACTAAATTAAAGTAACTATTTTACAAAATATATAACACTTTTGGACACGTATGTTACAAGTCAAATGAATGGATTCTTATTAGGTACCTACTACACAATATAAGTTAACTTAATCCTTACTCAAGCGAATCACATAATAACGAAGCAATATTGTAGGTTCAATGCCGATATTTTTAGTAATATTCATAATATTATAGTACAGTTACAGGTACAGTTTACAGGCAATTGATTTTTAAATGAAATTAATGATTGACATGTAAAAGTGCTGCCTTGTAGCCTATTTGCAGAAATAAATTGACTTGTTTGCCTTGTAAATGAAATAATCATTATTTCTGCAAATAGGTTACAACGTCATGTTGGCCGAGTGGTCGCAAGTGCGACTGCCGGGCAAGGGGTCCCGGGTTCGATTCCCGGGTCGGGCAAAGTACTACTGGGTTTAAAAAAAAAATGTCAGTAGTAGCACGGAGTCTGGAATTGTGCCCGGTATATGGCAATAGGCTCACCTCCTATTACATGGGACTCAGAACATAAATAGTGAAAAGTGGGTGTTACATTGTACAGTGGCATAATGTGCACCTCTGCCTACCCCTTCGGGGATAAAAGGCGTGATGTTATGTTATGGTATGTTATGTTATGTTATGTTATGTTATGTTATGTTATGTTATGTTATGTTATGTTATGTTATGTTATGTTATGTTATGTTATGTTATGTTATGTTATGTTATGTTATGTTATGTTATGTTATGTTATGTTATGTTATGTTATGTTATGTTATGTTATGTTACAACGAGGGCCGACATTTCCTAACTGACTACTCTGAGAAGAAACGCCGAAACAAAATCAGAGGTCATTGTCTCTTTTAAAGTCCAGACAGATTATAGTATAATGTGCGAGAACCATGCAAGTTGATTCTGTTGTGGTTTTTTGAGGAAAGATCCACAACAGTTTGAGCGGATCTATTCTGATAGCAGCACGCATGTGTCAGCAATATATTTAGAAAATAGAAAGTTTAATGTGGTTATTACTGATTTTATAACAAAAAAATATATATATTGATAAAAATAAATGAAATGATTATAATTCTTTACCTGAAGCATTTTGAATTTTGAATGCTATGCACATAAATATAACGCACAATTTAACTTTGACGTCCATTTTGAAAATTTAAACAAATAAACTGATGTTACAGGAAAAAGATTGACTGTCCTCATATTAGTAGGTATTTGTTAGATTCATTATTATTTTTAGAGTTCCACGAGGAAAAAACATAATTGTTTCGAATATGTCGCAAATAACCACCAATAAAAAAAATATTTTGTTTCTACAATCAAAATCACGTCTTGGTAGGTTTTAAATATTATTTTATTTATTTAAAGTTTTATTTATTTTACTCATGTAAAAATACCAATATTTTAACAAAGTCACAAAAGTACAAAATGAATAAAGTGAACAAACTAAGGTACATACAGTTTACTTATGTGGCAGAACTTAAAATACTACAGGGTGTCAACGTGAAAATACGCTAAGGTGTTGCCATATAAGTAAAGTTACCGGAGGCCCTATTCGTTCCCCAAAAGACGGACAATGAACTTGTAACCTCCCTTAATATAGGAACACCTGCTATAGGCGGCGTCTGTTACTTACCATTGGATGATACGCAAGCATGTGCGAACATACTTGCGTATCGGCCTAATTCTTAAAAAAAAATACTTTTGACGTAGTGAATTAATAGACTATCAGGTTTACACATTAAACATAAGAGATAGTATTTTGATGACGATTAAATAGAGACAAGTGTAAGAAAAAACGACTGTGCTGCGCCTAAGCCATTGGGGTCGAGAACCTAACGGGTTACCGGGGCTCCGGCTCGACGAGCAGGAGAAGGAACAGGGTGGTTTTTAGTCAGGAAGAGTCTGATACTCATTCCCGCCTCACCCAGGCGGGAGCAGTCATTCGATGATTTTCCCCCTTAAAAAAACCCATTGGGGTCTACCTTTTTTTGTCCACCAAATAACGTAAACGTAGAAAGAAAGTGTTTTTGTCCAATCACTGCAGCTGTCAAATATTGAACGTCCAATTGTGTTACACTATCTTATTCCCTATTGGACGAAAGTAGTAGGAAAAATGGAAAAAATATGGAACCCGTTGTGCGCGAGAACCACTTACTCTTGTCCAGTATAATCATTGCATTCTATTTATAGTGCTTACTACAATATCCTGATTCTGTCATTTATTGTTCTATTTTCCTGCTCAGTACCTCTATTATTATAAGATAATTTGGTTTTCTGGTATGCCAGCTTAATCAACAGTGAAACATTTTTGATTTAATTTTGACGAAGATACAATGAAAGAAGTGTTTCACCGAGTTAACGATATTGCGGGATATCAGGTCCAATCATCAAATGAGAAATCTCTAAATTTTCTTCAGAGGCCTTTAGGCCGGCAACCACCACGGATGGGGCCCAACAGGGCTGATGCCGATTCGGAGTCGCGGAGAACCTAACGGGCTACCGAGGCTCCGGCTCGACGTGCAGTAGAAGGAACGGGGTGGTTTTGTAGTCAGTAAGAGTCTGACACTCCCTCCCGCCTCACCCAGGCGGGAGCAGTCATTCGACGATTTTCCCGCCTTAAGAAAAAAAGGCCGGCAACCCACGTGCACATCTCCGACATTTAAAAATCAAAGACATTTAATTCAATTAGACAGTTAAAGCATTTTTGAACGTCAAAACAAAATATCGTTGTATTAAAAACGTCAGTCTGTCGGCCAGTACTCTAGTAAAGCTTTCTTCGTTACATTATTTCATTGGTTTAAATATGTGGAAATAATGTAACACCAATATTCAGTCAAAAAGAAAATAGCCTTGACGACGGTACGGGCACTCCATCTGTCATACACCATAAAAACAAACAAGGAAATTTTTTCTTGTTGAAAAACTGATCAACTGTAATCAGTCCTTTTTTTTTTAATCTTTATTTAATAAGAAGGGCTTTTTTCCGTAGAGGAAAATGTCAGCCCTATTATAGGATACAAAATTAAATACAAAAAATAAAGCAGCTAAACCTTTTGTAGGTTTAACTATCCCTTAAGCTCAAACACAAATTAATTAAACTATACAATTTTTTAGCGTCGGATGACAATGGTGACGCTAAAACACTGTTATAAAAACCAATATTAACACGTTCAACGCGGAACGAGACCTTTTAGTTCTCGTTTGTGACGTTTTAGTATCGCGCAAGTGAAATCCTATGTCCATCTCGTTTCGGCAAATGATATTTCTGTATGATTTTTTACTGATAGAGTGAGACAAATATTTTTGTTCATATTAGGTACATTGGATGTAGTATTTTTATGAATGAAAACGAACGAGATCTGATAGGTCTCGTTGCGACCAAATAGTAAAATTTTGCATCTAGCGCGGAACGAGAACTAAAGGATCTCGTAGCGATTTCGTGCGAATCCTCACAAGAAAATAATTAGTGCCGTGTCAACTTTCGATGTGTGCATATCAATTACGCTATAGGTAATCAAGATGACGAATCGCAAACGTTGTCGAAAAATTTTAGAACTTTCTTTTAGTTCTTCCGAAGAACCTAACGTAAGAAATGAAAATAATCAATCTCCAAAATCTTCAACTCTGTTTCGGAAAGTGTTCAAACGTGTTCCTGGAGTGCGCAGTGAAAATATTTGTGTTAGCCCAAGTACTGGACATTCTTATCAAGAGCTTACTAATGTGTTATCATCACCACGCGTCCAACATTCTACATCGTGCAGCACGGATCAAAATGTGGGTAATTCTAACTTATTTACATCCAACTTGCCAAGTATCAGCAAACAAGAGTCTTCGGAGTTTGTATCACCTTGCACACCAAATACGGACTATGATGGCATGGATTTACGAACTAAAAAGATAAAAATATTAGAGGAGATAATAATTCCAGCACCAATAACCGACACTATTTCTATAAATACCTCAATGGGTAATAATGACACTTTGCCATTAATGCCATTGATTAGGGGAAACTCGACATACGGTTCCCTCAGCAATATTTCGGTATCAAATATGCTTACCCTTGATGAGTCTTTTGATGAGCAAAAGATATCTGATCTACTTAATACACCAAAAAGCAATAATCGTATTTACAAAGAAAAACTTAGTTCACATTTGAAAATGGATGAGACACCAGAAAAACTACAATTAGATTTGTCTGCGCCAGGTCCCAGTCGAATACCTCTTGACATGGATAAAGCAATAATAGCACACCGTACATCTACTTCTAACATTATTGTTAAAGATAACGAGACAATTACTAGTACGAGTCTTAATAGCACCCACGAAAATGATCCAGTTATTGATTCTGATGATGACAGCAGTTATGTTCCTAGCGCTTCTTCGGAAAGTGAATCTGATATTACTGTTATAACATCCGAAGATGAGTGTGATGGAGATAGTCACAATCAGTTGGACAACGGAACACCTACAAACATTACAATACAGCGAGAAAATGTTGCAGAAGACTCCAATGGAGATGAATGGGTTGACATAGAGGATACGACTCCGGAATTTGAAGAATACCCACACGAATGTCAATACAATGTACCTGAAAATGTTAAGACACCAGATGAGATATTTAGACTGTTTCTAACAGATGAGATGGTTGACAAGATGGTCCTTGAGACTAATTTGTACGCGGAAAAATTTCTTACTAATCCAGGCTTAAAGAAAAAATCTCGGTTCCGTTATTGGAAACCAATTAACCGAGAAGAGTTGCTGAAGTTTCTAGGTGTTGCCTTAGTTATGGGGTTAAATAAAGTTCCTCACATCAATGATTACTGGTCCCAAAATATTATGTATCGAAATGATTATATCATAAAAGTTATGAGTAGAGATCGATTCACTGCAATTTTAAAATTTTGGCATTTTAGTGATGACACTATTGACAGGCCAACTGATAAACTAAATAAAATACGTGATGTATATGAAATGCTTCTTGCTAACTTCAAGAAAGTTATTGTTCCGGGTAAAATCCTAGTGATTGATGAGACCATGGTGCCATGGCGCGGAAGAATACAATTCCGGCAATATATAAAGAATAAAACACATAAATACGGAGTAAAGCTTTACAAATTATGTACTGTTGACGGATTTACTTGCAATATGATGGTGTATACAGGAAAAGGACAGGATGGACGGGAAAAGAACCATGGAATGAAAACTGTTTTGAAATTGTTACAAAATTTGGACAACAACGGTAGGATTATTATAACAGACAACTTTTACAATAGCGTAGAACTTGCTGAAGAACTATTAAAGAGAAAAACTTTTTGTGTGGAACTCTCAGAGCAAACAGAAGAGGTTTACCAAAATCTATTGTGGCAAAAAAGATAAAAAAGGGTGAAGTGATTGGAAAGATGAGAAGAACAGGTGTAAAAGTTATAAAGTGGGTGGACAAAAGGGTAGTCTTAATGATTACTTCATGCAAAAATCATGATGCAAAACTTATAACGAAACCAAGATCTAGGAGAGGGAGGGAAACATATAAGGAAGCCAGAATGCATATTTTTTTACAATGATGGCAAAAAGGGAATTGATTATAGCGACCAAATGTCGTCTTATTACAGCCCCTTGAAGAGGGGAAAGAAGTGGTTTCGAAAATTGATGATGGAACTAATTTTTGGAACAGCTATAGTAAATGCATGGGTGGTATATAATAATAAAAAAAAAGAAGTTACCAAAGAAGAATTTTATAGAAAGCATCATAACGAAATTCACAGGGGTTCCTTTTTTTCTGGAAAAAGATAATCCGGAAGTGACCACTGAACACAAATATATAGTGAATACCAAAAAGAGACGTTGTGTGAGTTGCTACGAAAAGGCACGAAAAACAATGACTAGCAAGGAAGCGGATAAAAAGACAAAACAGGTAAAAGGTTTCTGTGTGAAGTGTGAAAAAACTATGTGTCTTCCATGTTTTAATGAAAAACATTGACATTTTTTGCACTGAATAGTTTATAAGTTTCTAATGCCTTACACTATAGTATTATAATAAATGATTAATATCGATAATGTTGTTGGTCTTATTGTTTCTCATCACTATTTTTTTTATCGATACTATGCAATATCTGCAAAACGAGATCTAAAAGTACTCGCATTTTCTTGCTATCTAGTGCAGAACGAGATCCAAAAGTTCTCGTTTTTCTATTTTATAAATTTTCCATTATTTTTTTCGACATAACTTGAGGCGGTGAAAGCCTGCTGAAAGGTCTGATCATCTCCTACCTACACATACGAAAAAAATATAAAAATTTTCAAATTTCATAAAACTATTGGGGTTTGAAGTGACTAAGTCGTACGATATCTGCTGGATCTCGTTGCGTTATTCCTGATGGATCACAACGAGAACTTTTAGATCTCGTTGCGTCATATTAACTAGATGCATAAATGGGCTTCCGCGATGAACGTGTTAAGGCACTTAAAACTAAAAACCTGATTCCTCTGAGACTCAATACGTCGACACTCATACAAAATGTGTTGCACATCCTCTACAACATCACATACAGCACAATTTGGTGATTCGACTTTACGCATCATGAATCCGAAACTATTAAGAGGCATGTGTCCAGATCGGAGCCTTAAAGCTGTGACGATATCTTGTCTACTCAACCCGCCTTCACCGAACCAGAGGGCACGAGGAAGCGTCGGTTGTATTGTTTTATACCAAATGCCTTTAGTAAGTGACCTTTTGTCAAAGTATTCTGACCATACTTTATAGCAACTTTCTCTTACTAAAGGCAGAAGTTCAGTATGCCACAGAGCACAAGTATAAACCTCCCCGTCAGATCTCGCTTCATTAGCCAACCGATCAGCTTCCTCATTACCCTCCAATCCAATGTGGGAAGGGATCCATTGTATCACAATACTTTTGCCTTTGGCCCTAAGTTCAAAAATAGATCTTAAAATACTGTACGCCAGTGGAAGCCCTCGTACAGATAAACTTGAATGAATTAGGTGAAAAAGAGCACTCTTTGAATCACAAAAGATAACAAACCGGTCACCGTCTAAGGATTGAATATACGACAAAGCTTCCGCAATGGCAATTAATTCTATGTGCATAATTGATAGCTTCGATAAAATGCGTAATTTGAAGCTTATACCCAATTGTGAATCAAAAAATGCTGCACCGTAAAAATTATCCCTTCTTGAACCGTCTGTATATACACAATGATATTCTGAATATAACGAAGTTAAAGACTTGCAACAGATTGATTTTAAGTTATAGCTATTATATGATTTTTTTGGTTTGTCTATATGTTCTAAAGTAGTTTTAATGTTCGATAAGTCCATATTGCTGCCCCATGTATCCATAGAGAATAAACCAACACTGTCACTTGTATACACGTGTTCTTGCTTTAAGGCATCATGTGTAGACACTCTAGAAGAGGTATTTTTTTATTCCTCCAGAAACGATTGCGACTATAAGTATGTAAATTGTCGATCGACTTAACTAACGGAGACTTAAAACTCTTACTTTTCAAATAAAATTTCCCTGCTAAAAAACGACGTCTAACAAATAAAGGGGATAAAAATAACTCGGCTTCCATCACATGAATTGGGGTGCTTTTGATGTACCCACCTATCAACCGTAAACAAATATTTTGCAACCTATCTAATTTAATTAGATGTGTGTTGGCGCTATTGTCGTATAAGAAGCTACCAAAGTCTATACGGCTACGAATCAGTGCTATATATAAGCGCCTTAGGTGCTTGGGGTGGATACCCCATGCCGATCCTACCAAGATCTTAAAGATGTTTATCAACTTGGTAACTCTTTCACACAATTCATTAATGTGTTTATTCCATCGCAGCCCCCTGTCTAGCCAGATACCCAAGTATTTAACATTATCTACAAGTTGTAATTGAGTACCATTAAGAAGAACGTCGAACACTATCCTACGGAAACCTCTATTAAATAAGCAAATTTTGCTTTTTAAAGGAGAAACTTGCAAGCCAGAATGTGACAGCAATCTATCCATTAAATTAAGTGCACACTGCATTTTAGTTTGACCCTGTAAATTGTCGATCGACTTAACTAACGGAGACTTAAAACTCTTACTTTTCAAATAAAATTTCCCTGCTAAAAAACGACGTCTAACAAATAAAGGGGATAAAAATAACTCGGCTTCCATCACATGAATTGGGGTGCTTTTGATGTACCCACCTATCAACCGTAAACAAATATTTTGCAACCTATCTAATTTAATTAGATGTGTGTTGGCGCTATTGTCGTATAAGAAGCTACCAAAGTCTATACGGCTACGAATCAGTGCTATATATAAGCGCCTTAGGTGCTTGGGGTGGATACCCCATGCCGATCCTACCAAGATCTTAAAGATGTTTATCAACTTGGTAACTCTTTCACACAATTCATTAATGTGTTTATTCCATCGCAGCCCCCTGTCTAGCCAGATACCCAAGTATTTAACATTATCTACAAGTTGTAATTGAGTACCATTAAGAAGAACGTCGAACACTATCCTACGGAAACCTCTATTAAATAAGCAAATTTTGCTTTTTAAAGGAGAAACTTGCAAGCCAGAATGTGACAGCAATCTATCCATTAAATTAAGTGCACACTGCATTTTAGTTTGACCCTCACTAATCGATGAGCATTGCAAATATATCGCGAAGTCATCAGCATACTGTGTTATGCAAACGTCATCATTCTGAATTTGTGTACATATATTTAACGTTAAAATATTAAATAGTAGAGGCGATAAAGGATCTCCCTGTGACAAGCCTATACCAGCGCATCTATTAATATAAATATTCCCGGATTTAATTTTTAATACTCTTTGGTGTAAGAAATTCCATAAATAATTACAAATAAGTGGTCCTACTCGAAGATTGTTCAAAATATCAATTAAGGCTGTATGGTTTACATTATTGTAAGCATTATCGATATCTAAAAAACAACCCATCGTTAAATACCCCGCAGAAAAACCTGACTGAATGAAGGTTATTAAGTTACTTAAACCATCCAAACATGACTTACCTCTACGGAAGCCTACTGTGTTTGTAGAAAAAATTTTTTGTTTTTCAACAAACCACTCCAAGCGACGTAATATAATATAATGAAATGTCTTGCAAATACACGATAAAAGGGAAATGAGACGCAATCCTGATGCACTATTAATGTCTCGACCTGGTTTCGGAATAGGTATGATACCAATGTCAAGCCACTGCGAAGGAACAAAACTATTCATTAAAAAAAAATTAAATAATTTAAGTAATACCTGCTTACCTGCATCAGGTAAATGTTTAACCATCGAATATGAAATATCATCACATCCAGGAGATGTATCCTTATTTTTAATACATTTATTTAGCTCCTGGATAGAGATTTCACATTCTATTATGGAATTACTTTGATAAAGAGTGGGACATAATGGGAACGCATAATCTGGTGTAAGAGAATTGAGTAAATTAGTTGCACCAATAACATCTACAAATTGTCTTTGCGAGCGATAACCTTTGATCCATTTCAATTTACGCCACATTTCACTGGAAGAAGTATTGTGATCGATCGAGGTGCAAAATTCCTGCCAATGTGACCTTTTAGCTATTCTTATAAGTCTTTGAGCAGAATGAATACGACTTTTAAGAATATCCATGTTCTGTACAGTAGGATTACGCCTGAACTTGGACAATGCCAGCCTACGTTGTGCTACAGCATGAGAAAGTTCTGATGTCCAGTACGCTTTGGAGATAAATTTAGAAGTAGGGTTTTGATTCAATTTAAAATATGGGATAAAAAGATCCGCGGCATCATTGATGGTATTAACAAATGAATCGTAACCTTTTTGTGGGTAGTCCCCGTCGTGAGGTCTCTAACGCGCATGATGGCGTCCACCGTGGAGCGCCCTCTGCGGAAGCCGAACTGGCCGTCCGACAAGTCCGGCCCAATGTCCGTCAGGTGCGCGACGAGGCGGTTCGAAATGATTCTTTCGAAGACTTTCCCCACCTCGTCGAGCAGCACTATGGGCCGGTACGCGGACGGAGAGTCCGCAGGGCGCCCCGTCTTCCGCACGAGGACCAGTTTGCCCGCTTTCCAGAGAAGCGGGAACTGGCCTCTCTCCAGACATGCGCTGTAGAGACCAATCAATCGAGGCCCGAGAGCCTCTGAGGCCAGGACCCATGCCTTGCCATGCAGGCCGTCGGGTCCTGGGGCGGTGTTCTTGGCGCCCATCCGGCGCACCGCCGCTCTCAATTCTGCCTCGGTCACCTCTGGGACGATGTCATCGTCGTCGTCGCTGTAGCCCGCGTCGGGCACCGCAGGGGGCGGAGTCATATACGGAGGGGTGAAGCCCCTCCACAGTCGGGGGAACAGGGCGCCAATCACCTCCTCCAAGACTTCTGGCCGGAGACTCTGAGTGAGCGGGGGAGCCCAAGCACGGAGCTTGTCGCGTACCATCAGGTACGGGCGTCCCCACGGGTCTCTATTCAGAGTCCGCAGCATCTCTCGGCGGGCCTCCTCCTTGGCCCGCAATATCTCCGCCTTGAGGAGGGCCTTCGCCGCCCTGTATCCCTCGTATAACTCCGCCTCTCTCGCCTCCGCATTAGGAGGACGGATACGGCGCCTGCGGTGCCTAGTGTACTGGCGTCGCGCAGTAGTGCACGCCTTGCGCAGAGCCGCCAGCTCTTGCGACCACCAGTACACCTGGCGCTTCTGTTGCCTCGACCGGATCCGGGGCATCGCCACGTCACAGATCCTGGACATGGCATCCTGGAGCCACTTGGCCTCATCGTCAACGTCGGCAGGCCTGACCGGTGGTATCACCCAGGCCTGCACGATGGCGGCTTCCAGGAGCAGCTCCCGGTCCAGCTGTTTCAGCGCCCAACGCGGGCCACATGGGGCCTTCGTAGTGGCGGTGTCTCTGGACATCGCCAACGCCTTCAACTCCCTGCCCTGGAGCTGCATCTTGGAGGCACTCCGATATCATCGGGTGCCTACCTACCTCCGTCGTGTAATCGAGGCTTACCTGACGGACAGGTCCGTCAGCTACCCCGGTCACCGGGGCGAGTGGAACCGGCGAGAGATGTCACGCGGTGTTCCACAGGGTTCGGTTCTGGGGCCGCTCCTGTGGAACATCGGCTATGACTGGGTGCTGCGCACCGACCTCCCGAACGGCGTTAGCACAATATGCTACGCCGACGACACGCTGGTGCTAGCGCACGGGAGGTCGCACCAGGCGGCGGCCGACTTAATGGCGACAGCGGTTGCGACAGTCGTTGAAAGAATCCGGCAGTTGGGACTCGAGGTGGCGCTCCACAAGTCCGAGGCCATGTGTTTTCATGGCCGCGGGAACGCGCCACCTCCGGGTGGGTCCCAAATAACGGCGGGAGGGGTTACCATCGGCGTCGAGACGGCGATGAAGTACCTAGGACTCGTCCTCGACAGTCGGTGGAACTTCATAGAGCATTTCCGACGTTTGGCTCCAAAGTTGGAGAGGACGGGGGCTGCGTTCAAACGCATCCTCCCCAACCTCGGGGGGCCAAACGCCTCCTGCCGGAGGTTATACGCCGGGGTGTGCGGTCCATGGCCCTCTACGGCGCCCCTGTTTGGGCGCCGAACTTGTTGCGGCGTCCTGCTCGGACGCTGCTCAAGTCACAGAGGGTCATGGCGATCCGAATGATCCGCGGATACCGCACGATCGCTGGGGAGTCGGCGAACCTCCTTGCCGGATTACCGCCGTGGGATCTGGAGGCGAAGGTGCTCGCGCGCGTGTATAACATGCGCGCGGAGGCACGTCGCCGGGGCGAAACTCCGCTGCCGCGCCAGATAAGTGCGTGGCGGGATGAGCTCCGGCGCGATCTCATGGCGGAATGGCAGCAACGACTGTCGCAACCGAGGGCTGGGCTCGCTGCCATTGCAGCGGTCCCCTCTTTGAGGAGTGGCTTGAGAGACGCTACGGCGTCCTCACCTACCGCCTGACGCAGGTCCTCACCGGACATGGAAGTTTCGGGAGGTACCTGTGTCTGATGGGGCGGGAGGAAACGCCCGGGTGTCATCACTGCGAGGACCGCCCTGAGGACACGGTGGAACACACCGTAGCGGAATGCCCTGCGTGGGCTGAGCACCGCCGTGCCCTCAGGGAAGTGATCGGCGATGGCGACCTCTCGCGTCCGGGCCTAGTGCAGGCCATGATGCGGAGCGAGGGGGACTGGGATGCCGTCTCCTCCTTTTGCGAAGCAGTCATGCTAGCTAAGGAGGAGGCGGGACGCGTGAGGCAGCGAAGCGCTGCCTCCTCGCGACCCAGCCATCGCGAAGGACACACCGGGCGTCGGGGATCGCGGGACGATCTCCGGCCACCGTAAGCGCGGGCCTGCGGACGACGAGCATGGGTGGCTCCCCGTCCGACCAGAAACAGACCCGAGCGTACGGCGCGTCGCGTTCCGCGCGCGCCTCAAAGAGCCATCAGACCACCACAGATGGGGCCCAATAGGGCCGATGCCGATTCGGAGTCGCGGAGAACCTAACGGGTAACCGGGGCTCCGGCTCGACGTGCAGGAGAAGGAACGGGGTGGTTTTTAGTCAGTAAGAGTCTGACACTCCCTTCCGCCTCACCCAGGCGGGAGCAGTCATTCGATGATTTTCCCCCCTTAAAAAAAAAAAAAAAAAAAAAAAACCTTTTTGTGGGTCACTTGGAAGGATAAAATCATGAAATTCTTTTTCTAAATGACTTTTATAAGCAACCCAATCAGCTTTTCGGAAATTCCTTTTAGATATAGGAGGGACGTGAGATGACAACTGGGATGATATTTTAATTATTAAATGGTCACTACCTAAATTTTCGTTTAAAACGGTCCAATTAACTCCCAATGCAATATCATTGGAAATCAATGATAAGTCAGGGGCCGATTGTTGCAAGTTGTTATCAACTAAACGAATACGTGTATGAGTTCCGTCGTTCAGCACGAAAAAGTTACTGTCCATTAGCGCGTCATAAATGAGATTACCTCTGTGATCATTTTTATATGACCAAGTGGTATGGTGTGCATTGAAGTCCCCTAGTATAATTGCATTATGTGACCATATAGACAATATACTATCCCAATCCTGACGATTTGTAACAATCCTGGATGGACAGTAAACAGCGATCACGTATTCGAAAGGTTTACAATTAAATAATTGAACGCATATAATCTCGATACCTGCATTGTTGAGTCGAACCCGTTTTTGTTGTGATTTGATACTATTATGTAAAAAAATAGCTACTCCACCGTATGAGTCATCTCGATCCGACCTATAAACATTGTAACCGCTGATATTAAAATTACTAACCGGTTCGAGCCATGTTTCACTTATCGCAGCAATAGTACTTTTTCTTGATTTAAAATCTCACAAAACGACAGTAACTTAGGTCTTATACTTTGGGCGTTCCACTGAAGTACATTATATGAAATCGTGTTAGCCATCACGCTGGATATTCATCAAGTTCCACAATACTTTCATCATCGGCCATTCGGATACAAAGTTAACTATTATCAATACCAACCATTCTAAGCACAATTGTATTATAGATTTCACTTTAGTTGTAAGGTTGGATTGCTTAAGGAAAATAATTTCCTTTATTCTAGCCAGTAATTCATTAAAAGAAGGGCCCTGATTGTTTTTATCATCCTCTTCGTTATTACCCGGGAGTGGACTAGAGTCATCTGGCTCAGAATTCCAGTACATCCAGTCTTCATTAACATCATGCTTTCTCTCTTTCGAGGATTGTTCTTTATTAAGTTTTAATTTATTATGGGATTTAACAGGTGAACTAAACAATTCTTTTGATGGGTGAACGGTAGCCTTAGATTGAACTACTTCGGCATACGTAGAACGAAACGCTGGTTCTGGGTTAATCTGCAATGACTTCTGGCTAAGGGAAGGGAAAAGGTCCATAGAGCTCATGGCTAAGGGTGGCTGCACTGGAGCGACAGAATCTAGTACATCTTGACTTTTAGGAGAAGTATAGCATTCCAAGGCTTTCCTGTAAGTACAGCCAAACTCAGACATAATCTCTCTAATCCTTCGCTCTTTCTTATAGGCCGGGCAGGTTTTGCTCAACGAAATATGGTTGCCTTTACAATTCACACAAACAAATCGAACAGTCTCACAATTTTCATGAGGGCCCCCACATTTTGGACACACAACTTTCTTTGATTGACACATTTTTCGACTATGACCTAACTTCCAACACAAGGAGCATTGCGAAACTTGGTGAACATAGGGCAACACTTTTATATTAATATCACAAACACTAACGAATGCCGGTAAAAAGTCACCTTCAAAACAAAGTCGAAGTGTTTCACTGGGACACCACCCGCCATCCACATTCGTATTGCGGCGGTTTAATCTTCTGACCGATAACAATTTAGCAGGAGCAGGGCATGAAATGTTTTGCTGTATTTCTTCATCTGACAGGTCAAGATCAACATTTTTAATCAGCCCATAGCTTAGTGAAAGTTGCATAGCTTTCTGAATTCTCCAGCCTTTTTCTATAAGCTTTTCGCAAGTACATAAATTATTCATAGCTAACTCACATTCAAATTGCAATCTAATTTTATAAGGGCTTAAATATTTGACCTGACTTATCTTGACGATATTATTTTCTTTCAAAATACGTGCCAATGCGAATTGCTTAGGCAGAGGATCTTTGTGTGATATATACACTTCATAATTCTCATTGTGCAGTTTACTAAAATAGTCATGACGTGTCTTTTTCTTGCCTTTTATTTGGGTCCAACTATCTTCATCTCCAGTACTATCCTCTCTCTGTCTCTTTTCAGCTCTCGCCAATTCATCACGACACACTTTATCTACATCTTCATTCTCATCATTATCATTACGCGTGCATGGATTGTAAATCATTGATTCGCGCTCACCACATGACGATGCACTATCATTATCTTCCATTGTTTACTTATAATGCCGAGTGGCCGAATGAACCGGCGCACTCCTGCCGCACGTGTGATCAATAAAACTTAGTTTTAGAAATATTTATCAACACAATTCTACATAAGATATTTATTTTATGTTGAGAAAATTTAAAATATTTTTGAGACGTCCGATCAACAGATCTGTCAACGTGACACTCGTAATCAGTCCTAAATCTCTTAACAGGTGTAAATTAAGTTGTTCGGAGTATTATTAAAAAACTTGGTTTTATATAAGAAGGTTATTTTAAGTTAATAATACCGTCAGCCAGAAGAGACATTCAAATACGCAATAAAGTATACATTTTTTATTTCCCAATTTGTATAATTGCGCCATCTACAGCTGTACGAAAGAACTACTGTTTTCAGCTTGAAACTAAAGAGTAGCAGGGTAAAACAGACATCGTCCACCGCGTTGTTGCTCAGTTCCTATGTGGACCGACAGGCGGTGCTTTACTAAATTGTATTTTATACGGCAAAATCTGGGTAGATACTATTTTTCTTCTCTTCTTTTTTCCCAATAAGTATGAAACGGCTCAGTTGAAAAAATAAATTCAATTTTATTTTTTTTTAAATATACATATATTTTTCTATAGCATTTTATCGTGTATTTGCATCATATAAATTTGTGAAATCAGTGCATACTAGTTTCACATTAGTGACGTCACAACTGCGGTTTGCGGTGTTTCAATGCCATAAGCACTGGCCATACAGTTACAGAGTTATATGTATAGAAGGAAAAAACAAATACGTTGATCGAATCGTTGGTAGAAAAAATGACGAACAAGACATTTCGAGTACAATTTCCTGGCCACAAATTATTTTTATTTTTCAGTTTTGCTCTCCGTTAAAGCTTTTATTTAAACTACGTTTTGTAATTCGTCTGCTATATATAGGTACTATGACAAACCCTCTGATGAAAAGGAATTCTAGGTATACTCCAGCAATGGTTTTAGTACCACCAGGTGATAATGATGATGATCCATCATTAACATTAACAGCACTTGTTGAGGCCACATAAATTAAAGATGATAAGTTTAGTAGTGTAGTAAAAGACCTAGGGCTACCAATGGTGCACCCGACGGTGAATGTGCGTTTCGCGGTTCCTATGACTTGTATTCATGATGCTATGGGAGTTTTGAGATTAGTGTCATGGTGGCGCGCACGGCAGGCCGGTTTGCCGCCCGCTGATGCTTCTGATGCTAGCCTGATGCCGACGCTTCTAATTGGTTGAATTGCGGGCTGATGTTGATCGACATGTAGGTGCCGTAACTGTGTGGGCTGCGTGGACACACACTTACGGAGCGATGACGCGTAGTGTTGCCAGTTTTTGTGTGTCTATAGTTATGATCATAGACAACACTAGTAACTGAATAATCGAACTAATACTAATACAATATCGCATAAAATTAAACATGCGTTACACTCAATGGGTAAATCATTTACCTAATATAATTATTACAATCAGTGCCCCATATATATGTATATATATGCAGGATAAAATAGATGTTGCGGTTATGGCATTAGGTGCAATTTAAATTGGTAGTGGTTTCATAATTTATTAATAGAATATTACAACAATAGTCAATTAGATACCGTGTATAAAGGTCATTTTATAAATAGCTAAAGCCATATAATTATAGCTAAGATATATTAGAATAGTATATTAGGACACTATGTTTGAACTTCATTTTTAATCAAGCTTTCTTAGATGTCTAAGGAAGATCACATGATTGATTGATTAAAGACTGAATGCCTCGTTGGCCGAGTGCTCGTAAGTGCGACTGTCTGACAAGAGGTCTCGGGTTCGATTCCCGGGTCGGGCAAAGTATTACTGCGTTTTAAAAATTTCAGTAGTAGCACGGAGTCTGGAAATGTGCCCGGTATATGGCAATAGGCTCACCCCCTATTACATGGGACTCATAAAATAAATAGTGAAAAGTGGGAGTTACATTGTACAGTGGCATTAAGTGCGCTAATGTGCACCTCTGCCTACCCCTTCGGGGATAAAAGGCGTAGTGTTATGTTATGTTATGCTTTCTTAAACAAATGGATCATAAACACTAGTCGAATCGAGTTAATAGAAAGGCAACGTATGAGCGCTATATTTCACTACCTTTGTGCAAACAATTGGACCTTTTCAACCTTAATAATACTAACGCCTCTCAAAATCCGGCGTGAACCAACGCTTGCGTTGTGGTTCACCTTCCGAATAAGTAAACGGCTGAAGCTATTAAAACTAGGGAACAACACGACATACTAAATAAATTATTATGTTTTTCTGCTTACCCATGCCGTTGTTTGACAAGGAAGTCGACTAGTTTCAAGCCATACTAGAGGCTCATATTCATGAGCAACATTCCGCAACCCGCGACGCGGCGACCGTCGCGCTGCTACTGTCAATATCGCCGCGCCATGAATACAATATAAACAAGATATACTTATGTAATACAGCCGTGCATTAAACATTTCTTTTTTGGCAACTAGGTTTTTTGACTTCATAATAATTATGTGTGGCATATCTAAATAACGTCTTACTCAGCGAAAATACCAGTTGCACCTAATTTTTCGAAAAGGTTAAGAAGGTCTTTGAAAAGAGCACTAGAAAAATCACGGCATCAACACAAAGAAAAAATGAGGGTAAAAAGAAAAAAAAAAGGTATAATTTCTGCAACCGTCGCCGCTCCCTTTCCTTGAACACTATTGTGATCGACAGGTCGCGTGGAAAATTGCACTTACCCTATTATTTAGGAAATGTCATTAGGTTTACCCTGATTCAGTCGAACCGTAATGATTTTCGCTCTCTGTCTAGTGAGCACGAAGTTTTCCTTGAAAGTAGTTTGAATTGGTATTTCGATTTCAAAATGCTCTTAAATTAAAAAAATTGCATTATTGCCAGCCAGTTGCTGTTCATTGTTGTTGACTGGTTGCCTATTGGAAGCAGTAGTAGAGCGATTATTTAATTATGAAACAATACATGAATATACCTCAATACATTTGTAATACGAAGACGTTGAGAAATAGCAGGCACAGTCTCTTGAATCAACGACTGTGGCACCTGGCTACTATAATTACACGCAGAATACACACACATTGACACGAAGGACATCTGTCGCGTATCATGGCACACTTCATACACTACGATGTTTCAAGTACACGCGTACATAAATACACCACTGACATGGTTTTGGTACATCAATCATTTCTAAGTGACATTACGTCCGCCTTTTTTCCAACGGTCTTGCATTTATAAATAAATAAAGATTTAAAAAATATTTGAATATCGAGACGATCCCAAGAAAAAGTCTTAACAGTAGTCGATTCTATAGTTATTTCGAAGCTTAGTACGGTACTTAAAAAAAATAATAAGTCAGGCCTCAAAAAAAAAAGTCGTGAATTCTAATTTTACTTTTGTTTATTTTTTTTTGCTTCATTTATTACACATTAAGAAACAACAACCACAAAGTCAAACTAAACCTCAAAATCGTTTATTTCAATAATAATTAGACTTTTTTATTTTTTTAACGGGGGACAATCATCGAATGTCTTCTTCCGCCTGGATGAGGTAGGAGGGAGTGTCAGACTCTTACTGTTATGTTACATGTTAGATTCTCCGCGACATAATAATACACTAGGTAGGCATTTTTGAACGTCAAAATAAAATAATGAAATGTTTAAAAATAATATCAGTCTATCGGTCAGTCTAGTGAAGCTATTTGCTTATTCCAAAGTGTGTATGTGTGTATAAGGGAATGGAGAAGAACGAGTAAAATATGAACCATATTTTCTATTACGTAAGTTCAAAATAAATTGCAAAATCTAATTTAGATAACTACCCCATTGATACCAACTTACTTGCAGACTTTGCTCTCTTAGTTTTCCTGACCATTGCCTTTTAAGACTTGCGTAATACATAGTTACTGTGTCTGAATGACTTTAACAGGTTGAAATCGTCTCTCCTCCTCCACTTAGCTGATAAAATGAGAATGTTCTGTAATCTTCTCAGTGCTTACTAGTTTGTGTAAGTATATTGCTAATGTTATGTCTATTTATTTCCTTTGTAGTAAGATTGCTATTTGGTTAAGAGGAAATTTAAAAAAAAAAATGTGTCAGAACAGTAACTTAATCGGTGTAAGAATACACATAGCAGTACGTCTTTTTTTTATTGGGGAAAAACACCGAATGACTGCTCCCGCCTGGGTGAAGCGGGAGGAAGTGTCAAACTCTTACTGACTAAAAACCTCCCCGTTCCTTCGCCTGCACTTCGAGCCAGAGCCCTGGCAACCCGTCAAGTCCTCCGCGGCATTTCCTTTGTAATAAGATTGCTATTTGGTTAAGAGAAATTATAAAAAAAATAATGTGTCAATTCTTAATCAGTGTAAGAATACACATAGCAATACGTTTGGGACTATGTGTATGTGTGTCATCTTATTGATTTGCTGTTTTGACAGTTTTTCTCCAACTTTGTATATAATGTATTATAATGACTGCTTCGTTTGCCGAGTAGTTGCAAGTGCGACTGCTGGGCAAGAGGTCTCGGGTTCAATTCCCGGGTCAGGCAAAGTATAACCGGGTATATGGCAATAGGCTCACCCCCTATTACATGGGACTCATAACATACACTGTGAAATGTGGGTATTACATTGTACTTACTGTGGAATGGGGCACAGGATACAAAATGATGTCAACTTGAAATGGGGGTGACTGTTGTGAGCTCACGTCAGCGCATTAAGTTCCACAATGTGCATCTTTGCCTACTCCTGCGGGAATAAAAGGCGTAATGTTATGTTACGTTTGTAATATAAAAAATAATGCTGGATGAGTTTCCACAAACTGGCCACAACTAGCGATAACAGAAATTAAACTACAATATAACTATTGAAGCGTTAAGTATCCATTGGTCGTGACAACCTTCGGTAGTAACGTAGAGTTTCATAAGACTAATCGCTTAAAGTTTGATGACAATACAAATTTAATAGGGTTTTCACTCTCGTCTAGACTAGAAGTTAGGGTATCGTCTGGAATTGCTATTGTTGTGTGTAGTCAGCTGTTACTTATAAATTTTTATCGATTTTGGCTGAATTCAGTGAATTATAGATTTGACTTTTTAAATCCTGTTGTAAATATTACTTTCATGTCGCCCCAATTGTTATCTATTGCTGTGAAACATACATAAGTACGTTACCTACAAGGCTAAAAAATTTCATGCCTAAAACTTTAATATGAGAGAGCAATGTTTCGGCACGAATGATATCACGGCCTCACAGAAAACAGACGTGAAACAACGCTTGCGTTGTGTTTCGTCGTGTGAGTGAGGTCACCAGAGGCCCAATTACCCCTTTCCCCAGTCCCCCCAATACCCGAATCCCCCACAATCCTCAAACTCCGAATTCCGAAATGGCCGGTACCGCACTTGTAATGCCTCTGGTGTTCCAGGTGTCCATGGGCGACGCCGATTGCTTACCATCAGGTGATCCGTCTGCCCGTTTACCAACTTATCTCAAAAAAGATATATTCTCTGGTAAAGGTTTCGACAAACTTCAGTATTTATATTAATAATCAGAATAATGTATTTCCTACTAACTTCCATCTTATCATCATTCTTGAATGAGTTATATGTATATATAAATTTCGTGAGGCATACTAAATTAATTGTTAATAATAATCTTTTTTTAAACGTTGCCCCACATTATGATTTTTCTCCTGTGTCGTGGGTGCGTTTACAAACATACAAGTCCACATTCACAATGACACCCATACCCGGAACAACAATTTGTGGATCACACAAAGTGTTGTTCAGTGCGAGAATCAACCCCGCGACACGTTGCACGGCAGCCGGTTGCCCAGCCACCGCACCAACCAATCGTGGATATTCTCTTTTTCTACCAAAACCATAGACATCATCACTTAATTTAGACTCGCATTCACTGTTACATAACAAACTCGAATAGGCTTCCAAAATGAATAAACAAAACAACTACAATCACAAATAACATAAACTTTACCAACCCTACAACAAATTTAATTACAAAATCAAAGTGCATAAACATTATTTTTATTACGATGTCACAGCGAAACATTTACAAAGGTAAGTTAACGTCATAAATATTAATGTAAAACTGTTTGAATCCTTTGTGCCCACATAATGTAGGGAATGGGGCACAAGAATACAAAATGATGTCAACTTGAAACGCGGGTGACTGTTGTGAGCTCACATCATTCCGTGAGCCGTCAAAATTTTTGATAATATCGTATGGAACTAATCTAATTTGGTAGCTTTTGTGTAACGTTATTTTGCGGTTGTTTTCCGCAAAAAAGAGGCAGAAGTATCTGTATGGTACTTGATATTTATTACTTTAGAATTCCAACATAGTATAAGGCTCGAGCGAGCTCTTTGTAGTCCCCAAAATTCAGAACTGACATCACTTATAAGCGTTAAATAAATCAGATCCAAAAGTAAGCAATTATTCGTTTGAATACATGTTTTACTAGAAGGTAATTTAAAAACAAAATAGCGCACAGTAACATACTTGTCTAGGTCCAATAGTGAACTCCAAAAGCTCAGCTCTTATAATGAGACTATTCATCCAACCAAACATTCTCACATATGAGCTCAAAATATCACTAAAACACTTCCAGAGCTCAAGAGTATTTTCCCTCCCGTAAAACTTAATCTCTAATAGTGTCAGCCAATAGCCTGTCATTACTCACAGTTCATTTGAGGGAAACGTTAAAAACAAGTCCACGAACACTCTATCTGGAACGCCAGGTCCATTAAGTGCACCAGTTTTATGAGTTTAAAGTTTCAGTCTTTACTTGATAGTGTCGTTTCATTTTGCTAAGAATTGAAGAGAGTATTCGTAGGAGATGGTCAACTGTTACAAAGTATAAGGAAAGTGAAGTTGTTGATAGAAACACAGGAACTTAAAAGAAAACATTGTAACTGACGAAAAACAACAAAGGAAGAAAGAAAGAAAGAAAAATCATGTATTACGTCACGACACAGAACAAGAATACAGAGTAAAAAAGTTCTCAATTCGTTCAGACATTTTAGTTGTCAATAAATCTGAAATAGTTTGTGCCGTGTAGTTCTTCTTGTACGATTAGATTCAAACGATAAACATTTTTCATACTTGATACCAACTGAAAAGATCTCATTAGTAGCACGGAGTCTGGAATTGTGCCCGGTATATGGCAATAGGCTCACCCCCTATTACATGGGACTCATAACATAAATAGTGAAAAGAGGGTGTTACGTTGTACTTTGGCATAATGTGCACTTCTGCCTACCCCTTCGGGGATAAAAGGCGTGATGTTATGTTTTGTTATGATACAAACATATTAAATCTATATAAAAAATTTTATTATTCGCTCAGAAAATTTACATCTAATTAAATATAACTACATAAATATTTACAACTTAAAATTAACTACAACTAAACTATTAAAATCAAACAAACTGAATCATTTTAGAAGTTAATAAACTAGGCTACCACATGCATGTTCAACATGAAAATAAACAAACGATAAAAACAAATTCAGAAACAAAAACAAACGAAAATAGCACTTAAGCGCCAATAAATAAATTCTCCAGACACCAATTCTCCCTAAAATAGAAATAAAACCCAATCAAAAACAGAACCATGTATTTTGATAAACGTAAAGCAATGAAAGACGAGCATTGTTAATTAATGGACGATGGTACTAATCCATTCAGAGCAGACGATACCATTTTCAGAAGGCTAGCCGAGAAAATACGAACACAAAGATCAGTGATGGTTGCCACTTAAGGAAACTGCCCGTAATAAGACAATCGGCAAAAAAAAGAAAATCTGCTATTACTGAAACGAGACTAATGGCCGTCGATGCAGAAATGTTTTTTTTTTATTTTTCGAACCATATTGGAGCCGTTTTGTTTGTTGTAAATAAGTTTGTCAAAATTGTATATTTCTTTACTGTCAAGATAAGAATTTGATAGTTAGGTTTGTCAAAGTATATATACTAGGTTAACGATTTATAACTTCTCAGCAATAACATTGTGTTTAGAAATACCATCTAATAATATTAATAATGAAAAGATATAGCCCTAGCCAGACCTCTCAGAAAATACAAACAATATTGTGCGAGTAAAACTACAAGAAAGTACAATATTTTCTAATAAATCACTCACTGAATCGCAGGGATTATGTTATCGATATACCGACCCTGAACTTGGTTATGACGTAAATTGCAAAGACAACTAATTGCGGCACAGAACCTTGTAAGCTTTGACGAATCGTGATACTCAATATCGCGAAAAAGCCTGGCTGGCGAGATAAAACGAATACCATTTATTCATAACCTTAGGAAGTTCAGATAAATGGTAGTTGTGGCCAGACTTTAATATTAGAACAAAAGAAATTCTTTTATTTTATTTTTGAGGTTCAAATATAATGGAAACTTGTCTACGTGGATTGATGATGCCTACTTCTGTTTAAGCTATGATAAACGATAAAAAAATGTTTGAATATTTTGTTAAGGCAACGGTTTGAAGCCTTTTATTATTTCATCTTTTAAAACTAGAAATCAGCTGACTATTTTTAAAATGTAGTTTAAACCTTGTTGGTTTGAGAAAAGGAACATTTTTGACAAAATGGTGTTAGCACGATAGCCCTGCCCACTTTTCATAATGTACAATATAAAGGCTTTTTTTAAGGGGGGACAATCATCGAATGACTGCTCCCGCCTGGGTGAGGCGGGAGGGAGTGTCAGACTCTTACTGACTAAAAACCACCCCGTTCCTTCTCCTGCACGTCGAGTCGAAACCCCGGTAACCCTTTAGGTTCTCCGCGACAACGATATAAAGACTACTTTACTCAATCTATTTGCATTAAATGTGCAACCTTGCTCACAAAAAAAACATTTTCTTACTTAAAATAGATTTCCAAAATGTTTTAGCAAACGGTCTTTCATCCTCACTTAAAAAATACGACATATTCGAGTGTGGAACACCAAAAAACATAAAAAAAGATAAAAGGGAAATTCATAGATAAGGTGGAACATAAACTAGGAATGAATACAAGGACGCTTTAAAACCATGTAGTATTTATGCAAACATTATTCATTCGGTCTACCCTTGACCGCGACGCTTGTCGAGGCCCCGAAAAGGTTCGAGATAGACAAAATAAATTTTAAATAACTACCACGATATAATCTCTGAATTTAAATTAATGTTGTTGTTAAAATTTATTCATTGGATAAATACGATTGCTGTGTCTGATTTAATGAAATTGGTGGTCTTGTTAAGATTCATATTTTTATTATTTGTTTTTGATTTAGAACATCAAGTCTAAAAAAAGTAAGTGAATATTTTGATTAAAATAAAAAAAAACAACTAAGAGCGCAGAGGCAAGATGTACTCTATAACGTCTTTATTACGACTTCAAAGTTGATAATATGTAAGAATACATTCCATAAAATATTAAATGAGCCGAGTACTGATTGCGAGAATGTTATTCAACTTCATGGCTGTGATTCATTGATCTCTAGTTGATTTATACCTTATTAGGTTACGATGGGACTGACATATGCTGTGCGGTATAAAAGTCCCTAAAATTAAAAAGAAATTAAACAAAAAATATGTAAGAAGCGGTTGGTAGGTTGTTGAGTCCTCGGATAAAAACATTGCCTACCTGGGTTGTTCATAATTTGATTCACAATTGATATATTTAACCAAGGAGAATTAAAATGTCTGCCTGTCTCCTAACCGTCATAGGCTTATTTTTTAACAACTTTATGGAGTTATACCAATTACATCTCAAGCCTTGACTAAAGCAAACTTCACATAACCACGACAAAAGTATCCCAAGACAATAGAATACGAATTATCTCTATCCCAAAGACTCATCAAGAAAGGGGTTAAACTTCCTTCCTTCATAACGAAGCTGGTTTTGTATTTAGACGTCATGTGACGTCATGGAAATTGGAACAATAGATTTGGGAGCATGGAAATGTATTGCCAAGACATACTCAGTGAAATCCAAGGGCATTGCTTAAAACTGATGTCAAGGAACTTTGACATTTTATCGAACACTTAACATGCGTTCGATTTTTTTTATTTGCCACTATCTCACCAAGTGGAAAGCAATGACGTAACCTATAGAGCCGCGGAAGACTTAGAGTAGTTTTTAGTCAGGAAGAGTCTGACACTCCCTTTCGCTTCACGCAAGGCGGGAGAAGTCATTAGATGATTGTCCCTCTCAAAAAAAAAGCGATGACGCAACCAACGTTAGAGAATGCCTGCCCATAAGCAACCTATTCTGAAAATTAAAAATAACCCGATAATTAAAGGTAAGATTAAGCCCGTGTGACGCATTTCGACTTAAATTAATTTAATGATTGTGTGACTGCCTCGTTCGTCGAGTCGTCCCAAGTGCGACTGGACAAGGGGTCTAGGGTTCGATTCCCGGGTCGGGCAAAGTACCTATTACTGGGTTTTTTTTAAATTCTCAGTATTAGCAGGGAGTCTGGAATTGTGTCCGGTATATGGCAATAGGCTCACCCCCTAGTGAAATGGTGGAAATAGGGATTACATGGGACCCACTACATAAATAGTGAAAAGTGGGTGCTACATTGTATAGTGGCATAATGTGCACCTCTGCCTACCGCTTCGGGGATAAAAGGCGTGATGTTATGTGATGTATAATTATGTTGAGCTTGTAGAGTAGAAACTATATCAAACCTGATAACTTTTTAGGTAAGCCATATGGTATGTGATCTTGGCATAATTTTTACACTAATGTTTTCGTATGGATAAAATTCAACAATAGACCCTTTTGCGGGCTAATAAAGAGATTAAGACACCTGTTGATCGAGCAGTTATTTTGGTACGTGACTGAGTTGAACTGAAATGGTAAGCAATTAAAGTTTTAAAAGTTTTTGTTACGCAATTATGAGCTCTAGTGATTTGTTTTGTTATAGTGAAAGTGAAAATTTCGACTGAGATGATTTTGTGGTAAGGTTCAAAGTTTCTGTTTGTATAATAGAGATAAGCAAAAATAGAATGCTGGTTCTATTTAGAGTTAGTATTAGAACATTGACTTCTTAATTAATGAAGTCATTGCAAAGGCTGGTAAAGGCAATTAGGTAGTTGCTAAATGAGATATTATTTGCGCAAAAATCTTCAAACTTAACTAATAAAATGAGAGCAGACAAATTTTTGCTTACTAGAATTTATTACAAAAATTTCAAGCAACTTTATATCAAAAGTATCGAAACTTTGCAACTCGATATTGCAAAATAGGCGAAAAGTCCACAAAGCTAGACTCACGTCAGTTGCATCGTTAAAAGTTGGAAGTTTTCCCCACATCGAGCAAGTTTTTCCGAGGTAACTGCTAGCTGGTTAACATCCAGCTTTATGCAGGTAGTAAAACATTTGTAATGGTAGTATGGAATCGAATTGAAAATCGAGAAATCGAATCCAAAGGTATTGTTAGCGGTGGTATTGTAAAGAGTGGTTGTTTATGAAAAGACTGGATTCAAATAGAAAAACTATAAACCGTGTTATTATTCATTTTTCACAGGCTGTCTGATGAACATCGTATTTGCAAATAGACTACCACCGGCTTTTTTAAGGCGAGAAAATTTTCGACTGACTTCTCCTGTCCGGTTAAGGCAAGAGGGAGTGTCAGACTCTTACTGACTCAAAACCATTCCTGCTCCTGCACTTCGAGACGGAGCCCCGGTAACCTTATATGTTCTCTGCGGCTCTGTATTGGCTTCAGCCCTATTGGGCCCCATTTGTGGTGGTCTGATGGCTCATTGAGGCACGCGCCGGACGCGACTTATCGTACGCTCGGGTCTGGTTATAGTCGGGCGGCGACCTATACATGCTCGCCGACCGCAAGCCCATGCTTACGGTGGCCGAAGATCGTCTCGCGTTCGCAGACTATAAACGTTTACGGTAACAAAAAAGACATGCAAGCACTCACCAAAAATCTTTAAAGCATTCAATAAAAACAAAAATATCAAAACAAAAATCTATTGGCGGCACAAATCCGGTACCAATCTATTCGTTCTGTTAACCACGACAGAGGCAGCGGGAGAATCCTTAAGTAAAACTTGTGTAAAAGTTTATTTTACTCACGTACCAAAAGAGAATGGGCAACATATGAGCACACGTTGGCAATGCGGTCACGGATACACCTGAAGGCGCTCCTAGAAAATATCCTTTGTGTTGGAAACATACGGTGATGACAAGGAGAACTGGCATGCTTGTTGCAACTAAATAGTCAGTAGGTAATCACTATACAAGGTGTTGTTTTAAAGCCGCGTCATTTTCTAGGATGTAACTTGGCTATCGATTCTGAGTCCGAATCAATAAAAATATTGTAGGTAAATATTTTTCATTTTTCTGTAAATTACGGAAATCCGTAAGTGCGAACTACACGCCACCGTCTTATAACTAGTTTTATAACCCGGCTTAACACACACAACCTCAAACACGTATTTGATATTATTCCTAATTCCATGAAACTCTAATAAGAAACATTGCTGCCGCTTATTCTGAAATACTGTCAAACTTAAACGATTTATTATAGCCGTATTTTTAACTATTGGTCCGAAACTTTTACTTACATTGAACCTTTATGACTTCTGTGATATGCCCCCGAGAAATGACACGGCTTTAAAACTACACCTTGTATAACAACAAGCTATCTACTGATTTCTGCGCCACATTACCAATACCATATTTATTTCCAAAGTAAAGGCACCATATTTAACTGAATGATAGTATGAAGTGTGTAATAAACTTACCCACTTAGTTCTACTAGTTAAAACATAAAATAACACAGAAAACAGTCGGTTTTCTGTGTTATGAAACAAAGCTTTCGTAGTGGCTTATACCATTAAAAAAATAAAACCACATTTTCGAATAGGATAAATGGTGGGGGAGATCGTGAGGAACGCTGAGTCGGCCCTACCTAAGAGCGAAGGTAGAAAATGCTAAATCCTAAACAAAAATTGAGCTATTTGAAAATCATATCAAATCCTTATTCTCAAACCACTAGAATAAACACGAGAAAGAAATAAATTATTAAAAAGAGACGTCATTACAGAACCCCTATTATAACCATATGTATACAAATTGGGGTATTATAAAAGGACCGCCCATTATCGCAGAGCGTGAACGATGAGAGTAATGAATGAATGAATGAATAAGGAAGAAATAAAAGAAATTCATCAGAATTAAGGCATATTTTGTTCCATTGTCTTATCTTCCTGGATATGAGAGGTACAATTCCAAAATATAAATGTCGCATTGTCCTATACACCGCGTATTTTGTCAATAGTTGTTTTCCCATAGGCTTAGAGTACAAACAATATTTTTCGCAACTTACAAAACGAGTTGAATTTTTTAAAATAGATTTCAAAAGTTGTGAGGTTCGCTGGTCGTATTCAATGGATGTGTGAGTGGTGAATTGTTTCGGTAACATGTATAATTTTTACTACGAAGAATTGTGAGGTTTTTCTGTGGATTCAAAATCCCTTGAAAAGCCGGCTTTGCGGAGATTGGTTTACTATTTTGATTGTTTAAGAAATGGAAGAACAAATGTTCTCCTTCATGACAGAAAATTAGCACTTTCATGACATCATTGATAGAGGCTTTGCGAAGCCTTATAACAACAAGGTGTTCTTTTTCCAAAATATCCTTTGATAACATTATTTTTATGCGAAAATGTTTCTATATTTATGTTACTAAAAATAGACCTACCTGCTTAACCTCTTATATTTAAAACAAAGAATTACGTCTGTCGTCAACTCATTGATTTTTTATAGAGTAAGATGTTGATGTCGACGCGTCCATACGCTATTTTATTTCATGTACCTCTTTGTAGAAAATGTCACATGTAAGTAGAAAAACTCACAAGACACACAGAACAATTCGAAAAAAAAACTACTTCAAAAGAAAGAAACGGGAGGACTATCTCAGTTGTAGACTGCATTTCTTCGAAAAGAATATAAAACTCAAGTTGCACGTTTAAATAGTAGCTTAGTCCATGACCACTAGGACTGTGTTCTCCACTATAACTTGTGAACACTCGGCTTTCTGCCAAATCACCTATGCGACTGCGTGTTTAAGTCTCGGTACATTTCATGAGCGGCAGAGAATAATATCCTTACTAATATCATACTTATATTTCTTTGTTAAGTTTTTACTACCTCTTTGTACTTTGCATATACGATCGATCTATTTGATATTTTGTATACATAATTGTAGAGCTATACACGAGTAAAGACAAATAAAGTTGCGGGTAAAAGCTAGGTTTATACATGATAAAAGTTTACTTTAAACTGTAGTTTACCTTTACCATTTTGAAAAAAAAATAAAATTTGGTATTTATTTTTAATACTTAAGTATCTAAATAAAGAGATTCGACTGAATTTAGTAAGAACCCTGTATCGATCTCAATGAAGTCATTGTTACAGTATAACTTTTATTTAGTTATAACTTTGTATTATCTATATCAAACATAAAGGTCTTACCCCTTGTTACTTGGATCAAATACTCGTAAGTCATATTATGTTATTGTGAATATTATACATTATATTACTATGTTTGTATATCAACGAATACATACATCTATCTAAGGCATAACACAACTTATCAAAGTTATCAGTGGCATTATATTTATTGCATATATTACAGTATATTACTTCGAAGAATAATATAATATTTTTGGAGGTAGAAAGAAAAATAATTATTAGCTTCTCAAGATGAGCTCCGAGTACATAGTTATACCCGATCCCGAATAGAAATAAGATGAATGAGTGAATAATTTAATAATGTACTAGATATAAAGACCTTAAATATAGTAGAAAAAAAAGAGAGGCATAAAATTCAGCAGATTTGTTATGATATACATATTTGCCAACAGATGTTTCATAGATGACATTCCAAAGTCAACCTTTGACCGGTTAATAATATTGCAGACATAGAATAAAATATTTTTTGGATTTATTTGAATCTAGATGACCATTAAAGATAAAAATGCTTATCTGCCAATCATCTTAGTAATTCATTTTTGCAATGAAAGCAAAAGGATTGGAATAAATTAATTGAAACAGTGGAATAATTATGACTTATAGTTATAGTAATAGACCAAAACTGGTAATATAGATAATAGAAATGATATATATTTTCGTGCTTCAAATATTTATATGGGTACATCAATGACATTAGAATGTCGGTGTACACTCACGTAAAAAATAAAAACAAATAGGTATCTTAATTCATGTATCAACGGGTGAAAAATGAAGTCATAATAATTATACCACCCAATAATTGTACCCATGATGATTATGCCATCCCTTGGGTATTTACAAACACATACCATGATATGATATCATGATATACGTTAATTTAATTACTTTTTTTCCTTATACCCTTTTAAATGAGATGACGGGGCCAACGAGCAACCCGGTCACCGGGGTGGACAATGGACACCCGCGACACGCGAAAAGTTACAGGCGTGTTGCCAGCCATTTTGCACCATCGCAGAAGACTTATAACGGGTTGCCGGAGCTTCGGCTTGAAGTGCAGGAGTAGGAACGGGGTGGTTTTTAGTCAGTAAGAGTCTGACACTCCCTTTCGTCTCACCCAGGCGGGAGAAGTGTCGTATCGTGGTGGCCCGGGGGTTTAGATGCCCACTTGTCATGCATGAGAGCGCAGGTTCGAAACCTACCAACGGCTAGTATCAATGTGACTTTTTCAAGTTATATGTACTTTCTAAGATTATTCAGACACCACTTATAAACAGTGAAGGAAAACATCGTGATGAAATCTGGGCTTATAATTTTTAATTATAAGTTTGAAATCGCCAACCTGCTTTGAGCAAGCGTGGTGATTAATGCTCAAACCTTCTCCGTGTGAGAAGAGGCTTTGCTCAGCAGTGAACATTATGCTGTTGATGTGAAGGTGGGAGAAGTATACGAAGACTTTACCCTATCAAAAAAAAATTAAAGCTTTTTATCCTCTCATACCCAGCAACAGATAGTCTTCAGTCACCTTCCTTATCCATTAAATACACACAAACAACATCTTCATCCTGGATACTAAGAAAAATTTCCAAATTTAAAAAGTTTACCTTTACGACGCCACACGTTCATATTTCTGCAGAGCCCGTCTCAATATGACTTACTAACGCTCGAATTAAACTTTCAAACAATGTTGATGTAGGAAATATGTGGATACGTGCCACGTTTATAAATTATACTTTGGAACTGCACTGGCATGTTATAAATAATTCTAGAACTTTCTGTGACTTGATTGAGGAGTATTCGGTTTGATGCTGCATTTCACACCTTTAGAATTATTGCTGGTTCGTTAGACAAAATCTTCTGTTTGCTGCCAGTATCTATTGTTGGCCTATTTTAGTTTATTTGTAGTGTGTGTAAGAGTACGCCCACAACTCATCTCAACTCATACAAGGTTCGTAGAAATAATAATTTTAATTGCACGCATGTGGACGCACCCTTAGATTCCGTTTTGAATTGAATGATTTCACTTACTTTAAAAACTATGTTTCTAGCTATAATGTTAGCGACGACGATTAGTCAGTTAGTCACTTATAAAGCATGTTTTCAGTTGAATCATCTATGGTTCAGTACATGACATTATACCACTCCTCTCAGACATCTAACACATTGAATCTGCTACATATTTTATGTGTCCCATATGCTTAATCGTATGACTAAGAAATACACAGGCTATAATTCAGGGTATAGTCCATTCATTCAATCTATCTACAATGCATCGTACATGTTTCCGAAGTGGCAAACCATAACATTGTTGTATAGATTTAGCTTTAGATGCACACGAATTTGGTTTGTACAGCAAATACAATGCTCCCGGGGACTTTTGCCAAACTATGTCTGTGAAACTGTGTTCTTGCGTTGGTAGATATCTACAGAACAAATAGTCTTGGTGTTGTTCTCCACAGAGGTAGGCAATGTTATACAGGTTTAATTAGATTTTCTTTGTTTGACACGTTAGCAATTGGGATGATGACAGGGTACGAAAATTAAAACTATAATTAGTCTATAAGTTAGGTAATGAAAAAATATTAGACACGTATTTTTTCATTTTGTCGTATAATAAAACAATACTTTTTTTGCTTATTGATTCTTTGCCATTCAACGTGGCAATGCTGCCAGTCTTTTGGGCACCCTACCTCACGGTAGCGATGAGGAATATGTTTTGTCTGTGGGCCCAGCTCGCCCTAGTCGAGTTCCTAGTCAAATTATTGCGTGAGTGAGCCGAAAACATAATAATTTATTCAGTGTGTCTCACGAAAGTTACAATACATTTTATAATGTCTTCCAAAAACTTTTATTCTTTAACTTAGTATGCTGTAATCATCCAAATCTTAACATTCGACATCTCATATTATTACAATCTTCTAGTTACTATATTCAAGGTTGTCTGGAAATTCTTATTGAGTAGACATGTCATCATGATTGCTTCATATCGCGCGATATGTCAATAAAGATTTACAAAGTAAATATTGTACGATCCACATATTTTTTTCTGATAAAATTATATGATTAATGGAAAATAAAGTAAGTAAACGTTGCGTAATTTATGTCTCAAAGGTAAAAAAGTCACTCAAAGTTACTATAGATACATTTTCATACAAGACTTGTTTTTTATCACTAGGTACTTATGATATTGCTTACTATTTCCTTTATATATTTTGAAAGTATTGATTAATAACTATAAAAAAAAATATTTGTAAATATAGTAAGCAGTTACGGGTATAAAAACTCATCAGTAACGGGAGAAATCCAAGCTACGGGCGATCAAGGCTCTAGAGAGGGAAATTTCTGGACAATACGCGCCGTGTCCCGAAGTACTGGTTTCTGCATCAGGCTCTTGACCCAACCATTATTCAGGTGTTGGTCGAGGGTTTTAGCAATTAGGCCATTGGTAGATACGACTATCGGCATAATGATCGCTGAATCCACATCGTATATGTCAACAATCTCATGAGCTAAATCAAGATATTTAATTCCTTTATCTTTTTCAGCTTCCACGAGATTCTTGTCAATATCATTTATGTTATGAGTCTCATGTAATAGGGGTTTAACCTATTGCCCCGGTATATGGATACCGGGCACAATTACAGACTCTCATTATTTATCAGATATTAATTATCATATCAAACTTTAGGAAGATTTATATAAAACTAGGCAAATTACGTAAGCCATCTAGACTCGTTGCCTAGATATTAAGTTATATTCATATTATACATGTGTATGATATGAACACATAAGAATATTGCTCATGATTCCGGACTATAGTTTTCCAAGGATTCTTGAGAGTATATTGAAGTGGGAAAAGGGTTGATTTACCCTATAAATCAGGATATAAAACTAAAATGTAATATTAAACAATAGATTTATAGTACATCGAGCCACCCATTCTGTATAATAGGAACAGACTTTTATTATAGGCGTTATGCATGACTAGAAATGTCGGGTTAATTACACAATTGAACTGGTTTGAGTGATCTACCATTTGCCTAAGCAATAGATAAGGCTCAAAGAAGATTGACTAAAGTCATAAAGAGATTTCGCATTATTGTAGACCACCGCTATTGATTTTGTATCGTTATCAAGTACCTACTTTATTTTAACGTATCGTATCTTACTGTAAAAAAACAATAATATTTCATGCCTTTAACAACGACCTCTTAAAACTCTGCAAAAATACTCTCCATAAAATAAAACCTGCTTTTCCTCTATAAGTAGATAATTGAAGACGTCGACTTCGATATTTTAAAGGGAACTTTATCAACAAAAACACACTTCTCATCAATCAACGTCTGATCAGAATCTTACGTTCGCAGCTCCGGTACTTAATCCCAGACCAGAACACCTAGTCAACGTTTATACTACGTTAACGCGATCAAAACGTTACCACGTTTAGCCCTCTGATTGGTTACTTAACTTGGAGCAGCCAATCAGAGCGCCGCACGTCATAAGCATGTCCATTAAGTCATCGTAAAACAATCTCGTTCTAGGCCCGCTGTTCAGCGAATTCAGGATTTCATACCAATACTGTTTTGGTTTCGTTGGAACTTAATTAATGGTAGATTTTCTTCTGTAAAGCCTAAAGTCTTGGTATTTTTATCTCTATATTACTGCAAATTAGGATTAGATTGGATTGACAAGGAGTAATGTTAGTTTGGAGTGATAGGTGACGTTGATGTGTGAGAGAAAGTGATTAAGCGTTGAATTTAAATGTATTAAGTATGGCGTTAGATATATTTATATATGAGTGGTATTCCTTATAGGACTAAGTATTTCGATAACCCGTGTATAAATAGAGGGCTTCGTACGAGTTTGTTTTACGTATAATTCATTGATTGGTTGGTTCATTGGAGTCGGCCAATCAGAGCGCGCGACGCGGTCTGGTTTCGGTTACTTCACTGTCTTCGTGATTTACTTTCGTGAACTATGAGTTACTGAGCAGTCCTGTAATTAAGGCTATATTTACATAGTTATTAATTTCACAAACAAGGCTAGTAAAATAACAAATCAATACGTATATTTCTAGAATGTTTTAAACAAAAGTCTAAACTTCCGTATTTTTTCTTCTAATCCCAGTATGGAGCTAAAAGTAACTAAAATAACTGGAGCTTGGATATCTCGCAGGCTATGGATTGTCAACAAGTTTGTTAGGACAATAACTTGGCGTACGTTCAGGACAAAGATTAAACACCAATGAAGTACATGCAATTTGTTTGAGTACATTGACTGCTTGACAGAAATGGGAAGTTAACATAAAAAATATATGTATAAGTACATTGAAGTATTTGCAGACATGAGAAGAAACCAATAACAAATCAATAAATATCTTATGGGTCTCTAAGTTACCAGTTTTCTCATAAACAGAAAATCATTAAGGACTATGTATGTTAAAGACAAATACTTTAGAGAAGAATAAGAAGACAGTTTGAAGATCGTGAGGAATGCGTAAATATGCATCTAATATCGACTTTAACAAAAATGCCAAGAGGATTAATAAACCCTTAAACTAAGCATGACAATTATTTTAAGTAGTTTTTAGATTTGCTATATATTTAATGTTAAAGAAATGAACTTGAAAAACGTTTGATATGAAAGTAGGGAGGGACTTAACGTATTGTTAATTTTTGAATAGTATGGAATTGAGATGACGGCATCCATAGTCTGATTTAATTAACGTAGGTGCTCCAGTTACAAACTAATCCATGTCAAAAATATAATACTCGTGACTTGGCCCCGTCTTTGACGCTTAGGAAATCGTTTTCTGGGTTAAGATTTAAAAATATTTGATCATAGCTTATTACTCTGTCGTGTTAGAAAAATCTTTTGTTTACGCAGTGTCAAGAAAGGAAGTTCATTTTAGTTTTAATCTTATTTTTTATTACGTATGGTTTATTCTAGATAACAGGTTTTCTTATTCTCTAATAACGTAAGAATGTGACCCAACTTTGGCGCTCAAAAAGAAGTAATAAGTAATTTACAAAGAAAAGTGTGGGAGAGCCATGCTTCGGCACGAATGGGCCGGCTCGAC
Source organism: Spodoptera littoralis (assembly GCA_902850265.1). Classification (NCBI taxonomy): domain Eukaryota; kingdom Metazoa; phylum Arthropoda; class Insecta; order Lepidoptera; family Noctuidae; genus Spodoptera; species Spodoptera littoralis. Next base: position 10,743,826 of record LR824542.2, read on the forward strand.
CGGATTGATACCAAACCTCAAACTCCTAATCCCCAAAAGGCCGGTAACGCACTTGTAACGCCTCTGGTGTTCCAGGTGTCCATGGGCGACGCCGATTGCTTACCATCAGGTGATCCGTCTGCTCGTTTACCGGCTAATGTCATAAAAAAATGTCTTAGACCAAAACTAAGGAGTTTTTACTTATTTTTTTCCACTCTGTCTTTCTGATCATTAGTTGCAGAATCTGTCAGTAACACCAAATATATTTTAGGTACCGAAATTTTTGTTAGGTCATCCTTAAAATTGATACACGTCTAAGTACTGAGACGTAACCTGGTTACGATTTTTATTTTTTTAAACGACATCCATCACTTGTGTTTTTTGCTTTACTTAGATTTTCTTTACAGCCTTTTTAACTTGTTTTAATTGATATAAAAACAGTTTAAGCTTAAGTTTTGATTGGTTCCGTTTATAAGTAATGTGATAAAATCAAATAATACAACGATGAAGAGATAAGAAGATAAATTATCAATTGATTTTGTAAGTACGGAGTGATACCACGGCCTTACAGAAAACTGAAGTGAAGCAACGCTTGCGCTGTGGTACGTCGTTTGAGTGAGGTTATCGGAGGTCCAATTACTCCCCTCTTCCCCCTTCTCCAATCTCTCCAATTCCTGAAACCAAACCAACAATCTTCAAACTACTAATCCCCAAAACGCTGGTAACGGCAGTAGTCAATCAACCAATCAATCAATCAACCGGCTTATGCAATAAAAATAATCATCTTGACTAATAAATCTTGTGTAGCGCAACGTTTAAAAAATTAAATTAAATTCTTTGGAAATACAGCTTTTTAAATAACATCACTCAACCAGTATTATGAAGAACTAGTCGAAGTACCAGACTCATATTATAAGGAGTCACGTTATCCTTTATGATAACTAAATCTGAGCAGACGGTGAAGCGAGTAATCAAATAAGGCTCCGTCAACTTTCCTAAGAGATACCGCCACCCTAAACGTGAAAAACGAACTGTTCTTTTTTGCACAATGACAGAGTGGCTGAATCTGGGCATTCTGGGCAGGCAGGGTGATTCATTTACATTGCGCTGTCATCAGACAACCCAGTATTTTTAGATAAGCTGGAATATTTTTCATGTTAATGTTTCCTGTTTTCACTCCCTTGCTACGACACGAAACTAGTTTATCTAGATCTTACTTTGCATGATCTTTATATAGATTCAACGGTCATTTTATTCTGGTTTTGTATATCTTGATGTGTTACCATGTGTCCTACCACGATTGTTGTGGAAACAAGTGTTAAAAATAATTTTTTCGTTGTAATTTTGCATGGTGAAATATGCTATGGGATTTCCTGTATGAATTTTGGTGTGTCGTGTGATTTTGTTAGTTTTTAATTATCGTTGTGGACACAATGGGTGCTAGTAAACACGTGTTGTTATTAATGGGTAGGTTTTTATCAAATTATTGTTACCAATATAATTTATTTTATAATAACTATCATGAGGCACTAATTTAAACAAAAATACTGAGACAAGCTCTACTAGTTTCGAGTCACAGAGGGGCTCTTCCTCATGAGCAGCGTACGCGGTCGCAGCGCGACGCTGCTGTCAGAAGGCTTACCCGCGATTTTTAGTTAATCCCAATTTATTTTCCTAATATATTTAAACTCGATAAATCTCGTCATGAAGCATTCTACACGTGACTCTTACCTAGTCAATTTACTTATTTGTATCAGTACAATTTCCAAGCATACAATCCTACCTATCAATTTCCAGCTCCCCAGATACAAAAGAATCACCAACCAAACCGGTTCAACGACCCATAAAACCTGTCGACTAATTACTTGTATCGCAATTACAAGAGAATGAGCCACAACAGAGCAGAGTGGCGTAAACTTACAAGTCAATTTGTGAGCATTTCGTGTAAACACAAGTGGTCCGCAAACTTCGTGGTCAAAGTTATACAATACAAACTATTCTATCCATTGTTACGGTCTAAGGGTAGTTCTCAAAAAAGTGTCACAGTAACCTGTCAGGCGGTTTTTAGTGGATTCGAGTATTTTTTATTAGGGCTACTGGTCTTTTCTGCACAAAATTATACGTAAAGAGACTTTATACATAAAGGCCGAGTGAAAATGAGAAGTTTAGAGTAATACATTTAAGAAAAATGAAAATTGTAATGCCATTTTATCAGTAACTTGTCGTGTCCAAACACGATGTGTCTGACTTTGAGTTCAAATAAAAAATTAATAACTTTCAATAAGTACTTAAATCAAATATAACACAATTCTTTATATGATTGATTTACCGTGATTTTAATTGTTGCACATAAATACATATAGTTCTTGAGATATTTATTCTCAAATTCTGTCCAGAGATTTTTTCTCCACAACCTGGCGTTGCATACTACTGACCATTACCCACTGACTATAACGTTAGCAACATTATATTCACGCGCAAAATAGGCCTACACTATCTGGCTAACTGTTGTCAAAGAAAGATGCGGTCAGTGTGTGCTGTTTTTTTAGAAATTACATCAATACATCGCAATCGGATTTTGTAACAGGTATGTTGTCTATTGCCTGACCTATTTTTTTTTATTTGTATGTGAATTGCTTTAAAATGTTTTATGCTAAAATGTGTCATTAGGTGTCTGTAAACGATTCTATAAGTGTTACTTAAAACAAACTAACCGTTTGGTAGGTATCGAATATTAACCATCGTTTTCTAAGTAACTTGTATGTCTTTACCCTGTTGAATATGCACAGGTTAAAGAGATTGCTAACAGGTTAAAGATATATTACCCATCTTTTATACAAATTCATTTTACTCATGAAATTCGGGTATAAATTACTTAGGTATCAGTACATAATATCCTTACTAGGATATTAACTTAATACTTAACTTACTTATTTGAGTTTATTGATGAGTTAAAGTGAATTTTATTACTCTTTGAATAAATCAATTTGGTTTTCCTTAAATTATTTAATAAATTAATATTGCTATCTCGGTTTTTTTTTGTTAGCTAGACAAGGTTTAATCTTTTTTTTCATATTTTCAAAGGTAAAAGCCAAAAGATAAGAAGAAAGAAGATACTTTAGCGCAAAAAGACGACTTGAAAGAAAGGTATATGAAAATATAAAAAAATAATCCAGAACTATATACAAAATACAAGTAAAAAACTAAGAAAAATAATATAAGAAGCGAAAAAGTGAAGGAAAAGTGTGTTAAATTTTATTTACAAATACTTTTGTAAATAAATTAACACCAAGGGATTAAAAAATGTTAAGGAAAAAGGGGCGAGAAGATGCAAAACGGACCTATCAATGTAAAAAATAAGAAATAGCTAGTATCCATTGGATTTGAATTTGATTATTTTAATAAGCAATATATCAGTGATCTTAGAAAACAATAATCAGCTTCCGCGAAGCTTTTATCAAAGTAGAAGAATAACTATATAGAATTCTAGGTTTAAAGAATGGTTAAAATTTGACGAAGCTGTTATTCACGTCGATTACTTGAAAAATTATGATTGTGCTTACTCAATATCGAAGTCGTCGACGTAGACAATATTGAAGTTATAAAAATATACTTTATCAAAGCTTTAAAATGGAGCTACCCTGAGCTGAAACGTGTAACATAGAATTACTCTGATGGTGATAGTAAAGGAGCTCCAGATGCAGTTGGAATTGTATTAAAACGTACTGCTGATTTAAGGGTGAGCCATGGAAATGATGTACATGATTTCGAAACTTTACACTATTTAGCAAAAGTTAAGTTGAAAATATAAAATCGATACTATTTTAGATTATAAGACCTTTAAACAAGTTTTGCTTTTACCGAATACTTTATTACCATTTAAAAGAACACAGAAACCACCAAATTGTATGGAGCAATGCAAAGAAATGGTAATGTTAAGACAGCTTAGTTGTACAAAATAAACCTGTTTACGCTAAATTCTGTAAACACGGTATAAATCTTGGTTTTCATCGAGTTATTACAGAGGAAATTATCTCACCAGCAATACCCAGATGCTCAAGAAAAAGACCATCTGCTATGATTTCCTTTCAAATTTTAGAAAATTGTTTCGACTCTGACGAAGATGGCATTGTTGCCTCTAGTAGAAATGTAGCAGATTATATAATTCCACCAGAATCAGTAAGTATTCTTCATAGATCGACACCATTTTCAGCTATTCCTGAAACGGAATTTCCTCCCCAACTCCAAAGAAGTACTTTAGATAAATCCGTTGCGTAGTTTTAAAGATAAGCATACATATGGACAGACAGACAGCGGATAGCGACTTTGTTTTATATTATGTAGTGAAACCGTTATTTTTGTTAGTTTACATAATAAAATAAACGCAGGTTTCGCATGAAATTGCATTGTTTTTTTCTGTAACCTATCTATTTCTATTTAACATGGAACACACATAACATAACATCACGCCTTTTATCCCCGAAGGGGTAGGCAGAGGTGCACACAGAAGTCACACCCACTTTTCACTATTTATGTTATGAGTCCCATGTAATAGGGGGTGAGCCTATTGCCATATACCGGGCACATTTCCAGACTCCGTGCTACTACTGAGATTTTTTTTTACAACCCAGTAATACTTTGCCCGACACGGGAATCGAACCCGAGACCCCTTGGCCGGCAGTCGCAGTTGCGACCTCTCGGCCAACGAGGCAGCATGGAACACATTTCTCATTAACCTGTACAATACCTCTTTAACCTGTAAGGCCAATTTTTTGAAAGGCTGTATTTCACTCAATTTACAGTAAATCTGCTTCCCTTTCATTAATTCACTTTCAGTTAAACACTGTCAATACATTTATATAAAAAAAACTCGATATTTGAAACATTTTTTGAAATTGACAAATTTAATCGATCTGAGCCACTTTTTTGAGAACGACCCCTAAGACGACGAGCGGCGCCGAGGCCGACGACTGTACTGCGACCAGACTTGTACTGTAATTTGCTAAGAGTTTTATTTGTTCACTTTGGTATTTAATGGAATGTGTGTTGTGTTAAACGTGGTCGTGGTTTTATTAATGGTGGTTTTGTAGCTGTAGGTAGCTATGTGTATCATCAGTGATTCCGCTGGTGTTGCGGGCGGCGCTGATCGCTTACCATCAAGTGATGCGATAGCTCGTTTGCCTCCTACTCAATAAAAAAATGTTTACTCGCGTTTGCAATAGATTTATTATACAATACTTATTTAGAACAAACAAAGATTAAATTACTTTGGCTAACTACGGTAGAGGGTACGGTACAACTATTTATTATTGATTTACTCTTTCAGACTCAGGAATTTTTGTAGGCTTCTAGATTTGATAGGCGTAATTATTATCTTTTTTATGGGACCAATAAGCCGGTAAACGAGCTGTCGGATCATCTGATGGTAAGCATTCGGCGTCGCTCATAGACACCTGGAACACCAGAGGAAATACAAGTGCGTTACTAGCCTTTTGGGGATTAGGAATTTGATGATTATTGGAGATTTAAGGATTGCGGAAATTGGGAAAGGGGTCCTTCAGTTACCTCAGTTACACAACGAAACACAATGCAAGAGTCGTTTGACGTCGGTTTTCTGTGAGGCTGTTGTATAACACCGCTCGAGCCGGCCCATTTCTGCCGAAGCATGGCTCTCCCATACTTATAATATTGTAAACGAGATTGCTTGTTCCAAAAACAATATTTCAAATAAATCCTACACGACAGCGAATAACTCCAAATCACTTAATACGAAATCTTTTAACATTTTCTTACTAATAGAAAGATTTTTCTACAACACAGTTTTCTAAGAAATCTTTTATCACAGGTAAAACCTGTTTTCCTCTCAATCAATCATTTTGCAAGCGATGTATTATATCTAGTTTCATCTCACGTAGTCGCGTTAACGTCAGAGGAAGCTTTATTTGTACTATCACGCGCGAAAATACTATTTGTATAGTTGTAATGTTTTAAAATGCTATATTTTCTTCTGTAAGATCTGAAGATTGAGGAAAAGTTTCTTGTGGTAAGTATTAATATGATTCGTAGCGTCTGTTAATATCCAAAGTCACATATGGATGTAACATGTCGAAGGTCAAAAGTCCACAGCCACCGTAAGACTACTACCGGTTACGCTGCAGCGCTTATACACACATGCACACGCATATATTTATCCGTGTGAGTACGCGTGCGTGTGTTTATGCGTACGCACGCGTTTTTATGCACATTAATATGAAATTACTTACGCATTGCCGTGTGAACTTCACTCACGGTGGCAGTAGACTTTTAACCTTTGACTGCACAACGTGACATCCATATCCGACCTCTTCAGATTAATAGACTTAAAAAAAATTCGGATCTCGATAGGATTATCTCGTGTGTCATAGAAACGTTTACAAATATACAAATTCAAATACATATGACACCCAAAACAATTAGTGAATCACATAAACAGTTACTCCGTGTGTATGTCGAACTCGCTACACGTTAGGCGGCAACCATTGCGTTAACAGTGCAGTCAAAACGACAGAACTAAAAAAAAATAAAGTGTGGGAGAGCTATGCTTGCGCACGAATGGGCCGGCTCGACCGGAGTGATACCACGGCCTCACATAAAACCAAAGTGAAGCGACGCTTGCGTTGTGTTTCGTAGTGTGAGTGAGGTTATCGGAGGCCCAATTACCCTCCCCCCTTCCCCAATCTCCCCAATTCCTGAATCCCCAATGATCCTCAAACTCCTAATCTCCAAAAGGCCGGTAACGCACTTGTAACGCCTCTGGTGTTCCAAGTGTCCATGAGCTACGCCGATTGCTTACCATCGGGTGATCCGTGTGCTCGTTTAACGGCTTATGCCATAAAAAAAAGATCGTACCTTAGTAATTATACTTATTGCTTCATGTGGAATACTAAGTTTTTACTGGTAGCTTTAAAATTGGTAAACTAATTGGAAAAAAGACAAGGTTAAAGAAAGAAGACACAAAATCTTTTTATCTACATTTTCTCCTTAAGTTTGTTCTAACACAGTTTACTTACTACCTACTACTACTTAGATATTTTATAAACACTTTTATGGAACTAATTTATCGAAGAAAAAACGAGTAAATATTTTAAAGTACGTTTTTCCACCGTTTACTTTTAAAAGTTTAATGTTTCAGTTTACAGTTTTTGTTTAACACGAGAAAACAGGTCGGTTAGTGCCTCTTATTTTTTTTTATACACTTCGTCATCTTCCTTGAGTGTTTTAAAAAACTAGGTACCGACTGCCTCGTTGGCCGAGTGATTGTAAGTGCGATTGCCGGGCAAGGGGTTTCGGGTTCGATCTCCGGGTCGGGTAAAGTATTACTAGTTTTTTTTTATTTCTCAGTTGTAGCACGAAGTCTGGAATTGTGTCCGGTATATGAAAATAGGCTAACCCCCTATTACATGAGACTCATAACATAAATAGTGAAAAGTGGGTTGTTATATTGGACAGTGGCAATAAGTGCCGTAATGTGGATGTCTACCTACTGTTTCGGGGGTAAAATGCGTGATGTTATGGTATGTTAATTTTCAGAAGAAAAAATATAATTATAATCTTTACATTCTTTATAACATATTATAAAATTACTCTTTTTATTTTCCGAAACGGTGAACAGAAATGTTCAAGGTACGGTATTAATCTTTACAGTCGTTTTTCATTTGATACAGAGTACCAAGATTTCAATTGATTGACATTTGCCACAAATAATTCCCAACTTCATATTTTTAAGGGATTTTTTAACGCGTCCTCATATTCAAAGTTTAGTTGGTACTAAACGTTTCCTTTTTCCAGAAACTTTGCCCATATGGTTGGAATTACCTATACAAACACTCTTACACCAGAACCACACAAAAACCTCGAGAATCACGCAAAGAATTATTCCGCGCTGAAACAGAATCCGCGACACGCTTCGCAACAGCCTGTCGCTCAAACACAACACCAACGGCGAAGTCAAATCCAAACGTAATAATAATCATTCATAATGAACACAGTTACTTCCGAACCAGTTAATTTGGACCTCAGTTTACTTCGATTCTGCTCCCCCTAATCAAATATTTGAAGCACCGCAAGTTTGTACCGTGTATTGGAATTGAACAGTAATATGTAGCCCAAGTGTAATTAGTTCTCTAGAGTTTGTTTCAACCCCTGTCAGTTGGAAATGGCATGTTCGACAACCACGGTCTAAAATTAGATGCTCAATTATACTTTGGATTTACATAAAATAATACCATCATGGTTGTTAGCTGGTATTCCCACAAAGGCTACGCTTTGGTTTGCTATTAGTTTGAAAATAGACCTGTTTGCATTGCAAAGATTTTTTTTAGTTAAACTAATTAGCTAGTCGGTGTATCGTGGTGGCTCGGAGTTTAAGACGCCCGCTTCTCTTGCATAAGGGTGCACGGGTTAGAAACCTACTGACGGGTAGTACTAATGTGACTTTTTCCGAGTTATATGTACTTTTTTAGATTATTTCGAGATCACTGATAAACGGTGCAGAAAAACATCGTGAGGAAACATGAACTATATTATTTCTGATTATAAGTTTGAAATCGCCAACCCGCAATGAGCATTAAGATATGCTCAAACCTTCTCCGTGGGAGAAAAGGCTTTGTTCAGTAGTGGGCACTTATAGGCTGTTGATGAATTAGCTAGATTAAATTGATTAGTTTAAGCTTAAGAATACTAATAAAACATTTGCATAGCCAAGTCTAAGTCATTTATTTTAATTAGATAATTCATAGACATTCAAGTGTGGGAGAGCTATGCTTTGCTTCGGCACGAATGGTCTGACTACGAATCCCCCCCCCCAGTCTCCCCAATACCTGAATCCTCAAATGCCTAATCCTCAAAAGGTATGTAACGCACTTGTAAAACCTTTGAAGTCCCAGATGTCCATGGGCGACGCTGATTGCTTACCATCAGGTGATCCGTGTGCTCGTAAAAATGGAATTGTCTACCAATGAAGCTAGTAAAGTTATGTCCAAAACATACCAAACGGTAGACTCCTACGAAGCTACACATAGCCTAAAATTTCCGGAAAATAATAAAAGAAACTCCATTAAAAAGAGAGTACAAAGTGAAAAAGTTAAAGAGATCAACTTTTTCAATCATCACAACGTTACCTTTCAAACATGATAAAATATTTATGAATCTAAAAATGTACAATCTGTTTGTTCAAACTTCTAACTGAATTACATTTATCTTTTTCAACTTCCTTATTATTGCATGAGGGTGTCTTAAAAAATAATAGAAAAAAAAAATATCGACAGTCAGTTGTTGCAATTGTGAAGGGGCCTCATAAATAAAGTAATTCAAATTTGTATGTAAGTAACAGTATTTTTTTTATCATTCACGGAACCACAGGGTCCCGGTCATTTGGGAGGCGTATGAGGAACCGAAGCCAACTGCGCAGAAGCCCTTTAGGCACCTTTAATCTAAATGTAATGGACACACGAACCGGCGACTATCCCTGTATGCACTATGGAAATGCACCCAAGGACGGTCACCCGTTAGTGTAGAACTATTGTGGATAAAAGAAAAAAAACGGTAGGGATATGGATGGGTTGCTGTAGACTGGTAAATTGGGAATAGTATTCTAATTATTAGCTTTTCGGCTTAGTCACGTAACTGTTTGATGAGGGACTCGACTAGTTTCAAGTCACTACTGAAATATGACAACATAATAATTAATTTAGTATGTCTCACTAAAGTTTTAATATAAACATAGTAATAGTTTTTATTTTCAATATTTCAATCTTTGTGATTATAATCTATAATCTGTCTATACGATAATATGAAAACTAATCACGGACTTGTTAAAAAACTCAATTTTGTCCTCCGTAAAAAAACACGATTACACGAAACCTAAGTTTAACGTCACCGACCTTCCCAAATCTATCAATCCGGCTTAGTGAATATTTTCTTTAAGGCTCTTTTGAAATTCTAATGTCCTTTTAAAAGTACCAAAGTACTATAAAATGGATGTGTTTATCCTTTCTAAGAGTACTTTGTAATTTTTACCTGCTTCGGGATCGAATTTATTCACCGTTCTTTATTTAAGCCCAGGTGTTTTTTGAGAAAAAACTTCTAAGCTCCATAATCTAGACTTTTAAGTCCCTTAAGGCTTTTGCATCGTCGGCTTTTCAACTTACTTAGTAAGTACATTTTTCATAATAATATTCGCTTTTGTTTATAGGAAGGTGTTGGCTTCAGTTTTATAATGATCTTGATGTAAAAAAAATCCAAGTTTAGTCTAGATAGGTATGCAAGTCATTGCAGGGAGGCCTATGTTCAGCAGTGGAGTCGCGGAGAACCTAACGGGTAACTGGGGCTCCGGCTCGACGTGCAGGAGAAGAAGGTGGTTTTTAGTCAGTAAGAGTCTGACACTCCCTCCCGCCTCTCCCAGGCGGGAGAAGTCATTCGATGATGTTCCCCCTTAAAAAAAAAATGTTCAGCAGTGAACGTCCTGTGGCTGATATGATGATGATGATGAGGTATGCTTTTGCAAATACGGATTCTAAATTCATCATATTGACTTCCATTTGTGATAATACTAGCTACTTCCGCGCGGGTCCACCCGCTCTGCTCGGCTCCTATTGATTGTAGCGTGATGTTTTGTAGCCTCGAGCCTTTCTCGATCAATGGGCTATTCAACACAAAAACAATTTTTCAAATCTGACCCGTAGTTCCTGAGTTTAGCGTGTTCAAACAAATAAACAAACAGACAAACAGACAAGCAAACAAACAAAGAAACTCTTTAACTTTATATAATAGTATAAGATATAAGATAATGATTAAACTCCTTTGTAATACAGAGTAAGTATGACTATTTGGCCCCTAACGTAATGTTGTACAAACTGACTAGTAATCAAGTATTCAAGTATTTATTGCATACATTAGTATATATACAGGTGGTTAGAAAATATAATTAGTAACAATTATGGACCCTGTCGGGCACAGCAACATTTAAAATTGGTAGGAGAGAGGAAGGGCATTTTGTTAGATTAATATAATCAAAAATTAATAAAAAAAATGGTTATTGTAAATCCTGTATTAAATTTTTATTTATTATTGCTACCTACCCTTTAGGTGAGTAGTAAATCTTTGACTGAATGTCGCTCAAATACTAAAAGGGTACTCAATTTTAAGTTATATTTAAATATCGTGCTGTCTCTGTCATTTAACAAAGAATTAATAGTGACAGAACTATACTTAAGCGCAAATTAAAATTAACCGGCGTTTGAGTATTTGAACATTGACGATGTAAATAATTCTTTTATAGACAACGTTTAAAAAAACCGACTTCAAATCCCTTTTTTGAAATTGTTTAATATCAATATACCAAAATCTTTACCTAAGTGTAACAAACACACTCTGAAATCCGAATGAAAATCGGTGCAGCTAATCGCGCATAAGCATACGTACATAACTACAATACATGCATACATACAGACATATGCATACATAAAGGTCAAACTGAGAACCTCGTATTTTTTGAAGTAAGTTAAATATCATTATCTACATTACTACTCAGAATGAATCCACAAAAAACCGAACCGACGATTAAAAAACATAATGTTTTCAAAGATATTTTCATTACGATTCCTTTAATGAAACCTCTCATTTTGTATTCCAAGTACTTTACATTTTTAAAAGGTCCCAGTTCGACCTCGTTATTTCTTACAAACGATAATAATTATACTCAAAGTAAACTGAGGTAAATTCGACTTGTTTAAGTACTACATTCTCGACTTTAGTTTGGCTAGGCAACTTCTACTTACAAAGTTAATATTATTTGCAGCCTGTAAACGAGGGTTCTTTAGTACTTTTGCCATTTTATTGAGATCACAACATATTAAATTAAAATAACAGTTTATTTAATGCTATATACATAAAATAATATAACATCACACCTTTCATTCCCGATGGGGTAGGCAGAGATGCACATTATGCCACTGTACAATGTAACACCCACTTTTCACTATTTATGTTATGAATCCCATGTGATAGAGGGTGAGCCTATTGCCATATACCGGGCACAATTCCAGACTCCGTGCTACTATTGAGAATTTTTTATAACCCAGTAATACTTTGCCCGACCCGGGAATCGAACGCGAGACCCCTTGCCCGACAGTTTCACTTGCGACCACTCAGCCAACGAGGTAGTCTAATATATAAATAATGCTATATGATAGTTTTAATTAAAAACACTGAACTAAAATTATATTTTTGTTGGGTAAGAAGAGATGACACAACGGCAAAGTAAAATCTCAACGATCGATGATGGTCCCAACCTGGTTACAAATAGGAAGAAAAATAAACATTTAGACAAAACAAAGCTAGCTGCTTTTGCAAAGGGATCCCGAAACCTTCCCAGAAGCGTCAAGATAGTGATCTGAAGAATTAAAAAGCAACTGCGTTCAAATATTAGTCCCGAGACAAAATCACAAAAGCCTCCCACTTAAGAACAAGGCCACCAGGAAAATCTCACGAAAACCCCAAAAGTTTTACTAAAGAATTTAAATGTGATACTTAAAACACAATTTAAATTCACTACATGGACGTTTATAACGAAGGAACACGGAATATTTCCGTAAACACAAACCCTTTCTGTGTAATACGGTTAACAAAGATAGCGGTTTGTGTTCAGGTTTAAAAAAATTGTTCTTACCACGCAGTCATGTTAAGTAAACCGGTAAAAACCAATTCAAGCTTTAAATAGCTCCAGGAAAAGAGGATTTGCAAAAGAAAGCATGTCGGAAACCGAGTCTAAAAAGTTTACACTCAAATTGCAACCCTATCGTCTCACACAGAGAGTCGTATAAGAAAAATATTGTTTCTGTTAACGAAATCAAGTTTAGTTTGTAGTGGTAAGTGTAACAAGTTTCGCGACATGCACAACGGGCCGCCGTGCACAGTGGTGTTAATTTAAAAAGTTGATAAAAAAATGTCGCCTGGAGAAATGCAGCTGCGAAAATGTATGTTGTTGCGGGGAAATTGCATGTTGGCGATTAAGCTCCGGCTTTTGAGGAGAATTGCACAGAAAATATTTATTTCTTGCAATTTATCAAATGTCAGCTTGACTCTTTCACTATTTTTATCCCCGTCTCCGCTATCACGGTGGGCTGGTTCATTTTTATACGAACGTTTGTTACGTTATATTTTATTACTGGCTTTCAGATAAAAATGGATATGTCCGTAATCCGTGTCTTTTTCCTCAGAATGCAGGTCAATCGGTGTTATAGAGTGACCGCATTTTTATTTGCCGTTGAAGCGAGAGCTCTTTTGTATGGATTGATATACTAGAACGAATATTGAGTAAGAACAAGGTAATAACAGTTTTTTAACTCAGAAATCGAAAGCAATACTACAATCCCTTTTCGATACACGATTTTTGACTAAAAAATTATAAATAAGTTATTAAAGCATGTTTTAAAATGAACATCATGATCACAATAAATAATAACACTACATAATTAATATCTTAATGAATGAACCAAAAAGTTACGAAAGTAATTAATTTATTTTTAATAACTCAAAATAATTAATAGCACTATTATGAAACTTTTCAAATATTTCATATCTAAATGAAAGACGAAACTTTTTGGTATAAATGGGTCACGGTTCGTTAACGATTCTTAAAACTAAAAAGGGGTCATAAATAATTGTAATTATAAGAGTTGTTTTTGAATGATCGATAAATATGACTTGTATAATTCTTGAATGATGTTTTAAGTTAATTAACCCATCATGTTATGGGTTAATTAGCTGTCAGTTGTCAAAGTCATACTAAATATTGTCTTATAAACTTGTACTCGAAAGTGTATTATTCACATCGAGACGTGATTGTGTTTATTAAAAATGAATTTAAAGGCGAAATACAAGTGGCCTGTCTTCTACATACTTTAAATCTTTCTATGCGTTGACTTTTATCTGCTTCGACGCGCTGACAAATTTGACTCGCTGTCAAAAAACGATCCTAACCGTCTCCGAGCATTTCTTCCAACTTTGCCGCTTGGGCGAACAGTCTTTCTCAAGATATGGACGGCGTGGAGCCGCGGAACACCACGGCAGCGCGGCGCTGCGCGACAGCGCGGCGCTGCGCTACAGCGCGGCTGCCCGGCCTTGACCGATTTTTCTTTTTATGAGTTTAATTATTATTGTTTAATTAGTTTGTTTAATTTTAGGATTTTTGATACATTTTTGAGGGCTTTCGACCTACATGCATCCATGTGATGCAGCTGTTGAGTCCGGAAGTGCTTCTCAATGTGCCCATCAACCTCTAGAGAGCCTGGTAAGATGTTCTTTATGCTCTCAGCCTCGATTTTTTAAAGGAGAACGCGGGTTAAGAATACATTATGGAAAAATCCACAAATCTCATAGTGTATCCTTATCCCCCTCTAACACTACTCCTCTACAAAATTCTTTTCCGGTTTCAAATCAGCCTTTATGGGAAACTTTATCCAAATTCAAAAATTCAACACCCGTTTTAAAAAGAGTTCCTCGTGGTGCAAGACGGTCCGTTGCTCTTAATTTAGGAAATTGCATTCGTCTTGCAACTCGAGAGAACTCTTTCTCGGCTTGGGAGCAGTTACTCACCTTCCCCTACAGGATTCTACACGTAAAAAAAATTTGGCTGTTAAAAAAAACTTAACCTCACAAATTAAAAGTAATTGTAATATTTTGAACCCCATTTTAGATCCAAAATTTCCTAACTCCTTTAATAATATTAAAAAAACTCGTTTTGACTACGTAGAATCCAAATTAGGTGAAGGTGATATAAGTGGAGCCGCCAGGCTTTTATTCAGTAGTGACGTGGTTGCTCCCTACTCTTCAGAAACTTTTGAAGCTCTGAAGAGTAAACACCCGCCTGCTAGGGCTGACCTCACTTTTCCCGATCCTCCTGAACATGATATCCATATTTTCACCGCAACTGTCCAGCAAGTAGCTGCAGCCGTTGGCTCCTTCCGCAGTGGCTCTGCTGGTGGACTTGATGGTCTGACTCCTCAACATCTTAAGGATTTGACGGGGCCAGACGTCGGGGAAGCCGGTGAGTCTCTTCTGAAGGAGCTAACGGTTCTGGTTAATTTAATGCTCTCCGGTAATGTGACGGATGCCGTTATCGACATTTTGTACGGGGCCAATCTATGTGCCCTACGCAAGAAAGATGGCGGCATACGCCCCATTGCCGTAGGATGTACTTACAGGCGTATGGCAGCCAAGTTGTGTTGCAGCTATCATAAAGATGCGCTCATGTCGCACTTTCAACCCCTCCAACTAGGCTTCGGCTCAAAAGGGGGTTGTGAGGCTGCCGTACACGCCCTATCATCTTTCTTGAATGCAAACGAAAGTGAGGTCATCCTTAAGGTTGATGTAAAAAATGCATTCAATTCCATCAACAGGGACACTTTGTTGGCTGAAGTTAAAAAAGAATTACCTGAAATTTACAGTTTTATTTGGCAGTGCTATAGACAACCTTCAAAATTATTGTATAAAGACAAAGTTTTGGATTCTGCGGTAGGCTGCCAACAAGGTGATCCTCTTGGTCCAGTCATTTTCAGTCTGGCCATTCACCCTATTATTCGGCAACTTAAATCTAAATTTAATGTTTGGTATTTGGACGATGGAACCCTAGGAGGTGACGCAGATACTGTTTTCCATGACTTACAGCTTTTGATTTCTGAATTTAAATCCATCGGATTAGAATTAAATATTTCTAAATGCGAAATTTACCTTCCGGACAAAATTATCGATAGTCAACAAATTTTAAACACTTTTTCTACCGTAGCGCCGAATTTAAAAATTGTTGATAAAAACTCTCTTCTTCTCCTGGGTTCCCCAATTTTCGAAAACAGTTTCTCTGATTTCATAAACGAGAAAATTAAAAATTTCTGTGACATTTCCGATAGACTTTCCAAAATTAATCTACATTGTGCATTTACTTTAATTCGCTATTGTTGTTTCGGCCCAAAATTTATGTATTTTCTGCGTGCTTCCCCTCTGTGGAAGCATCCGCATATTCTGGACCAAATTGATCAAATTATCCGTGACACCTTAACTTCACTTTTGAATGCTTCTATGGACGATCGTGTTTGGCTTCAAGCCACACTACCAATTCGTTTTGGTGGTCTAGGCGTCCGCAAAATTACCAGTGTAAGTTTACCGGCGTTCATCTCTTCTGTCCACAGCACTAGAACGTTAACAAATAAAATTTTAGCTGGTGTTGACGCTGAACCTGATGTGCCGTGTCTGACCGACGCGATGAACGTCTGGACAGAAACATGTCCCAATACAGCCTTGCCTGTCAACCCTTCCTCCCAGAGACAATGGGACGAGCCGCTTTGCAGGTTGGTGCATAATAATCTAATTAATACCAGCACCAATCCTGCGGAGTTAGCTCGCCTATTGGCTGTGGGTGAGTGGGAATCAGGCCTCTGGCTTCAGGCACTTTCACTCAATATTGGCACGATGTTGAATGACTCAACTTTTCGGCTTGCTGCTTGCTTGCGTGTAGGTGCACCCTGTGTTTCTCCGCATCGCTGTCAATGCGGTGAGATGGTCGACCACCTCGGCCACCACGGCCTATCGTGTAGCAGAAGCGCGGGCCGGATAGCTCGACACGCCAGCATTAACGACATTATCCGCCGAGCTCTTATCATCGCCGGTGTGCCAGCTGTTCTGGAACCAAAGGGTTTGGCACGCGACGATGGTAAGAGACCCGACGGTATGTCCATTATGCCCTGGAAGCTGGGAAGGTCTTTGGTGTGGGACGCAACCTGCGTTGACACCCTTGCACCTTCTCATCTTCCAGTAACGGCGGGTTGTGCTGGTTCGGCTGCTGCCTCTGCAGAAAGCCTCAAGCGGCGCAAGTATAACAACCTTGCTGGTAGTTATATCTTTGAGCCGTTTGGGGTTGAGACGCTAGGTCCGTGGGGTCCGAGTGCACTTAAATTGTTCCAAAACATTTCAAAACGCCTGGTTGACACATCTCGTGACCAGAGGGCTGGTCTTTTTCTCGGTCAGAGGCTAAGCATTGCCATACAACGTGGCAATGCTGCCAGCCTTCTGGGTACTTTCCCCACTGATGTCGATGCGGACGAATTTTTCGACGCTTTATGTAAATAGTTGTTTTTGTTTTTTCTTATAATTAATTTTAATCTTTAGTTGTATATAGGTATTTAATTTAGTAATATTTAGTTTTAATTTTTTAGTTTTAATTTAGTAATATTTAGTTTTAATTTTTTTTTTTTAAGTAATAGTTAGTTTTTAATTTAAGTTTTTTATTTGAATAAATGAATATTGTCCGACAAAATTGAAAAACTAAGATTTATTGACAATACTGACTACATCATGTTATGTGTGTGAGTCGTGATGTGATATAGGATTGCAACACTGGATATAATTTTGAATTTTGTTCTACTGTTTAGAGAACCTAAGTATTTTTTTTGAAAATCTTTTAATCATATCATCCACTAAATTTCGTCGAACCTTATACCAGGACCTATCAGACCACCACGGATGGGGCCCAATAGGGCTGATGCCGATACGGAGGCGCGGAGGACTTAACGGGTTGCCGGGGCTCCGCGTAAGTAAGAGTCTGACACTCCCTCCTGCCTCATGCCCACATAGGCGGGGGAAGGCATACGATGATTTTCCCTCCATAAAAAATCTAGAATTCATAATCTGGTATAAATAAAGGTGCTAACAAGTATGAACGTCATTTCAACGCTAAGAATTCATACCATTCATTAACTGTGGAACTGAATGAAAAAAATACAGTACCAAGAAACTCTATTTTAGGTCTCTTTTATGTAAATATATTTTAAAGCCTAAAAGGTTTAAAAGGCGAGCTAAGGTCAGAGGTCAGTGTCATTGAATTAATGAAGAACTGCCAAACATTTATATTTGATTAAACAAAGTGAATAAAAAGTTAATATTTGATTTATTTTTGTTACATATTCCGTCTATAATATCGAATATAACTAAAAAGGTATTGATTAACTGCACATCACTAAATATTGCATCAACAATTTGTGGATTACTTAAGAACTTGCTCCGTGTGGAATTAATTAGCCACGATAAAAGTAGCCAGTGGCCTAGCCACTGCAACAGTTAGATGAGGTCTTTGTTCGACAGTGAATGTCTTTTGTTTAACATATGATGACATGTTTTTATAATAACTATCGTGAGACATACTAAATTAACTAAACTCGCGGGTTACTCACGTGAATATACTAAGAAAAGCTCTATTAGTTTCGAACCACAGAGGGGTTCTTCCTCATGAGCAGCATGCGCGGTCTCGGCGACCTCATGAGGAAGAACCCCTGTGTGGTTTTCTTAGTATATTGACGTGAGTAATCCGCGATTTTAATTAATAATGATGACAATATGTAATGTAACCGACATGAAACGTTCGTGCTGTGTTTCGTCGTATGAGTGAGGTCCCTGAATCCTCAAATTCCTAATCCCCAAAAGGCTGGTAACTTACTTGTAACATCTCTGGTGTTTCAGATGTCCATGAACGACGTCGATTGCTTACCGTCAGGTGATCCGCATGCGCGTTTCCTTTTGTTTTTTTTAAACAAATGTATTTCAATTTTACAAAGTTATGGCCTTATATCTAAACTCGCCAAACTTTGACGTTTGATGGCGAGAGACAAGACTGGGTTAACCCGTAAAAAAACTTCATAAAAATAAGAACATAATTATATTGTAAGATTTAAAATAAAACATACACCTTTCAAAATCTTCTTAGTACTTGTTACTTGAGGCATAAGTTTTATAAAACCTTAAGACAAAATCGACATCTTTAATATTCAATGCTAGACTAAAACCCATATAATAAGCTTAAATACTTTTAAATTATAATTAATAAAGGTTGGTTAGAAACAAATATTAGTATTTATTTATGTAAAGACTGATGTCTTTGAAACATATCTTATAATTAATTAAATAAATATTATTTATTCATTGAACTTTTGCTGTGAATATTTTATTTGAATTTATACTTAGAATTATTACTCGATTTATAGAATAGCATTACTTAGACTAATTTCACTTTAAAGTAATAATTAACATTTTTCGAGAATCATTGTAAAACTTATAATTACATAGTTACGTAAAGTAAGATTCGATTACATTAATGTTGAAACAAATGTTAAGTTGTAACTTTATGATAATTTCATAAATAAAAAAAAGTTGAATTAAGGTTTTTTAATGCAATATTTTGTATGAATTGAAAATTGGCTAGTTTCTTAGGTTTAAAATAAATTGTTTCAACTTTTCAATGCAATAAATAATAAAAAAATAATCATACTCTCATCCATTGATTTGGAAATTTACCTAATTTTTGGATTTTTGCTAATTTGAAGGAAATAAGTATGCTATTTGACGCAGAAATATGATGACGTCATAAGTTGCGACCCAATACAAAATTCATAGAAAAGTATTGAATTTGACTACTTGTAAACTACCGTATTATATAATTATGTGGATGCCGAAGAATGCCTTTGACATCATGCCCGCTGTTGTACTCTATAGGTAAGTAGTTGCAAAAAGTTGAATGAATAAATGAAATAACCAAAACCTTTAGGGTTTCGGTGACTAAATTAATTATTATATTTTTGGCTTACTCACGTGACTGTTTGACCAGAAACTCGACCTATTTCATGCCATACTAAAGGCTCATATTCATAGGTAGTATTCCGAGACACACGACGCGATCTGTCGCGATGCTACTACCTACATCGGGGTCTTCGTCAAACAGTTACGTGAGTAAGCCGAAAACGTAATGACAATTTCGTAGAGTTCTATAAATCCCAATTAAATAAAGCAACACAATGTGTGGCATTATATTCAGAGTATGATATAATAGCTTTTACCCGCGGCTACGCTCGCGTCACAAAAGGATAAAAAGTAGCCTATGTGACATATACCAATACATACAGCGCCATCTATACCAATACTTTTGTTTTCCCTCAGGAATATCAAATTTTTTCGGGATAAAATGTACCCTATTATTTAATCCAGACTACTAACTGTCTGCAAAAATTCAATGCAATCGGTTTAGTAGTTACGGCGTGAAGTCGGAACAAACAAACAAACTCACTTTCCGATTTATAATATTAGTAAGGAAGTAAGGATTGCAAGCGACGCCAGTCATCATACGTTCAGTGTGATTTTAAGAGGTAGTTGCTTAATTACGTCAAAAATCAAAACTAGTAAAGAAAAGTATATGTTCATAGTGAGGTCTTTTGGCTTACCTACTGACGTAATTATTTGACGAGAAATTCGACTAGTTTCAAGCCTTGCTAGAGGCTCATATTCACGAGCAGTGTTCCGCCTATCAATGAACTGAATATGCCCCTTGTACTTGGCTTATAACTAGTCGATTTCTTTGTTAAATAATTGGGTAGTCTCCAGGGTATCAAAATTAAAAATCTAATTAGTCCGTCAGTTAGATTATGAAAAAATTGTGCTTCCTGTCATCGATTATGCTGATGTTTGTTACTCTGACCTATCCCAAGACCTTCTGAACAAATTGGATCGAATGCTCAATAACTGTATCCGTTTTATCTTCGGTCTTCGTAAATACGACCACATTTCTTCTTTTCGCGATCAGCTAAAATGGCTTCCTATCCGTGAGAGAAGATCTCTTAGATCTCTCTGCATGCTTTTCACTGTTCTGAATGATCCTTGTGCTCCTGAATACCTAAAGTCTTGCTTCCAGGTTCTGGGCAGTTCTCACAGCCGTAATCTCCGTTCTGCTGAAAATCTGCTTCTTGAGATTCCGTCCCACCGAACATCCTTCATTTCTAACTCTTTCACAGTTAGTGTAATTAAGTTATGGAACGCACTACCGCTTAACATAAAAAAGGCCCCAAATAAGATCACTTTCAAACGCGATGTTCACGATTTCTTTTTAAAGTCACTACAACGCTGAGTCTAGGTCTATTATTATTATATATGTATTATTATAGAATTTATTTATTTAATATATATATATATATGAGCATGCATATATACACCTATATATTTATGTTGTATTTATATTGTAGTGTACATTTTAAATATTTTTTGTACCTATCTATATTTATTAAAGTCTGTTTATGTTATTTGTTTCTTATAATTACACATGCCTATTTTTTCGCCGTTTTTCAATTTAACCCTAAGGTTGACTGGGAGAGAATGCCATATGGCATTAATGTCCGCCTTATGTACCATTACTTGATTCTGTGTACATTAAAGCTTAAATAAATAAATAAATAAAAAATATTAGACATGTATTTTTTTATTTTCTCGTTTTGAGTTGCAATACTTAGAAAAAAATGTCGCTAAGTTTAGGAGTGGGAGGTCGTTACGTCATAACGTGCTACAAAATGTGGCATGCTGTGACGTCACACGACATTTCAAATTAATATATATATATAAAAATACGTGTCTAAAGTTTTAAATTAGTGTACCAGACGGACGTTAAAATAAAATTTAGGAAACTATCCTATTACGTGATTAAGTCGAAAAACATGATTATTAATTTAGTATGCCTCATAAATAAAAGTTATAATAGGTATGAATAGTGTGTGTGTGTGTGTTCTAAGACGATAAAATTACATAAAGGGCAACATAAGTAACCGTATCATTTTATGATACTTCCAAAAGTGGATTAGCCACTTACATTAGAAGTTTGAAAGTATATCTTACATTCGACAATTTGTATGATAAGTTAAGAAGTAGGTTAATAGCTAAAGTTTAATAGTTATGTATGTTTTTCCTAACTTAGGACTTTGTTTTTATAGTTTGAAATAAAAATACTCAATTTGCAAAAAGTTACTTACGCTTCTGAGTAAAGTCTTAACTAGTCTGAACGTGTTATTCGAAAGCAGCAACATAGTAGGTAATAAGATCAGAATAATATTATTGTTATACTGACGTGTAACTTAAAAAACTACTTTGATTTTTATATTTGCACTATTGTATTTTACTTATAAATAATAATAATATAAAATAATATAAATAACTGCACGGGTTCGATTCCCGCACGGAACAATTCTTTGTGTGATCCACAGATTGTTGTTCCGGGTTTCATGTGTATGTGATATTGTATGTTTGTAAATGCACATACGACACAGGAGAAAATCCTAGTGAGGGGCAAAGTTGTTTAAAAAAAAAAACGAAAAAATAGGCTACGTATTTTTATGGAATAGGAGGTAAACCTGTGACTCCTCTGCTATTGCGGGTGTCCATGGGCGGCGCTTATCGCTTACCATCAGGTGATCCGTCTGCTCGGTTGCCTCCTATTCCCTAAAACAGAACCGAGCAGACGAATCACCTGATAAGCAATCAGCGCCGCCCGTGGAATCTGAGAAACAGAAAGAATGAAAAAGATATTGCTAGTCTTTGCTTTTTTTTTAATTCATAAAACCGTTTCTCCACAATTTACCCACAGTTCACAGTCCAGTCATCTACAGTAGTTTAAAGACAGTTTTGACCAGACCTTAGATTTTACCAATTATTAAACATTTTGCCCACAGCACTAGAAATAAAATAATCTAAAAAACAGAAATTCAAACATTCCAATCATCACAAATATATAGAGGTGACAACTCCAATGAATGAAATACGAACGGATATTGAAACGGCTTTGCAATATTTGACAAAATATTGACTTCTCATTTTTTGATACAAAAACCAATTTCAAATAAGTTCATGCCGTGGATTGAATAGAAACTATGTGTACGTCTACATGGTATTGGGCCAATATTATGAAAAGGATTTTTGTGGGTTAAGCTTGTCTTTATATCACTTCTCACTTATTTTTTATAACTAATATGGTTGACGTTTTGCCACCATTTCGCCTGGTAGTGTTTTGTTGCTTATCTCTTTAACTATTATAATAGGGATGATGACGGGGTATGAAAATTAAAAATCTAATTTGTCCATCAGTTAGGTAATGAAAAAAGATTAGACACGTATTTTTATTTTTGAAAACAATACTTAGATAAAATGAATCAAAGGTTAGGAGTAGGAGCTAAACGTAAAAAATTTCTATGTATAAAATGTACATAGAAGTGACGTCACGCGACATTTCAAATCAACATATCGTCGAAAGTATTTGTTTCTGTAAGAAAAAAAACGTATCAAATGTTTTAAAATAATTTACCACATCATTACATCGACATTAAAATAAAAATTAGGCATCTACCCTATTATAATGTTATGTTTTGAACCAGTCTACTAAAGTTGTCGTATTGTTTACATAAACGTTCCTTGTCAGATTTTTACCATATATATTTTTAGGTGCAGCTGATCAAGACTCAATAAAATGTAAAAAAAACTCACGTACACTGTTTAGTTTAGAATAAACTTTCACTTGTAATATCCTGCATTAGAATTGAAGATAGATTAAGGGTACAAACTAAATCAATCCATTTCAAAAACACGAAGTAAAAATATTCAGTACAAAAAATGCTATCACATTTTATTTTCCCTTGAAAATGAAGGTTAATGAAAAGAAAAATAAAAAAAACAATAAAGGAATGTCATCTATACAGCTCTCATACAAACCAAGTTATTAATAGCATAGTGATTAAGTTAAAATAATTGAGGTATACAACAAAAGAACTAAAGCGCCATTTCTTTCTAACCTCTTGTGGCATTATTCCTAAAATACAACGCATTAATTGTAACTTAAGATTTTTTGACAAGTGAAACATTTTCGCTATAAATTAGTGGAAAGCTCTCTTTTCAGTGATAATGAATTATGAATTGCAAAGCATAAATATCAGAGTATCAAGGCTGTTTCTTGGAACTCACTGTTTATTTTAATTTTATTTCGTTAGTTGTAAGATGTATGACAAAAGTTTGAGAGACTGTGAGCTACTGGAAGACGATATGATTGTTTTTGTAAATATCAAAGGCTATCAAATACTAAAATATAAAGTCTATGTTATTTCTATTTCTGGACTAAATAGTATATCAAGAAAATAAGTTATAGGTATAGTTTATTGAAAACAATATGTTAAGTGTTTTTTTTTTTATGGGACAAGCCCGCCACAACCTCCCGAAACCGCTGCAACTCCTGTAAGCCAGGATCTACAGTAGATACAACCATGAAAATACCGGAACACTGAAGTCCGGCGCGTCCCAGGGACATGAATAACGTTGGTTCCCGCAACGAAGTGAATCAAAAGATATTATAAGAGGAGAAGAGTTCTCGGTAGTTTACTGCAGGAGACAGAGTGAATTAAGCCTAAAGGCACAAAGAAAAGAGACTGTACAACTGGGTGAAGCCCAGTTGCCAAGCACTACGGAAAGTTGACTAAAATCTAAGTAGTCTAACTAATCTAAAATATATGTTAAGGTTACTTATTTTTCCGTGAAAGACGACTAAGGCAGTACATATTTAACAGAGTCTCTGATAATTCGTTACAGACATTGGATGATTTTCCCCCGTTAAAAAATGCTGTTAATCGGGAAGACTGTGGCAAATATTAATTTTATTTATGTAGTGGAAACTCACAGTCCACCAATAATATGCAATGACGACACGTTTCCCGTGGGTTCGATTCCCTCTCGGAGCAACTCTTTGTGTGATCCACATATTGTTGTTTCGAGTCTGGGTGTAATGGTATGTAAAATTGTATGTTTGTAACCGTACCCATGACACAGGTGAAAATCCTAGTGGGGGCAACGTTTTAAAAGAATCAATCAATAAAAGTATTAAACGAGCAGTTGACGATATTAGAAAAAAAAAATCTAATTTAATTTCCTATGGTGCTCTATTGTCGCGGAGAACCTAACGGGTAACCGGGGCTCCGGCTCGATGTGCAGGTGAAGGAACGGGGTGGTTTTTAGTCAGTAAGAGTCTGACACTCCCTCCCGCCTCACCCAGGTGGGAGCAGTCATACGATGATCCCCCCTTAAAAAAAATGGTGCTCTACTAATAAATAAAACATTTACAAACTGTGCAAATTCAACAAGCAGCTCATTTTAATTAAGCCACTTGTTATTTTACGCGGCTACAACGTGGTACGATCGTACGAAACTGAATCATTTAACTTTTTTAATAGCATAAATCATAAAGGTAGGTTAATCGTTTTATTAAAATGCTTACATTGTACTTGATTAATTGTTTTTCGTTTGAAATGCCAAAATAGCAATGTACATCGATTATAAAGTGCACATAATATACCGTGTAATGATTTTCAATAAATAATGAGTCTTATGTAGGAGATATTAGGTGCTGAACGTATTACCAGAATAAACCATGTCTCAATAATGAGAAATTTCCAAAATACAGACAGGACATACTGGCAGACTATTATTCATTTTCTATTTGTTAACATTTCAAAAGTACCAAATTAGGGTTTAATTGAAATAAATGCTTTGATTTTGAAAATAATCACACAACGACTTTGCCAAATAAGAGGACCTCTTGCTCTTGCGACAATCACACTTTTTTTTTTTTTTTAAGGGGGAAATTCATCGAATGACTGCTGCCGCCTGGGTGAGGCGGAAGGGAGTGTCAGACTCTTACTGACTAAAAACCACCCCGTTCCTTCTCCTGCACGTCGAGCCGGAGCCCCGGTTACCCGTTAGGTTCTCCGCGACTCCGAATCGGCATCGGCCCTATTGGGCCCCATCTGTGGTGGTCTGATGGCTTTTTGAGGCGCGCGCGGAACGCGACGCGCCGTACGCTCGGGGACAATCACACTTGAGAAGCAACGAGACGTAGGTACTAACAAAAACTTTTTGTATTACCATAACAGTTGATATCGTTACTGGCGACAATAGTAATTTTCAAAGAACGGTTACAACATGAGTTTAACGTTTCCACTAAACCAAGTCTTAGTTACCTACGTTTTATGTTGACATTAAAGATTTACTTAACAACGTGAAATTCCGCGACTTATTTCCGACGGCGCCGGGGAAATATTTAAATGACTTCAGTACTTACAGTTTGCCAGTTATGTGAACTTTGTTAGAGTGTAATTAAAGCTTAATATTGGGTGAAGCTGCTATGGATTCGTTATACATTTTCGGTATACAAACTTATTGTGAATGTGTTAATTACAGTTTTTGATATGTTTGATGGGCCAACGTTTGCCCACTATCTCGCCTGGTGGTAAGCGATGATGCTGTCTACGATGGAGCACGTCGTCTCATAAGCAACCTATTCACTCGGGCCTTGAAGACTCCCAAGTTATATATCCTTCAATAATAAATATTATAAAAATACAGACTCTGGCAAAGAATTCCACTCCTTAGCAGTACGCAAGAAAGCGCATCGTGCGTTTGGGTGGGACATCTACCATGATCGGTGACGCTTCGCCGATTGTCTTGTGGTACGATGATGGAAAGGACTAGGGGGAATCAAGTTGTGCAATTGCAAGAGTGGATTATTTGATTTTTTTTCGTACCAGAGAAGGTAATATATGTAGTGGTAGCATGCTCGCTCATAGTACTTCGAGATAATACATTAAAATTTTAGAAGAAAATCTGTGTAAAAGTATACGAACTCACGTAATCTGCTTTAGAAAACTAATGCTTAAAGCTTAAAATAGGTATTATTAAAAGCGAGTCATAGTCTGCATATTAAACAACCCATTAATGCTAGTCATAATACTTTAAAAAAATTGTGTGATGTTTTACAACCTCTGTACCCGTGAGTAGTAAGGTTTAAGCGAGATTGCATAGTGAACTGTATTTCTTGAATTTTTAAAAGGCTATACTGCGATTCAACTCGGCGACGAATTACCTATTTAAGAAGGAAGATCTTTAGCCACAAATGTCTATAGTTGTACATTTATTACACTAGGTGGCGCTGTTGGTCTGTATAAATTTCATGGAAACTTTGGTATTATTTTAGTGATATTATGAATTGGAGCATATAATGTGTATAAGTAAATACCTCTATTATATCGTTATAAAATCAACCACAGAATATAACAGTCATAGGAAAGTGCGCAAGCAAAGTTCGTAGCTCTCCAAAGTTCTTGCTACGGCGTAGCACGCTACGAATTTACTACGATGTGTTGCTACGAACTTCATCGGTAATCTTCAAAGGGGGTACATTTCCTTTGATTATTACTTAGAGCTATTTAAGAAACCAATATTACTAAGTAGTTATTCAAGTAAAGCTACAATAGTATACAAAAGGGAAGAAAAAATAAAAGAGAAAGAATAAAAATTATTTCAGACCAAGAAAATAAATACAGCAGAATTTGAGATCAAGTTACCGCAAAGTCTTCATTATAGCCATAAGCAGTTTAAGAAACTTCGTCATTTATTAACCACTTAATCTCCCTCGACGTTCATCTTTACTTTTTTGCTAAAATTAACATTAAATTTTAATTAATTAGCTGTTTAAATTGTGTTTTTGAAAGTAAACCCGCAAAGTTCCACTGTATCGATAAATTAACTCAAGTTAAATATATAATTAATTATTACTTCGCGTTGTTACTTCAAATTTTGTGTGTCTTTTGTTCAATATATATTAGTTTTATAGGTTTTATAATTAGGTCTTTGACAAATATGCTGAGTTTCTAGACTACCTATTATAGGGTATTTTAAGTTAGTTGTTGATTGGTTTTTAAGTCGTTATTAACTTTTCAACCGACTTCAAATAAAGGAACGTTCTCAATTCGACTGTATTTTTTTTGATGTTTTGATTACCACATAACAAAGGTACTGCCTCGTTGTCCGAATGGTCGCAAGTGCGAGTGCCGGGCAAGGGGTACTGGGTTTGATTCCAGACATTTTGACATTAATATAAAATTTAGGCAACTACCCTTTTTCGGTATACTTATTTATAATGTACATATGTATATACAATAAGCATATATACAATATACAATAGGCTCACCCCCTATTACATGGGTCTCATAACAAAAATAGTGAAAAGTGTGGAAAAGTGGGTGTTACATTGTACAGTGGCATAAAGTGCCGTGCACCTCTGCCTACCCCTTCGGGGATAACAAGGCGTGATGTTATGTTATTTTATACTGGTACCATAACCTTTACTGCTTTCAGTAGAACTCAAGGACACCACTCAACCGTGCTAACTCCTTAATCAACAAAGTAGTCACCAAAAAGAAAATCCAGTTTCTAAATAATTTAGCCGACACCAACAACTTTCTCAGAGCACTGCCTATTATCCCAATGACTTGGCTTGCTAAGAATAATGTCACAAGTTACGAACGCAAGGCTTCCTATTAAAACTTTCAACCGACACTACAAAGCACAAAACTTAATTATGTCAAGTAGAAAATTTACTAGACGCAAGTAATTTCCTTTAAAATTTTCTTTGGTTTTGTTTAAGGAGTTTAAGTAATTTAATTTATACCTTTTTAGCTGATTTATTAAGAGCCTAATAGTTCTTAAAGCATTAGTAAATAGGAAAAATTAGAATTACGTTTCTTACTGGCTGGCACTTAAAAAAAAATGTAGTAATAAAGTTAGCATTTCCATAGAAACTGACGTAACTTGCTAGTCAATTTGAATAAAATACTCAACTACAAGTCAAAGTCAAAGTTATATACAGAATGTTTTTTTTGTTTAACTATTGAAACATGACTGCCTCGTTGGCCGAGTGGCCGAGGGTTCGATTCCCGGGTCGGGCAAAGAATTACTGGGTTTTTAAAAAATTCTCAGTCGCAGCACAGAGTCTGGAACTGTGCCCGGTATATGGCAATAGGCTCACCCCCTATTACATGGGACTCATAAATAGTGAAAAGTGGGTGTTACATTGTACAGTGGTATAATGTGCACCTTGGCCTACCCCTTCGAGGATAAAAGGCGTGATGTTATGTTATGTGTGAAACATGAGTAGACCTTAGAAAAGAGGATATATGTTGTTATCTCCATTTACGTTGAAAGTTGTATAAAGCCGAATGGAGCGTAAAAACAAAAAGTTTTAATAGTATATCAGGGGATAACTATCAATTGTATATTTAATCTACTGATACAAAAAAACAACGCCTAAAGCCGCTTTCACCTACACGATGTCTTTTTTTATAATAAACGCCTAATATTTATTTATCATAGTTCATGTTTTATGTGCGCACACGATATAATGAACGAATGCATTACAAACATAACATAACATCACGCCTTTTATCCCCAAAGAGGTAGATAGAGGTGCACATTACGGCATTTAACACTACTTTAAAATGTAACACCTACTTTTCACTATTTATATAATGAGTCCAATGTATGTAACGAATGAAAAATATCCATATATATTCCAATATAATTTCTGAATTACCTTTCAAACTTGATCACTACGTGCATGCAACAATTTAAATAGAAACTGTAACTAACGCGTCAACTTCGAACAACTTTTCAAAACTACTAACTATGTAATTTCTGTCAAACTACCAACGTTGCTACACAAAACGTAGCATCAGTATGGATGCAACGTTACATAATATGTTTCAACTAACAAAACTCGGCTAAACGCGCAATATTTTACGTCCCAACACAATCATATGGAAATCTCACTCAAGAACTGCAACCAAAACAAACAAATTACTCATACGACCGCGCATTTCCGGGGAATAAAAAAATATATTTTCAACATTTTTGTCTCCATAAAAATACGACCATCACACAGATAAAATACGAGACGTAAGAGTATAAATCTTCGTTAGGCTTTGATAAGTACGCCTTACACCCCACGGGTCTTATAACAATGGATACCATAACTTACATCTTAACTTCTTGACAAATTTTGCCCATTTAGACCACTTTAGTAGGCTCCCCATTGCGTTTATGGAAAACGTTGTCTTACAGAAAAAGGGTACGATTGAAATGTTTCAAGATTTGTTTTGGAAATTGAAATTTGAATCTTTTGCGTGATGATATAGTGCTTGAAATCCCTAAATTGCTCGCTAATCAATGTATGGTTTGTAACGTGTTCAGTTTAATACCTTCATTACGACTAATGATCATCGGTTTGTGTTGTGGTTGTATATATTTGCTCAACAAAGCAGTAATTTCCTAATTAATGAGTCAAGAACGATATCAACAGGACTACTACTGAACTATTGGACCCCTTTACTTTGTTATAACAAACGTGTAGGCTTGGCAAATAAACTCAAACTCAAACACTTTATTGGCATGTTAAGGTAATACATACAGGTCTTAGGAAATAACAGGCACAGCTAGACGGCCTTTTTCAGGCGTTGCAAATTTTAGGGCTGTCACTAAACAATAAATAGAAGATCAAGTTTTAAAGTTTAAGTTTGTCAGAGAGCCCTGCTGACATCTGTCAGATGTGTAGCCCCTTAGTTCTTCTTTGTCGTCACCCCCTAGTTTGTTTATTATAATGTAGTGTATGAAGATTATCTTCATAATTTTCTTAATTTACCTAAATAACATAATACACAAACACATAACATAACAGAACATCACGCCTTTTAACCCCTTCCCCGAAGGGGTAGGCAGAGGTGCACATTATGCCACTGTACAATGTAACACCCACTTTTCACTATTTATGTTATGAGTCCCATGTAATAGGGGGTGAGCCTATTGCCATATACCGGGCACAATTTCAGACTCCGTGCTACTACTGAGATTTTTTTTAAAACCCAGTTTTACTTTTTACCTAAATAAATATATCTTTTTTTATTACTTTAAATAGATACAATAAGGTGTCATGTTCATTTCGTACTTCGAACGTGTCCTACACTTAGCACGAACGCACTGCACAGTGCTGACAATAGTTTCACATTAGCACATGAAAGAGTGAGAACGCTGGCTGGCACGTGTCTGTCTGGGCTGGCTTCGCTCGAATTAAGTTAGAAGGCGATACTTATTGTCTACACGTGTGTAATGGAGATACTAGTATATTATATAATATAGCACTTATATTACAAGGTTATTATTAGGCTACTAGTAATTATTAACTAGCTATAAACCACAATTGAAAAACTTATATATATTCGGGAAATCGGTAAATTCAATATTTGAACATTGATCTTTTTTTAGGTGGGAAAATCATCGAATGAATCCTGCTGCCTGGATGAGGCGGGAGGGAGTGTCAAACTCTTACTGACTAGAAACCACCCCTTTCCTACTCCTGCACTTCGAGCTGGAGCCCCGGCAACCCGTTAAGTCCTCCGCGGCTCTGTATCGGCATCAGCCTTATTGGGCCCCACCCGTGGTAGTCTGATGGCTCTTTGAGGCGCGCGCGGAACGCGACGCGCTGTACGCTCGGATCTGGTTCTCGTCCCGCTATCCCTGACGACCAGAGTGTCCTTCACGACGGCAACATTGAGCATAAGATCTCATTTTAGTGTGCTTGCTAAGAAAATGTTATTTCGCCAAATTGAGAATTTTTCAAATCCGTTTTAATAACAATAATCATATTCAATCAATATAATATATAAAAATAAAGCTTTCAGTGACATGTTAAATATTAGTATCACTTCATATTCGAAGCACATCGACATGTAAATGAGCAAAAATAAACATGAAGCTAAAATAAATAGCCCTAACAACTAAACAATTTAAATGAACTAGCTAACATTTTCCAACTATTTTGTTACAGATTCAACGAATTAACAAATCTATCCGCAAACTGTTCTAAATTTGTGACGTCACTGTCGTTTCGAGGATAAATTGCTAGAGTTGTTGCCGGTCGAAACGAATGATGTTCTCATGAGAGCAATTCGAGCAAGAAATACTATTGTTGAGAAGTATTCACATTGGACAATTTTCGTGTTTGGTTAATGAAATTTAATTGTGATTTTGTTTTCAGTGTTTGGGTGATTATGGTGTTTATTTTTTTTTTAATTAAACGTTGCCCCATTCTATGTTTTCTCCTATGTTGTGGTTGTGTTTACAAAGTTCACATACATATGATACCAATAACCGAAAGAAAGATTTGTGGTTTAGCATAGTGTTGTTCCGTGCGGGAATCGAACCCGCGACACGTTGCACGGCACTCAGTGAAAGTGTTCTCAACTGTTCATCACGTATTGCCCACACACCACACCAACTGCGCATTCAATTATTATTATTTTTATCAAAGTGAATAGTTTTTTTTTACTTTACTTTTATTACATATATTGTTATATTGCTTCAGTAAATCACGAAATCCCCTACCATGTTGGTTTAACAAAAATTAATAATATCAAACTGATGGTCTCCCCAAATATTATACTATTGAAATTCGTTTAGTATAGTCTCGTTTGATACATAGACCAACACGCATAATTAATTCGTCAAAATACACAATTTTTTACATTCATTAACAATGAGTTTAACAGCAATAGATTATTTACTTGACTCAAGAAAATTATACGGCCATGAATAAATAAAATTTCGTCGAGTTCCGAAATATTAGAATTACGAAATGAAATGATTAATTAAAAGGAAAAGTCGAAAGTTGTAGTATAATTTAAAATTTTGAGATATTTATTTACTTCGAAATACATTTTCTTTCAAATCTGAACGCACTCATTTAAATATTTTTAATCTAATTTCCAATTTATTTTTTATGTTTTCTTTAAAGCTTTTAATCGCATTTTGCGGAAATAATGTAATGTACAATTTATTTTTTATTAAAATACCTCACAGAATGAAAAATTGGTAAATATACAATTTTTTATAAGAACTGTCGTGAGACATAAGTAAAAGTCCCTCTGTGACTCAAAACTAGTAGAGCTTATCTCAATATATTTCGTGAGTAAACTATAATTTTTAGTAATCACACTAATATTATAAATGCGAATGTTTCTTTGATTGGATGTTTGTCCATCAATTACGCTGAAACTACAGAACGGATTTTGATGAATTTTGGTATACAGACAAGGTATTTTTTTTTTTAAGGGGGGAAAATCATCGAATGACTGCTCCCGCCTGGGTGAGGCGGAAGGGAGTGTCAGACTCTTACTGACTAAAAACCACCCCGTTCCTTCTCCTGCACGTCGAGCCGGAGCCCCGGTTACCCGTTAGGTTCTCCGCGACTACAGACAAGGTATAGGTTGACTTAAGTGATAGGATACCTTATATCCCGATTAAATGCTCCCATGGTATAAAACAATACGAGAACAAAGCCGTGGCTAAAAGCTACTTAAATATAGAACTAACATAAAGGATAAGAAGTTTTAATTTATTTTAGTTCTATCCTACTAATAGTATAAATGCGAACGTTTGTGAGGATGTATGTATGTGTGTATGTGTCTGTTACTCTTTCACATTAAACTGGCTGAAGGGATTGAGATGAAATTTGGAATAGGAGTAGATGACATACGAGACCACAGTTTGGAATAACAATATATACCTATGTAAGCTACTTTTATTCCACGGGCACGCGGGCGAAGTGGCTGGCAGAAGCTATGTTATCATAAACTTAAGTTCTATTTACTGAAATAAGTTAAGGAAGTATGCAACCTCCTTAGTAAACCTCGTAAGTTACAATACACTTGAGTTTTCACACCCAAAACCCGTAACACTCTGTTATCTTACAACTTTTTACGATACCTCTCCGTCCTTATTATTTTCCTAGATAGAATGGCCTTAGGGAGTATACTAGTTTACAATTACTTGCGTAGTTTTTTTTAAATATCAGTTTTGCAATGATTTTTATTTTTAGAGCCAATTTTCAAGATGTTTGACATGATTTAATTGTACATACATACATCTATAATAGTATGAATAAAAATGAATTTCCGTTCGTTAGTCTCGCTAAATCTCGAGAAAGGCTGAACTGATTTGAGTAATTTTGGAAGGGTTTAAAAGACGCGACTTTTTTTTAAGCGGTACGAAGTTTGCCATTTCAGCTATACTATGTGTAAATAATCGCTTTATGTGGCATTAGGGTTCAGAAATTTCTGCCTATCCTCATGGAAGATAGATGAGGTATGTTCATTCGAGTACCCAGTGACTCTCTCATTGTTTTCTGGGATTGAGTGTGTGGTTTTAGTCGGTAAGAGACCGATATAACCTGCTGTCTGACGCTCATAAGGGTATCCATGAGGATTTCCACAAGTTAAAAAAGGTATGAGATTATGTACGTCTTTTGTTTACTCTGCAATATAATTTTGATTGCTTTTTGTTGCAAGCTTATGTTCAGCCATAGTCGTCTTCTAGTTGATAACAATGTGATAATGATGATGATGACTGTATGGTAGGATTAAAAAATAAAACTCACAATACAATGAAGTTATAAATCATATTATTTGTAACATCAATCTCACCAATACATGTTTTACGCTTTGACATCCAATTTCAAAATTCAATAACTCTTTACTACCCGGACCTTAACCCTTTGAGTACCGTCATTATAGACACAATTAAATAACAATAGGTTGCGGTCATCGGTGTCCTCGCGGTGTTTGACAGTTTAAAAATCGAATTCGTAAAACCATCGAAACGAGTACGTGTTCGGAGCTCTGATTGGCCGGATCCAATGAACGAACCAATCGGAGCGCCGAAGGCTGTCTTGTTTCGATTACTTTTAACGTGAAACAAACTTGTACCTATTATCTATCTATTGCAAACGAAATAGAAATAAGACAGCATTCGAAATAAATGGCAAAGTTAATATTTAATAATAAAGGATTTCCTTTTATTTGTTTATTATCCTCTTCTTCTCTAGTAAATAATGTGGTTTGAACACACTTTTACATATCGAGTTATACCAAACCAGTATATCAAGGTCTTGCTTTGTACAGTCTTTCCGCACGTTCAAAGATCAGTTTATATTGGTTTTGTTTAGGTTTATATGTTGATATGGGGAAAGGCTATTTCTGAATCCGTATTCGTGTGTTGTGGTTTTTGCGTCTGAGTACAAAAGGTTGAGAGGATATTGTTAGAAATCTATTACGGCTATTTATCGACCATTGATCTTTTACACGAGGCTGTGTTAGGAAAATTTTGGGAACTATGTTGTAGATTAGCTACGGTTTAATTATGTTGAGTGATCGAAATAGTATTCTGGTTCCACGATTAGTTATCGTTGAAAATATAACTGGTAATAGTCAATTCTGAATTAGTAGACAAAGGTTAAGTAAATAAGACTTTATACGCCTATTAGGTTATTATTTTTATTCCTATTTTTCAGTGGACTAAGTTCTGTTCGAACTGGCTTTTGATTATTGTACCCTTCATTTATGCAACAAACAAAAAATATTCTATACACTAAAAAACCTATACTTTTTTAGGAAAAAGTAATTATTTCGAATGACGAGACCGCATCTCTTTGGTCTGATTTCGCGGCAATAAAGGTTGAAGAAAACTAATTAAGTTACGAACACATAAAAGTCACCTTTATGCCCTTTACTTTGACGTAATTTTCTCTTTGGTGCCACCTCAATACTGGAATACGAGTCTTATTGGTTTTCTATAGACCTTTGATACACTTATCGTGAAAATATTTCGCGTAAAAGGAATATTGCAAATGTTTCTAGTATTTTTTTTCAATTGTATGTCAGTGATTGAGTAGTTTTATGGACTTTTATATGTTACAATGAAATTTACTTGTTTTTAAGGGAGAAAAATCATCGAATTACTTCTCCCGCTTAAGTGAGGTGGGAGTTGTCAGGCTCTTACTGACTAAAAACCACCCCATTTCTACTACTGCACTTCGAGCCGGAGCCCCGGTAATCCGTTAAGATCTCCGCGGCTCCGACAATAAAATTGACAAAGGTGTAACTTTTTTGAAATGTATTGTGTATTTTTATTGATGCGGAGTTTCAAAAACTAGTTACAGTTTATAAATGAGTCATCATAATAGTTCGAAAAATATCTCTTATGTAACTTTTTTTAAAATGTAATTTGCCTGCCTCGTTGACCAAGTGGTTACAAGTGCCACTATTGGACAAGAGGTCTCGGGTTGGGTAAAGTATTACTGGATTTTTAAATACTTCTCAGTAGTAGTACGGAACCTGGAATTGTCTCCGGTACATGACAATAGGGTCACCCCTCTATTACATGGGAATCATAACATAAATAGTGGAAAGTGAGTGTTACATTGTACAGTGGTATTAAGTGCCGTAACACCTCTACCTGGGATAAAAGGCGCGACGTTATGTAATATGGAATATTATTGATCAAATCATTTTTCAAAGCAAGTAAACCATGTAACTTTAGATTTTACTAACGAAACCTAGTTGACTAGTACTCTTTCCCTTCTTATTTCTACATCTCGTAAATATTGTTACATTTTGAGCTTAAGTATCCAGAATAACGTGGTTATACAAATTGTCCTCTATTCATAGAACAGGTAAATAAGTTGGCAATTATATGCCTTAAAACTGTCCTCGTACGGACACTAATGTCCTCTTAAATCTGATACATTATTACAGTAAGTATCCTAGAATGTGTGCTGTGTAACCAAATAATTTATTTTGGTACTTAATTCGAACTTACTATTATACGTTTCTTCGGTTATTATTTAGTCTAAAAATGAACTATTTGAAACTGAAAATAGGAAGTATATTAAAATAAATTGCAATAATGAATGGCTCGTACACAAAGGCGGTGACGCACTTGTAACGCCTCTAGTGTTCCAGGTGTCCATGGGCGGTGCCGATTGCTTACCATCAGATGATCCGTCTGCTCGTTTACCGGCTTATGTCATAAAAAAAATCGTCGTCGCTTTAAAATACGTTTAGTACTGTTGACGATTGTCGAAGGAACGGTCACCCTGGGAGACGCCTTGTCGCACGAAATCGCATCGCAGCAATTCGCATCGTAATTTTTTGCGTTGCGAATTGCTGCGATGTGTTTTCTAGAAAAAAGAAAAATCAAGAAATTTATTGATATTTAAAGAAAGAATGAAGCGTGTTACTTTAATTATCGAGTTTACACTTAATTGCACTCAACTATTTTCATCAGCGACTGAAGAATCCATGAAAATATTGCGCTTTTCAAGACTAAAACAACTTAAGTAACATCCATAACATCATCTCCAAGTTTATTCCTTCACACATCGTATTTCTCAACAAAAGCAGTAGCATAGCACATAAACATACCAGTTTGCATAATAGCTGAAGTTCTTCAGTAGAACCTTAGAACTCGACAATCCTGTTTTAGAGTTCTTAAAGAACTTTCTTAAAGGTTGTGGCTAACAATAAAATCTCTACAACTCTTCATTTGGTTTATGTACTGTCCTGTGTTTGTGTACCAGTCGTTGGTTTTATTGTTCATACTGACGTTGTCTCGTTGTTTCTATGTAATGTAAATGTCAAGGTCTTTTTAGTACATGACATTTGATATTTTTTTAATAAGTTTGTGAATGGTACTTGACCTATTTTTGAGTGCGCTGGAATGTGCAAAATATTCATTCATTAAGCTATCTGTAACGCATTCAAAATGTCAATTAATTTGTTTGATTCTGTATTATAATTATAATATTCATTGATATTTTACTAAGACATTTGAAATCTGCCTCGTTGGCCGAGTGATCGCAAGTGAGACTGCCGGGCAAGGGGTCTCGGGGTCGATTCCCGGGTCGGGCAAAGTACTACGGGGTTTTTAAAAATTCTCAGTAGTAGCACGGAGTCTGGAATTGTGCGTGGTTTATAGCAATAGGCTCACCCCCCTATTACATGGGACTCATAACATAAATAGTGAAAAGTGGGTGTTACGTTGTACAGTGGCATAATGTGCACCTCTGCCTACCCCTTCGGGGATAAAAGGTGTGATGTTATGTTACATTTAAAATAATTGTAAAAACAAACAAAGACCAGGGAAAGAAAGTGACACACACCACACCACCTAAAGATAAATAATCTTCTGGACAAAATTTACCTTTAGATTGTAATGAATAAGGGCCCAATATATAAGTACCTTTTTCACAGCTTCAAAACGATGAATTGAATATGTTAATAAAACAAAAGACCCTATGATTAATTCCTATTTCACCCGGAATTAATAAACAAAGGGCTTAAAAACAATGGGTACCTATTCCAATAATACCCATGAAGGTTATTTACATTAAATACATTTTGAAAAAAGGTGTATACAAATTTGTGGTTTCGTTGATTGAGTAATTCGATTCTGGATTCAGAAAAATATTGGTTATCAGTAAATCAGATATAGAGGTATATCTGATTCTACATGATATTTCAAAATAGGTTCTTATTTGTTTACAATATGGCAATACCCATTAAGTAGACATAATTATAGGTATATGGGACACGTATTTTTCGTGTTGTTTTGTAAAATAAAAACCCTAATAACATAACATAAAATAACGGAGGGGTAGGCCGAGGTGCACATTTCGGCACTTAATGCCACTGTACAATGTAGCACCCACTTTTCACTATTTATGTTATGAGTCCCATGTAATAGGGGGTGAGCCTATTGCCATATACCGGTCACATTTCCAGACTTTTGCTACTACTGAGATTTTTTTTAAAAATCCATTAATACTTTGCCCGACTCGGGATTCGAACCCGAGACCCCTTGCCCGGCAGTCACACTTGCGACCACTTGACCAACGAGGCAGTCAGCCCTAATGACGTCTCACGAGATAAAAAAATAAAACTTTAGAATAACATTTATAGATGTTATTAAAATAAATTTAAAAAGCAAACCCTGTAACGCATTCTCCAAGCATACATTGGTGCATTATAAAACTAAAATTAATAAAAATATAAACTTCTTTAGCTTTGCCTTATTAAACTGGGGATTAGAATTTCTCATAAAGACCTCTATTGTCACTATAACCCATTGTCTCCTAGGAGTCAAAGCGATTGTTGGAGAACTAATGAAAATTAAAGTTCACAGCAGCAGTCCCGTGGATGCAATCTACTAAAATGTTAGCTAAAATTAAATTCATATAAAATTAAGGAAAATAAAGCTTATTATGTTTTCGGCTTACGTAATAACTTGAAGAGGAACTCGACTAGTTTCAAGCCATGCTAGAGCTATGCATGAGCATGCTAGTTTCAAGCTATGCTGTTGCGTCGCGGGTCGCGAAATGCTGCTAATGAATATGAGCCTCTAGCATGGCTTGAAACTAGTCGAGTTCCTCGTCAAATTATTTCGTGAGTAAGCCGAAAACATAATAATATAATTTAGTATGTCTCACTAAAGTTACAATACAAAATAAAGCTTATTACTAGAATTTTAAGGTTTAATTATATAATTTTGATATTATTATTCCCTGTAGCCTTTTTGTTGCTGGAACCACACTAATAGTAGGTATAAATATGAAAATTTCTTTGTTTGAATGTTTTGGTGTTTGTCCGTCAAACACGCTGAAACTACTAAACGGATTTTGACGAAATTTGATATACATACAGGGTATACTGATTCAGGTCACAGGATACTTTTTATCCCGATTACACGGGATAAAAAAGGAAAACGCGGGCAAAACCTTTAATAGATAGTGGGAAATAATGAAAAGAAAATCTAAGTAACATTTTTTGTATGCATTTTCAAATACGTAAAGCTAACGTAAGTCAAAGTCATACACTAGGTCAAAAAGTAATAAAAGTACTATTTTGAGGCAACACCTTTTAAAGGTTTCATTTTTTTTAACAAAAGTTTATCATTAACAGCCTATAAATGCCCACTGCTGAGCAAAGCCTCTTCTCACACGGATAAGGTTTGAGCATTAATCACCACGCTTGCTCAATGCGGGTTGGCGATTACAAACTTATAATTAGAAATTATAAACCCAGGTTTCCTCACGATGTTTTCCTTCACCGTTTGTCAGTGGTAACAATAGTTGGTTAAAAATAAAAATCACAATACTTCTGTTACTTATTTATTATATTCCAGGCTCTTAAAAATGTACAAAGAAATTCTAAAACATTAATTACAGATAGATATCTGTAATTAATGTTTTAGAATTTCTTGTAATTAGTGTTTTAATTGATTGGATAGATATCCAATCAATTAAAACAAGCAATTTTATTTCAGTCTCAGAAGATTTGTAATAATCAAATCGTTGCAAAATTAACAATGTTTCAAGCCTCCTTCGAGTGTAATTCTAATTTTGAGTCCGTCACAAACTTTTTATATTTTCTTTGTTTGAAATCTAATTTCGGCTCGCATGATTGGAAGCAGATGTTCAATAAAATGACAATAGTTTAGTATTCAAAGTCTTTGTTACGTCTTTGCGCTTTTTTTTAATAAAAAGGCCTGTGTTATTTTTAATTCGTTTCATAATCTCTGTGTCTGTATAAAAATGAGTTATTATGAGTTTTAAATATGGGTTCGACTTTCGATTGATTTTTTTTATATTTATGTCATCATGAAATATTTAAATCGTGTTCATTTATTTATGTACAACACACAGACAGTACACAGGAGAACACATATATGTATAAATAAATTGGAGGTATATAGGTACTACATATTCCCGTAGGAATCTCTTCCTGCAGTCCTTCGACAGGAAAAACAGTAAAAACTAAGACACTGTGTGTAACATGGCATGAACAAAAATTCATATTTATGTCATAATGTAACATTAACTCAAGCAAAAATGACAGCTCTAAGATTTGTTTTTTGATTACCATCCTGACCGAGCTTATCATTACATGCTCTTTTTCCTAGTCGTTCTCTCCATTACTGAAGGTCGCATCTAGTCTGGTGCACGCGTCACTTGATTTAGTGTATAAGATTAAATTTCATTGAATATTGTCATATTACGTGAAAACAAACACATCGTAGTATCCTGGAGGTTAAGACGCCCGCTTCTCATGCATGAGGGTGCGGGATCAAAACCTACCAATGGCAAGTACCAATGAGACTTTTTCCGAGTTATATGTACTTTCTAAGATTAGTTAGATACCACTGACAAACGGATAAGGAAAATATCGTGAGGAAACCTGGACTTAGGTATAATTACTCATTATTATTTTAAAATTGCCAACCCGCAATGAGTAAGCGTGGTGATTAAGGCTCACCTTGTGTAAGAAGAGGCTTTGGTCAGCACACTTGCACTTGCACAAGAAAAAAATTGGCCTAACTTTATCTCAAGACCTTATTACAGGCAACATCGAACAATTTTCTCCCCTTTCTTTACAATCAATTCAGTATTTTTACTTGACAAAAGGCTAGAAAGATGGGGTCAGTTCGCCTTTTC
This sequence comes from Spodoptera littoralis, assembly GCA_902850265.1. Lineage (NCBI taxonomy): Eukaryota > Metazoa > Arthropoda > Insecta > Lepidoptera > Noctuidae > Spodoptera > Spodoptera littoralis. Next base: position 10,784,888 of record LR824542.2, read on the forward strand.
ATGCAGCCTTTATTTCCGATATCTCAATCCTATTTTCCCTAAAGATATTGCCCGTTATGTAGAAACTAGGGCTTGGTTGTACTGTTTACTGTTAGCGAGTGACATACAAAATGAGATAATGTCTATCACTCTTGAAAATTAATATTAACTTTTACTAAATGAAAATATATACAACTTAAAATATAAATAACTATGAACTAAAGTCTATTAAATGTAAATGATTTATTTTCGCAATAAATATTATACTCTTGAAAAACAACTGTACTTAAAGTAAGTACAACGAATTTTGACAGTTCTGCATTAATATTGTTTTAACCCTAGACTACTTTGGATGACATTATCTTGTCTGCAGCTGTAGCCAAATGCCATATAGCGCTCGTCTACATGTAGAATAGAAAACCAAACTATATGGAATTGACGTAAATATTGACACTTTTCAGTGTCATCCGCATACATTTTGACTTCTACTCCCTCTATAGACAAGCGATAAAGTGGCGTTTGCCTAAAGGAACTGGTCCGCAGATCAGATCACAGACAGGTAGTGTGACCTTAGGTTTAAAGAGCCACCAGACCACCGCAGATAAGGCCCGATACGGAGCCGCGGAAGGCTTAACGGACTATCTGGACTCCGGCTTGAACAGCAGGGTGGTTTTTCGTCATCAAGAGTCCCTCTCGCCCCACCCAGGCAGTAGAAATCATGGATGATTTTTCCCCTCAAAAATAAATTCGAATATTGCGGTCTACCTGATCAAATCCTTCATAATTACAACCCAATTTATAACTCAACTGGCGGAATTCGCAGATATGTGTTTAAAAAATGTAGGTATAAAGTTAAGCTTCGTCAAGGAAATCGCATTTCCCGCTATTTGTATGACAAAAGCTTATAAATGCACGTTCATTGTCATACAAAGAGGTCTGTAAACTCTTTTTGATGTGTGGTATCTCTTTATCTCCGGTTCTTTATAGAAGTAAAATATTATAACTAAAATAAAACTTAACATAAAAATAGTCGTTTTTATCACCATTTCTAAGCAGAAACTCATAAATATGGACATCAATTTTAGTGACATTGTTAGTATTACTTTGGAAAATAAATGTCTAACTGTCGATAAAGTATTTAAAATATGCATTAATAATTGTTCGTGTATCTTGTGATTGCTAGCAATATGTAGCATAGCATAGATTTTTTAATAGGTCACCATTATTATTAGATTGAATTTTACGATTAGCAGCTGTAGCCAAATGCCATTTAGCGTTGTCTACATGTAGAATAGAAAACCAAATTATATGGAATTGACGTAATGACACTTGTCAGTATCATCCCCATACATTTAGTTTTCTACTCTCTCTGTAGACAAGCGCTAAAGTGGCGTTTGGCTAAAGGCACAGGATATCAAATAACTGGTTTAATTTGTGCTACATTTTATAGGCTGCTGTCTACCATTAGTATAATCTTAGTGTCTAAAGATGTATCATGAATCTTCAATTTTACCAAAGACTTACGCCACAGACATACAGTAACAAAGTATAACCTATTAAGCATGGCAATAACTACTGGGAAACAAAGCTTCTAAACTATATATACAGTTATTGCGTTTTACAGTGACTATGATAAGTTATAACTCGGACAATACAAAGATTTTATGTTTTACCACACCGACCATAATAGACAGTGGTAATAAAAAGCAACCGTAAACTCTCGATAAAACAATGCTGCTCTGTTTTTGTACTGAATAAGTAATACAGAAGTACGACATCCATATAGTAAGAAGCTACTTAACTGATTATCTCGTCATTGATGACAGATTGCTATTAAATTCATTTAAAAATAAAGATTTAAACTAATTAGAATTGTTTGTTGCTATCGTCAGTTGTTTAATGTAGTAAAGTTTCTTTGTTTTTCAATTAATAAGATATAGCAAAATCTTTTTTTGAGGAGGAAAAATCATTTAATCTCTTTACCCGACTTGGGTAAGGCGAGAGTGAGTGTCAGACTCGAACAAAGTAAAAATCACCCCGTTCCAACTCCTATTTCGACCCAGAGGCAATCCTGGTCGAGAGCCTGAAAGTATGGAACTATAGGTAATAATGACACATGTGACCAAAAGTGACAAAAAACATAATTATAATTATTTCATTTTTTTGTTCGCCTTCTGCTCTTTCCCCTATTCAATGATAAATCCGAGCCACTTTTAGTAGCAGTCTAACGCTTCTGTGATACAACTACAGAACACATTATGGAGGGACGATTAAAACCCGAATATGTAGAAATGAAAACCGCTTTATGTGTACATTTTCACTTTAGTTTGTCACTTGCCAAAAATTTTTTCAACTGTTCTAAAGATTAAATTAAAAATATCCGTTTACCAGACGTACCAATAATATCAGGAGACTCTGCACTTCCACGTGTCATACTAGGTAATTGAAGTTACAATGTAAACATACAAGATTAACAATAAAACAAATAGAAAATAAATCAAGTTCGACTTACAATTCTAATCGCCGAGGCAATGAATGAGCATATATATTTCAAATAATAAACAGTTGTTGCGAAAATACCAGATCGCAGAATGTATGTGTAATATGTGAATCATGTATAGTGAGTATGTGTTTGAGTGAGTGAGTGAGCAGGTGGGTGAAAGAGCTGATGCAAGTGTGAATGTAAGCTTGTCAGGTACTGTGTGCATTGAAAAACATGTTTAAGTACATAAGTATAAATTATGTTTTATTTCCTCTATCCAATTACGTTCACTTTTCACACAGCTCCTGTGTACGGAAATCGGAAATCCCAATAATATTTGCCCGGAAATTCGATTGAATAAATTATTATACATATTTTTATTTGCTTATGTGAAGCGATAGTTGATTAAACGCTTTCTAAGAAAAAGTAATTAAACGTTTATTTATGATTTCAATAGAAATTGTTACATTCCTTATTTTATAAAAACATGAGGTACGGTTTTATATCACTTATGTGGACGTTGACGTCGTATTGTCGTTGCATCCATCTCAATATAATTGTAGGTAGATAGGTAGGTAATGCATCAGATAATGTATCAATAATTTTTTTTAAAGACTTAGATGGATTTTCTATTTCATTCTTCTCCATGCGAAACTACACATTATAACGAGCGCCTAGCGTTGCTGACAGATAGACGGAGGAACATTTTTTACAATATATGTATATATCTATTTGGCTGTCTGTTTGTTTTGTCTGGAATTACTGGACCGATTTGAACGGGAATTTTACTGGGGGGTAACTGATGTACTAATAGTAAAATAGGCTATTTTTATTTTGGAAAAACAAAATCTACGCAGACGAAATAGCGGGCAACAGCTACTGCCATAAATTAAACATATTTCGTTTGTGTAAATCAAAGTCCTGTCGCGTAACACAGCAGATAATCGCTTACCATTGTTAACACTGTCATTGTCATTATAAACGCTCTTAAGTCAAAAAATACTAATCCAATCAATTCAAAATAGATACATAACATAGCATCACGCCTTTTATCCCAAAGGGTTAGGGCAGAAGAGCATAAGGAATCAAAGAACGGTTAGCTTTTCCTTATTGAGGGGCGGTACCGCCGTCCGTGAGTCACTGCAGGGTGCCACCTGAAAATCAGCGTTGGGCAGGAACGCTCAACTATATGCTGAGGTGGAGGCCCTTTTGGCATGAGCACACGCACTATAATATTATTTATATTTTGTTTTTTTTTGTATATTTAATTTGTTATTATCAAAAACGTGTAGGTCACTGTACAAACTATGCAATCTATTTACATCTGAAAATAAAGCTAAAAACTAACACAATTACACTAACAAATCTATACACATACACCTACATACATTTATATATATATTTACATTTTGTACGGAATACATAATACTCCCTTACCAGTTGGTCGATAAAAATTCCATCAATAGTCGATAATTGTAATCCTATCGACAGAGCCCTCATCACTAATTACCAATATAGTTATAACTATCGATAGCTACCGATGATCGACCGATGTGTCGCATATCTGTCAAACCAGTCTTGCCGAGATTTTGCTACGACGCGCATAGATAATTCTTTCACTCGCTTAAAGCTATAAAAATTACGTTAATTCTATCGCAAATATCTTCTATCTATTCCTTACTACTTCTAATACTGACTGTCTTCTCGCTATCTTTGTGCTGTGCTTATAAGTGCTTGTGACTTTCCTACTGCGCCTTCTGTACTACACGTGTGTCGGATCCATCGAATAAACTTGGTATCACGTGAGTCGAACTTTTATTTACACCACGAAATACCCGACACCATCAGACTACTCATCTAACAACCAAAAACGTATTGTATTGTTTCGTATTGTATGTACATTATTTTGTTATATTTTGATGATTTTTGTTCTTTTCTTTACTCTTTTAAGTTTGTTATTAACACGTTAAACGCCACGGGGGTCACCGGTGACCGGCGTTAGCGAAGGATTTACCTTCAACAGTTTTTTATTGGCAGTCAAAGTCTGAATTCTGTATTTATATTTTTCATAATGTTTGTTTTATGTGCCAATTGCCAAATAAATGTTCTTTCTTTCAGTTTTTAATAGCTGCTATTAACTCGTCGAGTACCGTATTTATAGACACAATTAAAGAACAATGGGTTGCGGTCACCGGTGACCGCTTGGTGTTTGACAGTTTAAACTATAAGGTCCAAGTAAACACCAGGTAAGTACTCAGTACTGAGTAGATCAGCAAATGCGAGTGTTGCATGATTAATACTTATTAATGTGGACTGCGGAAGTAATTAATTAAACATGGACATGCAAGGAAGAGATTAACTTGATCCAAGCTATGGTTTGGATCAGGCTGTTGATGTTAAGTATGGTTTGGGTACCTTTGGAAAAAAAATCTATTTTAATTGCCTCGTTGGCCGAGGGGTCGCAAGTGTGACTGCTCGCATTCGATTTCCGGTTCGGACAAATGTATTATTGGGTTTTTAAAAAAAATCTCAGGTGATGCACGGAGTTTGGAATTGTATCCGGTATGGCAATTCACCCCATATTACTTTTTTAAACATTCCAGATTTCGGTCGATTGCACCCATTTTTTTGGTTTTGTGTTTCAATTTTGTTTTATCATAACATCACGCTTTTTAGCTCTGAAGGGGTAGGCAGAGGTGCACATTACGCCACGGTGCAATGTAACACCCACTTTTCACTATTTATGTTATAATTCCCATGTAAAAGGGGTGAGTCTATTGCCATATACCGGGCACAATTCCAGACCCTGTGCTAAAAAAATCTCAGTAGAGATTTTTTTCAAACCCCAGTAATACTTTGCGAGACCCGGGAATCGACCCTGAGACCCCTTGCCGGCAGTCACACTTGCGACCACTCAACCAACGAGGCAGTCAATTTTATTTAGTAACTACTCAAAGACACTCAAATTTTATATATCTGTATAGATTAGGTAACTATCTAAATAACCATTTTAGTGAAAAAATCCACAGCGAGAATAAAATATTGATATTGTTTAAAAGTCACTTCATTACCCAATCTTCATGTAGGTAAGTACTAGAATTAATTAAAGTTAGAAACTAATTCGATTAATAGTTGAAACTTTTTCAATTACTTTTTAGACTATCGAATAGTTGAAAATAAATAATTTATTGGTTACCAATATTCTTTAATGAAAAGTTACATAATGTTTTAATCTTATACTTATTACTTATTGTTTCATCATCAACAGCCTATAAATGCCCACTGCTGAGCAAAGCCTCTTCTCACACGGATAAGGTTGCTTCTTCTAAGGTTCTTCAAGGTTGCTTGATCAATGCGGGTATTACAGACTTATAATTACAAATTATAAGCCCAGGTTTCCTCACGATGTTTTACCTTACCGTTTGTCAGTGGTGTCTAGATAATCTTAAAAAGTACATATAACTCGGAAAAGGTCATATTGGTACTTGGAAGGAGTATCAGATTCTTACTGACTAAAAACCACCCCGTTCCTACTCCTGCTCTTCGAGCCGGAGCCCCGGCAGCCCGTTAAGTCCTTCACGGCTCGTGATTACGTTAAGGATATGATTCCAATAAGTTAAAGCAAATTTATATTACTTTTTATCTCTGCTTGTATTGCCTTTGCTTTTTATGGAATAGAAGGCCAACGAGCAGACAGATCACCTGATGGTAAGCGATCAGCGCCGCCCATGGACAACCACAACACCTGAAGAGGTACAGGTGGGTTGCCGGCCTTTTATAAAGGAATACGCTCTTTTATTGAAGGTTTGAATGTCGTATTGGTTCAGAAATACCGCTGACGACAGATCATTCCACATGTTTTTTTAATTAATCCTAATACCTAACAGTTTACCCAACAAAAAAGGCCACAAAATATAAAATTTCAGACTTAACCAATTTATTTTCACTCACAAACACAAATCACCTTCCATTAATAAAGTACGTCGTTACAAAAACACCGTTGTTGAACAAGTTTCCGAAATTCAAGCCATTACTTTGTAAGGTAGGTGTAATGTTTAACAGTATTGAATAACAGCAGGTGCCTTCATTTCACGGGTCAATAACCCTCGTCTCAACCTCTGAACTGAGTCGAAGTTGAACCTAACTTTATTATACGTAGCGTATGGTCGATTCAGTGGTTGAAAGTATGACTGGCGAGCAAAGAGTTTGAAGTTTTACTTATTTATTTAATATTTTTAAAGTTGCATGAACACATACAAGAAAACAAACTTAGTGCCGTGGGCATTGTCTACCAGTTCGCTTTTTAGGGTATAACCTGGATGTCTTCAAGGCCCGAGTGATTAGGTTGCTTATGGGTCGACGTGCTCCATCGTAGACCGCATCATCGCTTACTACCAGGCGAGATAGTGGTCAAACATCGGCCCATCAAATATAAAAGAAAAACCAGGACTAGGATAGGGCGCAATATTCAAAAACAATTATCAACAAATGAATATCTTCCACAAGCCCCTTATTACATGGGACTCATTCGTAACATAAATACTGAAAAGTGGGTGTTACATAGTACAGTGGCATTATGTGCAACTCTGTCTACCCCTTCGGGGGTAAGAAGGCGTGATGAATGTCTTTACACAATGAAGAAAAGAGCGTATTCATTTTTAAAAATTCGGCAACGCACCTGTGACTCCTCTGGTGTTGCGAGTGACCATGGGCGGCGTTTATCTCTTACCATTAGGTGATACGTCTGTTCGTTTGCCTCCTATTTACCTACATAAAAAATTGTAGTATTAAACTTGAAATGGGTAGGTACGTCATCTGTTTTTCGATCCAATTTGCTATGATAATAAAGATGATTGTAAAATTCAACGAATCCAGTATTTTATTTAATGTATCGTTCACTTAATTTACACATCGTAAAATGTGGTTGATACTTTGTAATAATTATTCGATGAAAATATAAACATTTTACTTTTGTCCAAATATATATTTTAAAGGTCTTTTGCAAAAAATCGGTAAATAAACATGTTGCTTATTTTATAGCCTTCAGAAATGTTGTAGCTGCTCATTCCTCTTAGCCATAACCACTCGTCTATCAAGAACATAGAAAACTCGATATATGGGAATGACACAAAAAAGGTGTTAGTCCCATATCATTTAGTGGTCCACTCTCTCAGTGCACAAGCGCTAAATGTTATACATCTCATTGTACAGTTCCTGATTTTAAGTAGCATACGATTGCACGGACCTGCAGAGCACGAGTGACTCGCCGCCCGACCAGAACCATACCCCGAGCGTACGCCGCGTCGCGTTCCGCGCGCGCCTTAAGGAGTCATCAGACCACCACAGATGGTGCTCAATAGGGCTGATGCCGATACAGAGCTGCGGAGGGCTTAACGAGTTGCCAGGGCTCCAGCTCGAAGTGCAGGAGTAGGAACGGGGTGGTTTTTAGTTAGTAAGAGTCTGACACTCTCTCTAGCCTCACTCGGCGGGAGAAGACATTGGATGATATTCCCCGTCAAAAAAACAGTAACATACGTAATCGTATCTGGCTGTCGATTTTTTTGTATTTTATGCTGTCGACCAAAATTACGAAAACTACATATGTATTACTTTCCATACTAAGTAAACAGTAGAAACAAAAAATAAACATAAAAATGTCAATTTCATCCTAACATTATCAAAATTATCGCGGAATAATAATTCTCAATCTGTGACTCTCTGTAATATATTTTCTAAATATAAAATAAATTAAACAATACCAACAAACAACATTATACAATGTCATGAGTACCTAATATCGTCATAGGATTTAGTTTTAATATAAAACAATAAAAACCTCGCAAATTAAATCCAAGATAGTATGACAAAATGCGACAAAATTACTGTTGAGGAGGGTGTATTAATCCAAGATTATCCTTAGGAAAAACCTTCGGGACCAAGAGCTGTAATTTTCACAAATATTGAAGTTTAGATACTTACCTTTGATCTGACTTTAGACTGTATAATTTAAGTTTAGATATATTTTTTTATTATTATAAAAAACATTGCCCCACACTAGGATTTAGTCCTGTGTCGTGGGTGCGTTTACATACACACGACACCCAGACCCGGAACAACAATCTGTGGAGAGCACAAAGAGTTGTTCCGTGCGGGAATCGAACCTGCGACACGTTGCGTGGAAGTCAGTTGCCCAGCCACCGCGCCAACCGTGCAGTCATATTCAGTCAGTTATACAGATATTCTGTGTGGAAGAGCCATACTTCGCCACAAATGTACCGACTCGACCGAAGTGATACGCTTGCATTGTGTTTCGTCGTGTGCGTCAGGTTACTGGAGGCCACATATCCTCAATCCTCGAATCCCCAACAATCCTCACATTCGTAATCCCCCAAAAACAGATAATGCACTTGTAACGCCTTTGGTATTTCAAGTGTCTATCAGGTGACCCGTCGCTGCTCGTTTACTGGCTTATCCCATAAAAAATCTTAAAGAAACTGTGTTTATACCTTAAATCATGTTATCAGAGAAGTAATGGTAAGTACTTAGTACTACAGTTTTACGTATATACATAACGCCTGTCTTCTATGGGGGTATGCCTACTAAACGCCGATTGCTTCGATTCTCTTTCGCTTCCTCAACAGAACAATACAGTATAGTAGTAGCATATTCAACATATTTTTAAATTTTAATAAATCTTATTTGAATTTTAATCTATGTAAGGTTCAAATTCCCACCGCAAAAACGGAAATTACATAATTTTATTTCATGAAGATAAAAGTTTAAATTCATTCTATGTAATTATATACATTCCAATTATAACAAAGATTATAACTTACGATAAATTTAGACTGCGGAAGATATTCATAATATTCTTACAGTATATTATTGAGCACCTTGTATATCACTGTTTCAAGTCTGAAATGAGTAAATTCTCATGCTAGAATTTACAATTGCGCGGAAATCGTTAAAGTAGTAGAAAATTCTACAAAAACTTTAAAATATCACACGCTCTAACCATTTTAAAGAAAAGAAAATCTTCGTATGAAAATAATACGTTTCTTATTTCTCTTCGCAGTAGTAGGAGTAGGTATAAAAATCTAATTAAATGAAATTGGAATATCTGGACTCACTGATGCATAATGTAGAAGTACTAACTTTCTAGATTCCACGTCTTCCCTTTCAAATATTAGTGCCTAAAGCGTTAAATTAAGTCCGGAAAATTTTCCTCAAATTCTAATTTCTTAAGAAAATAGTACTTTCGAGTGAACAGGCCTCGATCACTAGGTCATTAGAGCTAGCAAATTGGGCACACGTGTCTTGAAATTTTTAACGAACTTTCGGATTTTAAGAAACATTTGGAAAAAAGTTTCTAACTAGGTCAGCTTAGGAAGATTGCTAATTTGTTAGTTTTAAAGTGGTCCTTTGAAATATCTCTTTTGCCAAAATTGGAATGAGAAATCTTCTAAAACATCGTCTACTCTACAGTAACAGGCTAACAAAATTTTACTGACAATTTAAAAGATACATGCTCTTTTTAACCGACTTCAAAGAGGTGGACAAACTAAGAACCTCCTTCTTTTTTGTATGTATGTACTTATGTATTGACCGTATGTTACCAGCGAATGCTTGGATATTTCGGTCACATTGCCCGCCACCAGTCAGATAACCTCAACAAATTGGTTGTTGTTGGTAAGGTGGAAGGAAAAGGACCACGTGGCCGATCACCTAGATGGTGTGACCAAGTTACCAACTACACTGGACTCTCTGTTACGAGAACCCTGAGAGAAGCCGAAAACAGGAAAAGATGGAGGGAAATAACACAGAGAGCAATGAAAGCCTTACAGGGGCACGACCTTCAGAAATGAAGCAAGGGATCGAGAAGAAAGTAATTATGTATGTATGTACGTGTGTATGTATGTATGTTTGTCCACGATTATCTCGCGATTGGCTTAACCGATTTTAATGCGGTTTTCAGAAAAGTATTTGTAACACGTAAGAGAATGTATTAACCGATTTCAAAAAAGAGAGCGGGGTTGAAGTTGTTTTTTTTAAACGTACTTAGTTTATAAAAGAATTATCTTCTTTAAATAAGAAAACAAAATGTAAAAGACACTTCCTTAATATACATTTACTTAATTATAAGAATATTAAATTTAAAACGAAATGCATCTCACAAAGCTCATAACGTAAAATGAAAAAAGTAAAAATTACTAAGACCACAGAGTATAAAGCAGCCAGAGAGTAAAAAAATATTTTTAAAAGCACAGACCGTAATCCTGTCGAAACCACAAATAATGGGACGCCAAAACATCATGAATTTTAACTCCTTTCCGTGCGAAATGGTGTTCATTGTTGGTTAGATTAAATTTCCAACGTTTCAAAATGAAAGTTAGAATTTCCATAGCATGGTGTGATATGAAATAAATATATTGCTGGAGAAAGTTAGACTACTGGATATTAAAATTTATGTTTAGTCGCATATCATACTTTTTTCAATAAATATTTTTTTAATGTTTGATAGGGCGAGTTTTTTAAGCCAAGGATACAAACATTCTGCGACACGTGTCGTCAGCGAGGTCGGGTGATGTAGCACGACGTTGCCCAACTTTGGGCGACATGTCTGGCAACATCAACGTCACTCTGGATTTCAGTTGCGCGTTGTCACCCTATATTATGTAGGCGACATCGGCCGGCTTCACTCGACATCTCGTGGAACATTTATCCCCTAATGTATCTCTGGCTTAATCCACAAGCATAAAACAAAAATAGGTCTTGCCTTCCCTATATGCATCATCATTAGCCTGTAACTATGTTATTGCTGAGTAAAAGCCATTTCACACAAGGAAAAAAAGTTAATATTATAATCTCATACTTAGTTTTTAAAGCAAATTGGCCATTCTAAACATTGAAATTGGTCGGAGGTCGGAAAAACTCGTCGGAGATCGCGCGACTATCTCCGGTCACCGTAAGTGTGGGCCTGCAAACGGCAGGCAAGGGTAGCTAGCCGCCGACCAAAACCAGACCCGTGCGTACGGCGCGTCGCGTTCCGAGTTCCCCGTAGGGCTGATACCCGATACGGAGCCGCAAAAAGGGTTGCCGGGGCTCCGGCTCGAAGAGCAGGAGTAGAAACGGGGTGGTTTTTAGTCAGTAAAAGTTTGACACTCCCTCTCGCCTAAACCAAATCGAAAAAGTTTGATGATTTTCCCCCTCAAAAAAAAAACGCTTTGATTTTTAAAATCAACGCGTTTTTGATAAAAAATCAAAATTTAAAAATTTAAATTTTGATTTTGATTTGAACGAAATTTAAAAAGTAAACATCTGATAACAAACACCTATAAACAAATACTTCCTATCTAACATGCTTTAGTATTAATTTAATAACTAGCGATGATTTAGTACCAAAATTCTGTGCCTATCATGCACACTACACATCAGTTCATTTTGTTCAATAACGCGTCCCGTCACGCCACTGGGCGAGCGATAGCATCAAAGTTTCGTTATTATTCCTTGCTCATTACATTTTGAAATTAATTAAATGTTTATAATAAGTACTTAAATCTTTCGATAGAATAGAAGTGAATGTATGTGTTTTATCGAACAACACATAACATACATAACATCACGCCTTTTATCCTCAAAGGGGTAGGCAGAGGTGCACATTATACCACTGTACAATGTAACACCCACTTTTCACTATTTATGTTATGAGTCCCATGTAATAGGGGGTGAGCCTATTGCCATATACCGGGCACAGTTCCAGACTCCGTGCTACTACTGAGAATTTTTTAAAAACCCAGTAATACTTTGCCCGACCCGGGAATCGAACCCGAGACCCCTTGCTCGGCAGTCGCAATTGCGACCACTCGGCCAACGAGGCAGTCGAACATCGAACACTATTGTTTTAAATATAGGCACCAAGGAAAAAAGAAAAAAATGGACCCAAATACAGATCTAACACTGAAAGTGGCATGTTTCAAGCTTTAAGAGGAAAGCATGTTCAAATTTAGAATTAATAGAAGATAGACAATTGTCAAACCTATATTTTTTATTTATCATCCTGTATTTACCCTGGAAAAAGTGGTTATTTTCTCTAAATCGTTCACTCTGATTAACCCCTTCCTATTCCCGTATATCTAGTATCATCATCATCAACAGTCTATAAATGCCCACTGCTGAGCAAAGCCTCTTCTCACACGGAGAAGGTTAGAGCATTAATCACCACGCTTGCTCAATGCGGGTTGGCGATTTCAAACTTATAATTAGAAATTATAAGTCCAGGTTTCCTCACGATGTTTTTCCTTCACCGTTTGTCAGTGGTGTCTAAATAATCTTAGAAAGTACATATAACTCGGAAAAAGTCACATTGGTACTTGCCGTTGGTAGGTTTCGAACCCGCACCCTCATACATGAGAAGTGGGCGTCTTAAACCTCCGGGCCACCACGATGATACCTAGTATCATGTTACATCCGAAATCGTTCTTACTCGAACAAAGTACCTTTAATCACTCCACGTAAACGAACCAAACTAAAATAAAAGAATAAAACAACCAAAACATGAGATCTCTTGAACACAAAGTGACATGCTCAAATGTTCACGAACCCGAACAGTCCGAACACTTTCACAAAATTAATGGTCACGATTGACTAACTTCTGCGTTGCGGATTGTGGAGACAAGAACAGATACGAAGAGATATGTACCATGGAGGTATTAAATTCAATGGCTTTTTTTCTTATGACATAGATGTAAAAATAACTTTAAAAAATAGGACTTTCCTTATTTTTGGTAATTGTTTTTTTTTTAATAATATGAAAGCCAAGGTACCATGGCATGGCATATTTAATCGCCAACAGCCGTGACTACCAACTGCTGGACTGTCAATAGGTATTTTCAACATAAGAAGCATTTGTCATAATCTCCATGCTTGGGAGGCGGGTTGGAGATTAAAGTTTTAAAGGTTCGAGTATATCAAGGAGCGCTATTGTCTAATCTCTGTTTGTTTTTTAATCTGTTTTATTCTAGGGGCTTTGAACCAATAGGCTACGTCAGCCCCATCATAACCCAAACTTATGAATCTAATAACATTTTAAATTAATTTAGAATTAACCATTGCCTCGTTGGCCGAGTGGTCGCAAGTGCGACTGCCGGACAAGGGGTCTCGGGTTCTAATCTCGGGTCAGGCAAAGTACAAAAAGGAGTTTTTAAAAAAATCTCAGTTGTTGCACGGAGTCTGAAATTGTGCCCGGTATATGGCAATAGGCTCACCCACTATTACATAGGACTCATAACATAAATAGTGAAAAGTGGGTGTTGCATTGTATAGTGTATTAAGTACCGTAATGTGCACCTCATCCACACCTACCTTCTACCTTTTTTACCTTCGGGATAAAAAGGTGTAACGTTATGTGTAAGTTATAAAAATTAATCAAAAATATGAAATACCAGCGGGTCACCACTGTTGCAAAATCATTACAATAGATCATGCTGCATTGCTTAAAGGTTCTGACAAAATACTAGAAAAAGGTCCCTAATATAATTTTTAATATTACAATATTGCATCAGTGAGAGCTCGCCACTAGGCTCTGTTATAACATGGAGTCCGTAGCCGGCAATCAATTTTAATATAGTATTAGATAATAATTCGTACACACAAATAAACTGATTTTTATTACAAATCAAACTGAGGACCATATGCTAGTATCCATTTTACAGTTTTATAGAACAGCTCATCCCTTTCTTCGATCTACGTCCCTTAACAAGTTGGAAGTCTCCTAATGGGCGTGTCAACGGTTCCGAGCTCCGGACAAAGATGTAATTATTGTCGTATCGAGTTTACTTTATTAAAGCTTCCAAGTAATGATAGGACTGTCCCCTACAGGACTAATGAAAATGTGGTTATCAACGAAATTGGCAGGAAATATTGTTATAGAGAATCGCAATGATCCTGATGTAAAACTTGGTGGTGATAAGGAAAATTGTGGTATGTATTGTATAATTTTTATCAGGATTTTTCCAATGCGGTTTTTTTTATGGCATAAGCCGGTAAACGAGCCGACAGATCACCTGATGGTAAGCAATCGGCGTCGCCCATGGACACCTGGAACATCAAAGGCGTTACAAGTGCGTTACCGGTTTTTGGGGATTAGAAGTTTGAGGATCGTTGGGGATTCAGGGATTGGGGAGATTGGGGAAGGGGAGGGTAATTGGGCCTCCGGTAACCTCACTCACACGACGAAACACAACGCAAGCGTTGCTTCACGTCGGTTTTCTGTGAGGTCGTGGTATCACTCCGGTCGAGCCGGCCCATTCGTGCCCAAGCATGGCTCTCCCACACTTATGAGTATATTGTCGTTTAAAGTAGAAGTATAACTTCTTAACCTTCTAAAAGGCATCTTGAATATTCTTTTACTTACTAGATACGAAAACCTACAAGATACGATAAAAATGTTTAAATAAAATTATTGCCAAGGCAAAAACGGCCCATTTAAATCTAAAAACTTGTTAAAACAGAAATTCCTCAAAGATCATGAGTACTGACAAAGAAATACTCAAAATCCATCAATCGTTCGAATCTTTGAACACAATAGGAATTGTAACGAAAACATTGAATCGAATTATCTACAGAATCAATTTTCAATTTGAAACTAACAATGGAACAAGATATTTGATTGGCAAACAATACGTGTTCACTTGTTCAAGACGCCATATTTGCATGGGTTGCACTAAAAAGTCCTACAAAACTAATACACTTACGAGATTCGCTCCAAGAAGGCAGCCTAAGTCTACAAAGAGATGCAATACCCCACTTGACTTACCAACTTGGACAGAATGTTTGAAAACCTCTTTGGATGCCGGTATAAGATTTTGTGCGGCTGGTGAAGGATATTTTCATATGAAAAGATGTCGTTGTTACAAGATTATCATCGTAAAATGCCTTTATGGCCTCTATTTTACGAATCTTGCTATGAGTTGTTCATTTTAAGTAACAAACGTTAAAGTATTATATCTAACTATTTTTTATAACAGTTTTTATTTCAAAATTGATTTATTTATTTATTCATTAATCTATTTTTTATTCATTTATTTATTTATTTATTTGTTTATTTATTTATTGATTTAATAATTTATTAATTTATTGTTTTTTTGATTTATTTATTTATTTATTTATTTATTTATTTATTTATTCATTTATTTATTTATTAAATTAGGGTCTTCAACAAGGAACACACGAGAAACATTACTAAAAAAAATTAAAACTATGTGCTTCCTCAATTATAGTAAGCCACACATATTGCAAAAATATCATAAAAATATACATCAAATCTTGAATGGAAGGTGTATTGCAAAAATTATAAATAAATAAAACAAAGTTGGTTAGAGTATAGGTGACTAGATAAACGAGCCGTTCAGTAAAATTCAATACCCAACTGATACTACAGAAAATGTCTTTCATTTTGATAACTAAGCCTTTCTGAGAACAATAAATAAAAACATGATACAGGTTATATACCCAATTATGTTCAAAACAGTTCCGTGAATTTCGAACCTAATCCATTCATCCATTTTCTACGAGGAACTAGCTCTCTTCTGACTTATTGTTTCTTGAGAATAAATATAGGAAAGCCGGTATATGCCTGTTTGTATTTGTTATATTGTGTTAATGATCTCATGTTTAATAAGAAAATAATAAGTAGGTATTGGAGTGCAATATTAAATTAGTATTTAAGTAATTATAGTATTCGATATTATTTTAGTGCCATATTGAGTTAATAAGTTAAAAAAAAATTGTTTTTTTTTGTTTATATCTTACCAACAGTTGCATAAAATTTTTAAATAATTAAATGATTGTAACTTTTCAATTGCAAGTATTTTTTTATATCATAAGCGTGTCTATTTTCTGTGTGTGTGAATTGATTCGATTTTTTTTTAGTTTCTGTATTGTTTTTTTCTGTTCAATGTGCTTATGAACATAGTTGTTAAATTTATTTCCTATTTTTTTATTTTGTTACTAAGACAATGGAGCTTTGATATCTTAAATAAATGATAATTAAAAAATTAAAATTGACTATTCTCCCATAACCATCGTACAAATATAGAATATAGATTAATTTATATAGATTAATGCGGTGGAAATTTGTGAGCCTATGTGTGGACTAAAATTGAGTGATCGAGTGAAAAATAGTGTTATTAGAGAAAGGTGTGGATTGAAAGATGATGTAGTGACAAGGGTTGAAATGGGAATGTTACGCTGGTTTGGAAATGTAGAAGGATGGATGAAAGTAGAGTAACGAAAGAAGTATACAGAACGGATATGAATGGGCCGTCGGTAGAGGGCGCCCTAGACGGACATATAGTGACCAGATTGGCGATATATTAAAGAAGGGCCAAATTAAAAGTACCTTTAACCGACGAGCATGCATGAAAAGATTGATGATTGTTAATGAAGCGAAAGAGGTATGTAAGAATCGTAGTAATTGGCGTTCCTTCGTAGTCTCTGCCTACCCCCATGGGAGACAGGCGTGAAGTTATGTATGTATGTATGTAAATATAGAATTAAGACAAAAATCCAGACATTGTAACTAAAAGTTCTGGTACACAAGACTCAAAGTTGGTCTTATAGACTAGCTAGAATGAACAAAAACGAAAAGAATTTTGTAAGAAAACCGCAAAGCATTTTATTCCCAACGCACCTATCAAGTCGATCTATCTGGTTTCCTGTTACAACGCAGACGTATTTGCAGACAAACAAACAAACAAACTTCACTAGATAACTGTTGAATCTTTGTTTTCCGTGTTCTTTTCACATAAAAACTTATTGTACAGGATGACTGCCTCATTGGCTGAGTAGTCTCAAGTGCGACTGCCGGGCAAGGGGTCTCAGGTTCGATTCCCGGGTCGGGAAAAGTATTACTGGGTTTTTTTTTTAAAAATCTCAGTAGTAGCACGGAGTCTGGAATTGTGCCCGGTATATGGCAATAGACTCACCACCTATTACATGGGTAACTCACTCATAACATAAATAGTGAAAAGTGGATGTTACATTGTACAGCGGCATAATGTGCACCTCTGCCTACCCCTTTGAGGATAAAAGGCGTGATGTTATGTTATGTGTTATGTTAGTACAGGATGATAATTTTATTTAGGACTTTTTCTGTGTATTTACCATGATTAGGTACCTATCTGCTTATTTATTATTATATTTATATGGTAGAAAAATATTTTTTTCAAAACAAAAAATGTTATAGTCAAAGTTAAATTATTTATTTCAATTAATTCTCAATCGAAACATCGAAAATTTAATTATTGTCCACTAGTTTGACAAGCAAAAAATAAGTAATTTTGTAGTTTTAATTGTTTTTCATCACTGAAACTAATGAAACATCCTATTTAAATGTTAGTTTGTTACAACATTTGTTACAATCGTAACTTTACATAGAAATAAAAAGATATTACATGTCGTGGGTTTCATTAATTTCAGCCTTTTGAGACACAACAAGCGTTTGATTTTATGACAACAGAATCACACTTATTTTGAAAAAGCGAATTAAAAAATAACAGGTCTTAATTAAAAATACACCCTGTACATGCGGTTCCCTGAGGTCCCAGGTGTTATGAGGTCACACTGCGGTTTCTCCAAACTGAGTCAGTTTATTAATAATTTCATGAAATATGTTCACAGTCATGTCGCAACTGTATCGTGCTTAGACGTCAAATTAAATTCTGTAGAGGAAAATAAATTCACATAAATCTTAACATTACGCCTTTATCCCTGAAGGGGTAGGCAGAGGTGCACATTATGCCACTGTACGATATATCACCCACTTTTCACTATTTATGTTATGAGTCGCATTTAATAGGGGGTGAGCCTATTGCCAAATACCGGGCACAATTCCGGACTCCGTGCTAACTACAGACAATTTTTAAAAAACCCAGTGATACTACGCCCGACCCGGGAATCGAACCCGAGACCTCCATTATTGAAGTCGGTTCATAAAAACTACTATTACTTTTGTATAATACTAGAAACTTTCTTTATAAATACGATAGGTATGGAAATGATATATCGCTTGTCAGCTATTTTGTTGCTGGCCAGTTATCGTGGTCCTTTCGTCACACATATCACCACAGTTAGCTTGACCTTTCTATATAATATTGGAACCTCTAACAAGCCATGAAATAGACTCTGGACATTAACCCCTAAGGTTTTTTTCAGGTCATTGACCGATCTGGCTTCGTTCCAACATTATGTTTGCTACAAGAGAACATGTATAAAAGTCGGTTTTTATCTAATTCGATAAGGCCATTTAAATGAATTGTTGACCTAGCTGTGCATAGGAAAATGTTAAATGAGAGGAGCCTGTGCGAACATGTATTTTTCCCCTTTTTAGCTATTATTTTTTTAATTATCAAAAAAAAGTACTAGACTTAGGTAAGTCTCTACATAACATTTATTTATTTATTTAATATGCTTCATGCACAAAATGTACAAAAAGGTGGACTTAATGTCGCAGGCATTTTCTACCAGTCTGACCTTTGGGTGATGCAGAGAAGAGTAATCACGCCTTTTATCCGCGAAGGGGTAGGCAGAGGTGCACATTACGGGACTTAATGCCATTGTACAATGTAACACCCACTTATCACTATTTATGTTATAAGACCCATGTAATAGAGGGAAAGCCTATTGCAATATACCGGGCACATTTCAAGACTTCGTGCTACTACTGAGATTTAAAAAAAACCAGTAATAGTTTGCCCGACTCGGTAATCGAACCCGAGACCCCTTGCCCGGCAGTCGCACTTGCGACCACTCGGCCAATGAGGCAGTCGTACGTAGGTAAATCCTAGATAAACTCTTAATCTTACTACAGTTACCTACTGGAATTTTTCAAATAACTATTTCTATACTGACTACCCTTAATGAACTCGCACGTTATTTGTTATTTAAAATTTCACAAATCTTCTAGTACATAAATGAAAAGTTAACCTAACTCAAAGTTAGGCATAGATACTTTGATTTTTGTGAACAGGATACCTTAAAATAATGATTGATCCTTTATTTAGTTCGTTTATAAATGCGTTTTATAAGCAAGTTTCATTTATCGTTGTGACAACATGATTTGAAACCACCATGAAAAGCTTCAATTAAAATAAGACTCTATTTACAACTGTTTTACTAAATGAAAATAAACCGAAACATGTAAAGTCATTAAAGGTTATAATCACTAGACAAAGCTCTCTTCTTATCTAGTGCAGAGGTAGTTTGTTTAAATTCAAAGTAATCTAACATTAAACATGTGTTCTTACTGCAGTGAGATTTATTACAGTCTTTAGAACAAAGAGGAGATAGAAATGTTCTTTCTTAATAGTGACGTAAACAAGATCGAATTAATACTGTTCCAATTCTTTTAAAGTTATTTCTTTAACTGCTGATTTTGTTGGAATACAAGTAAGTTTTTTTTAAACGCTCAACCTCACACTAGGATTTTCTCCTGTGTCATGGGTGCGTATATAAACATAGAAGTTCACATACACATGACACCTGACCCGAAACAACAATTTGTGGATCAAACAAGGAGTTGCTCCGTGCCGTAATCGAAACCGCTACACGTTGCACAGCAGCCGGTGACCCAGCCACCGCGACAACCGTGCAGTCAAATTAGTTTTGATGTTAATTGAATGCAAGTACATAATAATTTGAAATCAAATGATCGAAGGGAAGGGATGTCTTCCTGGACAGTAGGTTTAAATAAATGTTATGGAGTTGCAATAGTATTAATACCAATGCCACGTATTCAATTACGAGTTAGAGAAAGCTCTAGAATTCAGTCATTCATTAAATTTCTCTTGCACTAACATTAATTACGACATCCATCTGTTTCCGTACTTACATAGGTTTGACGAGAATATCAACAAGGCTTGGCTGATCCGAGTTAACTCACGCTTATACTACCATTTATTCAGAAAGGTAATCTATTTAGTAACAATATATTCAGAGCCCGACTAAATAGGTTGCTTATGGGTCGACGTGGTCCATCGTTCCATGCTCCACCGCATCATCGCTTACCACCAGACTTGATAGTGGTCAAACGTCGGCCCATCAACTATTAAAAAAGTGACAAGTATTTAATTAAGAATAACTTTTGGTTAGTTGTGTTCTTTGAATATTTTTAAAAGTAGTTATGAACAGATTGTCACATATAAACATATAGGGTTTATATCTAGACTTCTCATGTCGGTAATCATATAAGACTACAACATTATGATCATGACAGGAAGACAAAATTAAATCAACCCTCTTAGGTAATTTTAATAAAAATATTCTCTTCACACTTTCAGCAAAATCACAGCATTACATTGTCTATATTACATAACTCACAAAAGAAAAAAAAAGATAATTAAAACTCCCCATCTGGGTCAGCACGCCACTTCGCCACCACATCACAATTTAAAAAATTAAACGTAGGAACATCAAAAATTCAAGAGGTATTCTTTAATAAAAGAAAACCTCATGAGAGCTCCTCCTACATTAATTTTAGGAGAAAACACACTGAGATGAATTACGAACGACGGTTGACTAAGTAATGAGATGGATGGCGAATGTAAACCAAAACTCTAGTCGAAATAATCCTTAGGGACGCAACGTTTCAACGCGAAAATGTAATGTACCAATTTTTGTATTTTATTGGATAAAAGAAGATGTACTCGAAGTTAATTGGTCCTTTAGTTCTTGCATAATGTTTAAGTCGTTATGAATATGATATTAAATGGAATAAATAGTGTTGGGAATCTTTGGAGGTAGAAGAAAATTTAAATGGATATAAAAGGCATGTCGAGTGCATGACCGCCTTTTGTGTTCGAAATTCATCAGATCGTCTATACGGTTCTCCTGGCAACAAAATACCTCTTTGCTAGTTTGTTAATTTGAGGTTTCAATAATTTTTTCACAATAATCTAGTCGTCTTAATAACATTTTCCATAAGTTTGCCGTTATATTTATCTAGGGTGAACTCATCTAACTTCGTGACAAAGGCATTTGAGTAATAAAATACCAATAAATTATTAATTAATTTAATTCAGTCTCCGCATGAGTTTCAATCAGTCTTTTATGAGGAATATTAGCACAAATAATCAGATTTTTTTCTAGAAACCTAAGAGTTCTACCAAATTTACTAAACCGAATTATTAGGCGAGTCACAGAATTAGATGAGTTCACTATACTTAAAACATATGTAAGTTTCTAATAATTAGTATTCAGAATTCTTAATTTTGAAAACAAAATCACAGTTCAATTTTTAATCGAAGAATCGACGTAAATAAGTCAGCATCAAATACAATTCCAGTTCATATTTTGGAATGATAGATTAAATCTCAGGCGTTAGCATTGCATAAATGTTTTGATAGTAAAACTAAACTTTACTCAAGATTTTTATAAGTAAATAATAGGATACTAAAATATTATTCCTATGTGTCAATTAATGCGACAATCATGTAGTTTACGATAAATTCATTATATGACACGCTTTCGCGACTTTACTTACACATATCAGGTTAACTCAATCGGTTCAATTTCAATCCTGTTATAAGAAAAATAAAGTTAAAAATATGTTACAAGTTTGAAATTGACAGATTGGGATAGTCCAACTTAGGATCCTGTATAATGTAGGTACGTACTTAATCAAATTCTTATACAAAATATGAAAACAAAATGATAAGGAACTTTTCTATTTTTACTCGAACAGCGAAAGTATACAGAAACTTAGCGGTAACATTGCTTTTAGTAAGTCCAGATATGTCTTAACTAATCCGTGTACGGGGAGAGAAAACACGTTTCTTTCACTGATCACATGAAGGCCAAATCTTGGGGCACTTAGGTAGATAGGTATATTTCTCTATAACCTACAAAATTTCCCATACTTTAAAAGTAAACCTTTAGATACGTAGGTAACTATGACTATGGTTACATGAATACCTAATCTAAGTAAACTATTGAATTTTAGTTTATCTATTTAGAGATGTTAACTATAATACTTAATTTTGTCGCGGAGATTATAATACCATTACACAAAAAGGGCGATAAAACTGTAATGACAAACTATAGGCCAATTGCATTAATCCCAATCATATCAAAAATATTCGAGAAAATAATATACAAAGCATTATATATATATTTAGAAAAAAATAGAATATTAACTGATGAACAATATGGATTTCGCAAAGGAAAAGGCATTAATTTGGCCATACATAAATTTATCGAACCAATTATTTCTAGTATGGATAGAAACTATCCTATATGTGCCATCTTCATGGATATGAGCAAAGCCTTCGACTGCGTCGATCACAAAAACTTGCTCAAAAAACTAAATTCATATGGAATACGGGGTAATATCTCAAATCTAATTCAGTCATACCTTACTAATAGAAAACAATTTACTGAACTTACACAAATTTGTCCTAAACTAAAGAAAGAAATAAAATACACATCAGATACAGCAATAGTTAAATTCGGGATTCCACAAGGGAGTGTTTTAGGCCCACTACTCTTCTTACTCTACATTAATGATATGCCTAAACATGTTGGACATCCTTTTGTATTATTTGCTGACGATAGTACCGTCACAATTAAATGTGAAAACTTTGACAATTATGAAGCTGACATTAATAATACTCTGACATTAATAATTGAATGGTTGACATATAATAATTTAAAAATTAACATACAAAAAAAAAATTATACACTTTCGACAAAGAGCACAAATTAAAGACATCGACGTTAATTACCAAGGTGAACCAATTACCTCAACTGATACTACCAAATTTTTAGGTTTGAATATTGACCACAATTTTTCGTGGAAGACCCATTGCGACGAAATTTGCAGGAAAATAAATACCTCTGCCTATGCTCTGAGCAAATTAACAAAAGTAGTCAATCGTGAAGCCGTATTGAATGCTTATCATGGATACGTTGTTTCAAAATTGAGATACGCAATAATATACTGGGGTAACTCTGTTAATAAAGATACTGTGTTTAGAGCACAGAAACAGTGTATTCGAGCAATATGTAGTATAGATTGCACAACAAGCTGTAAACCGTATTTTAAGAGCCTCAAACTAATGACACTTCCATCATATATATATGAAACATTAACTTACGTCAGAACCAACAAAGATTTATACACAGTTGCTTTCAAAAGTGACTATAGGAAATTACGGGATAAAAACAGATTAAAACTCGAGGTTCGTTATGGCAAAACAGCCCTCATGAATAAAAGTTTTCTTTGCATGGCACAACTGTTATATAATAAGCTACCAGACAATGTAAAATCACTCAATTTAAATCAATTTAAAAGGACTGTACGGAAAATTCTCATTGACAAATGTTATTATTCAACAACAGACTTTCTAATTGATAAATTTTAACATTACGTATTTCTTGACATTATTTTAATATTATGTATTTCTTGACATTGTTATTATTGTTTGTATTGAATTTGTAAACCTTAATTATTGCTTGCTATTATATTAAATCTGACAGCTTTTTCACCATATTTTGCATGCCAATAAACGGGCAAAATGTATACGGCTACTATATTATATCTGTAACAACTTATTTGTAAACACCTACATTTTATGCAAATAAATGATTTGATTTGATTTGATTTGATTTGATTTGAGAACCTAACGGGTTACCGGGGCTCCGGCTCGACGTGCAGGAGAAGGAACGGGGTGGTTTTTAGTCAGTAAGAGTCTGACATTCCCTCCCGCCTCACCCAGGCGGGAGCAATCATTCGATGATTTTCCCCCCTTACAAAAAAAAAACTTAATTTTATCGACATAATTACATAGAACATATTAATAAGAATTATACAAAATGTGAGAAAGACATTTAAGCCGGAAACCGACATCACATGATTGGAGTGTAAAACCTCCAAAAAGTATGTTTATTTTTTTATAAAACGTTGCCCTTACACTAGGCTTTTCTCCTGTATCGTGGGTGTGTTTACAAACATACAAGTTCACATACACATGACACCCAGACCAAGTTATGAAAGAAATCAAATAGTTTGTCCAATAATTATGAACATACATATTTATTTGCACATTTACCTACTACATTTTTCCTTATAGCAAATACAGTCATGATATTGTAGGATAATAAATGTGTTATTTCCTTTGCAGCGATAATAAAGTGATGCCCGTAATCGTTGTTGGCTCGTTTTTTGTCAAAATCAATAGTTTTACGGTTAGATGAACAATATTTTTATACATGGATGGATCAATAAGTCCCGAGACTAACAATGAAAACAACATTTTTTTTGAAAAATTTTATTTTATTCATCAACATAATCACCTTTTAGGGTGATACAATCGTTCCAACGCTTTTCCAATTTTTCAATACCATGTTTATAAAAAAAATATCTTTGGCTTCAAAATAAGCTTTAGTTTCTGCGATGACCTCCTCATTTGAGCTAAATCTTTTTCCCTGGAGCATTTTTTTAAGATCAGCAAAGAGCCAGTAGTCACTGGGGGCTAAATCTGGCGAGTATGGGGGGTGGGGAAGCAGATCAAAGCCCAATTCGTTCAATTTTACCATTGTTTTCATCTACTTGTGGCAGGGTGCATTGTCTTGGTGAAAAAGATTTTTTTTTCTCTGCATGTGCGGTCGTTTTTTTGCGATTTCCTCCTTCAAACGCACCAGCAAGTCAATATAATAATCACTGTTGATCGATTTACGTTTTTCGAGGTAGTCAATGAAAATCACGCCATGCGTATCCCAAAAAACTGACGCCATGACTTTGCCAGCTGACTGCTGCGTTTTCGGACGCTTCGGACGGCTTTCGCCAGCTGTGCGCCACTCAGATGACTGCCGCTTCGACTCTGGAGTGTAGTGATGTATCCATGTTTCGTCCATGGTCACGTAACGACGCAAGAAATCTTTTTTGTTGCGAGTAAATAGCGATAAACAGCTTTCTGAATCATCGACTCGTTGCTGTTTTTGTTCCATCGAAAGAAATCGCGGCACCCACTTGGAAAAATCCTTTTTCATGCTCAATTTTTCATGAAGGATAGTAAACACACTTCCATATGATATCTGTGTCATCTTAGCAATCTCACGGAGCTTCACTTACGATCTTTCATTATAATTGTTGTAATAAGGTAAATATTATAATCTTAAGTTAAATAATATAAGTAGCGCCATCTAGTGTTAAGTTGGCAAGTTTCTCATAGACGTCGATATATTATCTGTGTTCTTCCCTTTTGTCGTCTGCATGGCGCCCATCATGTGCTTTCTGTGAGATTTAAAATAAAACTACGAAATATAACAAGCTATTATCTATTATTCAACCACATCCACCACTTCAACATGGTAGCAGAGCGTGGTTAAGTGGTTTCACGAAAAAGCCAATAAATATGAAGTGCAATTATGAAATCAAATTACGATTGAGGTTATCCGGTCACAACGGAAAAGTTAGTTTTGAAAACGTCTGAATCTACAAGAATATACGTAAATATGGCACAACAAGCTAAAATAGAAGACATCATGATACCTATTTTTGATGGGGCAAAATATTCGAGTTGGAAATTAAGGTTGGTTACTTTGTTGGAATACAAAGAATGCAACGAGGCCGCCATAGGCATAATGCCGGTGAAATATAAAAATACAGAAGCGGAATGGAAGAAGATGGATTTAAAGGCAAGGACTATTATTATGAGTACTATTTCGGACAAACAATTAGAATATATCACTGAGTGCAAGACAGCTTTTGACATGTTACAAAAGTTCGACAAAATGTATCTTACTCAATCAACATCTCTTCAAATTATATGTCGAGGAAAAGTGGAAGCGATCAAATTAAATAATTACGACACAGTAGAGGATTTCTTCGTTGATTTTGAAAAATCCATAAACGAATTCAAAACAGCCGGAGGTAAAATTGATGAACCTGAAAAGTTAAGATACCTGCTCAGAGCCCTACCACCAAGTTATAGTTATATAGGAGATTTTCTGGACGTGATTCCTGAAGAACAAAGGACTGTGGACTATGTACATTCAAAAATAAAGGAGAAAAATATGACTATGTGCGATGACAAGAAAAATAATGTGAGTACATATACAACCAGCATCACAAGAGCTCAATGTTTTGTCTGTGGTAAGACTGGTCATCTCAAGAAGGATTGTTGGCACGCTCAGAGAAATAATCAAGGACAAAAAAGTTCTCAAGAAGTTTCCAGTCGTCTAGTCGGGGTCAGCGAGGACATCAGAGAGGATCCTACAGAGGTCGCAGCCGAGGCAGAGGTCAAGGCCACTCATCTAGCAATCATCCTAAAGGTGAATCTTCGAGCAACGGTCCCTCCCAGTCATGGACAGCTGAAGTATGTAAACCAGAAGTAAACCAGGTATCCGGATGTAATGAAAAGGTAACATTTAATAATAATAGTAATGTAGTTAATTGGCTTTTAGATAGTGGGTGCACTGACCATCTTATAAATGATTATTCATATTTTTATGACAGTGTAGATTTGAAAGATTTTGTTGATGTAAAATTACCAGATGGAAAAACCTTGAAAGCAACCAAAGTAGGTACTGTAAAAATGTATTTCAAAAACTATTATAGTGTGAAGTATGTAGATTTAGAAAATGTCTATTATGTCGAAGGAATAAAACAAAATTTATTAAGTTTTTCAAAGGTAACTAATAGTTGTACAATAGTAGCTAAAAATGAAAGTGCTAAAATATATAATGAGTCTAGAGAGTTGATAGTTGTTGCTGATAAAATTAATAATTTGTATTGCTTAAAAGGTTATGTCTTAAAAAATGAAGTATGCACAAATTCTGTAAAGTTAACGCAGAAAGAAAAATGGCATAGGGCACTTGGTCATGTGAATTTTCAATACTTAAATAAGATAATAAATAATAAATTAGTTGATGGTTTGCCAGATAAAATTGAAAGCACAGAAATGAAATGTTCAAATTGTATTCAGAGTAAAATGACTAATGTACCTTTTGAAAATAATAGAACAAAAACTACTGAGATTTTAGAACTTATTCATACTGATTTGAATGGGCCACATAACACAACTGGTTATGGTGGAGAAAAATATTTTTTAACCTTTATTGATGATTATAGTAAGTGTACCAGGATATTTTGTATTAAAAGTAAAGCTGAAACTGCAAAGTGTTTTATAGAGTTTATAAATTTAGTAGAAAATAAATTTAATAAAAGAGTCAAGAAGATTCAGTGTGACAATGGTAGAGAGTATTTAAATAAGGATATTTATAATTTTATAAGGTATAAGGGCATAGAGTTGTTACCATGTCCACCTTATGTTCATGAGTTAAACGGAGTAGCGGAGAGGTATAATAGGTCTGCTATGGATATAGGTAGATGTTTAATGAGAGAAGCTAAAATACATAGGAGGTACTGGCCTGAAGTAATAAAAACAGCAGCTTATTTAAAGAATCGTACTATTGCAAATACAGTTGAAAATAAAACTCCTTATGAGATATTTTTTGGGGTCAAACCAAATGTAGAGCATTTAAAAATTTATGGAAGTAGAGTCTATGTTAGAGTTCCTGAAGTGTTAAGAAAAAGTAAATGGGATGATAAAGCTCAACTAGGAATTTTAGTGGGTTATAATGAAAATAGTTACAGAGTTTTGTTAAATAACAGAATAATTAATGCAAGGCATGTACAGGTAATTGAAGAAAATACTCAGTTAATTTGTTTGGAAAAAGTAGACAATCAAAATAATAAAGATTTGGAAAGTGATAATACTTTAGATGTTTCAAATGAAGAGGTTAAAAATGAATATGAAACCGATGAAAACTTTGTAGATGCAGATGAGACTTATTCTAGTAGTAACGTAAATAATAATAGAGAAAATGACGTTTTAGTAGAATCACAGAAAAGAAAGAGAATCCCAGTTTCTAGATATGGTAATCCAGTTACACACTTTATTTATGTTAACCATATTGATGCAAATGTACCAAATTCATTCGAGGAGGCGATGAACTCCAATGATAGTAAGCAATGGCAAATAGCCATGGATTCTGAAATAAATAGTTTAAATAAAAATAATACTTGGCAAATTGTAGAAAAACCAAAAGATAAAAAGGTAATTGATGTTAAATGGGTTTTTAAAAAGAAAAGTAATAATGAATATAAAGCTAGATTGGTTGTGAGAGGGTTTCAGCAAAAAGATTTTAATGAAAATGCTTACTCACCTGTTGGAAAAATGCAAACTTTGAAAATTTTATTGTCATACAGTTGTAAAAATAAATTATTTGTAGAGCAAATGGATGTTGAAACAGCCTTTTTAAATGGTTATGTAAAGTCAGAAGTTTATGTAATCAACCAGAAGGTTATAAAACAGGAGATAATAAAGTTTACAAATTGCAAAAAGCTCTCTATGGTCTCAAAGAAAGTCCTAGAGTGTGGTATGATTGTTTTGATATATTATAAAGACTTTGAATTTTGTTAGAAGTAGTTATGATTACTGTTTGTATGTTAAAAAAGCAAGCAAAGATCCAATATACATATTAATATTTGTTGATGATCTTTTAATATGTTGTAAAGATAAAAATAAAATAAAAGAGGTGAAAACAAGTTTAATGAAACGATTTGCAATGAAAGACTTGGGGAAAATTAAAAGCTATATTGGCATAGATATTGAGTATAATGATGATAAAAATGTGATGACATTAAGTCAAACAAAGTATATTGAATCTTTGGCTGCAAAGTATAATTTGGTAAATACTAAGTTATATGATACTCCTATGGAAACAAATTTAAAATTGAGCAAGCTAGTGAGGTCGATGAAAGTATTGACAGAAATATAATAGGTGAATTATTGTATATTAGTACAGGCACAAGACCAGATGTAGCGTACAGCGTTAATTATTTGAGTAGATATCAAAGTTGTTATAACCGAACACATTACAAATATGCAATGAGGGTGTTAAAATATTTGTATAAAACTAAGAATCTAAAGTTAACATATTATGATAATGCAGATGCTGATATTTTAGACTGTATGGTTGATTCAGACTATGCAGGGGATAATGTGGATAGGAAGTCTACAACAGGTTTTATTATAAGATTTTTTGGAAATTTAATATTTTGGAAAACACGTAAACAAAATACAGTAACTAAATGTTCAACTTTTGCAGAGTATATTGCATTGTCAGAGGCAGTAACTGAAGTACTTTTTATAAGAAATTTGTTAAGTGAGTCATTTGATATAAACTTTTGTTATCCAATAAAATTGTATGAAGATAACTCAGGTGCAATTGCAATAGCTAAGTATGGTAACTTTACTAAAAATTCAAAGCACATTGAAGTGCAATATCATTATATAAACGAGAATTATGAAAACAAACTTATTGATATAATTAAAATTGATACAAAATGTAACTTAGCAGATATGTTGACTAAGAGTCTAGATAAATCAAAATTTTTGAAAAACAGGTTTGAATTAAGATTAATTTAGTTAAGAGTTCAGATTATTACTTTAAAGTACTGTTTAAGTAAAATATTAAAACTGTAATAACTTTAAAATACTGTTCATGTAAGATAAAATGTTAAGATTATAAATTTAAGGAGGTGTGTTGTAATAAGGTAAATATTATAATCTTAAGTTAAATAATATAAGTAGCGCCATCTAGTGTTAAGTTGGCAAGTTTCTCATAGACGTCGATATATTATCTGTGTTCTTCCCTTTTGTCGTCTGCATGGCGCCCATCATGTGCTTTCTGTGAGATTTAAAATAAAACTACGAAATATAACAAGCTATTATCTATTATTCAACCACATCCACCACTTCAACAATAATTTTTGTCACTTCACTCACATTTTCCGGTGTAACGGCTTCCACAGGTCTATCCGAGCGATCCGCGTCATTTGTGTCGGTACGACCACGTTTAAACTCGGCAAACCACCGACAAATGGTTGCATTTGAAGGACAAGAGTCCGGGTAACATTTTTCAATCCATTGTTTCGCTTGCACGGTGTTTTTACCCATTAAAAAACAATGTTTTATCAGAACACGAAACTCGGTTTTTTCCATTTGTTAAACATATTACAAAACAACTTTACTCCAACCTCGATAACTCAGCTGTTTCTAGTCCGATCGACTTAAAATTTTGACACGTTTCAAGCAAAGGTTAGTACTCTAGAAAGACGTGGTTACTGGTTTACTACGTGCACCATTTCTGGGTTAGTCTCGGGACTTATTGATCCATGTGAGTCTTGAATTGTTTTTTCGCTTCTGTAAGTAAAAATTATTGGAGTGTTAATTGTTTGTTGTATAATAGTAACTATCGTGAGACATACTAAATTAACTAAAAATCGCGTGGAAATACTGAGAAAAGCTCTACTAGTTTCGAACCACAGAGGTGTACCTCCTCATGAGCAGCGTGCGCTTGCGGCAATGATGCGCAGCCTACTGTAGAGCTTTTCTCTGTATTTTCATCTGAGTAACCCGCGATTTATAGTTAATGAACAATGTTGTTTTAATGTAGGTATTATACCTACTTTTAAATTGAGAAATACATCAAATATAGGTAAAGATCTCGAAATCTGTATTTATTAATCTCATCCGTAAGACAAATACTATGGAAATCCAAAATCTTGAGAAAACTCTTATATCTACTTGAGGTGGTTTATGAACGACACTGTGAACGTACATTCAGTTCAAAACACACTTTCCCATAAAAAGAAACACCTTAAAAGAAATATAAAATTGATCAGAAAAGGCCGCTCAAACCAAACATCCTATCAACACCACTTAAGCACTTTCACGAAATCACGTTACGAATGTAATAGGTAAATTGGTAAACCAAACCGAGCAATTACCGCGGCTCGTTGGCACAATTCAAAGCGTATTAATCAGGTTGGCACTACATCAGAGTAATCTCAACTGGAACGTTTCGTACTGCGGCTGTGTCTAGTATTGTAGATATGTGGAGACGAAGTATAGCATCGTCTAATGACTTTAGTATACGATCTTGGTAATAAATATATACACAATACTTGGCAACTGTATTAATTATTATGATTTTCGGCTTACTCACATAGTATTTGATGAGGAACTCGACTAGTTTCAAGACTTGTCAGATCACCGTAAATTAAGAGGATGCTGCTGCCCAGGCTCACCCTATGAAAGCTGGTCACAGTTTTAAGAAGTATCTAGAGCCAACCCATTTTAAATCAAAAAGATGTGTCAAGAAGATGAATCCAAAAGCAGTCTGTAGACCAACCAATTTATCACTCAAACAGTGACTAAATACTTACATGCTAATTATCGCACCCACTAAACTAATAAAATACACTGAGAAATTCTGACTAGCCTATAATTTTCAGATAAATATCAGCTCCAAGCCTTAAACTATGAAATATTCATGAAGACGATGTAATTTGTTACCGATATTGCTCCTGTATGTTACCACGGTCGTAATTTTACTTTGAACACAACGGGCGACAAGCAAATGAGTTTTTTAAACCACCAAATATGTCTGAGAAAATGAGATTATTCTTATATTAAGAAATATATTTAAGGTGTTATAGAAAATAAATAAAATTTTATCAGTTGTAGCACAGAGTATGGAATTTGGCCGGTATATGGTAATAAAGTCACTCCCTGTAACATGGGGCTCATAACATAAATAGTGAAAATTGGGTATTGCATTGTATAGTGGCATTAAATGCCGTAACGTGCACATCTTCCCCTTCGGGGATAGAAAGGCGTGAAATTATGGTAACGTTTTTTTTGAAAAATGTTTAATTTGACTTGTATCAATATATCACTTTCATCATAAAATCAGCCATAAGACATCCATAAACCACTCTACCAATAAGAGCCATCAGACCACGACAGAAGGGGCTCAGTAGGGCTAATGCTTGATACGGAATCGCGGAAGACTTAACGGGTGACCGGGGCTCCGGCTCAAAGTGCAGGAGGAAGAACGGGGTGGTTTTAGTCAGAAAATGTCTGACTCTCTCTCGGCCCATCCAAGGCAGGAGAAGTCATTGTATGATTTTCCCCCTCAAAAAGGCCTTTACTAATGACTTGCAAAGTGGCTGCATGGAAGCTTACTCAATAATCGGAGATTTAAACTTAGACTCGATAATGTATGGAAAATTCAAATTCTACAATCAAAAACCTAATAACATTCAGACTCTTTGTGCCCAATAAACAAAGAACAATCAACCTGCATGGGTAACCTAAAATACTTATCAAACAAATAACAAAACATGCCATTTATCAAAAGTTGAAACATGAATTTAAACTACGTTTGTTTGTAAAAATGTCAGTAAAACCATATATTTAAACGAATACCGTTTTATTTTATCACTGAATTTGGCTAAATAACAATTACAATGAAACGGCAAAAACACTAGCCATAATGTAAATGGCAGTGTTTGTGCAAATATCGTAAACGGTTACAAAACCAGAGTCGAAAAAACGTGTTATAAGTTTAAAAACAACAACAAAATTTCCTCCACTACCATTGGTTACAACAGATAGAACAGATAGAGAACAGAAATAGAAACATTATTTTAATAAAAAATCAATTGATTTGTGTGATTATTTTTTAGTAACAAGCTCCTAAAACCATTGATACCTAAAAACATCAATGTGTGGAAGAGCCATGCTTTGGCACGAATGGGCCGGCTCGATCGAAGTGGTACCACGGCCTCACAGAAGACTGACGTGGAACAACGCTTGCCTTGTGTTTCGTTGAGTGAGGTTACCGGTGGCCCAAATACCCAATTACCCCTCCCTTCCCTACTTCCCGAATCCCCAGCAATCTTCAAATTCAAATTCCTAATCCTAATAAGACGGTAAATTCCTAATCCCGAAAAGGCCAGTAACGCACTTGTAACGCTTCTGGTGTTCCAGGTTCCATTAGCGACGCCGATTATTTACTATCAGGTGACCCATCTGCTCGTTTGCCGGCTTATCCCATAAAAAACCTACAGTAAATACATGGACATTATTTCTTAACCCATTATATCTTTAATATAACCGAAACCTATCTTCAAAACACAATACATCTTCTAAGAAACACTACAAAGCATTGGTCCCAAACAATTAATAATTGCTACAGATACACTAGAACAATTGATTCGGGTTCAATGCTCGTTCTATGAATGTGTGAACATTAATCGTATGCTCGATCGAGTATAACTTCAATGGATAACCACTACCATTACGAGATATGGTACTAATTGGAAGCTACTGCCATACTATGTAACACAGATTTATATCAGACGCTGTAAATAGGTTATGGCGGATCAACTCCTTTTGTTATAACGAAACTAATGATGGTAAAAGGTCGATGTCATATTTTATATTATAATATGGACTTCTGTCTCTCAACTCCTTTCGGAACTAATGACGTCATGATCTGGACACCACGTGGAGATTGTGCTTTTATGTAGAAACAATGACAGTAATGTAATGAGTAGGGTATTAAAAATCTAACACTAAGTTCTATGTTTTACATTTACTACAGTCTTGGAAATTCGTGGTGGCCCGAAAGTTTAAAATACCCGCTTCTCATACATGAGAGCGAGGATTCGAAACCTATCAACGGCAAATACCAATGTGACTTTTTCCGAGTTATATCTTCTTTCTAAAATTAGACACCACTGACAATCGGTGGAGGAAAATATCGTGAGGGAACCTGAGCTAATAATTTGTAATTATACATAAGTTTGGAATCGACAACCCGCATTGAGTAACCGTGGTCCTTCTCTCTCTGAGAAGAGGCCTTTGGGTCAGCAGTGGCCACTTATAGATAACAGCCTATCAACAGATGATGATGAAAATAATCCTGAAAGTCACTACATACGTTAAGTTATATTACCTTACACAATAGGTACATTTACATTTAACACAGGGTACCATTTTTACTTCTTTATTCTAAATGAAAAATGTAGTCCTCGTACTAAATTGAGTCCTTACGAAAATTTTCATAACATGTTGAACAGAGGCAAAAAAAAAGAACGGAACGCCCCGAGAATTTTCTTAACAAGCTTGTAAAATGTTTAACAATCTCCTTTAGAGATTGGCTTGGCGTATTTAGGGGGAGTCAGTATCGCGTTCACAAGATATTTTTATCAAGTGTCGTCATCTACCTTAATGTTCTGTGATATTAGTATATTTTTTCTTATATTTGACAGTTTGTACGAGTTCTTGAGCTTGAGCTACGGATTGTATTGATTTGGTGGGTTTATGTGTATATTATGTTCTATTTTTACACAACAAATAAAGGATTTTATTTTTATTTATATCTATACCATTCACGTCATCACAGGGTCCCAGTTATTTGGGAGGCGTACGAGACGCCGAAGCCCAGAAGCACAGAGGCCCTTTAGACTTTAGACTTCAATCTAAATATAATGGGCACACAAACTGGCGACTATCCACTATGGAAATGCACCCAAGGACAGTCCCCGGTTTGTGTAGAACTATTGTAGATAGTGAAAAAAAGGTAGGTTATTATTGAAAAAAAAATAAAGAGTGTGTATTGTGATGTATAATTGTATTATGTGTGTAATAATAAGTGGTCCCGTGAATGGTAAAGCCATTCACGGGACCACTTATTATTATATTTTGATTTTGGATTCTGTTTATGAAGCACCAAATGTAACGTTTATGTTCGAATAATATCAGATTTAGTTGTTATCAAGATTATGTGTAGAGATCAGCTTAAGTGGTAGCTATATAGTAGGTAATTGAAATGGAGCCAATCACTCAGACGCGATAGGTTTATTTAGGTACAAAGTTATCCGAGGCAGATCAAAATACCGTAATCAACTATTTGGAATATTCTCGAAGCTTAACCTTCACTCACAAGACTTCTTGACGTAAGTAACACGAGTTTACGGAATAATGTTTCGAAGGAGCCACAAAATTTCAATCGGGCCTTTAATACTAGTGACTAGGTACCCCCTTAGGCCCGGGAATGCTCCTGTAACCGACATTTCGGTAATGGGACGCCAAGCTGTCACGTGACTCGATCAAAATCGACAATTCGACATTTGACGGTGGAAAATTTGCTCGCATAAGTATTTATTGAGTAAGAAAATCGTAATCGGATCTGAAAAAATGTTTTTAGTCTTTGTTTGTGATTTTTCTTAGTTTTTCGTTCAGAGCTGTTGATATAATTTTGTTAAAAGTTAAACCATTTCACAATTCTTGTGCAGTTAGATGCTATAAAGTGGCATTATTTACTCTTAGATACCTATCTACTACCTACTAAGAGTGCCTACTTGTGTCTCAAGAATTAGTAAAAACTTCCATTGGTTTTTAACCGACTTTAAAAAGAAAAAAAAGGTTCTCAGTTTCACCTGTATGTATGTATTTATATATGTATCTATGTATGTATGTAGGTATCTACGTTTGTGTGCGATTATCTCACAATTGGCTGAATCGATATTCATATGGTTTACAGAAAAGTGTTTGTTACAGTTAGGAGAAGGTTTTAGTATATTATTTAAAAGACTTCAGAAAAGGAGGGGTTGATGTCGGTTTTTTTAAACGTATGTAGTTCTTGCCACCTTTTTTCATTACAGAATTAACTTATCCACCATAATCATGTCGCGGAGAACCTAACGGGTATCCGGGGCTCCGGCTCGACGTGCAGGACGAGGAACGGGGTGGTATTTAGTCAGTAAGAGTCTGACACTCCCTCCCGCCTCACCCAGGCGGGAGCAGTCATTCGATGATTTTCCGCCCTTAAAAAAATCCACCATAATCATATTCAGTAGTTTATCTTTCAACTGAATGATTGTTCTCAAGTAGATGAAAGTTCATACGATAATCAAGTATCAAATCGATTAATTAAAGTCAGTAATCTGTTACGTTAGACGGATTGGTCCTTCGAGTATAAATTTCTTAGAATCAACCAAGTTTCTGTATTCTAAGTGACTTTAGCTAATTATATATATATTGATAACCTAGGATTATAATCGATTGTGTTTATAACTATCATGAGTTTTTGCCTCAAAAAAACAACAGTAATTTTCGTTTATATTATTATGTTTTTTTTCTTTTTTTTAACAAAGTTGCCCCTGAGCCGGATTCTGCTGGAAAAAAACAACGAAAAAAACCATCTGTAACTCATTGGAGAAAACCTATGTTCAGATATGCTCGAATTGCACCTATATTGCACGGTTGGTGCGGTGGCCGGGCAACCGGCTGCCTTGCAACGTGTCGCGGGTTCGATTCCCGCACGGGACAACACTTTGTGTGATCCACAAATTGTTGTTCCGGGTCTGGGTGTCTTTGTGTATGTGAACTTGTATGTTTGTAACCTGTGTCGTGGGTGCGACACAGGAGAAAATCCTAGTGTGGGGCATGGTTTTTAAAAAAAAAATATTAGGATTTTTACTGTGTCATAGGTGCGTTTACAAACATACAAGTTCATATTCAAATGACACGCAGATCCGGAACAACAATCTGTGGATCACATAAAGAGTTGTTCCGTGCGGGAATCGAACCCGCTACACGTTGCGCGGCAGCCAACCGTGCAGCCAATATCAAAACTTTCTTGAGACATACTAAATTAATTATTATGTTTTCGGCTTACTCACGTAACTGTTTGATGAAGGACTCGACTAGTTTCAAGCCATGCTAGAGGCTCATTTCAGCAGCGTGACTGTCGTCATGTCGTGTGACGCAGAATACTGTTCATGTTCGAGTTCCTCGACCTTAACCTTAACGCTGCCGATTCGGAGTCGCGGAGAACCTAACGGGTAACCGGGGCTCCGGCTCGACGTGCAGGAGAAAGAACGGGGTGGTTTTTAGTCAGTAAGAGTCTGACACTCCCTTCCGCCTCACCCAGGCGGGAACAGTCATTCGATGATTTTCCCCCCTTAAAAAAAAACCTTAACGCTCAAATACTGAAACGCTACTCAATTTTAAGTTGTATACTTAAAAATCGTGCCATTTCTGTCGTGTGTGTGTGTCGTGATAAAAAAATATAATGAAATAACTATACTTAAGCGCGACTTCAAATTGAATGGCGATTGAATATCTGGACATTATTCGTCAACACGCGGGTAATGTATTAGCGCGTGCCCGCGAGTTCGCATATTTCTATTTATCCTACTTTTGATGTGGTCAACTCACTGAAGCAGGTAAAACTACTACTTTTGAGCAATTGGTAACAAATATTTAAAATGTAATAGTTAGTACTTTTTTTAAGGGGGGGAAATCATCAAATGACTTCTCCCACCTGAGTGAGACGGGAGGAAGTGTCAGACTCTTACTGACTTAAAACCACCCCGTTCTTACTCCTGCCCTTCGAGCCGGACCCGGCAAATAGTAACGTGGGTAGGCCAAAAACATAATAATTAACAATAATTTTCGTTTTTGATTCACTCTATGTTCGAGTGCAATCGCCATTGTCGAGCAATAGTATTCAATTAGTATTTTAGTAATCCAATATTATTCAGTATTATGTCAATAAGCTCTGCCCACATGGGACTTGTTAAGTTGAAATGAAATGAAATGAAATGAAATGAAATGAAACCTTTATTTGTGACATAACTATTAAA
This sequence comes from Spodoptera littoralis, assembly GCA_902850265.1. Classification (NCBI taxonomy): domain Eukaryota; kingdom Metazoa; phylum Arthropoda; class Insecta; order Lepidoptera; family Noctuidae; genus Spodoptera; species Spodoptera littoralis. Next base: position 10,822,915 of record LR824542.2, read on the forward strand.
AAGTGAATGCATATTATGTTATATTGTGTAATAGGGATGATGACGGGGTATCAAAATTAGAAATCTAATTAGTCCGGTTAGGTAATGAAAAAATATTAGACACGTATTTTTATATTTTGTCGTATAAGAAAACAATACATAGGAAATAAAACGAATCAAAGTTTAGGATGACAAAATGGACGTCACTTTTGAGTACGATCTATTCGTACTCAAAAGTGACGTCATGCCGTGACGTTATTCGTACTCAAAAGTGACGTCATGCGATATTTCAAATTAATATATCTTCGGAATTATTCGTTTTCGTATAAATATACAAAAATACGTGTCTAATGTTTTTAAATCTACCAGACGGACATTAAAATAAAAATTAGTCATCTACCCTATTACTTTAGTGTAATGTAATTAAGATAATTTCAATATAAATATGTACCAATATGGTACTCCAATTCCTTAACACCTTTAATACGTTAATTATGAACAAAAAATGATTGAACGACCTGAATAAAATTTAATATTTCATGTTAAATAATTAAGATGCATGTATGAAGTTTTGCTTATTATTCAACATACGAATAAATCCGTATGTTGAATAATAAGCAATTTTTATTGATAGTTTAAATTATTGATAGTTATGGATCACCCGATATCTGCACTTCCTTATTAATTAACTACTAACTTTTGCCTGCCTTTGTTCTGTCTTGATTGCCTCGTTGGCCGAGTGATCGCAAGTGCAACTGCCGAGCAAGAGGTCTCCGGTTCGATTCCCAGGTCGGGCAAAGTATTACTGGGTTTTAAAACTTTTTTAAGGTGTGAAGATATTCATCACGTCTTTTTACCCCGTAGGGGTAGGCAAATGTGCACATTATGGCACTTAATGCCATTGTACAATGTAATACCCAATGTTCACTATATATATTATGAGTCCCATGTAATAGGGGGTGAGCGTATTGCTATATACCAGGCACATTGCCAGACTTCGTGCTACAATTGAGATTTTTTTTAAATACCCGATAATACGTTGCCTGATCCGGTAATCGAACCCGATACCCCTTGTCCGGCAATTTGCACTTATGACCACTCGGACAACGAGGCAGGAACTGCATTTAACCGTGACAAAAATGAAAACCCGAATTATACCTTAACCAATCAATATTTAAAATTCACAACAACACTAAATTAACCTGACATATTGTCAAGATTTGATCAGATCAGAGTAAGTAAGCTTGACTTCCTTCACAGTATGGGTAACGGTATTGAAAATCCCTTGATTTCCCAAGGGAATATGTTTTATATTAGATAAGACGTCAAAATGGAGCTTATAAAAGTAAATCGATGAGTTATAGTAATGGCGCAAAGACCGTGAGATATTTTCGTATTTATTTTTACCTTTTATAAGACTTGTTTGATAGTTGAGTGGTGGTTGATGCGACTGCTAAATATTGAAATAGTCAAATCAATGAAATAGTGATTTCGGTCGAGGAAACTATTAACATACATAACATAACATCACGCCTATTATTCCCGAAGGGGTAGGCAGAGGTGCACATTATGCCACTATACAATGTAACACCCACTTTTCACTATTTATATTATAAGTCCCATGTAATAGGGAGTGAGCCTATTGCCATATAGGTACCGGATACAATTCCAGACTCCGTGCTACTACTGAGATTTTTTTAAACTCAGTAATAATGAGGAAACTATTGTGGCGACACATGTCATATGTTAAATGACAGTTCACGCACACATACTATCGATGAATCAAATCAACGGATGACGTCAATGGATGACGTCACAAAAATCCTGCATCGCATATGTGAAGTTTACATGCGAATTAACATGGATAGAAAATCCCAACGAACAACTGTTGGGCAGAAAGTCCGCCAGGCACGAACACCTCGCCTGGTCCGAGGATCTTCTTTTTCCGATCTTAGGGAACTTCAGTCTCTGTTCCTTAATCTATTATTTAAAAACTTGATGTTTTAACAGTAAATCTAGTATCCAAATTTTTATAACTCAAAGTTATATAACTAAATGAACAAGGCCAATTTTTGGTAAAATTATATAAGTCATCTTTTAGAGACAAAACAAAACTAAACCAAATCGATATACCTACTATAAGTACCAAACCTTTTTTAAAAGGCCGAATGATGAATAGATGACGATAAGTAAATTAAAGAAAGGAAATGGAAATACGCAGCATAAGAAACAAATTATTCATAAGAAACAAATTACCTAATGTGTAATTTACCTAAGATACATAAATAAATTCAAGTTATCTTTATTGACAACACCATCCCCTTAGTCTTTGTCTCCAAAACCCCACTAATCCAAGTACAAAAGATAAACAAGGCAAACGATATCTAGGTTTTAGATTTTCTTCACGGAAAAGTCGTAAAAGTGGGCCGAAGGAAACGAATTATTACGTCACTTTAAGCCGAAGCGACAGACGTGAAATAGCTGCTTATCGGGCTACTAGACGGACTTTTCGGGTTCCCTAACCAAAGGGTACTTCATCGTCACTAAAATTACTCTTGTTTATCATTCGATCATTGGATGTGAAATACTTTGCTAAACATTACTTAATAAGTATACTACTAATACAGGAATGAAGAAGAATGAGAAACGATACAGAAATGACGTTTTGACTCCATTTCTTAAGTAGATTCTAAGTTTTGTATTTGTTTTTTCCATCCTGTGTTACTAACGCGATGCTTCTTGCGTCTGCAATGAGCAGGGAAAACAATCATGCGGGATGATCGAGGGCGGCCATGTTGACGCGACTAGCGCGGCCTGCGACTGAGATACAAAATCATTATCAAATATAAAAGTGAAATCAGAATTAACTAAATCGCAAAATAATAATTCTAGTGATTCGTCAAGTACATTTGTTTTTCACCATTACACAATACTTAATACTTAACTCTTTCCTTAAATCGACAGATTGAATCAACGAATATTACAATACCCATGTACCCAATCCATGAGATTGATCATCAAACATTCGCAGACCGGTACACAACTATTGTCACAGACTGATCGAATTCGATAAATATCTGGATCCGAAATGATGCCGTTTTCGGTAGAATGCGCGTAGATGTTAATAAAGAACATTATATTCGATTAGAGTAATAACTAGAGTTATTATTAGTTCTTATCCTGTGTATTAGGAACCTAAGAGTTGATTTTCGATACTTTTATAGTACCTACGAATATTGAAGTCATACCACATTCTAACATTGCAATTCAAAAAAAGATTAACGCTCGAATACTGAAAGGCTACTCAATTTTAAGTTATATACTTAAATATCGTGCCATCTCTATCATTACATAAAAAATATATAATGATAGAACTATATGTACTTAAGCGCGACTTCAAATTGAATGGCGTTTGAATATTTAGACATTATTCGTCATCACGCGGGTAATATTGGTTGGCGCGGTGGCTGGGCAACGGGCTGCCGCGCAACGTGTCGCGGGTTTGATTCCCGCAACAATTCAACGCAACGCACCCACGACACAGGAGAAAACCCTAGTGTGGGACAATGTTGTTTAAAAAAGGAAAACAAATAGAAAACAAATGTATTAGCGCGTGCCCGCGAGTTCGCATATTTCTATTTAACCTACTTTTGATGTGGTCAACTCGCTGAAGCAGGTAAAACTACTACGTTTTTGTAGTTGGTAACAAATACCTATTTAAAATGTAATAGTCAGTACTAGGACTTTTTTTTAAGGAGGGAAATCATCGAATGACCGCTCCCGCCTGGGTGAGGCGGGAAGGAGTGTCAGACTCTTACTGACTAAAAACCACCCCGTTCCTTCTCCTGCACTTCGAGCCGGAGCCCCGGTAACCTAGTACTAGGACTTAAAAGCATAGTAGAAAGTGTTTAGAAAGGAGATAATAGGTAGATTTCATTCAGTGACACCCCGCTCATTATAACACGAGTTTACGAATAAGTCTAATAAAATGCAGCAAAGATTTATGTAAGCATTTTGCACTGCTGGTCGATATTTTACATAATCTGGCTCGCAGTCTCTTCAAGATTTTTCTTAGTTAGACTCATTATGTGGTAGACTTAAAAATAAGTAAGATTAAAACCAAGCAAGAGAAAAGATGTAGGTATTTATTTATTTTATACTTTATTGCACACACAGAGAATTCAGTGTGCATTGTAAACATTTGTTGATTCACTAATTCATAAACTGATACCATACAGTTTAATCAAGTAGGTAACATAAAAGTAAACATCGAAACACATAATGAAAATACACGTTGACGCACCACTAAATTAACTTAACCAGATTCTGTATAGACAAACAATAACATAACAGACAGCAGTCACTTCCAAGAAACTACTATACGTGTCCAAGCATCTAATTCTGTTGATGCACATGCAAATATTGGTCATACACAACATATTATTCATAAGCATAACATTTGGCCAACTTCACGGCAAATGTTTGTATCAAATTCACATTTGATACAAACATGCCCAATGTTTAATAATTTATGGATTTTTTTGCTCATTCTTCCCCATAGGAATCGAAAGAGAACGTAGCTTCGTTGACGGACAGGCTGGCCGGCTACAAAAATTTTGAATTTAGAAGTAAAATGTTTGGAGAAAATATTTATAAATTGTCTTAATAGCCATAAAGCCATACTCATACCTTTAATTGACCAATGCCACGACAAATGTATATAACCAATTCGCAATACAACATTTTGTGTCCAATCTTGGAACCATTTTTTTTCTACAAGAGCCACAAAGCTAAGAAAACGTACAAAATATTTCTTTACGATTCAAACAAATAATTCTTACTTTGGGAGCGAAATTATGATTGAACGGTAATTCATTTGCTTGGTTTTCAAGAGGGGTTGGGAAATGGCATTAGAATGTTTATCCCTGCCTACCTTTTCTTCTATTGTTTTCGAGGTAGGAAGCAATTGGGTAAAAGGACAAAATTGAAGGTACCTACCGTGGGGTGATTATGAAAGGCCGTAATGTGATTGAATCGGGATTTCTTTGGTAACCATAATTAGTTCACCATCAGCAAACTGCGGGAGAAGCCAAATGCAATCGATTTAATAAGTATTTCCGAATAATAGGAAAGCGCTTTGGAATTTCTTTTATATATATACATTGTTATGTAAATATATATTGTTATGTACATACATACATTTAACGGTCTTTAGAGTCGATTCATGAGTAAGAAAATTTTAATTATGATTTTTATAAGTTAAAGTTCGTTACAGAGTTTTCTAATGGCAAATATTTATCAGAAGAATTTTTGTGACATGTAACTATATACTCTAACTTAAGCACTCTAACAAAAAATTATAAAATCAAATAAAATATAACTCGAAAAGTACAATCAAAGCAAAACAGTATACCTATACTCATGAAATATACAAATAAATAACAAAATAAAATAAATACGTACATGACGTACAATCAAAATGCAATAAAATAAATAATTACTTCGATATAAACTACCATTTTATCGCGTCCCGTCACATTTTATGTACGAATATTATAGAACGGGACAAACAAATAATATTAATCAATAAATAATATAAATAATGCCAGTCAACGTTTCATTCTGATGTAAAGCCTAGGATATACTGAGGTTGATGTTTTCAATAATGTTACTGTAACATTGAATTAAGTTTGCAAACATATTTTTGTTCTACTAATAGATCGAAAAAAAATATAGATTTATGTGCAACCACTGAATCGATTTAAACAAATTATTGTGTAGGAATAAAACTGTAACAAATATGTGAGTGTAAAGACATACAACAATATTACTTATACAAAATTGAATCGATTTGTTCCATTTTCCATCGAACCCGCTCCATTGATTTTGGTGAAGATTAAAATATTCAAATGTATTGACGTAAATGAGTTAAACTCGAAACCAAGTGATAAAGATTACAATTAACCTTGGTGTAACAGCAGGAGTGAATAGTGTAAAAAGCTTGAACATACCACAGTGCGATTGCCTACTACTAAGAGCGTCGTGATTTAGCAACCTTCTTATTTTGACACAGATAGTTGATGTTCAAGTTACGCAACACGTTGCACACGTCAGTGTGTCCACAGCTTTAAAATAACGATCAACAAGGGAACAAAGATACAAGTTTCATTTACGATAAGATAACGTAATATACGTTGTAAATATAAAATTTATGATACTATTAATACAGGTCGGGTGGAGTAAAATGTACTTTATATACTTTTTTCGGGGAAGCCATGTAAAGGAATTCCTTTGACAACAATTGTAGCGAAATACTTACCTTCTTACATATGTTCGAAGTAAAGAAATGGTTATTGGATATTGATGTTCTTGTTTTCTTTGACATTGTTCCATTTTGGTGTTGAAAGAGTCATTTCTTTTTTCCTAAAGCTCTTGAGAATATGTGTGACTGAGAATGTCATGAATTAATTACTAGGTATTTGTATCAGGTATTATATAAAAAACAGTTATCCCGTTTCTATTTTATAGTAAATAATTCAATAAGTTAATAATTATAGTAAGTAATAACAATCTAATTCACGTTTTGTTTAAAAATCTGATTGCGGATCAAGGTTTACATAAAGGGCATTTAACTACTGGGTTCAAAAAAATTTCAATAGTAGCACGGAGTTTGGAATTGTGCCCGGTATATGGCAATAGGCTCACCCCCTATTACATGGGACTCATAACATGAATAGTGAAAAGTGAGTGTTACATTGTACAGTGACATTAAGCGCTGTAATTTGCACCTTTGCCTACTCCTACGATAAAAGGCGTGATGTTATGATATCCACGAAATAACCAATTTTATTCGTGTGCTAGTACGGATCGCTTATTCACAAATGAGATAGCAACGTCTTGTTTACTGTCGCGAATGTGATTTAGTTTAATTGTTACATTCAAGTTCCATAATCATGATTAATAATAATAATTGTTCCCTGAAACGAAACGATGTACCTACACATATGTTACTCTAAAAAGGTTTATAAATAGAAAGGAGTTATTATTTGAATAAAAACACAAAAATGTGAGTACAAATACATTAGCCCGAATCCCCCGCTTTTTTATTCCTCGCAAAATATTTACCACATTTTAAAAGCACTTCACAACGAGGAATTATTAAACATTCTGATGCTAACAGAAACAAACGTAAAGACAGCTGAACTATGTGCATTATACAGGGTCAGACTGGGTTTGTTAGGGAGGCAACTGCAAGCCAGGCCCCAGCCTATGCCCCGACCACCACAGATGGGTCCCAATAAGGCTGATGCCGATACGGAGCCGCGGAGGACTTAACGGGTCTTCTCGCTTCATACGGTCAGAAGAACTTATAGGGCTTTAAGGAATCCAACGCTGACTACCAACACGTGTGCTCATTTGTAACATTGATCCATTATATTTTTATAATAACTGTCGTGAGAGTAGTAAGCTGCGCGACATCGACGCGACCGCACACGCCGCTCATGAAAAATAATCCCTGTGTGACTCGAAACTAGTAGAGCTTTTCTACATTTACGTGAGTAACTCGTAATGTTTTGTTAATTACTCCATCATGATAGGATTTTGGAACAACTATTTACTCTCTATACGGATTTGGGTCCCAATAGCATTTGGGGGCCATTCTGCAACAGTACAACTCTGTATACATACCCTTTTACCTCGACGCGTGCAAAGTATTAAAACACTCTTCCTGTATTAAATATGAACGAAAATGGAAGTTGCAGTCTTCTCACCGCAAAGAGAGTGACTTGTGTTTTTGCAATTTTGTACCGTCACCTGTCACCTTAAATAACATGTCTGTTTGGAAATGAACCACGATTTTCGTCAAAAAAAAAACAATAGGTGGTTATGGTGTTCAGATTCAAGTGATTTGAGGAAAAATGTTCAAAATTAGCACGTAAACGACAGACGACACGCCTTTCGAATAGGGGAAACGTGTAGAATCTAGACGTTTGGAATTGGGAATGAAAAAAATAAAATAAAATTCAATCCAGACTAAGTATGAGAGAGCCATGCTTCGGCACGAATGGGCCGGCTCGACCGGAGTGATACCACGGCTTCACAGAAAACCGACGTGAAACAACGCTTGCGTTGTGTTTCGTTGTGTTAGTGAGGTTACCGGAGGCCCAATTACCTCCCCTCCCTAGTCCCCGTCTCCCGAATTCCCGAATCCCCTCCACAATCCTCAAATTCCCCATTCCCAAAAGGCCGGTAACGCACTTGTCTCGTTTACCAGCTTATACAATAAAAAAAAAGACTTTAGTTAGTCTCTTTGAAGACATTTGAAGATGTACTAACAATATATTCATAAAATGTATTTCATGAATTTCAAACACAGAACTTCAATACCGTAGCTAAGAATTTCAAAATTGATAAACGTAATGGCGAAGTTTTAGAAAACACAGTGTCCAAGTTTCACAAAAATATCCGGTACACAATGGCCGACTAAAATATTCTGATATAGAGGAAGCGTTGTCTCAACTTACGACAATGTTGTTGTACTACTATGTCCATGACTTTGTGAATTTTAAATGGGAAATTCGAAAATCTGTGCATTTCGTTAACATAAAGAGAATAATTTTATAGGTAAATGAGTAAGTGCATTACAAAATATATTCTACAGGCACAAAGGAAACTTTAACGTATAAAATACTATTTTTTAAAGACCTTTATAACTCGAGAGGTCTTTTGTAATAACTATCGTGAAACTACTGCCTCGTTGGTCGAGTGGTCGCAAGTGCGACTGCCGGGCAAGGGGTCTGGGGTTCGATTCCCGGGTCGGGCAAAGTATTACTGTGTTTTTAAAAATTCACAGTGGTATCACGGAGTCTGTAATTGCGCCCGGTATATGCCAATAGGCTCACCTCCTATTACATGGGACTCATAACATAAATAGTGAAAAGTGGGTGTTACATTGTATAGTGGCATTAAGTGCGTAATGTGTACCTCTGCATACCACTTCGGGGATAAAAGGAGTGATGTTATCGTGAAACGCACTTTGATTAAAATATTATGCAGCTTACTAAGATTTTGAGACTTTGGAACGAGTGCCTAGCTTTACTGACGGACAATTCAATTATGGACGTTTCACATTAAGGATTAATTGATATATTTTTTTTATGGCATAAGCCGGTAAACGAGCAGTCGGATCACCTGATGGTAAGCAATCGGCGTCGCCCATGGACACCTGGAACACCAGAGGCGTTACAAGTGCGTTACCGGCATTTTGGGGATTAGGAGTTTGAGTATCGTTGGGGATTCAGGAATTAGGGAGATTGGGGAAGGGGAGGGTAATTGGGCCTCCGGTAATCTCACTTACACGACGAAACACAACGCAAGCGTTGCTTCACGTCGGTTTTCTGTGAGGCCGTGGTATCACTCCGGTCGAGCCGACCCATTCGTGCCGAAGCATGGCTCTCCCACACTTTGGATAATATTAGATAATGTTGTAAGTAGCAAAAATTTTTTGAATTTACTGCGACAATGACTTACTAAATAAGTTGTACAAACTCTCCAGACTCTATTTACAAGGGCCGCCCACGACACGACGACGAGACGCCGACGGCTTGTTACGAATGTCAGTTGTTACAATTTGACATTTCTAATGTTCAGCCGGATAATTAATTTGTCTATCAAACGACATGAAGTTAAGGACCTTATTTTAGTAATACAAGGTTTAATTTAGGTATTATTTTTGTGAACAGTAAAATAAATTATTTTTGTTTGAATCGGAACAAGGTCACGTTATAAGGAAGATTATTAGTAAATTCGAAGAACATTGTTCTTTGTTTTAAAAAAAAAACTACTCAATATAAATAATAAAGTGACGTTGAAAAATTAAAGCTTAAGATAATAAATATCAGACGTACAACAGTAACCTTGACAATATGTTTTAGGGTTTTCAAACAACGACAAAATGAAATTAAAATCGTGAATAGATTAGTAATTAAAATTGGTGCTAAGAAGTAAAAAAAAACAATCCACCAAATCAAAGTATGTAGGGTCATACTACTAGTGAATCACGAGTAACTATGAATAAATGTGCCTTCCTAGAGTCCCAGATAAATAAATAAATGCTTAGGTCATTTGACTAGAACTTATATAAACTGAGCATATGTGTCGGTACGAGAAAGCGTAAATCTTGGCTAACTTCTTTTAAAAATGTTTAATATTGTCTTATTATTTTATTTGAAACTCCTCGCGAATTTTAATATTATGTGACCTCAATTTTATTAATTCCTGAGGTAATATAATTACGAAATCACATAATATAATTGGGTATTACCTAGATGTTTGACTTAGGCCTACTGTGCACGACACGTTGTTTGAGGATACTACGTAACTACGGATATACGTAATATGCAAGCATTTATCTTACATTCGTCAATTAACGAAAGCGTGTGCATGACGTGGGGTTTACGTGGACAATTTTAATAAGCTATGTTTTTATAATTACTATCGTGAGACACACGTGAATATACTGAAAAAAGCTCTTAATGAGCAGCGTTTTAGTTAATTATAATAAGCTTTCGCATATGCTTAGTTGATTTAAGCATTTACTTTATTTATTGCGACAGTCAAAATAAAATTCATACCACCGTTTTCTAATACTTACAAAAAAGTTAAATGAGGGTCGTGGGCGTAAGTTGAGAATATATATTTTTTCCCTGTTCGCAAGATTAAATGTTGCGTGTAATGTAACGACTTCGCCATGGGGGCTAACATTTTCTTTAAGGGCAACATTTATAAACAGAACATTTTTATATACAATTTGATGCAGAAATGGCGGAACGCCGTACTCAATTGGTTTTGGGATCAAGTGCGAGGTTCTTAATATTAAGTAAGACTGTGCTTAGTATGGCAGTTAATTTATTTTCTTCGCTTGTATTTAAATCTGTATTTTTGTTAAACATTGCTATACATTCTACGGTTGACATCGGAAAGAGATCTTGAATTCGATTTTTAAATGAGTTTAGGTGTCATAATTTCCTGAGTCTTGTCTTTGGAACTTCTAGTAATGCATATCTTCTTATTATTTGGTTTTTCGGAACATTTTTTAATAAGTGAATTATATCATTAAATAAAAGCAATTCAATTACGTAAGACCGAAGTCTTACACAAGAGGCTAATCTCCATCGAAACTCAACATAAACAAGCTTTATTTTACTAACACTTCTATCATTTTTCAAAGCACGAAAAATAGATATATCTTGCTGTCAACATATTTTGTTTCCCTTCCTCGATACGTCAAGACGGTGTTCAGACGCCGTGTTGGCACAAAATCGCTTGAACAAAACTAGGGCAGCATTCGTTTGAATGGTCAACACTTCCAAGGGGTCTGGACATAACAAAAGAAAATGTTTGTGCGAAAATGCATTCAAGGCTGAAGTCAAAAAGGGATATATTCAATAAGCTGTTTGTCATTGAGATTGAGAGATCAATTTATTTTTACGCGTGTCGGAACAGGCGATTATTGTTATCGTCAATGTTTTTGAATTAAAACATAATATGGGAGCTGTGCATATTTATAGGAACGTGGTGTTCTTACGATGAGTTGATCTGAGTATGTCTAGTCTATTATAACACATTTTTAAAAATTTAATTCATGTCATTGATTATGTGATACTAATTTAGTTTAAACTTGTAATCACTGTTTTACGTAACTCTTCATTTTGATATTTTTGTGTTCCTTAGGTTCTTATTCGGGTTAATATCATTATGCTTTGTTTAGGTTGTCACTAATTTGATACAAAACTATGGATCAAAAGGACCAGAGAACCAAAGGACCGAAGGACCAAAAACAGAAAATTATCCAAATTCAAACCAGTTTCATTAAAGAGGACCCCTAGTTCACCAATTAAAAGTCCTTGCACATAACCCAGTAATGACCGGTTTGTATTCAGGTCAGTGGGTAAATATTTAGGCGAAAGGATCAAAAACAAGCAATGTTTGTATTTTGAAAGCGTGACTTGTCTACAACAAACACGAAGAAGTAAACAACACAGCCATGGGACGAACAATAGTTCTTTGATTTTGATACGAATGTTATTTTATTTGTTCGAAAGGACCTTGGAATTTGTTTGGTAAATGGTAAACTAATAAGGTCGGATGTTAAGGGAAACGTGAAAAAATTACAGTAATTTTTCCATAATCATGTGTCCGTGAAATGTATAATTTTAATCAGAGCAGCGTTTTTGCTTGAGAAGAAAACTAGTAATTATATTTTATTTGCGATACTGTATTATACACCGAACTGTATTATATCTACGAAAATATATTTAGCTCGAAGGCATGTATCAATAGAAGAGGAAATGTCTGTCGCTGTCGTAAACTGTGACACTTAAAAAAGCTAACGGTCTGGCAACACCAGCCAATGTGTCAACAATACTCTGCTGTGTTTTATTTTAAATTAAATTATTTTTTTATGTTTATACGCGAAATAGTAAAGTTAATACACTTGACCAGTAGTGCAAAAACTTTGGTAATGTTATGACAGTGGACAATTACGTCTTTAAGTACATAGTAACAGTGTTTGTGGAGTACAAAGGAACTTTGTGTATACTGAGAACTAAGGATAATTACGGTAAATACTACATAATAAATAAATATATTATAACATAAATAGTGTTTGCAGTGACGTTTTAATAATCAAAAGTGTTAAAAAGGGAAAATAACATACTAAAGTCAGTTATAAATTCGAACAGTGCAAAATTTCTAATGTAAACATTAACCAGCTGATTCATCAATCAAGCAATCACCAATCACAAGACAGCATTAACATTTTGACGCTAAAATATTCGTTCGGAAACTGTCAATAAAAACTTTTTGTTGTTTGAACACTGGTCTTTTGAGAGACGTTTCTTTTCACTCAGAAAAATAATATTAAAATATAATTAATAAAGTTTCCGGAAAAATTTCATTACTTTACGTTAATAACTTCGCACCAGAGGGCGCCACCGGTCGCTAGAAGTAAAGATGGACACCAGCAATAACAACATTACCTACCGCAAACCTGGCAGGTCAAACTCGCTTACTGACCTGACTAACAACAGCAGCAAAACGATACTTGACACAACTACGATGAGCATTCCAGACAGCTTCCATGACACAATTGACGATATTCGTGAGTTAACCGAAGAAAACAAAATTCTCAAGAACCAGTTATTAAGCGCACATAAGGAAATAGAAGACCTCAATGTGGAGAACTTTCGTCTACGTACAGAACTACAAAATATGACTAAGACGGTCAACACTTTTAAGAAAATATGTTCAACTCCTGAAAAAAAATGTGCGACTCCGATACGTACAAATAAATCTCTGCAACGAATTAACTCTCCACATGTACATCATACACATTATAATGAGAGTGTGACTAACAAACGAAAACAGAATAAAGAAACTCAAACCTTAGTTACATATACACCAAATAAAGTGAAAGACAATATGCCTACCTATGAAGAATTATCATCAAACGTAGTGACGGACCCGATGCAAATGAATAATCAACAGATTAAGAAAATTATAAGAGAGGATACTAAAACTAGAAAACTTTGCGTACTCAGCAATAATACCCAACCAGGCATGCTACAAGCTATTGAAGAAAATTTTGCAACGGTATTTGATTATTGTAGTTATACTTCACCGAATTCAAATCTTAAAGTGTTATTAGCGAGCATACCATCAAAGATAAAACATTTTACAATGACTGATTACTGTATAATCGTGTTAGGGGAGACTGACATTAGAGCCAACGATAACTTTATTGACTTAGTAAAATTAATAAGAGAAAGTTTAATAAATGTTACACACACTAACATAATAATATGCGTACCCACATATGTTTGTGGAGCACCCATATATAATTATAAGATTGAATTGTTTAATAACCTTCTCTGTTTGGACATCCAAAATAATAACTATGCGTATATTTTTGACTCCAACCATGGATTAACACTTGACATGTTTTCGAATGTATCAGGCAGATTAAATAAAAATGGAATAAAATGCATATTTAGGGACATTATGAATAGAATTAAAATTGACATTGAATTATTTCCTGATGATTTGACCAGTGAAGCGAATGCGCAAAATCCACAGTTTTTTCTTCTATAATAATATACGTATACTCCACCAAAATATAGCAGGTCTCGTAAACAAATCTGATATTTTGACGGTACATTTGGAGGAATTAGCACAAAATGATAAACCCATTGACATTATCTGTATAACCGAACACTTTATGACCACCGATCAGGAAAACACACTTGACATACCTAATTTTCGCCTAGCAGCAAGTTATTCTAGAGACGTCAAAAGGGGAGGGGCATGTATACTTACTAGAATTGGACAGGAATACATATCACTTGACACTAATCATTGTTCGATTAAAGGCATCGTAGAATGTAGCGCCATAGAACTAATTGATCATGAACTCATAATAGTCTGTATATACAGAGTACCAAATTCATGTATAAATATATTTTACGATAATTTAGAGAAACTATTACGCCAGATATGTGACAATTCTAACAAGAAAATTGTTCTTTGCGGAGACTTTAACATAAATATACTCAAACGAAACCGCCTCGCTCTAGACTTTGAATATCTTCTGGAAAGTCACAATTTAAAACTAGAAATAAGAAATCCCACGAGGCTCAGCAGTATGTCTTGTATTGACAATTTTGCACACAACGTTCGTAGATGCAAAAGTGAAATAATTGAGTTTGGCATGTCCGATCACACTGCTCAACTATTACAATGCCCCGTCAAAAAAACCTGCGTGATAAAATCGTGGCGTATTAGAAGACGGGACTATAGTACTGAAAACATAATCAAATTTAAAAAATGCATAAATAGCCTGTCATTTAGTGAAATCTACAATACAAATGATGCGAACGAAGCCTATAATTATTTTATAGACCTTTTATTATGTTTCTATAACCTATGTTTTCCTTACAAAATGATTACAAAATCGATAACTAAAAAATCAAAATGGTTATCAAAGGGACTTAAAAGTTGTAGTAGAATGAAAAGGAAAATGCTATGGCAGTATAGAGTACATCCAACACAAATAAATAAAAATAGATTTAAGCAATACGCAGCTAGATTTAAGAAAGTAATATCTCTAACACAGAAATCACAGAACAATTACTACATAAATACATCACAAAACAAAGCGAAAGCGACATGGTCAATTATAAACAAGTCCAAACATAACTTCCCCAAAGACCTATTACAGAAATACTTAAAGATGACATAAAAATTACAGACCCTAAATCTATTGCGAATAATTTTAACGATTTCTTCATTAACCAAGCTTCAGAACCAGATCAAACAAATAACAGAAGAAATGATGGACAAAACAAAACCCAACCCTGCAATCATAAAATTTACACTAAAACCAATTCAATTTATCTTACTCCCACAACACCTATAGAAGTAAACAGAGAAATAATGCAACTGAAAAATACCCATAGCGTCGGCCACGATGGTGTCTGTACCAAAGTCATAAAATATATATCCACAAATATTTCTGCTCATTTATGTTATATAATTAACCTATGCATTTCTAACGGAATGTACCCAGAAAAACTTAAAACGTCTATTGTCATTCCACTACACAAAAAAGAAGATAGACGGAAAATGGGAAATTATAGGCCCATAGCGTTAATCCCCATTTTCTCAAAAATATTTGAAAAATTATATATAGTCGCCTCTATAGCTATTTAGAAAAATTTAATATTCTGGTAGACGAACAGAAAGGCTTTCGTAAAGGGAAATCAATAAATATGGCCCTTTATGATCTATTGAAAACAATTTTGTTAGCCATGGACAAAAAAATACCAACATGTGCCATCTTTATGGACATGAGTAAAGCATTTGACCGAGTCGATCACAACATACTTTTACAAAAATTAAGCAAGTATGGCATAAGAGGCAAAGCGTTAGACCTCATTTTTTCATATCTGCACAATAGAAAACAAATAGTAGAAATAACACAAATATGTCAGAAAACACGAACCGAGATTAAGCATAAATCGAACACAAAAACTATAAAATTTGGAGTCCCACAAGGAAGTGTTCTCGGGCCTCTACTGTTTCTAATATATCAATGATCTGCCTAACCATATAATCAACCAATGGTCTTGTTTGCAGATGATAGTACGGTCATAATAAGGGGTGAAAAAGAGACTGATTATGAACATGTAGTTAACCAAACATTAAATACGATTATACAATGGTTAAACGATAATAATCTAAAAATAAATATGGAAAAAACTAAAATCATTCACTTTCACCAAAAAAATAAACCATTAAATATAAACGTTGGTTACCAAGGTAACACTGTACATCCCGTGACAGATGCAAAGTTTCTGGGAATAACAATAGACGATAAACTGTCATGGAAACCACATATAGAAAATATATGCAAAAGAATTAATAAATCCTCATTTGCTCTATACAAACTGACAAAAATTGTCAATAAAGAAGCTGTATTAGCTGCATATCATGGACTTGTTGCACCTATCCTTAGATTTGGTATTATATCTTGGGGTAACTCAGTGGATAAGGAATATATATTTAAATCCCAAAAGAAATGCATTAGAGCTATGTGTAATGTAGACAGTACTACTAGTTGTCAACCCTATTTTAAATCATTAAAAATCCTGACATTTCCCTCGTTATACATTTATGAACTTAATATTTTTGTGAAATCAAATCCTAATTACTTTGAGACTGCTTTTAAAAGCTATTATAGACAATTGCGAGATAAAAAAAGACTAGAAGTTGTTATACCTTATGGGAAAACAGCACTCATTAATAAAAGTATTCTTTGCATGGCATCTTTAATTTATAACAAACTGCCCGATTCTGTCAAAACATTGCCTCTTCACCAATTCAAGCGGAAGCTACACAAACTCCTAATAACTAAATGTTATTATAGTGTCAAGGAGTACCTACAGGATAAAGATATAGATAGTTTATTTTGCCAACAAGTAGTGTGACATACAGTAGTGAATTTTATGTACCAAATTTTATGTTATTATTAATTTATATAATTTTTATGTTATTATTAATCTACCATTGTTATATGACTTAATTTATTGACCATGACATGAACAATTATAACTCACTTGACATTCTGTACGTTTTAATCCTTTGACATTTCTATAATTTTGTAATATTATTGTAAGCATATAATGTAATTAGAAAAATTGATTGCCTAAAGACTGTATAAATATTTGCACATCTATTTAGGTAATGATACAGTGCACTATATATCTACATGTAACATCTTTTATACCTGTATTATGCAAATAAATGATTTGATTTGATTTGATTTGATTGATTTAACTAAGTGTGTACCAATGCCAGTTATTGTACCAATTATGAAAAACAAGAACGATATTATGAACAAAGACAAAACCCTATACAGTAGAGTTAGTAGAAAGTCAACCATTGTAGAATTATTAAGGTAGTCAGGTCTAGGACAAGATTAACTCATCCCAAGCTACGGTGACACCCAAGTTTATTCTCCTGTTAATAACAAGATATAACAAAAGATATTGGATAAGCGATAGATTCGCGGGCAGAAGCTAGTTAAATCTATAATTATATTTCAATAATTAAGTTAAAAAATTATGTTTCATTAAGAGTAGTGCGAAACGTCAGATTTTATTTATGCTGATTCCATTCAATGTAAATATTGAACCAAATGGAGTTGTATTTTGGTACACATAATTATGTAGTGCTCATTAACGGAAAATCTTTAATACATAATTTCTGAAGCTTGTAATTAATTTTAATAAAAACATCACTTTACGGAAATGAATCTTAATATGTAAGTGTTTAAGCACAAAATACAATAATTATGCAAAGCTCCAAAGTTATTTTCCTATAAGAAGGCTGAATCTTTTCATAAACAAGGTTTTACTTAAAAGTCTTGTTTAGACGACATTTTCTTAAATCCAAACAAAATTGTAGCTTTTGTTTCAAGGTCTTTGAATTTTCAAGATTTACATAATCAAAACAAAACTGGCTAAGTGAGTTTTGTAACAACTTATTTCGAGGATATTAATGATGCTTATAAACGCGTCTAAGGATCGAAAGGTTAAGCGGAGTACTTATTACATAAAATCACGCCTTTTATCCCCAAAGGGGTAAGCAGAGGTACACATTATGGCCCCTAATGCCACTTTTCACTATTCATGTTGTGAGTCCCATGTAATAGGGGGTGAACCTACTGCCATATACTGAGCACATTTTCAGACTACTGAGATTAACTGTACTTAGTGCTTTCTCCTAATCCGGACAAAATATTATTGATAGGATTTTAGATTTCAAAAGTTTTACAATGAAAGGCCACAAGGTCTAGTATCAGCTACGGTGAGCACGGGTTACTTGCAGTCCGACCAGAACCAGACCCGAGCGTATGGCGCAGCGCGTTTCGCGCTCACCTCAAGGAGGCATCAGACTACCACAGATGGGGCCTAATAGAGCTGATGCCAACACGGAACCGCAGAGGGCTTAACGAGTTGCCGGAGCTCCGGTTCGCAGTGCAGGCGTAGGAACAGGGTGGTTTTTAGTCAGTTTGAGTCTGACACTCCCTCTTACCTCACCCAGGCGGGAGAAGTCATTGGATTTTCCTCCATCAAAAAAAGATCTAGTATCGGCTACTCACACCTAAAGAGAAAACATACCGGAACAAAAAAGGCAAAGTTAATAAATACTAGTGTTATCACTAATTGATGCGACCTTGGTCCTTTCTTCATTGATTTGAATATCGAAAGGACCAAAGTAGCCCTTGGGTGTCGACCACAGTTTGGCTTGCGGTTTTCTGGTCTTCACTTTGTATAAGATACTGTTATCTAACCAACCCTGGTTTGTCTGAAACCCGACCACAATTACCACTTTAATTGGATGCCCATAAAGACGATATATCTAACAGGATCAAATAAATAACAAACAATAAGAACCCTTTTCCTTTGTACGTGAAATGTGTTGAAATATGCTGTTAACAAAGATGTTCTTTCAATGCTTTCATGGGAAAATGGTTTTTGTTATGGTTTATGGGAAAAGGTATTGTGTTCATGTCTATTCTAAAATATTTTTACCATTACTAAATAAATATACCTATAGTAGCAGATCAATTCAATCGCAAGCAAAAAATCTCTAAGATACCTTAAGATAACTGCCCATGTTAAAATCTTTTTGACAAGGCAACTAAAACACAGTTTAAGTTAGTAAACCTCGTATAAATGTATATTACAATTAAATAATTTAACGTGATCGTCGACAAACATAACTAAAGTAGCTACTTTAATTTCAATAGCAAGATTTAATCCCAACCAAGCTCAAAATGGCAACAACTGAACTTTTTCTTAATGAATTTTATTTTCTTTCCCAACAGCAGTGCTCATAGATCCATATCAATGCACATATAGACAGTGACTTACATAAAAAGGGCATAATATGTGCCGCGTCTGAATATTTCACACCAATTCATGCGAAGAGTCCGCCAGACGAAACAAGTTCAGGGGTCAAAGACCTTTATCGTGCTCATGAATTTTGAATCTTTATAGCAAACCCTAGGATCTCATGAAAGCCTGGTACTGTCTTATTAAAAGGATTGAATATTTAGGTTGCCTCTGTTGTGACAGTAATGTAATTACCAAATGGATTTGTGTATGC
Source organism: Spodoptera littoralis (assembly GCA_902850265.1). Classification (NCBI taxonomy): domain Eukaryota; kingdom Metazoa; phylum Arthropoda; class Insecta; order Lepidoptera; family Noctuidae; genus Spodoptera; species Spodoptera littoralis. Next base: position 10,842,625 of record LR824542.2, read on the forward strand.
TACAGCATTACGCATTACGCTGATTAAAGTTGCTCATGACGGGTTCGCGTATTATTTTCGTAATGTTTTGACATTTATCCGTTTTCGTATCGTATTCGTAAATTGGACTTCTAATTTGAGTTGCTCGCTTGTTTCGTAATGAAATGCTTTAGGTTTTGACGAAACGGTATTTTATTTAGAATTTTTAAAATGGAATGTTGCTGTCGAATTTTCTGTTTCGTCTGCTTAATTGAATAGATGTGATTTCTTTGAAATTAGGATTTTAATGTGTATTTTTGTCTTACAAAGGCCGGATGAAATAGATTTATCAAAGAAGCCTGTTGAGCAAGGATTTATAGAATGCCTAAGGGGATCGTATCTGAGCGAAATTGAAAACGTACCTAATACCTATTTGAAAATGCCAAATTATAAATACTCACAATTTTATTTACGAAAATCCTGTATTTTCTTACCTATGGTCCGGACTAGGGATGGAAGTAGAAAAGTCGAGTGCTCACCACTTGTAACCATTACCGTAAACACTCGGTGACAGTCTACTGCCGTTCAACCAGAGGGTTCGCCGTTCGAAGTTTAAAAGATTCAGGTTTATCCGAAAGCGCTCCTGCAAATACTCTCAAAAACACTGAGTCAGTCAGTAATATCTTCCTCATCATCATCATCAACAGCCTATAAATGCCTACTGATGAGCAAAGCGTCTTCTCACATGGAGAAGGTTTGAGCATTAATCACCACGCTTGCTCAATGCGGGTTGGCGATTACAAACTTATAATTAGAAATTAAAAGCCCAGGTTTCCTCACGATGTTTTCCGTCACCGTTTGTCAGTGGTGTCTAGATAATCTTAGATAGTACATATAGCTTCGAAAAAGTCACATTGGTACTTGCCGTTGGTAGGTTTCGAACCCGCACCCTTATGCATGAGAAGCGGGCGTCTTAAAACTCCGGGCCACCACGACATATACTTCGGGCCACCACAACATATATCTTAATAATATCTTCCTAATTAGCCTAATTTAGAAATTTGATCCTTACTTATAATGTCGTGATGGCCCAGAGGATTAAAACGCTCGCTTCTCATGCATGAGGTTGAGGGAGTTGAGGGTTCGAAACTTACCACGGCAAGTACCAATGTATTTTTTTTTCTGATTTAAATGTAGGTATATATAGATATAGAAAGTACATATAACTCAGAAATTTAGACACCACTGACAGGTGACTGGTGAAGGAAATACATACTGAGAAAACCTGTGGTTACAATTTCTAATTATAGAGGTAAGTTTGAAATCGCCAACTCGCATTGAGTAAGTGTGGTGGGTTAAACCTTCTCCATGTGGGAGGCCTTTGGTCAGCAGTGGCCACTTATAGGCTGTTGATGTGATGATGTGAACCCTTACTTAAATCACAGAAATCAGAAATCAGAAATCAGAAATCAGAAATAATTTATTTGCCAAAAATGTAGGTAACAAATATGTTGTTATAAAGCTTATGGAGAATCCCAGTACATTTTGCCTTACGGCATGCAAAATTATTGTATTAGTTAAATACAATTTTTAAATTTAAACAAAACAAAATTAATTAATAACAATCAAATCATTCATAATTAGGTACAACACAAATTATACAAAATACTTATAATAGAACATCAGAAATTTAGGTTAACAGATGCTTTCATCATCAAAAAAATCCTTAAGCGAGTAGTAACACTTGTCTGATAATAACTTTGTTAGCTGCTTTTTAAATACTGTAATGGGTAATTCTTTTAAATGTATAGGTAATCTATTATATATGAGAGGACCCATAGAAAAAATACTCTTCTTAAGTAAAGATGTTTTATAACCACCTGTATAAAGTTGGCTTTTATATTGAGACCTCATCGGTCCTTTGCGAATTCTTATATCCATCATTGTTGAAAACAATTGACTGTTCATCTTAACGAACACACACTTGTAGCTACTTCAGCTAGCGAGGTTCGATTCGATCTATAAACTATATTGATCTTATTTTGTTAAGTTAATTAAGTCCGTTCGCATGTTTACAAAATCTAGAAAATAAGGGAAACCTATTATTAGCCTTAATCTCTGTAATTCACGCAAACTATTGTAAACTATATGTAACGCTTTTGGTTTTCTATATAAATAAAACAAAAAAACATATTTATATAAGGATCACTATACTTTATATAGATCTAAGATAAGTATCTTGCACTTTACATAGTGATACTATAATAATGATATAAAGTGCAAGTATAGATATCTATACTTGGACTATTCTTATACAATCATGCCCAACCCAACGGTATTTCCCAAGGAACGTAAATTATGTTTTACGACTGTGGACACACTTGGATGTAATTTAATCTTTAATGTTTTGGGGCTATGGTCCAAATTTGAGATACGACTTCGTTATTAAATATTCCATTACTCGTGTGGTTTGCGTAATTAATTTGATGGGTACTTTTTGAGCATTCACTTTTCAATATCTGTCGACTCAGTTACACATTTATTTTGTAAAATGAAATTAATACTCAGCATGAAAACTGGGAAATAGTAATCGTGCAATAGGGTCAGACTAATTTTTATTTTAATGTCCGTCTGGTAGATTATTTAAAAACATTTGACACGTATTTTTTGTTTTCTTACAGAAACGAATAGTTTCGAAATTATATTGATTTTAAATATCGCATGACGTCACTTTTGAGTACGATTTATACTGTAAAATGACGTAGCTACCTCCCACTCCTAAACTTTGATTCGTTTTAACTAAGTATTGTTTTCTTATACGACAAAACAAAAAATACGTGTCTAATATTTTTTCATTACCTAACTGACGAACTAATTCGATTTTTATATAGACAGAGATAGGATTATACATTTCGCATTATTTAATGAAACAAAAACTTAAAATTAATGAGGTACCTAAGTAGGTATATTTTAATGAAATTTTGCTTGCTTATGTTGGTTTACCGACTTCATTCATTGAAAAAATATTGAATTGAATTGACGCCAATTTTGTTTTTTATTTTGTATAATACCTTCATTTTACATCGAAATGTAACGGGAAAAATTGACGATTGATTGAACTTATACATTCAAAAATGCAAAAGAAATTGATATATCAGCACTTATTGGCCTGGGCCCATATTGCACCGATATGAATATACATACAATACACATACAAAAATATTTTTTTACAATATTGGTCTGTCTGTCTTTATAAACAGTACTGGCTAATCTCTGGAATAGCTATACCGATATTGCTAGACTCTTATTGTGATGATTTACTGAGGAGCAACATAGGCTACTTTTATTTTGGAAAATAGAAACAAAAAAAAATTGTATAGTTATTCTAAAATTTATATTCAACGCGGATGAAGTCGCGGGCAAAAAACAACTGGTTATTATATATAATACATCCTACCCTACTGTCTACCCTTTTTAATTACTAAACAGGTCAAATTAAATAAAACAAAAACCACGTTTTGCTCTTCAAAAGTCAGTAAGTTCATTCGGCACGGTATAATATTTCATTCTTTCGCCTTCGCCTGTTGTAACTTATTAATTTAATATGATGTTGTTAAAGGGTCGTCAGACTACGTGACTAAACGTAGAAGTTATGATGTTACTTCGTATAATGTATTGTGATACTTGCAGAGTTGAAAAACTTGAAGTGTGTATTAAGATGAAGTTTCTACCATAAAAGATATTGCAATTATAACAAAGCATAGTAACATCACGACATTAATTATCTATACTAATCTATACTAATATTATAAAGTTGAAGAGTTTGTTTTTTTGTTTGTTTGTTTGAACGCGCTAATCTCCGAAACTACTGATTCGAATTGAATAATAATTTTTGTGTTGGATAGTCCATTAATCAAGGAAGGCTATGGGCTATAAAACATCTCGTTACGACCAATAAGAGCCGAGCAGAGCGGGTGAAACCGCGCGCAAGTAGCTAGTTTGTTATATTTGATGGGCCGACGTTTGACCACTATCTCGTCTGGTGGTAAACCATGATGCGGTCTACGATAGAGCACGTCCATCCAAAAGTAACCTATTTACTCGGGCCTTGAAGACGCCCAGGAAACACAAGGTCTGGCAAAGAATTCCACTCCTTAGCAGTACGCACAAAGAAGCTTGATGCGAAGCGCTTCATGCGTGTGGGTGGGACAGAATCAGTGACGCTTCGCCGATTATCTTGTGGTACGATAATGGATATGACGTACGATGTTTTAAGTATTCAAACGTGTATCCACTCTAGTCTTCTTTCTTATAGAATTTCATAATTAGTAATAAGTAAATACTTGTAACAGAGTCTATTGCACTATTTGATTCTCAATAATGATAATTTCAAAATCGAAAACCTCTTTACTTAACTGAAATGAACCCATGAAACGAATTTAAAATCTTATGCGCTGGATTTAAGTTTGCTTTTGGAAACGAATGCAGAGATAAATTGATAGAATAATTGACTAATCACAACAGGGTCTATCTACTCACACACAAGTGTGCGAGAGCCACGCTTCGGCACAAATGGGCCGGACCACGGCCTCACAGAAAACCGATGTGAAACAACGTTTGCGTTGTGTTTCGTCGTGTGAGTGAGGTTAACGAAGGCCCAATTAACACCCCCCCCCGCCCTTCCACAATCCCTGAGTCTCCAACAATCCTCAAATTCCTAATCTCCAAAAAGCCGACAACGCACTTGTAACGCCTCTGGTGTCTATAGACGACGACGATTGCTTACTATCAGGTGATCAGTAAGCTCATTTTCCTATTTATCCCATAAAAAACACGACTAATACAAGTGAAACTCACAAAATAGCCTAAGAAAAATCTCAGCCCTAGTATTTTTCATTCTTTAATTCAGACTAGACATTCCAAAACAAGCAATAAAGAATACCTTAGAGATTAGAATAATAATAGGGCAGTAAAATTCAAATAACAAAATTCTAATTTAAATTTCGTTATTAATCCCGCAAATAAAATTCGACTTAATTGCTTTAAATAAATATTGAGATAATTACTAATTTTGTTTGACGGAGTTAATCAAATAGATTAAAAACTATACAAATAGAAATAAGTATGAATTTGCATATAAATTGTGTTAAATTTTATTAATATTTTTATACATTAATAGCACGTAGTAGTCCACTACTGAATTTTGGGCCTCATATAAGGGTTTGCCATAATCACCATATTTAGCAGCTACGCTTCGGTGTCTGTTAAATGCATAGATATAATATAACTAGCAAAGCCCGCGACTTCGTCCGCGTGGAATAGTGATTGTCAGCTCCTCCCCCGTAGTTGATAGCATGATTATATGTTGACTGGACCTGTTAGTAATATTCATGCAAAATTTAAAGTAAATCCATGCGGCACTTTTTGAGTTCATCCCGGACATACATACAGACAATTAAACAAACAGACATAAATTCTAATAACCATATTTTTGTTTTCGGTATCAACTGTAGATCACGCCAGAAGCATTAAAAAAAATTGATGTACAGTTTTGACTTTCCTACGATTTTATTATATGTAGGTATGTAAAGATAGATAGGTATAAGATAGATATAGATATTTCTGTCACAAGGTATTATTTTGCATGCAAATGGTATTATATTTATTATTCTTTGCTTAAAGCAATAGGGCCGTTATTAAAACCTCTGACGAAGACTCCCAACTTTCATATTTCTGATCTTATAAATATTTAGCGGTACGGAACGCGATGCATCGTATCATAATATTTTGTTCACTCGCTTTGTTCAAAGTTACCGTTGTATAACTTTTCATCAGTTTTCTGCGAGAAGCTGAAAGTGGATACATAGTAGGTATCAATATTGATATTAGCTATAGAATAGAATAGAATAGAGTAGAATAGAATAGAATAGAATAGAATAGAATAGAAAAAACTTTATTGTATACCATTAATAATACAGTACATAAAAAATGAAATAACAAACATAAATAAAAATAATAATAGGCACAAAGGCGGTCTTAATTCTTATAGTGATTTCTACCTGACAACCTTTGGGTGGATATAATGAAAATAAATATACGTATTTAAGTGTGGGAGAGCCATGCTTCGGCATGAATGGGCCGGCTCGACCGGAATGATACTACGGCCTCACAGAAGACCGACGTGAAACAACGTTGTGTTGTGTTTTGTCGTGTGAGTGAGTTTACCGAAGGCCCAATTACCCCCCGTATCTGCTGGGTCAAAATTGCGTGAAGTCCAAAAATGAAACGATGAACATAAAACACTAACTGTGTCACGTCGGTTTTCTTTAAAACTGTACCGTAACATTTTAAGCCAACTGCTGCTTATGTTTGTAACTAGTTTAAGAAGTTATGTGGAACAACAAACAAATGTCTGGCAACGTACCCGTGACTCCTCAAGTGTTACGAATGTCCATGGGCGGTGCTGATTGCTTACCATCAGGTGATCCGTTTGCTCGTTTACCTTATGAGGCATATTCATTATATTCATATATGAGGCATTTCGGGTATAGATTTTTTGTATAGGATATGTCCTATACAAAAAATCTATACCCGAAACGTCAAATACATTCTGATAAACTTACCTACTATCATGAGATTCACTGAAAAAGTAAACAGGCTCTATTAATAATAACTACTGCTTATCTACTTCACGGTTGGCATGGTGACTGGGCAACCGGCTGCCGCGCAACGAGTAGCGGGTTCGAATCCCGCACGGAGCAAATCTTTGTGTAATTCACAAATTATTCTTTCTGATGTGAGTTTCATGTGTACGTGAACTTGTATGTTTGCAAACGCACCCACGACAAAGGAGAAAATCCTAGTGTTGGGCAACGTTTAAGAAAAGGAATAGGTACATACAATTGGGATGATGACAGGGTATGAAAATTAAAAATCTAATTAGTCCGTCAGTTAGGCAATGAAAAAATATTAGACACGTATTTTTTATTTTGTTGTATAATAAAACAATACTTAGATAAAACGAATCAAAGTTTAGGAGTGGGGGCTAAAACGTCATTTCCACATATAAAATGTACATAGAAGTGACGTCACGCGACATTTCAAACCAATATATCGTCGAAAGTATTCGTTTCTGTAAGAAAATAACAAATACGTGACTAATGATTTAAAACCAGACGGGCATTAAAATAAAAATTAGGCATCTACCCTATTATAATAAGAGCTTACTTCTCGCTGAACAAATTGTGTAAGCTTCATAGAACATTATTCTTTTATCTAACTCAGTAACCAGTAACCAGAACCTAACACGCTATCAGCGTAACATGCGTTTATCGCTCAAAGTCACGTAGACTCATAATGTACGGGATTTAGAGACAAAGTAACCGCAACACGTATTTGTGGCGAATGTAGGAATACAGAGGAAACCACCCCTTAAAACAATATCAGTGTGATAACTGTGTTTGTATTAAAACTTTCGTGAGACATACTAAATTTATTATTATGTTTTCGGCTTACTCACGTAACTATTTGTTGAGGGACTTGACTAGTTTGAAGCCATGCTAGAGGCTCATATTCCTGAGCAGCATTCCGCGACGCCAACGCGGCGACAAACAAAACAAAAGTTGTGTTCTAAAATTCATATTCTAAGCGGATGAAGGCATGGGCAACAGCTAGTTAATAATATACCAACTTAAACTGTCAAACACCGCGAGGACACCGGTGACCGCAACCTATTGTTCTTTAATTGTGTCTATAATGACGGTACTCAAAGAGTTAAAGGTTAATAGAGGTTAAAGTTTTATATGTACTTCTAAGCATAAGTTCTAAACTCTCGTTTTATGTGACAACTTTCATTACTAAGGTTAACATACTCGTATTTTCAAAATAGCTATTTAGCATAACATAAAATATATTGTTACATTAAAAGAAATATACATTATCAGTATTTACCAAAATAATAACGTAAAAATAAAATGAAAAGGTATTAAAGATAACATTTTATTATGTTTTTTTAATTGTTTTCATGTAAGTGAGAAGTAGGGTGAAAATTTTAAATTGAATGTTATTCTTTTACTACTGCTATTATGAATAAAATATTTATGTACGAAATGTGGTGCCGTTATTATTTTATGCTTCAATAAAAAATATTTTATATTTACTCAGCTTAAATATGTTGCACAACATCAGTTAATTCTTAACTTTAGTATTAAATAACATTAGACAGTTTTTAGTATGGAAGAATTGACAAATATCCAAAGTGTATTTAAAAACTGTAGGTTTTAAGGTAGTTAGTTACTCAACATTTTTAATTACTGACACATCGTGGTTTAAAAAAATATTGTTATAGTAAGTTACAAAAGAGTATTGTGCGCTTACTATTTATCTATACTTAATCATCGCAATAATGCTATTTTATTATTTTAAAGATCCATCAGACCACCACAGATGGGGTCCAGTAAGGCTGACGCCGATACAGCCTACGAAGACTTAATGGGTTGCCGGAACTCCCGCTCGAAGTGCAGAAGTAGGAACGGGGTGGATTTTAGTCAGTAAGATTCTGTCATTCCTTCCCTCTTTCCTCAGCTAAGGCGGGAGAAGTCAAGAATAATGTGTCATTTAGGTAAAACAGTCACTTTATTAATCCTTATATATAGTAACAAAGACACCTACATGAATGTCAATGTTATTTTAACACCTTTGTCACTATAAACCAAACCTTTGACTTCCCTACCTAACACTTTGAATTTCACACCGTCTCTTCAAAGACACCCTACGTCCAAATCGTATAATCCTATTTCCGTTACCAGTGACTTTAAACCAGCCACATTCCAATATTTGGAGCTTGATCCCATAATTTCATTTGCAACGCTTCGTACAGGTCTTTGTGTTCGAAACTTTGTAGACATATGGTTCCTTTGTGGTCGCTTCTCGAAATCATATGTCATGCTAAGTAAACTGTAACAGATATTGTCTTTGTGATATTGTTAGTTATAATTTAATTTGATTGTAACTATTTGGTTGTTGAAGCTAAGTGGGACGCGGTTGAATGTACTGCTTCAAAGGTTAGAGAACCTAACTTAAGGGTTCGATCTGTGAATTAGTACTTGTTATGTAGCTGAATGCGTAAACAATACGGTAATTGACAACTAGTCAAATTCAATACATTTTTCGAACTGCCAAAAACGATTGTTTTCTATGAATTTTGTAGAAGACTGTGAATTGTAACGTCATGTTTTTTTAGCGTCAAATAGCGTACTTGTTTCTTAAAAATTTGCTGGTAAAATACTAAAATTAAATTGGTCATAAAATCAATTAATGAAAGTGTGATTCTTTTTTAATATTTTATTGTATTGAACGGTCCAAATAATTTATTTTTGATTAAGGAAAGTACCCAATTGCCAATCAATAAGTGTGCAAGTTGATGAATATTTTCGAGGGGTAACGGGCTATTTGGTTTAAGCGACATTTTTGCAACTTTACAGGAGAGCCTTTTAAAGTTCGAAATTTCGAAAAAAAATTCGTAACAAAAACGCTTCTGCAGTTATTTGAACGGGGTAAATTGCATTGAAATTTAAATTAAATTATCTAGTTGCTGATGCTAATTCTAAATAAAGCGGACCTTTAATTACAAAGATAAATGTCGCTTAATACAATCTGCCCTTTTTTAGAGTCAGGAAAAATGATTTAAGTGACTTCATAACTACAATTGGCTACAAGGGAAAAAAATTAAGCGACAATGCACTCTATTTACAGAGTAAGCTAAAAAATATGAAGTGACGACACCCAAAATTAATAGAAGCAAGCTATTTATCTTAACTACCAATTCAGACTAAAATGAGTGACAGGCTAATTTACTTATGTGACAAATAACATTGTAATTATAACGTTTAATGTTTATGTTTATTTACATCTAAGGCGATTAATGGCTGATAAAACAACCTGGATATATCGCAATCACCGAAAATCTTAGATGCTTACATTGAATAAATAAACATAACACAATATCAAAGTATTTATTTAGAGTAATAATTACAGTTTCAATAGGAATATCGATTATATTTCAGCAAAATCAATTAAATTAATGGGTCATTTACTCAAATTGCCGTTTTGTATGAAAAAATTTAAACGATTTTTTTTATGTACTTGTATAATCAACGTAATCACCCATGCAATCGTTGCCAACGCAGTGGCAGTTTATTGATGCCCTTCTTCAATCAGCTGGACGGGAAGCAACAAATTCTTCAAATGCATTTTGTACTGCCTCTCGGTTATTAAATTTTTTCCCGCCAAGAAGTTATCCAAATTCTGGAAAAAGAAGTAGTTTGGTGACTGGTGAGTAGGGTGGATGTCGGAGAGCTTCACAACCCCAGTTCTTGTAACGTGGAGGCCGTCTCTTGTGCAGCTTTAGGTCGCGCGTTGTAATGCAGGAGCAATGGAGATTAGCGATTGACCAATGCTGGTTGGAGATGTGTCAGCTTCTCCATCATTGTGTTCAGTTCTTCACACTACACATCCGTAGTAATGCTCACTCTGTTTGGTAAGAATTTGTGATGAATCAGAATAGCGTGAGCGCTAGACCATCAGTGACCATCACTTTTCTAGCGGTAAGTTTTCGTTTAGGGCATTGTTTAGGTGCTGAACTAGGATTCAACCAACATGCTAAACGCGTGTGGTTATCACACAGATTTCATTTTTCATCGGAGGTGAAAATGCAGTGCAAGGCACTACTCGATGCATTTTTTTTAAGGGTGGAAAATCATCGAATGACTGCTCCCGCCTGGGTGAGGCGGGAAAGAGTGTCAGACTCTTACTGACTAAAAATCACCCCGTTTCTTCCCCTGCACGTCGAGCCGGAGCCCCGGTTACCCGTTAGGTTCTCCGCGACTCCGAATCGGCATCGACCCTGTTGGGCCCCATCTGTGGTGGTCTGATGGCTCTTTGAGGCGCGCGCGGAACGCGACGCCCCGTACGCTCGGGTCTGTTTCTGGTCGGACGGGGAGCCACCCATGCTCACCGTCCGCAGGCCCGCGCTTACGGTAACTGGAGATCGTCCCGCGATCCCCGACGCCAGGTGTGTCCTTCGCGATGGATGGGTTGCGAGGAGCCAGCGCTTCGCTGCCTCACGCGTCCTGCCTCTTCCTTAGCTAGCATAACTGCTTCGCAAAAGGAGGAGACAGCATCCCAGTCCCCCTCGCACTGCTGTGTGCATACTTAGCTCTGTTAATCATTTAGTTTGTGGGACACCCACTTATCAAGCTTTTTTACCTTGCCAATTTGACGCAAATGTACCAATATTGTTTTGACGCTAACGTCGAAAGCTGTTGCTAAATCAGCCGTAGATTGTATGTCATCAACCTCCACAATAGCCCTTAAATTGTCATTGTTGCCAAAGTTCATCTTGAAATTAAAGTACTTAGGATTCAATTTCGATGAGCGTTTTACGTAAACACTGGTAGTGTGCGCGCGTCCCGTCTGTCTTCGGCGCACTCTGGAGTGACTGAAGCGCCAGCACACGATAGTCCAGTTGGATGATAACGATTTTTAACACCAGGGCGATGAAATAAATATGGTATCATATGACATGATTTAAATGTACCATATTAAAACTTAGTGATTGAAAGACCGACTCGTATTTCTATGAATACTGCAAAAATGTTTCAATATTCATTATCAATGTTATCGTCTGTATAAAACGACAAGCATTAAAAAAAAAATGAGGGTTAAATGGTTTATGACTAAACAAAATATCTAAACGAAAACAACTATTTGGTTTAAGTAGCACCCTGCGTAGAAAATAGAGGCAGCTAGAAATGTTTAAGAGACGTACCATGACGCATTTGGATGACGGACAAATGTTTTAAGCGACATCACACCGTGTGATTAGTGGGAAGTCAAAATGATTCAAGTTACTTGTTAATAAAAATTAGAAACAAGAAAAACGCTTTAACTCATGTTGACTTAATAATTAGAGATAGGGTGACAGGTTTATGTCTCGGTTATTAATATGATGGTATGGTTCAAGTACATAATTTAATAAAAAATGCGAAATCAATGTCGTTTAATACACTGCCACTTTGGAAACAACATGAAAATAGAATTGTTTGAAACGCCAAAAAAGTGCTCCGATTTTAATGAAACCGGCATCATTCGACGGAGAAAAATTCGCTGATTCCGAATATATATATAACTCAATATCGCCCAAAATGTCGCTTAAACCAAATAGCCCGTTACCCCTCGTTTTCATTTTCTAAAAATATATTAATCTTTCATTTTTTATATGTGCTTTTTTTTATTAAAAGGATTCCTTATGGCAAGTGGTTTTACCGCAAGACGACCGCGAAATAAATTTTACCTAGATTATCAATTTCATAATTTTTATATCTTATACTCTTATACTATTATATAAAGCGGAAGAGTGCGTTTTTTGTTTGTTTGTTTGAACACGCTAATCTCCGTAACTACAAGTCTGATTTGAATAGTTCTTTTTGTGTTGGATAGCGCATTTATCGAGGATGGCTATAGACTATAAAACGTCACGCTACGACCAATAGGAGCTAAGCAGAGCGTGTGAAACCGCGCGGAAGTAGCTAGTACTTAAATAAATATTTTATATCAATTATTATGGTAGGCAATTAATTTTTCTAAACGCTGTATTAACTAGTATTGTCTCCTGTGTCGTGGGTGCGTTTACAAACACACAAGTTCACATACACATGACACCCAGACTCGTAACAACAATTTGTAGATCACACAAAGAGTTCATCCGTACGGGAATTGAACCCGCGACACGTTGCGCGGCAGCCAGTTGCCCAGCCACAGCGCTAACCGTGCAGTCAAAATTAAACTAGTGTCACGAAACTTGTCTTATTTCGAAACCCCTTCAAAATTGCAGAGTATTTTTTTTTTATTTATTTAATCTTTAATGTACACAATTTTAATATGGCACATAAGGCGGACTTAATGCCATATGGCATTCTCTACCAGTCAACCTTAGGGTTTAAATAGAAAATCTGCGAAAAATAAGGTACGGAGAATAAACTAACAGCAAAGAGAGAGAGAGGAAAAAATAAATATGAGTATCTTTCTATCTGTATACTAGAACCTAGTCTTTATGTAGTTTTATGTAGTAAGTTTTTTTTTCTTTCTGCACTATGGCTATCGGTTCGAAAACAATAAGCCACTTATTTGGTTGGAACTACATGTCCTGGTTATATATAATGGTTTTCTTCGAGGCCCAATCAGTTGCTGAACTATCCAGCAAACCCTCATTTTGGCTCAGTTAACAAATCTTTGTATGTAGTAAGTAACTATCGTATTTCATAAATATTTTCTTTAAATATGAATATGTGTTCTTAGAAATATCATCTTTATCCAGCGTGGGTGCGTTTTCTAAACGACTTTGCCTAGTTTTTAATAGAGATAAATGTTAAGCACCTTTTAATGCTTTCATTACTTTATTCACAGATAATATTTAAATTTAGAAATTCTACAAACTTTTTTTCTAAGATCTTCAATTGTAAATAATGTTAAATATTGAAATTTAACTATCTATGTTAGTAGAAATATCAGTATGTGTACATACATTAACTACATATGCGATATATTTGTAGATTACCTATACTCCGATCAGTAAGAAGATAAATGTGGGGAAAGAGAATATCGTTCAAAATGCACAGAAAAAGAGATATTGTAAAAAAACTATTTTTGGCCGCCATTATTTCAAAATAGCGGCGCGAGCGGCACACCTACAAAGGTGCAAAATGGAAATTAAAAAAAAACACATCAATATCTACAAAATTGCCGATTTCCAAACTCCCGGAAAACATTCCAGTCAGAACTACCAAATTACTGATCTACTACATAGAATGTGTCGCGGAGAACCTAACGGGTTACCGGGTCTCCGGCTTGACGTGCAGGAGAAGGAACGGGGTGGTTTTTAGTCAGTAAGAGTCACACTCCCTCCCGCCTCACCTAGGCGGGAGCAGCCATTCGATGATTTTCCCCCCTTAAAAAAACTACATAGAATGTAAGAAGGCTAGTCGAATTGATACTGGCATTCGATACATTATGAAGACTGAAAGCACACCCAACTTAAGTCACTAGTCATGGAAATATGTGCCAGTTCTTTGAACCGAACAATAACCCCTAGCTGCACAATGCACATTAAACAATAATTCATCATTTAATTATTACCTTTTCGACTTACTCACGGAACTCTTTGATGAAGAATTTGACAAGTTTCAAGCCATGCTAGAGGCTCATATTCATGAGCAGCATTCCGCGACCCGCGACGCGGCGATGCAGTAAGCCGAAAACATAATAATTAATTTAGTATGTCTCACAAAAGTTATAATGTTATTATAAACAATTTACCATTTCCTCAAAACATTAAATAACCAATATAATCAATATAGCACCAGCTAACCAAAGACGTGACTGCACACTTACACAACTCAAGTATACCAACAAAACTTTGAAACAGTGAAATATAAAAAATCACGTTATCGTCACTCCTCCTACGAGAAAAAACATTTATCAAGGGATTGATTGCGTCCTCTGAACACCCTCCGGCCCTCCAGCTTTGTTCATATTTGTACTATGTGAGAATTGGAACTAAAATAACAGTACCAACTCCTTTTCACGAAAGTTGAAGTGTATTTGTTGTTCGGATACGGGATTTGTTGGCGCATTTTTCTTGTGAAATAGAAAAGTTGTCTTTTTGTATGAACTTAAAGAACACAGTAAAGATCTTAACAATCAAAATTTCTAACTTTAAAAGAGCAGTAAATATTAAAAATTAGTCTATTTTTAAATGTCTATATTTAAAAAATCTAAACATTTGATTGTGACGTGGGTGCGGGTTCGAAACCTACCAACGGCAAGTAACAATGTGACTTTTTCCGAGTTATATGTACTTTCTAAGATTATTCAGACACCACTGACAATGATAAAGGAAAATATGATGTGGAAACCTGGGCTTATAATTTCGAATTATAAGTTTGTAATCGCCAACCTACATTGAGCAAGCGTGGTGATTAATTCTCAAACCTTCTCCGTGTGAGAAGAGGCTTTGCTCAGCAGTGGGCATTTATAGGCTGATAATGAAACATTTCATTATTTTACTTCTTACTTTTTGTATTTTTTCCACTGGCAATCCCAATACATTGTGTTTTGTAATGATTTTATAATGTTTAATACCAATTACATAGTATACAATTATAGATTTCCAAATAAAAGTAATGAAAATAAATAAACACAATCAAATACATACTAGCGAATTGTGGTGAAAACCACCAACCAGTAATTCCGGTTAGTTTCATAAAATGATGCTCAAAATTTTAGTATTTGGTTAAATAAGTGAGGCAATTTACTTTTTTGTGTACACAATAATGTTTTATACTCCACCGATAAGTCAATATTTACATAGCCTAGCACAAGTATAAAGTTAACAGTTAGGAAACAAAATATATGTATTTCATTTGAATTTAAAAATTTTCCGATCGCAAAAATCAAAGTTCATTCGTTTCGCAGAAACGATTGCTCTCACTTACCATACCATGCATCAATATTTCGAGTTTCTATACTGTGGGGGTAACTGTTTCACGCTGATATTCCGTAAGAGGGCGACACTTTAAGTATTTATGTATAACATACGAACTATGCCGCAAAATCTAATTTGCACCACGTATATTAGGACTCCGATGTAATATAGGAGATTCGCCTTTAGAAACAATGTATTTCATACTTGAAATCACACATCACATCACACATCAACGGCCTATAAGTGGCCACTACTTATTTAAGACCGCTTCCCACACGAAGAAGGTTTGAGCATTAATCGCTACGCTTGCTCAATGCGGGTCGGCAATTTAAATTCGATATTATAAGCCCAGATTTCCTCACGATGTTTTCCTTCATCCCTTGTCCGTAGTGTCTAAAAAATAAAAGGAACACAATTATTATTATAATAAAAAAGTCACATTGCTACTTGCTGTTGGTAGATTTTGAGCTCTCATGCATGAGAAGCGAGCCTTGCACGCACACATAGCTCCAACCCAGCAATGTAATTTTTATTTAAATGTGAACTTTAAATCCTATGTCGTATGACATATTTCATAACGTCAATAAAAAAAGCTGTAAGCGCGCTGCCTGTGGTCCAACGGCGTGCTTACAAACTTTTGGTATTGTTTCTATGGAAAGAAACGTCGTACTGGATCCGTGCTGATTAGGTGTGCGATGACTTGTTATACCTCTCGATAACTACGACTATTTCCCGGTCATCACGACTATTGAAAATCACATCGTAATAAACAAACCCCTTCATTCCTCTATCTCCTAATATGCCCCTAGGAAACACTCCTCAATGATTTCCCAGTCGTTTTGTAAGTCAATATAGATACGTTTATTCGAAGATTCTTCACACAATAGAAGGAATCAGTTATGAATTCACCTGTCATCTTGAATGGAGTGCTCAGGAAAGTCCCTTTGTCGTCATGAAATGGATTTATTATATTTTGATGTTACAGCCAAAATAGCGTTTGAATACATGAAACTTTTTTTTATTTTTAACCTTTCTCGAGAGAGTCAGGGTTGGTGATTGCTCTTTCAATATTGGATTGTTTATTGTTTTTATTATAACTATCGTGAGACATACTAAATTCACTAAAAATTGCGGGTTACTCACGTGAATATACTAAGAAGAACTCTACTAGTTTCGAACTACAGTGAGGAAGAACCCCTTTGTTTGATTCTTAGTGAATGGTTTATTCTTTCAATATTTTTAGAACTTATTTTTTGAGACCCTAGTTGTGTGCTACACATTTCTTCATACATATTTCCCATCATTTGGATACACCTGGTTAGAAAAGATCGTCAGTTAAAAATGAATTATAATATATGTAATAACCCATTGAACTAATCGAAGAAATAAATTAATGTACTACTAAACCACCTGAATCTGTTATCGTTGTATTTAGGTAGGTAAGGGTTACTAAGAGGTACTATTACGAATACCTGAGTTGCTTAAAAGTCTAAATGCTCTCAAGGTAATTAGGTAGTAAGATAGCGCAACTAAGTGCTTAGAAACTAATTGACTATTTAACATTTACATTAATAAATTATGTGAAAGAGACATGACATTAGAATATAATTTTTAAGTTGACTTTGGTTTTAAAACATTCGTACATAAAGTCCAAAATCTGTTAAAAATCATCAAAATCAAAAAAAAAACAAAAAAGGCAAACCTTTTTTGGTAAAAAGGCAAACCTTTTTACCAAAAAAGGTTTGCCTTGTATATATAATTGTAAGATACTCATAACACAAAAGATGAAAAGTAGATACCTCTATTAACTAACAGGGTTCAGGTAAATTACATTCCATAAGTAAGTACATAAGGTTCAAAAAATGTCAAATACCACCTTCTACTACATCTTTTAACAATGCAATTAAGTAGACCATTTTCTACAGAATTAGGTAACTAATGGGTCTTCAAATCGCTACTTAGACCTATACTTAAACATCCCAGAAAACAAATAAGATTTTCTTATTGGGTTACATATTTAAAATGATTCGACTATTTACGTAGCAATACTTACTAAAATTTGATTATTAATCCATTTTTAATTACTTATGTTATCAGTTGACTGTAATCAAAAAGCGTGTTAAAAACGTTGCTCCACAATAGGATTTTCTCCTGTGTCGTGGGTGCGTTCTGTGGTGTAGTAGTCGTAAGATATATATTAAGCATCCTATATTCAATATATTCAGTGTATTCTCGGAGCTCGTTGGTTTCATTACACTCATCCAAACACCCAACCTTACATGGCGACCCTGCCAGGATCATAGCACGGCACGGGGCCGAGCGCGTGTGCTCCATATACGGGCAAATTATTCTAAACAATAAGTGGAAAGTTACAGGCGTCTTTAAAATGAATAGAATAACATCGGAGCTCACGGCGTATACAACACGTCTTATTGTTACGCATCTTTGTTCGTCGTTGTTGGTGAAAAATGGGCGGTTCTAGTTCCAAAGAAGTCAAAGAACAAGTGGTGATTGCCCAGACAGCTGGAGTCGGTAGCAATACGGCTCGTGCGCAGCAACTTCATGAGACCACTAATGCAATTCTGGTGGTTATTTGCACCGTTTTAGTGATTGGATTGCTGCTGGTAACATACAAGCTGTATAACCATTGCCACAAGAAGAAGATACAGCGTTGTGTGAATGAAATGACGTTAAAACGATACACCAGTATCCTACGCAGACAACAGGCACACTTGACTGCTATGCCACAAACTGACAAGTCCAAGGAATTTGATGTATAGCTGGGAAGGTGACAATACGCAGATGGTATCTTCACGACAGAGCCTTCTCAACGTCGTAAGCTGTAGTGTAGTGTCGGTGTCGTCCGAAAATATGTGTAGAGTGCTAGTGTAGTGTAGTGATGTGATCGGTTCAATATCAGTGGCGTACTATTAAGTAAATAGAGACAGTAACGTTTTATGTTAAGAGCTACAACATGTTAGTACAGGTTTGTTTATTATAAGAGTATAATGTTAAGTAAAATTATTATGTGTATCCTCGCTGAGTTTACGTTAGTCGCAGTTTGCGTTAAATGTTTTGTTAACCTGTTATGGCTGAAGAATTAAGTCTGATACTAAATGAGTTAAAATCTGTAAGAAACTATTTAATAAAAATTGGTCCCAGCCGTCGACAAGGAAAAATATTAGAGACGAAAAGAAAAGAGGCAGATAATATTTTAATAAAGTACAATAAGTTTTTAGAACTATATAAAGAAAAGTTAAAATCTATTGCAAGTTCTGAGATTAATTTAATTACAAGGATTTGTAGAGAGTTTGATAGCCTATTTTTAGAAGTAATTTCCTTTTGTACTACAGCGGGCGAGGGCACTCCCTCGATAGAAATCATGACTACGGATTCATTTGATCTTAAAACTGCGTTGCATTTATTGTCTGTCATGGATGACAGCATTGATAACACAAAACAGCTGATCGAAAGTATCGAGTACTATAATTCTGTGCTAGAAAAACCAACATGTAAAACTAAGTTAATTCAGTTTGTGTTGAAAAGCAGGTTATCCCAGCGTGCAAAATTGTTATTATCATCAAAATACGAGACAGTTACTGAGCTTATAAAGGATATGCGAAAATTGTTACTACCACAAAAAAGTTTTGTCGCTATACAAACAAAACTGCAATACTGTAAGCAAAATAATAGAACAGTAACCGATTATGGGAAAGAAATATCAGATCTTTTTGTAAATTTGACATTATCTCAAGCCGACAGTGAGTCAGAGAAATATGATTTACTAAAACCCATAAACGAGAAGTTAGCAATCAAACGGTTTGCTGATGGTTTGAGGGACCGTCGTCTGAGTACCGTAATTGCCGCGCGTAATTTTACTTCTTTGACAGAGGCAATCCAGGCGGCCCAAGATGAAGAGGCACCTATTCCTAGTGGTTCATCAGAAATCATGGGTACGTATAGACAGCAATACCAGGTTCAGAGACCTCACAGAGGGTTTCGCGGTCAACGTAGATTTGCAGCACACCATTCACGTGGGCATCGAGGTCTACAGCAGCAGGTACCGTATGGCTATAATAATAATAACTACCGTAGTAATTATGGCAATCGTTATCGCGGAGCGAACAAATCATCGCGTAGTAACTGCGGCAGAGTCAGGGGTATCAGATCGCAAAGGAATGTCAACATTATAACAGAGAATAGCCAGATAGCAACAACAGGCACTTCGAATAATGAGTCACTTAATCATTTTTTTCGTGACTAATCATATAATCCTTTCTTGTAACAATTTAAATAAAGTGTCTTTTAACATTTGTAATTATAAACATAGCTTGCTAATAGACACCGGCGCATCTATATCGGGAATAAGTTTGGAATGTTTAGAGCGGTTACACATTCCTTACCATAAAGAAAGAGTTAGCGTGAAAGGTATAGGTGGATCTTTGTACTCTGAGGGTTATGTGCATTTAATACTTAATTATAACGAGTATGATTTTCCTCATAAGTTCATAGTATTTAAAAAATTACCGTGTAAGACAGATGGCATTGTTGGTCAAGACTTTTTGTCACAATATAAAGCTATTTTAAACTTTGAAAATGACACTTTACAATTATTTGTTAACAACAATGAACTATTAACAATATCATTTGAGAATAATCAGCCAAATTACAATAGGAACTATTTAATTATACCAAGGCGTAGCGAATCCACACATTATATTGATACAGAATTAAAAGATGCGTGTGTCGTGAAAAATCAGCAATTAAGTGATGGAGTTTATTTAGCGAGCAGTATAAGCAAACCAGTAAATGGAAAAATGCCTATTCGTATTTTAAATACTCGTGACACAGACGTTAAATTGAATTGGTTTCCAGTTAGAGCTAATTATTTAAGTGAATATTATATTTGTCAATTTAGTAAATCTGCAGTTCATTCGGAAAGGGTGAAAACTTTATTTTCCTTATTAAATTTAAAACAATTAAATACTGAGGAACAAATATCAATAGAGCAAATTTGTGCTAAATTCCCTGATATTTTTCATTTACCAGGGGACAAATTATCCACTACCCCCGTATACGAGCAAACAATTGACATGAAACCGCATACTAGTCCCATTTATACAAAACCTTACAGGTTGCCGTACGCTCAAAAACCTGAACTGCAAAAACAAATTAAAAGTATGTTAAACGACGGTATAATTGAGCCATCTCGAAGTGCATGGTCAAGCCCATTGCTGCTAGTACCCAAAAAGTGCGATGCATCCGGTAATAAAAAGTGGCGTGTCGTAATTGATTATCGTAAGCTAAATGATAACATACAAGACGATAAATTCCCTTTGCCCAACATCACCGAGATACTAGACTCTTTGTCAGGAGCAATGTACTTTACTCATTTAGATTTATATCAAGGATTTTTTCAAATTTCATTAAAGGAAAATTGCAGACCATATACGGCATTTACCACTGGTAATAATCAGTACCAAATGACCCGAATGCCAATGGGACTTAAGTCTAGTCCCAGTAGTTTTAGCAGAATGATGACTATTGCAATGTCTGGACTTAATTACGATAAATGTTTAATTTATCAAGACGATCTGGTAGTAATGGGTAGAAATTTGAATAGTCATAATCAAAATTTAATGGATGTTTTCTCTAGATTACGTAAAGTAAATTTAAAATTGAATCCTTCTAAGTGTTCATTTTTGCAAAAGGAAGTTCTTTATTTAGGTCATATAGTGTCTGCAGGAGGTATTTTACCAGACCCAGATAAGATAAAAGTGGTCGAAAATTATCCAAGACCACAGAATATTGATGAACTGCAGCGGTTCGTAGCATTTGCCAATTATTCTAGAAGGTTTATTAGGAATTTCGCGGAGTTTGCGTTTCCGTTAAATAAATTGTGTCGCAAAAATGTTAAGTTTGAGTGGTCAAAAGAATGTGAACAATCCTTCAAAACGTTAAAATCAGCCCTAACGACCCCGCCTGTTCTGCAGTACCCAGATTTTCAGATAGCAATACATTTATATTACAAACCGATGCATCAGTAAAGCTATAGATCGGTTTTATGCAACGGAGATGGTCGGCCAGTAGCTTATGCAAGTCGTGGTTTAAATAAAGCTGAAATTAATTACCCTACTATTGAGAAGGAGCTCTTAGCAATAGTTTGGAGTGTTAAATATTTTCGACCTTATTTATACGGAAAGCGGTTTAAGATACAGACCGACCATCGACCTTTAGTTTATTTATTTTCAATGAGGGATCCATCAAGTAGATTATTAAAATTTAGACTACAAATAAAGAATTCAATTGTAAAATTGAATATTTAAAAGGTAAATCAAATTCTGTGGCGGATGCGCTATCGCGAATAATAATTACATCTGAAGATTTAAAATCAATGAATGAACAAGTAGTTAGTGTAATGACTAGAAGGCAATTGCGTCAGTTGAATACAAATGATAACAAGAGCGATAATGTACCATCGGTGGATAATATGGACACACACTCGAGGCCTGTACAACCGAGAGTGGTGGAAATAATTAAAAAGCCCAGGAATATTATCGAACTATGTTTGATAAACTCTAGACAAGCAAATGATTTAGTAAAAAAAGGTGTTATAGTGGAAAAGTTTAAACATTTGATGTATGTGCCCAGTAAGTCCTCAATTTATTTACAGACAATATCTCGATCTCCAATTACGCGAGTCGAATTGGTGAGAGACTTGTTATGTTTATGCAAGAAGTTTTTTATTAATGAGATCATCTTAAGAAATGATTATAATGAAGATTTTATTAATGGACTTATAAATGAAATAAAAAAGTACGAAATGTGGTCCGGACCACGTATTTGTGTAGTTGGTAACGTTCAAAGGATAGATAATTTAGATAATAGGCGCGTGATCTTAAACGACTTCCACCTATTACCCACAAGTGGCCACGCGGGTATTAGGCGGATGACGAATAACATAAAGAAGTATTACTTCTGGCCAAGTATGGAAAAAGATGTCGCTGATTATGTCTCTAAGTGTCAGCAGTGTAAAAACAAAAGTATTCTACACATGTTAAGCAACCTATGCAAGTCACAACGACTGCAAATTCAGCATTAGAAAAGGTATATTTAGACATTGTAGGACCGTTGCCACCTGACATAAATGGTTACAAATACATTTTGACCTTACAATGCGAATTATCGAAATTCACAGAGGCGTACCCTTTACGCAACAAAGATACGGTAAGTGTAGCTCGCGCATTTGTAGAGAATTTTATTTTAAGATATGGCATACCGAGAGAAATAGCAACCGATCGTGGGTCAGAATTTATATCAAGTACCATGAAAGAGATATGCCAAATCTTAAAAATCAATCAAATTTCTTCTACAGCTTACCATCACCAAAGCATTGGGGCATTGGAAAACAACCATAAAACAATGGGTGCGTATCTAAGAATTAATTGTGAAAATCAACCAAATGCGTGGAGTGCTTGGTTACCGTATTGGTGTTTTTGTTATAAATGCAGTACATACGGAAACCAAGTACACACCGCACGAGTTAGTTTTTGGTAAACGCTGTATATTACCTACAAATTTAGAAGGTCATATCGTAGATCCTTTATATGCTCATGATAATTATGCTCTTGAGTTAAAATATAGACTCCAATTTGCGCAAAAGGATGGACATAATAATTTAATTAAGTCTAAGCTTAAGAGAAAGCACTATTATGATTCTACCAAAAACCCAGTAATTATAAAAGGGTGATTTATTATTACTAAGGAATACATCCGATAGTAAAATGGATCCTATATATTTGGGACCTTACGAAGTACTTGAAGATTTGGATTGTAATGTGAATATCTTAAAAGACGGAAAGGAATATGTAGTGCATAAAAACAGAACTAAACCTTATAAAATTGACTAATTTTTTTTCCTTAAATATTTTTTTGTAGAATTTAAGTTTTACTATTTCAAAAATGTAATCGTATTGTTATTTTAATCATGTTTATGCTTATATTGCACTTATTCTATACATAATATTGTATGCGTGCATTATGTAATTAAATATACCCTGCGCAGGTATATAAGGTATATAGAGGTAAGGTATATAAGGTATATTAGTATACAAATGAACAGTTATATTCAAAAATTATGTTATTTTCAAAAATAATAATAATCATGTATTTTATTATTATTTTTTAATAAAGGGGAAGGTGTGGTGTAGTAGTCGTAAGATATATATTAAGCATCCTATATTCAATATATTCAGTGTATTCTCGGAGCTCGTTGGTTTCATTACACTCATCCAAACACCCAACCTTACAGTTCACTAACATACAAATTCACAAACACATGACACCTAGACCCGAAACAACAATTTATGGCTCTCATAAAGTGTTGATCCGCGCAGGAATCGCACCCGCGACACGCTGCACGGCTGCCAATTGCGCAACCACCGCACCAACAGTAGAATCTTGAGAAAGAGGTTTTGAAATCGATAAACTTACACTTACTAGCCTACCCCAAAAATCAAAACTAAACTCAACTGTCATAGATGCAATTCCTAAACTACTCTACAAAGAAAAATTTAAGTTTACATAATGAATAAAATATTACAGTCCCACAAAAGCAAACAAATTCTTAACAAAAACTCAGTCCAATCTAATCAAAGAATCATTCCGCATAATGCTGGAAATGCATGAATTACCAAGTTAAAAACTGCAGACTATTTACCATAAAGATGGTGGATGCAATTTACTGAATATAATGACCGAACTCGACTGTGTTTAAGGTTCAGTCACCACTAAAGCAGAGACTAGACAAGCAGAATGGAGATATTTTTTTAAGAATAAAGGCTGATTTTTCATCCATCAGTTAAATTCTAGCTGTAGAATAAAATTGACATTTGACAGTATGGAAGAATTGTGAAATATTCAAAGTCATTCCTCAGTTAAAATTTGTCTTGTGTTCAAAAAATCGGCCGTACGAAGAATTTCGCCACTAGTTCTATCACTTATAATATGTAAAATCGGAAATGTTATATGAGTTGTACCAAGTAGACCTATGAACTGTTTAACACGGAGATATAAACTGTGCAACACGGAGATGTGGACTGTGCAACCCGGACAAGTGACCTGTGCAATGTGGAAATATAAACTGTGCAACGGAGATGTGAACTGTGCAACCCGGACACGTGACCGTGCAACGCGGAAATATAAACTGTGCAACCGATATGTGAACAGTGCAATGCGGATATATGAACTGTGTAACGCCATACAGATACATCAAGGTGGTCACGGTACCTATGCTACACACAGTTTCCTTACAATTAGGCATCGCTAAAGGCACCTTAGATGAAAATCATCTTGTCTTTCGTTTACTTTTTAGTGGAGTCTGATCTTAACTCGCAACAAAGATGTTTAGTTCCTCTGGAAAATATAAAAGAACTTTACTGTCAAGAGTTTGATTTCGAATTGTATTTGCAACTTGTGCTTGATATTTGAAGTGATTCACAGTTTTGTTCAAAGGTAATTGGATCAATTTAAAAATTGACCTACAGAAGTATTGCTGTTTTGCATGGAAATTGTTTTGACAGAATAATACTAATAATAATAATACTTGTAGTCTATCGATTGAATAAAGATATCAAAGTAGGTAGTCCGCCTTTCCGACATGAATTAAAAAATATTCTTGTTGTAGGTTATCGTTACTAATAATGGTTATATTAATTAGTTTTATTTACATTAATGACTCGTAGGTATATACATAACTTACTAACACAATGAATTGAAGAAAAAAAAAGCATATATACGGTCGAATTGAGAACCTCCTCCTTTTTTTGAAGTCGGTTAAAAATTATTCATAACTCATAACGTAATCACCAACACGAGAAGTTTCGTAGGCTATGTGAACTCGGTTAGCAGATAGATTACTCGTTTCACCATTTGACATTTGCATACGTCACAAGACGCCATGACACCCGTTCCGGGCCGCCATTAGAATCTGATTTGATTGATGTTTTGACTGAGATTCCCGTAATGGCATACTGATTGATAGGACCTTGAACAGTTTATAGGAGTTCGCCATATTCAATTACATAGACTCAATATTAAAGTAATTTTCGGAATCGATAACTTTCGTGATTCTCTGTAATCGAATAGTATTCGTGTTTGGTTTCGTTTTCAAACTTTATCGATTAAGTTTTGCGGTGTTTCGGGTTTTAATGACTTTGGTTTTGTTACTGTAGTAGTTGTAGATGTTTTAAGTTATATTTGACTGTCTTGTTGGTTTATTGGAAGTGAGTATGAAGAGGCTTTGATCTCAAGTTCGTTATTAGTTAAATTTGAACAAACTATGTTTTCCTAAACAAATGATGACTACAAATGATGAATACTTGTAAATATATTTAAAATATTGACTAGTGTTTACACCTAATAAAGTAAAAGGCAAATTCCAAATAGTTTACATTAAATACTGTGTACATCTATAATAATAAAATAAAACAATTACATTAAGTATAAACTATGCCATCAATGCCACATCTAGTAAAAATAGTTCATGTATCAAGTGATTGATTAATTTATTGGTTTAACCCATTAACCACATTTACTTCATATTTTTGTTATAGTTTACTGGTCTGCCCGTGTTACTTGATTCTGTTCTTTGTGTATATTTATCACTTTACTCACATTTTTAAATAATGTAAATTTATATTTGTTCTTTTGTATTGTTTTTGTTTATATGTACATACTACTGTGCGTTCTAAATTGTTTACTTTTTCATGCAATATTGTTTCTCAGTAAGTGAATTATGTATGGTATTCTTTATGAGAAATAAAGATATTCTAAACCTATCATCGTCATCATAAATGTCGTACTTAGCAAAATACTATTAGTAATTTCGGTTTGAAAATGGTCAATGGAAATACAAAATCGTAATTATCTATCATGAACATTGAACATGGGTAAGGCCTCGTTCGACATCTAATTTCGTGTATGAACAATCTGTCTATCACGCAGATACAAAGGCAATGTAATTTCTGCAACATGAAGGGAACATTATGCTAGGCAGTGTAATAGTTTCATCAGGTGCGGTTTATTATGCAGATGGTCTGTATTATTGAACTTATAGATGTATTATCATATCTGCTTTTATTACTGATTCTTTATAAATGGTCAGTGGTAGGTACTAGTGATATAGTGGCAATATTACTAAATAGCTTATGCCCGCGATTTCTTCCGCGTGGAATATGATTCTTGATTTTTGTTTTATCCCATGGGAGCTTTTAATCGGGATAAAAAGTATCCTATCGCCTTAGTCAGCACAGACATTGCCTATACAGGCTTGGACATTATACAGGCCAGGAGTTCGATGAAGTTTGGTATACACCATAGTTCAACAGTTTCAGCGTGATCGACGAACAAACATCCAAACGAAGAAACTTCCACATTTATAATATTAGTGTGATATTACGTATATTACTGACAATAAATTTATAAGACTGCCTCAATGGCCGAGTGGTCGTAAGTGCGACTACCAGGCAAGGGGTCTCGGGTTCGATTCCCGGGTCGGGCAAAGTATTACTAAGATTTAAAAAAAACTCATTGGTAGCACGGAGTCTGGAATTGTGCCTAGTATATGGCAATAGGCTCACCCCCTATTACATGGGACTCATAAAATAAATAATGAAAAGTGGGTGTAACATTGCACAGTGGCTATAAAGCGCCGCAATGTACACCTCTGCCTACTCCTTCGGGGTTAAAAAAGCGTGATGTTATGGTATGTTTACTGACAATAACCGTACAAGTCAAATATGTTCAAGAACTGTTAAAAATCTGTTTCCTGCTACCTTTAATTTCATCGTTGTGAGATTGGAAATATCAGGCTTGGATTTCCTGTTGATGACTACTGTAAAACATTGTATGGTTATGTTAGGACAACTATTAAATAAATAAATAATTAAAAAGTTAGTTATTATTATTATAAATATATCTTACAGAAAAGGTCGTCGTGTGAGTGAGGTTACCGGAGACCTAACTATCCCCCGCTTCCCCAATCTCCCTAATCCCTGAATCCCAAACAATCGTCAAATTCCTAATCCCCAAAAGGCTAGTAACGCGCTTGTAACGCCTCTTATGATCCAGGTGTTCATGGGCGACGCCCATTGCTTACCATCATGTGATCCGTCTGCTCTTTTACCGGCTTATTCTATATAAACAATTACCACCATAACTTATATATTCCATTAAATAAATTAGGACACCAAACCATGTAAACAATAAGTCACTGCAGAGTAGGAACCAAATATACGTACCACACAGAACATACTGCATAGTAGGATACTACCGATGCACACATTCAATTAATTCGATTACGTATCTCGAATGTATTCGATTGTTCTCTCTCGTAGTAAAACGAACTCAATCGTTTACAATAGCCAGAAGAGTATGAACGTCGAACGAATGCGGACTATGAATGTTATTTGAATGACAAATTGTCAATTTAAAAATCGTTGATACTCAATTGGATGTGACTGCAACGTTATCATGCGTTGAGCGTAAAGTTTTTATTAAATCCCTGAGTCCAATCTGTATGTTATAAAAGACGGACACAGTCTCTTGGAACAATGACTGTGACATCTGGTACTATGTGTTCACGCCGCGACCCAGCGACGACGTCACCGCGAGCGCGCTGCATGCGAGCGGCAGCGACGACACTCGCCGACAACAACGGCCGTGCGCAGTTCATTTTTTTACGTTCATTTTGTAATTATTCGTTAATTTCGTTTCTTATCATAAATTATTGTTTTTCAACAAAGGGAACGCCCTTTGTAACGTAAAGTAAACGTACTTTGAAGACAAACAAAACCATAAACACTATGGCACTACAGACTAACACACAAAACATTACATACACACATTGACACGTAGGACATCTGTCAGTTAAGTCTGGTTACGTTAACACGTTACACACGCACACATAAATAACGTACTGACATTTTGGTGCTTCAATAATTGCCAAGTGACATTATCCCTTCTCGATCGCTTGCTTCATTTCTGAAGGTTGTGCTTCTCTCAGGGCTTACGTAACAGAGAGTCCAGTGTAATAGGGTAGATGCTTAATTTTTATTTCAATGTCCGTCTGGTAGATTATTTTAAATTATTAGACACGTGTTTTTTATTTTCGTACAGAAACGAATACTTTCGACGATATATTGATTTGAAATGTCGCGTGACGTCACTTCTATGTACATTTTTTTACGTAGAAATGACGTTTTAGCCCCCACTCCTAAACTTTGATTCGTTTTATCTAAGTATTGTTTTATTATACGATAAAATAAAAAATACGTGTCTAATATTTTTTAATTATCGAACTTACGGACTAATTATTTTTAATTTTCATACCCAGTCATCATCCCAATTGGTAACTTGGCCACCATCGGCTAGGTGATCGGCCACGTGGTTTTTTCCCTTACACCTTACCAACAACAACCAATTTGTCGAGGTTATCTGACTGGCGGCGGGCAATGTGACCGAAGCGACATTATGCCCGCCATTTTTTTAACGTTATTGGTTACAGCGATATAACCTTGTTACTCTTCATCGTATAAAGATACCAAACTATAAGGACGTCTACTTTCTACTAGTCCACTGCTCGATTGCATCATAACTTTTTTTATAATAACTATCGAGAGACACACTAAATTAAGTAAAAACGCGGATTACTCACGTGAATATCCTGAGAAAACTGTGGTTCGAAACTAGTAAAGCTTTTCTCAGTGTATTCACGTGAGTAACCCGCGTTTTTACTTAATAACTTTTTTCGTGTAAAGTTCAACATAGCTTCTTACTCACACACAATGTATGACAGCGCTACTTCTGAATTGCAATGTTGAAACAGTATTCGATAGAACTACAGTTGCATCACAATTTAAAGGAGTCAAAATAAAAGTCACTCGGGATACGGTGCATAGTTTTTTTTTCAATGTCCCAAAAGTGACATGAATGCTACAGTGCAACGTCGAGACTATAAAGTCATCCAGTTTTACCGTGACATAAAATGTTGGTTTTCCGAGTTTTTGTTGCGCTACGGTTTCCGCCATATGTCTTTATTTATGACTGAATTATTACTTTTGTGTAGTTTCACTTACCAAACTCCTAAAAAACTATTTGATAGAGGTTCGGTTTTTCACGATATGCCAAATTTTTTTTGTTTTATACTTTTTTGCGGAGATCCTAACGGGTTACCGGGGCTCCGGCTCGACGTGCAGGAGAAGGAACGTGGTGGTTTTTAGTCACGGGAGCAGTGAGTCGATGATATACCCTTTAAAAAAAAATGCCAAATTTTTTACGGAAAGGTCTCATATATTCAGATTTTCGACTATTTGAGGGCGAAACCGCTTTGTAAGGTGTATATTTGTAATTAAGCATTGAAATAAAATTCTTGTTACAGATTGCAAACCTAAAATTACTGCGCAGCAAATCAAAATCAATAAAATAAAATCTTGAATCTAATTTTATTGCCACATACACTTACATACAAAACCTGACTATACCACTTCTATAGGAAAAAAGGCGGAATTCTATGAGATTACATTATACAAAGGAAATGGTATAGGGAGTGCAGATATTCAGGTCGCGCCAAGTTACTGAACTTGTACCTAGAATGTGTCTTTATGCGTTATTATATTAGGTAGTATATCAAATACTTGTGTATCTACATTTCATTACTTAGTTAAATATTTATATCATTGTTAGTTTATTTAAACGCGAATTATCTCTAGAAGTATAAATAAAAAAGACTAAGTCGTATTCTATTGTGAGAAAACAGTAACATTATCTTAACCTTTATTACTTAAAGACACTAAAAGGGTACATGAAATACATCCAAAAATAGTACAAAATAAGGTCAAAAGAAAAGCTTTCCTATAAAAACTATTAAACACAAGTCAATGGAAAATTTACTTCAACAAAATGTGTATAAGTAACCATCAAATAAATAACCAAACATTGGCTTTGATCACACATCTTTCCATTTTCTACACAAGCCCACTTTGAGCTAGCATTAAAAAACATCAAAGGGCTTTTCGTCACAACATGAAATCTATTGTCAAAGGCTCAAACATCGTGAAACTTAACTATTATTGCGAACACAGCACAAAGTTTAACAACGGCCAATACATGAGTTCAAACTAAGAGGAGCCATTTGGGAGTGACCGCGCGTGCTCAAGCACCCGTCTCAAGTCAGTTCAAAGCACGTGATTCCTAAGAGTAAACTTAAAAGAGAATGTAGGTATTGTTATAATTGGAGCAGAAGAAAATTGTAGTGTTTTATTGTTCAAATGAGTAGAGGAAAGAATATGGCATTCATTTTATTTATGGAATAAACTGGTAAACGAGCAGATGGTAAGCAATCGGCGCCGCCCATGGACACCTGAAACACGCTGTTACAAATGCGTTACCGGCTTTTTGGAGATTAGTGAGGCCGTGGTATCACTCCGGTCGAGCCGGCCCATTCGTACCGAAGCATGGCTCTCCCAAACATTCCCTCTACACAATCGAAATAGGTTTCAAGTCAACCTGATTAGTTAAGTTCTCGGCTTCACAAACAACCTCTCTTTTATGGAATAGGAGGCAAACGAGCCGGCAGCTTGTAAGGTACCTTTCGTCACTCATTAAGCAATTAACAAAATAAAATAAAACATGTCTTTGAAAATCATCTATATCTAATATAATTAGCAAAATGGTTAAGCTAATATGCCACTATCTAGATAGCTATATCTATCTCTCATCGATTGGAACAATAGCTACCACAAAGCAGGATTTAGCACTAACCGTGTACAAAGCAGATGATGTATCGGATAAGATAGGACATGATCTCACGATTACCTGTGTATGGAGAGAGATAGAGAGAGAAGAAAATAGGAATGCACTGTTAAAAAAAAATGATTGGTTTTCTCTATCTGTGTCGTGTTTTTTTATAGTATAGTATAAGATTTTAAACACGACACAGATAGAGAAAACCATTCTATTTTTACGTCACTTATTTTTGTTCCCGCTGATCCAATCAAAATCCGCTATCAACCGTCTAGAAAATCCAAACTCAATACAGTAAGGGCTAAAATTTTAGAAGCTCAACTTAGAATAATAGTTGTAAAAGTAATATCGGTTGGATATACAAGTGTGAACCGAATAGGAATAGCCTATTTTCTATATTGTATTTTTTGTACTTATTTTCTTTAGGCGTGCTGGTATGTGTTGGTGTTTTGACTTTGAGAAAGTATTAGATACGTTTTGTTGTATAGACATAGACATACAATAGAACTAGGTCTTTATAATAACTAACCATTTCCCAGGTTGGTGAAAATTGGTACTTAATCCATGGTATGTGGGATCAAAGTTACATAGATATACGCGAGACACAATGTGTTTTCATTGTGTCTCATATGCCTGCAGAATAAATGAAAGTTCTTAACGTATGGAGCTGAGTTCTACAGTTCCTGATACCTTTTAGAAATATTTACCTTAAAAAAGACAACTGAAAACATGATCTACCAATTTCCGGCAGCAGACCAATTTATAGCAGATTACAAATAAACGTCAGGTCTTATCACAAATGAATTAGTTCTACAGTTCCTGATATCTTTTAGAAATAGTTCCAGGGTTTTTACCTTAAAAAAGACAATTGAAAAAATGATCTGCCAACTGCCGGTAAAATGATCTGCTGGATCTTGTTTTAATTGTCTTTTTAAGGTAAAAACGCCTGCTTCTCGTCGGTTTTCTGTGAGGCAGCCGACACATTCGTGACGAAGCATGGGTTTCCACCCTTAATATTATAATCTTAACATTATACCTTGGGTTTCAATCAGGTACAGTATTCATAGGTACGGATAAAGTATTCATAAACATATTTTGAGTACTTTTGTGCCAATTCAACAATAAACAAATTCACTATGGAAGTACCGATTCGCAAATCAATGACGGTAAAGCCGTTCTATTTTCATATGAAACTTAATCAATAAATACTGAGCGAACACTACCTGCCAGTCTCTAGTATGATAGATTTTGAGTAAGCAAATATTTGTAATCACAAATACCAATTCGCCAAATAGACTGCCTCGTTGGCCGAGTGGTCGCAAGTGCGACTGCCGGGCAAGGGGTCTCGGGTTCGATTCCCGGGTCGGGCAAAGTATTACTGGGTTTTTAAAAAATTCTCAGTAGTAGCACGGAGTCTGGAATTGTGCCCGGTATATGGCAATAGGCTTACCCCCTATTACATGGGACTCATAACATAAATAGTGAAAAGTGGGTGTTACATTGTACAGTGGCATAATGTGCACCTCTGCCTACCCCTTCGGGGATAAAAGGCGTGATGTTATGTTATGTACAAATACCAACCTACGTTACTATTAGAAAAGAAATGAAAAAAGCTTTTAGTAATAAAACTCTTTTATAACATGTCTATCTATTTCATACTATTTCATCAGCTCAATGTATCAATTCGAAGAATTCAACTTTGTTTGTATGTTAGTTCAGTTTCTGTAAGTCGATGATATCGTGAAGTATCTTGTAACAAGCTGTTATACAATACCTGATACCTACGAACTTGTATTTATTTTACCTTCGTAATATGTTACTTTGACTTAGGAGTCAGGACAATAGGATATCGAGCAACGTGTAGTAGATACTCGTAAATAAAGCAAAGTACCTACTCAACTGTTTATATTTTTGTTAAGTGTAAAACTATTTGGTGTTTGTTGTGTTGTCCTTTTTATAACATGACATATAAACATAACGTCGTGATGTCGTGGTGGCCCGGAGGTTTAAGACGCCCACTTCTCATGCATGAGGGTGCGGGTTCGAAACCTACCAACGGCAAGTACCAATGTGACTTTTTCCGAGTTATATGTATACTTTCTAAGATTATTTAGACAACACTGACAAACGGTGAAGGAAAAACATCGTGAGGAAGCCTGGACTTATAATTTCTAATTATAAGTTTGAAATCGCCAACCCGCATTGAGCAGGCGTGGTGATTAATGCTCTAACCTTCTCCGTGTGAGAAGAGGCTTTGCTCAGCAGTGGGCATTTATAGGCTGTTGATGACGATGATATAACATAACATCACGCTTTTTTATCCCCGAAAGAGTAGGCAGAGGTGCACTTTACGGCACTTAATGCCACTGTACAATGTAACACCCACTTTTCACTATTTATGTTATGAGTCTCATGTAATAAAAAGGAAGGCTTACCCCCTAAGCCTATTGCCAAATACCGGGCACTGTTCCAGTTTCCATGCCACTACTGAGATTTTTAATAACCTAGTAATATATTGATTTTTATTCTCCTGACAATAATAAACACAACAAAAAAAAAAAACAGCCAAATCGGTCTAGCCGTTCTCAAGTTATGGCGTGACAACGGGAAACGGGTTTCATTTATATATATATAGATAGATAGTTTTAAGAATTAATTTCATACATGCAAAATACAAAATGAAAATTCCATTTTAATTTTACCACATATAGAACCCATTATGGTGACCATGATGGTTGAACATTTACGTCAGCAATATAACCCTCTCAACGCCATTACAGATTTTAATCCCCATCAAAATTACCCCTTTTACATGGTGTTTTGAGCGGTTTTACTAATTAACAACCCTTAACAGCTGTTTCACTGTTTCCATTATATTAATAGGCTATATGACTGTATGCGTATGGACATAAAGGCGGAAATCGTTTAAATGCAGACAAAATGTTAAGTCAAATGGAATGCTTGTATTAAGTAAATTGTTATTACTTAAATGTTGAGTACAATGTTATTGGTTTTCTAATTTTGTTTGAATCTTAACATAATATAATATGACATCACGCCCTTTTATCACCGAAGGGGTAGGCTGAGGTGCACATTTCGGCACTTAATGCCACTGTACAATGTAACACACACTTTTCACTATTTATGTTATGAGTCCCATGTAATAGGGGTTGAGCCTATTGCCATATACCGGGCACATTTCCATACTCCGTGCTACTACTGAGATTTTTAAAAACCCAGTAATACTTTGCCCGACCCGGGAATCGAACCCGAGACCCCTTGCCCGGCAGTCGCACTTGCGACCACTCGGCCAAGGAGGCAGCCATGTTTGAATCTTATAGGTCTGTATAATAGGCACAAAAGAACGGCTACGTGTATTACATGTTGACAAGTATATTTGTGTGTAGAATTAGTATAAGTTCTTGAGGTACAGGATAGGTCAAATTAGCGGTCTTCTTCCTCTTTTCTCCACGACTATTGGACGATAGGCATAAAGAAACAAGGCTGTGATAGGATTACAAAGCCTATTATATGTTTTATATAGTTCCTCACGTAATGTGTGTTCTTTCCAATCATACTTAATTTATTTAAAAAAAGGTTTATAATAACAAATATTGCTATGCCCTTACAGGGTCCATAAATGTACTTAGCTTTAAGCCTATTGTAACACCTTATTCACTTTATGGTAGGTACGCAAATAAATGAATATGAATTAAGTTAAGCATTGTTTTCATCAAATAATCCTAATTTACTTTTTAGCTTATCTCTAATAGGCGCAAGTTTTAAGTTTCCTCTATATCTAACGTTCTGTTAGGATGGCGCTCCGGGAGTCCCTTTTATAAATGACACCACAATTTGTTAGGATGGCGCTCCGGGAGTCCCTTTTATAAATGACACCACAAGTGCTGCTAATAATTTCTTTATTTTCACTTCACAACTTTCGACTTACAATAATTACTGTGTGATATAAAACGGTGTTAATAGTTGAATAACTTTATCTGGAGTGACTCTATACACAACTAAGACGTATATTTTATTCTATATGGCCAATGGTGGGGGGTTATCCCTTAGTCGATAAATTATACTTGCGCGTATAAGTGCCACAGGATGTATCGATTGCTTTAATTGCAATTCACATGTATAGGGCTTTGTTCACAACAATGTAAGAGTGCTTAGATCTTTGTTAGTAACAATATAACGATTGTTTAGGTGGTAATTTAAAAGTATAGATCTTTGTTACCAACAATGTGAAGATTGTTTAGATTGCAATTAAAAGTATAGTAATTCATTGTTAACAACAATGTAAGGATTGATTAGAAAATAATTTATAAGTATGGTTCTTTGTTAACAACAATGTAAGGATTGATTAGATTAGAATTTACAATAAGGCCTTGTTCATAACTCCCCCCTTTAGACTGAGCTTTATTTAAAATGTTTATTTTTATTACTATATTCTTTCTTAATAATAAAGCGAAGGACAAAACGTATCATCAATTTGAAAATTAATCTGTAAATAAAACTCAGTTATATTTAAGTCACAAAACAAAATCTAGAAAGTCTTATAGAGGTATAACATGAATCTTAATAGTTAATAAAAATAAAGAAAATAAATCGTTACATTTGAATATACTTGTCTAGTAAAGAAATAAAATTTAAAATTTAATCTTAATAGCTATACCATAAAAATAAAACAAAAACAAAAAATAGTTTTCTTATAAACTAGAGGTTTCTATTTGATTTATCTAAGTTTCTTATATGTATTTATTATCATTTTTTTTTTGCCAAACATTTATGTTACCATAAATAAATTTAGACTCAAAATTCTCTGGAAGTGATAAGATAACTTTGTTAATAACTAGGATTCACATGAAGATTATTTATGGTTGTCTAAATTTATGGCAATGGACACATAAATACTCTTAACAGTTTTACATTCGTGAATATTATCTACAAAGGTGTAAGACAATCTGTCATCCGTTATTGCTACATATAGCTTAGAAGGGTAAATCAAAGCATAAGTTAAACAATGCTTAGTATCATGAGGAGTAAGCTGTGGCAAATTCTTGTAGAGGTTGAACTTTATAAAATTTATTAAAAGAACTTGAATGACAAACATTAGCTTGTTATTATAGTAACAAACTGTAAACTTAGATACGTCGATGATAGAATGTTCACGAGATACCCACTATGCTGGTTTTATTTCGTTAACATGATATTTAATGTGTTTTCTGTTAACCAGAAGGGTGACGTTTTTTTACCATGCGTTTTGATTATTTTATAAGGTCCTTTCCATACTGGAGATAAGGCTTTTCGAAGCCTATGATGAAATTTTAAATAAACTAAATCACCAGTTTTATAAGATTTTTCACGTGCTGTTGAATCATAATAGATTTTTGATGTTTCTTTACATTTGTTCATATTTTGAATAGCTTTTTCACGAGAGTATCTCATCCGATACTGTAAAGCGCGAATGTATTCCTGATAAGTAATGTTATTGTTCGATTCATATGCACTACTAGGAATCGTCGGCTTATAACCGTATAAAAGTTCAAAAGGAGAATATTCTGTAGAACAATGTGGAGTTGTGTTGTATGATAGGATCGCTGTTGCGAGATAGCTATGCCAGTCGTCCTGGTTTTCATTAACAAATGACCTCAAATATTCTTTAAGGGTAGCATGACTACGTTCTAGTGCTCCATTTGTCTGTGGATGATAAGGCGTAGAAAACAGATTTTTTATTTTGAGTATTTCTGTTAATTGCCTAAATAATTCTGAGGTAAACGATGTACCTTGATCGGAGAGTATGATTTTGGGAAAACCGAATAACGAAAAGAAATGTATGAGATTGCGTGCAATTTCATCAGTGGTACAAGTAACCATTGGATAGGCGTTTGAAAATTTTGTTAAATCGTCCTGGAGCGTTAATATGTATTTAAATTTTTGGAGACCCGCTTCAGGTAAAGTGCCTACAATGTCAATGGCTAATCTTTCAAACGGCTTTGAACTTGTCGAAGTTATAATCATAGGTGCTCTATTGGAAGCTCGCAGTGGCTTATTAACTTGGCACATCTTACAATTTTTGACAAATTTTTCGATATCAGACCGCATACCTTTCCAATAATAGGAAGCTTTAATTCTACTTAACATGCGTTTAACACCGGGGTGACCAGCTATGGTCGTCCCATGATTTTCTTTCAGAATATTAGATATTTCAGCAGGGGTAGGATAAAGTAATTGATTTTTATAAATGTGTATTTTAATATTAGTGCCGTGGAAAATATATGAAATCATATTATAAATTTTTGTATAAACTAACCTTGTAAATGGTTCAGTAAAATCGGACAACGCTAATTCTTTCTGAGAATTATTTTTTAAAACAATTTCGTCTCTTAATTTGACAAGCAGATCATAAATGATTTTGTAACTCGTTTCGTCAAAATGATGAACTTTAGTAAATAAGAAATATAATATTTTGTCATTTTTACAATCGAGCATCTGCACTGTGTTAATTTCACGTTCACTGGCTCGATATTTCTCAGAATTCTCAGTCATTGATAACAATTGCTCACAATGTGGCATTGAATTATCTAAATCTAAAGAGACTGGACAAGCGATATACTTTTGTTTTGCTTTATGTAAGCTCTCGTTGTGTTCTTCAATTTTCGTATCGCAATCAGGTAAAGTCTTATTGTCCTGTTTTTTTAAATATTCCTCATAAGAGGTAGAATTATTTTTACGACTACGAGTGGTAACAGCGTTTACGGGATAACGAGATAGTGCATCGGCGTTACTATTGACTCTGCCGGGTTTGTAAACGATTTCATAATTATATTCTTCTAGCTTTAGTCGCCATCTTAATAGACGTCCGCCTGGATCTTTCGCGTTAAAAAGCCATGTTAAAGGACGATGATCTGTCACAATTTTAAATTTGTAACCATAGAGATAAGGTCGAAATGTATTAACGGCAAAAAGAATGGCAAGGAGCTCTTTCTCAGTGGTTGAGTAATTCCCTTCTTGTTTATTTAAAGTCCGGGACGCATATGCAATGGGTTTATCTTTACCGATCTCACCCTGAGATAAGACTGCACCAACGGCATAATTTGAAGAATCCGTTGTTACTATAAAGAGTTTAGAAAAATCGGGATATTGTAATAAAGGAGCTGAGATAAGCTTTTGTTTTAGAGTATTAAAAGCATGTTGTTGCTCATGAGCCCAATGAAAATTAACATCTTTTTTTAACAAAGATGTGAGAGGCTTTGTTATATGGGAGAAATTCTCAATAAAACGCCTATAATAACCTGTCAGTCCTAGAAAAGATTTTACATCTTTTGGGGTTTTCGGTATTGGAAATTGAGAAATAGCCTTCACCTTATCTGGGTTAGGCGAAACACCCTTATCAGTAATAACATACCCTACCACACAATGACACTCAATGACCGTTTCTGACCGTGGTGGTATGATGTATGATGGCTTGCTACAACAAATAGGTATTTCATAACCTTCTAAATTAAGAGTGTTGTAGAATATTGAACATCAATTTTAAAGTGTTGAATAAATTACTACCAATAATGCCATCATAATCTAAATTGATCGTATCGTTAATCGCGTGAAACATAAATTCAAATGTTATTTTGCTTTTTGAAGAAACGCGATGTTCAAAATTGAGTTTAATGGATCCGAGAGATTGGCAATAGGAATCGTTGTCACTTAAGCCTTTAAGTTTTACAATTTCGGAACCAAGCACTGGCTTATTTTGTAAACTAGAAAATTTTACAATAGATATAGTTGAACCAGTGTCAATTAAAAAACACAAAGGTTTATCGTTAACATTTGTTTTTAAATAAACGTGAGGTAGAGAAACTTTATTGTGCATATAATTAATAGTAAATGTTTCCTCACGTGAGCAATCCCTAGAAATAAAACTCGATTTATCACGAGATGAGGGACTGTCTTGAAAATTTGAATTAGTATTTATCTTTTTATTAAAAGACTTAGAAGTCTCTGTAAACGCATTAACCTGTGTTGAATATAATTTAGAAACAGTTGAAGATTCAAAGTTTTATTTGCGCGAACCTGTGTTGGGAAAATTTAGGAACACAGTTTGAAGAACTCAAAGTCTTATTTGCGCGAACCTGTGTTGGGGAAAATTTAGGAACACAGTTTGAAGAACTCAAAGTCTTATTTGCGCGAACCTGTGTTGGGGAAAATTTAGGAACACAGTTTGAAGAACTCAAAGTCTTATTTGCGCGAACCTGTGTTGGGGAAAATTTAGGAACACAGTTTGAAGAGCTCGAAATTTTATTTGCGCGAACCTGTGTTGGGTAAAATTTAGAAACACAGTTTGAAGAGCTTTTCGTGCCATTTAAATAAGAAGGTTTCGGCAGACACGAATCCGGAACCCTGTTTAGTTTAAAGTTTTAATGTTATCGAAAGACGCATCGACATGATGTACATTAGAGCGATTATTGTTCGACGCGTTACTTGTATTCGGTGCAGGACCACTTGATAGTGTAGAGTTAAGTGCATCGCGCGAGCTATTTTTAGCTTTAAGTTTACGACATTCGTTTATTAAATGACCACGTTTTTTACAATATGCGCAAGATTTATTTGGATTATAGAAATTAGAATTTGTTTGCACTGAATTATTATTAAAATTACTCTGCGTATTAAAATTAGATGAATTTAAATGATGTAAATTAGGATGCTTATTTTTATTTTTATAACATTCTGAAGCAATATGACTGTTTTTATTACATATTGTGCATTGTTTAGAGCGATTAGAAAGTTTAGACAAATTATATATTTTTTCTTCTTCAATAGCATGTGTAATCGCTTCTGATAACTTCTTTGGGTTCCTACACCGCACTATATGAGCAATATTAGAGTTCAACCCTAACAAGAATGTATTAAGAGCTAAATCCTCCATAGCGGCGAGGCGACCTAAAAGTTCTTTATCACTATCGCAGCTGTAATGAATGTCAGATTGTAGTCTAGTTAAACAAGATTCAACACGTATTGAAAATTGCATTACGTCTTCGGAAGGAATTTGTTTGCAGTGTTGTAGATCAACTAATAAATGAGTGGAGTGTTTTTTCTCTCCAAACGTAGTTTTAAGAAATAGTTTGATCTCTGACCAATTATTGAATCTTTTTAAACAACAAGCTGCTTGAGCCTTCCCTTCCAACTGCGAAATGGCATATTTACATAAAACGTTCTGTTGTTCTGTAGTGGCTAAGGCCATCGCATTTTCACAATTTGTTAAAAATGCGGGTAACAACTCGCGATCTCCATTGTATGGCTTGATGAATTTAGTGAGAACCGAAAGAGTGATTTTGTCAGCCATTTTAATTTTTAAAATAAAGTACTTATTTAATACCACAGAACATCAGACAAACATGCACAAAATGTAAAAAGTGTGTAAAGTTGAAAAAGTTGCAATTTAAAATTAATAAAATATAATGAGTTAAAATTAAAACAATGACTTCAGTAAAATTAAACGTTTTTTTTTTGAAAATTGAAAATCACTGCACCGATTATTATTTTCACAAATTAATTTAAAAACACTGAATGAATTTTGAAAAACTCACAGTAAAATCGTAGCACACGCGAGCATTCTGGAAGTTGCGACATGCACTTGGAATGACCCAGGGAGTCGTATTTTACCAATGCGCTTCGTCACGTTGCACTGCACACACGGTGTGCCTAGAATACGTGGCTGATGAGCAGTCTGTAGAACCTTGATGAATAGGTCCTTGGAGTGAAGCGGTGATGCGGACTCACACTGTAAAGTGGAGACTTACCGTCGACCACAGGGCAGCTAAGGTGTTCGGCGTGATGCGGGCTCACGCTATACAGCGGAGGCTTAACGTCGACCACGAGGAATGCAGCAGTGCGGGCTTAGGCTTTATGAGGAGCCCAAGGCTTATCGTCGACTACTCCACCAATAGGACTACTATACCACGGAGCCAACAAATGTTATGGTGCAGACGAGTGGAAATAAATTCGCGACGCCTACACCTATAGATCCCAGTACTCACGTATTTTCCTAGGATCCCACTTCTGACACCAAAATTTGTTAGGATGGCGCTCCGGGAGTCCCTTTTATAAATGACACCACAATTTGTTAGGATGGCGCTCCGGGAGTCCCTTTTATAAATGACACCACAAGTGCTGCTAATAATTTCTTTATTTTCACTTCACAACTTTCGACTTACAATAATTACTGTGTGATATAAAACGGTGTTAATAGTTGAATAACTTTATCTGGAGTGACTCTATACACAACTAAGACGTATATTTTATTCTATATGGCCAATGGTGGGGGGTTATCCCTTAGTCGATAAATTATACTTGCGCGTATAAGTGCCACAGGATGTATCGATTGCTTTAATTGCAATTCACATGTATAGGGCTTTGTTCACAACAATGTAAGAGTGCTTAGATCTTTGTTAGTAACAATATAACGATTGTTTAGGTGGTAATTTAAAAGTATAGATCTTTGTTACCAACAATGTGAAGATTGTTTAGATTGCAATTAAAAGTATAGTAATTCATTGTTAACAACAATGTAAGGATTGATTAGAAAATAATTTATAAGTATGGTTCTTTGTTAACAACAATGTAAGGATTGATTAGATTAGAATTTACAATAAGGCCTTGTTCATAACAGTTCCTATAACGAACTTTAAGGTAACAAAACTCAATACTAAAACAAATTAATAGTCAGAATATTTTAGATCTTACATTGTTCTGAACAATAAACTATGTATATATCAATTTCTAACCAAAATATACTTCTAACATTTTCCTCAGCGTAAATTGAAACTAAAACTAGATTACTTGTCTATTATATGTACCTAACAAACTACAAAGTAATAAGATCGATTCCACAATAACTTGTAGACTTAGGTAATATTATATTCTGACAAGATGATGTATATTTCTGAAATAAAATAATAATTCGATCAATCACTTTCTTTGTTCGTTTGCAGCCGCCATTATTGAGTTCATCTTAAATGTATTAGTTGTTGGACTCAATAAGTCTATGTAAAAGATTTGTAATTATTTATTGACGGCACGGTATTCGCGGTGGCTGGGCAACTGGCTGCCGCGCAACATGTCGCGGGTTCGATTCCCGTACGGAGCAACTTTTTGTGTGCTCCACAAATTGTTGTCAGGTCTGGATGTCATGTATATGTTAACTTGTATGGTTGTGAACGCACCCACGACACAGGAGAAAATTGTCGTGTGGTACAACGTTTTTTAAAAACGAAAAGGAACAATTTGAGTTATCAGTATTAAACATTCTAAAAAATATATACGCCTACGTATATAAGGGCGAGCCCATTGCCATACCTACATATATGGCAATAGGCTAGCCCTCAGTTACCCTGGAAAGGATGCTACCTACAGCACAGGTTTCGAGGAATGGTTGATAGGTACATTAAATATGAACACATCTACCTAACATGGATTTAAAAGCGTTATGTTATATATGTAAGCTTAAGCTTATTTAACCCTTCAACTAAGACCATGCATGTGTTAATTAGTTCCACATTTAACAATAATACAATTGTGTTTCCCTTAGATGATTTTAATGGCTGCCAGTCAACTTATTTAAGACGAAACATACGTTTTTTTTATGGCATAAGCTGGTAAACGAGCAGACGGATCATTTGATGGTAAGCAATCGGCGACGCCCTTGGACACCTGGAACACCAGAGGCGTTACAAGTGCGTTACCGGCCTTTTGGGGATTAGGAGTTTGAGGATCGTCGGGGATTCAGGAATTGCGGAGATTGGGGAAGGGGAGGGTAATTGGGCCTCCGGTAACCTCACTCACACGACGAAACACAACGCAAGCCTTGCTTCACGTCGGTTTTCTGTGAGGCCGTGGTATCACTCCTTTCGAGCCGGCCCATTCGTGCCGAAGCATGGCTCTCTCACATTTTTACAGTATTTTTTGGATCAAGTCTTAGCCGTAGGTACGAAGTGTTTTGTGTCTAGTAATAGCTCTCAAGTGTAAACTCGATAGACTAAATCTCTGAATGAAATATATGGCCAATATCAGAGGTTACAACTTCATACAGGTAATCGCTTCGGCTATAAAATAAAATTTAAGACTAACTTTATGGATTTCTGTAGTTTATAGTAGTTTTATATTTATTTTTCAGTAAAATTCTAGCTTTTATCGCCTGTTCTGTAGGAATCAATTTCGAAATGGTTCCTAGGGTTTAAGTGAATCTGCACCTGCAAGACAGCTGAAGTATGGTTCTCGTATTGACAAAGGTGCAGGTCTTGTATTCAATATGATGTTCACTTCAACCATATTTTTCAACAGAAAACATTTACATGCATGATTCGAGACCATTTTTTAGTTAATTTGTATTATTTCATAAAGCCATTGGCTCAAACTGTTGTGGTTCTTTCCTCAAAAGACCACTTGCACGGTTCTCGGACATTATATAACCTGTTTGGACTTTAAAAGAAACCTCTGAGTTTGTATCGGCGTTACTTCTCAGAGTAATCAGTTAGGAAATGCCGGCCGTCGTCCAGTAATTTAAAGATTGGCGTGTAAAAGTCTTACTTTGTAACCTATTTACAGAAATAAATATCATTTCATTACACCTTGCCTCTGTTGGAGTGCCTAATTACGTGCGCGGTGACAAAACGTGGCTGGCCAGAAATCTGATTCGATGCGTTCATTGTTTGTTCATTTTTTTAATTTAATATTGTATATAAATAGTTTTTTCTTTTGTAAATAGTACGATTATTTTTTCTACTATTATTAA
The DNA here is from genome assembly GCA_902850265.1 of Spodoptera littoralis. Lineage (NCBI taxonomy): Eukaryota > Metazoa > Arthropoda > Insecta > Lepidoptera > Noctuidae > Spodoptera > Spodoptera littoralis. Next base: position 10,886,715 of record LR824542.2, read on the forward strand.
TATTTTATTATTAAGAATTAAGACATGTACAATTAATGTCACAACTTTTTTTTCGCGCTGTTGGGTACCATTCGTATACTGATCCTTAACTAAACATGGATAAACATTGTGAAAGATTGGCTAGGTATTATAATTTCGAACATGCTTTGTGAAATCGTGTTTATGTCGTGAAAATGAAATAAAACAAGTCCTTGTTACTTACTACAAGGCTTCTTATTGATGTCTATTAATAAAACAAACACCTGAATTGGAGAATGAAAAACTTTGCTCCTTCAAGCCCACCAAGCACTTCAATTTAACTTGAAATAATATTTTTCGTTTAGCTTTTAACAAAAGTAATATTCGTTCCGTTCACAATGTTCCTTTAATTCGCCATCTTTGTTTGATCTGGACCGTAATGGAGATTGTAAATGGAAGAAAAATCCAAGGGATAATACACGCATTTTGGGCAATACGTTCTTTGATATTCAAAGCTTCGTAATGTTTTTGTTGTTTACAATATTTATGTATTTGGTACTGTAATCTTAATGTTTTACCCACAGTAAGATTTTGATGAAATAAATAGTATTTTTTGGGGTATTGGAGGACTAGCTTTGCACCGGATTTTACCCTCATGTTTCCAGTTTTATTGTTCTCATCGCGTCAATTTCAAAAATTGCGGATTGGTTATTCATGGTTTATATATTATTAAAAAACTGGCTGTTGTTAGAATTGATTTCTTTTTTGACTTCCGCCGCGTACAATATGAATTTTAGAACATAACTTTTTTGTTTAATTTTTTAAGTAAAAGTAACCTAAGTTACTTCTTAATACATCGGTTACCTGCCAATAAAAGTCTTGCAAAAACATTCCAAAGATTAGCCAGTACAAACAGACAGATAGAAATTGTAAAAAATATTATTTGAGTATGTGTATCGTATATAAATTCATATGCATGTAGTAAAAAACGGTTATTTTAATATTATAAACAGACACTTTTTTCAAAGAGGGAAAATCATCAAATGACTGCTCCCGCCTGGGTGAGGCGGGAGGGAGTGTCAGACTTACTGACTAAAAACCACCCCGTTCCTACTCCTGCACTTCGAGCCGCATCCCCGGCAAACCGTTAAGTTCACAATTTGCATCTGTTTCTAAGAATTAAAATACAAGGCAATTCTTATAAAATGTTTTAGTTCTGAAATAGAGACACAAGACAATGATTGTTAAAGCCTTTTCTCAACAAATTTCTTTCAGTCAATTTTTCCCAACCAATTCGCAAAACTTTTACAAATGATTCAGATAGCAATATGCATATCTAATACCACTTAATTCCTTCGAATCAGCAATAATGACAATGTACGGGTTTCCCAAAGCCCGCATAGAAGGAAAATCCGTTCCCTTCTCATAGTCATATAAAAACATATAATAGAGAATTGCTTACAAAGAGTAATACTATTTGCTTCAGAAACACGCGCCTTTTGCTTCGACATCACTTGAAGCGGTCCAGATATTACACTCATGATAATATAGAAAAAAACCTAGAATTTTCACGAAAAAATATCTACGCTTTTTAGAGTTTTCCTGTAAACTGTGATTGGTGGACCAACATTTGGATGGGATAAAAGTACGTACTATTTTACAGACGAAATTTAAATGCCCATCATCGTACCACAAGACAATCGGCGAAGCGTCACCGATTCATGGCAGATATTCCGCCCACACGCATGCAGCGCTTTGCTTCAAGCTTACTCCTTGTGCGTACTGCTAAAGAGTGGAATTCTTTGCCAGAGACTGTATTTCCTGAAGGGGGAGTATCTGGGAATCTTCAAGGCCCGAGTGAATAGGTTGCTTATGGGACGACGTGCTCCATCGTAGACCGCATTATCGCTTACCACCAGGCGAGATAGTGGTCAAACGTCGCCCCATCAAATATAAATTAAAAATAAATGTAGAAGGAATTAATTTCTGTTATTAAAATTCTCAACTATACCGAAATCAAGATTTATTATTTATACACACTAGTGAGTGATTAGTGCCTTACTTTTTTCATAAATTCAATTTATGAAACTTTAAATTAATACAAACACGTTCAATGTCAACAATACTATAAACCAGACGTATACTAACCAGAACTAAGCAATCTGCAATACACTGACCAAGTACTCTACAAACTAAACAGAAAACATGGTTCGAGGAACTCATTATAGTAATATCAAACTGAATGTATGGCGTAATACAACCGAAATACGTTATCTCCTGCCGTAACTTACATTTTGCATGGCTGTTATCTATTGTGATTTAAGGTTTATGGCCCTCAGAGCTGCTGCATGATAATATATTACACTGTTTTTGTATAAGAACTGTGTTTTAAAGAGAATGTCCAATGAATTCTTGTTTATAGAGTATTGGAAATGTAATTTGTGGTTGGATTGTTTGAATTTTGGTTCTTTATTTCTGTACTATTTGAGTCTTTGTCCCAGATTTTTAAGATAAGTAAATATGTTGTGTCAATTAAATGAATCTTTCTTTAAAGTATATAAAAGCCGCAATTCAATGCAACTTCCCCGGCTACGGTTCTCAGGTCATCTTGTCGGATCACGACATTGAAGATAAATGAACAATCCAAACAACAAAAGCAAATTATTCTTCACTTTAAATTATTTTACACTGAATCCCTTTATTTACGAGCAACCACAATCGTGTACAATTAAACGGAGATCACTCCTACATTCAAAACTTGTAACTTCAAGGTCAAATCCGGACCTTCTGTGGTTCCAAGACTAGACATTAAACATCGCTCCCTAAAGTCCACTTCAGAGTTCCTTTAGAACTTATAATAAAGCAATTTCTATCCAAAAATGGAATTACAGCTTAATACTAGTAATTTATGTATTTGGAAAATAATTTATTCCGATCGCATAAGACATAAATGAATCCGAAAAGTTTATTAATGGGCATTTGAAGGTGGACGGTTGCTCTCCTGAATAACGTGTACTGAATTTATAATAACACTTATGCTTACCCCCGTTGCTGTGATTGCTTTGGATACAAAATAAGTGTATCTAAACAAATATACAAAACCCAGTGATTCGTCCCCTAGTTATAGTGAACTCATCTAATTCTGTGTCTCGCATAATAATTCGGTTTAGTAAATTTGGTAGAACTCTTAGGTTTCTAGAAAAAAATCTGATTATTTGTGCTAATATTCCTCATAAAAGACTGATTAAAACTCATGCGGAAACTGAATTAAATTAATTAATAATTTATTGGTATTTTATTACTCAAATGCCTTTGTCACGAAGTTAGATGAGTTCACCCTACTACTACTAGTTTTTTTTAAGGGAGGACAATCATCGAATTACTTTTCCAGCCTGGGTGAGGCGGGAGGGAGTGTCAGGCTCTTACTGACTAAAAACCATCCCGTTCCTACTCCTGCACTTCGAGCCGGAGTCCGGATAACCCGTTAAGTTCTCATTAGACCCATTGGGCCCCATTCGTGTGCTAGTAGTTATAGAAAAGTTTAGACTTTTAGGATACGACGAATTATTAATTCCAAAAATTGTAACTCAAAAGAGCCTTATAGTTGATGAATAACCGCTACCAGGATTAGAAACCAAAAAAGGGTAGGTATTCTCATCATCATCATACCATCCAAATGACGACCACTTCTGTACGAAGTCCTTTCCCAGTGACTTTCAGAGCCAGTTGCCGGTTCAGCCGGTTGGAGGCAACCTACATCCTGCTAAAGGTACAACTAATTGCATTATGCATGTTAGTTTCATATCTTACATCGTCTATACTGTTCTGATCAGATCACTTCCATTAGACCAAAAGCAACGTCATAATCGGGAATATTTTAATCTCATTCCTTTCATGTATGAGTTAGCTATGAAGAAATAGCTCGCCAGTATCATATTTTTGAGAAAAAATAAACTACAACAGTTGAATTTATGACTTTAGACTTTTAGCTAGATTGCTAGAATATGTCTTGTTTTTTTTTACTTTTTAACAAGACCTTTGTCACTCACTTAACGATAAATGAGGGTTCAACTAAAGAAATGTTGTTCATAATATTGTTTTCTTTTATTTCGTTGTAAGGACTTTAGGGTTATTGCTATAAGTCTTTGTTTCAAAACGTTTTATTTTGATTCGAATGCAATTTGTTAAGAACCTTTTTTCTTCTTTTTTTTCTCGGTTTTAGTTTATAATGTCTGACTGCTACTTACACAATTTTGGTTGTGCCCGGTTTAAACATGGTCTAATTTTAGGAGAGTAATAGGGGGTGAGCCTATTGCCATATACCGGGTAACATTTCTAGACTCCATGTTACTACTGTAATTTTTTTTAAATCCCAGTAATACTTGGCCGACCCAGGAATCGAACCCACCCGGGGCCCCTTGCAGCAGTCGCACTTGCATCCACTCGGCCAATGAGGCCGTCAATACAACTAAAAAACTACAATCACGGCAAATTGGGCATCGTCCATGATGTTTAAAAAAATGAAATCGGTGCGTAATAATTTTTAAATAAAACGTTAAAATAAATTCGACACAAGTATTTAACTTAAAATTCACACTCTCAAGACTGAACCAGATAATCCGTACTCTGACTTTGAATCGGACCCCATCAAATTCATCCATGGGTATCATAAAGACTTAGGGATTAAACGGGAAGGGTGTTCGTGGGTCTAATAACACCGTACGCCAATCACCGATCTGTCAACCCCTTAAATCTACGGGGTATTTTCCTTCGAGAACGTTCACTGAAGACATTTTATTAGTTACGATTTTATTCTTAATAGGGGCTATTCGGCATGCCGGGACTGTAAACCTTTTTAACCTTTTGAGTACCATCATAGACACAATTAAAAAACAATAGGTTGCGGTCACCGGTGTTTGACAATTTAAACTGTCAAACACCAAGCGGTCACCGGTGACCGCGACCTATTGTTCTTTAATTGTGTCTATAAAACCGGTACTCGACGAGTTAAATATCGAATTTTAATGACTGAGTACGTTATTAAGGGTTATGAATATTTTATCTGCTCCTCATTGGTTAAAAAAATATTATGTTTCTTTTATTCTGGTTATTTTTTAGAAAAACTAACATGCTAATAGTTTTTTAACCTCAAAACATGTTATCTAAAAGTTATTGTAACTATGTAATCAAAATACAACCGAGTTGGCCGAGTGGTCGTAAGTGCGACTGCCGAACAAAGGGTCTCGGGTTCAATTCCCGGGCCGGGCAAAGTATTACTGATTTTTTTAAATATTATCAGTAGTAGCACGCAGTCTGGAATCGTGCCCGGTAAATGGCAATAGGCTCACCCCCTGTTAAATGGGACTCATAACATAAATAGTAAAAAGTGGGTGTTACATTGTACACTGGTATAATGTGCACCTCTGCCTACCCCTTCGGGGATAAAAGGCGTGATGTTGTGTTATGTTATGCTATGATATAAAAAAACGTTTTATAGTTCTAATTTCATAAGCACAAATAATACCTCATTAAAATTATCATAATTTTTCACTAAGTTAAACTGTCAAACACCGCGACGACACCGGTGACCGCAACCTATTGTTCTTTAATTGTGTCTATAATGACGGTACTCAAAGAGTTAATGGAGAACAATTGAAAATCTACAAACGTCTGACTCACGCTTGACCTGTACGACGCGACGGGACAAACATAGCTTAGATGCTCAAACGATATTAATTCTATGTCTCGGTATGTCTGTAGATTCCAATTAAAGCTGCAGAATTCATATTATTGGATCTCTGTTCATAATTTATCAAGAATGGAGTTCTAGTAAAGATTATTAAAAGAAATAAATAGAGCTATTTCAAAAGGTGTCATATACTGTGTGATTATGGTACAGTTTCCAGTTACACATTACTTCTTATTTATTGGAAAAGTCCTATAAACGTGTTAATAATTTCAGATTAAAAAAAAAGGAATCGAATCGCTCAATCCGTAATTAAACTTGCAGTCTAATGCTGGGCTGTCACAATAGGGTAGTTTCCTAAATTTTATTTTAATGTCCGTCTGGTAGATTATTTTAAAACATTAGACACTCATTTTTTCATTTTTCACAAAATTACCTCTAAACGCTTTTGACAATACATTGATTTGAAATGTCGTGTGACGTCACTGCGTGCTACAAAATGCTATACATCCATTTTATTTAAGTATTGTAACTTTATACGAGAAAATAAAAATATACGTGTCTAATATTTTTTCATTATCTAACTGATGGACTAATTAGATTGTTAATATTTTTACTCTGGAAACTACCCTATTGTAGGTATCGGTGGACTGTAAACCTTTTTAACCTTTTGAGTACCATCATAGACACAATTAAAGAACAATAGGTTGCGGTCACCGGTGTCCTCGCGGTGTTTGACAATTTAAATTTCGAATTTTAATGACTGAGTACGTTATTAAGGGTTATGAATATTTTATCTGCTCCTCATTGGTTAACAAAATATTATGTTTCTTTTATTCTGGTTATTTTTTAGAAAAACTAACATGCTAATAGTTTTTTAACCTCAAAACATGTTATCTAAAAGTTAATGTAACTATTTAATAAAAATACAACCTCATTTAAATCAAAACCTTACAAAAAACTGATTGCCTCGTTGGCCGAGTGGTCGTAAGTGCGACTGCCGAACAAAGGGTCTCGGGTTCAATTCCCGGGCCGGGCAAAGTATTACTGATTTTTTTAAATATTATCAGTAGTAGCACGCAGTCTGGAATCGTGCCCGGTAAATGGCAATAGGCTCACCCCCTGTTAAATGGGACTCATAACATAAATAGTAAAAAGTGGGTGTTACATTGTACACTGGTATAATGTGCACCTCTGCCTACCCCTTCGGGGATAAAAGGCGTGATGTTATGTTATGTTATAAAAAATGTTTTATAGTTTTAATTTCATAAGCACAAATAATACCTTATTAAAATTATCATAATTTTTCACTAAGTTAAACTGTCAAACACCGCGAGGACACCGGTGACCGCAACCTATTGTTCTTTAATTGTGTCTATAATGACTGTACTCAAAGAGTTAATGGAGAACAATTGAAAATCTACAAACGTATGACTCTCGCTTGACCTGTACGACGCGACGGGACAAACATAGTTTAGATGCTCAAACGATATTAATTCTATGTCTCGGTATGTCTGTAGATTCCAATTAAAGCTGCAGAATTCATATTATTGGACCTCTGTTCATAATTTATCAAGAATGGAGTTCTAGTAAAGATTATTAAAAGAAATAAATAGAGCCATTTCAAAAGGCGTCTTATACTGTGTGATTATGGTACAGTTTCCAGTTACACGTTACTTCTTATTTATTGGAAAAGTGCTGTAAACGTGTTAATGATTTCAAATAAAAAAGAAATCAAGTACTAATCTAATGCTGCGTAGTCACAATTGTAGGTATCTGTGTGTACCATTTCAATGAACTTTTAAAAATACCTCGTCGTCGTGACTGCCTCGTTTGCCGAGTGGTTTGCAAGCGCGACTGCCGGGCAAGGGGTCTCGGGTTCGGTTCCCGGGTTGGGCAAAGTATTACTGGGTTTAAAAAAAATCTCAGTAGTAGCACGGAGTCTGGAATTGTTCCCGGTATAGCAATATGCTCATTGCTCACCCCCTATTACATGGGACTCATAACATGAATAGTGAAAAGTAGGTGCTAAATTGTACCTCTGCCTACCCCTTCGGGGATAAAAGGCGTGATATTATGTTATGCTATATTTTGAAAATATGTTTTAAACCCATTGCATGACAAGATAGACTGTCCACGGATATTTGTCAAAGAAGGTTCAAAATATGAGTGAATTTTCATATTGTTCTTTCTATCTAAAAATATTGTAGTGAATTCACAAAATAGTCCTTTCTTTTAGAATTTCATTGAAGTTCCAGTACGCGCATAGTGGTTTCGTTTATTTACTCAGGAGACAAAATAAAATGGTGTAAATTTGAACTTTTATAAAGCCGGTACTGAAAACTCGGTTTTGTACATAACAAAACAAATTATTACAGAAGGTTAGCTGTGGTCAGTTAACAATTAAAATTCAATACTTTCATAATCAAAACATGACAATGAACATTGTTTTTCCCAAAATTTCAGTCCTACTTTTCGTGGAAACAAACGTATGAGTTACAAAATTAAAACTAAAATCAAACAAAACTTTACTAAAACTAACAATCAACGAGTAACTATCAGACAAATATATGGATGTAATTTAATTTTAACTAAGGAACTTTTACATAGTGGGTACAGATGTATTACTTACTTATATAACAGCTAGACACAAACTTAAGTGGGGGAGAGCCATGCTTCGGCACGTATGGGCCGGCTCGACCGGAGTGATACCACGGCCTCACAGAAAACCAACGTGAAGCAAACGCTTGCGTTGTGTTTCATCGTGTGAGTGAGGTTACCAGAGGCCCATTTACCCTCCCCTTCCCCAATCTTCCCAATCCCTGAATCTCCAACGGTCCTCAAACTCCTAATCCCCAAAAGGCCGGTAACGCACTTGTAACGCCTCTGGTGTTCCGGGTGTCCGTGGCCGACGCCGATTACTTACCATCAGGTGATCTGTCTGCTCGTTTACGCCATAAAAAAACTGATAATACTTTTACTCTCCGGACTACATATTTGACAGAAACCAAACAACAGTTCTTTCTATGGGCTTATTCTTGAATCCAATTCCGATCGATCGACATTGGTATTGTAAAATTTCGTGCTCTTGAGTTGGTGGAAAAAATCCTAGTGTGGCGCAAAGTTTAAAAAAAATACATAAACCAACTAGCCCACATTACAAGTCTCAAGTTAAAAATACTAGATCCTCTGCACTTTTCGTTCCGTGCTCGGAATGTAAGTGACACGCCACGGATATGACCAACAGTCGGGTTACGGATATGAAGTTTTGTCCAGCTCCTGATATTTTTAGAACACTTGGCTTCAAATAATGTTTCAGAATGCAGTACTTGGATTTGTTACTGCTTTTAGTAGTTTGAAATGGTAACGTTTTGTTAAGATTTCGTTGAGAGGTTGAAGCTGTTTTGTAAGTTATTTGTTTAACTATTTTGTGATGTTTTATGAGTTTGTGTTTATTAGTCCCGTCTATTAGATTGTGCACCAACTGTAATGTTTTTTTTCTTGGTGGATTATGCTGCTTCCAAAAACATTCCATTTCATAATTAGAAGTTATTAACCTGACACTTAGGGCCGATTTTTCAATGCTCAGATAATTTTTTACTGAGGGATAACTTTTAATAATTGACAATTATTCCATACTAAAAACTGTCAAGAGTCAATTTTATTATACAGTTAAGAATTACCTGATTACTGAAAAATTGCTCTTAGGTAAAATAAATGTTTCATAAATAAAAACATCGCGTTCGTAAAGCACATATGTACTTGTCAAACTATGCCTACTAAACAAACCACAAAACAACAAAAGGAATCGTAACCTCATAAACAAACAGTTCAAATTACCTTACCATCAACATTCAAGTAACAATATTACGTTAAATAAAAACTCTAAAGTTACCCCGATGAGAACAGTAACCGCATCGTTCCGCCCAAGTGTTGAGAACTTAGAAAGAATAATGTGGCACCTATTACCGACATCGTCCGTAGATTTTTCTTTGTTTCAAGATGGCTGCTTTAAAACACTTGTTCCTTTAGATGTAGTATGATATATTATCAAAATATTACTAAAAAAATAACTATTATCTTTTAATATTACAACTTTATTATTCACTTATTAAAGTAAGTTAATAATCAAAGACTGTTATAACCATTACAACGCCTATATCATCTTGAGAGCATACCAAAATACCACATACTTGTCGTAATTCTAGCAAAAATATTTTAAACAAAATGTTTTCTTTTAACTCACTTCAGTTGAAAAGCATTTTAGTTTTATTTACACGAAACTTCTGTAAAATTGTATTTCACTATTTACTCATAAATGAACCTTCCACATTCTCGAGTCGAAGTTTCTATTTTAAAACAGGAGATACAACAGCTCTGAAATTTAGTTACAGGAGTTCTGTGTCTGTTTCAAAAATGTCCATATTTTTGATAACATCACCTAACATTTTTTTTTATATTTAGGAAAAAAACAGTCACATATAATAACTTACATAAGAAAACAATAGGTTTAAAAAAACTTCGAGTTCCATACAATTTTAAAGTGTAGCATAAGTAATCTATCCACAATTTATTTTAACTATTCTCACATATATATTTTTTTTAAACTTTAGGGCCGTGGGGCCCAATTGCACATCTTCTTTACAAAGATATTGTAAGAAGGATGATTGACACTTCAGGTGATCGAAGGGCTGGCTACTACCTTGGGCAAAGGTTAAGCATAGCCATTCAACGTGGCAATGCTGCCAGTCTTTTGGGCACCCTACCTCACGGTAGCGATGAGGAAAATGTTTTCTTTGATGCCTTATGATTTTTTTTTCATTATTATTATTTTTTCATTATTATTATTTTTTAAGGTGTAAATATTTTAGTTTTAATTATTTATATTAAAGGTTCTCATAGAAAAAAATAAAAAAAATAAATAAATTAATATTCTAACATATCATTATGTTAATATTTGTTATTGAAATTTAGACAGTAGTGGTAGATTGATTTATAATTTTTCATTTTAGGTTGAAGCAGAATTTGTATATTGGTATATTTATTTGTATACAGATACACTCACAAAAATAGCAAAACATTTTTTCTTAGAGTAAAATTTCAGTTATCCATACAGAAAGTGAGCCGTTTCATACGTAGGTGTACATTTTCTTAGTCCCACGTGTCTCACTACAGTATTAGGGTTGACGGGATAAAAGTATTATCGTTATGTCCCAACCACGATTTTATTTGAATGTCTGAACATTATGTAGTAGTTCCCGAACAATGTTCAGTTTGTAACGTGACAATGGTCCCGGTTTGTTATTGAAAGTATACGTACAGTTCGATTAGAATTGACCTCTTTTTTGGAGTAAAATCTAAAAGCGGATCTAGTGTGTTAGTGTAGTCGCGGAGAACCTAACGGGTAACCGGGGCTCCGGCTCGACGTGCAGGAGAAGGAACGGGGTGGTTTTTAGTCAGTAAGAGTCTGACACTCCCTTCCGCCTCACCCAGGCGGGAGCAGTCATTCGATGATTTTCCCCACTTAAAAAAAAAAGTGTGTTAGTGTACAAGCTCTAAATTTAAATTTTATTGAAGTTTGACTTACGTATGAATAGCTGCGTAAGTCCTTTTAACTTTTTTCAAGGTTATTGATAGGAATAGATAATTTTAATAGAATAGATTTTATTCCACCCATTTGGTTAAGTTTAATGTGGATCATAAAGATAAGTTTAAAATTCAAACTAAACAGTCGATTGGAAAAACTGAACAAATTGAATCAAACGATAGCGATGAGGATTTTTTTGTTTTTTGATGCCCTATGCTTAATTTAACATTTTGTAAAGTGTAAGTATTTCAGTTTTCAGTATTTTAAGTTGTTTATATTTATTCGTAGTTAACTAGAAAAATAATAAAAATATCAATTGAATCATGAATTATAAAATTAAACAGCCACATCAAAGGGTTGATCAAAGAGGATAAACAACATGATATCAACGAAATTATGAACGTATTGATATCCACAAACGAAAATGTAAATGACAAGATCAGTATATTTTTGTTAATATCATCCGAAACTGTGGCTCATATTTTAAACCTATTGGTTTAATTAAAGGCTTAATTGTACGGAGGACAACCGCAATGGAACCGCATTGGACTTGTGGTAAGTTACGTTTTAATACGGTCGGGACAATTGTATGAGCGGATTTATTGAACAATGTTCCAAGTGTAGATGAGATGAGTCGTTAAAGCCAAGGATATTCTAGGGGATAAATATCGTGCAACATGTATCGCCAGCGACGTTAGGTGAAGTAGCATGACGTTGCCAGACTATGCACGATATATCTGGCAACATCGCGTGACACGTGTTGCCAACTACATCGAGTGAAGTAGCGCGACGTTGCCGGACTTTGCACGATATGTTTGGCAACATCGCGCGACATGCGACTGCCTTGTGAAGCAAAACTTTGTGATGTCGCCAGATAATAATTCCGTTGAAGTTTCGCGAAGTCTCACGACTTTGCTTGTCGTGCGACGGATATATGTAAGTCGCGCGATGTTGTCAGATATGTTAGGCGACGTTTCGCGAAATCGCACGATATTATGTCGCCGATACATGTCGTGGCACATTTGTCCCCCTATCCTTGGATATTTTAAAGAGGTTTTTTTTCTCTTTTTAAGAAGGTGAGATCCTTGTGTTTTTATCAACCACCCTTAAACCACTTATCGCTAAATATAACCTATCATAGCTCAGGGATTCCTTAAATTTTTTAAATGGTACGTTGAAACGAGCATTTCTCACGACACTGTTTAACGAGAATACACGACTAGTTTCAAGCAACACCTGGGGCTCATAGTCACAAATTGCATAGCTCGATAAACGACGACTCACTACTGTGAAACATAATTAATTTTAATATGACGAGCGTTATAATAGCTGTGTGTTTATGTTGAACGATTATATTTTTCACTGAATCGATTCTAGGATGGCTGCAAATCTTGTGAAACAATGAAATGTGTGGAACTAAATATATACATATGTATATATATAGATATAGATATGCGAGCACACAAGGTAGATCACTAGTTTTAGGAAATTATAAAAAGGATTTTTAATTGCAAAATATTTTTTTGTAGATATACTCTTGTCAAAAATTTTAAACACCCAATATGTGCTTAATTTAACTAATGAGGTTTTAATCCAATCATACGTCGCATACCTAACCATTCGATACTTTAACTCCCACATAAGGTGAAAGCGGATCAAAACAGACAGATTTTTGTACTAAATTTAGATCACTAATGACGATATTTTTTCTAGGTTGTCTCTCTGATAATTCACCTTGTTAATTAACAAAGTCACCTTGTATTAACACACATGTTTGCCTTTACACAGGCTTTTTTGATAAAAATAGATGCCATTTCAATTGAACAGGGTTAATTAGAATATGTATATATTTTTTTCTGTATATTTCAATTTGTATCTATATTTTTTTATATTAATAGCATGGAATCTGGAATTGTTCCCGTTATATGGCAGTAGGCTCACCCCTTATTACATGGGACTCATAACAAAAATTGTAAAAAAGTGGGTGTTACATTGCACAGTGGCATAATGTGCACCTCTGCCTACCCCTTTGGAAGGCATGGTGTTATGTTATGTATATTATCTTGCTTGTTTAATCTTATCTTGTACTTGCTTTTTATTATCTCGTACTTAATTAGATAAAAGTGAAGTTTTTTTTGTCGCATGTATATAGTCCATTAATCGAGGAAGTCTACATAGGCTATAAAACATCTCGCTGCGATCAATAGGAGTGAAGTAGATAAGTATCTAGTTTCTGATAAATCAAAAATATGATACAAATTATTTTTAAGATAAAACAGTGATTTTTACACAAGCTTTTACTTAAGTATAATTTACATAAGTGTAATTTTTACACAAGTATTTTATCCAGAACTGGGCGATGTCGTTTCCAAGAAACAAAGGCCTTTTAAATAAAAAAGTATAATTTATAGAGGTACATTTTATTAGGTAGTATTTATCATAAAGCAATCACAACAGTGTTAAACGTTTACACCTACTATTGTGTCTCTCTGCATCACCCTAAGGTTGACTGTTAGAAAATGCCACTAGGCATTAAGTCCACCATTAAATACATAAATAAATAAATAAATATGTACTTTACACATTCATACAATTTTGAACAGCCCGAACGGTCTAAAGAGATGGGTACAAGAACGGGTATAGAAATGAACTATTCAGCATTCACAGCTTCTAATATCCAATGTTTTTGTAGTTAAAATTACCATTTGTTATTTCACTGTTCTTGTATATTCATCGTTCATTCTGTCGCTTTATAAAATGAAAGGAATCTACATGGTACAGAAAGATATTTCTACGTTACGTTCAAGTCGATGACTTAAATAACTAAAACCTTATAAAACTTACGCTTAACAAGAAAATGTCCAAAAAATAAAAAAAACAGAACCGAATTGGTTTAATTCTTATTTATTGTCAACATCATCATCATTACATCACGCTTTTTTTCCCCGAAGAGGTAGGCAGAGGTGCACGTTATGCCACTGTACAATGTAACACCCACTTTTCGCTATTTATGTTATGAGTCCCATGTTATAGGCTCTAATTCTAGACTCCGTGCTACTACTGAGCTTTTTTTTAAAACCCAGTAATACTTTGCCCAATCCGGGTATCGAACCCGAGACTCCTTGTCCGGCAGTTGCACTTGCGACCACTCGGCCAACGAGCCTAACAAAGTCTTAATCCTAACAAAACTCTAAACAAAAAACTTAAATTTATTACGAAAATCTATATAACACAATCGCTCAATATACAAGACATGCCTCCTCGATTGGTCCCTAAAGCAATAGATTGATATTCACATCATGCGTCAAACAAATAATATCATAATTATGTTTTATTTACTCAACTGGATTCCGCTGACGAACCCTTCTCTACGAGACAGGTTTTCCAAAATATTGTTAGCTCATAACCGGATTGGAGGAGAAAAATTCTTGATACTAGTCTGTTCTTTGAAGTAGGAATAGATACTCAGAATTGTATAGGAAAACCAAAGTGTAATAGTTCCACTACACTATACGTTTACTAGAAATGTTTACTTAAACTTTAATCTTCATTTACTTCATCTTTAATTGGAGTATGAATTTGATTGGTGTTATATTGTAAATTGGCATTAAGTGCCGTAGATAATGTGCGCTTGGCGTGATGTTATGTTATGTTACTTAACAATAAAATAATCAAGCGCTCTATTATCCAGACAGCTAGCTAGTAAAGGTCACAAAGTTACGTCATCAATGAGTTTATTTGTCATAAATATCACATCGCATCATAGACTGACAACCAACAAGCCAAGGGTCATATAACTAAAACTATGAACAGTACGTTATCGTACATTAACTGCTAGTTACTTGTGTAGGTATAGAACATTAAAGTGAGTGTTGTAGTATGAATTAGACAAGGTATTTTTTTAAGGCTTTGACTGCCAATTAAAAACTGTTGAAGGTAAATCCTCCGCTAACGCCGGTCACCGGTGACCCCCATGTCGTTTAACGTGTTAAGGGGGGAAAATCATCGAATGACTTCACCCCCCTAGATGAGGCGGAAGGGAGTGTCAGACACTTACTGACTAAAAACCATCCCGTTCCTACTCCTGCACTTCGAGCCGACGCCGGCAACCCGTTAAGTCCTCCGCGGCTCCGTGTCGGCATCAGCCCTATTAGGCCCCATCCGTGGTGGTCTGATGGCTCTTTGAGGCGGTTCAGAGAAGGTATAAAGTTGTTTTAGTGGGTAATTAAATTAGTGTGAGTCATTTAGTTACTTCTTATCAGCTTATGTTTGAAGTCCGTTCCACGTTTTTACCTCTTTAAAATCAGTATACCAAAGAACAATTGTATGTTAAAAACACTAGGTAAAGATTTTTCTGCTCCTGGTATACAAATGTTTGATTATTTTATTAGGCATTACACTAAATTAAAATATAGAAAGTAATAAATAAGATACAAGTAAAGATCAAATTGACAAAATACATGAGATTGTGTATTCCTTCTCCCATTAAAATATCTATCAAAAATCATTGAAAGGCAATGTCACCACCAAGCAATAGCTTTAACATTTTATACTCAAAGACACAAAGCATTAAAGGGGTCCATTGAATAGCTCACGGAAATGGTTTCTTTCATTTTACGACATTAGTTGTCGGATGAATGGCCAACATATTTCGCGTTAGGCGGATTACTTATGTTACATTATTGTCTGTGAAAAAATATTATTTGCTTGTTTTTTTTTATTTCGACTTGTCTTTTTAAGCTTAGCTGATAACATATTGTAAAATAAGGTCGGTGAGATCATTTGGAAATATATGAGTACATCTATAAAAATGAATCCCTTTTTCACTTGGTCACGGCATCACGCGTGAATGGCTGGACTGATTTCACTAATTCTTTTTTTGTTGTATTTGTTATTATTTGGAGAAAGAAGGTTCCTTTAGACAGAAGAAATCCTACGGGAATGGGAGAAAACGGGATTGCATTAACAAAGAATAAGTTTTTTTTATGGCATATGCCGTAAACGTGCAGACGGATCATGTGATGGTAAGCAATCGGCGTCGCCCATGGACACCTGGAACACCAGAAGCGTTACAAGTGTTTACCGGCCTTTTGGGGAATAGGAGCTTGAGGAATGTTGGATATTCTGGGATTGGGGAAATTGGAGAAGGGGGGAGGGAGCTGGGCTTCCAGTAACCTCACTCACACGACGAAACACAACGCAAGCGTTGCTTCACGTCGGTTTTCTGCGAGGAAATTGTCTCTGGCAATCTCTTTAATGAAAGAAATGAAAGTTATGAAGTAATAACATGGAACCTAAAATATCGAATGGTAGGTCTATGATATACATATGAATAACTAATGTAATATTGTATTAACTGCATCGTTGGCCTGCCGGGCAAAGGGTCTCGGGTACGATTCCTGGGTCGTGCAGAGTATTAATGGGTTTTAAAAACTCTCAGTTGTAGCACGGAGTCTGAAATTGTTCCGTGTAAAGGCGTACATCACGCCTTTACACGGAATTATGATAAATGATTTATACATAATTTTAATTATTTCTATATTTCTTAATATAAATTCTTATTATTTTTACTCATCACTGAGAAATCTTAAGAATATATTACTTTACCTAAAACTGAAGACTGCTCTTTTACACTAATGGTATTCTCCCACGATTTAGTATAATTGCCTAAATGTTAGCTAAGAACTATTAACTAATACTCCAGCAATTAAGATACCACCGTCCTTGTAATTAGGAGAATTCGTAATGAACGTCTCATAGTTTGAATTACTGAATTATTACAAGTTAAACCATTTTAGGGCAGGTAAAAGAATTAGGCTGTCTTGTATTATCTTTTATTATCAAACTAGCTTTTACCCGCGGCTTCGTTCGCGTCACAAAAAGATAAAAGTAGCCTATGTGACATATACCAATACACGCAGCGCCATCTATACCAATTCTTTTGTTTTCCTTCGGGAATATCAAAATTTTCCGGGATAAAAAGTACCCTATTATTTAATCCGGACTTCTAACTTTACGTCAAATAAAAAAAATTCAAAGCAATCGGTTTAGAAGTTACGGCGTGAAGGCGGAACAAACAAACAAACAAACTCACTTTCGCATTTATAATAATAAGGATAGACTAAGAAAATCTCTTTGTTTTTAATTACAAAGTAATGTGTTTATCAGTAATTTTGTGGCTTGTTTGTGTCTAAAGAATAAACACGAAATATTTTTCTCTAAAGCAGTATTTCTAGGTATCTCTTTAGTTTAAGTTTTTAAATATGAAATGGGAATCTTTATGCCTCGTTGGCCGAGTGGTCGCAATGACTGCCTCGTTGGCCGAGTGGTCGCAATTGCGACTGTCGAGCAAGGGGTCTCGGGTTCGATTCCCGGGTCGGGCAAAGTATTACTGGGTTTTTAAAAAATTCTCAGTAGCAGCACGGAGTCTGGAACTGTGCCCGGTATATGGCAATAGGCTCACCCCCTATTACATGGGACTCATAATATAAATAGTGAAAAGTGGGTATTACATTGTACAGTAGTATAATGTGCACCTCTGCCTACCCCTTCGAGGATAAAAGGCGTGATGTTATGTTATGTGTAATCTTTATCTTTTTAGCCCTTATTTAAGAGCTTTTTTTGAATCTTTATATTATACTTCAGTAGATTTTTTTTCTTTAGAGAACAACGTCAATCTCTTTGTAGGACTTATTAAGAGTTATTTTGCTAAAATTTCTTCATTAACCATGAATTGCTTACTTGCCAACTAGTCAAATTCAATACTTTTTACGAACTGTCAAAAACGACAGTTTTCTATGAATTTTTTACTAGATTGTGTATTCTGACGTCACGTGTTTTTAGTTTTCAGACAGCATACTAATTTCTTAAAAAAATGCTGGAAAAATTTTATAATCAAGTTGGCCATAAAATCAATATTAATTAATGAAAGTGTTTATTTATTATTCAATATTTTATTGTATTGAACAGTCGAAAGGGTATAATTTTCATTGTTTTTTTTTATTTTCGTTTTTTTTTAATAGTTTAGTTGTAGTTAAATTTAACAGTCCAAATAAGTTATTTTTGATCAAGGCTCTAAACACTCAATTGAAAGAATTCATAAGATGAATCGGATTTGTGATCTGTTTATATCTTATGTATTAAAAACTATGACGTATGCTTAGACGGTATTTTGAATAGAGTAGTTCCCTAACTTTTAATTTCTGTCTGTTACATAAAACATTAGATATGTATTTTTTCTTTTCCTACAAAATTAAATACTTTCAACGTACATCGTCGTAACTTGAAATGTTGTAACAAACTCCCACTACTAACTTAACGCCTTTTTATCTAAGTATTGTAACTTTATACGAGAATGTAAAAAATACGTATCTAATATTTTTTCATTAGCTAACTGACAGACTAATTAGATTTTTAATTTACATACCCTGGCAACTTCCCTAGTATGGTTTGAGACTACGATATCCTTTGAGTGAGTAAACTCAGTGGCAGATTCCTCGCCTACAATAAAATTATAGCTTTACGTACGAAGCCCAAACATTTCGTAATACAACCACTTTTCAAGAATAGACTCAACGACGACTTACTGACCACTACTAAAGGGAGGATCCATAAAAAAGGAACTTAATAGTACACCCGACAACACATCAAGCTATACATAACCACTTTATCATGATCTCACTCTGTAGAATCTATCCGCACATTCAAAGGTCAGTTTATACTGGTTATTCATAGCTTAGCGAGGGTGAAATAAAAATAAAACAAATTGTGTGGGCGTTACGTCCAGTTCGTGACGAGACTTGTACGTAGAGGATTTCATGACAAAACGCAAAATTATTGCCACAATGCTTGCAAAGTTATCATAATTAATCGCAGTGTGGGCGGTAAATACAATGTTTTACTTCCTTTGTAAGCACTAGAGAAAGTTCTTACGAATATCTAAAGTTGACAGTATCGAAAGCATCGAACATACATAGGATTTTTTTAAGGGGGACAATCATCGAATGACTGCTCCCGCCTGGGTGAGACGGGAGGGAATGTCAGACTCTTACTAACTAAAAACCACCCCGTTCCTTATTCTGCGCTTCAAGCTGGAGGTCAGGTTAGGTTCTCCGCGATTCCGGATCGGCATCAGCCCTGTTGGCCTGTGGGCCCCATCCGTGGTGGTCTGATGGCTCTTTGAGGCGCGAGTGGAACGCGACACGCCGTACGCTCGTTTCTGGTCTGGGCTCCCCGTGATCATGATCGCCATCCGCAGGTCCGCGCTTACGGTGACTGAGATAGTCCCACGAAGATACATAGGATAGGATAGGAAAACATCGAAAGGATCAGAAGTGTGTGTGGGCTCTTGCTTATCGGACGATTTTTGGTTTTAGTAACGCTCGCGAAATTCAGATATTTTCTTTTTTTAAAAAAAAACGTTGGCCCACACTAGCATTTTCTCCTGTGTCGTGGTTGCGTTTACAAACATACAAGTCCACATACACATCACACCTAGACCTCAAACAACAATCGATGGATTACACAAAGAGTTGATCCTTGCGGGAATCGAACCCGCGACACGTTGCATGGCAGCCGGTTGCCCAGCCAAGGAGCCAACCGTGCAATCGCTTAGTTAGAAGTATTTTTTGTATAATTAGATATAGCGTAATCATCACATCTTTTTTTCGTAAAAAGTATATACTAATACTTATCTTGTTTTAAAGTGGGTACAACTGAGGCGACTCATATCACATGTCAAATGACAGTTCACGCACATAGACTATCAATGAACACAAATCCACTGATGACGTCACAAAATCCTACACCGCACATATGAAGTTTACATGCGAATTAACACGGATAGATAATCCCAACGAACAATTGTTGGGCAGAAAGCCGGCCAGACACGAACACCTCGCCTGGTCGGAGGATCCTCCTTTTCTGATCTTAGAGAACCTTACTCTATACTCCATAAACTTTATTTATTATTAAAATAAAATCAATTAAAGCCAAGACTATCTTCTCTACCACTGAAAATCAGTGCAGGGTAACCTGTATGCCTGGCTTACGCTGAGTGGGTGACCCTTTTAGCATAGGCATGTTGTCAGCGTCTCTTTTCTTATTCTTCTGTTTCAATTTTTCAACTCTTATATTTTTATTAGTTCCACTGTCACACCTTGATTGTCTTTTTTATTTTTTATTTATGCTGCATCGTGCCTGGTGCTAAATAAATGTTTTTTCTTTCTTTCTTTCTTTGAACCTAGCTGCTTTAAATAACGAAATTTTACTGTAACTTATTTTCAAGTTACAATTCAGAGCCAATACAGTCTCAACAGTTAATCGGAACTTAGAGTAATTATCAACTTCTAGTCTTAAACTTTAGTAATTAGATTCGATTTGTCGATTCCGATATCTGGTAACTTTGGCTGAACTCAAACTAGGTACCTACAACCACGTTCAAGACATTTAAACATGAAGATCGCAAGACATTTCTTAGATTACATTTAGCTAAGTATCACAGATAGTTTTTAATTTATTATTACTATCATAAAAACTTTATTTTTGTCGACTGAGCATAGTTAGTTCCAAAATCCGTGCCTAGTGCGAATATTATAATAAAAAACCTTTCTTATTTCTATCGCGATGGAAATCCTCATGGACTTCCGACATAGTGGGGATGACGTAGGACTGTGCCAGACTCTTACAGGCTAAAACTGGAACTGGAACGCGGTGGCATTCCACCATGTTTCTCCACTGCTTGTGACCGTGGCCAGGGATACCCTGTACGCATCAACCCTTTGCGTAGCAGTCTCTATTTGGTACTTGCCAACTAGTCAAATTTAACTTTACTTGCCAACTTTTTTCGAACTATCAAAAACGACAATTTTATATGAATTTTGTTTTTTTTTTCGTCAAAAAACTTGTTTCTTAAAAATTTGCTAGAAAAATGCCTACTTATTATTATGCCTACTAATTATATTAAGTTGGTCATAAAATCAATTAACTCGTCGAGTACTGGTTTTATAGACACAATTAAAGAACAATAGGTCGCGGTCACCGGTGACCGTTTGGTGTTTGACAGTTTAATGAAAGTGTGATTATTTTTTAATATTTCATTATATTAAACAGTTGAAACAATTTACACGACCTACGCTTATTTTTCTATAATAACTATTTAGAATAACATAAGTAAATAATGTTACTAAACCAATAATGTAGTAGCTTGTTTTCTCTTTATTTTTTAAGGTACATAAATAAACCGTATCGTATAAACATAGTAGCTACAAATGATCATTTAATTTCGGTGTTACTATCACTATCACAACACCACACACAAGATAAATATCCATTAACATTGATGAGATACAACAAATTAGAAGTAACCGTCTTTTGAACTCTATAAATAAATAAAAACATGATAATGTATAAAATACATCCGCCTACGTGGACTTGTGGCTATATTTACAGGTGGGTTGAAGTGTTTAGGGCCCTTGATATAAATGGGATCATATTGCTACAATAGGGTAGATGCCTAATTTTTATTTTAATGTCCGTCTGGTAGATTATTTTAAATCATTAGACACGTATTTTTTATTTTCTTACAGAAACGAATACTTTCGACGATATATTGATTTGAAATGTCGCGTGACGTCACTTCTATGTACATTTTATACGTAGAAATGACGTTTTAGCCCCCACTTCTAGACTTTGATTCGTTTTATCTAACTATTGTTTAATACAACGAATTATACGACAAAATAAAAAAATACGTGTCTAATATTTCTTCATTACCTAACTTACGGACTAATTAGATTTTTAATTTTCATACCCTGTCATCATGGACGGATCGGGCTAAAATTTGACACTCAGGTAGATCTTATGACTTATGCATCCGCTAAGAAAGGATTTTGATCATTTCGACCCCAAGGGTTTAAGATAGAGGATGAAATTTTGTCAGTTTTAAACATATCGGATTGAAATTCGACCTACAGAAAAGATTTTGAACAATTCCACCTCCAAGGGGTAGATTCTGCCAGTAGTCATCATTCTAGCAACAGCTAGTAAATCTAAATGAATTCCAAACTAAATTAAAATAAACGTTTAGGAATAACCACCTTATCTAAGAACAAATCACACTGATCCCAATTATTATTTAGCAACTGGTTTAAACCACTTTACCTTCTTATTAACGGATCAAAACACAGGTGTATTTACGGACTAACTACATTACCCTTATTAAGACGTCATAAGCTATTTCGGGAGTTATTTACGAGTACACCCACAATATTGATGTGTATAATGTTTATTCCCATGCGACAGAGATTATGTACATAATAATATATTATTCTATGATGGTGCGATGGACTTGAATAGCCAAGTAACTTGTGATTGGATTCTTGATAGGTTTGGGCAACCGAAACTGGTATGGATTAGCATATTCCAGGAAATGATGGGAGATGCTTTTGAGGTGTTGCTTTTTAAGTAAGATGTTTTTTCTTGGTAACATATTTAGGTAGTTATTGGTGAGTTTTTGGCTAGCTGGATACAATATAACGACTGAACAGTCGACCATATTATGATATTAATAGAGATAGGTAGATAATAGGCCCTGTAGGTAGACGTGTCTTCTTTTTAAAGATGACTCGTAACAATGCATTTAACTTGCCTGTTCCTAGTCAACTTCAATTCAACCAATGAGTTGACAATGACTAAACCTACAAGTTCAAATAAATCTATACCTACATTCCACATGTCATCATATAATATAGCTACAATGATTTAAAGACATGATTCCTTGCCATAAAATCTAACAACACATCCACGCAGAATACACCCCCCTGCAGATCTCCTAATGAGGCAATTACAAGAGGTAACATTATCTTGTATGTTGCCATGACAACCGGGGTGGTACTCGTATAATGACTTAATTAAGTCTATGAAGTAAATGTGTTATCCAGGATACTGACAGACAAGTTTATTTAACATCATAGTGCAGGATTGTACCTATATATTAAGTGAGAGCCATGCTTCGGCACGAATGGGCCGGCTCGACCGGAGTGATACCACGGCCTCACGGAAAAACGACGTGAAACAACGCTTGCATTTTTGTTATATAGAGTTAGGCTGAAGTATGGCGAAATTTGGATCAACTGAAAGATTGATCCAAGAGAAGTAAGACGTGAAACAACACTTGCGTTGTGTTTCGTCGTGTGAGTGCGGTTACCGGAGGCCTAATTAACCCTCCCCCTTTTCCAAGGGCCAAATAAATATAACATTATCACTTAAAATAAAATTATTAAGTGATATTTTTATATTATTATTTAACTAAAGAAATAAACGTACATTTAATTTTATTCTATTCTATTATATTCTATGAGAAGGTCCATACTCAGCATTGGAGGTTGCTGCTGATGTGACGGTAATAATAGAATAGTTTTTTTTTTATTTTTTAAGGGGCAAAATCATCGAATGACTTCTCCCACCTGGATGAGGCGGGAGGGAGTGTCAGACCCTTACTGACTAAAAACCACCCCGTTCCTACTCCTGCACTTCGAACCGGAGCCCCGGTAACCTGTTAAGTTCTCTGCGGTTAATGATAGAATAGTTAAGATGAATCATTCTTAGGTAAAAATGAAAACAATCTTAGAATTTGTAAACAAAACTGCTCAGCGCTCACTTCTTGGTAATATTATCTCTTCACAGTAAGTAATAACTAAGATATTTAATAAATAAATCAAACAATAGCTCTCAATTCCAGGCGTTGCCAAACTCATTAGACCGGTGATTTCAATACCTAGAACAAAAACCAAAAATCGAAAGCAAGTCTTGGAAATAACAATTGTGATCCGACCAGATTACAAACAATACAGCTCAGTTTGTCCTACCTCTAGTTCAGTGGATACAAATAGCCTCGAAATTATTCAAATAGGTTCTGCTCCTAATATTCCCAAGGTATGGACTCCAGGTAAAAGTTATCAGATTATCAAAATACCCGAGTGATTGTCGTTCATTCAAGCGGCCAGTAATTTCACACTGACCGACTGTCAAAGATTTCAGAACTTTCGTCGAATGACCGACAGTTTGTGGGACAATGTTACAATGGGTCGCCTGATTTATAAACTTTGACTTAAATTGTAGCACGTGATAGTTGGGCACAATGGAAATTGTATTCTATTTAAAGGCACATTCATTTCAATTTCACGTGTCTTGTTTTTATTGGAAATATTTTCCAACTCTAAAATTTTGTCCTGCGTTGACATCATCACCAGAACTACACCACCAAGAGCCACTACATCACCTGAGCGTGCGGTGCGACGTGTCCTGCTAGTGCCGTATGCTCAAAGAGCCGTCAGAACACCATAGATGGGGCTTTATAGGGTTGATTCCGATACGGAGCCGCAGAAAACTTAACGGGTTGCCGGGGCGGGGTTCGAAGTGGTTTTTAGTCAGTAAGACTCTGACACTCCTTCTCGCCTCACCCAGGCGGGAGAAGTCAGTGAAGCCCCCCCCCCCAAACTACTACACCAACCATGCAGTCAAATCAAGTCACCCTACAAGAAATAACTATACAATTTATTTTACCATTGCCAATAAAATCAAGTCACAAGCATTAACCTTTTGACATCAAAATGTATTTTCAGTGTCCTTACATCCAATTAAGGCGAGCCAAAATTTAAATGTACATTATTATATTGTTACTTTAATTACATTTTGTGCGACAATGGCTACAGAAATTACAATTACTATAAGAGAATGAGATGTTAAGGCATCGGCTTAGTGAAGTTTTGTTCTACAAATATGGTTGCGGCGTTTGTATTATATAATTGCATTAAGTTAATTTATTACTATTATGTTCATTAGTTATGATCTTATCAGTTAACATAATACTACGCTGTTTCATTAACTAAAAATTATGAGTTACTCTCGTAAATATACTGAGAATAACTCTACTAGTTTCGAGCCACAGAGGGACTCTTCCTCATGAGCAGCGTGCGCGTGTAGACTTCGCGACGTTGCCGCGTCCGCGCCGTCCTTTGTAACTCGAAACTAGTAGAGCTTTTCGCAGTATATTTACGTGAGTAACTCGTCATTTTTAGTTAATTCTGAATGTCTCGCGATATTTATCTTATTACACATCTCATGTCACACACACACACACACTATTTCATGTTTGAAAAGTTGTCAGCATTAGTCATTAACAGCCGGCAGTCCACTTAGCTAAAGAGCTCCTCTACATAAGAAGGGCTCATCTCCACGCTAAGTAGATTTTATTCGTAGTTTAAAAGGTTAAGGTTTAACATGTTTTCTGCCGGCTAGTCTATGTCGAATTTGTCGTCCCTTAAACAGCACTTACGACATCCGGAGTAGTGTATTAAAATTGAACACGCATACAGTTGAAACCATGTTTGTTTAATTTTATCATTCTTGTGAATAGTTTTTAAACGTTGCCCCACACTTGGAATTACCCCTGTTATGTGTCGTGAGTGCATTTACAAACGTACAAGTTCACATACACATGACACCGAGACCAGAACAATATGTGGATCACACAAAAAGGTGCTCCGTGCGGCAATCGAACACGCTACACGTTGCCCAGCGGCCCCAGTTGTACAGCCACTGCACCAACCGTGCCGTCGTTAGTTATTCTGCCGCATAGAACTTAACGGGTAACCGGAGCTCCGGCTCGACGTGCATGAGTAGGAACAAGGTGATTTTTAGTCAGTAAGAGCCTGACACTCCCTCCCGCCCACCTAGGCGGGAGGGAGTGTCAGGCTCTGGAAGGCGGGAGCAGAAGAAGATAAAAAAATCCAGTTATTCACTATCCAGAGGTATACACAACTACCTACTACTTTCATTTTTATGTTATTAATTTAGTAACTATATAAATAACGTGCAATTGAAAGAGTGTACTTACTTACCCCTAATATTATAATTGTGACAGTTTCTTTGTTTGGATGTGTGTCCGTCAATGACGGTGAAACTACAGAACCGATTTTGATGAAATTTTGTAAATAGACAAAGTGTGGGTTGACTTAGGTGATAGAATACTTTTTATTCCGATTAAATGCTCTTATTGGATGTTATATCCAATGAGATCATATAGGCAATAGCTAGTTTAAAATATTGTACGATTTTCATGGCTTACCTAATGTTTAGCACGTCCCTTGCTGGAGATCCTCTGTAATTAAATAAATAAATTGAAGAACCAATATTACACCTCAAACTAATTCAGAACCTATCACAATAAGCCTAGAACAAATACATATAACATACAAAAACACAATAACAGCAACAGACATCTATAAGAGACATGAAATTAAAATACTGCCCTGTTTTTTCTCCAGCAAAGCTTTGCTACAAACGTCATGAGCTCGCATATTGTGAAGAGTTATTTCAATAAATTCAGGGAATCCCTAAATGTTGTTTGTGTAAGCAAATAATATTGTTGTCTTTTTCCTGGAAGTCTTTTAAGGGGTAGGTCAGGGTTATAAGGAATTGTACTCTGTATTATTGATGGTAATGTATTTGTCTGTGTATGTATGTATAATCGTGTTTGTTATACCTATGTCAATATTTTTTGTGATAACTGTCGGGAGATATATGTATTAAATGAATAGGTCGTACGATTTAAATACTCACCAGTTCAAATTCTGAGTTATTCGTACTTTGCTCACGGTTATCGGTCCCTGTTTCGGCTTGAAACTAGTCGAGTATAACATGCTGTATAATTGAATAATGTAAATCTTTGTAACTGTAATATTGTATGTCCTTATTGAAAAATATCTGGGTGTCTTCAAGGCCGTTGCTTATGGGACGACGTGATCTATCATAGACCGCATCATCGCTTAGCACCAGGCGAGATAGTAGTCAAACGTCGGCCCAACAAATATATAAAAAGCAACATAACAGCACGCCTTTTATCCCCGAAGGGATAGGCAGAGGTGCACATTACGGCACTTAATGCCACACTGTACACCCACTATTCACTATTTATGTTATGAGTCCTATGTAATAGGGGGTGAGCCTATTGCCATATACCGGGCACATTTCCAGTCTCCGTGCTACTACTGAGGTTTTTACAAACTCAGTAATACTTGCCCAACCCGGGAATCGAACCCGAGACCCCTTGCCCGGCAGTCGCACTTGCGACCACTCGGCCAATGAGGCAGCCAGTAAGAAAAAACAATTCATTTTCTAATATACTGAATCTCATTTATTAAGTTCAGTCTTCAATTTAACTTAAACCTACCCCAACCTAAACCACATTTGGGTAACACATCACCTTTCCTATTTCTATTATAGAATTTTGGCAAGCCTACGTCTGATTCCCAGATAAAAAAGTTATAAATACACGAGTACTTGTAACAGAAAAAATAGTCCTTATACGAGCCCACATAAAACATAACATTAGCATTTTAAATGTCCACAAAATAAAATGGAACGACATGAATAAAAAACCGTACGACCATTATTATAAAGTCTCTTTTTTATCGCAGTAGGTAACTAGTTTATCCAGTAAAGCAACCACGGCACTAGGGTACATTAATTCACTTAGAAGCTTCATAAGATTGATTTGAAACGAGAACTGATAAGGCTACTTAGAATTTCAAGGAAAATTAAATAAAAAAATGTTCGCCTAGTTTTTAAAAGAAAATCCTCCAAAATGTGTTTACATTGGCCAAAGTCTGTCCAATGATACATTTCTAAATTCTTGTTTATTTATTCATCGTCTCATGAAATAGCTGTTTCGATTTGTTAAGCACGATCAACGAGGAATTTGTTTGTTGAAATTATTCTGACCTATTCGTCTGATTTGAGGAAATTATTTTATTTAAAGTCTTGGGAAATAACTACTTGGTTGATTGAATTTGACTTCTAAACATAGTTACTGGTACACTCCGACAAACACGGTATCAGGCTCGTAATTATTCACAATGGGACTTGTAACAGAATATGCTATAGAATATATACGTATTTGTAGCATATTC
This sequence comes from Spodoptera littoralis, assembly GCA_902850265.1. Lineage (NCBI taxonomy): Eukaryota > Metazoa > Arthropoda > Insecta > Lepidoptera > Noctuidae > Spodoptera > Spodoptera littoralis. Next base: position 10,914,916 of record LR824542.2, read on the forward strand.
TGTTAATTTGTAACCTTTTATTTTAGCCACCACCGGACCAAGAGTCAGGGCAGAACAAGAAACTCTTAAATAAAGAAAATATTCATTAGTTGATATCCCAGGGCGCCATGATTCTTTTTATGGGGGTATAAATAAATATACTTGAAACAATGATATATAAAAATTTATTAACCTAACTTAATTTAAATCCGAATCATTTATATCCGAAATATTAAATCCGAAAGTTTGTATGTTTGTCGGTTACTTCATTACGCTAAAATGGCTGATAGGATCGAAATAAAATTTGGAATTAGTGTAAATTGTAGTCTGGAATTACACGTAGGCTACTTTTTAAGCCACGGGACCACAGGCGAAGGCACTGGCAAAAGCTAATTTATCTACCTACAAAAATATTTGCAACCCAATCTTTTTTCAGTATTCAATGGTTTTTACCTACAATTGCGTAATAGAAGAGTTCCTTCACACTCAAATAAATATTTCTCAATAAGTTCAATATTCATATAACCATTTTTGGTGGTTGAAAAATCATCCCATGATTTCGCCCGCCCGGGTGAGGCGAGAGGTAGTGTCAGACTCTTACTGACTAAAAACCACACCGTTCCTACTCCTGCTGTTCAAGCTGGTACCCCGGCGATCCATTAAGTCCTCCGCGGCTCCGTGAGCCCTATTGGACCCCACGTGTGATGGTCTGATGGCTCTTTGAGGGACGCACGGAACGCAACGCGCCGTACGCTCGGGTATTTATACAGCCTACATTCATATTCCAACATTAAAAGTAAAAATACCCGCAGTTTTCAATCAGGGTTCTCATTAACCCAAATGTTCTGCCACACTTCGCAATGCTTTCTTATTTCGATAAAAAAAAATGTATGAAAAAGGATTCAAACGAGGGTGGGAAAAATTGGAACAAGAGTTAGTACCATGTTTTCGCGTTGGCAACACCAACTTTTTTAATAACGCTCCATTATGCGAGTTGGGTATCACTTTCGATTCCATATCAGACTCTCGTCCTTTTATAGGTTGTTCTTGCTTTTTTGAGGGCGAAATTACTCTACCGATTTGGGTTCCTCTTTGGGATGTATAACATTTATTTATTTTATTTTTATTTACACTTCATGTAGGTATACAAAGGCGGACTTAATGCCTAGTGGCATTCTCTAACAGTCAACCTTAGGGTGATGCAGACAGACACAATAGTAGGTGTAAACGTTTAACACTTGTGAGTTTTGATCATACATAGACAAGTATTACATATAATTAACATTATAACATTCTTTATTTTGTAGGCGTTTACTTAGCTTAGGCCTTGGTAGAAAGATAGAAAAGGAAGAATGTAACTTTTAGGTTTGTATGTATACTGTACCTATAGCCTAGTTGTTAAAAAAGTGGTTAATAGATCGACTATTGTACAGTATGTTACAGTTTCGATGAAAATAATTAGTTGAAAAAAAATTTATAAATGATGAAATGATATTTATTTCTGCAAATAGGTTGCAAAGTAACACTTTCACATGTTAATCTTTAAATTACTAGATTAGCCGGATAGATTTCCTAACTGACTACTCCGAGAAGAAACGCCGAAACAAACGCAGAGGTCATTGTCTCTTTTAAAGTCCACACAGATAATATAATGTACGATGCACGAATAAAGAATATATAATTACGATGAATGAATATTGCATAATGTAGATCATTGTAGCAGATAGTTGTTTTAATAGTCACCAAAAGTACCTACTTCAGTGTCATATCCCTTAGCTTCACGTTAGTATAGGGTATGTACTGTTTTTTGTATATGTTTAATGGTGCTGTAGGTTAAATCCTTACTATATATAATATTATAAATCGGAAAGTGAGTTAGTTTGTTTGTTTGTTTGTTTGTTCCACTTTCGCGCCGTAACTACTAAACCGATTGCTTTGAATTTTTGCAGACGTGAAGTTAGAAGTCTGGATTAAATAATAGGGTACTTTGTATCCCGGAAAAAATTGATATTCTCGAGGGAAAACGAAATTATTGGTATAGATGGCGCTGTGTGTATTGGTATATGTCACATAGGCTACTTCTTATCCTTTTGTGACGCGAGCGAAGTATCAAATTAACAGACGTTTAATAGCTAGTTGGTTTTAATTGGTATATTATATATTATCATGGTTCAGTAATTGCTCGTGTATACAATGTCGATTTTAAATTCATACGAGCGTTTTTCTCCACAAAGGTTTCCTGGAAACGTTTATTATTGTGAATGTAATTTCGGAGGAAATAAATAATCCGTAGAAAAACAGTTCTAAAGTAAATATACCACTTTTGTGATATGAAAAGTGAGATAATAAAGATAATTAATATTTCTCTGAATTAAATGAGTGAATTGAGTTACACCCCGTGCTCTCAATTCCTCGTAAACAATCTTGTTTGTGATCTTCATAAAAGAAAATTTTGTTTAATTTAAAAATATAAAGGTAGTATATCGGAATTTATAATTATTATGAGTGTGGACACACAGAATACACAATATACTTAAACATACATAAACAGAACATTACGCTTTTTATCCCCGAAGGGGTAGGTAGGGTAGACATTACGGCACTTAATGCCACTGTACAATGTAAAGGTGTACATTATGCCACTGTACAATGTAACACCCACTTTTCACTATTTATGTTATAAGTCCCATGTAATAGGGAGTGAGCCTATTGCCATAAACCGGGTATGATTCTAGACTCCGTGCTACTACTGAGATTTTTTTTAAACTATGTAATACTTTGCCCGACCCGAGAATCGATGATCGAATCAACCATGGCATACTTAAACATATTTTCACCAAAGATTGTACCCAAAATTCAACAAGGTCGACCAACATTAATATTCCTTGACCGGGAAAATACAGGAATTTACGCAAACAAACTCATTAGTAAACCGTTAATCGATTTTATCGAATCGATATATTTTCGGCGCCTGACATAATTTGTAGGTCACTTTCCTTTAGATATATTCTTCTTCATTTTGAAATCAATGCCTCAACCCTAATTTAAGAAAAACACAATTTTTTTTCCACGGAAAAACTCTAGCTCACAGGATATTACGTGACACGAAAGTAAATTAAACTTACTGAAGGCCGTAACAAAATGTTGCTGAAGTTCCCTAACTTGGAACCGAACGATAACATAAATACTTTCCACAAAGTACCTACAATGATTCCACTGGACATAATAACTACTTCAAAATAATGTAATAGATAGAAAGTTACACCATCCTGTAGTTAAGGCAGTCACTTCAGTGACAGTAAATCAACTTGTTAAGTGTGGGAGAGCCATGCTTCGGCACGAATGGGTCGGCTTGACCGGAGTGATACCACGGCCTCACAGAAAACCGACGTGAAGCAACGCTTGCATTGTGTTTCATCGTGTGAGTGAGGTTACCGGAGGCCCAATTACCTCCTAGTCTACCGAATCCCTGATCCCTGAATCCCCATCGATCCTCAAACTCCTAATCCTCAAAAGGCCGGTAACGCACTTTTAACGCCTCTGGTGTTCCAGGTGTCCATGGGCGACGCCGATTGCTTACCATCAGGTGATCCGTCTGCTCGTTTACCGGCTTATGCCACAAAAAAAATGAAAACTTCATTTAGAACTCTTGTGAAACATATTTTTTTTAATCGATCAGTTTCAAGCCACAGCAGGGGCTCATACTCATGAAGTATTGTGCGACGCACGCGACAACCGTCGCACAACCAACAAAATGATTAGTAACTAATCAACTGTTGATCTCCTTGAACGGTTACGTGAGTAGGCTGTAAAACTTTTAATACTTTATTTCTTCTTTCTTCTTCTCTGTCGTTTCGCTCTTGGCAGAGCGGTCATGGTCACGTTGAGGCGGCCGTATTTGTGTTGGTGGCCGATACAGCTTTCCTCACGATCTCCCTCCATTTCTCTCTGTTTGTGGATCGTCTGGCGCAGTCTGACACTGGGTTTCCCGTTGTCGATTTGACTTGATCAGTCCAGCGCATAGGTGATCTGCCTTGTGATCTGGTTCCCTCTACTTTCCCCTGAACGACCAGCCGCTCTATGGAGTTGTTACCACGACGGGAGACATGGCCAAAGTACTTCAGTATGCGCGTCTGTACTATGGTTGATAGACGTTTTGTGATGCCGAGTTCTCGGAGTATGGACACGTTGATGCGGAACTCAGTATACTAATACGAATACTTTATTAAATTTATAGTTCAGTAATTTGGTAGTTCTGCATGGAACTTGACTGCACGGTTGGTGCGGTGGCTGGGCAACCGGCTGCCGTGTAACGTGTCGCGGGTTCGATTCCCGCACGGGTCAACACTTTGTGTGATCCACAAATTGTTGTTTCGGGTCTGGGTGTCTTTGTGTATGTGAACTTGTATGTTTGTAAACGCACCCACGACACAGGAGAAAATCCTAGAGTGGGGCAACGTTTTTATTTAAAAACAAAAACAAACAAATATTTTCCGGGAGTTTTGAAAATCGGCAATTTTGTAAATTTGAATGTGCTCTTTTTGATTTCCATTTTGCACCTTTGTACGTGCGCCGCTTGCACCGCCATCTTGGAAAAATGGCGGCCAAAAACAGTTTTTTTTACAATAATTATACAATCTATTGTAGGTTGTATTGTAGGCATTTTTATTTTGTCTTTTTTATTTTTATTTTATTGTACACATAACTACCCCTTGTCTGGTTTCTTACAAATATTTCCATCCAAAGGTTGTCTGGAAGAAATCACCATTGTGTGATAAGACCGCCCATTGTACGCATATTTACTTGAATTGTTTGTTTTAAACTACATAAATGTGTACAATAAAGCATATATAAATAAATAAATATTATGAAGTTCATTTTCGTAGGATTAATATTTTAATGATCTTCGAATATAGAGAAAATAGATTGTAAACATTACATTGATTATAACATTTATACGATACCAGTATAATTAAAAAATTTGCGCATTTAATAATTACACCTAACAAATTTTACTTCAAAACGGATATGTACAAACTAATACATTATCAAATACTAGCTTCTGCCAGCGACTTCGCCCGTGTTTCTGTGGTATAAACAATGGCCTATACATGTGTTTACCAGAACATAATCTACCCTTGTTCCAAATTTCATCTCGATCCCTTCAGCCGTTTTGACATGAAACAACACACACACACACACACACACCACACACATACACACACACACACACACACACACACACACACACCCACACACTCGCTTACATTCTTAAGTAGTAAGATATTAATATTACGTATTAGGTTTGTGGAAAATAGTTCTTCCATTTACATCATTTGGTTTATTCTCCCGACTTGATTCTCTGAACACATTTCTCTAGCAACAAAAGAAAGGGTACTCGTTGAACTACGTCTTAGTAAATTAGCTTTTCCTGACGAGAAAGTTGCAGTGAATGAATTTAGTTGTAATACTTTTCTTATTGTACTGTGGCTAGTTTTATAGAGACGTACGAATTAAGGAAGAAGAAGTTTTTCTTTTATTTGTTAGTTTTTTTTTTGTAGAAGTCGACTTAAACTGGACAAGTGATAACTGAAAAGGGGTTTCGTTACAAACTGTGATTATGTATGATTTTGTGTTTTACTGTTTTTTGTACACAGAAACAAGTATGGTTCATAAGGCGGACATTAATGCCATATGGCATTCTCTCTCAGTCAACTTTAGGGTTATATAGGATATAGGCGAAAAAATGTTTATATATAAAATAATTTGAAGTTAATTATTATGTTTTAGGCTTACTCATGAAACTATTTAACGAAGAACTCGACTAGTTTCAAGCCATGCTAGAGGCTCATATTCATGAGCAGCATTCCGCGATCCGCGACGCAACGACTGTCGCGCTGCTACTGCTCAGTCGACAGTCACCGCGTCTCGGGTCGCGAATAGCATGTTAGTTACGTGAATAAACCGAAAATATAATAATTTATTTGGTATGTCTCACAAAAGTTCTTTTTTGCATTCGGATGATTGTTATAAAGTCAGATATAATATTACTATTATGTCAGAAAAGTCTTTGATTTCGTACATTCCATGCGTCAGAAGTTAGAATAAAGGATTAGATAGCACCTTCGTCTAAGCTAGGGATCAAATTCGTGCCATTAAGAACTCTATAGGTATACAATACATACTACCAAACTATAACATGTAACCTCTACAAATGAAATTGACCTCACAGGTTGAATTTCAAGAAACTACTACCTCTGCTGTATTTATATATCTACATACATATTTATTCTATATACATATAATAATAAGAAAATCATAGGAAAATGAAAACTGTACATCGAATATTTTTTTTAAAGAATGCTTGGGGCTGAGATCTGCAATATACCTATATCGAAGGTAAAAATGTGGATTTTAGTAGGTATATTTGTCTGTTTGTCGGTTTGTCTGTAGGTATGTATGTACGGACTAAACACAAAAAGTACTACATGCATTTACTTCAAATTGGGCCTGAATATTACTAACAGATGTGGTCAACATATAGGCTACATATTATCACGCTATCACCTACGGGATAGGAGCTGTAAGTCACTATTGCACGCGGACGAAGTTGTTGGCGCACCTAGTAACATACATATATGAATACTAGTATGTGAATAAACACTTGATATATAGAACCAGCAGTTTCATATTCAAGGAAAAGTTCCCCAAAAGAGGTAAGTTCATGTTCAGAATTAATTAACCCAATAATTTTAACTAACTTGATAATAGAATAACAAGAGTTCACTACACCAATTAAAAGTTCCAACACTGATAAACTTTAATTAATTAGTTGTCACTTTCACTTACTCGTTATGAGAGGTCAGCTCTGCTGTCTCTCTCTGACTTAACTTAATTGCTGTGAGTGAGAAAGGGAGGTCGTTGGATGAGCAATAAATATGTCTTGAGTCGTTATGTTTGTTTGCTAAATTGATATTAGTTTTGGGACATATTTGAGATTTATTCAGTCTTGTTTGAATTATGTTGATGTTGATGGTCGTTAAGGAAGCATAAAACACACTAATTCGGCGAGACTATCGTATATAACATAACATAACATAACATCGCCTTTTCCCCCGAGCAGAGGTGCACATTATACGACTGTACAATGTAACACCCACTTTTCATTATTCATGTTATGAGTCCCATGTAATAGGGGGTGAGTGAGCCTATTGCCATATACCGGGCACAATTCCAGACTCCTTGCTACTACTGAGAATTTTTTAAAACCTAGTAATAACTTTGCCCGACCCGGGAATCGAACCCGAGACCCCTTGCCCGGCAGTCGCACTTACGACCACTCGGCCAACGAGGCAGTCTAAAACTAAAACCAACCTTAATCAAATGCCGATCAACACATTTTCCGCATCAACATTAACAGTCTACTGTTGAAATTTTTCATTCTTTTTACACAAAAGAGGTTTCCATAAACCCCACACAATCTTTCTTCTTATACAAGCCAAACAGTAATCACTAGATATATCAAACGCCTTTCCCGAATCTATCAGCTTAATACTCATAGATAATAATTATATGTTTAAAAACTAAAAGGAGGATTCTACCAAGAATACTGTATTGCAACTTGACTGCACGGTTGGCGCCGTGGCTGGGCAACTGGCTGCCACGCAACGTGTCGCGGTTTTGATTCCCGCACGGAACAACTCTTTGTGTGATCCACAGATTGTTGTTCCGGGTCTGGGTGTCATGTGTATGTGATATTGAATGTTTGTAAACGCACCCACGACACAGGAGAAAATCCTAGTGTAAGGCAAAGTTAAAAAAAAATTGAAAAAACTTACACTTATTAACGAGTTTCAATTAATTTTCTGTGTGACTATAGGATCAATAACATAAATGCCGAAAATTGACAAATTATTTTTCTACCTAACCCTTCATAGAACGGCAGCTTCTATTGTTTACACATACTCCAATTTCAACTCTACCATCAATTGACAAAGGGTGCAAACTCGAGTGACAACGACAGCGCCACTCTTGTACCCAGAGGCAAAATATTTTTCAGGATAATACCTCTTCGGTCTGTTTTTACATCATGAGGTAATCTTATTTGTAGGTGTCATTTTATTTTCCCAAAATTTAATGAAGGTATGCTTAATTAGGATAAGGGTTATTTCGGGTTTCAATTTTATGCTCGTTCTAAAACCATAAAGTCTGTTAAATATTAATTTTTGCAAAAATAATATAAAAGGTTGTCAGGGATTAAATGAGTAAAGGAGTTTTTACGGACGGGAATTTTAGAGTGGCTGATACTAGGGCTCTTAAAACATATGCGGAGCTCTAATGTGTTATTATGCTAGGTTTTATGTATATTTTAGGTCTTTAGCTTATTTTGTGGTGTAGGGAGGCTATTTCGTTATAATCCGTCTCATTAGTCGAGTGGCTGAATGTTTGTCTGTAGAACAAAAAGTCCATAATCCTACAAAGTGGTTTACAATTTTTGGAATATTACCATGACTGCTGAAGAGTACAATTATGGATTTCATTGCCAGCAAGACCTTAATGATCTTTTTATAGCATAAGCCGGTAAACGAGCAGACGGATCACCTGATGGTAAGCAATCGGCGTCGCCCATGGACATCCGAAACACCAAGGCGTTACAAGTGCGTTACCGGCCTTTTGGGAATTGTGAATTTGAAGATTGTGGAGGATTCGGGGATTCGGTAGAATAGGAGGTAATTGGGCCTCCGGTAACTTAACTTACACGACGAAACACAACGCAAGCGTTGTTTCACGTCGGTTTTCTGTTAGGGCGTGGTATCACAACGGTCGAACTGGCCCATTCGTGCCGAAGCATGACTCTCTTACACTTAAAAAGTATATCATTTAGATATGTATACAATATAAATTACGATAAATCAAATAATATTAATCAGCAGAAACACACCTACCTCATTTCATCTTGCATTCATTTTACCTTCTTTAATAAAGACACGTGGAAGACGCTAGTATATAAATTTTATGGACAATGAAAGGAAGAACAAAGCTTCGGAATCTCAACCTCCCCTTGTATGCACATTAATCTTTTATTATTATTCGCATTGTACCGAGACGAATACCCCATAACGTACTTTAAAATGGCTCATATTTTACGACAATTAAGTTTAAAGGAAATATAGCGCGCAAAAATAATAAATTGCTGTGTTCATTTTGTAATAGCGTGGTTGTACGTTGTCTTGGATGTGATGTGATGCCCAAATGGATAAGCAGAGAAGTAAAATCAAAGTCAAAGCATTTATTTCAATGAATCCTCAATTAGGCACTTTTGAAACGTCAATAATTGAATTGTCCGTTCATCTGTCTGTCAGTGAAGCTAGACCCTTGTTCTATGGGCTCGCTGCCATTGCAGCGGTAAGACCCCTCTTTGAGGAGTGGCTTGAGAGACGCTACGGCTTCCTCACCTACCGCCTGACGCAGGTCCTCACCGGACATGGAAGTTTCGGGAGGTACCTGTGTCTGATGGGGCGGGAGGAAACGCCTGGGTGTTATCACTGCGAGGACCGCCCTGTGGACACGGTGGAACACACCGTAGCGGAATGCCCTGCGTGGGCTGAGCACCGCCGTGCCCTCAGGGAAGTGATCGGCGATGGCGACCTCTCGCGTCCGGGCCTAGTACAGGTCATGATGCGGAGCGAGGGGGACTGGGATGCCGTCTCCTCCTTTTGCAAAGCAGTCATGCTAGCTAAGGAGGAGGCGGGACGCGTGAGGCAGCGAAAAGCTGCCTCCTCGCAACCCAGCCATCGCGAAGGACACACCGGGCGTCGGGGATCGCGGGACGATCTCCGGCCACCGTAACCGCGGGCCTGCGGACGGCGAGCATGGGTGGCTCCCCGTCCGACCAGAAACAGACCCGAGCGTCCGGCGCGTTGCGTTCCGCGCGCGCCTCAAAGACCCATCAGACCACCACATATGGGGCCCAATAGGGCCGATGCCGATTCGGAGTCGCGGAGAACCTAACGGGTAACCGGGGCTCCGGCTCGACGTGCAGGAGAAGGAACGGGGTGGTTTTTAGTCAGTAAGAGTCTGACACTCCCTTCCGCCTCACCCAGGCGGGAGCAGTCATTCGATGATTTTCCCCCCTTAAAAAAAAAAAAAAAGACCCTTGTTCCAGTAGGTTAGGTAGTTGTTGCAAACTCTGATCTCATTTGCGTTTGCTATGCAATAGTCACTATAAAAAGGGACGAGAGTTGAAGCCCCAAAATACTGTAAAATGTTTTTACTAAAGTTACTTATTCTTACGTCTATTAACAATATTCTTTGATGGAAATCGCCAGCTTGATTTGACAAACTAAAGATATAGTATACGTAATAACCACAGAACAGAGCAAGTACAACATAAAACTCACGAAAACTGTAACAGCATGCACCAAGTTGCATTTCTTAATTAAAATCTCATTGTAATTAAGAGCCACGATGTCGTAAAGAAGTCATAAAATAAACTTAAATCTTGAAGTTACCGAAGACGCCAGATGTTTCATAGTTATTATGTTTTGATTAATTGTTTCCCCTAGTCAACCGTTGGCGCTAATGTCGCTTACGAGTGAGAGGGTCTTTCTTACGTTACGTGGCGCGTGGTGAAGTTCGACGGTCTAACTGACAGGTCGTTTATTTATATGTATTTTTGTTCAATCGTTATTTTCAGTTTAGTAGCTAATGAATTATTTTTAATGGGGAGATTTTTTAAGTTTATATCGTCATCTGTCATCACATATTTAGACTAATGAGTGTGATTAGTGTCGTCGTGTAAAAGAAGCAATATGCTTACTTTCTATCGGCTTAGTAGGAGTTAGGACGTATTTTTTTTTATGTCGCTATAATAATATTATAGTGATGATGATGACATATGAATAATTAATTACAATCTATTTTATCTTCGGTTGATTTTGTCCATTAGTTGGGACTATTGAGTAAAATACGTTATGATGCCTCTTTAGTTTCAATGAAATTGTAAAGGTTCAATTGTAGAGATGTACAATACTAACACCTAACTGTGGGAGACTTATGCTTCGGCATGAACGGGCCGTCTCGACCGGAGTGATACCACGGCCTCACAGAAAATCGACGTGAAACAACATTTGCGTTGTGTTTCGTCGTGTGAGTGAAGTTATCGGAGGAGGATTACCCCCTACCCAATCTCTGAATCCTCAATAATCCTCTAATCCCAAATCCCCAAAAAGCCGGTAACGCACTTGTACAATATACCCTCTGGTGTTTCGGGTGGGCATGGGCGGCGCCGATTACTTACCATCAGGTGCTCCATCTGCTCATTTACCGACTTATTCAATAAAAAAAACTTAATGCGTTTCCTATCCGACCACTATAATAATAAACACCTAACATACCGATAACAAGGGTGATGATAAATGAAATCTGGAAGCCAATGCAAGTTGTTTACAAATAATGCGATTATTATATGGTCCAATATAACTTTCTCATGTCATAACTTTCGTATTATCCTTAAAATAGATGGCGACGTTGCAATATTTGGTCGAAGTTCCATCAAACAAACTTCTTCATTAACTACATAAAAGTTCTGAAACATTTTTGTGGTAAACATTTTGTGGGCAAAACAAACAATATGTTTGTTTGACCTTGACAATGTGAACAGCAAAAAATATTTATGACAGAATATTTTTTTAATGCCATTGCTCACTATTTTTACTTATCGAACAAATACACACGTTTTTGGGCCGGCAAGGCAATTGTGACACAGGCTGATGTTGCAGGTAGTGCTGATTGCTTATCTTCAGATGATCCGTCTTCTCATTTAGCCAGTATTCCATAAAAAAATCACAATGCACGATATGCACATCGTCATTCGCCTAGGCTGAAATAGGTATGTACTGAGTAAAAGTACCAAAAGTTAAGGGTTTTTACTTACATTTAAAACTTACTTTTTGGTAGGTATTTATCGCGACTGTGCGAAAAAAAGGTTTGCTTAATTTTCGATCGTCCATGCGAAAATTAGCGTTGAGCGTTCACGCTTAACAAATACTGAGTTGGAGGTTAATTCTGCATACTCACTCATGCATTCTCGGAGACATTATCTCAATTTATTTCTGTTGATATTGTAATTTATTTTTTATTTCGTTCTTGTATATCTTCTAGGCAATATTATTAACCAAGTCACCAATAAGCGCATATTTAGGTAACAAGAGCCTGCCCTTCAGTTTTTGCCATCTATACCTATGCTCATCACTACATAGTATAAAAAAGTCGCTATCCACCGTCTGTCTGTCCCTATGTATGCTTAGATCTTTAAAACTACGCAACGGATTATGATGCGGTTTATTTTCACAGATAGAGTGATTCTTAAGGAAGGTTTATATGTAAAACACATGCATATTGCACCCGTGCAAAGCCGGACCGGGTCCCTATATTGAATATTCCTATATAACCTCCCAAAAACGCATATAAAAGCAAATCCACCTTTAGATTAAAACACGGATCATTAGTAGGTACCCATGTAGAAAGGTCCACAAATGTTTTTGCTGACACACGAACAAGGATGTAGGAGTGTAGGGTCAGGAAGTTATTATTCCTTGTCACAATCCCTTTTTGTTAACGAGTGTTATTCGTTGATTGGAACAATGCGTTAAGGTATAGAACTGTTTAAACTGCGTACTTTGTGGGTTTATATGACGAAATTAAAGTTATCATAACGTTACGTGTAATTTGTTTTTTTTTATGGAATAGGAGGCAAACGAGCAGACGAAACCAGGGCGCTTACTCTTGAAACCAATCTCAATGTCAATGCAATTTCAATCTAATAAAATCCTAATAATTATTCAATGTCAAAGCTATACAAACCCTATTGTACCTAGCTGTTCAAAAAGCATCCAGAGTATAGAATATAAAGCCAAACTCGATACCAATGAGTTCATACTATATCCACGCAATACGTATACAATGGACGCTAGTGTTGCAACTCAAGAGTTCGAAATTTTACCAATGTCGATCGATCAGAATTGGATTCAAGAGTATGCCCCCTAATGGTAAGCGATCAGAGCCGCTCATGAACACCTGCAACACCAGAGGAGCCACAGCTGCGTTGCCAGCCTTTTAAAAAGGAATTACGCTTTTAGTTTCGTAAGGCCTTAGGTAAGAACCTTACTTGAAGGTCTATTACAAACTTCACTGCCATCAGCTAGGATCACCCGACTTAGGAATATTACTCATAACGCCTATCACTGATCTCATTTGTAAAACAAGTAGAACTAAGGACTCTCTACGCTTTGCAAGCATAATATAGAAATCTATTGACGTATTTAACTGCACGGTTGCGGTTGGCGCGGTGGCTGGGCAACCGGCTGCCGCGCCAACCGCAACCAAAAAATCTTTGAAGTAAACATTATTATTTTATTCTAGTATAGACATATCAAGCTTCTCAATAACATGAAATATCTTTAAAATAATTTCGACTTTATTACAACACCAATAAAGCTAAAGCTTCATTTGAATAAGGGTTTAACTTGACATGCAGTTGTCTACATCCTGTACCTATCACAAACGTCACTATTTACAACCAATTCCCTTCATAACAAAACATAATAAAATAAAAAGTACGAGCGCCCTAACGTTTGAGTGTGAGAATAAATCTTGAAACACAAACATATCCTGGAATAACAAACAGCTAAATTATTCCTTTTGTAGAAACATAGGAACGTCCCAATGATTTTTTAGGCGTACCGAACATAAATTAGAAGGATATTAGCTATTAGTACAAAGGATGATCTCATTTCATTTGGGGTGTTTTTGAAATGATCTGTTTGTGTACAGTTGGGTAATGTTGATGGTCGACTTTAATAGATTTAACACAACACCAATGTAAAGATATCACTGTCAATGTTTATAACTGATTGTTTTTTTAGATTCTCTATAACAGGGTGTATACTAAAGTATTTTTATTGTGTTTCATACTTTACTTCCCTAAAAACTCAATAAGTAAGGTCTATTACAAATAAGAAAACAAATTCCGGATCTCTGTTTTCCGTTCTCACAAAAACGTCTTTGGTAAACGTATCTGATCGGGATTTTTTTATTCTATATTATGCTAATGCTACAATACAATGATTTGTGGATGAAACAGTTGCAGTTAATGTAGATACTGGCCGTTTTTAGAACAACTGACCTGTTCAAATATCGAACGTGGAACACAATTTGAATTATTTTGAATGTAGACGTTTTTTTGTAGATGCTTTATTTATATGTTTTTTTCTTTTTGGTAAGAGTATATTTAAACTATTTTGCTGAATGTTTTTAGTTACTGTGAAATCTACACATTCATGATTACCCATACTTTGTTGGATATATTAATTTTCTGATAAATGAATGTAGTTACGCTATAATTTATTTGCAAAAAGTATCCGATTAGAACCTAATATCTTCATTGTTTTTATTTACATCGATATTTTGTTTACTCCAATCGCCTTAATATCAAGGTTAAGTACCATAGCTGGATAGGCTACATTTTATGCCTAGCTTAGCTCTTGATCTGGATGAAAACAAACAAATAAATATACAAGCAAAATTATTGGGATATAAAGGAAATAGATCGTGGGAAGAAGAATACTACCTACACATATACTATTATGTATTATGAATCCTCATTTCTATTCAGGGTAAAGGTCAAATTGTAAGAAAAACAGCAGTAAACTGTTGATCAGATTTCAACCTACGCCGTTTCCTTCTAAAATCAAATCATAGAAAGTTCTTATAAAAAAAACAATTTGGAATTTCGAATTAATGTCATTTGAATTTAAAAAAGAACACGTGCTTCACAATTTGAATTTTGATTTTTTTTAAATTAAAAGGTTATGGGCCCGTTGCACAATTATGGTTAGCCGTTATCTACCAGATAATTTTGAATTAAGAACGTAATTTTGTATAAACTATCTGTCACATAAGTTTATCAAGTACTTATACAGAGGTGGTGTAACCGGCGCTTATTATTTTTAATTTTTATGTTACCAGACCTAAAAAATATTAGAAAAATACTATCCTAACAAACTCAGGTAGAAAACTATTCGAGTTTTCTTTGTACACATTTCTTTTTATACTGGGTGTTCTTGGCAACCCTCCAACTTAGGGGTAACGGACATAGCTAGTAATTGTGTCAACTTCAATTTTTGCTATCTTGCTTATTCCTAACTTATTCCTTCGATAAGACCAACTTAATATTTAGGGTCAATAGTTGCAATGTTTCCGTTGTTTAAATGGGATTGTATTCTTTATTCAAGATAACAATAGATTATATTTTTATGACTAGCCAAAACTTGTGCTAGGCTTTTGAATGATACTATTCAGTGAGGTTAAATCGATTAGGTGTACCTAATATTGTGGTACAAATACAGATAAAATATTTAGTACCTGGATAACCGAGCTGTGCTCGGTGCGTTTTTAGTACATAGGTATATTAAAAAAAATCTAGAACAAAATACATAAAATGAAATTTAACAAATCGATGAAGTCGTTTCCGAGAATGTTGATAATGATATATGTATATACAAGAATTGCTCATTTAACTGCTCTCTTGTGTGTCAGTCTTTGTGACTTTGGGTGCCTCGTTGGTCGAGTGGTCGTAAATACGACTACCGGGCAAGGGATCTCGGGTTCGATTCCCGGGTCGGGCAAAGTATTACTAGGTTTTAAAAAAATCTCAGTAGCACGGAGTCTGGAATTGTGCCCGGTATATGGTAATAGGCTCACCTCCTATTACATGAGACTCATAACATAAAATAGTGAAAAGTGAGTGTTACATTGTGTACAGTGGCATAATGTGTACCTCTGCCTACTCCTTCGGGGATAAAAGGCGCGATGTTATGTTATGTATGCTCATTTAAAGGTATTAAATAGGTAGGATTTTGGAACATTCACAATGGTGAAATGATTTTTTTTTAATAATTGAGACCCTTTGGACTTTAGGTTGATCATAATTACCTACAATGTAGGTGTGATCCACAAATTGTTGTGTCGGGTCTGGGTGTCATTGTGTATGTGAACTTGTATGTTTGTAAACGCACCCACGACACAGAAGAAAATCCTAATGTGGGGCAACGTTTTCTTTTAATAAAAAAAAAAAATATAGGTACCTAATTATGTGGGTCAGAGATAATTTCTTTTGTGTATTATGTAGACCCGTTAGTTTATATGATTAATGAAAGATTAGAGAGTATGAAACAAATACAAGTATTTTATGTTCAAAACATTTATTATTCTCTGTTTTCATTGTTGACACAAATATACTAATCCCCACTTTACCACAGTAAAGTATCATAAACACATAAATTACGAGCAACATCAAATTAAAACATTATACATAATTAATTACAGATATAGAAATAGAACATTCAAATGTAATTAAAATTAAAATATAACATTATGTAATAAACTAAAATTTGGTCGGAAAATGTTAATAGTTGACAGTAGGTAAATAGAGACTTTATAAAATTACATTATTTTTACAAATTTGATAATAATCCCTAACGTATTTTATGCATCTTACTTATTAGAAATTGAGACGCTTAAGGCACAGCAAAATTACATCTAACTATAACATACAACTATATAGACACTCTTGGTAACAATATTTTATTCTATCTTGCAAATTGTGATATGTACAAAAATATTTCCATCTTTATAACCTAGCATTATTATTAAGAAATTGAAATAAATACATTCTGAGTATACACTGCATACATTTAAATGCATTTGTGTGATGAAAGTAATAAATAATACAGAACTGTATAAATAAACACTGCTAAATACAACTTAAGTTCCCGAACAAAAACCAGATAACACAAAACGATACACTGAACAGAAATACGTCTTTGAACTCCACTCGATTGTTGGCACAATTTCACTATATTTAGTCTCAGTGTCCACATATCGGTTCAACTTCTAGAACCGATATTCCTCAAATCAGGCATGCGAGTTGTTTCTTCGTTGCCTCTCCAGCTGTTTCCTATGGTTGTGACGCTTCCTCGCTATTATTGCTATTAATATCACAACCACCGCCAGGGCTACCGCTATTCCTATCCACCAATACGTGTTATACGACGCTTCCTTCGTATTCACTTCATTTTGGTCCCCAGGTGCGACAGGATTCTTAATCTCCAAAACTCCTACTGTAGACGTTTCGATGCCAAACTTAGAATTTGATTCATCACCTGTATCGATTACGTTATCAACAATATCTTCGTGTGTTTCTACTTTATCTACTTTCTTGCTTTCTTGGTTTTCAGCAGAAGATGGTATTTCATTTTCTTCTGGCACGGGTTCGGGTTCTACCGGTTCTACATAATCGTCCGAGGTACTGCTGTCCGTTGATGGCTCTAATTGGTTGTCTAGGTATTCATCCAAGAATTTGTAGTAATCTGTCAGGCCTGTGTATTCTAGTCCGTATTCTCGCTTAGCTAGCAGGTCGCTAACCATCTCAGGCCAGACGGTCCCGTAACCTTGCATCATAGCGTCTCTGAAAATAAAGGAACAAGTAAAGAAATTGTTAGATAAGCGGTAGGAGGGTTTGTTTTGTACGGGTTGATGAAAGACAAAGGATACTCACATCAATCGTTCGTTGTTCTCAGCAACGTGTTTTATTAATCCGAATCATCCGATATAAGTTCTTCAGCAAAAGATTGATAGATCTGGTACTTTAGAATTAAACCCATGAATTTTCTGTAACAAAAGAAAATAATAGTAAGATACGAAATTCTCAAACACAAATCTTTATCGAATTACTTTTTTGTTTCAGTAGCCACTCACCCAATAAAAGGTTTATTAAACATCATGTATGGGTCTCCGAGGAAATCACTGTCCGCAGTTTCTATGTTGGAGAAATTTTTACGGAAATCGCTCCAACTACTTGGTATTTTCGCGTACGGTATCGCTCCCATTAAAACTTTTATCCTCCATTCGTCAGCTGCCAAGTAGAAGTTTAGTCTAAAAAGAAAGAAATAGTATAAAACATTAAGTTCGTAGTTTAGAACACATGTTTCAGTGGTAACAAAAACTTACTTTGGCAAATCTCTCAGAGCCATAATTAGTTGTAGGACCAGACGATGATGATTGGCGTTGTAGTTAAAAGTTTCCACTGGAAAAAGACCCGCTTTACTTAGCGCATGTGGGTTGACGGAGAGCAGCGACACAAAACCAGGAATAGCTTCATACACAGCTGGAACAAACATTACGATGAGTTGCAAAGTTCTCAAAGAAATTACTTTGGAACTAGAACGGAGACTTACCAGAATAGCGAGACGCTTCTCTTAATATATAAGTGTTGTTGCTATGTAGATTAATAGTCTGCTTGTAGACAATCTTCATGACAGCTTCGTGAGCTTCTATAAAGTTAGCAATACTGACATCTTTACAAGTAATTGCTCTAACTTTGTTTGGCTTACACCAGTCGACCAGTGTCGGTGGACAAGTGCTATTGAACACTGATTCAGTCCAAATATCTGGGTCTGCGTCGCCTAAGTTTAGCGCTTTGATGAGTTTTGCTGCTTGTTTGAACGCTTCTACTCCACCCAAGTTCTGTAAAACGGATTTATACGTTATAAATAATATTCAGTTTATGCTTATTTTTCTTTGATATGTTTTCGTAAGTAAATTGCGTCTTTTCCTGTTGTTGCTATAAAAGGTCGGGTTTGTTACTTCAAAGTGATTGCGAATCATGGCGTCAATATTGTAACATGAAAAGAAACTTACCTTTAACTGAAGATTGGCGTGTACTTTTTGATAAATACCAGGATGTTTTGGTAGTAGACTCTCTATGAGATTGGACCAGTCGTCACCCGTTAATGATCCTGCAGAAGAAATCGAATTGAGTATAACAATATTAACGACGACCAACTGTATGTTCCATCTTTACAATTTTAATTATTTATGATATGTCATGAACTATGTAGGTACCAAATTTTATTGGAAAGTTTAGCCAGTAAACAGTAGATGGGAACCATAAGTGCTTAGCAAATTATCTTGGGCCTTAGTTAGGTACATAATAAAACCCCCAGAAAGCACACTATTCTCAAGGGCACCTTACGAGCATACAATTTAAAGTTTTCTAAATGTGGTCCAGACAAAATGCCTAAGTAACCAAAGGTCACACAGAATTTCACACAAAATTGAGAACTTAAGCATTCTCATTCAAATAAATTTCAATCCTGCGTCAAACGCAGATAATTTGATTTGCTTAATTAGTCCTTTATGGTGTAAATTATGAGTTTTCTTTCTGTTTAATTTAACATAGCTTCACATTTATTTTATAGGTGAGATATGTACAACAATTGCGAAATTCGCATTCAACCATTTACATTATGAGTGCAATTTTACAAGTTCATTGTCCTACCATGGGGTGCTGTACACAGTCGGCACTTGTTTCTTGATAAGTCAGTGCTACTATTAGAAAATATTATACCTGCACTGATTGGTACCGACCCGTACAGATTTCTATAGGTACCGGAAACCTGTTTATTTATGTAAGCACACATACATACTGGATAGAACATTCCCAACATCTATTTTTATATTGTCATGTTATGGTGTCTTATGTATGAGGGTGCGGTTCTGAAAGCTACCAACGGCAAGTATCAATGTGACTCTTTCCGAGTTATATGTACTTTCTAAGATTATCTAGACACCAATGACAAACGGTGAAAGAAAACATCGTGAGGAAACCTGTGCTTATAATTTCTATTCATAAGTTTGTGATCGCCAACCCGCATTAAAGAAGCGTGATGATTATTGCTCAAACCTTGTCCGTATGAGAATTTACAGGCTGTTGATGATGATGACTCGACATTTTGTTTCAATTATTGTTAATTTTTATTTCCTATTTTTCGCAGCTTTGTTAAATGTATGCATTGGTTAGTATAACATGTCAGTTTCCGTTTACAAATTAAACAAAATAAACAGCCGCGGCTTAAGTTGGTTTTCCTGCACTGAAACTACATATTCTGTTTACTGACAGCAAAAACTTCCACAGTTTTAAATTTAAACTTGAGTACAAATTTTTTGCTGTTGAATTCTACATGAATGTGTGTTTACAAAAAATATATATTTTTATTTAATTTTCCAGTGTATTGTGGTCATTTTATATTCAATGGAATATATTTTATAATAAAAAATAAAATAAACAATGTAATAGTAGTTACGTTCTGTTTTTGATTCTAGATTTTACTTAAAAATTTTATTATTTCGCCGTATTATTTTAATTCCATTCGAAAAACAAATCATTCCTTTGTATATTAATACTTTTATACTGTATATTTTTATAGATTTTTTTTTTATTTATTACGCATTAATTTATGTATTCAATTATAGTACTTATATACTTACTCAGAAGGTGCACTGGTAAAGGCTTGCCCACAGCATCAGAGCCTTTTAGCCTAAGTGCGACATATTTATGAAGTTTTAAGTATAGAGGTTTGATATTCTCCCACAATTCTCTTGCTTTTAAGATGGCACCTTCATACTCGCCGAGGGCGTCCCAGTATTCTTCGACAGAGTTATAGTCTGTGAAAGAAAAATGTTATTAGTTTATTGTATTAAAATCATTTTAAAATGTAATTGTAAGGTTTTTTATTGTTTGATTTCTGCTTATTGAGTTCAGGGAGTGTTCCCGGATTTTCTATAATGTAATCTACAACAATGGAATTTTAAATATGTCAACTGCACGGTTGGGCAACTGGCTATCGGGCTAACGTGTAGCAGGTTAGATTTCCACACGGAGCAACTCTTTGTGTGATCCACAAATTGTTGTTTCAGGTCTAGGTGCCATGTGTAATGTGAACTTGTATGTTTGTAAACGCACCCACGACACAGGAGAAAATTAAGGTTTTATTAAATAAAAAAATATGACGTCGATGTGATAATGATGTAGTTAGCAGGACCTAGGTACTGCGTCATCATGGACATCCCTAGCTCTTGAATATTTATTGAATTCTCTACTTGTCTATCGTTTAGTGAGCTACATTCAGAAGAAGACTAATCACTACATAGTATAAAACAAAGTCGCTATCCACCATCTGTCTGTCCCTATGTATGCTTAGATCTTTAAAACTACGCAATGGAGTTTGATATGGTTTCTTTTAATCGATAGAGTGATTCTTAACCCTTTGAGTACCGTCATTATAGACACAATTAAAGAACAATAGGTTGCGGTCACCGGTGTCCTCGCGGTGTTTGACAGTTTAAGGAAGGTTTATATGTATAATACATGCATATTGCAGCCGTGCAAAGCCGGGGATGGTCGCTAGTTTCATTAATAAAGGGTTTAATAATGAATTTACTGGGAAATTATATTCAATAGCATATTTCAGGCTACCAATTAGCAAGTCTAGGTAATATGTAAATCATTTATTAAAATATTTATACTGTGTCGAATACAAACAAGTTTAGCGTTAAGCTTTTCAGTAAAATGCTATTTTCTCGCAACTTCATGGCCGAAGTTGGAAATTTTGCCTCGTTACGTACTTATTGACAAAATCCTAAATGGGTTTCAATGGAAAATGCTCAGGAGCGACGCGACGTTAAATCTTTAGTTTATTACCTGTGAAATTAAGATTTATATCAAAAGCCGCGTCTATAAACACGCTTATTTAATTAGTAGAGAACAAATGTAATTAATTTAGGACGATAAGTACTTTAAATATTTAGTGAAACTAAGATTTAAGTATTTTGTTTAGAGTGCTAATGATAACCAAACTACTTATTTCAAACTTAAATAGCATGTTTAACCATTAATTCTTTTAGAAAACTACTTTAAAAAAAATCGACTTCATCCCCCTCTTTTTTGGAGTCGATTAGTTAATATATTAAAACCGTCTCCAAGTGTAACTGCATGATAATCGGTTTAGCCAATCGCGAGATAATCGCGCACAAACATACATACATACAGGTAAAACTCAGAACCTTCTTTTTTTGGAGTCGGTTAAAATTTCACTTAAGCACGCTTTAATATATGAAACCAAGTACCAAAAAGCACTTGTCTGTTTCTATTCTTTCGTTTCTTGTTATCATTCAGAACTTTTACTAAATAAGGAGAAAGAAGGAGTGTGAGAAAGAAAGAGAATGAAAACGGGATTGATGTTATATATTTCTCCTATATTTATTTTTACTCGTAGTATAGTTTAGTTGTAGTTAATTTTCAGTTGTAAATATTTATATAGTTATAGTTATATAATATGTTCGATATCTTGAGTAGAAAAACAGTTTACGTACAAAAAAAAAGTTCTATTATTTTCTATTTACTTGTCACTTATTTGGGTTGATTTTGGCCTCACTTGAACTTGAATAACACATACCTACGTATATTTATCTGATATCTATCAAACAATAACTTATTCATATAACAACCAGTCATTAAAATTATGATTCAATTTATCTAATTACAGACCATTAATTGCGTTATCGTGTGTAAACTATTGTCTGTTTAGTAATTAAATTAAATTAAATTTAATTATTGTAAACTCTAAATTATTGACAATTAATATTATGTATTGTTATAGCTATATATTGTTTGTAATTATAATGTATTATATTATGCAATTAGGTATTTAATTACATTCTATTAATGATAAGTATACTTAATTTATTAGTGTATGGTTTTGTTATATTTACGCTGGAGTAATGTAAATATCTGCCCTTACTTTTGGTATAAATCACGGAAATAACATAACATAACACCACGCCTTTTATCCCCGAAGGGGTAGGCAGAGGTGCACATTACGGCACTTAATGCCACTATACCATGTAACAACCACTTTTCAATATTTTATGTTATGAGTCCCATGTAATAGGGGGTGAGTCTATTGCCATATACCGGGCTCAATTCCAAACTTCTTGTTACCACTGAAATTTTTTTTAAAACCCAGTAGTACTGTGCCCGATCCGGGAATCGAACCCGAGACCCCTTGCCGTTATTATTAATACTAATTAGTTATTATTATTATACTATATATATTAGTTAATATTATTATAACTAATTAGTCAATATTATTAATAACTAATTATTTATTATTTTAATTAATTCGTTATAAGCAAAATATTGCAATTGCAAAATGTTATATAAGTAACCTACGTTACTTATGTTTATATTATCTGTGGTAAGCTGGCCACTTTAAAGAGTGGAAACCTGTTTATGATCTTCCTTTGTTTATGAAATATATGCAGTGTGCTTCTGACCAGCTTGTTTTATTCACACGTCAAATTATTTCTGTATATTTTATTGAAATGAAATTATGAAATGATATTTATATCTGCAAATAGGTTACAAAGTAACACTTTTACATGCCAATTTTTAAATTATACATCGTATCTCTTCCGAAGATGATTACGGTTTACATGCAGCAGTAATCGAGATGCTGTCCTTATCGTAATCGTCTTCGGTCATTGATACTCGTATAATAATAAGACATCAAACTTCACAAGGTATGATTCTTAATTACTAGATGATGGCCGGCATTTCCTAACTGACTACTCTGAGAAGAAACGTCGAAACAAACTCAGAGGTAATTGTCTCATTTAAAGTTCAAAGATATGGAAAATATATATAACACAAAAGTAATTCATTTTTATCAAATCATTTCATTTTAATGGTCATGTTCCACTTCCTAACTTAAACTACTGAACATCTTTTAATAAAATTTGATACAGAGATTAATAAAACAACGATAAAAATAAAAATCAGTCAAGTGCGCTAGTTGAATTAAATGAAAAATCTATACCTACCTATTAAAATAAGTCCTGTATGCAAGACTATTTTTCAAGGGAATATCAAAGGAATTTTGTACCTCTAATTACCTATAGATTGGCAGACATATGTACAGACAGACATTGAAGCCTTCAACTAATGGGGTCGTCTTTGAAACCCTTTATGGTACCTATATCATTATCATTTATGGTACAAGTATCCATTGTACAAAATTTCATACATACCTGAATAACCTTGACCGTCAACTTTAGATGAACCTTTTGACCTTTGTATGGTTTTTACTGAAATCCTATCCGCTTTATCCTTTGACAGATCAAATAAACTTGTTCTACATTATCGTGAGAGATACTAAATTAAGTAAAATCGCAGATTACTCATGTGAATATACTGAGAAAAGCTCTACTAGGTCGCGGCGACGTCGCGCACGCTGCTCATGAGGAAGAACCCCTGTGTGGTTCGAAACTAGTAGAGCTTTTCGCAGTATATTCACGTAAGTAACCCGCGATTTTACTTAATTGTTCTACATTATTAAAATAATCTTTATAAGAGTTAAGTAAAATATTCTTTACTAGCGACCCGCCCCGGCTTCGCACGGATGCAATATGCATGTATTATACATATAAAACTTTTTTAAGAATCACTCTATCTATTAAAAAACCGCATCAAAATCCGTTTCGTAATTTTAAAGATCTATGCATACATAGGGACAGATAGACGGTGGATAGCGACTTTGTTTTACACTATGTAGCTATTGAATTCAAAATACATGTCATTCATTGCTATTTATTTAAATAAAATTGTTATTTCTTTAACGCTTTGCTAAATATCTACGATACAGTTATAGTCATGTAAAGCATAATCAAAACAATGGGTATGTATTAAAACCACAACTTAATGAAAGTGATTCTCTTGCATAACTTTAAGAGAAATTTTTGGTGACCTACCTAAGTACCACCTGCCAAACTTGAGGACAATAGCAGCCCACTCATAAATACGAAAACATTTCTTTGACAATTAACTACTGCTATAATGACTTCACGA
The DNA here is from genome assembly GCA_902850265.1 of Spodoptera littoralis. NCBI lineage: Eukaryota > Metazoa > Arthropoda > Insecta > Lepidoptera > Noctuidae > Spodoptera > Spodoptera littoralis. The sequence goes on from LR824542.2 coordinate 10,939,700, forward strand.
TACATGACTGCACGGTTGGTGCGGTGGCTGGGCAACCGGCTGCCGTGCAACGTGTCGCGGGTTCGATTCCCGCACGGAACAACACTTTGTGTGATCCACAAATTGTTGTTTCGGGTCTAGGTGTCATTGTGTATGTGAAATTGTATGTTTGTAAATGCACCCACGACACAGGAGACATTCCTAGTGTGGGGCAACGTTTAAAACAAAAAAGAAAAAAGATCTGCAACCGAATCCATAAGAAAACAAGAGGTAAATAAAAACTTACTGTTTTTCTTGGATGCATTCCTCAATAATGGTAGGATATGCTCCAAATAATCGTTGATATCTGGCAAGTTCCTCTCCCACGACTGCTTCATACGATGCAGAGTCTCCTCATCTTGCTGGCGGGCCATGTAGTAGTGTAATTCTGCGAAAACATATTTTATTACATTTGGGATGATGACAGGGTATAAAAATTAAAAATCTAAGTCCGTAAGTTAGGTATAGGTAATGAAAAAATATTAGACACGTATTTTTTATATATTTTGCCGTTTATTAAAACAATACTTAGATAAAACGAATCAAAGTTTAGGAGTAGGAGCTAAAACGTCATTTCTATGTATACAATGTACATAGAAGTGACGTCACGCGAGTATCAGTACGGATACACAAGCAAAACAGTTAATATATTTATTAATCTTTATAATTATATTAGTTGGCAATTGAATTGTGTAATATTTGATACAGTTATGGCTTGTAATATTTCAATAATTTTGCTAATCGATGAGTCCTCTGCTTGAGACTAAACTCAGCATTGACTAATAACATTTACGGTCACAATATTTGTTAAAAATATCACGCAGCGTCAAAGCTGAGTTTCCAATTTGATTCTGACTGTATCAGATAATCAGATAAAGCAAATAATTGTCAAAGCATTCTCATCTAAATAACAAAAGAAATGATTGTTTTAAGATTCAAAACACTACTGAAATACTCCATCCATCTGAAACTCTAAGATGGATTGACCAAAACAGATGGTACAGACAACTGCTGATTAACCTATACCTTTCTGTAATATTTCTTTAGTAGATTTTCATCTTTAGTAATTTTGTTATAGAGTCCAAAATTCATTGAAAAAGTTGGCACATTGGAGTAGGTACAAAGACCTCCGCACTTTAAATTACTAAGACAAATACTGAGTGAGTTTGAACTAACTGTAGAATTAGATTTTCTTGTATTGAAGCACTGTTTATTTAGAAAACGGTAAGCTTCGGAACATTAATTGAACTAATTAACTGAATACAGATTCAGGAGGTTTTATTATTAATTGAGGTGTTTAATTACGCAGTGGAATAGGAAATTATTCATTTGTATCTTTATGATGGTATTAAATGGTGCTTAATCGTTATCTCGTCGATTTCAAGCTAGTAAAAGCTAGGTTTTTAGTTCTGTTGGTAACAACATCAGGCCTTTTGTTCCTCAAAGGGTAAAAGCAGGCATATACATGTAACACTTTTAAACATTTAGGTATATTATGAGTCCTATCAAACATCAGCCACAACTTCAAACTCCAAAAAACCGAAACCACTAATTCTTTATATATTCGATTTTTCCAAAGCTATAATTGTATAGTCGCGGAGAACCTAACAGGGTTACCGAGGCTCCGGCTCGAAGTGCAGGAAAAAAAACGGGGTGGTTTTTAGTCAGTAAGACTCTGAAACTCCCTCCCGCCTCACCCAGGCGGGGAGCAGTCATTTGATGATTTTCGCCCCGTAAAACAAATGCTTGGTTGTATGCATATTAGTGTTTCAGAAATGTCCGGCATACACACAATAAAGTTATACTTGGCATTAAATCTGTTATATCCGTTGCAGCCGCTTGAAATCGTTTTCATATGTTATTATGTCCTAATAATAATACTTTTACAGCTTGCGTAAATCTAAACAATAACGTAGCATTTACTTTTAATGATAGTGGGAAGTGCTTTCGCGTAACGCGTGCGGAATATTATTTTATTACCTGTTTAAAATAACGACTAGTGTTTTAAAGTTTTAAAAATACGCTAAACGTTAAATTAAAAGGTACATATGTATGTACCTTTGGCGCGATGTTTATGTAAACATCGAGGTGCACATTTCGGCACTTAATGCCTCTGTAGAATGTAACACATACTTTTCGTATTCGTTTCGTAACATAGGGGGTGAGCTTATTGCCATATACCGGACACAATTCTAGACTCCGTGCTACCATTGAGATTTTTAAAAACCCAGTAATACTTTGCCCGACCCGGGAATTGAACCCGAGACTCCTTGCCTGGCAGTCGCACTCGGCCAACGAGGCAGTCATACATAAAGCAGGTATTTTAAAGTATTGGTTTTATATATTTTCAGGGATAATTGGATGATCTAACGGGTTGCCGGGGCTCTGGCTCGAAGATCAGGTGTAGGAACAGGGTGATTTTTAGTCAGTATGAGTCTGACACTCCCTCTCGCCTAACCCAAAGCGAGAGAAGTCATTGGACGACTTTCCCCTTAAAAAAAAGGTGTAATTCTAAGCTTCGTGAGTTTCTACTCTCTTAACACTATGAAGTTATTAGTAAAGACTGGAATCTTTAATCTCAATATTGTTTTGGCCGATGTCCAAATGAATACAAACATTTACACCAGGTAGTCGCGCTCGTCGTCAAGGGCTGCCCCTTTTTTTGAGTGGACAAAATCATGTAATGACTTCTTCCACCCAGATGAGGCGAGAAGGAGTGTCAGACTCTTATTGACTAAAAACCATCCCGTTCCTACTTCTGCACTTCGAGCCGGAGCCCCAACAACCCGTTAAGTCCTGTGTATCAGCATCAACCCTACTGAGCCCCATCCGTGGTAGTCTGATGGCTAAGGGCCTACCCGACTGACAATGGTGAGTAGAGAAATGCAACTACATTTATTTTATTCCAAAAAAATATGGCCGAGCTAAGTCAAAACGTTTTTTATATAAGCACTATTCTATTGCCCGGTTCCTATATTTAACGAATCGTCATGGTATACGAACTACTATTCGTTTTTCGAGTACCGACTACGAGTCGTAAATAGTGTTCCACAATTTATTTTCTTTACCTGCTTTTGACGAACGTCCGTTGGTCATAAAACTACCGAGCCCTCTTGACTCCAGATGTTCAACATGTGTACGACAAACGTGCGTTTCGTTATAAGCAAAATTGAAACTTAAAATAACACACATTTAAGATAAAATGAGTTAGATTTACATACAAATTAACCTTAATTAGTTTTATAAGATGTGTAACTAACTAAACCATCGCAGGCATCTGCGTGATGAGTTTTTTTACTTACTAAACATAATTGAACACAGCTTACACTAAAGGAATGGAACGTTATGACAATCAAGCGCGCGCAATTTTCAAAATTTCAAATTTCAATTCTTCTACCACTTCTGTCTTCTATAAATTTACGCTGTTAAATACGATACCCGTGTGAAATCAATTGTTTGAAATGGATATTACGCCGTTGAGTACCCAGTGATAACATCTATTTGATCTATTTTAACAGAGTTGTACAGTACAACCGGCGAAAGGTGGCGAGAGAGAAGTTAGGCTCTAGCAACTTTAGCGCTTTAATACTCATAGGATAGGAACAATTTAAAAAAATAAGTGCCATTAGCTGTTATTATTGCTGTAATCAACGGTTATTGGCATTTATTTTTTGCAAATAACTTATTTTTTTACGAATACACAAGCGCGAAACTTGCTAGAGGCTAGCTTCGCTCTCGCCGCCTTTCGCTGGTCGTACTGTACGTTGTTGCTTCGGTAAAATTCGATATGAAATTCGTAAGAATCCAGCAACGCTAAATAATCCACTCTTTCTTTATAAATTCTATCACGCCTATTATCTTCTTCCGAATCAGTGTCCCTGGAGTTTGATATAATATCAAACATTTCTCTATCACTATCTGAACTCGACATTTTAAAATTTAAAAGCGATAACCGCAAAAATAGCGAACTTACTTTAAAAATTCTACTCTAACCGACCGACATCGGCAGGTAACCAAATGACATTACGAATAGTCATCTTGACCGTCTACGGACGGTTAAAATATTTATAGGAACACCATAGACACTCATCTCTATAGAAAACACTTACCGGTACCCTCTCATCCGTTAGTTGCAAGCCGTCCGTAAGTTGTACAACGAGACGTTTTTTATAGGAACGGTTTTGGCTTACGCCTCGTATATAAAACTACTATTCGTAACTAAAACGGATCGTTTCTCAATTATAGGAACCGGGCATATGACAACTGGAATCCTTAACTAAGCACTTACCTTTTTACGCGACCATAAAACCGACACTGATGTTTTTTTTTCATAAAAACACAAGTGCGCTCTCACTCCAAATGAGAAATTAACTTTTTACAAACATTCGTCTCTTGTGCCAGTGTTATTAAAACTTTCTGTCTTACTTTATAAGATTCATAATGACTTGGGAATTTTATTTGGTTGGGCCAAGAGGTCCTGTCGAGTTACATTTGTCCTTTAACTTCCGTACTTATATAAAACCTTCAATTTATTTCCAAATTGGCCGTCCAATTTTTTTGTTATCTCAAACGGATTATTTTTCCTGTTACAATTGTTTCAACTTCAATGCCAATTAAGATATTTTTGGAATTGGTCCCTATATCGAATTTACTTTTGAAATTTGTTCTCAACTTCTTTATTTTAATGGTAATCATATTTATTAGCTGAATAAATCATTTTACTTGTCTAAATGTGCTGTTGCTTTTATTGCTTTTGTGTATTAGCTATTATTAACTTACTGACTGCCTCATTGGCCAATCCGGCGTAAGTGCTTCCCGGGTCGAGCAATGTATTTAAAAAAAATCTCAGTAGTAGCTCGGAGTCTGGAATTTTGCCCGGTATATAGCAATAAGCTCACCTCCTAATTACATGGGACTCATAACATAAATAGTGAAAAATGGGTGTTACATTGTATGGTGGTATTAAGTGATGTAATGTGCACCTCTGCCTACCCCTATGGGGTGAGATTACGTTATGTTATTAACATATTGAATAAAATTTAGAGGTATTTTATATTTTTATAATAACTATCGTGAGACATACTAAATTAACTAAAAAAATGTGGAAGAACCCCTCTGTGGTTCGAAACTAGTAGAGCTTTTCTCAGTAGGTATTTTATCTTGTCTAAAGCTTTCTTGTAAGTGTACTGTAGGACTAATATACGTAATTAGCTTGTAGCTTTAAGTCTGCTGACATCTTTGTATTGGTGTAAACTTATAATTTTAAAGGTTATTGTGTCTTACCTTTTAGCGTACAGTTGGTGGCAGTCCCACAATCGTAGTTGGTGGCGAATCTTATTTTGTTTTGGGCATTATCGCCGAATGTGACGAGCTGAAAAGAAAATCTTAATTTAATAATCGTTACTTGTATATTCACAACTCAGGAAAATATGCGTAGAATACCTGGGTAAACAATGTCATTGTTTACTTCTGAGAATATTGCAAAAAAAAACTTTGCCTTATCTATAGATAATGTGATAAAATATGAGGGGGCTTTTGAACAATCACAATGCCAATGCAATTTCAATCCAATAAAATGTCAATAATTATTTAATTTCAAAAACTATACAACCGCTACTGTTGCAACTCAAGAGTACGAAATGTCACAATACCAATATCAATCGATCGAAATTGGATTTAAGAGTAAGCCTCCAGGTCTTAGAAATCCTACCCAATACATCGTGTAAACGATTAATCCAGTCAAGAAGTAGTTTCATTAATCCAAAGATTCCCTTCGTACAACTTAATGCGGGTATCAAAGCCTGATAAAACAAGATGAAGTTTTACCCTGCAAAGTTTCCGGGTCATCAGATAAGGAAAAAACAAAGAAAGAGAAGCTATATATTTTTTTTAGTTGCAAGTTGTAAAAATTAACGAGGGGAAATGAGGTATTGTAGATGTAGTTATTAGATGGCAAACTTTCAGTTTTATGTCTTTATTAATTCAATGGGGTCAATTTTACGGAGCGTTGCCGTTGCGCCTCTGAAAGAGCCATCAGACCACCACAGATGGGGCCCAATAGGGCTGAGCCGATACGGAGGCGTGGCAGACTTGAAGAGTTACCGGGGCTCCGGTTTGAAGTGCAGGAGTAGGAACGGGGTGGTTTTAAGTCAATAAGAGTCTGACATTCCCTCTAGCTCCACCCGGGCGGGAGAAGTCATTGGACGATTTTCAGACCTACAAAAAGATAGGTCGAGTTTTGGGGTTTGATTGAATAAACACATTTGAGGAAACTAGACTGTTTAAACTACGATCTTCAAGTTCGCCTGCCAAATCTAGAGTTATCTCTGGCGAAGCCGAGAGGCTTCAGTATGAAAATATAGAGAAGCCACATAGTCCAGTTAGTAGAGAACTGTTAAAGATCGATGTAATAAACTTGCTACCCATAGAATCCTAAAATTGTAGTTAACAAATCTATCCAAATCTAATCTTATACTCTTATACTATTATATTTCATAATAGTATTATATAAAGCGGAAGAGTTTGCATTTTTTGTTTGTTTGTTTGAACGCGCTGATCTCCGTAACTAAAAGTCTGATTTGAATAATTCTTTTTGTGTTGGATAGCGCATTTATCGAGGATGGCTATAGGCTATAAAACATCACGTAACGACTAATAAAACCTGAGCAAAGAGTGTGAAACCGCGCTTAAGTAGCTAGTATTGCATGAAGCTGAAGAGTTGGTTTGTTTGAACGCGCTGATCTCAGGAACTACTGGTCCGATTTGAAAAAATCTTTTCGTGTTCGATAGTCCACTTATCGAAGAAGGCTATAGGCTATAAAAAATTACGCTATGATTAATAAGAGCCGAGTAGAGCGAGTAAAACAGCGTGAAAGTAGCTAGTGTAGATACAGAGTGTAATCGGAACACTCCCGAAACGCTGACAAAAAGTAATTGTTTTTACAATTATAATCGTTTCTGTTTTCGTTTTATTCATTACAGCTATTATTACATAAAAGAAACATTTAATTACTTACTTTTATGAAAATGAAATTCGTTTTTTAACATCTCTGCCTCATTGGCCATGTGGTCGCTAGTGCGACTGCTGGGCAAGGGATTTCGGGTTCGATTCCCGGGTCGGGCAAAGGTATTACTGGGTTTAAAAAAAAATCTGAGTATAGCACCCCCTATTACATAGGACTCAAACAAAAATAGTGAAAAATGGGTGTTACATTGTACCCTACTACTAATACTACTACCTTCGGGGATAAAAAGGCGTGATGTTATGTTATGTTATTTAACATCATCTGACGGCATTTTTCGGGAGAGTTCCATTTACACTCTGTACAAACAGTTTCTACATACATACATACCATAAGCAATAGCATTCAAAAGGTACCTAACCAAACCACAAAAGCAGTGTGCTTCCACCCTATAAAACAGTAAGAAACATAATTCATAGATAAAACACCACAGCGGACGCCATAAATAAAACCTAAGATTTATACCCAATTACTCCGCACTATCTATCGTAATAAAAATAACTAAATGAATTTATTATCTCTCAGGTGTATGGAGGTATAATGTTGTATCAGTCCGAACCTCTTTCTTGGAAACCTTTTTATTTGGTTTACCACTAAATATTATTGTGTGTATTGTCGGAATACTAAAACGTAAGCACGTATACTAAAACTTAAGCACGACTTAAAATTGAGTAACGTTTCAGTATTCCGGCATATGTCTTTTATAACGGTTCCATAGAATTGAGCTAGCTCAGAATACTTATATATCAAATATTACTTATTAAGGAGGTACAGTAACTTACTGTACCTTACTGAGTGCCAAGCACGAATAACTATCGCATTCGTAACGTAATAGTATCGAGCGCGTTCGGTGCTCTGATTGACCGGTGCAAGTGAACCAACCAATCAGAATGCTTAACTCGCTCGATACTATTACGATACGAATGCGATAGTTATTCGTGCTTGGCCCTCTGTATCTCGAGGTACAGTAACTTACTGTACCTCCTTACCGAAGTAAAGTACTAAGAGAAATCAAATTGCTGTTTCTAGTATCTTTTTATACTTATGCACTAAGTAATATATATATTTTCTAAGAGCCTGATTCATAATGTAGATAAACTGATGAATACGACTACACGGTTGGTGCGGTGTCGCGGGTTCGATTCCCGCACGGAACAACACTTTGTATGATTCACAAATTGTGGTTTCGGGTCTAGGTGTCATTGTGTATGTGAACATGTAACTTGATCGATCATTGTGAAAAATCTAGTGAACCATAATGTCAATACGAGAAGTGATACATACTTTTTCATAAGAAAGAAATTTAAGAATAAGCAAATCTAATGACAAACATTATTCTCACCCTTATCCACTGCTCAGTATCAAGCAGGGTGTCCCCAGGTTGCAACAGCAGTTTCACCTTGCGCCGGAGCACGTGGTCGTCTGCAGACAGCGCATGCGCGGTGAGAGCGCTCTTGATGTCATTGGTTTGCTGACACACGAACATGCCGAACGTCTTGTCGCGCTCCAACTGTTGGTAATATAAATAAGTCCAATTATTTTCGTCGTAAATGGAAATCTTGGGTATAAAAAGACAAATAAAATTAACTGTTCCAAATATACAACATAATACGGGAAACCAAATTAATTTATATAGCTCTCAATTATTATACAATTTACGAGTTGAATAAATAAATAATGAAAGATCTTATTTTCACATTCAGTTTTTATAGGTTATCGAGAACAATTGTTATTACTAGAGAAAATAGATCACATTTCTGAGAATTTTATTATCCACTACTGATATATCAAAGTGCTTTTGTAAAAAGAACTTCGAATATACAGAGTGATTTGTAACTCGACGTACTAATCCTCTCTGGAGGTGATGACACAACTAATTTATTGCAAACGGATCACCTGATGGTAAGCAATCGGCGTCGCCCATGGACACCTAAAACACCAGAGGCGTTACAGGTGCGTTACCGGCCTTTTGGGGATTAGGAGTTTGAGGATCGTTGGGGATTCAGGGATTGGGGAGATTGGGGAAGGGAAGGGTAATTGGGCATCCGAAAACCTCACTCACACGACGAAACGCAACACAACGTTGTTTCACGTCAGTCTTCTGTGAGGCCGTGTCGGTCGAGCCGGCCTATTCGTGCCGAAGCATGGCTCTTCCACACTTTAAATGATGAAATGATATTTATTTCTGCAAATAGGTTACAAAGTAATACTTTTGCACGTCAGTCTTTAAATTACTGTATGATGGCCGACATTTCCTAACTGACTACTCTGAGAAGAAACGCCGAAATAAACTCATTGTCTCTTTTAAGTAGTAACCTCACTCACAGGACGAAACACAACGCAAGCGTTGCTTCACAAACTGATAATAATATCTAATTGTTCTAACCTTTGACGCCAATCCTTTACTGTTCCCAGTGAGCTCGTTCCACGCAGCATTGGCTCTCTGTTCACAATGGTCTACATAATCCAACTCCACTAGGTCAACTAGAGATACCAGCCATCTCCTGTCATCATCAGCGCTGGATGAAGTGCCGCATTGCAGAGGAGATAGGAGAGCGTAGAAGAAGATGCCGAAGAGAGTGAGAGTAGGACTCATTGTTGATCTGTAAATAAAGAAAATGGGTTTTAAAGCTTTTTATACAGTTTCATCATTATTTTATGAGGTATATTATACGGTACTGGAATAATGATGTAAATATTATATACAATCTCACAAAGACAAATTGACTGCCTCGTTGGCCAAGTGGTCGCAAGTGCGATTGCCGGGCAAGGGGACTCAGGTTCGATTCCTGGATCGGACGAAGTATTACTGGGAACACTAGTTTCACGAAATCAGGTATATGGCAATAGGCTTACCCCCTATTACATGGGACTCATAACATAAATAGTGAAAAATTGATGTTACATTGTACAGTGGTATTAAGCGCCGTAATGTGCATCTCTGTGTACCCCTTTGGGAATAAAAAGGCGTAATGTTATGTATGTGCATAAAGACAAAAATTACTAACTAATAATATCTAAATCTGTATTTAGAAAAATAAACAAAACGCATAAAATCAGTATGTGGTTGAAATTTTTTAAAATTATTTTAATACATGTCGCTATGAGAGCACTGATCTAAAACGAAGCTGGTAAAGTACTTTTAGGAGCACACTTTATGCAAGACAGCTGAAAGCACTCATAGTTCCCACCAAGCGGTGACGTAAACATAGCAGTTTCTAGTAACAAAAACATTTTGACATGAAGTACGTTGAAGGTACTTTAAAACACGTCCTCTAACAAAAGAAAAACTTGAGTTCGATTTCTGGAATCCCTAAGAAACATACCATCGAGGATTTTAACCTCTCGCGCACCTCTCGTACCTACACACGCGTAAACGCGCGTTCTCGTACACACGGGTAAATATTTTAATAGAAAAGCGAATTAACTATTCTGTTTAATCAAATAAAGAACGGGTTGCAAACTTGAAAATATACGTCACAGAAAAAATATTCAATCGGTGCGCGTTTCTCGTACACCCATGTGTAGAATTGCACGACGGGCACTCAACTCTCTCGTACACCCGTGTGTACGAGAAACATGCGAGAGGTTAATATATCTCTATTACATTCAACAAAAAAGTAAGTACAAGCAAAGCATAACAACACCAAACTCGATAATGCTCAATAATTTTGACATCATCATTTAGAGTTAGACCCCACAAAAACGTTCCACGGCTCAATTTTTTCGCCATAACACAATAGCGATTATTTCCTTCAGCAGTTTTCCCTCTACCAGCAACTTTTCCCATCATAATAAATTGCATGAGGTGTTTCACACGTACACTTCGATCAAATTATAAGATCGCACCTTCCTGCCGACCCATTAGAAGGAGATTTGATGAAAGGCCCACTAATCTATATTGGATTCGCGCGGATTCAGTAAAATCCCCTCTCATTGAGGAAATCCTCTCTTTATTACAGTACAGGCCATCAAATAAATGTCGAGGTAAGTAGAAAAGTAGCGAGTTTTTCTAAGAGGAAATTTCCCATGTTCCTCTCATGTGTAGTAGTCGTAAAATATTAAACAGATCCCTAACTCATGTCTCAATAAAACAACACCTTTCGGGATTACTACACGATGATGCCAGATTACAAATTTTGAGAGATCGTGCCATTTACGTCCCTTATTGGGCCGGCATTTCATGGCACTCAACATGCCATACATAAAATTTCATGAACGACAAACTTTGTGAATTTATTCATTTTTGTGAGCCCAATCTCGGGAGGAATGAAATTCAAATTATTTCGCTGTCACGTTTTTTAAACGGTTATTTGATCCGTCCTAAAATTTCAATCTAAGTTACCAATACATTTTATTTTTTTTATGAATATTAATTCAGATAACGACGACATGAAACACAATTTCGCGACTTAATTAGTCGTTTTAAAAATTTTGAACCCTAATTTTGGAGTTTGTAAAACAATTGGCTGCAGTCACAATGATTATGGAACCTTTCATCTATTAACTCATTATGAACGCGAACTTCGTTTAAACCAGCGCCGTATCAATTATCTTAGCAATAAGGGGGAACCCCAAAAGCGAGATTAATGAGGGAGCCGCAAAATTAAAGATTTTTTACGTGCAAACGTTAGAACGGGGGCTATTCATCCTTTATTCGTTTCAAAGGGTCACGATGGTAAAAAGAAAATTAAAGACCAGGCATTCATAAAGCGATTGTTGCTTTCATTCAAATTCTTTCAGACGAGATATCAAAACTATATCAAGTTAAGAAAGGAAATGCAAAAGATTTTTTATGTAAATTACATCTGAATTATTGCAGCAAATCCCCAAGAGAATGCGAGCTTTAGAGGATCTGAAATTAAATCATTTGTTTCACATGAAACGTAGACAAAAAGCGATTTAACGGCTGCGCAAATAGGACAAGCTCCGTGATTACTTTTAAAACTTGGACGTGTGCGATAAAATATTCCAGGCATTATACCGAAATTTAGAGAACAACAACGATCCGTTTTAAATCGCCTGACAAAATTATATCTGCATGTAATTTGTTCATTTATGTTGTGTGCTGATTTTGTGAATGTGAGAGCTAAGCATTCAACTGCAATTTTCATGTATTCAGTTTTACGTCGACCGTGTCTTTCTCATTAATGCAAATGTATCTTAACTTTCTTTGACAAACATTTGGGTCATAACTCAATTTCCCGTACTCAACTCGGTTGACTGAGGTACCGGTGTCAAGTAGTGTGACCTATTTCAGCGAAATTTGGTATAATACGCAACGCTAAGTTTCCAGCAAAAGGCAACTCGATTGAGCGCAACGGGAGTGCGGATACTGACCGTTCTATCGGTGCGACTGTCCTATCAGTGGCGCCGGTAACGAGCGATCATGTCTCCAAATATCAGTTTTATCTATAACAATGTAAGACTCAATTTTGTTTGTTGGAAGATGCGATTTTCTTTCGGTAACGAGTTATAGTTGACCGCGTTTTGGATAATGGTTACGATGATATGGGGAGATCGTAACATGGTACTACTTTATTCAAACGATAACTTTAGGGTAATAATTTTGAATTAGAACTAACCACAGTGGGAAAAATAAACTCAGAGAAGTTTAGAACAGTAAATAAAGGAAGGACCATTGCATAGATATGCTAGTCTGCGCAGGTGTAGCAAGCAAAGAAGAAATATATTTATTAGCTAAGTATGAACTTGCGACCAATGAAATGTGAAAAAAAATATTCCACGATATTATAAAGAAATGTAATTTTAGACAAACATCCAAGAACCGTTACGCATACAAAAGTTTACGGATAAAAAGTAAGACATTTTCAAAGTTTTCAAACAGCCACAATGTGAGGATGGCACATTAGCTAGACTTCACAGGAATACTGATATGCCTTAAGAACTTTCTCGAAAATGCTCTAACAGCTGATGCAGATGACACAGCATTATCTTATAATGAAAAGAACTTCTTTGATGTACTTAGTTTAGATTTATTAATAAAGTTTTAAGTATTGTAAGTGACGTCTCAAATAAAAGTTTTCTTTGATGATGGTAGTTTTCATATAAATATTGGTTTTTAAAATATTTTCGTCGTCATTATTGGATTGGCCTTTTGAGATTTTAGTTTGTAGTTCAATGTGCTGTAGTTGAATGAATAGATATTTTCATTATATTTTAGCTGTTGCACGGGTCAACAGTTGATCATTATTCGGACAGGGAGAAGGTTTGAGCATTGATCATCACGCTTGCTCAATGCGGGTTGGCGATTCCAAACTTATAGTTGGAAATTATAAGTCCAGGTTTCCTCACAATGGTTTTTAATCAGTAAGAGTCTGACACTCCTTCTCGTCAAACCAAGGCGGGAGAAGTCATTGATTTGACTGCACGGTTGGTGCGGTGGCTGGGCAACCGGCTGCCGTGCAACGTGTCGCGGGTTCGATTCCCGCAAGGAACAACACTTTGTGTGATCCACAAATTGTTGTTTCGGGTCTGGGTGTCATGTGTATGTGAACTTGTATGTTTGTAAACGCACCCACGACACAGGAGATAATCCTAGTGTGAGGCAACGCTTTAAAAAAAAAATATATTTTCCCCCCTCAAAAAAAATAAAATAAATAAAGTTTTTTCAAAATGTTTTTCTTCACCGTTGGTCAGTGGTGTCTAAATAATCTAAAAAGTACACATACGTGTATATAACTCGGAAAAAATTACATTGGTACTTTCCGTTGGCAACCACCGACTATAATTCCACAGCAATGCACATAAAGAAACTATCCACTTGTGTAACGAAATGCTTACTCAAACGTTAATAACACTATACCTTTATTAATCTGCATACCATTCCTTTATAAAACATTTTATTAATTTTTCAAAAGGATCCTCTAGTTCATAGGGTTACCTCTTATCTGATCCCGAGGTATTCCAATCACGTATGATCTTCAATTATCTACTTTCTTCACGGGCTAGTGGTCGAGGGCTTTGTTGCGGCTTATTAGAGAAAAGGTAAATACCAATTAGTGTAGCAAACTTCTACTTAAAGGGAATTAAGTGGGATTTTTGTGGTAGGAAAAAGTTTTGGACGATTTTTATAGTAATATAAATCTTACATAATATAACATAACATTACGCTTTTTTATCCCCGAAGAGGTAGGCAGAGGTACACATTTCGGCACTTAATGCCAATGTATAATGTAACACCCACATTTCAGTATTTATGTTATAAGTCCCATGTAATAGGGGGTGAGCTTATTGCCATTAACCGGGCACATTTCCAGACTTCGTGCTACTACTGAGATTTTTGAAAAACCCAGTAATACTTTGCCCGATCCGGGAATCGAACCCGAGACTCCTTGCCCGGCAGTCGCACTTGCAACCACTCGACCAACGAGGCAGTAAATCTTACCTGTTTTACAAATAGCGCAAGATATTTTCCTTGAAGGTGTAAACAGAGTATAATATTAGATGCGTCTATATTCTTTTCGCCAGATATTATAAATTGTCCGTACAACATATTAATGCTGAAACACAAAACGTCACTCAATTATAAGTTGAGTTTAAATATAGTTATGTTGTGGTAGCCCAGAGGTTAAGACGCCACGCTTCTCATGCTTGAGGCGAGTCCGAAACCTACCAACGGCAAATACCAATGTGACTGTTTCCGAGTTATATGTACTTTCTAAGATTATTTAGACAACACTGACAAACGGTGAAGGAAAACATCGTAAGGATACCTGGACTAATAATTTCTAATTATTAGTTTGAAATCGCCAACCCGCAATGAGCAAGCGTGGTGATTCATGCTCAAACCTTTTTCGTGTGAGAAGAGGCTTTGCTCAGCAGTGGGCACTTATAGGCTGTTAATGATGATGATGATGATAGTTCTGTCTCTGCAAATTCATTGTAAAATGACAGAGATGGCACAATGTTTAAGTAGTAACTTAAAATGCCTGCCAGTATTCGGGCGATAGTTTTTTAAAATGACGTCACTCGTACCTCAGACAATCCTAGCGATAACCTAACTGTGTTGTCGGTCAAGTGAGTCGTATGTAGTCAAATACCGGCTCGAATTCAGACTCCATGAGCATGAATGAGAATTTCTCAACACATAATAAAAGTGACAAACTCGGAGGTATCACAAGTAAGCACTCGACGATAAACCTACACAATGATACGAATTATCAGAAAATAATATGACAACTACATACAAAAAATTCTTCTTGGTAAAAATCTCTACGTACTTCGTACTTAATATTAGCGGTTAGGTACAAGTTACAGCGACTGCACGAATGTAAAGAGATATTACATGAATATTACAATTTGCATTTACTCCGTTATTAGATTTCCACACATTACAGTACCACTTAGACATTGTCTGGAACTAGTCTAGATTTTCTGTGTACACTCATGAACAAAAGGCCTTAGTGCCAAACACGAATAACTATCGCATTCGTACCATAATAGTATCAAGCGCGTTCGGCGCATTGATTGGCCGGCTCCAGTGGACCTACCAATCAGAGCGTCGTACGCACTCGATACGTTACGAATGTCAAAGTCAAAGCATTTATTACAAAGCAACCATAATTTGGTACTTTTGAAATGTCAACAAATACAAAATAAATAATAGTCTGTCAGTCAGACCGTCAGTGAAGCTAGGCGAAGCTAGGTGCTCATTCCAAAATGTAGATTCGAATGGAGAAGAACGAGCAAGAAACTCCATTAGTTACTCTTTTAAAAAAAGTATGTATGTGCAATAGTTATTCGTGCTTGGCACTCTGTAGTGACCTGAGGCCTTAGTACGAGTGTCATTTATGTTTAAAGTATTCGAAACGAGTACACGTTTGGCAATCTGATTGGCCGCGGCACCAATCAACCAACCAATCAGAGCGCCGTGTATTGTAGTGTGTTAGTAGTAATGTAACTGTATTCGTGTGAAAAAATATTTTCATAATATTTAATAGGACAGCGTGTAACCATAATCTCACCTGGTAATTAGATGTAATTGCCAGTAATTGATGATGAAACCTATGATATAGGTATCATGACCGATCGATTAAGCAAGTGTTGTACCGTCCAGGAAAGCAGGTTAATTATTTTAAAATGCATAAATATTTAATCAAATTTTGAAATGCATTGTGGCGACGCATGCCACATGTCAACGGATGACGTCACAAGAATCCTACATCGCACATGCAAACTTTACAAGCGAATAAACACGGATAGAAAATCCCAACAAACAACAGTTGGGCAGAAAGCCCGCCAAGCACGATCACCTCGCCTGGTCGGAGGATCCTCCTTTTCCGATCTTAGGGAACTATACTCTCTGTTCTCCAAAGCATTATTAAATCAAATTGTGAAGTTCATTTTTCTTCAGTTTACGTTCACCAAACTTAGAATACCTCGCATCTTATATCATCTAACTCGTTTCATCTTTCATCTTATTACCACCTCTCATGGATGGACAGCGCCACACGTGAGTAGTAAAAGTATAAGAATTTTATGAAATACGTAAATATTTTCCTAGTGACTGTACCGCATTGAACCCGAGATGAACTCTATTAACGTTTACGTTGGTTTCATTACGTTTTATCTAACGGTAACTGTATTTTAAGGTTTATGTATTAACTTTCCTAGTAATTCCTAGGAATTGACGTGAAAATATTGTTTTTTTTTTAACCTGCTCAGCGCAGCGATCTGTCAACGACATTTAGTTGTTTCTTTGTTTGAACGATAACTGATTGCCGTTTTTTGATCAAGAAGATTGGTTTATAGACCTTTTCAATCTCTTGAAGATGGTGCTGCCATCACCCTTCAGTTCAGCAGCCATTATCGTGTTTACTTAGAAATTAAACAAGTAAGTATTTGGTATTTTGAGCTCCAAGAGACGATTTCTTGTTTAATAGAATTAAGGTTCAAGTCATGGAGGATGTATTTATTGTGAACACATTAATTATTGTGGATGTATTTATTGTGAATTGTGAATATTGAAGATTGACTTCATAGCTTTGAAACGTCAAAATTGTCCATCCGTCTGTCTTTTAGTGAACGTAGGCGCTCCTTTCCAAAGTTTCGTTTTGAATGCAGAAGAACGAGCAAGGAACTATTTGTGAATACAGATACCAAAAAAAAAACATTGATAATTCATTTGTTGTTTAAAATGTTAAACATTTCAGTGTTTTCGATGTTGGATTACTGTATTCTTTTAAAATAAAAACTAGAATTTTTTTTAAAACGTACGCTATGTTTTCGTACAAGCGAATTCTATTTTATAAATATATGTGGCTCAGACCTCCACGCAGTGAGCTATGTGTTGTGCATTAACAATATTCTAGTTAACCCATCCGGTTAGAACGAAGATACATCGTTATCTAGATAAGGCGAAATGAGCAAGAGAACCACAGGTATTATACGAGGAGAAAAAATAAGTTATTAGAATAATGATCAAAATACCATAATTACAACGAGTTTATAGATTTTTCATAGAAGTACTCTTTCTGAAATCTAGCTGTACTTATGTTATACATTTTTGGAAATGTTCTCTAACTGTTGTGTTAACAAACTGAAGGGACAGGCAGAGGTGTATTACGGCACTTAATGCCACTGTACAATGTAACACCCACTTTTCACTATTTATGTTATGAGCCCCATGTAATAGGGGGTGAGCCTATTGCCACATAACTTTATATTTCACGAATAAAACCTAGCACCCCATTTAACTACATATGCAAATATTAAGTAAGTTAAAAATATAAAAAAAGATATTTTTATAAATAAAACATTCTTATTTTTTCCAACAGTAGACACTAAAAACCCCAGAAAATCTGTTGAGATGTTTTTTAATACAAAAAGGACGAGAACCATTTTAATTTGCATCATCCAGAACATAACAATATCTGTGGCATTAGAATATGTGTAATGCTAAGAGAGATGTAACAGGATTAATTCAGGATCCAGCACTTTCATGGAGGATTCACATTTAACCCCGGTTTGCAGTCAGATACAAAATCAGGTCCATTTCTTAATTTGTTAACATAAAACCGATTTTTATTATCTACTTGTGAATCAAAAAGTTGTCATACAATATTAAAAATCATGAACAAAGTTTAAAAAAACGGTAGGTATTGCCAACAGAAGTAGTGGTAGTCACATATCACGTCAAATTAACAAATGAACAATGAAATATAGCCAATGACAAAGGTTGTATTCATCAGTAACACTGAAATAGTAAACTGCTATTTAGTTGGAATGGTACCTAAGACGGAAACATTACTTTATTACTTATTTTATTTAATTTTATTCTTTACTTATCACGGGCCTGCGGACGACGAGCATGGGTAGCTCGCCGTCCGACCAGAACCAGACCCGAGCGTGCGGCGCGTCGCGGTCCGTGCGCGCCTCAAAGACCCATCAGACCACCACAGATGGGCTGATGATACGGAGCCGCGGAGAACTTAGCGGGTTACCGGGGCTCCGGCTCGAAGTGCAGGATTAGGAACGGGGTGGTTTTTAGTCAGTGATAGTCTGACACTCCCTCCCGCCTCACCCAGGAGGGAGAAGTCATTCGATAATTTTCCCCCTTAAACTGTCAAACACCAAGCGGTCACCGGTGACCGCAACCTATTGTTCTTTAATTGTGTCTATAAATACGGTACTCGACGAGTTAAAAAAAACCTGTAGTTATAATGTTGTACATATTTATTTATTTTTCTCCTTTCTTTAAGTTGTAAATATTTCAGTTTTAATAAAAGATATTATTCAAAAATCTGTGCCAAATTTAACCTAAATCCCACCATACAAAAACTTGCCACTGTATATTTATTTACGACATTAAACCTACAGGCTGTTCTCAAAATTGACTGCGATAAACGATCCTTAGCGTGCACTAAATTAAAGCCTTTGAGAGGATCTATTGAAGCAAATCCTCCCCTCCAATATATAAACAGGCAGGTTTAACGTTCACTTCAAGTAATAATGACCTGTCTATCGTTGTTGGAAATTTAATTCGCTTGGATATTGTGCTAAGCAGGTACAGAAATAATTGTTATTTTAATACTCATCTATCTTTTACGTTGAACAATGTTGGTTTTGTTATGTAATTTAAAATTCAAATATTTATGTCTTGAGCAAGAATTTGGCACCCTCAGTCAAATAATATTTGAGTTTAGGTACCGTGAGGCATACTAAATTAATTATTATGTTTTCGGCTTACTCACTAACTCTTTGATGAGGAACTCGACTAGTTTCAAGCCACGGTAGAGGCTCATATTCATGAGCAGCATTCAGCGACACGACTGTCGAGCTGCTACTCTGTTACACGGCAATATTTTTGAATTCTCAAATTAAGTTATTGTGTCCGACATGCAAGTGTTATTAAGGTATAATAGTGGCAATTCGGTCACCCTATATAACATAACAAAAAGTTTTCTTATTGAATAAAGTATGTATGTCGTATATATTATTATAAAGATACGTCTGTGTGCCTTATAGGAACGACGAATGTAACGTTCATTACTTTAGACCCACAGCGATCTATCTACCCTGACCTAGTTAGAAAAAGATCAGGAAAAGGCCCAACTGATATAATAATTACATCTTATTAAATTACCTAAGAGGCAATAATTTTGTTTTCCAGCTAAGAGCCATTTGTGCGTAACACTTCGTGGAAGCGAAGGCCATCGGGGACTGTGCGAAAAATATGACTGAAGATAACAAATATTTCGTAGTTACATTTTTCCTTAAGTGATTCTAGTACTTTCTGCCTATTTTTGGTCTAATTATAGTCGGCGAAAATTCTGGTCTCTGTAAAAGGAAATCATTGTTGTATTGATCGTAGATTTGACTAAGTTTGGTAGGCTTGAATAACCAATTATAAATATGATGTAATTCAATCGTGGACATTAAATGTGAATATTATAGTGGAGTGTGAATATTAAAAATTCAAACGTGGATATTTAAAGAGTGGGAGAGCCATGCTTTGACACGAATGGGCCGGCTCGACCGGAGTGACACCACTGCCTCACAGAAAACTGACGTGAAGCAACGCTTGCGTTGTGTTTCGTCGTGTGAGTTAGGTAACCGGAGGCCTTTTTTTTTAACGTTGCCTCCTCATTGAATTACCCTCCCCTTCCTCACTCCCCAACGATCTTCAAACTCCTAATCCCCAAAAGTCCGGTAACGCACTTGTAACGCCTCTGATGTTCCAGGTGTCCATTGGCGACGCCGATTTGCTTACCGTCAGGTGATCCGTCTGTTCGTTTGCCGGCTTATGCCATAAAAAACATAGTATTTTCATAGTAATTAATACGTTTGTACTGAGAGCTCCAAAAGAACTTCTAAGAGTTCTTTTGGATTTCTAAAATATTATATACGATTGTGAACTTAAAAACGAAGCAGTAGGTTTATTACTAAAAGCATTCGCCGCTTACTAATAACAGCTTAAAGTATGATCTACCGATATATCTCCACGCTCAACGCTTTTCCACATTTTTCACAAAAATAACGCAACAAAATCTCATTCGAAAACCAATAATTTTGCCAAATGCAGCCACAAATTTGTGCTAGAAAATGCATATATTGATAAGTCTCGCAATTCTTCGGGTCTGCGTTACTGCTATGAAATATGCATCTTTGTACCAGTTCGATGCTTGGTCTTATTTCCATTTGCAATTGCTTATAATGCAACTGTGAGTCACTTCAACTAAAATGTGAAATAGTGTTCATAAGTCATAGTTTGTGAAGCACTGGTATTTTACTAACTAAAAATTTAAAGCTTTGAAAATGTTTTATCACCCTTTCTGGCTTTCCGGTCGGTTTAAGTGACCGTTGTTATAACTGTGACAGTGTATGAAATATTCATTTTGTGGATATTTGGTTGGGAAGACGAAATTATTCTAACATTGTTTGTGTCTGTGTTATGTGGTACTTTGTAGTGTCTAGTTATCATCATTAAGTAACAGGTACTAGAATAAACCAAACATAACAACATCCCTTAATTCTGGGAGGAATATTAAAATAGGAATGACTATAATCGCTTGGATTTTTGTCATTTTCTCATAATTGGGAATACCCCAGTGCTTATTCGTTTAGGCAATATAAGACGTGAAATATGCACATAAATCAGAGAAAGTCCGATTTTTTTAGAAAAGAATCACGAAGCAGGAAAGATCCATGTTCCACGTGGTTATCCTGTCTTAATGTACCTACCTACTAATATCGAAACGTAACTTAATTTGTATTAACTATCTACCAGTAACATTTATCAGACACTTAAATGAGTGCGGTGAAACTGTTCCTTGGTAACGAAACCAAACACATATAGAAACTAATTCAAACAGATATTCAAAGGAACATACAAAATATATACACCGAATATCAGAAGCTACGAATCTCAATAATTAATTAGTGTTTCGGAATCGGAATATATTGATACACACACATATGTATATACGTCAGCTATTAACTATCTTACTGTATTTCGTAAGAGGATTTCGTGAATGCGCTGCAAACTGAATGCTTTTAGCGTTCAAGTGAAATTCGTGTCTATTTTGTAACTTTCTAGAGCATACGTCAAATTAAATCATTGATTTCTATGCTGAAGTCACGATTCACAAAGATAGTAAGATTTTACATGGAATATTTGATACTTTTTTGTTTACAAATATAGATCGAATTATGATTTGCAACTTGCTCGCATGTAACTTTTGTTTTATTGTATAACCACATAGTCAAGACACGAGTTATGCGGAAACATCACAATATTATTGCAAATGGTAAGCAAGAAATTACATCAGAAGGCAAAGGGAACGACATACAATAAAATGTATAAAATTAAAAAAAGTACCAACGTCCCTAATCCGCTTACCAAAGAGGATAATTTATGACTTTACCATCCAGAATTGTTCGCTATAATAAATAATATCGAAGAAGTATTAGCAGACGACAATACTACGGCACAAAGAATGAGTTAAGAACAAATGAAAAACAAGAATAAAGAAAAAAACAGCAATCGTGGAAAAATATTGACGCAAGATAAAAGAGTAAACAGCGTTTGAAGAAAAAGGTTTCTCGCACTAGCTAACGTAGGCAAAGAACTTTTATGTCGACGAAAAAACGTAAGACCTCTCTTCATAGAAAATCTTATAAGTGTCGATGAACAAAACAACTCGCTTCGTTGATCAAGCGGTAGAAAAAATCTGAAGTAAAATTATTGTTGAGTTGTTGCTTCAAAATTCTTATAATTTTTAGTCTAGATCTGTGAAAGTCATATGGGAAAAGGCTCAATACCATAAAATTACAAAGGGACCATGACGCAGCAAAGTTAATGCGCTGTAAGTACACCTTCATTAGCCTCTACGATCGTTAATAGACATCACAATACACCATGAGACAAAACTGGCACAGGTAGAAACCTAATCGCATCACTACAACCAAGTATAGACGAATAAACTTAGCACAAACAACCACTAGCCTTGGTAAAGAAAGTTTGAAGTTCGAACGTAAATTCGAACCGAGTTATCGGTCCACAGTCATTCGCGGTAATGAGTTAGGAAGTTACCTGTGGTGTTAGAATTACAAAGTTAATTGTACAGTTGTACACACTGATGATCTAATCTTAGTTTGCAAGTTTATTAACTGTTTCTGGTTCAAAGCAAACTGAGTAATGTATGTATTAATTCGCTGTATGATTATATTTGGTTTGGTTTGAAGTTTCCCTATGAGCTTGCGTTTACTCATCAATGAGAGATACATTTAATAAATAAACATGTAATGTAATATAAAATAATGGTTTGATAATGGAATCGTTACCTTCAAGTATATTCAAGAAGCTAGAAAGCCATGTCAACTCTAATGGAGTTGGGACTATTTACATTAACAGACAAAGATATAATAATACAGAACATAATTTTAAAACTTCCAGAACTCTCACAACTTTAATAACTATAATGCTATAGAACATAACCTCATTTTAAAATAAGCGAATAGACATCAAGCCAACTACGTATCAAAATCGAAAGAATGAAATCGTCTTCAGTAAAAGATTGATTGCTTTTCTGACATCTATTCTTTTATAAATCAAAGCGAACAGTCTTCGATGGAACTCAAATTGTGCTTAGGTAGCAACTTTAATTAAACAGTCTTCAACAGTCAAAGACCTTTAACGAGACACTCGGGATGTCTAAACTTCTAAGAAACTTAGTAATAGACACGTATACTGTGGCTAAGTAATTAATTTGCTGAGGTGACATTGTTGTTTTCTAACATAAAATAAGTTGAATACATTACACAGAATAAAAACTTGTTCAGTTTAATCCCAGTGTGGTGCAAACAAATGAGAAAAACAAAGTTTGGGTTTTAAACAAACAACGTTCTCACGTAGAAGGTGCAAGGAGAACGTAATTATAAAAATGTCATAACGTTGATGATGTAAATATATTTCGAGATATTTTTCTTAATAAGAACGGTTCATTAAGATATAACACTGGTATTATAATAAAAATAAATTTTACTAAGTATCACCGTCAACTACACAGCTAAGTTAATATTTATGCAGTAGCTAATATTATGGATTTAGTGAACTTAGGTACGATGCGATAGGCATAAGGATATAACGTTAGGGATATGAAGAATTACATTGAAATGCATGACATCTGGTAATATGATGTTAAAAACAAAACTTTAAACAATGTAGCATGGCACATTAGTGGTTTAGAGAATTTTGATGAATCAAATTCAATAGACATTATCAATAACCGTTCTAACTAGGATCATATTAATGGTTCCTTGGAAAGTATGTAGGCGTAGGGCGTAGGCGAAGAAACATAAAGCCTATAATCTAGAACTTGTAAGATTTCATAATCGAGTTACGACAACATAATCCATGTTAAATATTTTGCTGATGGAAAATTATGTTTTCACATGAGCGTCTTAGATAGTATGTTTTGAGATCCGAATATAAGGTCAGATCATATTGCTGAATTTTACTTTTCAAATTATATTTCTCTCTATTGCTAACAAGGTTTCCAAAGACAAAAAGGTGCTGTTCTTATTTTTGATTTAATTGGGTAGCTTTCTAGGTTTCAACTTTTCAGTACAATAAATAATTCAAAAATAATCATACTCTCATCCACTGATTTGACAATTTACCTACTCCTATTTGACGGAGAAATATGATGACGTCATAAGTTGCGATCCAATACAAATTTCATAGGAAAGTATCGTTTTAGACATATCAATAATAGTATTGAATTTGACTACCTGTCAACTACCGTATTATGCTCAGGACCTGTATCACAATGTCTGATTAATTTTCTACTAATCAAGACATTCTGAAAATAATCAATAAATTTGTGACAGACCCATAGAATAATGTCATAAACTACACATAGTAGTTTGAACTCCGAAACAAATGGAAATTTAAAAGAATTTATAGGATAAAATTGTTTTAAGTCTCAGAAGCGAGGCTAGGTACACTTATATCAAAATTGTGCAACTGAAGAGCTCTTAGGAAAGATCTTATCTTCACTATTGTTGGACAAATTTCTTCCTCTATCTTCCAATAAAATGTTTTTGTATTCATCCGAAGAAATTACTTTTTTAATACATTGTTCCGTTTCATCATTTTCTTTCTTATTCTTTGGTTTTCATCTTATTGTAGGTTCAGTTCGTTACTAGGACTAAATAATAATAAGATTGATTACAATGCTTTCTTGTTATTTTAGTGATGAGGTCTTCTTGCGTGATTTCTTCTTTCATTTATCATCCTTAATCTTTAGTTTAGAAAAGTTTAAATTTTTATTGAAGTTCGATGATGTTTAGATGAGACAGCTTGATGCTTTAGATTCCACAAACATTTTTCCGAATCGGGGCTAAAGTATGAAGAAACAGATTCGAAAATCACGATATCAATAACATTGTTAGTGTAAAGATGAACATGTTAATATGAAAACGTAAAAGACAATACTAAGAAGCAGCAAAATTATCCGGGAATAATAATATTGACCGTTCACATTCTTAGGCTAAATTAATATTTATTTCATTTATATTTTCACCTTGGGGCTTGGTAATTTCATCTGACACTTATTCAGTTTGTTTTCATTAAAATGTGTTTTTATTGCTGTGTCTATACGATCCTTTGGGATACCGTTTATGACGGCTGTGTGTAGATATTAATTACATTTTAGTAGTCTGGGTCATTGACCTCCAAAATTGCAAAGTTAGCAATTTCTTTCGAAGACTGCATTGCTGGTCTTTTGGCCTGTAGAAATGTGAAAACTAGTACTTCAATAAATGTGTCGTGGTTTTTGCAATTTGTGTTACCTTTAACTTGTTCAGCTTAGTTTCAAATGATAAAATTCACATCAGTATTGACTATTGAGAATTTTGAAAAAAAAAGCCGTATTTCTTTACCTAACCACCACCGGCGGTGGAGGTCAAACTCCGTACATTAAAAAAACCCATTCGTAGTTTGCCCGACCTTGAAATCGAACCCCTTGCGACCACTCAGCCGACGAAGCAGTCAAAAAATCTTTTAATCTATAAAATAAGGATATATACGAGCATTACATAAATAAAGTAAGTTTGAAATAAAACTTTGTGTCGGTAACTGACCCCAATCTGATTTGAGATCCTGCCAAGTTGGAGACGAGGTATTTTTGGAGCGTAAGCTTATGTATGAATGGAGTTGTAATCAGATGATGAGATCACTATTTGTAGCAATGCTGCAGTATACAACTATGATTCTCTTTTTGTAACAGTTTTCATGTATCTTGGTAGGATTCAAGATCTCAAAATACAAAATTATGGCCGCTGTTTTATTTTGAGGGGGGAAAATCACCCAATGACTTCTCCCGCCCGGGTGAGGCGAGAGGGAGTGTCAGACTATTACTGACTAAAAACCACCTCGTTTCTATTCCTGCGCTTCGAACCTTAGCCCCGGCAACCCGTTAAGCCCTCCGCAGCTGCGTTTCGGTACCAGCCCTATTGTGCCCCATCTGTGGTGGTCTGATGGCTCCTTGAGGCGCGCGGAACGCAACGCGCCATACGGTCGGCTCTGGTTCTGGTCAAACAGCGAGTTACACGTTGTCGCCGTCGGCAGCCCCGTGCAAATTATTGTGGATTAGATTGGGTTATCTTATATAATATTAAGCGGAAGAGTTTGTTTTTTTTTGTTTGTTTTTTTAAACGCGTTAATCTCCGTAACTACAAGTCCGGTTTGAATAATTATTTTTGTGTTGGATAGCGCATTTATCGAGGATGGCTAAGCTATAAAACATCATGCTACGACCAATAGGAGCTGAGAAAAGCGTGTGAAACCACGTGGAAGTAGCTAGTTTAAATATAAAAACCTTTATCTTTATATTAAACTTTTATCTGTTGAGACACCGGCTCCCAGTATAAAACAATTTTCAACAGACAAGAGGACACACCCTTTATAAATTGAGAAAAATAACAATAGGTATGTAACCCAAATAACAAAAATTTTACTGGCAGGTTGTATAAATTGCCGTGTTCGAATCAACTTTATTGTATAGGTTTTTCGAATATCTATAGAGCCAACTTTCATCGCCAAAAAGTTCAGCTGCTCTATTTTGGGGCCAGTAGCCTATGAAAAAAGAAACAGGGTGTAAACGGATCGCTCCCGAAAAACGCCGACAGGTGATGGTTAAAAACAAGTTTTATTTTCATAACAGTATCATATCATCATTCTACTAGGTCAGAGTCATCAGAGTTCAGTACTCTGAACCTAAGTACGACTAACTCCAGTTCGATAGCTAAGCGGTCTTCTGGAATTAGCCAGCTAGGGGAGGTCTGAAAGACGATAGCCACGCACTCCCTTTCATCCCTCTACTCAGAGTTCCAACTATCTTGATTAGTTTATGGTAAGTTTATGTAACAGTGACAATTGCCAATTGCCAATAAATAAATAATCATCAAGAACACCAGAGCTTTAATTTCACAACCATCAACCCTACAAGACTCTTAATAGTAGGTAGGTACCTACTCCATGAAAAAAAACGTAAAATCATGTCTGTATTACTCGTAAAGTAAAGTATAAAAAAGAATTTTTATCTTAAAACTATCAATTTTACTGAAGAACAAAGTCCTTAAATGTCGACAAGGTAAACACTGTTCTTGTCCACCGTAACACCCGCGAAAGTGCCGATTTATTTTTTATATACCATTTACTTTTATGTATTGGGCCTTAAATTCTGTGCAGTCAATCTGTTAGGGTTGGTTCATGCATCTCTGGGCTTAACTGGCACCATACATACCCAGAATTCTACGTTAACACACTCGTATGAAATTTCTTTATCGAATCGCAATAGTAATGAAAATATATATTTTTTTATTAGCTGTATCGAAAAATGCAGATAATTTACATGTCCATTATATTCGACCCATTTTTTACAGTTGCAATTTTGTTTATTGAAAATTATACCGGATTTTTATTCTTTAAAGATACATGAGATCATAAATATCCTTGTCAGTGGCCAATTCATTGAGTAACTGACATAAATGTTTATACAGGATAATTATTTATTGCACACATATAACATTTGTCATTACAGACTTAATCTAATATGACAAAGTAATTTAACATTAAATAAACTTTAATTATGATTTGTAATATATTTTTATTATGAAAGCAATTAAAATTTAAGAAATTTCATAGCAATAAGCAAAAGAATGAAAAAATAGGTGCCCACTATAAAGCATTACAGCTACACGTATAACGAGCTCTTGATAAAGGAACCGATAAAACCCTAACTCAAATACTTGATCGAAACTCAGTTTATTTTTAGAAAGCATGTCTAGTCTAGTCTTATTATGAAAATACTCATGAACTCACATTAGCAAGTTAATGAAACCACCATGTTCGTAACATCAAGTTTTGGTCAAACAAGAAAACGCTTCGCAGTTTTCAAAGCAGACGTTCTAAGGAAAGGGAACTTTTAGCTAAAACTTCGACTTTGCAATTTTGTAAGAAAATTCTTTGAGCTTGTAACTTTTGCGCATATTACGGGGTTTTTGGCATAATAGACATTGTTTTGTCTGCATTGATGTAATCGTTTATTTACGTATCATTTGGTATGCTTTGATAATTTTATATCAAATACTAAATTCCAATTGCCGAGTGGTAGCAAGTGCGACTGCCGGTCAAGAGGTCTCGGGTTCGATTCCCGGGTCGGGCAAAGTACTGGGTTTAAAAAAAAATCTCAGTGGTAGCACGAAGTCTGGAATTGTGCCCGGTATATGGCAATAGGCTTACCCCCTTTTCCTGCATATGAACCTTAACTACGCTGAGACCCAAAATGTCCAAAAGTACAGTATGCAAAGAGCGCGAACCCTTCTCTTTACTTATTCATATGTATGTGTTTGCAATATGTTAAATAAACTGAATAAAAAATTAATGCGGAATAAAATATTCATAGCAATCGTCAATAAGAATATTGAGAAAATCCATTTTAACTTATTGTTGCTTAAAGTTTCGTTAACGATTTAAATAAATACGGATAAAAATTTAAAAACCCTTTCGCTTCGTTGCTATTGAGAATTTTAGTAAATAGGTATATACAAAAGAGTACCTTCCTCCCTTTGAATAAGAACTAAATAATAAACCTCATTATCCGATCAACTATGAAATAGTTCTGAACAGCTAATTTCGGTACTTGTCGGTACTCGTCCGTCCGTATACAACAATCGTTCAATCATTGCTCCTATTGTCAAAAGAGTGCCTTTCATACAAAATCATAATTCATATCACAATACCAGAAAATAAGGCCTAAGAAAAATATTCGAAGAAAAGTGATTCCTTTTTATCATATATTTGTGTGACCCTAGATTTATTTGTACGACTTCTACATAACATAGCTTTCGTATGTTTTATTCAAAAAAGTCAACCGAATTGGCACCGTTTGTGCCTCAAAATAAAGATCAAAAACTTAAAATACGGTAAAGTATTTCGTCACATCAACGAATACGTTACAGTATACAGATATGATCGTAATTATTGTAAAATCAACAAAGTTACCACCAAAACGAGTAACAACAGTTCATGAACAAATAATTACAAATCTGAAAACGATTCTCACCTCAATCACTTCAAAAGTAAACAAGGCTATCGATTTGAATAATCCGCTAATAGAGTGCCTAAAAACAAAACAACAAAGGCGAGAGAATCAAAATAATTAACAATAGACCTCAAATTGTACCCAAAAAGCAATTTCCGTGAGTCTCCATTTAATCCTTTATAACTAACTTAAGATTAACAATGAAAGTTACAATCGTCTCTTAGAACAAAAGGGCTAATGTGATACCTACATTTAATTATGTATTCAAATACATAAATATGCGGTCACACATTGTACAAGGAGGTTTAAACGGGGTTTATGTGTGATTACATTGTGTTGACAAAGTTTCTGGGATGAATAATTGTGATGGATCATTCGACGTAAATTTTGAAGTCAAAATGTTTGGAAATGATCCCAGATGCTTTTGTAAATGGAATTGAAGACAAAGATGGTGTTTTGAGTGATGAAGATGGTGAGTTTGGTGAAATGAAAAAGAGTGATTCGGGTAATTATTTTGTTTAAGTTAAAGAAGTTGTAAAGAAGGGTGCAAGACAGATGTTTCATCTAATTACTGTTTAAAACATACCAGACGTTCTTATAAATGATTAACTTCATTTTATTGACAAAAACTTCAAACTAAAACATCATAACTCAATAAGTATACGTTCCTTAACACAGCCGACCATCGACCCAGAATTTGTTTTAGTTTCAGTATTACATGACAACAAAAGAACAAATAATGTAAGTCCAAAAAATACTAAACTAAAAAAGTACTGTATCAAAAAAGGTCTAGAGACACTAGTGTGTGAACAGTCTCTAATATCCTTAGGTCAGGTCAGGTATAGGTTAACAAAACTAATTTATTTACAGAAAGGTCCTCTTTTAACTGACAGTTTTCTGACACAGGTCAAAATAAACAACGCCCTGATGTGACAAAATGTAACATCATACCTTTTATTCCTGGAAGGGAATACAGAGCATGCTCATGGTATGCTCACTTTTTGGTTTTCGCGGAATGACATGATGGAGAGTTCTTTAATATTATTATGTTATCTCGCATTCGCACTAAACCTATGAAAGTTAAGTTGACCTTCTTTTGTTGCTAATATTCAGAAGCTGAAAACTTTAATCTGCAAATTAAGGACTAAAGTTGTGGCGGTGAGGTTTAAGACGCCCGCTTCTCATGCATGAGAATACGAGTTCAAAACCTACCAACGGCAAGTACCAATGTGACATTTTCCGAGTTATATGTACTTTCTAAGATTATACATAATTATAGACACCACTGACAAACGGTGAAGAAAAATACCGTGAGGAAACCTAGGCTTTCTAATTATAAATTTGAAATCGCCACCCGAAATGAGCAAGCGCGGTGATTAATGCTCAAGGCTTTTAGTCAGCAGTGATCACTTATAAGCTGTTGATGGTGATGATAAAAATTTTCTTTTTAACTGAAGGTAAGTGAATAAACGTATAGCAAAAAAACAATTTCATAATGAATATATTCCCCTTGTCTCCATTGTGCTCCCGTGCCATACTAGAATATTAAAAAATACGTGAACAATACCACGTACATTCATAGTTTCTATTCACATTTTGTTATATTTTCTTCCATACTCTAGTTTTGTAACTAGAGCGCCAAGTAATCTAGACACCTCAAGCAGATATTTTTCTTAGATATTTATACGTACTTGGGGCTCCACGTACCTGGTTTTATAGTCTGAAAAGAAGAAAAAGTTGGAATTAGTTTGATGTAAAGCAATTTAAGTACGCACATAAAGTTGATACTGTCATTTATTCTTGAAGAAGTTTTAGTTGTAGATGGAAAAGTAGAAATGTGTTGATATTAATCTGGAGCTACGTAAGTCATATTTAGTTTCAAAATACATATCAAGTTTTTAGTCATAAATATGAGATGGTCTGCTTTTTTTGAGGGGGGGAAACTCAGCCAATGTCGTCTCCCGCCGTGGGTTAAGGCTGTCAGACTCCTACTGACTAAAAACCACCCCGATCCTAATTCTACTCTTCGAGCCGGAACCCCGGCAACCCATTAGGCCTTCTGCGGCTCCGTAAGGTGGTCTGCTTAACTAAAAATTCCGAATCAGAATAAAAATTATCAAAAGATAGACCAACTCGCCACCATTTTTGACTAGCAAAAATTCTATCTTTGTTATTACAGTACCTACATCGATTTTTGTCAGCAAATTATTTTTGTCACGTATACCAGAAATAGATTATTTTCTTTGACTAAGTAATTACTCCGTCACTAATAGGCTTGAGATAGTTCTAACAATTGGTATCCATACGTAATCCTGTTCAAGTGAAGACGATAATCTATCACCCAATTAGCAGTTCAGAGTTAATCCAAATAATGAACAACATGTTATTTTAACCAATCATCGGTCGACGACTGGGGGTATTGATTCGTTAACCAATCAAAGTGCCTTTAATTGCCCTAACGAAAATAAGTTATACAGAGTGAACTTATTCTTGATGTGTATACTTTTTAGTGTGTATGTGTATAATTTTTAGGGTAGGTGATTAGGGTAATGATGAAAACATAACATTACGCCTTTTATCCCCGAAGGGGTAGGCAGAGGTACACATTACGGCATTTAATGCCACTGTAGAGGTACAATGTAACACCCACTTTTCCCTATTTATGTTATGAGTCCCATGTAATAGGGGGTGAGCCTATTGTGTTGGTTTTGTCCTGTAATTTATATCTGGATCGATTTACGTGTGATTTACGTTTACGTTATCTATCACTTAATTTGAATATTTCACATTTTCTCGGAGTTATAAAAGCACTTTTTTCCTAATGAAAATCAAATCTCACAAATTTATGATGCTCATCTCAACATCAATATTTCATTCCGAGTACAGCACACGCATCACACGACAACATACATTTTTATATGTAATACATTACGTACCGTTTTTACAATTCATATGGTAAATGGGTGAATAACATGAAATCCCTTTCGCATTCCAATCTTGACCTACATTATGCCTTGCAAATTTTTATAGAATAACCTCAAAACACGCAATGGCTAAAGCTGTATTATTTTAGAATCACAATGAAATAATTATTTAATCTCGAGATCTACTATAATTTTTTAAAACTAAATTTTGTTACTGAACGACTTCGTGCTTAACTACTTACTTCATTCGTTAACGAAAAATTATAACCCTTCTTTTTGCTTCGCCGTAGTCTCGTAATCTATGGGTTCGAATACTTCATTTGCTAAATGAAGAATCCACAGATTGTTGTTCCAGGTCTTAGCGTCATGTGTATGTGAACTTGTATAGTTGTGTCGTGGGACACAAGCGGAAACCCTAGTGTGGGACAACATTTAAAAAAATAATTAGGTTGACCTAAAAGAAGTTCCTATAGAATATTAAACTACTAAAACTTAAATCGGCTGCATTTTAAATAAAAATGCACTCGAGCAACTGAAAGTTATTCCTAAGGAAGAAACTGCAAGGAGCAAAATAGACGCAATTTACTGTAATGCTAATTTCGTGCAATTTGCTTTTGCTATCATTTCGTTATTATAGTACTTTATAAAGTATTAATTTATTTGCTTCTTTAAGAGAATTTGTTCGCATTATAAACTCAGAATAAGTGTCATGACTATTGTCACAAAAGATATAAGCAGAGTAACCACAACGGCTAACGAGTCTTGGAAAGTTTCACACCTTTTTATCAGTAACAATATAAAATTAAGTACGCATATTGAAATTCTATTTTCTTCAAGTTGGACCAAAAATTTGAAGACAATTCAGCTAATTGGCAAGTACCCTAGCATCTTGATAACTTCCTACTTCGGTGACAGGTAAAAGCGACCCAAATCAATTGAGATAAGGACATTAATGAGTAAGCAATTTATTTTCACCAAAAAACCTCTTAGGCCCATCTATTTCTGCGAAGCATATAATTGTTCAGATTTCATTATTCTTCATTACAGAAGAGAGAAGAAAATTCGTCGGCGAAAGTAATTATTTTCGATCGTATCCAAAGGTCTCATTGGATGAAAGGTATAAATTAAATTTTGAAGTACTGGACGGCCCCTCGATATTCATAGCATTTATTGGAGACACTTTTCCCTATTAAGTATTTCAATTATACTTTGGAAATGAAAAAATCTAATTCAATTTTTGCAATGATGGTTACTTTGCAAAACACTTTCGTTCGGCCTTTTAAGATTTTAATGTTTTAAAAGAAAATTTAAATGTGTTTATGGAGACAGAATGCTACCTCTCTCGAAAACAGGAAATTTTCCAGTTTTTATTAATTTAACTTAAAAATTACATACAATATAATTCATAGCTGCCTACAAACATGCTTTTAAGATATAAAGACTACTTTTAAATCACTTGCATTATTAACAAAAGTAGGTGACTACAAGGAATTTTAACTCCAAATTTTACTATATGCAAAACGAATGTTTTCTACCGAATTTCATCAGCACTAAAATAGATAAAATAATGAAGCGACACGTCGTTAAGGCAACATGACCCTTATTAAAGTCAACATTAGTGTCAAAGCTGCGAATTTGCAGGTGATTTCGGAAAATATTTTCTCTGGAAATATTTTAGTGGACTATGTGATGTTTAACTTACGAAATGAGAGTGAGATAGCAATCCCTTTCGGTGACATTAAAGGCTTAAGTCCAGTGCCACATTATGGCGAAGGTTTTCGCGGATGCGGCAAAATCACGGGACAAATTTTTAATATCACATTAATTACTTTGGAGGATTAATATTATTATTTTTCGACTGTATATACGTATTCAAAAATTGTTAAAGACAATGAACTCATTATGACAATAATGAAACAGCTTTCCGATTTCGTGATTAAGTTCTTAAAACACGTGTTCTGTAATTCTGCTAGCATTTGTCATTAGATTATTTCTCTCATACTATGAAACATAATAAAAAAAAGAAAGTCTGTATTATAAGCCAGTGCCTACATGCCCTTCAGGAGTCAAGGCAAAAATGTTCGCGTAATGTGACGCTAGTCTAAGGACTGTACTGTCAAATTAGAGTTTCTTGCTAAGCCTACTTAGAGCATGTTAGTACTTTAATTTTAGCCCAACTGAGACACGACCTAAATAAACCAAACTCTGTGGACTTACTAACAGGGAAACAGTTCATGTTTAATGTAGACTCGTACTTAGTTACTCGCTTATATTTTAATTTCATGCCTTTTCTCTAAGGACTCGCGTGAAAGTTTAAGCGACCACGTTAACATTTTAATGAAACCTACATTTGTTTGAAATTCTTTTGGCTGCTGCTTATTCAGTAGACGCGGAAAATACTCAGGGGTTTTGAGTCTAAATTACGACTAGATTGAAGTCCATAATCATAAAATGTTTCATTAAATTGAAGTCCAAAATAAAATCAAAATCAGCAGCAGCGCGACAGTAACCGCGTTGCATAATGCTGCTCATGAATATTATGAGCCTCTAGCTTGACTTGAAACTAGTCGAGTTCCTCGTCAATTAATTACGTGAGTATACCGAAAAACATAATAATTAATGTAGTATATCTCAAAAAAATTATAACATAATCATAAAATGTTAATTCTATCTCGCATTGCCGATCAAACATGAGAAGAATATTTTAATAGATGGAGCAAACTAGCAACCCTATCTAACTAAAGTCACACAACGAACTAATTAACACAAATACACCAGTAAACCTAATTGTAATGAAGCTTTAAACTAAATATATGATGTGTTAAAACAAACTACAGCAATTCACTCATTACTTTGAACTCGCTATACACTTAAAACAATGGCGCTTTGATAGCCCAGACCGCTATTATGTTCCCCGTAACCTCTACAATTGATTTCCTAACGTTGCGCTGAAAGCTACAACGCTGTTTTATTTCGTATTTCTTTTCTTTCTTAATTTAGTAGTAGCTCTTTGACTAGTAACCATTCGGTTACTAAACTAAGGTTTCCTTTGAAGTCATTAACTATGTGTGTACTGTGTAGTATTTAATTCTGTTTGTTTTTCATTTTGTAGCTGAGCTAATGTGATGGAAAATGGTTTTTTTTATGGCATAAGTCGGTAAACGAGCAGACGGATCACCTGATGGTAAGCAATCGGCGTACCCATGAACACCTAGAACACCAGAGGCGTTACAAGTGCGTTACCGGCCTTTTGAGGATTAGGAGTTTGAGGATTTGAGCAAAATATATCTTTAAAAGATAAAGAGTGAAAAATATATTTCCCGATTTATATCAAACTACAGAATATATTATACAAAATCGCAATTACAAATAAGGTTGTACCTATATATGTATAATCAAATACATATATACCATCATAGACGACCCCCAAATACAAGAAGAAATAACAATTTTTGAGAACACACCAAATTAAATTGCTGGCTTTACCAACCGAAAACAAGTAAAACGTTAAAGTCCATAAATTTTAATGGAAGCGAAATTTCGAATATAACGCAATAATGTCTTTGAACAATAACATTCGTGTTCCATTAACAGAAATTTTCCTGAATGTCGTCTCACAAACAGCTTTTAACATTTACACAGACAATGCCAAACAAAAGTGTGCAAAACGTTAGCAGGAACATACATCTATTATTTAAATATAACTTCCATACATTCACAAAAGTCAAACTGAAGAGTTTCGAAATCGCTGTACTTATTCGCTGTTCCAGTGGCCTTTATATCCTTGAGTTTCTAAACGAGGATTTCTATTGCTTTCAGTAGCTAAACTGTTTGCAATTTCGTATCTGTGAAGAGGGATAAAACTATTACTGCATGTTCCATCCAATCTAGTACAACAAATCTGAATCGGTTACTTATTTATAAATTAACGTTTTTAACATGCAAAGGATCTCCCAATTCATGACTTTAGTTATTCTCTAGTTTTACTTCTTTGCTATACTGAACATTTTGTACAAAAAAAAAATTCACAAGTTTTTTTTTATGGCATAATCCTGTAAACGAGCAGACGGATCACCTGATGGTAAGCAATCGGCGTCGCCCATGGACACCTGGAAACCAGAGACGTTACAAATGCGTCACCGGCCTTTTGGGGATTAGGAGTTTCAGAATCGTTGGGGATTCAGGAATTGGGGAAATTGGGGAAGGGGAGTGTAATTGGGCCTTTTTAGTTTTCAGTTTAGTAAAAGACAAGAGAATTCTTAGTTACATAAGTACCTACAACTCGCATCTCTGATAATTGCACTTCTCAAATGACATGTTTTATAAATAACGTCAAATCAGATCAAGGTCAAATGCAAGGAATTCCCATCAAATTGACCTTCCAATCATAAACACTAAACATTCAATGGACTCAATAAGACAGATAGAGATCTTGTTGCAAATAAAGACGTATCATTTTGCCTGTATCTAGTTATTAAGGGAACGTTATCTGATTGAGATAAATGTGGGCAGAATATTAATGGAAATGTGGGTAACATTTGTATTCCACACGCGGATTTATTTACAATCGTGGAAAAACAAACCTAACATAATATGGCTGAAGTTTTTCTTTGAAGGTTTCGGTCGAGTGGTTGATACTCAGAAGTGTATGTAGTAGATCCACTTTTTGCCAGTTATGTAAAGAATGCAGATCAATTGAAGCAGAATAAAGATCAGGCTAATTAAAATTATTAACAAACCCGGAAATTGGACCTTGGGCATGTATTAATTTTGATTACACACCAAATTACAAAATGGAATTTCCAAACCCAAAACTCCACCGCGAAACGATTTGAAACGCACCATCAAATTCCCGTTTTACAAACAACCGAACACTGTCCTTTGAGACCGTTTTAATAATAAATTCGGAACACAACAATAACGAATAAAGAGTTCCAAATGAACCCTGAAATATTAGTAGGTGCTGTTCGCAGTTAGTACGTAGCTTCCGATTCTTTCCCCAAGGCGGGACTATCCGGAGAGATTACCCCGGATTTTTCCCGGTCCAAAAACCGGTAAAGTTGGAAGTTTTGCAACCTACCGAACTACTTTACCCGAAGTGTGACGGCAAATGTATGTGTTTGGAAAGTTTTAAAAAGCTCTTTGTGTGAAAATCTATTGGTCGATGCGTTTCCCTCTTTTGGATTATTTTAACTGCACTTCTGAGTAGAGGAAGGTTTCGATTTATCTCGAGTGCAATTTCACTTTGTGGACTTAAAAGATCTGCTGTCATTTGGACCGATTCTCGGCAAAGGCTTGAGTTAATAGTCAAAGGATCTGTCAGTGGATTTGCTTGTTTTATTGACTCGTTCGGACTTAAAAGGGATAAACAATGATATTATGCTTATGGGTGGGGTTTATATTAAGTGTGTCTAAAGTTATGTTATGTGTTGAAAATGCAAATAATACGGTTTCTTTGATAATGCAATAAGTACTGACTGCCTCGTAAAGTATTACTGGGTTTTAAAATAAATCTCAGTAGTAGCACGGAGTCAGGAAATGTGCCTGGTATATGGCAATACGCTCACCTCCTATTACATGGGACTCATAACATAAATAGTGTAAAGTGAGTGGTACATTGCACAGTAGCATTAAATGTCGTAATGTGAATCTCTGCCTACCCCTTTGGGGATAAAAGGCGTGATGTTATTTATGTGTATGTGATACAATGTGTAATAAGTACTAAAGAAATGAAAATGTTACCGACAGACGCATACCACGATGGGAAACCAAAGCACTATCGCAAGAAGCTATTGTAAATGAGTATTCCATAATAACTCTATTCTAACTGTACAGAGCATCTCAACCTTTATAAATAAAAGTTATACAAATAACTCAGAACGTTCTTAAACAGTGACCTGATAGCAGATACTTGTTTCAAGTACTTTGGTACATATTTCTTTTTATCAACCCACAGTTCTAAGTAAACTATAGGCTATTACAGTATTGTACCTTCGACTTAGAAACTTTTGAACTGCGACGTGTTCCCACGAGTTCTGCTTACACACAAGATACGATACGAACACAGAATTCTACAGACTTTGAGGATTCTAAATGTTAACAATAAACTTCTTGTTCTGTTCAAGTTTGTGCTTTAAGAGATACTTGATTCTGTACAATTTAGTAGTTGCTTTACTTAAACATTTTGTTAGGTTCTGACGCTCAATTACTAAATTATACATAAGGTTGATATTCCATTGGCGTGTAGATACAAGTCTATTTTCATAGAGATTTAACATATTTAAAAAGTTGTGAGTGTTTATGGTACAACTGCAATTTTCTGATTCCAAAAATAAGAAAAGGAATCCCTATAGTAGCATAACAAAAATACTTTCACTACGTAACTGTTATGTGCAAACGATAAACACAATTTACCTAGTAAATACCCCTTACATTTTACTTTAATTTTTTAATTAAAAGCATAAAATGCTCTACCAATCACAATATACAAACTACGTCCGAAAATATCGACAGCGCTCTCAATCATTATAAAAATTTGCGCGAAATAAGATAGGAGCGAGCAATTTTCAACCGAACTTTCACCGAACGATAGCTGTCGAACGAAATTCGATTAACACCTGTGAAAATTCTCAACTTTTTCCAACGACCAGTGCGAACTTAATAGAGGTTATCATCCGACCGTGTTCCTTGTACCTCCCAAAGTAACCACGTGGCCTGGAAAATCGAGGACCCCAACCACTTTTAATTGTTTTGACTTTTCGAATTTTGAAGCCCAATTTTTGCTCAACCTTTACGTAGAATCTGCTCTTAATTTGGAAATGGAGTATTCTCGGAAATGCCAATACTGGATTCGGAAGCATAACGTTGTTCAATCTACCTTTCATGCTGGACAGGGTTTGTTCTTGGATATTCGCTAGTAGCTATCACTCGAAATGTTTTGAAAACAAATGTTACAATGGATTAAGGTTCTGCAAAATCCACGAGGTTTTAAACCTCAAGTTCTATGGATATTATTAAACCTATGAGCAAAGCCATTTCTTGCTTAGAAATTCTTTGATTTCCCGTTAAGATTATTCTATAATATTTTTAAGTAACTCAGTATCGTGAACATTCGAAAATTTATCATATCCCTTTCATAAATATCTAACTTGCTTTTAAAGAAGTTCGAGATGAAATATCTCTATGAAAATATTTTTGATATTAAGTTTATATTACTTATTCGAAAAAGTGCTGTGGCGAAACATTTCTGTCACGGCAGGTCCATTCGGGTTGGGTGATATGAATTGGAAAAAAACCTTTTATGAATGAATGGATCCACTTAGATGCGTATATAGTAATGGTTTTCATAGAAATGTGTGAGGATATTTTGAAGTAAATCTAATATAATATTTTCTTTGATCATAATAAATATTATAGACTGGTTCGGCGGGTTGCAATCACGGTCCTTGAGCAAGGGGTCAACCTTGAGGAACGATATATTAATGAGTAGGAAATTCATCACTTACTGCTGGGAACAGTATTATTGGCCCCGCTGCTATAGTTTCAAATCGAAGAAACAATCAAATACACTTATCTTACCTAATTTGGATATCGTACCGTAAACGCTTACCATCAGGTAGGCCGTGTGCTTTTATGCCACAGGCGTGGTATAAAAAAAAAAACGTACGACCAGTCACCCAACACACACAATAAAGGTAATATCTATGTTCAATATCAATATACAATTTGTCTCAACGCCATCTAAAAACAAACTGCATCCGAAAAGGATTTGGCTTACACGAACAATAAACAATGGAAGTTTTACATTGAACATTTGGTAACGAAATGTGTGTTTAATGTTAGAGGATATGCAGCAATGGATTGTATTGCAAAACTTGGAACACGGAGTAAGCTTTGCAGATACGTACGTGCATGAAACTTCGATTACACTTTATGTACTAGGTACAGTTTCTGCAGGTATTTCTATCTAAGTTTTGTTCGTATTATTTGTTGCTTTAATAGCAACTAACAGGCGAAATATTGTGTGCACAATTCAAACTTGTAAATATGATTTTTTTTTACGTGAGTAAATAAAAATAAAAAACAGCTCTACTAGTTAAGAAAAGTACTAGAAAACTCTTTGGAAAATAGTGTGTGTGTACTGCACTAGCTAATTTAATACTCCATAACAAATACTCAACATTTACCTATATTACCAGATCATCAAATCATGCCAATAATTCGTGTAACTCTAACCTAATCTTCGGTTCTATAAAATGCAAGTTTACCAACCTGACAACAAGAAAATGTCCTAACACAAGTAATTCATCAGTCCTTTGAATTTTAAATGGAGGAAATAAATTCGCATGTTATTCAAATACAATGGAAACATAACAGTCAAAATTTACCGCAGCATTATGAAAATTCAGCGATCCCGTTACGGTTGGCGACTTTGATACCGATTTGCCAAATGACGAAATGCTACAATTCAGAGCAAGGCTAAAATTTACGCGATCATCCATACTAACATTAAAAGTATATTTGTAATATGTCTGTCTATTTTTTCGCAGAAACCAATAAGTCAAATTTGATGAATTACTATTTGTACTGAACACAACAATCAGAACATCACGCCTATTATCCTCGAAGGGGTAGGCAGAGGTGCACATTATACAATGTAACACCCACTTTTCACTATTTATGTTATGAGTCCCATGTAATAGGGGGTGAGCCTATTGCCATATACCGGGCACAGTTCCAGACTTCGTGCTACTACTGAGAATTTTTTAAAAACCCAGTAATACTTTGCCCGATCCGGGAATCGAACCCCAGACCCCTTACCCGGCAGTCGCAATTGCGACCACTCGGCCAACGAAGCAGTCAACAACAATTAGAATCGGGGATAATCTGTTATTAAAAAAAAATGACAAACAAACAATCGACCACTTTTCAATTAGACGTCTATGTTATCTTCCCATTTCTGAAATAAGTGATTTCAGATTCTTAGTTAAATGCACGTATTCGTACTTCATTACTGATTGAAAAACCGTATTAGTCAATGGCACAAGGGCATCCGCGGTCAAAAACTAGTCTATTCAGAATATTTCCCGTTAATTTTGCAAGTTTGGCATCGATTGGATTGTGACAACACGATTAATTCAGTTCATTGACGTATTTGTTAACAAAATAGCTGTTTGATAAATCACTGTATTTTCATGTTTGATATTTGTTATTTTGTATTTTACATTTGCATGCATTATGTGAGAATACATCTTGTCATGACGATAGTTTATGCTAATTAAAAAAAAAACTATGACGTACCGTATTTGAATTTGAATGTATTTTCTTGAATGAGATTTCAAATTTCGAGAAAAATAAGTACATATTATGGATTGCTCTGATCTTGATAAAGGTTACTGTATTTTATTTTATGATAAATCGCATTAGTATTTATGTATATTGCGGTATTCATTGTTAATGATCTTGTCATTTTTAAATAAAAAAATTTAAAAACCATTACTTTTTAAACGTTGCCCCACACTAGGATTTTTTCCTGTGTCGTAGGTGCGTTTACAAACATACAAGTTTACATACACATGACACCCAAACTCGAAACAACAATCTGTGGATCACACAAAGAATTGTTCCGTGCGAGAATTGAACCCGCGACGGGTTGCGCGGTAGCCAGTTGCCCAGCCACAGTGCCAACTGTGCAGTCAAATATGGTATTTTGAAAAAGATTCCAAGACACCAAGTTCTAAAAGTTCTTGAACTATTGTAATTAGTTTTTACTACAAATAATCGAAATAAAAAAAAAAACAATTGCAAAAACTGATCAAGCATATCGAAGCAGTTACAAGGTTACATTTTTAATTAAAAATGTCTATTTATTCTGGGAAGTATTGTTTTAAAGATTGGACAGTAGCCAATAACCTAGATACAAAATGTAGGTAACGAAGACATCATTCAGGATTTGTATTACTTATTGACAACCCTCCTTTGTTTCAAGACCGGAGATTGTAAAGAGAGGTCGATACTTAAATGAAAAGGTAAGCTCTAGAATTATTTCAATCAATTTTGTATTCTATTCTATCGTGATATGGTTGATATTAAAACGTACTAATGAGGTATCATGGTGATTGCTGTCTGTTGTTTAGAATTGGGATGATGACAGGGTATGAAAATTAAAAATCTAATTAGTCCGTAAGTTAGGTAGTTAAAAAATATTAGACACGTATTTTTTTTATATTGTCGTATAATAAAACAATACTTAGATAAAACGAATCAAAGTTTAGGAGTGGGGGCTGAACCGTCATTTCTATGTATAAAATGTACATAGAAGTGTCACGCGACATTTCAAATCAATATATCGTCGAAAGTATTCGTTTCTGTAAGAACATAAAAAATACGTGTCTAATGATTTAAAATAATCTACCAGACAGACATTAAAATAAAAATTAGGCATCTACCCTATTTACGCTGAATGAATTGTAAAAAAAATCCTGTAGATGATACATCTTTCGGCAAAGTAACAATGTTCTGAGAAAGTTAAAAGTCGTCTAAAAAAAACAAAATATTCTTATTTGTAAAGAAAAATAAAAACGAAATTTCTTATTGCAATATAATAATGATGATACATGCCAGTATCAAATAAATATCAGATACAAATAACATTGTTTCCAATACATTTGCTTCAACACAAATAAAAGTCTTTTTGAAATACAATTACTGATTTCGCAGACAGCAAAGATGCGTAAGTATTGTTATTTTAGAGGTGATTAGCGAACAATGAACTTTGAATATAACAATTTTTTATGTTAATGTTAATAACTCATATACTCCGACATTGACCGAGTGGGAAAAGTATTTGGTATTCAGTTTTTTAACCTTAGCACAAAGTCTGAAATCCCTTACCATGACCTTACTTTAGAATTATTATAGTACTAAACTACTTGAAAAGTTTCCTGCGCATCTTTTGTAATGTTTACTTTCATAAGAACTTAAGAACCTTCCTCACAATAACGTAATCTAACAAAAAAAAGAACTACCGAAATCGGATCAGCTGTTCTCGAGATTTACACCAGCAAGCATCATCGCACATTTAGCGTATTTTTTTTAATTATAGATGCGAAAAAGTATATTTTTGTTTATCTTTCTTTCACGTCACAACGAAGCGATTTTAAGGTATCTCTGATTGTCGTGGAGAATCTAACGGGTTACCGGGGCTCCGGCTCGACGTGCTGGAGAAGGAACGAGTGGTTTTTAGTCAGTAAGACACTCCCTCCCGCCTCACCCAGGCGAGAGCAGTCATTCGATGATTTTCCCCCTTTAAAAAAAAGGTATCGCTGGCACATTTAATACGTGAACCGTAACCCGATGTTACACATGCAATAACTCGTAAAGCATATAAAGAGGTTACATTGACTAGAGTGCTAAAAACCATTGAAATAAAGAAATGGAAAAGAAACGAATGCGTATTTTTCTCGAAGAAATTACACCGTTCGTGTACTCATTCGGTTGTAATAACAAACATGTGTGAAAATTGTTGTATGAAAAGTATTT
The DNA here is from genome assembly GCA_902850265.1 of Spodoptera littoralis. Classification (NCBI taxonomy): domain Eukaryota; kingdom Metazoa; phylum Arthropoda; class Insecta; order Lepidoptera; family Noctuidae; genus Spodoptera; species Spodoptera littoralis. Next base: position 10,983,278 of record LR824542.2, read on the forward strand.
ATTTTGTGGTAAAAACAGCTAAAGTATTGTGCACATTATTTTGTTAAAAGGCTAAATGAATGATGCGAAGAGGACTTTTAAACGTCGCTTTTATGAAAATACATTACGATTCATTTATATTTTAATGGCTGCTGATATTTTTTCATTTAATGTGACATTTCGCTACGGCTTGATAAATAAAATTGTTATGAATATATATTTTTTAAATCAGATGCATAATGAATGAGTTTGAATTTTTAATGCAGTTGTCGAATGTCTTAAGTTGATTTATCGTTTATGTGATTATTATAGTGAGAAAATAACTGGTTATTTTTCTTAAAGAAACATGAAACAATACTTAAAAAAATATATATTGCGCCTTAATGCCTATTACATAATGTGGTACAGGTTACATACGACATCATTTAAAAAATTAAATAACAAAAAAAATTAAAATCAACTCAAGATATAGAATCTCACCTCTTTTATCTCCAGTACCTAGTGCAAGATTTATGTTAGGGTTCATGAATGATTTGCAGCAGTTGTCTATTTATAAATTCAAAATGATAGTCTGATTTGTTTACCCACTCGGTCCGTTAGATCTGACAGCTAGCCAAGATAGGGTTATCGAAGGAGTCTAGGAAGTGATAAGGACATCTGTTTTAGATCGTGAATGAACCGCAGATGTTGTTAAACGTTTCATTAATGGATCGATAGACATTATAGACAAGAGAAGAAAAAAAAACGATAATTTTCACTTCCCTCGGCAAATTCGGACTGCTTGTATTGCAACTCCGCTGTCGAACATGGTTATAATAGGTGTACTGTTTCTCTATGAGCCTGCTTTAGTTCCTAACACAATATGTAGTAGTAGCCCGCCCATGGACACCAGAAACACAACGGCGTTACAAGTGTATTACCGGCCTTTTGGGAATTGGGAATTTTAGGATTGTGGAGGATGAGGAGTTCGGGAGACTAGGGAGGGCCTCCGGGAACCTCACTCACACGACGAAACACAATGCAATCGTTGTTTCACGTCGATTTTCTGTGAGGGCGTGGTATCACTCCGGTCGAGCCGGCCCATTCGTGCCGAAGCATGGCTCTCCCATACCTTTCTCGATAAGCAAAGACAAAAATAATCATTCAATTTGGACCAGTAGTTCCGCATATTAGCAAAACAACCAAACAAACTCTTCAGCTTTATTATGTAATAAATAAGTGTTAAAATTTTTCAACTACATACACTATTCACCATTCATATTGTTAAAACGCACTGGAAAACAAGTCTTATGTTTGCACTGCTTAGCTACATATTTCAAGCATATAATCAGAATTAATATAAAATCGAGAATACTGACACCGGTATCTCCAACAGAACATAAATCTTACGAACTTATACCCCAAGAGTGTGAACAAATATCTAAGACAGTTTCCTCGAATCAAATTAATTTACGTGCAACAAGGCACAGTGTAGCTCTGTGCTAAGCACGATTGTTTATCTAAATCGTCTCGCCTTTTCGGCAGCCAACGTGTCTCGCGTCCTACGGTTTATGCTCTGCATCCCAACTAGTTTCTGCCTCTTTTTGGGTGCTCAATGTTAACTATATTTTGTTCAATATTGTCATGAACAACTTCTTCTATTGTATCTGAACCTAAATTACAATGCAGTAGACCTAATAGATAGTTTATGAGTTTAGTATTTTTGTATGAGTCAAGTTTGGGATTGTTACCAAAATTATATCAACCGGAATACATCTGCTGCTGAACACAGACCTCCCCTTAAACTTAATAACACTTTTAATGGACTACAATCAATATTTTGTCCATCGAAAATCATCATTGTATACTGACTTTACCGTTGCATATTATACCTACATACAAATTATATGAATTTCGTACTTTCTAGAGTAACAGCAACCAAAAACCTACCCACTAAGTCATAAGCACCCAACACACAAACCTTCTATCCTAGTTTTAGAACATTCATATAGGAATGTAGCACAAAAAGCAGCATGACGTCACACTAGTGCAGTTAGGGCGGGAAAGGTCAAAACAAATGCAAGTCAGAGCCGTGAATAATAGATTGAGTTTTGACACTTTACACAAGGGTCGAGCAATCTGAGCTTCTGTTAGTACAAGTATAATAGTTTATCGTGTGCTGTGTCATCGAACGCTTCGCTAGCTAGGCGTTTAATGAAATGTATTGTTAGATCTCACGTATTTTAGTGTTCTGATACTTATGTATGCTGTTTCGGATATTTTTCTAATATCGAAGATTTTATCTTAACCTTCGTAACAGTCAGTTGTGTATGAATAATTTCGTGTTATTTTTGGGTGAGTTGAAAATGTTTTTGCAAATGGCCTACCTCTGTCTGTACCTAAATCTATATATATAAAAATCAATGCCACTTTTCGTTGTAATTCCATAACTCAAGAACGGGCTCACCTATCCAAACCAAATGCTTAGGATTTGGTCGGCATATTTAGTAGATGGTTTATGTGAAGTTTGCACAAAATCGGTCGAGCGGTTCCTCATTTGTCACATTTTTTGTAATAAATGAATTCAATAGAAACTTTTTTCACAGAAACTTTTTTGAAGTTTTGTTGACAGGACAAGCACGTTGTTATGTCATTCATGCCGTCAGTTCATTTTGGACGTGGTTTGATTAAAGCATATTATCAGCGATAAATTTCTTTTCACATAATTGCATTTGCAGTGCATTCATACAAACGGTGAGTCCTGAATTTATGTGTACTTTTCTAAGTTGCCGTATATGATTTCACATAGCATCATATGCGACAGCTTCTTGGGAATTTGTTTTTTTTTTGTTCTAATTTTTTTTTTCGATTTTTAAGCGAAAACATGTGTATACGGGAAAAATGCCACCAGCCAATCCACTTGAATTATGGAACAAATATAAAAATTATATGGCAGAAGATATTTTAATTCGTATGCGTCATCATGCAAGAAATCCTGATTTGTTGATTACCTTGGAAATGTGCAACGAAGCTTTGATAATAATTGAAGATATATGTCTAACGATTGCAAATAAAGCATTAGTACAATTGGGTATGACCGCACCAAATCGTCCCATGCATGATTTGTTTGATCGTGAATTGCAACGTGAGCAGGAATTCAACTGTAATGATTTGCGTTTATTTGTACAATCGAATATAACCAAATTAAATATTCAGCAAAAACATGTATATGATACAATCATGCAAGCCGTTTCCAATAATACAGGTGGATTATATTTTTTGGATGCACCTGGTGGCACAGGTAAAACGTTCGTTATATCATTGATTTTAGCGACTATTCGATCAGATCAGAAAATTGCACTAGCACTTGCATCTTCGGGAATTGCTGCTACATTATTAGAAGGTGGTCGGACCGCACACTCTGCATTAAAATTGCCATTGAATGTACAGGTGATTGAAACTCCAACTTGCAATATATCGAGAAATTCTGCTATGGCAAAAGTTCTGCGATTAACGTCGATTATGTTATGGGATGAGTGTACAATGGCGAATTAAAAATCACTAGAAGCATTCAATCGAACAATGCAAGATTTACGTGGTAATCAACAGCTTTTTGGTGGTGCTTTGATATTACTTTCAGGGGATTTTCGTCAAACATTGCCTGTCATTCCTCGATCAACTCCTGCTGATGAAATAAATGCCTGCTTGAAGTCATCAGTTCTTTGGAGATATCTACAAAAATTGACACTAAACATTAATATGCGTGTTCACCTACAAAATGATTCAGCTGCCCATGAGTTCTCAAAACAATTGTTAGAAATTGGTGACGGCAAAATACAAATCGACAGAACCAACGGATTATCGCTGTACCGAACAATTTTTGTACAATTGCGCAATCGATAGATGAATTGATTGAATGTGTTTTCCGATATTGTTCAGAATTACAGAAATCATGATTGGTTGACAGAACGCGCCATTTTAGCACCGAAAAACATTCATGTCAATGCAATTAATTTTCAAATTCAAGCGAAACTGCCAGGCGTAGTCACGAAATATAAATCAATTGACAGTTTATGAATCAAGATGAGGCAAGAATTATCCAATTGAATTTTTAAATTCATTGGACCGGCTGGTATGCCACCGCATTGCTTGAATCTAAAAGTTGGTTCTTCGATTATATTATTGCGAAATATTAATCCACCAAAACTGTGTAACGGAACCAGATTGGCAGTGAAAAAGTTATTGCCAAATTTGATTGAAGCTACGATCTTAACTGGTAAATCAAAAGGAAAGTTGTTTTGATACCGCGTATACCTATGATTCCCTGATATGCCTTTTGAGTTCAAACGTTTACAATATCCTGTGCGTTTATCATTTGCGATGTCCATCAACAAGGCCCAAGGTCAAACACTTCACGTTTGTGGTGTGAATTTGGAGGAACATTGTTTTTCACATGGCCAGTTATATGTTGCCTGTTCCAGAGTCGGTACCCCCAGCCGTTTGTTTATTTATGCTCAAAATGGAAAAACAAAAAATATTGTTTATCCAAATGTTTTGGATTAAGTGTGTTGTAAATAGCTAGCAATTGATTTCGATTTTAAATAAAATATTTTTTTGATTAAATAAATGAATTTGATGTTCCGATTTGTTTATTTTATTTCACTTTATACGTAGCGAAGCACGTACCGGGCCGCTAGTATTTTCATATTTTCCATGCATTATTTTGTATTAAACTTTGTGCCAATCAATCTAATCCATATTATACAATGTTGGCCGTTCAAATTATTATGATTAGCGGCTTTAGCTAATAACTATATATAATGTGAACTATTTGTTTGCATGTTTCTGGCAGGCACATGACGGTACGTTTACGTAAAATACAAAATAAATTAATGACAGTTCTGCTAATGAATATTTAATTGACATGGATTTGTAATTTACATTCATTTGTTGCTTGTTAAAATAAATATATTGTGCTGGTTTCGACTTTAGAGTTTTGAAATCTGACAAAATGGAGGGACAAATATTTAGACAATGGGCTTCTAAATTAACTAAAAATCGCGGGTTACTTAAGTGAATATACTGAGAAAAGCTCTACTAGTTTCGAACCACAGAGGCGCTAGATGCGCAAGTAGCAACACCGAGGCGAGTGCCAACGCTGGCCAGTCGGCTGCGCGACATAGCCGCGACCGCGCACGCTGCTCATGAAGAAGAACCCCTCTGTGGTTCGAAATTAGTAGAGCTTTTCTCATATATTCACGTGAGTAACCCGCGATTTTTAGTTAATTTAGTATGTCTCACGATAGTTATTATAAAAGCAATGGGTCTCTAAATAAATAGCTGGCTTACTTAATACGAAAACATAAGCAAATAAAATATTGCTATTAAGTAAGCGATCTTGAATTTTCGATTGAGAGCATTATTGTATTACTTGCCCTGAAAATTCTCTGTCACAATTGAAATTTTACTAAGAGAAAACTTAATACTAAATACAATTTGTCTCTATAGAGAATGGCAAAGTGTATTGTTTATGTATACAGAAGTCTAGGGGTGCGGTGCCAGAAGACCTCCCCGTGGTGCACCCTGGGTGCGGGCGACAGTCTCCCTAGCGGGGGTGATAGGGTTGGAGTGACTGTCGCCCGCAGCAGACTTCTGGACTGGGCGGGCGAACCCAATAGGGTTCTGGAGGCGGCGGGCTGTGTGCGGAGGCTCATAGCCCGCGCTTCCGAGGGGCGCTTCTCCGCCCGTCTCTCTGGACATAGCAGAGAGCGTGGCGGAGAGGCAATGGCGGTGCTCGTTGTGCACTCACCCTGCCAGCGAGCAGCATCGGGACACAAGCTGTCCCCGATTGCAGCCGTCGATATCGTAATCCGTAAGGAGGTCACGGTCATGTTTTGTGACTCTGAACGGGACGAGGGTCTTGGCTTGGTCGCCCGGACCGCGAGGAAGATAACCTCTATAAAAAATTCCTCCAATACTAAGTTCTGGTGCGCGGCGAGAGTATGCATGGCTGAGGAGTAGTGTCAGTCGCGAGCGCACCCCCAGCTAGGGGACCAGTGGAACCTCTAGTTGGGAAACAAATGAACACTTACCCAGGTACAGGGGGCACTGCCTGGGTGGACCGAATATTTCCCCCATACTCGTGGGAACTTTATGGAGTTGAAAAATAAAAAAAACCACAACCGGAGGAGGAGAGTGCGGGTGAGCTTGGCTCGCCTGCAGTAGCAGGAGAAGGGAGCCCAAGTGGCTCCGGGACTCGTGGTGAGGCGCTGGACTCGTCCAGCAGGCCCCACACACGGGAGTCAGTCGGAGGGGGTCGGACTCAGAGTCCGACACAACATTGGCGGAGCGGCTGAGCGTGAGCTCGAAAGGCTCACGCCGCCGCGCGACGGGGACGTTCAAACGCCCCAGGCTGGAGGAGGACAGTTTGTCCCCGTCCTCCGGCGCTCAGGAGGCGCCTCCCCCCAAGGTCCCCACGGCAGCGCGGGGTAGGGGCGGCAAGGGCAGCGGTCGCCGGAAACCGGCACCAGCTGCCTGCGCGGAGTCAGCCGAGCACTGGCTGCGGAGGGCAGGGCTCTTCGAGCACTGCCCGTTCGGAGTCCTCTGCGGCCGAGATGTCCGGCGTGGAGATGTCGGAGGGCGAGCGCGGCTCTGAGAGCGAGAGCTGCTCCGGGGGCCTCGAACAGGCCATTACGGCGGAGCTCTACAAGCTGGCGATGGGGAAATCCCAGCCGGTTAGGCTCCGCCTCCTCAAGGCGGCGGCGGCCACCATTACGGAGGCGGCCTTGGAGCACGTGCGGTGCCCACTGCGGGAAACGTGCGCTCTGAGCTGGCCGAGATGCGGCGAGAGCTGGCGCGCTTGGCGGCCTCTAACGCGGCTCTGGAGGCCGAGCTGCGGACGGCCAGGGCCGAGCTCGCCGCTGCTCGCGGCAGTCGCCCCCAGCCCCCGGCGGAGGCCGACGTAGTCGGACTGCTGCGGGCGGAGATGGCTGCCTTCCAGCGACGTTTCGACGTGCTGGAGGGTAGGCTCTTGCGGCCCCCGCTCGCGACGAGTCAGGTCGCCCCCGCGGTCCCGCGGTCGTACGCGGCCGCTGCGGCCAAGCCTTCGACCTCGGGTCAGGCTAGCCGCAGCTCCCAACCGCCGGCAAAGGCGCGACCGGCTGCCCCAGCGAGGGCCTCGGCGCCCCCGCCGGCGCAGACCCCGGCTGCGCCGACGGCGCTGCCCTGCGCCCGCTGGGCGCAAAAAGAGGAGGGGCACTCCGGCCCGGCAGGCTGGGTTGCGGCGGCGGCGGCGGAACCCGCCCCGCAAGCAGAGGATGGCGGCGGATGGCAAATCGCCGGCGAGGCGAGGAGAGTCGCCAAGGAGGGCCGGAAGCGCCGAAAAAAGGCGCAGCGGCAACGACGGCAGCAGCAGCGCAGGGAGAAACGCGCTGCTGCCCTGCTCCTCGCCCCTAAGACCGCGGCTGTGGTCATCACCCTACAGCCTGAAGCGGTCAATAGGGGCGTCACATATGGCGACGTCCTCGCCAAATTAAAGGGGGCGGTGACTCCTGCGGAGTTCGGGGCCCCGGACGGGTTCGCGGTCAAGGTGACCGCTACCGGAGCCCGTCTTTTGGAGGTCCCCGGCGCGACCAGCGGCCCATCGGCCGACGCCCTGGCCGAGAGGCTTAGGGCGTGCCTCGGTGCGGACGAGGCCCGCGTGTCCAGGCCCACCAAATGCCTGGATGTCAGGATTTTGGGCCTGGACGACTCCGTCACGGAGAGTGAGGTGGTGGCCGCTGTGGCCAGGACGGGAGGGTGCCCTGCTGACCAGGTCAGGTGGGCACCATACGTCCGGACAACTCGGGGCTGCGCACGGTGGTGGTGAGCTGCCCCGTCACAGCGGCCAAAACATTAAAGGAGGGCAAAAGGCTCTTAGTGGGATGGGTCTCGGCGCAGGTCAAGCTGCTCGAGACCCGGCCTCTGAGGTGCTACCGCTGTCACGTGGGGGAGCACGTGAGTGTCAAATGCACCTCGGAGGTGGACCGCAGCGACTGTTGCTTCCGCTGCGGTCGGCCCGGTCACAAGGCCGGCTCGTGCAACGCCCCGCTGCACTGCAACGCATGTGCAGCGGCTGGCAAGCCGGCCAATCACCGGGTCGGGAGCAAGGGCTGCTCCCCTCCTGCTAAAAGGGCAAAGGTAGGCCCTCCGCCGCCCCTGCCGTTTCCGCCGCCGCCGCCGCCACTGCCACCGCAGTCGCCGCTGCCGCCACTGAGGAGGTCGGAATGGACTGTCAATAGTGGCTCCATTCCGCCTCCTCCAGGCGAACATCAACCACTGCGCCGCTGCTCAGGATCTCCTGCTCCAGAGCATGGCGCAGTGGTCGATCAATGTCGCCGTGGTCTCCGAGCCGTATTTTGTCCTGCCCAGGGATCACTGGGTGGCGGACCTGGACGGCTCGGTGACCATCATCTCGTCGGCCGCCGCCGGTACCCCGACTCTTGAGGCTGCTCAAAGAGGCCGGGGTTGTGTCGCAGCACGGTTCGGAGAGCTCGCTGTGGTGGGCGTGTACTTCTCTCCGAACCGAACTCTCGCCGAGTTCCACAACTCCTTGAGGGAGTTGGTCACTGTCGTCGTCGGGTTCCGTTCCCTCCCCGTGCTCGTCCTCGGGGACTTCAACGCCAAAAACTTGGCTTGGGGTTCCCGGTTCACCGACGTCCGGGGTAGGATGGTGGAAGACTGGGCCCTTGAGACAGGCCTAGTCGTCCTGAACCGGGGTTCTGTCCCCACGTGTGTGCGGATGCAGGGCGAGTCGGTGGTGGACATATCGTTCGCCAGCCCTGCTCTGTCACCGCGTATTGTTGGCTGGCGCGTCATGGAGGAGGTGGAGACGTACTCCGACCACCGGTATATCCGGTTCGACGTCTCCGCCGAGTCCGCAGACCCGCCGGTCAGACAGGCCCCATGTGGCCCGCGTTGGGCGCTGAAACAGCTGGACCGGGAGCTGCTCCTGGAAGCCGCCATCGTGCAGGCCTGGGTGATACCACCGGTCAGGCCTGCCGACATAGACGATGAGGCCAAGTGGCTCCAGGACGCCATGTCCAGGATCTGTGACGTGGCGATGCCCCGGATCCGGTCGAGGCAACAAAAGCGCCAGGTGTACTGGTGGTCGCAAGAGCTAGCAGCTCTACGCAAGGCGTGCACTGCTGCGCGACGCCAGTACACTAGGCACCGCAGGCGCCGCATCCGTCCTCCTAATGCGGAGGCGAGAGAGGCGGAGTTGTACGAGGGATACAGGGCGGCAAGGCCCTCCTCAAGGTGGAGATATTGCGGGCCAAGGAGGAGGCCCGCCGAGAGATGCTGGGGACTCTGGACAGAGATCCGTGGGGACGCCCGTACCGGATGGTACGCGACAAGCTCCGCGCTGGGCTCCCCCGCTCACCAGAGTCTCCGGCAAGAAGTCTTGGAGGAGGTGATTGGCACCCTGTTCCCTCGACTGTGGAGGGGTTCACCCCTCCGTATATGACTCCGCCCCCTGCGGTGCCCGACGCGGGCTACAGCGACGACGACGACGACATCGTCCCAGAGGTGACCGAGGCAGAATTGAGAGCGGCGGTGCGCCGGATGGGCGCCAAGAACACCGCCCCGGGACCCGACGGCCTGCATGGCAAGGCATGGGTCCTGGCCTCAGAGGCTCTCGGGCCTCGATTGATTGGTCTCTACAGCGCATGTCTGGAGAGAGGCCAGTTCCCGCTTCTCTGGAAAGCGGGAAAACTGGTCCTCGTGCGGAAGACGGGGCGCCCTGCGGACTCTCCGTCCGCGTACCGGCCCATAGTTGCTCGACGAGGTGGGGAAAGTCTTCGAAAGAATCATTTCGAACCGCCTCGTCGCGCACCTGACGGACATTGGGCCGGACTTGTCGGACGGCCAGTTCGGCTTCCGCAGAGGGCGCTCCACGGTGGACGCCATCATGCGCGTTAGAGACCTCACGACGGGGACTGCAGTGTCCAGGGGTAAGGTCGTAGTGGCGGTGTCTCTGGACATCGCCAACGCCTTCAACTCCCTGCCCTGGAGCTGCATCTTGGAGGCACTCCGATATCATCGGGTGCCTACCTACCTCCGTCGTGTAATCGAGGCTTACCTGACGGACAGGTCCGTCAGCTACCCCGGTCACCGGGGCGAGTGGAACCGGCGAGAGATGTCACGCGGTGTTCCACAGGGTTCGGTTCTGGGGCCGCTCCTGTGGAACATCGGCTATGACTGGGTGCTGCGCACCGACCTCCCGAACGGCGTTAGCACTATATGCTACGCCGACGATACGCTGGTGCTGGCGCACGGGAGGTCACACCAGGCGGCGGCCGACTTAATGGCGACAGCGGTTGCGACAGTCGTTGAGAGAATCCGGCAGTTGGGACTCGAGGTGGCGCTCCACAAGTCCGAGGCCATGTGTTTTCATGGCCGCGGGAACGCGCCACCTCCGGGTGGGTCCCAAATAACGGCGGGAGGAGTTACCATCGGCGTCGAGACGCGATGAAGTACCTAGGACTCGTCCTCGACAGTCGGTGGAACTTCATAGACACTTCCGACGTTTGGCTCCAAAGTTGGAGAGGACGGGGGCTGCGTTTAAACGCATCCTCCCCAACCTCGGGGGGCCAAACGCCTCCTGCCGGAGGTTATACGCCGGGGTCGTGCGGTCCATGGCCCTCTACGGCGCCCCTGTTTGGGCGCCTAACTGTTGCGGCGTCCCGCTCGGACGCTGCTCATGGCACAGAGGGTCATGGCGATCCGAATGATCCGCGGATACCGCACGATCTCTGGGGAGTCGGCGAACCTCCTTGCCGGATTACCGCCGTGGGATCTGGAGGCGAAGGTGCTCGCGCGCGTGCACAGCATGCGCGCGGAGGCACGTCGCCGGGGCGAAACTCCGCTGCCGCGCCAGATAAGTGCGTGGCGGGATGAGCTCCGGCGCGATCTCATGGCGGAATGGCAGCAACGACTGTCGCAACCGAGGGCTGGGCTCGCTGCCATTGCAGCGGTAAGTCCCCTCTTTGAGGAGTGGCTTGAGAGACGCTACGGCGTCCTCACCTACCGCCTGACGCAGGTCCTCACCGGACATGGCAGTTTCGGGAGGTACCTGTGTCTGATGGGGGGGAGGAAACGCCCGGGTGTCATCACTGCGAGGACCGCCCTGAGGACACGGTGGAACACACGTGGGAGAATGCCCTCGTGGGCTGAGCACCGCCGTGCCCTCAGGGAAGTGATCGGCGATGGCGACCTCTCGCGTCCGGGCCTAGTGCAGGCCATGATGCGGAGCGAGGGGGATTGGGATGCCGTCTCCTCCTTTTGCGAAGCAGTCATGCTAGCTAAGGAGGAGGCGGGACGCGTGAGGCAGCGAAGCGCTGCCTCCTCGCAACCCAGCCATCGCGAAGGACACACCGGGCGTCGGGGATCGCGGGACGATCTCCGGCCACCGTAAGCGCGGGCCTGCGGACGGCGAGCATGGGTGGCTCCCCGTCCGACCAGAAACAGACCCGAGCGTGCGGCGCGTCGCGTTCCGCGCGCGCCTCAAAGAGCCATCAGACCACCACAGATGGGGCCCAATAGGGCCGATGCCGATTCGGAGTCGCGGAGAACCTAACGGGTAACCGGGGCTCCGGCTCGACGTGCAGGAGAAGGAACGGGGTGGTTTTTAGTCAGTAAGAGTCTGACACTCCCTCCGCCTCACCCAGGCGGGGCAGTCATTCGATGATTTTCCCCCCTTAAAAAAAAAAAAAAAAAAAAAAAATACAGAAGTCTAAAGCCTCTATTTAGCCCCTACGTGCCAAAGCAAACCATTGTCCAGCTCGACCCGTGCATCTTGCATGCATCTACAATGGAAACTTACCTCCAAGTTACTATTGTTGCTGGACAAGCAAGCAAATTCCGCCATTTTTTATTCCGTTTCAAAACACAATAGAAAATATTTTTCCGTGAACAAAAACCAAGGTCTGAAACAATTGTCTGTTGTAAAATGGCTGAGTTTGTAAGAACCAGTTTTTTGGGGCGTGCATTCAGGCAATGTTTAATTGTTAGTTTTGACTAAATAGTGTGCGAAGTTTGTTTTTCGTCTTTCTTTTCTTCTGTGAATGCAAGCGGTTCCTGCCTGTTGTAAGGAACTATGCAGCTTTTCTTTTGTGTGAGAATATTTTAATTATTTTTCATTAAACTCTTTTGTGGTATGTCGTCCTGTTTCGCAGTTTCGTTGTCACTTGTGTAGTTGATCTCATGATGTTGAGTAATAAATTGTCTCTCGCGTTTTTATACATAAACTTTTTTTTATGGCATTAGCGGGTAAACGGGCTGACGGATCATCTGATGGTAAGCAATCGGCGTCGCTCATGGACATCCGGAACACCACAGGCGTAACAAGTGAGTTATCAGCGTTTGGGGGATTAGGAATTTTAGGATTGTTGATGATTCAGGCATTGCATTGGGGAGATTGAAGAGTGGGAGAGGACCCCCTCCCCATTGGGACTCCAGTAACCTCACTCACACGACGAAACCAAACGCAAGCGTTGTTTCACGTCAGTTTTCTGTGAGGCCGTGGGTATCACTCCGGACGAGCTAGCCCATTCGTGTCGAAACATGGCTTTCCCACATTTAAAATCATTTATACATAATTATTATAATCGTATCGACATAATACCTATAATACGGTCATAAAATGTTTGAAATTATAGTAAAATATAACTGTTTAATCCTCGAAAAGGCCACTGTTTATAGGTCATACATGGTTAGCAATTCCTACATTATTATCCAATTAAAATTAAGAGTCACAAAGCAAATTTTTACAACCTACGACCTAAAGTGTAGTATTAAAGCCAAATATGGCTATTTAAATTTTATGACCTAATAAAATAATTTTAAGTGCTCATCTTCCGAAGCAATTCTGGCGTTTACATAAAAACGTATACTTTCATAAAACCGTTAACGTTTGAAAACATCGGTATTTTGTTGTGTTTCTAAACAACGTAGTTTCAAAGTATAAAACCATTAACACCGGGGGTACGTAGCTATTGTCTTTTCAATTAAAATCAATGTCTCGAGAGCTCGTTGATGTACTTGTAACTTTACACTGATTTCGTATAAAATTTCCTTTATGGAATTCAATTTTGTGATACGCTTAAGTTTCTACAATGAATTTTATCAGTTTATACGTTAATATTAATTTCAATTTTATATGAGATAGCTTTGGCACAATTATTCGAATGTAACAAAACAAAATTTCACTACTGATTACTATCACAATAGGGTAGTTTCCTAAATTTTATTTTAATGTCCGTCTGGTACATTAATTTTAAACTTTAGAACGTATTTTTTCTTTTCTTACAAAATTAAATACTTTCGACGATATATTAATTTGAAATATCGTGTGACGTCACAGCGTGCCACATTTTGTACCACGATATGGCATAACAACCTCCCACTACTAAAATTAACGCCATTTTATCTAAGTATTGCAACTTATACGAGAAAATAAAAAAATACGTGTCTAATATTTTTTCATTATCTAACTGACGGACCAATTAGGTTTTTAATTTTGATACCCTGGAAACTACCCAATTTTGTAAAGGAAGTTTTGAATTACAGATTGTCTCAAAGGTGATATTAATAATTATGTTATCGGCTTACTCGCATAAGTCTTTAACGAGGATCTCGACTAGTTTCAAGCCATGCTAGAGGCTCATATTCAAGAGCAGCATTCCGCGACCCACGACTTGGAGACTGTCGCGCTACTACCTCGTTCCTCGTCAAAGAGTTATATGAGTAAGCCGAAAACATAATAATTAATTAGTCTATCTCACGAGAGTTTTATTAGAAGGTGATGTAAGTTATATAACATAATAGGTAGGAAAAAGAACAAAATAGTATACAAAAATTTCAAGTCAGCGTCTAATTTCCATCCTGTACATCGACTTTTCTGATCAACCATCTTTGAAGCATTTTAAGTATTATCACTGATCACAGTCACCGCTTTAAAATTCAATTTGTTGTTTCGGGTCTGGGTGTCATGTGTATGTGAACTTGTATGTTTGTAAACGCACCCACGACACAGGAGATAATCCTAGTGTGGGGCAACGATTTAAAAAAAAAATTACCAACCACAGCATTTAATTTTACAAGAAAGTCAACAAATTGTATTATATAGGCTTACTAAAAATAGCATCGCACATCTGAATACGCCTAACTTCACATTACGTGTGTAAGTGTAGCTAATTTATTTCCTAAATGAGCGTAAATTTTCTAGAGGCAACCTTCGTCGTGGGTACATAAGACATGAAACGAGTACTTTATCCATATACATAACAATTTTGCTGCCTGTGCCTCATTGGCCGAGTTGCAGGGCAAGTGGTCTCGGGTTCGATTCCCAGGTCGGGCAAAATCATACAGGGTTTTAAAAAAATCTCAGTAGTAGCACGGAGTCAGGAAATGTGCCCGGTATATGGCAATAGGCTCTCGGGGTCTCGGGTTAGATTCCCGGATATGCCAAAGTATTACTAGGTTTCAAAAAGATCCCAGTAGACTCTAGAATTGTGCCCGGTATATGGCAATAAGCTCACCTCCTATTACATGGGACTCATAACATAAATCGTGAAAAGTGGGTGTTACATTGGACAGCGGCATTAAGTGCCGTAGGTTATGTGCGCCTCTGCTTACCGCTTCGTGGATAAAAGGCGTGATGTTATGTTATGTTATAACGATTTTGAACTCTAGTATCATGTAGCCACTTGGTTGAAAATTGATTAAAGGTATCGGGGAATCTTTGTATTGATGTGCTACAGTCTAAAAATCAGTTTTCATTTAGGTACAACTGACAGAAGACACAGAGAAGTTGTTGAGTAACTTCAAATTGATGTAAACTCTTGTAACGATCACATCTCGTTAGGGAAACTCGAGAAATGTGTGGAAAAAAGAAGATACAAAAATATTTGAAGTTAGTTTTTATTGTTATGGAATCTTGTTTTGGACGAGGCTCGTGCTTGTTTGTAGGTAAGTAATATTATGTATGTGAAACATAGCAGTGTTTTCTACATAGATAACATCACGCCTTTTCTCCCCGAAGCTGTAGGCAGAGGTGCACATTATGCCACTGAACAATGTAACACCCACTTTTCACTATTTATGTTATGAGTCCCATGTAATAGGGGATGAGCCTATTGCCATATACCAGGCACAATCCCAGACTCAGTACTACTACTGAGAATTTTTAAAAACTCAGTAATACTTTGCCTGACCCGGGAATCCAAACCGAGACCCTTTGCCTAGCAGTCCCACTTGCGACCACTCAGCCAACGAGGCAATCAAGTCAGAAGTGTTATCGTTTTGTGGAATTTGTTATTACCTACATCAGCTAGAAGTACTGGAAACTACTGACCACTGTAGATTCATTATGTATTCAATGTCAATCACGAAGTTAGAAAAGATGAAAAATTTCACGGAAAAAACTAAGATGAAAACTTATCTACAGACCACACTATGTAAATAACAATGAATAATCAAGCAAAGGTTTATTAGTGTGATAGTGTTCTCTTAACCCTTTGAGTACCGTCATTATAGACACAATTAAAGAACAATAGGTTGTGGTCACCGGTGTCCTCGTGGTGTTTGACAGTTTAAAATTAGCGTATACTGCCCAGTCCCAAAGCAATCACCTGTGACCGCTCTACACTTACTCCATTATAGACCTAATTTCCGACATTTAGATACCACTTATGTATGAACAAATTTTGTGGATTTTTCATAAACTATACCTACTTACGTACTACTAATCCCAATAGATTCAAACATTTATCACTCCCTACTCAAATCCCAAACCACACACACACACACATAGACACACGCTATTATTGACACTCATAAATAAACCAAATTATTTTGACCTACAAGTTCATAAGTTCTAGCAGGTGATCTAGTCTTTGAAACATGGACGATAAGTACATTGTAATGCATATCAAACTTCAAAGAGTATATTGTGTCATTACACCTATAGGTAAAATAATAAATCGTCTACATATTATAATTTGAATAAATCTAGTATTGAGGGCTGTATTCTTGTTATAGAACTATCAAAACACTAGCTTCTGCCCGCGACTTCGTACGCGCAATCTCGTTTTCTTCCGTTCTCGTAGGATTTTCAGGACATTTTTTTCTTATAAGAACCTTCTCATGACAATAATAAACACAACAAAAAAAAAATCAGCCAAATTGGTCTAGCCGTTCTCAAGTAATGGCGTGACAACGGGAAACGGGTTTTATTTTTATATATAGGTATAGATTATTGTTGTTACTTATAAACAAGCGAAGGTAGTAGTGTACTTGTAACATCCACTTATCACTGCGTAAAGGTTTTGTCAAAAGTCTACGAAATGTAAAATCATATATCAGTATAGCAGCCCTTTGTCAAGAAATGTATTAAGTTTCAAACTTATAATCATGACATTTAAATGGTCAATAATATAAGGGAAGGAATAAAATAATAGCTTATGGGACATATACGTGCTCCATCGTAGACCGCATCATCGCTTACCACCAGGCGAGATTGTGGTCAAACGTCGGCCCATCAAAAATAAAAAAAGGAAATAAAAAATATGTACCAATTAAGATACACTAAAACTAATAGAGAAAATAAACAAACAATACTGCTATAATGAATTTATTTTGATTACATTTATCTGTGACCGTTGTAAGTTTATGGTGCGCAATATTTTGAAAATGCCCTTGGCATTAAGCCGACCTTGTACTCTAATATGTGCATGAAGCCTTTTATGATATTCTAGGGACCCACTCCCGGTGTCGCACGGGTGCATTATGCATGTATTGTACATATAAACATTGATTAAAAATCACTCTATCTATTAAAAAGAAACCGCATCAAAATCCGTTGCGTAGTTCTAAAGATCTAAAGCATACATAAGGACAGACAGATTTATATATTGTATAAGTTTTATACTTAAAAAAACAAAGTAGCTATCCGCTGTACTACCAAGTACTACATAGTAATGTAGTGATAAAAATAAATATTTATTTTCAACTATCAAAATGTAATTATAAAAATAGCTGGAGATATGCTGTACCTCTGCCAAAAAACAATAGCAGCCGAGACTATGAAATTCTCAAGCAGTAAGTTTGTATCTACAGTTTGTAGTATCCCTCGTCTTTCGGGATTTCACTATATATTGGAGTGATATTTGATATATAACAATAATATTTCCCTCTATTGATAAGGAAGGAAGTGTATCATGAGAAATTGCGTGGAATATAAAGTAGGTGTCGTCGAAGATTTGTAGAAAAAGTCTTGCATATATATTTCTGTACAAACATACTGATAGAAAATAGGAGAAAGTTATTGATAATTACGTCAGAGACCGTTGCAATAACTAGATAGTACTGATTCGCTTAGTTTAAAATGTAATGAGTCGTAAGTAGGATCAATAAGGCGAAGATAATGTCCTCTGACCTATAAAATTATAATATGTTCATATATCAAAAAAAAAACTTATATTGTAATCGGAAAATTTTGTTACACATTTATTCAATTTTGTTTTTCCCCACAGCAACCACAGAAGTAGCGAAGCAGTAAATTTATACTAATTAGGTTCAAGCCAGACTGATTAAGACCCTACTAATGGGAGGCGATATAACAACTGGTAAGAACTAAAACAATATTAGACAAAGATTGTTTATTTGCAAAAACACACACACATAATGAATGCGAGATTATAATCCCAAAATATGACGTAATGACTAGTAACTTTCATGTATTGTTTAATCAAACAGTTACTAAAGTAAATTTGTGAGTGCAATACAGCAAAAGTTTTTTTTTTATAGGATAAGGTGGTAAACGAACCTGATGGTAAGCAATCGGCACGCGTCGGCCAAGGACAAGTGAACAACAAGAGGCGTTACAAGTGTGTTACGGGCTTTTTGGGGATTAGGTGTTTGAGGATCGTTGGGGATTCAGGGATTGGGGAGATTAGGGAAAGGGAGGGGGTAATTGGGTCTCTGGCCAAAGCAAACGTTGCTTCACGTTGGTTTTCTGTGAGGCCGTGGTATCACTCCGGTCGAGCCCGTCGATTCGTGCCGAAGCATGGCTCTCTCACACTTAAGTTGGAATAGGTACCAAAATGGGAAATCTAAAGCCAAATGCAGAAGTATTTTTAACCAATGAAATTATAATAAAATAACAGCAAAGTAAAATCGATTGGTAATAACAAAAACTTCGTAATAGAAACGGAGAAATTATAGAAAAATATGGCGAAATGAAAATGTAATTATAAAACAAAGTTTTCAAAGTAAGACAAACGCCAATTAAAACTTTACTTTTCGTTCAGGAGTTTGTAATAGAAATATGGGTAGGTATATTGTGACGATCTCTCACTCTTCAAGTTTTCACACCATCAAGTTAAAAGAGAGTTGGAAATAAGTAACACAAAGATGAAATTGTGACTACGACGAGCACTATCGTAGACCGCATCATCGCTTACCACCAGGCGAGATAGTGGCCAAACGTCAGCCCATCAAATTGATAAACCTGATTCCGTTAAAAGGCATTTTTATAAAGCCTAATTTTCATTATCATGATAGCGAAAATTTAAATGAAATGTGTAAGTCACAAACTTATTAATCTTCTTAGAAACACACTCTAATTAAAACAAACACAGAAATCAAGAAGAACAAAGAAAAAACAGAAGATAACAAAGATAAAAAAATCACCTAAATGCAAAAGAATGTGTTAAACAAACATGACACTTAAATAATATAGTCTAAAACACACATCTCGTTAACAGTATAAACCTATTGTACACTAAAGGCTCATTGGGTTAAATGTATCCACATGAGTCACACGGACTAATGAACACGTGTGTTGCGTGTTCATTATACCTAATAGTAAAATTGTGAGCTTCCCGAGCGTAGATTTTAAGGTACAAGCTGCAGCGGTAATTTTAATTAAAATGCATGACACATTATTAAGATACATGATTATGCACGAGGAGATTGATTAATGTGAGAGTAAACAAGTATTTGATAATATATAACATCATTGTTACGGATAACTGCGGGATGGAACAGCCAGAGTTTAATTTTGGATTGTTGGGTTTAGAGATCCGAAGATGACAGTAGCTGCAAATGTAACAATTAAAGACTACTAACACTAACAGATACAAAAGAAGAAACTGAAGATTTGTGTCCTACTAAATTCTTATCCGTCAACACGTCTGAGTTGGTAAAATATTTAGGCTTTTATCCCAAACCCTAAAACGTTACAGGAAAACCGAATTAAAAAACTGACCCTCCAAGGCGGCCCTATAAAGAATTGACCCGCCTTTACGTTCGTAAACTCAACACTTTATAGAAGTTTCTCGAACGAAATCCGTGCACTTTACAGATTGGACGGCATGTAAGAGCTTTGTATAAACTCTTAGAAAAATCAGTGAAGCGACAAAACAAACTCCACAAGATTGAATGTCTCAATAACTTCTATTTATTTGAAGTGTTCCAAGCTATTGGGCTTGACTTCTTACTTTTTTAACAAAGACCTTCTTTGAAGAAATCTTCGGACATTTCAAAGCAAAAACGACGGTTAAATGCAACAGAATTTGCAAGTTTCTTCGAGTGAAACGAATAGTGTTGATACTTGATAGGGAATGAGGTTTCTTCATCTTTTCTTTAATGTTGTTGCAGCAAATAATATTTGATTACAAAGTGATTGCGGGCAAACAACTTTCTAGCTCTGAGATTTATTACCTGCAGTATAAAAACTATATAAAACATAGTCACCTTCGCTCATAAACACACTTTTCATTTAGATATCTACGTCTAAAATATTGTTCCTGTAAGCTATAGCTTTCTTTTGTCCTAGTTTTTTTATGGGATAGGCCGATATACGAGCATACAGATCACCTTACGGTAAGCAATCGGCGTCGCCAATGGATACCCGGAACACCAGAGAAACATAAGTGCGTTACTACCGGCCTTTTTAAAGATTGTTGGAGATTCAAGGGTCAATCCCTAAATGGGTTTGGGGTGGGGAGAAGGTTAACTGGTCCTCCGGTAACCTCACTCACACAAACAAACACATTTTTAAACAAGTTTTCAAACGACAAAACAAGTTTCAAATCTCTTATGACTTATACTGAGACATTCAGAGAAGATTACAAGATATTACGTACAAGAGTACTACGACTGCAAACGTTTCGCTTAGATTACAGTCCAGCTATAAAATTATCAACCACGGTAAACTTGTGACTTTGGAAGTATGATCTTGTTCAATTTGTTTTATATTGCCTCTTCTAGTCTCTTGCTAGCTTTGAATTAAATTATGATTATTTTTATTTAATGTTTCAATAGGATACAAAGATAAACTTAATGCAGCAGCTATTCTCTGCCAGGCTAACTGCGTCAGAAGCAGAGGTAATATACCTCTATAGCATAATTAAAGTAGTAAGCAGTACTTATTTAGTTATCGGATCATTAGGTATTACCTTAATAACTGCCTCGTTGGCCGAGTGGTCGCAAGTGCGACTGCCGGGCAAGGGATCCGGAAATCGCACTGCCCGTGCCCAGTATATGGCAATAGGCTCACCCCCTATTACATGATACTCATAACATAAATAGGGAATAATGGGTGTTACATTGTAAAGTGGCTTTAAGTGTCATAAGGCATCTCTGCCTTCCACTTCTAGGAAGAAACGCGTGATGTTATGTGTAGGTATTACCTTACTACCGTACTACGTTCAGCAAAACTAAAACCAAATCCTATCCTATTATCAATTGAAATAAATCAATTAATTAGTGACCTGGTTACAAAATGTGACTGACTCTAAAACTGACTCACGAGTTCCAATTGCTTTGGGTATACCTTTACCTTCACCTTCAGCAATCAAATGTAACAACTACCTTCATATAACAAACCATACAATGAACTACCTGTACAAAGACAAATAATTAATTAATGCATGTATGAAACCCATATCCAATCCAAGGAAACCAGATTGATTGGGAAAACAATGTCTAACTACTTTATACTCCACTAGCGAACGTCCATACATTAATAAACACCGTTCTGTGTTTGACTAAATGCGGTATAATGGAGTTAAGCCAACCATCAATTACGTTGAATTAGTGGCGACTACAGAGAGCAGAGATATTAGCCATTTTAAGATGGCAAGATAACTTCGTATAAAACAAAAAAAATGGAGAGGAAAACATCGGAATACAACAGAACATAAGGCCTTTTATTCCCGAAGCAGAAATGTACATTACGGCACTTAATGCCACTGTACAATGTAACACCCACTTTTCACTATCTATGTAATGAGTCCCATATAATCGGAACACATAACAAACAAATATCTAATTGCAAGCTTTTTTTAAGGGGGGAAATCATTGAATGACTTCTCCATGGAGGATCTGGGAGGGTCAGACTCTTACTGGCTAAAAACCACCCTGTTCCTACTCTTGCACTTCGAGCCGGAGTCCCGGTAACCCGTTAGGTTCTCCGCCATAATTTCAATTTGCAATAGATGTAGTATATTTACTAAAGATTTTCTTTATAGCATAAGCCGGTAAACGAGCAGACGGATCACCTGATCGTAAGCAATCGGCGCCGCCCATGGACACCCAAAACATTAAGGCATGGAAGTGCGTTACCGGCCTTTTGGGAAATGGGAATTTGAGGATTATGGAATTTAAGGATAGGAATGGAGCCTAGGGAAGGGGGTAATTGGGCCTCCGGTAACCTCACTCACACGACGAAACACAACGCCAGCGTTGTTTCACGTCGGTTTTCTGTGAGGCCGTGATATCACTCCGGTCGAGCCGGCCCATTCGTGCCGAAGCATGGCTCTCCCACACTTATGTTTGTAAACTGATCTATTCATTAATTAAGCTCTTTACTATCATAAAACATAACAAGCAATTGCCAAAAAACACAAACATGTTATTTTTAGTAAATAAACAATTGAAACAAAAGGAACACAATTTTCTTGAGTACTTTTGTTTCTTAATGTACAAACAAAGAGTGGTCTTGACCAAAGCCTTCTTGTTTAGAAGATTAGGGTCAAAAACCTTTGAGACAGTTGCACATAATGTGCCATTTCCTTAAGCGTACTCGAGCGATACAGTGGAAGTATTATCAAGAAACTAGTTTCTTGTAAAATGCAACGCTTGAATACGGATCGGTTAGTGCTTAAGAACTGATTAACTTTATAATGTTAAGCTGGAATACTGAAACGTTATTCAATTTATGTGCTTAAATATCGTGCCATCTCTGTCATTTCACAAAGAATTTGTAGTGACAGAACTATACATAAGCGTGACTTAAATTTTAGGAATATTTCAGTATTCCGGCATTAGACAATGAGTTTGTAAGGAGAGCATGGAACGGGGATCAAACTTCATTTGTCTTGCTTGCATTGATTTCAGATTTCATGCTGAGAGATTACTAGATAACACTGGTAATGTTGTGTTATTTAATTTTGTGTGGAAACAACTAGAAACATACATACATACATACATAACTTCATGCCTGTCTCCTATAGGGGTAGACAGAGACTATGGAACGCCAATTACTACGATACTTACTTCCCCATTTCGCTTCATCAACAGTCATCAGTCTTTTCATGGAAGCTCTTCGGTTAGGGGTACTTTAATTTGACCACTCTTTAATATATCGCTAATCTGGATACTAGATACATCATGATCATCATCATAACATCACGCCTTTTATCCTCGAAGGGGTAGGCAGAGGTGCACATTATGCCACTGTACAATGTGACGCCCACTTTTCACTATTTATGTTATGAGTCCCATGTAATAAGGGGTGAGCCTATTGCCTTATACCGGGCACAATTCCAAACTCCGTGCTACTACTGAGATTTTTTTAAAAACCCCGTAATTCTTTGCCCGATCCGGGAATCGCGACCACTCGGCTAACGAGTCAGTCTAGTCCTACTAGATATTTTCTATTTTAAATTTATTACAAATGACGTGAAATAATCTTTAAAAGATAGCAATCATAAGTTTTAGATCCCAATAGGTAGTTAAACTTTTGCTATCCAAACTCAGCTCACTTCATTGTAGGTTTCATTTACATACTATATATCACTTTCAATTTTCTACGAAAAAAATGTTCAAAGAAATTGCGTCCCCAAAATACCCGTTGCTGTTTAATTGACACCAACGCGGTTCGACGCAAAACAGTATTTTTTTTATCTATTTTCTGTGTTTTTTTTTTATAACTGGAACACGCGTAACGTTTTAGTGTTTTGAACACTCGCCAAATGGGTCAATGACAGTTCTAACAACAAAAAAAAAGTTGTGAATTTGTATATCGAATTAACCTACCGTACTATCAAGATTTTCGTCCGATTCCTCTCTTTTATTTTTTTCGATAGGTACCAGTACATTTTGTATGTAAGTTAGTATTCTGGAGCCTTGCGGATGAAAGGACCAGTTCTTGGGAGGAGTTTGCTATCCTCTTGAATATTTGATCGAGGTTTTCGTCGCTATGCGTGATTTTATGCCTAGGTTATATGCTAGTTGTATTATTCATGTAGTTTGTTCGTTGACTTTATGTACATGTACAACCCTATCTAGAATAGACTGAGTTTCTTTGGGTGCGTTGACCGTTATGATAAGTTTAGATTTTGTGAACTTTGGACTTGTGTCAAGATTCATAACTAAAGTTATTTTGCAAGAAACCTTATAGGTATATAAAATATATGAAGTTCTTCATTTCTAAATATCATAATGTAAGATTTACTGAGCTGGAGTCACTTGCAGAATATATCTCACATGACTAATTAATCCCGAATTAAATTTACGAATATTGAACTGCAATCAATTAAATATATCGTGTTAAGCCCATCGATATTAAAAATTTGGTAGATCAAAGCAATGATTTCTTAGCTATACTATTCAGTTTGTACAGATTTAGTATCAAAATTGTTTTACATTCGAAAAAATATAAACAAATTCAATCCTGTCGAAAAGTCCACGTCAAAGCCTTACCTATACCTACAACTTTGGGGTGTGGTGCCAGAAGACCTCCCCGTGGTGCACCCTGGGTGCGGGCGACAGTCTCCCTAGCGGGGGTGATAGGGTTGGAGTGACTGTCGCCCGCAGCAGACTTCTGGACTGGGCGGGCGAACCCAATAGGGTTCTGGAGGCGGCGGGCTGTGTGCGGAGGCTCATAGCCCGCGCTTCCGAGGGGCGCTTCTCCGCCCGTCTCTCTGGACATAGCAGAGAGCGTGGCGGAGAGGCAATGGCGGTGCTCGTTGTGCACTCACCCTGCCAGCGAGCAGCATCGGGACACAAGCTGTCCCCGATTGCAGCCGTCGATATCGTAATCCGTAAGGAGGTCACGGTCATGTTTTGTGACTCTGAACGGGACGAGGGTCTTGGCTTGGTCGCCCGGACCGCGAGGAAGATAACCTCTATAAAAAATTCCTCCAATACTAAGTTCTGGTGCGCGGCGAGAGTATGCATGGCTGAGGAGTAGTGTCAGTCGCGAGCGCACCCCCAGCTAGGGGACCAGTGGAACCTCTAGTTGGGAAACAAATGAACACTTACCCAGGTACAGGGGGCACTGCCTGGGTGGACCGAATATTTCCCCCATACTCGTGGGAACTTTATGGAGAACAAAATAAAAAAAAACCACACCGGAGGAGGAGAGTGCGGGTGAGCTTGGCTCGCCTGCAGTAGCAGGAGAAGGGAGCCCAAGTGGCTCCGGGACTCGTGGTGAGGCGCTGGACTCGTCCAGCAGGCCCCACACACGGGAGTCTAGTCGGAGGGGGTCGGACTCAGAGTCCGACACAACATTGGCGGAGCGGCTGAGCGTGAGCTCGAAAGGCTCACGCCGCCGCGCGACGGGGACGTTCAAACGCCCCCGGCTGGAGGAGGACAGTTTGTCCCCGTCCTCCGGCGCTCAGGAGGCGCCTCCCCCCAAGGTCCCCACGGCAGCGCGGGGTAGGGGCGGCAAGGGCAGCGGTCGCCGGAAACCGGCACCAGCTGCCTGCGCGGAGTCAGCCGAGCACTGGCGCGGAGGGCAGGGCTCTTCAAGCACTGCCCGTTCGGAGTCCTCTGCGGCCGAGATGTCCGGCGTGGAGATGTCGGAGGGCGAGCGCGGCTCTGAGAGCGAGAGCTGCTCCGGGGGCCTCGAACAGGCCATTACGGCGGAGCTCTACAAGCTGGCGATGGGGAAATCCCAGCCGGTTAGGCTCCGCCTCCTCAAGGCGGCGGCGGCCACCATTACGGAGGCGGCCTTGGAGCAACGTGCGGTGCCCACTGCGGGAAACGTGCGCTCTGAGCTGGCCGAGATGCGGCGAGAGCTGGCGCGCTTGGCGGCCTCTAACGCGGCTCTGGAGGCCGAGCTGCGGACGGCCAGGGCCGAGCTCGCCGCTGCTCGCGGCAGTCGCCCCCAGCCCCCGGCGGAGGCCGACGTAGTCGGACTGCTGCGGGCGGAGATGGCTGCCTTCCAGCGACGTTTCGACGTGCTGGAGGGTAGGCTCTTGCGGCCCCCGCTCGCGACGAGTCAGGTCGCCCCCGCGGTCCCGCGGTCGTACGCGGCCGCTGCGGCCAAGCCTTCGACCTCGGGTCAGGCTAGCCGCAGCTCCCAACCGCCGGCAAAGGCGCGACCGGCTGCCCCAGCGAGGGCCTCGGCGCCCCCGCCGGCGCAGACCCCGGCTGCGCCGACGGCGCCTGCGCCTGCGCCCGCTGGGGCAAAAAGAGGAGGGGCACTCCGGCCCGGCAGGCTGGGGTTGCGGCGGCGGCGGCGGAACCCGCCCCGCAAGCAGAGGATGGCGGCGGATGGCAAATCGCCGGCGAGGCGAGGAGAGTCGCCAAGGAGGGCCGGAAGCGCCGAAAAAAGGCGCAGCGGCAACGACGGCAGCAGCAGCGCAGGGAGAAACGCGCTGCTGCCCTGCTCCTCGCCCCTAAGACCGCGGCTGTGGTCATCACCCTACAGCGAAGCGGAGGCGGTAGGGGCGTCACATATGGCGACGTCCTCGCCAAATTAAAGGGGGCGGTGACTCCTGCGGAGTTCGGGGCCCCGGACGGGTTCGCGGTCAAGGTGACCGCTACCGGAGCCCGTCTTTTGGAGGTCCCCGGCGCGACCAGCGGCCCATCGGCCGACGCCCTGGCCGAGAGGCTTAGGGCGTGCCTCGGTGCGGACGAGGCCCGCGTGTCCAGGCCCACCAAATGCCTGGATGTCAGGATTTTGGGCCTGGACGACTCCGTCACGGAGAGTGAGGTGGTGGCCGCTGTGGCCAGGACGGGAGGGTGCCCTGCTGACCAGGTCAGGTGGGCACCATACGTCCGGACAACTCGGGGCTGCGCACGGTGGTGGTGAGCTGCCCCGTCACAGCGGCCAAAACATTAAAGGAGGGCAAAAGGCTCTTAGTGGGATGGGTCTCGGCGCAGGTCAAGCTGCTCGAGACCCGGCCTCTGAGGTGCTACCGCTGTCACGTGGGGGAGCACGTGAGTGTCAAATGCACCTCGGAGGTGGACCGCAGCGACTGTTGCTTCCGCTGCGGTCGGCCCGGTCACAAGGCCGGCTCGTGCAACGCCCCGCTGCACTGCAACGCATGTGCAGCGGCTGGCAAGCCGGCCAATCACCGGGTCGGGAGCAAGGGCTGCTCCCCTCCTGCTAAAAAGGGCAAAGGTAGGCCCTCCGCCGCCCCTGCCGTTTCCGCCGCCGCCGCCGCCACTGCCACCGCAGTCGCCGCTGCCGCCACTGAGGAGGTCGGAATGGACTGTCAATATGGCCCATTCCGCCTCCTCCAGGCGAACATCAACCACTGCGCCGCTGCTCAGGATCTCCTGCTCCAGAGCATGGCGCAGTGGTCGATCAATGTCGCCGTGGTCTCCGAGCCGTACTTTGTCCTGCCCAGGGATCACTGGGTGGCGGACCTGGACGGCTCGGTGACCATCATCTCGTCGGCCGCCGCCGGTACCCCGACTCTTGAGGCTGCTCAAAGAGGCCGGGGTTGTGTCGCAGCACGGTTCGGAGAGCTCGCTGTGGTGGGCGTGTACTTCTCTCCGAACCGAACTCTCGCCGAGTTCCACAACTCCTTGAGGGAGTTGGTCACTGTCGTCGTCGGGTTCCGTTCCCTCCCCGTGCTCGTCCTCGGGGACTTCAACGCCAAAAACTTGGCTTGGGGTTCCCGGTTCACCGACGTCCGGGGTAGGATGGTGGAAGACTGGGCCCTTGAGACAGGCCTAGTCGTCCTGAACCGGGGTTCTGTCCCCACGTGTGTGCGGATGCAGGGCGAGTCGGTGGTGGACATATCGTTCGCCAGCCCTGCTCTGTCACCGCGTATTGTTGGCTGGCGCGTCATGGAGGAGGTGGAGACGTACTCCGACCACCGGTATATCCGGTTCGACGTCTCCGCCGAGTCCGCAGACCCGCCGGTCAGACAGGCCCCATGTGGCCCGCGTTGGGCGCTGAAACAGCTGGACCGGGAGCTGCTCCTGGAAGCCGCCATCGTGCAGGCCTGGGTGATACCACCGGTCAGGCCTGCCGACATAGACGATGAGGCCAAGTGGCTCCAGGACGCCATGTCCAGGATCTGTGACGTGGCGATGCCCCGGATCCGGTCGAGGCAACAAAAGCGCCAGGTGTACTGGTGGTCGCAAGAGCTGGCTCTACGCAAGGCGTGCACTGCTGCGCGACGCCAGTACACTAGGCACCGCAGGCGCCGCATCCGTCCTCCTAATGCGGAGGCGAGAGAGGCGGAGTTGTACGAGGGATACAGGGCGGCAAGGCCCTCCTCAAGGGAGATATTGCGGGCCAAGGAGGAGGCCCGCCGAGAGATGCTGGGGACTCTGACAGAGATCCGTGGGGACGCCCGTACCGGATGGTACGCGACAAGCTCCGCGCTGGGCTCCCCCGCTCACCCAGAGTCTCCGGCAAGAAGTCTTGGAGGAGGTGATTGGCACCCTGTTCCCTCGACTGTGGAGGGGTTCACCCCTCCGTATATGACTCCGCCCCCTGCGGTGCCCGACGCGGGCTACAGCGACGACGACGACGACATCGTCCCAGAGGTGACCGAGGCAGAATTGAGAGCGGCGGTGCGCCGGATGGGCGCCAAGAACACCGCCCCGGGACCCGACGGCCTGCATGGCAAGGCATGGGTCCTGGCCTCAGAGGCTCTCGGGCCTCGATTGATTGGTCTCTACAGCGCATGTCTGGAGAGAGGCCAGTTCCCGCTTCTCTGGAAAGCGGGCAAACTGGTCCTCGTGCGGAAGACGGGGCGCCCTGCGGACTCTCCGTCCGCGTACCGGCCCATAGTGTTGCTCGACGAGGTGGGGAAAGTCTTCGAAAGAATCATTTCGAACCGCCTCGTCGCGCACCTGACGGACATTGGGCCGGACTTGTCGGACGGCCAGTTCGGCTTCCGCAGAGGGCGCTCCACGGTGGACGCCATCATGCGCGTTAGAGACCTCACGACGGGGACTGCAGTGTCCAGGGGTAAGGTCGTAGTGGCGGTGTCTCTGGACATCGCCAACGCCTTCAACTCCCTGCCCTGGAGCTGCATCTTGGAGGCACTCCGATATCATCGGGTGCCTACCTACCTCCGTCGTGTAATCGAGGCTTACCTGACGGACAGGTCCGTCAGCTACCCCGGTCACCGGGGCGAGTGGAACCGGCGAGAGATGTCACGCGGTGTTCCACAGGGTTCGGTTCTGGGGCCGCTCCTGTGGAACATCGGCTATGACTGGGTGCTGCGCACCGACCTCCCGAACGGCGTTAGCACTATATGCTACGCCGACGACGCTGGTGCTAGCGCACGGGAGGTCACACCAGGCGGCGGCCGACTTAATGGCGACAGCGGTTGCGACAGTCGTTGAGAGAATCCGGCAGTTGGGACTCGAGGTGGCGCTCCACAAGTCCGAGGCCATGTGTTTTCATGGCCGCGGGAACGCGCCACCTCCGGGTGGGTCCCAAATAACGGCGGGAGGGTTACCATCGGCGTCGAGACGACGATGAAGTACCTAGGACTCGTCCTCGACAGTCGGTGGAACTTCATAACACTTCCGACGTTTGGCTCCAAAGTTGGAGAGGACGGGGGCTGCGTTTAAACGCATCCTCCCCAACCTCGGGGGGCCAAACGCCTCCTGCCGGAGGTTATACGCCGGGGTCGTGCGGTCCATGGCCCTCTACGGCGCCCCTGTTTGGGCGCCTAACCTGTTGCGGCGTCCGCTCGGACGCTGCTCATGGCACAGAGGGTCATGGCGATCCGAATGATCCGCGGATACCGCACGATCTCTGGGGAGTCGGCGAACCTCCTTGCCGGATTACCGCCGTGGGATCTGGAGGCGAAGGTGCTCGCGCGCGTGCACAGCATGCGCGCGGAGGCACGTCGCCGGGGCGAAACTCCGCTGCCGCGCCAGATAAGTGCGTGGCGGGATGAGCTCCGGCGCGATCTCATGGCGGAATGGCAGCAACGACTGTCGCAACCGAGGGCTGGGCTCGCTGCCATTGCAGCGGTAAGTCCCCTCTTTGAGGAGTGGCTTGAGAGACGCTACGGCGTCCTCACCTACCGCCTGACGCAGGTCCTCACCGGACATGGCAGTTTCGGGAGGTACCTGTGTCTGATGGGGCGGGAGGAAACGCCCGGGTGTCATCACTGCGAGGACCGCCCTGAGGACACGGTGGAACACACGTGGGAGAATGCCCTTCGTGGGCTGAGCACCGCCGTGTCCTCAGGGAAGTGATCGGCGATGGCGACCTCTCGCGTCCGGGCCTAGTGCAGGCCATGATGCGGAGCGAGGGGGATTGGGATGCCGTCTCCTCCTTTTGCGAAGCAGTCATGCTAGCTAAGGAGGAGGGCGTCCCAGCGGCGGAGGGCGACACACCGGGCGTCGGGGATCGCGGGACGATCTCCGGCCACCGTAAGCGCGGGCCTGCGGACGGCGAGCATGGGTGGCTCCCCGTCCGACCAGAAACAGACCCGAGCGTGCGGCGCGTCGCGTTCCGCGCGCGCCTCAAAGAGCCATCAGACCACCACAGATGGGGCCCAATAGGGCCGATGCCGATTCGAAGTCGCGGAGAACCTAACGGGTAACCGGGGCTCCGGCTCGACGTGCAGGAGGAACGGGGTGGTTTTTAGTCAGTAAGAGTCTGACACTCCCTCCCGCCTCTCCCAGGCGGGGGCAGTCATTCGATGATTTTCCCCCCTTAAAAAAAAAAAAAAAAAAATACCTACAACTTTATCAATGCGAGTTTTTTCCAAACGCACCTGCACATATTTTTGACGATTTAAAATTGTCTAAAAAATACATTCCGATAAATTCGCAGTTGAAAAATCAAAAATCGATCTGAAAAGTCACAATCGAAATGGGTAAGCGTTGCTTTTACCGATTTTTAGCGTTACCTGCAACCATGTCATATCTAAGTTAGAACGTGAGAGTAGAGAAAGAAGATTACGTCACTGTCATAAAAGGGAACACGATTTTTATGGAAAAATTATTAAAAGGAAATATCAGAATTAAGCTGAAATGTTTCACAAGCATTCCCATGCAGGTAAGGGTTGAATTTATTTTATTATGTCAACCAGAAAATTGTTAACAACGTCCTATGGGTCTAGTATGCATTATTTAAACAATAATATTTTTATAAGAGCCTTGTGTGAAGTATTGATTGGCTTGTTTGACAGGCAAACATGATTTTACTGATAGGTACCTAACCTAAGGTATATACGTACAGAGTGAATTTAATGCCACAGACTTATACTACCAGGCAAGGTTTAACCAGACATAAAAATAGTAACAAGTGCTATTATTTATAGTGATGATGAAGACGAAGTACGACGCGGTGCTTCACTTCACTTTAATCTTCACATGACAAACTTTGGACGAGGCAAGGTAATCCTAAAGATCCTAAAACAAAATATATTCAAAATCTAAGCAACCTAGAAATAGCTGTTCCTGCTATGGCAGTCATAAATCTAGGTAATAAAACATTTATGAAATCCACGAACAACAATCTATAAATACTTAATGCAGAATAGAGATCAAGGTCAGATGTAAAGCGTAGGCTCCGGATACTATCAAAAATTGGATTAAAGATGATTCATGGTAATACCGATCTGCTATTAAATAAAGGCAAAAGAAATAAGCTTCGTCCTTTTATTTTGTTAAAAAACGAGGGACAAATAGAAGATATTTCGTCACAAAGGAGAATGACAAACAATTTGGATTTAACTAAAAGCGATATTCATTGAATGAGGTTGTTTTCTTTTACGATATTCAAAGTGATTCGGGTATTCGTCATTGTTAGCGGAATTGTGAATGAAATATGGGATGATACTCCAATTACCGAAGACATTCAATATGGTTGAATAATGGCAATTGTTCTTTATGGAGTACTTTTACTGTTTATTCCAATTTATTCGGTTGTGGTGATCGATGTTCTTGTCGTTTTCAAAAAACTATATTTTGGAATAAATTTCTATTAGTTCCTTATTCTAAATCCTGTGCGTAATCTTCAAAGAAAAAGGTACTCCCTATTACTGGTATAACTTTACTTGGAGATCTTGAATAATAAATTATTTAGGTTATCAGAAGCAAATCCTACTAAGAACAAACACGTGTATTCTTTAGGACTACCAAAAACTGAAACCCCAGTTATATAAACCAGCATAGTTAAGTGTGCGAGACTCATGTTTAGGCATGAATGGGCCGGCTCGACCGGAGTGATACCACGGCCACACAGAAAACCGACGTGAAACAACGCTTACGTTGTGTTTCATCGTGTGAGTGAGGTTACCGGAGGCCCAGTTACCCCCCCCCCCTTCCCCAATCTTCCCAAACCCTGAATCTCCAACAATCCTCAAATTCCTAATCCCTAAAAGGCCTTGTAACGCCTCTGTTTTAGGTGTCCATGACGCCGATTGCTTACCACACCATCAGGAGAAACGTCAACTCGTTTCTCGGCTTATCCCATAAAAAAGTAAAACACAAAACACTTTTGGGAACCTAAAAAATTAGAATTAAAAACTCAATTAATTAACAAGTAAAAAGCATTCAAAATATAAATGCCAATAAAGTTTTTCACCATAACGATTCCCACTTCACTGAATACAGTTGAAAAGATAAATTCTCGATGGATCGAGTTTCATATTTGATTGCGCACGAAGAGTTCGCCAGCACTTGCGAGTCATCCGCTGTTTCACCCGTTTTCTAAAGAAGTGTTAATGAAGGCTTGATAAATGAAGCATAAAACAATTTATCATCAAACTTGGGAGTAAATAGTGATAGTTGCTCTGAATTTTCTTTTGTCTTTTCATAATTAAATCCTGGTTTGTCGTTTTCTTAATTATGTTATTAATTATGTAATACCGATCTGCTATTAAATAAAGGCAAAAGAAATAAGCTTCGTCCTTTTATTTTGTTAAAAACGAGGGACAAATAGAAGATATTTCGTCACAAAGGAGAATGACAAACAATTTGGATTTAACTAAAAGCGATATTCATTGAGTGAGGTTGTTTTCTTTTACGATATTCAAAGTGATTTGAGTATTCGTCATTGTTAGCGGAATTGTGAATGAAATATGGGATGATACTCCAATTACCGAAGACATTCAATATGGTTGAATAATGGCAATTGTTCTTTATGGAGTACTTTTACTGTTTATTCCAATTTTTCGGTTGTGGGTGATCGATGTTCTTGTCGTTTTCAAAAACTATATTTTGGAATAAATTTCTATTAGTTCCTTATTCTAAATCCTGTGCGTAATCTTCAAAGAAAAAGGTACTCCCTATTACTGGTATAACTTTACTTGGAGATCTTGAATAATAAATTATTTAGGTTATCAGAAGCAAATCCTACTAAGAACAAACACGTGTATTCTTTAGGACTACCAAAAACTGAAACCCCAGTTATATAAACCAGCATAGTTAAGTGTGCGAGACTCATGTTTAGGCATGAATGGGCCGGCTCGACCGGAGTGATACCACGGCCACACAGAAAACCGACGTGAAACAACGCTTACGTTGTGTTTCATCGTGTGAGTGAGGTTACCGGAGGCCCAGTTACCCCCCCCCCCCCCTTCCCCAATCTTCCCAAACCCTGAATCTCCAACAATCCTCAAATTCCTAATCCCTAAAAGGCCTTGTAACGCCTCTGTTTTAGGTGTCCATGACGCCGATTGCTTACCACACCATCAGGAGAAACGTCAACTCGTTTCTCGGCTTATCCCATAAAAAAGTAAAACACAAAACACTTTTGGGAACCTAAAAAATTAGAATTAAAAACTCAATTAATTAACAAGTAAAAAGCATTCAAAATATAAATGCCAATAAAGTTTTTCACCATTACGATTCCCACTTCACTGAATACAGTTGAAAAGATAAATTCTCGATGGATCGAGTTTCATATTTGATTGCGCACGAAGAGTTCGCCAGCACTTGCGAGTCATCCGCTGTTTCACCCATTTTCTAAAGAAGTGTTAATGAAGGCTTGATAAATGAAGCATAAAACAATTTATCATCAAACTTGGGAGTAAATAGTGAAGATAGTTGCTCTGAATTTTCTTTTGTCTTTTCATAATTAAATCCTGGTGGTAAGCGATGATGTGGTCTATGATGGAGCACGTCTTCGTCCCATTTGCTTGTTTGTTTGTATGTATATTTCTTTTCTACGTAGATTTTTGTACTGTTATGCCTAATTCGAAAACAGCCATGTTCTCTATAATTTGCTTTAATTGGGTACTTTCCTTAATCAAAAGTAAATTATTCCGACTGTTCAATACAATAAAATATTAAAAATTAATCACACTTTCATTCATTGATTATATGACTAACTTAATTTTAGAATTTATTCAGCCATTTTTTAAAGAAATAAGTATACTGTTTGACGCTAAAAAAACGTGACGCCACAACACACAATCTCGTACAAAATTCATCATAGAAAACTGTAGTTTATGACAGTTCGAAAAAAGTATTGAATTTGAATAGTTAGCAAGTACACAATTATTGAGTGACTTTACAATTCAATTTACATAACTGAACTGAACTGAAATATAATATTCACACATGCAATGTAATATACGTGGGGAACATTTAAATCCTCATTTCTCTTTCACCTTAAGCATTGCAAGGTCACCTTTACTGAGATCCTCGTTCCACTCAACTAGGGACATTTTGGACGACATTTTCCTTTACGTGACCCTAATTTCAAGCACCCCTTAAGATTTCCTGTTCCTAAGATTGACATGTCTCCTTCCTTCGACTTATAATAATCTCCTTCGAAAGAGCTGTGTTTAAGACTAATACTGGGTTCCACGTGGAACATCTTACATCAACTTGTGATATAAGATTAATGTATTTATAAGCTGGATTCTACTTATAATAAGTCAAAGATATAGAAAGTCAAGAGTTTTAGTTGGTACCATTGAAAATACATAAGTTACCGGCAGCAAGATTATCTTTTCAACACGTGTGCTAATTTTCAAATATTTTGCAACAAAAAGGAATTCATGTCAAAGAATCAAAAGGTTGAACCAATGACGGATCCAAATTGTAGCACTAGCATCTACTTATACTACAAAGAGATATAACATAATGAACACTATACAGTCATAACAAGACACAAATTACCCCAACAACAGTAAGCGCGGGCCTGCGGACGGCGAGCATGGGTGGCTCACCGTCCGACCAGAACCAGACCCGAGCGTACGGCGCGTCGCGTTCCACGCGCGCCTCAAAGAGCCATCAGACCACCACGGATGGGGCCCAATACGGATGCCGATACGGAGCCGCGGAGAACCAAGCGGGTTCCCGGGGCTCCGGCTAGAAGTGCAGGAGTAGGAACGGGGTGGTTTTTAGTCAGTAAGAGTTAGTTAGTTTTAGTTTACACTCCCTCTCGCCTCATCCAGACGGGAGTCATTCAATGATTTTCCTCCCTTAAAAAAATATATAGGTTTCATACTTTAATAGCCAAATAATGGAACAACGGGACACAGGCCACGCAGAGCATTGAAAGGATTAATTATAAAAAAAAACCGTGATCTCTCCCATTGTTCGTATAAGCTCCGGATCCCGATCTGTTGCCAGCGGTCATAAATAAATGATCATTCAATACCAAGTACATTTGTTATTCATGATTTATACTCGTTTTGATGATGTTATGTGATGAGGACATATTTCCCTTGTGTTTGCGTTAGTTTATTGATGTGGTAAGCAGTTGTGTAAGTACTTAGGTGCTTGTAACTATAAACATGAATTTCTGGATTTCCCATTGTTTAGGTTTAGAAATTCGTGTCTTATTTCATTTTTTAGTTAGAAAAAGGAATTATATGAAGCTGATTTTGTTAATTAACCTTACATAGGTAACTATATTTTTGAGCTATATAGTTTTCTAAAAAAAAAACATTACCCCACAATAGGTAGGATATTCTCCTGTGTCGTGGGTGCGTTTACTAACATACAAGTTCACATACACATGACATCTAGACCCAGAACAACAATTTGTGGCTTACACAAAGAGTTGCACCATGCGGGAATCGACCCCACTATACGTTGCGCAGCAGTCAACCGTCACCGCACCAAGCGTAAAACGAAGATAACAGTTAGTAGTAAGTATAGAGTTCTTTATAATCAAATAAATCAATTTAAAATAAACTCCCAAAACACAATAAACCCTAGTAAGCGGCAATGTCCTTTAAAAAAAAAGATTTTTTTTTAATTGACTAATTAATCGTAGTAATTGGCTTTTCATAGTCCCTGCCTACCCCCATGGGAGACATGCGTGAAGTTATGTATGTATGTATGTATGTATGTATGTATGTATGTATGTATGTAATTGACCTTATAACTATTATCATCAATGAGTTGCTTAGCGTAATTACCATTGATTCTTATACCAACAATGTGCAAGACATTGGCGTAGTTCCTCAAATCAAAGTTTTTTTTTTAAATATATATTACATTTCTTTTTCTCCACGGACTCTTGTCCGTGCCATTCAGTTACATTTTCTTTTATTTTACAGTCAAAATGTTACAAAAATCTTACGCATTTGCTGCATTAACCACATTTTTTTTATTCAAAAAAAATCAAGGAGTTTAAATGCCTAATACTATTTCCAGCAATATATTATGGGCAGTAAATAAACAAACAAATGATCCAACTAATGTGAACTGATAGAGAGCACGTACGTTAGGATTCGGTAGCCGAGGTGACACAGGTGTATCACATTTGTGACGCTGAAATGTGCCTATTGTGGGTAATTAGAATTACTGATACAGAGTTAGGAGATATGAATACTAAATGAATAGAGGTAGACTGAATTACCTGCGTAAATGACAAGAAGGAATTATAAAATAAAGTATATGAAATAAAGAACAAGAATGTAACTTTTTCCGAGTTATATGTACTTTCTAGGATTATCTAGACACTACTGACAAACGGTGAACTTTAGTAAAATATATATATAAACCAAATACAGCGCAGCGGTTCAGTTCTATCTCCCCCCAATCAGAGTACTGCATCATCTATAAATAGGATCTCACCCTTATCAACAGCCTCAATAATAACTGACAACAAAAACGTCAAAATTATCTCAAAGATCAAACTCGAAGCATTCCGGAAATGGAATCTCCGCCGCCATTTCCGTTTCAAATCTTTATGTCAACGTCAACGTCAAAATGTTAATTCTTCATTTTTTGACATTATCATTTTTCTTTGGGTCAAAAGATAAAAACGTAGATGATGGACCATATCTGTTTGTTTGTTGACTTTTAAATTAAGGGCTTGATTTAATCCAAATTTTATTTTAATGGTAAGGTTATCACAAGACCTCGATGTCGGAGTTTTTAATGCATGGACTACAGACTATACTATTGGGATTTAAAAGGACGAAGTGGCAGTTACGAATTCTTAGAACACATTTATATATGAAATAAAACAGTAAAAATATCGCGTCTGAAGAAAAGGTATTTAAAAAAAACATAAACAGGGTGACTAAATAACAGTAATAGAGAGAACATTTTTGATATAAAAAATGAACAAATAAAAGAGAAATCTACTCACTGCTACCAGGAAAATATAGCTTTTAAACCCATTTAAGTACTACTTCATTCAATCTAAAAGTACCAGGATAACATAAAAATGCACACGTCTAGCCATTCCATATCCCGCACTTTACGTTATAAGAAGCGAAACTCCTTGCAACTTGGGCGAGTGCACACGGAATATCTCAATATACACACGGCTCACAAATACTGTGAATACCGACTTTTATTAAAACCGTGCTTAGAATATTTGGCTCACTCCATAGCATGTGTTTGTGTTTGCAATAAAAATTGTGAGAAACTAAGCAACGACTGATTTGGTACAAGTATATAACAGTCAAGATGGACTTAAGTTATGTATTAAGTTTTTTTATGGCATACATAAGCCGGTAAACGAGCAGACGGATCACCTGATGGTAAGCAATCGGCATCGCCCATGGACACCTGGAACGCCAGAGGCGTTACAAGTGCGTCAATGGCTTTATGGGGATTAGGAGTTTGAGGATCGTTGGGGATTCAGGGATTGGGGAGATTGGGGAAGGGGAAGGTAATTGGGCCTCCGAGGTAAGTGTAGTAATTAGGTTCTATAATAACTATCGTGAGACATACTAAATTAACTAAACGTCGTAGTTTACTCCCGTGAATATACTGAGAAAAGCTCTACTAGTTTCGAACCACAGAGGTGCGCAGCCTACTTGGTAGTAGCCGCGACCGCGAACGCTGCACATGAGGAAGAACGCCTCTGTGGTTCGAAATTAGTAGAGTTTTCGCAGTATATTCACATGAGTAACCCGCGATATTTAGTTAATTAGGTTCTTATGTGTAATCTAGACGTTATAAGCGTAGCTATTACGCACAATGATCTTATATCGATATTGTTCAAACAATATTACTTCACTGATGGACAGGCTATTTTGTATTTGTTGACGTTTCAAAAGTACCAAATTATGGTTTAATTGACATAGTAAATGCTTTGACATTATTGTAAATGTATTTTTTCCATGATTGTTCACGAAAGTATCATTCTACATTCACACATAGATACGTAACTTAAGTTCCATGAATAACAAGCTTCATCATCATCATTATCACACAAAGCCACTGCACAGCATAGGCCGTCCCCAACGACTTCCAAAAGCATTTTCCATAACAAACATACTGCCTTATTATACAGTACAATTCTATCCTTACTCTTACTGGGGCTGCCTCGTTGTCCCAGTGGCCGCAAGTGCAACTGCTGGTGCTGCAAAGGGTCTTTGGCTCGATTACCGAGTCTGGCAAAGTATTACTATGTTTTAAAAAAAAATCAGTAATAGCACGGAGTCTGGAAGTGTGCCCGGTACCTATATGGCAATTGACTCACCCCCTATTACATGAATAGTGAAAAGTGGGTGTTATATTCTACAATGGCTTTAAGTGCCGTAATGTGCACCTCTGCCTACCCCTTCAGGGATAAAAGGCGTGATGTTATGTCTTACTGGGAATTTTGATATTGAGAATCCAATTACAATTTGACCGCTAGCTCAACGATTCATTAATTTCTAGAATTGACATGGAAATATCGACGTCACGAGCCGCTGAGGTACTATATTAAACCCGTGCTCTGAATATGACGAGTGATAATGAGGGTAAATAATAAACAATAATAAATTATGTACATAATATGTGCTGCATTGAAAATAAATCTCATTTGCACAAGTTCGTGATCATTTTGTTAAAATACTTGATGTATGTACGTAGGTCTGTATATTCGTATGACTAGGCATTTATTTATTTGACCACTAGCTTCTGCCCGCGACTTTGTACGCGCAATCGCGTTTTCGCCCAATCCCTAGGATTTTCAGGACTTTTTTCTGTCATAAGAACCTTCCCCTGACAAATAGTAAACACAACAAAAAAAATCAGCCAAATCGGTCTAGCCGTTCTCAAGTTATGACGTGACAACGGGAAACGGGTTTCATTTTTATATACATACATAGATTAAGGTATCAAGTTAGGCTATGTTACTGGTTGTAAAAGCATCAGAGTAGCCGGCAATAGAAAAATGGTCTACATTTGTATATATTTCGACGCATCTAATAACTAAATAACAGGAGGCGTGTTCATTGTAGCACTGATATATCTCTTCATTTGAAAGTAAAAGCCACTAGGCACAGTATAATATGAGTCAGAGGAAAAACATAAGTATTATTGTAATAATAGTGCTCAAACTAAATTACCACTTGAGTTTATAATTTTTTATACAAACAGTGGAAATGTTGATGAAAATTAACGAAGCTAAACTTTAAAATTTACTATAGACTGAAGTGTAATAAAATTATATATTTGGTATGAAAACGTCCGTATATATATAAAACATGACTGACAAAACAATTTTTCTCCAACGAAAATTATTATTATTATTATTATTACCATTTATTTCAATCAATTACATAGATCATTAATTACACATTACAAACCATAATACAATATAAAAGTCACAGTCACATATCAAAAATCACAATCACAAGTCAGTCATCACTAAAATAATCTCCCAACTCAAAACAATAATTTCACATTAGCCAGTACATGAACCATACAACAGTGGTTCATGTACTGACAGTCAAAACGTTCAGCAAAGGCGCTCAGGATACTATTGCGGCTGCCCCGCACCCTGTTCACTAATGACGTGCACCGCTTGCGCATGATTGTGTTGAAGCAGTCTACCCGTGCGCTGGCAAACATACCCGATGCGCTACAAAAGCGAGGCAGCCCCAAGAGCATCCTGAACGCGTTATTGTATTGAACACGCAGAGCGCTGTACTGTTTCTGCGTATAACTCAACCACAAAGCCCCCGTATAGAAAGACGTACAAAATGCTCTAAACAAGGTTATCTTGACATTCTCCGAACATCTTGCAAATCTACGGGCTATCATATTCGCACGAACAGACAGCGCCCTACGCTCCCGCTCAATATCAGCATCATCTTCCAGGTCTGAGGTCAGAATATGTCCAAGATATTTAAAAGTATCTACTCTCTTGAGAGGGTGTCCATTTAGAATTATTTTTGGTATCGGAGCCGGACATCTCTTCTTGGCCCGAAAGACCATGCACTCGCTTTTCTTCGTGTTGTAAACTAAACCATGCTTTTCAGCATACTGCTGACAAATGCCAATCATCCTCGACAACCCGCAAACAGAGGCGCTCAGCAGCACCATATCGTCAGCATAGCTGATATTGTTTATGCACACCCCTCCGACATGACAACCTACATGCGTTCTGCTGAGCTCCTCTATCAGCGCATTCACATACAGGTTAAAGAGCCTCGGAGAGGTCAGTCCTCCCTGCCTAACGCCACACTCCAACCTGTACGGAGCCGAGTACGCCCCCGACCACCGAACAACATTAACTTGGTTGTTATACCAGTACCGAAAAATCCGAATAATTCCGTCCGGCACTGAAACCTGCTGCATTTTATGCCACAGCAGATCATATGATACCAGATCGAATGCCTTCGATAGATCCAGAAAGCAGGCAAAGACAGGCGTACTTCTATCAGTATAATACTTCACAGTTTGCTTTAGACACAGTATCGCAGCCTCCGTGGACAGACCGGATTTGAAACCAAACTGATTGTCGTGTAAATGGATGAAATTGTCCAGCTGAGTGTCAAGCAAACCGTCAAGCACCTTCGAGATAACAGTAGCCAATGAAACCGGTCTGTAATTATTCTTATCACTAATGTCCCCGGTTTTATTTTTGACAATTGGCACCACTACAGTCTTCATCATTTGCTTTGGCATAAATGAATGTCCCATACAAAAGGAGTATAACATTGCCAACACCCTAGGCAAATGACGACCCGCATGTTTCAGATGCTCGATACTTAGATTATCGTGGCCGGGAGACTTACCCCTTGACATGGACATAATAACTTGCCTTATCTCTCTGGCTCTAAAGCGGATACATGTCTGTCGACCAGTCCAGTCCATATCACACGCAGACTGCGATGGCCCCAACGGAGACGTTACGACAAAGTGTTGCCTAAACAGCTCAGCAATACCAGTGACGTCAGCAACGCCACTGACGCTCACGGGCAGGCTCTGCCCACCATTGAGTTTATTAGTGGATTTCCAAAAATTGCGGAAATCGCCCCGTGAATGGTGTGACGCCAACATATCCATTTTAATTTGTTCAGTATTATTCTGGCACCAACGTAGGCGCGACTTAAAAATCCTTCGGCTTTCTTGCATTTCATCCCAAATGCGCCCCTCTCTCGGTTTACCAAAACACACCCACTGTTCAAATTTCAGCCTTGCCTGCCTGTGAGCATCACCGACGTGCTTATTCCACCCCACTACCGAATGAATCATTATTGCACAAAGAGCGACTTTTTCGAGTAAAAGATTGACTACCTAAAATGTCATAAAAGCCATTGATAATGTCAAATGCGTCCCGCTGTGGCTAACATTTGTCAGAAAGCGACTATTTAAACGTGTCATTTGTCACGAATTTTCCGTTTGGTACATCTGTAGTAGGAAAAGGATGGAAACAAACATCATAGAAATGGGGGTGCAACATTTTCTAATTCCTTTTTATATTTTTGAAGCATAACATGACGTTTGCACTGCATGCTTTTACGTAGACATATGGACATCACTACATGGTATTAACTCGTCGAGTACCGGTTTTATAGACACAATTAAAGAACAATAGGTCGCGGTCACCGGTGACCGCTTGGTGTTTGACAGTTTAAACAAAGTCGCTATCCGCCGTCTGTCAGTCCATATGTATGCTTAGATCTTTAAAACTACGCAACGGATTTTGATGAGGTTTTTTTAATAGATAGAATGATTATTAAGAAAGTTTTATATATGTAGAGAAATATCATGATCATGAGCTCAAAATATACATGAGTGAAGATCATACAAGAAGGTGCTGACTATTGGATCGGATCGGGTTCGAATCTCTTTTAATTAAAACGTGGAAAGACGTTTAACGGTAGACGGGCCAAGTATTTTTTCGTCCAAAATGTTTATAAAATTCAATCTAACAGAAGTAAATTATTTAATATACCCACCTTATTACCTTCCTAATATATGAATTAATTTACGTAGTCCAAAATATAGGTCAGCAGTAAAAACACCAGTACGTCGTTGTTTGGAATTAAAACGTTGGACCTAAAGTTTATACGACCATTAAAGCATGGTTTTAAAGATAAAAATATTCAAATGAAACCGTCACGTTTTGTGGACTCACTGTAAAATATTCATATTCAACATTTTACGGCTTATTTAAAAGGTATTTTATTTATTTTCGCCTACAAAAAGTATCATAGTTTGTTGTTCTGATGGATGGAAACGACGGCTGCTGAAATCTAATGCTTGGATTCTACCGTTTGTGTCTACACGATAACATTATGATGATACACTGGGTTACAGGCTTACAGCGGGTACGTTGAGTAGGTACCTACAAGTAAAAGATGAGCTGATATATAGTAAAGATAGAGAAAAGAAATGGTATTTAAATAAAACAGTAGAAGTTATTGACAAATCTTAAATAGATAACTTCTAGAGATCCAGAGATCTTAGGTTAGGTTAGGATAAATTGGAAAGACCTATAAAGGGTTATTGGTTATTTTTAATACGATGCAAGCTTATCATTATGGACTCGACATTACAATGTTTAATGGCATACAGTGATAGTAGTAAACCGCAATGCGAAAGAAAAAAAAAATGCTTTGTCAGAAGTCAAAGTATTATGTGACGTGTTAGTGGAAAAGACCACTACACGAATAGGGCAGTGGGTAAAGAAATAAAAGAGAATATAAATATTTATTTTTCATGGAAGGTTTTCGACAGTTGTTTGGCTTATGGATTTCGGTTTCATATCATGTGTCGCAGGAATGTAGGTCGATCCGAACTTTTGCAAGATCATTTTTGGGCCGACATCGTGGACTCGCGGCCATATGTTGCCTATGAATATATTTGTGAGGCAATGAGCCGTTTGTTTTAAGATTCCTAGCAAGTATATGTAGATGTTATAAAATTGTATGGCGTAACGTCTTCGTATTCCATGCAGGGATAGATAAAGCATACGATTCTTTACTCTGGTTAAGTATCATTAAAACAGATTATCATAAAATAACTACTTATCTAGTTAGCTCAAAATACCACGAAATAAATACTGCTAATGAAACAACTAACACATTGCCTTTAAACTAAAATACACGTGTAATCTACTCACTCACACGTACAACATACAAAAAGTTCGCAAAATTTCCCTGAGTCTAGTATTAGTTACACCCCAACCGCAATGTTGCAACGAAACCGTAATCCGCCGGTAGATTGAAAGCACTAGTACGGTATCTTAAGGCGTCACGCCAAGAATTTCATATAACCAAGGAGCCAGGAGTGGCGATAGTAATGAGACACCCATTTGTCTTTTTAAGGTTTCACTAAAATAGAGAAGAGCTAAGAATAGACGAATGGATTGTAAGTGAAATACCTACTTATATCTTTAAAATGGAGGTGGAGACGGGTAGTGGTTGAGCTAGAATGAGAAATTTGTTGGGTAAATTCGAACTTATAATACACAACAGAAAAGTGTACAGGACAAAGAAAGAGGAAATAGGTTGGTCTTTGGCCACCATATCGCCTGGTGGAATAATCTTTGTCGTAGCCTAATATTCAGATTAATTTATTTATTTATTTCAATTAAATAATATAACATTACAGTCACAAAAACAAGGCGAAGTCAATGGTAAAACCAGATGAAGTTTTGGTATTTCTTATTAAATGGTCAATGTGTGTTTTCTGCTCAATATCGACAGTTACTTTCTAATAGAAAGTTTCTATAGACTAATGTGTTCACAAAGTCTACAGCTTTACTGCATAGGTCTGACAAGCTATATTTTTAAAACAACTTCTGCAGCAAAACTATCAAGTTCCATAAATCGGTTCACTTTCGATTTTATGTTTTACAGCCATTGTTACTACATCGTAATGTTATGAACGTTTTATACCTCAACAGGGTATAAAATCTATTTTACGATTTGAAGTAAACGAAAATTCGCGGTCCCTGTACGCCCATAAAATGATAGCTCCATAAAATTATTTGATAATTACACGATTTCAAAATTGGCGAATGAGGGATTTACTTTTATGGAGACGGTAGTTGTAGCAATAATAAAATTATTGTTTTGTATTTTGATTCTTAAAGTCTCTTTTATTGCCCAGTTGCTAGGATTTTCTTAAATTGATTGCGTCTTATATCGCTGCAGATGTCTATCATTACAGGATCACAGAATGTCTGGTGTCCATAGCTTACAAAGCATTATAGAATCAAAGAATCGGATATACAACATGTAACGTAATTAACGCACACCCTCAAACACCCCAATTAGAATATTATGTTATAATCATAATACATACACTAAATTTTTAATTTAAAATGTATATGCATCCTTACTGGTCTTGTCATAAGGTTTATTTTTCTTTATTTTATATTAAATGATAGAATTTGTATGAATACAAAAAACTGCGATTTTAAAAGTCTTATTGCTTTGACTTACGGTCCATTTCGATTTGTTTTAACAATACAGGGTTAATATGACAACAATTGCCGTAGTTTTTATTATATTTTTATTATCATTTTTGGGGTAAAAAATTACCTATACTAAACATTATATAAATCGATTCAGTTAACGATTCTGAACAAACTATTTTCAGGATGTGCGTTATTTAAATTACATGTTGTATATTTAACATGCAAAAAGAGTATAGGCTGTAAAATGTCCTTATTTAAATCTATAAAACGTTACATTTACACGAAATGAAAAAAATAAAACAAAAAACTACATTTAT
Organism: Spodoptera littoralis; assembly: GCA_902850265.1. NCBI lineage: Eukaryota > Metazoa > Arthropoda > Insecta > Lepidoptera > Noctuidae > Spodoptera > Spodoptera littoralis. The sequence continues at coordinate 11,028,113 of LR824542.2, forward strand.
ATAGATAAACGTCGAAGGCCGAGACAATAAAATTGTCGGCAAAACGAATCGAAATCTTTGACGGTCCTGTTTATTTTGATGTATCGGTCTCGGGACGGAGAATTATTCGTTGTATCCTTCCTCGAACAAGGATAATTGATAAATAGGTTTATTTATTTTGAAATCGAGAAATGCGGAAAATCCAAGGATGACAACTTATTATATTATTATACTTTCTTTTTGAGGCAGCTCATTGGCCGAGTGGTCGCAAGTGCGACTGCCAGGCAAGGGGTCTCGGGGTTCGATTCCCGGGTCAGGCAAAGTATGACTGGGGTTTAAAAAAACTCTTAGTAGGAACAAATAGTCTGGAATTGTGCCCAGTATATGGCAATAGGCTCACCCCCTATTACATGGGACTGTCCTGTAAAAGTAAAGGGTTGGTTTAGAAAAAAAATAGGTGACATGAAGTTTGCCGGGTCAGCTAGATTTAATATAAAACAAGCGAAATATCACATAAAAATCATCAAGAAAGCACAATTCTTCACGAAAAGGAAAGCACTGCCAGCTCTTACTTTCCATACAAATATCGGACCACGGAGTACCGCAGAGCTACCTATACAAATAAATTTATAGCATCTATATTGGTTACTTAATCACCGCACACGCAGCCATAAATGGGAGTTATGAACGTTTTTATTAACCCTAAGAATAAACTCTATTTGAATTGGAGCGGGCAAGGAACTCCAGTGTGTAATGAACCATTTAGAATGAGCTATAACTTCTATTGGGAATAAATATCAAGTGGGAAGCAAAACACTAAATGATTGGACCATGTTTATTGATGTTGGGACTTGGGACATGAGCATGTATCTATCAGTACCTACTAATAGAATTACACATTTGTACGGTCAAAGGTCAAGAGTCCACTGCCACCGTAAGACTACTATCGGTTGCGTTGCAGCGCTTATATACCTACAGTGTACATGTGCACACGCATATTTTTATCCGCGTGCGTGTGTTTATGCGTACGCATGCGTTTTTATGCACGTTAATATGAAATTACACGTCACTTGTTTTTTATGCTGAAATAAAGTTTTTTTCTTTCTTTCTTTCTATGTTTAGGATGTTAGCAGTTACAAAGAAGCGTCTATATTGTGTAGAATAAAAAATATCGTTAAGTCTGTATAGATGCATGTTATTCGCAACACACGAATTTTACCCAGTTATGTTGTTAGTCTGAGTTTAATTAGGGAATTAGGGAACCTATAGTTAAATATCAGACACTATTTTAGGATCTGTATCAAAAAACTTCCTCGCTCAAACGTACTTTCTATTGAATCTGAGATCGCATATAATTAATATTATCAAGGACATAAACGACAGACGTAATGCTACTTAGAAATGTTTTAACACTTAGTGCCGATTTTTCAATAATCTCTTAATTCTTAACTAGAATAAAACTGACATTTGACAGTTTTTAGTATGGAACAATTTATTGTCAAATATTATTCTTCAGTTAAAATTTATCTGTCGTTAGAAAAACGGCCCTTAGGAATCATCAAAATGTCAGTGAAGTATTTATGTGTGCGTGTACTTGCAACACCGTAATATATGAAGTACCAATCCCGATATCTCTCGTTCCGGTAGGATTTTCAGTATGTTTTTCTGTATACACACACAAAGAACAAAAGTCAGCAAAATTGTTCTAGCAGTTTTCAAGTTATAGCGAAACAACGGGAAACGGGTTTCATTTTTATATATGTATATAGATAATGACGGGCCATGTCACGCGACGGATGTCCTTAGTGTCAATGTGTGTGTACTCTAAGTGTAAGTCTATAGTAGCCAAGCTCCACAATCGTTGTTTCAGGAGACTATGTCCGCCTTTTTGTCAACGTCCTTGTATACAGTGTACAAAAATAACCGAAAAGGGATCAAGAATATAAAAATCTCACATCTAGTAGTCCCTTAAAGATCGAAAACAGTGCGTCAGATATAAAACAAATTAACAATACAAATCGGTTAAAAGGTTAGCAAAATCCAGGACAATATCTATTCAAAGAGCGTTAAAAGCTTAAAGTACTTACATACATACTAAATACCCCTCATTTAAGAAAGACGTTTCAAGATTTAGGTCGGGATTCAGCAAAGAATAATAAATTATTTAACTTTATAGCTACTTTAACAAAGAGAACAGTATTCTCTCCTGATAACGACTAAATGTTTATAAGTACCTCGTTATTCATCATTATCATTCAGTTTAAAATTAAACCTACCTGCTAAAATAATAAGGATAATAATAGCATCTGTTGATAATTTGTTCGGTTTCCCAATCTTTATGGTCTTGGTAAAGTGCTTCGCGAATGATCAACGGACTATTGTTACTATGGGTGGATTTCTAAAAGGGAATCAAAGGCAGGCGTTTATTATTGGATAGAGAATAGATGTGATGATAAAGGCATTCATAACTTAACTAAAAATCGCGGGTTACTCACATGAAAATAATGAGAAAAGCTGTACTAGTTTCAAACCACAGAGGGGTTCTTCCTCGTATATATAGTTATTAGAAAAAGCATTCGTAACTTTTTAGAAAGTATGAGGTTATAAGATTGATAGTAAAACTACGAACAATTGTCTGATTAATCTTGACACTATTTCTTGACACTCGTTAGCCGAGTAGTCACTAGTGCGACTGCCGCCGGGCAAGGGGTGTTTCGGGTTAGATTCCCGGGTCGGGCAATGTATTAGTCAGTTTTTAATAATTCTCAGTAGTAGCACGGAGTCTGGAATTGTGCTCGGTAACATGGGACTCATAGCATAAATAGGGAAAAGTGGGTGTTACATTGTACAGTAGCATTAAGAGACGGAATGTGCATCTCTGCCTACTCTCAGGGATAAATAGTTTGATTGAACATTGAAAATGATGTTATGTTAGGTGGATCAATAAAAACAATACCAACAGCATAATATGTATTTAAAGATACAAGAAATACTTCAACTCCGCCTGTGTGTTCTCATCACAATACATGGGGTCCGTATTCAAACCTGCCTCGGTCGAAACAATTCAGTTAACCAAGATCCCACAACAATGTATAAAGATAACAAACTTAGACTTTATACAAAGGGTGTACAAGTAAACATCCTCATCCAAAAGCTAATGTTTAAGATGCAACCTCTTGATGTGCAAATTAACAATCTTGCTAACATTTTAGTTAAATGAAAGTTAAGCGCACATTAATTACTGCAGTATGCAGAGCTGAATAAACTGGAAAATAAGTGGAGCCAATTTATTTGGTCGACTCGGAATAAAGTTTCGTTTTAGTTACCGAGTTTCGGATTGATATTTTATGTGGGAGTGCGACAACCGTGGTTTTGGTGTTTTGCAGGTTGTAAATTGTAACATTTTGCTAATTGTTTTTCTTAAATGAAGCCGATAAGACCAACAATAACTTTGAACTAAACTCTAACATCAGCCTTCATTAGATGGTTAAACAAATTGGTTGATACATTAGATGGTTTGATACCGTAACGGACGATGATGACTGACGTTAGGATTAGCTTTTTACTGTTATTGTCGGCAGTCAAAGGCTAAAGCGTTGAGTCTATGTCATGTATTAATTGAATCTGTTTTATAATCTGCCACACCTAAAACTGTTATACTTTGAGTACCGTCATTATAGACACAATTAAAGAACAATAGGTGGTTGGACACCGGTGTCCCCGCGGTGTTTGACAGTTTAATTGGAAAATAATTTCTTCCTTATTCGACCACTTTAGTTACCTAGGATTTATGGTATTAGCTTGTAAATGAAATGATCAAACGGATCACTTGATGGTAAGCAAACTGCGTCGACTATGAACACCCGAAACATCAACGGCGTTATAAGTGCGTTACCTGCCTTTTGGTTAGGTCTTTAGGAATTAAGGATAGTAGATTCAGTGATTGGGGATTGGAGAATTTATAGATAATTAAATATTGGGAGTAATTGAACCTCCGGTAACCTCACTCACACGACGAAACACAACGCAAGCATTGTTTAACGTCAGTTTTCTGTGATATCGTGGTATCACCCCGGTCGAGCCGGCTCATTCGTGCCAAAGTATGGCTCTCCCACACTCTTGCTAAGTATGGTTATAAAAGTAACCCATCTCCTTATCGTCTTTTATTTGCCTAGCATTGCGGGCACTTCGATCAAAGAACTTGTATTACTATTAAAGTTTTTAAACGTTTAGTTTGTTAAACGTTTACACCTACTATTGTGTCTCTCTGCATCACCCTAAGGTTGACTGTTAGAGAATGCCACTAGGCATTAAGTCCGCCATTGTATATATACAAAAAGTGTAAATAAAAAAATAAATAAAAAATAAAGTTGGTTACACGCATGAAAACACTATCTCCCTAACGTCTAACATTTTGACGTTTACCGCACAGTGTAACGTCAATACACGACGCCAATGTCAACGTCAACGTTGACGTTGTCGCAGCGAACATTCGCGACAGGATGATTTCTGACCGACAGCTGGAATTGTAATGGATCACACGGTTTCTACGTATGTTATAGAGATTAATGTGGATTAATGTTACGTTATGTAGGTGATTTGGTTTATTATAAATGGTTATTTGTCCGGACTTTGAATAAAATAGACGGACCTCTGAGTTTGTTTCGGTATTTCTTCTCAGAGTAGTCAGTTAAGAAACGTCGATCTCAACGTTCGCTTGTAAAATTCACGTGTAAATGTGCTGCCTTGTAGCCTATTTGCAGATATAAATTCACTTGTTTCACTTGTTATTAAAAGCAAAATATCAAGTTTATATCGAAAAAGCCCATCAGAACCGATTGAAATAATTGCTTCTATGATGTGACACTAACAATATGAGTACATTATTTTAATATGAAGAACGAATTCAAAATTACTAGCTTTAGTTACAAGTACAATTGCTCATGAAGAAGTTCCTGATTCAAATTCCCAGACAATGGCTATTTTTGCTTCAACAACAACATTGACTTTTATCAAATCGTTGCTAAGAAGATATTACAATACCATAACTAGTTGTCACCTAATATAATATTAGAACAACCCACCATTAGTCTACTCGGTAGGCTTAAAAAACACAATACTTAACAAACTTTCCTTTTGTAGCCCGAAGGAACTAGTGAAGCGGTTTTAATGGGTCCTTTATGGCAGAACTTCGTTTTTTACGATGACATCAAAGTGGTGAAAGTTGACAAAATAACCTTGTGATATTTTAACAAGTTGGTAAGTAACCTACCTACATTATCGGTCTTTAGTTTTTTCTGGAATCATTTTAGTATAGAATATTTTATCAGTGTTCATATTTTGTTTAGATGTAAAATGTGTCTTTGAGACAAGCCTGTATTAGAATATTTTGTCGGTTTTTATATTTTGTTTGGATATAATACATATGTGTATTTATTTCATGTATTTATCATCGATATTTATATTTTTGTGAGTACTAGGAATGATTTACATACCAAACATTCAAATAAAACTTCGTTTCGATACCATTACTTATCATAAAATAACTGAAATATTTACGTCGAAAGAGGAGCAATAACGTAACAATTTATACATGAAAGAGGCTAGATTAGATCACCACCAATGAGGTTAAATAAAATCCAAGTAATACTCCGAAATAAACAGCTAATAAGCTAAGCCTTGAACTAAAAAACTTTCCACATATTAGATCAGACATAGAGAAAAATAATCCCAAAAATATGTTGTTATTTACCATAATTTATGACTATTAAGTAGACCGCAGAATTTTATTGGGAGCCATAAATTATAAGATCACATCTGCATGTACTATGAGAATGAAAGAAAAAGAGAATACACATATTTACTTGCTTATATTCTCGAAAGTTCTGGAGAAACAAACACAGCTGAGCCGCGATCGTGGTGCGATATATCTTAATGTGCTACTTCAATATGTGAGCTCCTAATACGTAACGTTATAAGTATGTAGTGGCCCCATCTTGTTGGCAGGCTGATTTCGTAGAGCCGTCGAAATAGATATAGGTAAATGGATAATAGCTAATTATTATGTAATTTATTCTTTTAGTGATAATTATAGATGTGGTTAATTGTAGTGTGTAACTACTTTATAAATAATTATTAGACGTATTGTAATAAAAAAATTGTATGACAAGGGCACGGACCGTGCGTGGAAAATTAATATGTAAAATTAAAAAAAAAAATGTATTTGGTGGAAAAAGAGGTAATAAGTGCTACTGATGTTGTAATGTAGTCAAAGTCAAAATCATTTATTTCAATAAGACCAGGAAGGCACTTTTTAATAGCCACAAAGGTTTTAAAGTCCACTATTTGCTCATCCCAAGGTTTGGGATGAGCACGAAACTCCATATATTAGTCTTTTTTAAACAGTTTCACAATACATTTTTTTACAGTTACGTAGTACCTAGCTAAGGAGATTGAGACACTTCTTTTGTTCTCTCGTCCCAAGTTGTTACGTCCCCCTCCATACTTCCCTATTAGACGTCACCCTAACAAAAGGGTTTATCTTATTCATATCTTGATGAAAATTAATATAAATACATGTCATGCATTTCCATAGTCGATATTCATTTGATAACAGACCTATTTAATCGATTGTATATAGGATTGCATCCATAAATACGTCTCATATATGTAAACACTACAGTCCAATACAGGTAATATAATTCCCGGTAGAATTGAGCCAGTTATTACATGAACGCAATACTGAGAGATCCAATCACGGTATTACCAGACCCATAATCAACAAATAAGTTCCTAAACACGAAATCTGCATACCATAAACTAATATACGAAATATTCGAACCTATAGCTAATCGAGTATCGAAATGTAACTCATCCAATTTGAAATCAGCACTGTTGTATTTTGTACCTTACGTTTTAAAGATCTTAACTACAGCAGTATGCAATTTAATCAAAATTAGTTTAGTAGTTTATGCCTCGAAGTACAATAGAAAAACAAGTTAAAATTTTAAATTCATATTAGTTAAGAAAATAGCATTGATGGATACAATTCAGGATTTTAAACGCATTTTTTTAGAAATCTTTTTAATAATAATAATAAACAGCACGGAAGAGTTTGTTTTTTTGTTTATTTGTTTGACCGCGCTAATCTCCGTAACTACAAGTCTGATTTGAATAATTCTTTTTGTGTTGGATAGCGCATTTATCGAGGATGGCTTTAGGCTATAAAACATCACTCTACGACCAATAGGAGCTGAGCAGAGCGTGGGAAACCGCGCGGAAGTAGCTAGTATGCATATAAAAATTAAATACATAGGTACTACTTATTCCAGTTGGAATTTCTTCCAGTAGACGGAGTAGACCTGAAACAGGAAACCTATATAATATTTATCTATATATATATATAAATGAATCTCTTTTTTCCTCGGCCACGGCATCACACGTGAATTGCTGGACTGATTTCATTAATTCTGTTTTTCTTGTATTTGTTATTATTAGGAGATGGTTCTTAAGACAGAAAAAATCCTGAAAATCCTACGGGAACGGGAGAAAACAGGATTGAATATGTATAAAAATATAGAAACAATAGTGAAATTCGTTCTACTAATGATGTAGATTGAAAAGCAGCGGAAAATATTCTTCATTCATACAAAGTACTCATTCAAAAAGCTACTCTAAAAATAGACGCATAGAGTCTAAACAAACTCCATTGATGAAAAGCGTTTAATTGAACTGAAAGCGATACAAAGGAAATAGTTGAAATCCTTTTAGAGCACAACGGAAGTAATAGTAAAGAGAAACAACTCCACGAGGGGAAAACCGGGTGTGGAAAAGTGAACCTTATATCATGGTGGGAGAGTCTTTTGTGCTATGTATATTAATAAAATATTCAATTAATTTGTGTAAGGATTATAAGCTGCCATTGCAATTTGTATTTTGCATAAAAATTGTCTATACCATAACTAATTACTATTTTTTTATAATTACTGTAAAAAGTGTTCAGGTCCTCTATTACTTTCGTAAATATTATGTATACTGATTGCGATTCCCAAGTAAGGTGTCCTAAGTTTGATTTTCGATCGAACAATATAGATGATGATGCTTTAGGTTTACCTTTGTCCCTTAAAGTAACTGACAAAAATTGAGGTTTGTGGAATAAAGTGTGTAAGTGACACCACGGCCTCACAGAGAACCTGACGTACAACAATACTTGCGTTGTGTTTCGTCGTGTGAGTGAGGTTACCGGACCTCCCCAATCTCTTCATTCCCCGAATCCCCAATAATCGTCAGATTCCTAATCCCCAGCCTCTGGTGTTTCGAGTGTCTATGGGCGGCACCGATTGCTTAATTAATAACTTAATAGTTTAATTAATAACAAAACAAGGTATAACAATAATGTTTATGTCAATCTGTTAGTAAACAGTCACAATAAATAACGCAAACATAAAAGTGAAATGAAAACCCGACTTTCATGACTTGAGAAGTGTGATAAAAGGCAATCTTAATTTTATTCCTAAGTCTGCACAATTTTAGTGGGCTGTTAAAAACTGTAATGAATAATCTAGGAAAGTATTTTCACGATGTTAAATTAGAAATGTGGTGGTAAGGATTATTAAGATTTCTTTAATAAAAAAAAAAATATTATACATATGTAATTGAAGCTCTCTGTTCTTCATTTAAATTTGAATTTCCCGCGCATTGGATTCATACACTATCTGTGGACAATAAGCCTGTACTACCCTATGATCGTGTGTGAATCCAATGCTAGCCACTGTTCACAGATAGCGTATGAATCCAATGCGCAGGAAATTCAAATTTAAATAAAGAACAGAGAGCTTCATTTACATATTATACTATTATTTAAAACTGAAGAGTTTGTTAGTTTGTTTGCATGTTTGAACGCGATAATCTCAGGAACTACTAGTCTGATTTGAAAAATTCTTTTTGTGTCGTATAGTCCATTCATCGAGAAAGCCTAAAGGCTATAAAATATCACGCTATGATTAATAGGCACCGAGCAGAGCGGATGAAACCGCATGAAAGTAGTATTTAATAATTTTAAGTTCCTGCGTTAGATTATACATAAGCATACTTACTGTTCTATTTATGTTCTATTTAACCGAAAATTTCTAGAGGATCTCTTAAATGAAATAGTTCACTTGTCAATTTCAAATCTGTGCACATAAATATGGCTTAATGTTTAAGGCTCATTTAAAAAGACTAATTGTAGAACTAGAATTTTTAAATTAGCATTTTAAATCAGACATTAGAAAAAGTATCATAAAAAAGGTGCGCATTAAGTTTGAAAATATAAGAATGAAAATATATTTTAAACATTTTACGCAGCGAATTTTCATTAATTAATGGTTACTTGACTACGATCTCGGAAAATGGAGAAAGAAAAATTCTTTTTTATCCTTGATGAAATTATCTATGAGGAAAAAATAGAACAAACTTGTGGTCCAAACTTAGTGCCCATCCAAGGTCTACACCAATAAAATTATTTGATGAAATGAAGTCTTCATAGGAGCAAAAACATGTGTCCTCAGCAAAAAGGTAACATCCAAAGATCAGATCGAACGATTTAGGCTTTCAAACCTTGTTCACATCAAATAATGGAAGTATGGGAGCATTTTTTCTCCATTTCTACCCACACGTTGATACCTATTTACTAAAAGCTTTTGTGCCCAGCAAATGCTCAGCGACCCGATACATAAAAAGTATTTGACATCCGACGACTCGATCAATTTACTTAGGGTATTCCTTGTCTCATAAAAGAATCACTTAAAATATTCCATTCTCAATGCTTTCTGAATAAAATACAAATTCAAAAAACTGCTTTCTACTCACGTTTTGTAATTCAAAACTCTTGTAAAACGTTTGAAATGAAAATATTCCGAAAGGTCATGTTAACTTTGCAATTTGCTGGGGTTAAATTGGACCAATGTTGGCTTGAAGGCGAAATTGGTAATCTATACGTTGGGAAATTGACTGGGCCTCCAATATGAACATAATGTGTATCGCGCGCGGTTCACTATAATGGTAACTAAATACTCATTAAGACTTTAATACGATCGAGAACAAAAGTCGTAACTAATACCAATTTTATTAAAGTTTCCTCCTTCTTGGGGACTGAACTCAAATATTTCAAAGATTCTGTAATAAATTGTTATTTTATAGACTTACTTTAGTCGGCAATTTAAAGTTATAAACGTAAAGCTGTTTACTTGGCGACTTCTCTTGCTAAATGTACCTAAAACCTCGTGAACCTTATGTTTAAACTTCAGTTTTAATTGAATATGGATTTATGGAAGATTGTGTATTACTTTAAATAATTAACGATATAATTACTGCGACGTAAAGATGATTTACTCTCGGGGGATCGAAATTAACTAAGCGTCTCTTTTGTTGATACAGTATTAGAGTTGCTCGAGTAAGCACCAATTTGTTTTGGAAAATCTTTTTCACAGAACGAAGGTCGTATCGAGATGAACATCAGTGGATACATCGTTTACTCAGTGCGTCTATTTACTCGTATTTTGCGACGGAGTAATCAATCATGTTTAATTTAGTTCGAGAACCTCATCAGGGATTCTAGTCGACGCAGCCAAAAACCGGGAATCACATCACGAGTTGCAAACAACTGGCCTGTACGTGGAACGTAGTGGTGTACCTGTGTTGCGTGTATTACATTAGGTATGTGTATGGATACTCACGCGGAGAATCAGCTCGATGTATGCCAGTCGCAGTCCTGCGAACAAACGGGATTCGGATTAGTAATGTGGGAAACGTGAACGATTTTCAGTCAAGGCGAACGTGCGTGTATTGCTGTGCGGTCTTAAACGTTTCTTTTATCGACACTTAACCGCTTGATATTTGCAGAAGAAGATCAAGAAACGAATCTTTTTGATGGTAAAGGAAGTCGCTTTTGTGAATGGAGTGATGCAGACAACAAAAGATATGTATCAAACATGTATGATGTAAGTAGGTATCTATACGAGTCGATAATGCGAACTAAACGTGACAATACAAGTGCAAATAATATCCTCACGTAAAATATGACCATTTGAATAGTTGAAGTTTTGTTTACGACTGTTTTACTGCAGTTTTCAACTATCACAATCCGAATCGATTTTACGAGGGATTTTAAACTAGTGGAGCGAAACTAGGAGTAAGCTTTAGATTGGAAAGTCAGACTTTTCAAGCGTGCCATTGACAACAGTGGCGCTATTTCAATATGTAAATAGCCACGCGGTGTGCTAAACAAATTGTCGTCGCTGTTACTGACGTTATTCTTACTAAAGACTGCGAAAATCTACAACGAATTCCTCGAATACGTTACAAGTTCTAAGAACGTTTTCACATTGAAAAATATTTAAGGAATCTCATCACGATTGCGGGGTTTTTTAATCTTTTGAATAACTCAAAGCGTAAGTCGTTTTAAATTCCAACTTCATCACAAGAACAAATAAAACTGAATTGGATTTTTTGCACAATCATCTTAATGCCTAAAACTGCAAGGTCCTACAATCTACATAACGTAGGAAGTACTATGAGGCATTCGTACCACATAAAAAATGAAAGATTAAGCCATAACTTGTTCCGGGTGGAGGAGAGAATCTGGGCGCTTGTTTGTGTAAATCTCTCTGGCGTCTCGGATCCCACAAGGAATTTAAGTAATCAGTAACAAAAATACGAGGAACAATAAAAATCCGTCATTCGTATCTTGGGTTTCTTTAGTATTGTTCTTCATTTTAAACATCGAGACTTACAAATTCGTATTCCATAGACTTCATTGTCATCGGGTTCCTAGAAACTCTATACCTATCAAAAACATGAGTAAAATACTTTTTCAATAACCAACGACCAACGGCAAGTAAGCCTAAGGTGACAGTATAAACATGGTACGTTCTACTCCAGGAACAAAATTTCCAGTAAGTTATTAAGTTGTCAAAACATTTCTGTACGAACATTTTGTAGCAAATTTTCAACGGAACGAATTCATTTAAACGTTTACTACGGGCAATTACCAGAAGTAATGTCTAATTATCATCAACGAGTCTTATTGCAGTTCAAGGTATCATGGTTGATTCATCATTCTGTTTTAATTAGCCAGTGTTAGCTGAACCTCATGACCTTGAACGAGTATCGATTATGTACTAGCTAAATTATGAGGCTCAAGAGCTCTAGAATAAATTATGGGCCGTATGAACTGTACAAACAGTATGGAAACTATATTCTGGAGTTCAAGGTTGGTATGGAAATATACTTTGAAGTGGAACATTAAGGCTGCCCTGTTGATGGAACAAAGTTTTTGATCGCAAAATTTATTGATAGTAATAGAAGTTTTGGAATTGTGCCTAGAACGGTTGTGCCGTGTATTATATGAGAATTAGACTTATAAGATAAGAGTTAGATGCGTAGATACTTTACTTTATACTAGCTTCTGCCAGCGGCTTCGCCCGCGATCCCAGGGGTAAAATGCCTATGTATCACTTCAGACCTTAATCTACCTCTGTTCCGAATTTCATTCCGGTCCCTTCAGTCGTTTTAATATGACTGAGTAACAAACATACACATAAACTCACATATTTTCATTTATAATATCGAGTCAAGCTAATTTCAACCATAGGCCTTTCAGTTACAGCGTAAAGTCTATGAATGAGTATTGTAAACGTTAGAGTAGACAAATACAATCAGAAATCACCGAATTGCTAAGTTATCGGGAGATTCACGTGTTATTGTGAGTCAACCATAAAAGATAGACATGTGCTGTCGAGGAACATTTTTTATATAATTTTAAGGAGAATATTTCCGTCCTACATGATTTCTATGTAGCTTTAACCTATAAGCCTGCACACGCGACGGAAGCTTAAAAAATGGAGTAACTTCTCCCGTTTTCCCAATATTTCCCTTCACTGCTCTGCTCCTATTGATCGTAGCGTAATAAAAAGTATACTATAACCTGCCCAAGAGTATGAAGAATAATTGTGCTAAATTTCGTTAAAATCCGTCGAGTAGTTTTTGTTTCCATAACGAACATACAGACAGACAGACAGACAAAAATTTTACTGATTGCATTTTTGGCATCAGTAGCGATCCCTAACCACCCCTTGATAGTTATTTTTTAAATATATTTTATGTACAGAATTGACCTCTCTACAGATTTATTATAAGTATAGATTTATTTTAATATGAAAATGTATTTAGAAGTTTTTTAAAATGACCATACCACAATACATCATGAAGAAAAGGAACAAGAGTTTAGGGAAGAGAGTATAGTTCCGACTGCCTCGTTGGCCGAGTGGTCGCAATTGCGACTGTTGGGTAAGGGGTCTCGGGTTCGATTTCCGGGTCGGGCAAAGTATTAATGGGTTTTAAAAAAATTCTCAGGAGTAGCACGGAGTCCGGAACTGTGCCCGGTATATGGCAATAGGCTCACCCCCTATTACATGGGACTCATAACATAAATAGTGAAAATTGGGTGTTAAATTGTACAGTGGTATAATGTGCACCTATGCCTTCCCCTTCGAGGATAAAAGGCGTGATGTTATGTTATGTTAAAGGTACCTAAGATCGGGAAATGAGGATCCTATGACCAGGCAAGGTGTTCGTGCCTGGCAGGCTTTCTGCCCAACAGTTATTTGTTGGGATTTTCTATCCGTATTAATTCGCATGTAAACTTCACATATGCGATGCAGGATTTTGTGACGTCATCCGTTGATTTGTTTCATTGATAGCAGTCTATGTGCGTGAACTGTCATTGACATGTGAAATGTGTCGCCACAAGAGCTATTAAAAATATAATTTTAAAACGTCGAATTTCGCTGCTTACCTCTTTAAAAAAAAATCTCTTTAAAAATGTTAATTTTCTTTATATATATAATTCTACTGTGAGTGTGAACTGTCTCACTGAACTTTTCTCAAACGACTGGACCGGTTTGATTAACTTTTTTGTGTGTTCAAGGGGATCTGGGAATGGTTTAGATTCATAAATCAGCCCGGCAGATGACGCTGCAGTCGATGTCTAGGTTAGTTATCCTAAACGGCTGAACTAATTTGAATGAATTTTTGTTTATACATTTAAGTGGATATGCAAGACAACGTCTTTGGGGTCCGCTAGTATGATACTATTTTTCCTCAATGCAAAAATGTCCATGAAGACGTCAACATCAACAAAGGCTCAGACGACAAATTGGAAAAGACCCCTTAAATATAACAAGTCGTAATCGTAAAAAGTTCCGAGGTATTAATGGTTATGGCTCGTTTATTTAATAACCTTTTTATTAGGTTTTTGTTATGTACTGTCAGTATTATTTCTTCAGAAATTGACTAAACTAAATAAAGACAAGACAATGATAAAATGAACTCTCGGAAGACGGTACAGAATTTGTTATTCATTAATATCTTTTCATAAAATCAAGTTTTATGGAATCGAACTTTCTATTCAGTATCTACAATTTATTTTTAGAGTTGTTTCATAATTTTTATATGAATTGCAAAGATGTACCTAATCCCGATGTAAAGTTGGTTGTTTTAAGATGTTTCCTTTTTTTATAGCAAACGGATCACCTGTTGGTAAGCAATGGGCGTCGTCCATGGACACCTGGAATGTTAGAGGCGTTACTAGTGCGTTACCGGGTTTTTGGGGATTAGGAGTTTGATGAGGAGGATTGTTGGAGATTTAGAATTTGGGGAAAGGGGGTGGGTGTTAATTGAGCCTTCAGTAACCTCACTCACATTAGCCCATTCGTCACGAAGCATGGCTATCCTTCACTTAAAATTACTATAAATTTTGTTTTGTTCACTATAAATTTGGTTATCAGGTATGAAAGTTTGTATTATAGGAACTTTCTATGTATAAATGAACCATGTGAACACGAATAAAGTTGATACAAATATTTTCATTGCTTTCTTAGAAGATAGAGAAGCAAATATATCTATATCTTCAATTTGATGTTTAATTAAAGCTACGTTCAAAAAGATTATGATTTTGAAAATTTTAAGAATCTAAAAGCTGGAACTTACAGTTTAATCAAAGTAATAGGTATCTTCTTGAAATATATGAAAATTTTTATTGGGTTCTTGTTACAAACGTCTTAAGATATCGGAGGTAATAATTTTATAGGTTTGTGATTTCACTTAGATTTTTTAAGATATTTAGTAGTAATTCTATTTTTGGAATTCACACGACTTTGAAATGACGTACCTATTAATATGTATGGTGTTCTCACATACTCCCCAGTCTCCTCAATCCCGCAATCCCCAAAAACCTTCAAATTCCCAAAAGGCCGGTAACGCACTTGTAACACCTCTGGTGTTTCAGGTGTCCATGGGCGACGCCGATTGCTTGCCATCAGATGATCCGTCTGCTTGTTTACAGGTTTATTGCATAGAAAATAAAAACTTTTTCTAATTCTCGTCTAAATACCGAACCATAAAATTTCAGTTTAACCCTCTGTAATGCACCAACTTATCAAAGATACTACAAACTATCAGTCCAAACTTTGAATGGATGGATCCCATGTTTCACACCTACCCTATAATCGATTTGCAGACAAGTTGAGCGTTCAGCTTATGAGGAAGTTCTATATTCATCTAAGCTAGTGGTTGTATGCTAGTTATACGTATGTAGTAAGTTCTATTATGATAAAATGGCTGACTAGATGCAGAGTATTTTTTTTAAGGGGGGAAAATCATCGAATTACTGCTCCCGCCTGGGTGAGGCGGGAGCCGCCTGGGTGTGTCAGACTCTTACTGACAAAAAACCACCCCGTTCCTTCTCCTGCACGTCGAGCCGGAGCCCCGGTTACCCGTTAAGTTCTCCGCGACAGATGCAGAATATGAGGCTGTTCTAGAATGTAGAAGAAAGTTGCTTTATCGTATTTTCATTTTGTCAAGACATATCATCCATTTTCCTTTGTATCGTTGAACGATGTCCTAAATAAACTAGAAGTTATGTTTTTATAAAAACTATCGTGAGGCATACTAAATTAACTAAATTAGCGGGTTACTCACGTGAATATATTGAGAAAAGCTCTACTAGTTTCGAACCATCACTCAAACAGTGCACAGTCGCCGCGACCGCGCACCCTGCTCATGAGGAAGACCCCTCTATGGTTCGAAACTAGTAGAGCTTTTCTCAGTTTATTCACGTGAGTAACCCGCGATTTTAGTTTGACTAGAAGTTTTAAGAATAGTTGTCATGATCTTGAAAGTGTAAATCAAAAAGGTTAATGCTCTGAAAGGTTGAAACAAGACAGAGGAGAAGAGATACATTATTTAGTTTTTAACTAAATAGCAATTTTGGTGAGTTTACAATCAGTAAAGTTTGAAAACAGTATCATACATACAAATTAAGCCAACATACTTATCTACACTCTCGAATGTTCTACACTTTAAATCTGTATATTCTCAAGAACTTAAAACTCGTAAAGCTATTTGATACCTCGCTGATAATGTACGCAAAACGCCAAAGTTTGGCCAACTTTTGTATCTACATCATTAAGGGGTTTAACACACTTGCTTTGTAAACAATTGTTTGTATCCAAGGCAAAGTTTGCAGCAATTATTGGCCAGACACTGTGATCTACGATTAATCCTGACTTAGCCTCGGAAAATTAAAGTTAAACACGTCTGTTGACACGAATCTAGAATAAAATGAACTTGATATTGATTGAGGGAGGTCCTCAGCTTTGTTATATTTACAGATTTCAATTGAATTGTGGTAAGTTTGAATTAGATTGAGAAATTCGCTTTAGTTTTCAAGGATAGAAACTTGAAGAAAAAATGTAATTTAGTTATCCATTATGTCTAACAAAGAGGTGAATAGCAATTCGATTGTAAATAAGTCTTGTCGACTAGTGTAGAGGTAAAAGTAAAACTTCAAGTGTCTAGAAACTTGAAAGTGATTTGAGTTAATATTGAAATTGGAAGATTAATTTCAACCCTTTAACGCTATAGAGATTCTATTCGCATTTTTCATCCTTATATTTACAAGGTGGCTCTATTATACAAGAAGGTCATATCTCTTTTTGCCTCCATAGAAATTATAATCTTTGACAAAATAAATAACCCCAGGAATATAACATAGCGACGTATCATAAGAAAGTTATATTAATTTTTCCACAGGCCCAGGGTAAGTGTCTAGGGATAGTCTGGGATATAACGACATTAGTATTTGTCGAGACATGACAATACGTAGTCTTTTTTGTATGTAACTACTAATTTTTTGGCCCTTGGGTTGGGCTGGCTTACGGTACTTGATGGATTGAAATTTTATTTTAGCTTCAGAAAATATAACACTGTTTTAATAACATAAACCTAATTTTGGCTTTTCAAGCTGAGTGTTAGTTATCGAGAGTATTTTCGTCAATAATTTTATTATGAAGAGCAAATACTATTTAATTAATTTATTTCACTAAACAAATACCAAATCTTTTATATTAACCAAAAAATTATCATATAAAATACTAGTCATTTATGAGCTCTACGAGACGGTCAAAAGCTTAATACGTACTTACGGGTTACTCTTAAGACTTGGAACAAAAACAAACGCAAATTCACTGCCAAAAGTGGATCTGCAGGCAACGACCGGACTCTAAGTACCAAGTAATATGGTCGCTGGCAAAGGCGAGAACAAAAAACCGATTTTTTACGGAATTCGAAGCATAATTACTAAACCGCGCCAATTACATTAATAATTACTAAATAGCAGTATACTACAATACTGCGTGTACTATTTGTTTAAGTACCATGTGTTTTAATCTAATTCTAAAGGCTTTAGTACCAGTTTGGTTGGTTCATTGAAGGTGGCCAGTCAGAATGCCGAACGCAGTCTCGTTTCGATCTAGCTAAACGTAAAACAAATTCAAATTCTTACTAAGCCCTCTGGAACTATTTAATACTTTAATTTGGAAATGAAAATTTAAAATGTATATTCTGAGGAAAGTATCAAACGCTGGTATGTATCAGCAAAATAGTGGTATGTTTGTAGGTATGTACTTTTTGTAGCAATGCTGTCGCTTGTTCACTAAAAGAACGACAACATTGCCGATGCTGCTGCATCGCTACAAAAAGTCGCCGTGGACAAGGGCCCTTAATCAGAATAGAAAAAGGATAACTTTTATAATAAATTCGATTAGTAAAATGCCCCCTGCAATTAATCTTCCTCTGATTCGATCAAAAGACAATAAAATACCAGGATAAGTAAGTTTCCAAAGCCGTATGGGGCCATTCCTTAGCATATATCATTGTCCTAGCGATAAAATATTTGCGGAGCGCAGTAACCTCCTGTTTGGCGAAGTGCCAACAAACTGGTAAATACCGTGGTTTCTGTCGCTTTTTCCATTTATATGGCAGGTGTTTAATCCGCTTAGTGCGCTGAATGAAACAAGAGCGGTGGAATCCAATGAGATTTAATTTAAAATGTTGTAATGGAATGACGAGACAATTACTCCGTTTAAGTGTCTTTTTTGCTGTAAATTGAAGTGGAAATGTGTTGACAGCGTTTAAACAATTAGTTTTACTATCTTTATAAGCCCTTTTAGTTGAAGCAATATATATTATTTGCTTGAAATTGCTAACAATAGTTTTTAAGCCGAGGCAGAGGAGTGGAATAGCGACAAACTTTCTGACGTTGATATACTGTTGATAAAGCGCTGAAGCATTTTTTATCGGACCTTAGAACCAGGTCAAGAGGTTTCGCACTGCAATTGTGTATATTGAAAGTTGAACACAAGGATTATATTCTAGAAGATAGATTAGAAGCAACTATCTTTGTTTTAAAAGTCCTACCAACTGTAGGGCAGTATATAAACTTGTCGAAGTCCTTGGGATTTTACAGTAGGCATTATTAAAGCATATTTTAATATATATAAGGCAGAGGCGTCTGACACCGAAGTATAACGAGTCAAGCTTCACCCAAAAAGAACATCTGAATCTAAGAGGAGCTTAATGAATTCGGAATTTTGTAATCAAAATTTTTGTGGTAAAATGTCGTTTCATCCGTGTAGGTATTAATTATTTTTTGTAGCCACACAGGGATTCTGGTGATTTAGTAGTATCTGTTCCGCTTAGTAGTTTCATCAATGGCTCGACCTAGCCTTTATTTGCCTTTACGCTGCCATAGCTAAGTTATAATCTCCAAGCTGTCGATGTAGGCGAATAAGGGATTACAAGGAGCGTGGAACGCAGTCAACTGTTTATAACACATAATACTTAAAGACTTTAGAATGTTCGTGTTTTCCTTAGGAAGCCATAATAAGCTGAAGAAATTGGGAGATTATTACTTAACAGCGTCGGTCGAGTGATTTCTGGCACGAGGTCTCAAAAATTACTTACTTAACAATATCCTTATTATTTACGCCCCAGAAAACAACAGATATATTAAATGTAACATTCGTGCTTTTTTAAGTAAAAACCGCGGGTTACTCACGTGAATATACTGAGAAAAGCTCTACTAGTTCCGAACCACAGAGGGGTTCTTCCTCATGAGCAGCGTGCGCGATCGCGGCGACGTCGCGCAGCTCACTGTAATTTAGTATGTCTCACGATACTAATTATAAAAACATTCGTACTTTTTGATTTACTCAGGGCATAGCTTCATCATAATTAGTAATATAACTGAGATTTTCTCAAATTAAAGACCTATCAATAAAGAATCAACCTCGAGACTCTTTGATAGTTACGACAACTCGACCAACAAGGCATACAGCAGACCAAAAGACCAATCACCAATATTTGTCAACACTAACCACAGAACTTCTATAAATTGAAAACGGGAACAAACTTCGTCTAATCTTGT
Source organism: Spodoptera littoralis (assembly GCA_902850265.1). NCBI lineage: Eukaryota > Metazoa > Arthropoda > Insecta > Lepidoptera > Noctuidae > Spodoptera > Spodoptera littoralis. Next base: position 11,047,896 of record LR824542.2, read on the forward strand.
TCTCGTACAACCGGAACCAACGCATCCCAAGTAATTAGATTTGACGTAGGGTAGGTCACCCGTCTATTAACTAAAGTCGAAATAGGGGAACCTAGTTCCTATTCGTAATTCCAAATTGCTTCGTAGGATCTTCCAGACCCTTGTAGAGTTTCATTTGCAAAAGTTTCCAAGCCTTGTCGATGGGAGTGGTAGAGCAATTCATAATTAATAGTCTGGACTGGGTTTCTTGACTTATACTGTGTACAATTAATATTAGTTGGTGCCGAATTCTTGTCTGTTTGTAGATCAAGGCTAGATTAGTATTATTTATGTGGTTGTGGAAGTTCTGAAGGACTATGTTATACGAGACTTTGGGGCTTTTGGTACAGAAATGATGAAGAAACATGCAAGCCCTTTTGAAATGAAATGAAATTATTTATTTGTAAACATTGGTTACACAAAATTGTTCGTATGATTGACATACAATGCAATATAGCGAGTCCGTCTACGTTTTGCCTTGAAGCATAGATCTTAAATATATTTTTCATATTTTTTTAAGTGGGTGTTGTTTCAGCGGTATCGCAAAAGTATAGTCAGGAATTACATACAACATAACATCACGCCTTTTTATCCCGAAAGGGTAGGCAGAGGTGCACATTACGGCACTTAATGCCACTATACAATGTAACACCAACTTTTCACTATTTATGTTATGAGTCCCATGTAATAGGGGGTGAGCCTATTGCCATATACCGGGGACTTTTCCAGACTCCGTGCTACTATTGAGATTTTTAAAAACCCAATAATACTTTGCCCGACCCGGGAATCGAACGAAAATAAAAATATAAATTTACCTTACCCAACAGTCGCACTTGCGACCACTCGGCCAATGAGGCAGTCAGGTATCATTCATATTAAATGGCCTTGAGATACTTCTTGATGATATAACAGACAGCGAAGTCTTACTCCTAGGTTTTACCCTTGAACAGAAAAGCCTAAAATGCCTAAAATATGATTCGACACGAAATCAAAGCATATCAAAGAAGCTGCAGAATCACCAGCAGTTCATTACGATGCTATCACCAATGTTAAAGGAACAGTATCTCTTTACGATCCAGTTTCCATGTGGGCACAATGGTACCCAATTAATTGCTAACGATGCCACGAACTCATTACTCGGACACTATGGAAGCTTTCTTATCTTAATAGGATGAATGTTTTCGCTATTAGTCGTAGCTCGGAAGGATTTGTGAACGTTTCTTCCAAAAGAAATTCTTTTGTGGAAAAGTCTCACTGAAAACGTTGTTTTTTTTCGGTTGCATGGTTTAAGTTTATGTATTTCGTTGATTAAGACTAAGTTAATTAGGAACTTTCATTGTTAATTTTAAGGTTTGGTTTATATAATGGTTGTAGGTAGTTTTAGGTACGATGGGGTTGGCGTATCCTCATGGATAAATACCCCGTATTAATTACATGTAGAATAAAAAAGAATAAAAAAATAAGGTTTAAGAACGGGTATTATTTGGAGAAAAGGTTCTAGTGTTTTTAATGATTTCGCAAGGAAAGCTACAGGAACTTGCATTAACCTATAGTCCTGATTAGATCTGAAAAATACAAATCTTATACTCTTATACTCTTATACTATTATATAAAGCTAAAGAGTTTGTTTTTTTGTTTGAACGCGCTAATCTCCGTAACTACAAGTCTGATTTGAATAATTCTTTTTGTGTTGGATAGTGCATTTATCCAGGATGGCTATAGGCTATAAAACATCACGCTACGACGAATAGGAGCTGAGCAGAGCGTGTGAAACCGCGCGGAAGTAGCTAGTTCAGAATATGTAGTGAACATTTTAGCATTTCTTTATTTATTCAATGCAGCATATGTGAGTAGGTATATGTTATGTACAAACAAACAGTCCCTTCAACTATAATATTAGTAAACACATACAGAATATTCTATGAAGTGGATGATGTCTGTTGATAATTGCGTACACGCATGTGTTTAGCGTCAGTTCTATTAGTCGACCTTTAGACCCGAGTACGATAACTGTAAGATACAGTCACTATAAGAGTGTTTTAACTAAAAGTAGGTTACCATGTTATATCGAATGTATTGGACTATTTATGCGGTAAGGGCTATTTAGTAGGATGTATAAATAAATGTAGAGTATATTTTTTGGCTGTAAAAAAGTATGTCGAATAAGGTGATGTTTTCGCTACATCTAATATTTTGGATATTATAATTAGGTATTTATTTTATTTATCTATTTTAGCCATGGTTGTCCCGCTGCAGGGCAAAGGCCACCTTCGTCTCTTCTTATAGCTATCTGTGGCCAGAACTTAATTTATTATTTGGTATACATATGACAAAAATGTTGAAGTTTTATATATGTACAAATTATAAATGAGCAACTTAAATAAAAGAATTATAAATAAATATACACATATAATACACATATAATACATATAAAACATGTATATATATACAAATATATAACTTAAAATTAACTAAAACAGTTAATAAAAATTGCAGTACACATATTGATTTCGGTAAAATTACTGAATGCCTTCACTTACAATAATTATGATAACAACTATATAATACAATTAATTGTATTAAAATTAATTAAAGAAAGGCACGTAGACATTACTGTTTACAATGAACACTTTTCCATCCATAGAACTGGAATCCAGTACAAACTAAACTTCATAAAAGACAGAACACAAAGGACCAGAAGATTGAACGAGTCAATTCCTGCTAAAAACGGTGAAGTATATCGTCGACGTGGAAACGAAACGAAAAATTAATTATTCCACAAGAAATATGTTCAGAATAAACCTTATTACGTATTCTATTAATACTTGAGAATGTCAATTTTAGCCGCAGTAATTTGATTATAGGTTCTGGCCTTTTTTTATCATTATAGTTACTTCAGAACTTCATGTTATTAGACTATCTTGCCGGTGCCTTTTTTTTAAGAGTAAATCATCGAATGACTGCTCCCGCCTGGGTGAGGCGGGAGGGAGTGTTAGACTCTTACTGACTAAAAACCACTCCGTTCGTTTTCCTGCACGTCGAGCCAGAGCCCGGTTACCCGTTAAGTTCTACACATGTAGAATTTTTGCAAAAAAACAAATTTTTCTCCAACTCACCTACAAAAAGCAGCAAGGATAATGGAAAATCCTCTTTCGTGGAGGAAACCATGGCCAGTCAGTAGACTGTTATGGCTGTTTGTGTTAGAAAAAAATTAAGAAATTAAAGATTCCAAATTTGAAAATATTAGGGACATTGTAGATATCGCTAGCAAACTCACAATCAACTCAGGTTAAAAACTTATGCCTACATAGAAAACAATCATGATAAATATGAATGTTGGTTAGCCAACAACAGCCACTCGGCAGTTTTTGACAAACTACACCCACAGCCCACATTACCTACTTTCATTCCCAAATTGAACTTCAAAGAGCCAGTCATTAAACTTTATTCAAAGACCTGCCAAAACAAAAGAAGTACTGCCATACCTTTGTACCATAAGCTTACGTCCAGTTGCGTAATGTAAGCCTAAACATCTGCAAATCATTCCGTAATAAAAGTGTACATCAATAGGACGGTGTGGGTGAAGATATAGTGCTTAAGCGCAGCGGATGAAGAGAGAAACGCGAGCATTTTTTTAAATAATAAAGTCCTTTATTTGTTTTATTGTGATTGTGTGTGTGTGAGTGACTGTGATATAGTGATTTGCTAATCTCATTGTTTTTGTATTTAGTGATATTAAATTGAAGTTAAATAAATTAATAATATTTTTTATCTTCCTTTATACTTGTTGTTTTTGTTTTAGTTAATTTTAAGTTGTAATGTATAACATATACACATATAGTGTTTGTTTATTTATAATTATATTATTTAAGTAATGAGTAATAAAACTAAAAAAAATGGAGGTTGTATTAAACAACTTCCGTATTTTTATTTGGCCATATATGAATAAAGCTTAGTAAATTGCAACAAACAAACGTAATACGTATTTTCCTTTCAATAAAAACCACAATACAGTTCAATTATTCAAATTATATTTTTGCTATACCTACCTAATTACAAAGTAACACAAATTCACATATAACTTTGTAAGTACTTCAAAGAATCAGTGTGTAAATACGGTTCAAATTTGTTTGGAGAAAACCAAAGCAACCTCGTACCTCCTCTTTATGCGGCTCAAAGGCTTCCTAACTTACAATAAAACAATATGAGATCTTCATACATTTCCATACGTATTTGCACTGAGCAAATAGGCAATTCAGCTTTATAATAATAGCAAATGAAAACGGGCCCCTAATTAAAATAATTACAATTTCATAGAACGAGCTTAGACTTGTGTTAAAATAATTTTGCTCCAAGCTTGAATACTATGTTAGGTTAATACTAATAAGGTGAGAATTATGTTATTTTAAATGTAGTGTTAATTAAGGATCTTAGTAAGGTTATTCTCTATTCGGTTGCTACGCCAGTTAATTTCAAATTAAATTGTGCAAGGAATATTATTGTGCATTAAGTTTATGGCAGTAGTAGGTAATTTAAATTAGATCCTCTGCCTTGTTGGCCCAGTGGTCGCAAGTGCGACTGTCGGGCAAGGGGTTTTGGGTACGTTTCCCTGGTCGGACAAAGTAGTATTTAAGAAAATCTCTGTTGTAGGTCCGAGTCTGGAAATTTGCCCGGTATATGGTAATAGGCTTACTTATAACATAAATCGAGAAGTGTGTGTTATGTACATTAAGTACCGTAATGTGTTCCTCTGCCTACCCCTTCGGGGATAAAAGGCGTGGTGTTATATTATATGTTAAATTTAATGTAAACTTTCTTGTTAAACAACGTATAAAACCCAAAATAAACTCGCTGATTTATAAACAACGCTATTAGGTTTCAGAAATGGTTTAGCATAAGAACAAGCATTATAAAATAAATCACACCTGTCTAGAAAAGTCCCATATTAACTTTCACAAAAGGTATTTAGAACAATAATTCCTAACACTCGGTCCTTTCATCACCACAAAGGACCAAAAACCTTGCCCGCTCAGTTCAACACTAAAGCAACAACCTTACACCATAGGCAGTTTGCTTTTGTATTCTGGTATGCGATACGATCGTCCACTATCATCTTACAGCAGCCATGTTAGTAAACAATTGTACTACCTTTGTTCTTTCAACCTTCATAGCAAATTAATCCGTAATGCTATCATATTTCTACTCTTAACAGAAGTAACTTGTTTGACAGACAATTATTGTAGTGTGAAGGCTAACATGGATAGTATTGATGTCAATCTCGAGAGACATATTTTTAACTAAGTGATTTTGTATCTCGTATTTTAAACTGTCAAACACCAAGCGGTCACCGGTGACCGCGGCCTATTGTTCTTTAATTGTGTCTATAAAACCGGTACTCGACGAGTTAAATTATTAATAACATTTGATTTGTTTCATATACAATGGTGTCCAATCTTTACAGTAACAAGCTTATAATCTTACTGTTTGTACAAATTTTACATAAAACAATATTTAAGCGTGGGAGAGCCATGCTTCGGCACGAATGGGCCGGTTCGACCGGAGTGATACCACAGCCTCACAGAAAACCGACGTGAAACAACATTTGAGTTGTATTTCATCGTGCGAGTGAGGTTACCGGAGACCCAATTACCAATTACTAACTATCTCCAATCTCCGAATCCCCAACAACCCTCAAATTCCTAATCCTCAAAAAGCCGGTAACGCACTTGTAACGCCTCTAGTGTTCCAGGTGTCCATGTCCATGGATGACGCCGATTGCTTACCATCAGGTGATCCGTCTGTGTCTCTAACCACGTTATACCATGAAAAATTGAGTACACTTCTTTTTGTGGTAAAAATGAGTATGACCAACTACTCAAAAGAGTATCTACTCTTATCTATATTCTTAACATAGGATCAGATTGTGTCTAAAGGAAGAATCCACTTTTTCATTGTTGAAAAACTTTTATTTGCATTCACTTTGTATTTGAATTATTTCCCATTTGAAAGGTGCTCCTAAGTCAACAAACTCTCTTTTCTATGTGTTGACCTATGGTTATTTTATTCAGTTTGACATAAGCTGGAAAGAACCTTATTTTACGAATGTTAAAAACTGTTTTAGATTGTCATTTACAATGCTAAAATTTTGCTTGATGTGTGCGTGACAGTCCAGCAAGAGTCATCAGATCACCACGGATGGGGCCCAATAGGGCTGATGGTGATACGGAGCCGCGGAGCATTTAACGGGTTGCCGAGGCTCCGGCTCGAAGTGCAGGAGAAGGAACGGGGTGGTATTTAGTCAGTAAGAGTCTGACACTCCCTCCCGCCTCTTTCGATGATTTTCCCCCTTAAAAAAATACTGAACATTTTTTATTAACAACATAAATATACTTATTGGATACTAAAACTCTATTTGTGTTACATCACAGGTAATACGAAGCACTTCAAAACGAAAATATTCACTTGTATTCCACATCAAATAAATTCGAATTTCATCCCACAACCGAAGCATAAGTACTAAAACTACTAAAGTACTTTTTACCTGTTCCAAACCCTACTATATTTCACTCCTACACAGCAACCCTTGATTAACCGCGTTCAAAAAGTTTCAAGTTCATGTATCAAAGCAACAGAGCCTACTTTTCACCACTTGTCCTTAAAGGTTTAATAGGAACTTTGATCCTAATATATCACTGAGCCAATACAGAGTACAATAGCCATGGTACTCAACGTGAGATGTTATGTAGTTCGGTGAATTTTTTTTTTCTATACCTAAGGTACTACTGTTTCTGCCTTTGCCTTATAAATGGTTGAATAGTGGTTGGTTGGTTGGTGTACTGACAAAATTGGCTGAAGTCGTTATTTTAATATTATTTTGCATTTTATTGAAGTCTATTGGAACTCAATGGAGTCGTAAATAATGCTTTGGCTCAACCAGTAATAAATAAATTTTATAACATCACGCCTTTTATCCCCGAAGAGGTAGACAGAGAGACATTCTATGGAATATGGGGTGAGCCTATTGCCATATATTGGGCACAATTCCAGCCACCATGCTGCCATTGATTTTTTTTTAAATCCCAGTATTACATTGCCCTATCCGGAAATCAAAACCGAGATCTCTTGCCCGGCAGTCGCACTACTATGTGACTAATATTCAAAATAGTAAATAGAGCAATATAATAATTTATAAATTGCGGAATATGTTTCGTCATATTTGTAACTTACTCAATATAAGAGAAAAGATAGGCAAATACAGCGCCTCTATTTACCTAGTACCTTCCATCCCTAGATCGCGGCTAAAAGACATTTAGTTGCATGAAGCTTTACATTTTCCTCATCAATTCTATTCTTTACTACGGTTCAATACAATTCTCAATAAACAGGCTTTATTTACTGTACCAATAAAGTGTTTTATAGCCACTATTTATTTGGACAGTAGAAATTTATGTCTGTAATACCATCCCCACTTATCAAACGAGAGTAATCGTTGAGTGGCGTCATCTGACACGTTATTAGAAAATACGGAGTGGAAATCCGATATTTTAATGATGAACATGATAGCGTTTTGGTAATAAGAAATTGCTTGAACTGGGTGACGAAGATTGACGTATTGTGGGTGAAAAGTATTTTTTGCTAAGCGGCTTCAGCTTTGCGGTATCTTCCCAGAATTTTGCTAGAATGAATTCTTGGAGGTTACGTTCGTTACACACATAACCCCTACAAAATGAAGTGCGAAGGAATCTGAAATTATTTTACGTGATTCTCTTTTTTATGATTATTTTGTTATTAATTATTATTATCAATTAGTTTTTTTATGGCATAAGCTGGTAAACGAGCGGACGGATCACCTGATGGTAAGCAATCGGCGTCGCCCATGGACACCTGGAACACCAGAGGCGTTACAAGTGTGTTACCGGCCTGTTGGGGATTAGGAGTTTAAGGATCGTTGGGGATTCAGGAATTGAGGAGATTGGGGAAGGGGAGGGTAATTGGGCCTCCGGTAACCTCACTCACACGAAGAAACACAACGCAAGCGTTGCTTCACGTCGGTTTTCTGTGAAGCCGTGGTATCTCTCGATATATCGATATCGACTCCGGTCGAGCCGGCCCATTCGTGCCGAAGCATGGCTCTCCCACACATAAAAATATATATCAGAATATATTATTAAATTCTCAATTAAATTCAACTAGCACTGCCACACACTATGGCATTGGTACTTAGTGCTATGTTTTTGTTCTAAGAAAACCATTAAGAATTCTACGAAACGAAAACCAATCTTTTCAAAATAAAATCAATATTACACGAATACGTAAGTGGGTAATCCTAATCATATAGCCAGCGAAAATTCATCGAAAACGACAGGTATTGGAATATTTGATCCTAATCCTAATTGATACAAGGCGAACACATTGGAGCATATAATATCATTATAATAAGAATCTTTTGTCTTTTACGACGATACGATTCGTTTATTTGATGCCTTAGTACGAGTTTCTTTTTCGTTTAAAGTAAACGAAACGAGATGGCGTTCTGTGCTCTGATTGGTTGGTTCATTAGAGCCGGCCAATCACAGCGCCGAACGCGTACTCGTTACGATTACTTTAAACGAAAAAGAAACTCGTACTAAGGCCTCTGTGCTCTGATTGGTTAGTTTATTAGAGCCGGCCAATCACAGCGCCGAACGCGTACTCGTTACGATTTCTTTAAACGAAAAAGAAACTCGTATTAAGGCCTCTGGTCGCCGCGTCGTGACGTCAGTAGCAGCGCGACAATTGCCGCGTCATTTATCGCGGAATAATGTCCATGAATATGAGCTTCTAGCATACTAGACTAGTTCCAAGCCATAGCTTGCCATAGCTTGGCACTAGTCGAATTTCTCATCAAACAGTTACGTGAGTGAACCGGAAAACATAATTAATTTCACGATAATTATAATATCAACAAAGAAACATGTAGGTAGACCTCCGAAGAAGATGTTTCTTTCAGTTCCTTATGAATGAAGAGAAAAATTGATATTTTTTTATATTTACGTGTAGACGTGACCGAAATATTGTTACTTTATAAAGCACGAGGGAATTACTGTGGACTCTGAACGAGTTGATTAACTGATAAAATCGAGTTCATGATTCTATTACTGAGCATCGGTATCGCCGCCGGCAAAGGTCAGGACAGCCTACCGAAATCCGATATCATCTAAATTCTTAATACTTATCGAGGAAATCAAAATAGGTACTATTATTGTTCAGTTACATTGAGTTTGGTATAATTTTGTGTTATTTTTTCTCAATTTTAAGTTCATTAATTGCTCGTGTAATCGACCACGTAATTTTTAAGTAGTTCTTATCAAAGGCTTCATCAAGGTCTTGAAATAACTGCACGTTGGGTGCGGAGGCTGGACAACATTGTGTCACGGGTTCGATTCCCGCATGCTCAACGCAACAACTCTTTGTGTGATCCGCAGATTTTTGTTTTGAGTTTGGGTGTGATGTGTATGTGAACTTGCATGTTTGTAAACACACTCACGACACAGGAGAAAATCCAAGAGTGAGGCCAAAATTAAAAAAATAAATATTAAAAAAAGCATAGCTGTATTTTAATTACAATCACGTACCATAATCACATTAGCCACTACACTAGTCTACCTTTAAGAACTGCATTCAATGTAACAAAGAAAATAAAAAGTAACAAGTTATCCCATTTTACAAAACTCCAAAAACTATAGCCTTAAACTTACATACTGTTCGATCTTACTCGACTTAAACTTACATCGAAAGTTCGTTACTATTTCCTTAAAGGAGATATAAACATCAAGTTATTCACAACCAATATAAACTGACCGTTGAATGTGGGCAAATATCATATAAACCGAGGCCAATAATAAAACGGTTGTATATGCTGAGGCGTTAGTACGAGTACGCGTTCCGCGCTGTGATTGGCCGGCTACAATGAACTAACCAATCAGAGCGCTAACGCGGCCTCGTTTCGATTACTTTGAACGTAAAAGAAACTCGTACTAAGATATGTATATGTGTACTAGCGGACCCAACAGAGTTTGTCCTGCATATCCAATTGAATGTATAAACAAAAATTCATTCAAATTAGTTCAGCCGTTTAGGATAACTAACCTAGTCACCGACTGCACCGCCATCTGCCGGGCTGATTTGTGAATCTAAACCATTCCCAGACCCCTTGAACACACATAAAAATTTTCATCAAAATCGGTCCAGTCGTTTGAGAGAAGTTCAGTGACATACACACGCACAGAAGAAATATATATATTGTTAGAAGCATAGACAAAAAGGAACGAAATGTCATCGCGTAGCGGGAAAATATAATCTGTGGTTCGAACAATTAATAATTATGGTTTAGCTAGTTCTGAATTTGTAATTTGATTTCGATGTTAACAATATAAGGTGAATTGTAATGGTGGTACTCTTCATTTCTCCTGCCTCCTGAGTTTCTAAAATCCAATGTGGTTTAAAACCAATAAGTTCCTTATATCAAAGAGTAAGGTGAACTCTATGACAGTTTTTAAGTTTTCTAATAATATAAATATAAGCTGCTATGCGTGTACAAGGATTTTTCCAAGAGTTGGCCCTCTCCATAATCCATAAAGTGAGTGTAGTAAGTCACTTGCCCTTTGTTTGATTCAGCTATCTCGTAGAAAGAGTACAATAGGGGTTAAGTAGTAGGAATTGTGTTGGTTCTGTGTATAGGTAAAATTAGGAGGAGTTTTCTGCAGTGTTGTGTAAGTGAGTGCAGCAGATATTGGCTTGTAAAATGTTATGTGTGTTGTTTACTTTCGTTAAGCTATTAACACTTAAAAAGAGCCTGTGATCGCATATTTAAAATAATTAATGCCTTGACTTATGATTTACTAGCTATTGCCCGCAACTTCGTACGCGTAGACATAACATAATATCACGCCTTTTATCCTCGAAGGGGTAGGCAGAGGTGCACATTATGCCACTGTACAATGTAACACCAACTTTTCACTATTTATGTAATAGGGGGTGACCCTATTGCCATATACCGGGCAAAATTCCAGAGTCTGTGCTATTACTGAGAATTTTTTTATAACCAGGAATACTTTGCCCACTAATCGAACCCGAGACCCCTTGCCGCAGTCGCACTAGGCCAACGAGGCAGTCAACCTCGTTAACTAGACTACTTCACACAAATCCAAACGTTCATAAAAGTTAGTAGCTAGATGACAAGAACAGTTCAAAATGTCAAAGGTTTTAAAGAGCAGCGCACGGAACCTTGAAATATCCGGATCATTAAAATAGAATAAGGATGTCGACACGCGACGTTTCCCTATAACGCGGGGTCAGCGTTCTTGTAAAATGTAGGAAATAAAAGTGTCTAAGATTCAAGTGAGACCGGTGAATCTCGATTTATTTGTTGACTCCGCTGTCAAGTGAGAAATCTTTTTTGTGATGTTCAACTGAAAATATGCTTTCTTATTGACGTTGAAAGTTCATATTTAGAGGTAGATACTAATTTTAGATATGTTGCAAAAGGTTATGTTTTACGTAACGAGGTTATCCATACTCAAACCTTTGGTCAAACATGACAAGACACCTAAGTAGGTATACTTAATTTTAAAGAGTGGTACAACCATAGATATATAAGGTACAACAGTCTACATTTTACACAAAGGTTACATTCAAATTAAGTTTCTTACGAAAAGCACTACCTAATCATTATTTCATAAACTAGGTACGTTTCAAAACACCGACTACACAATCCCCTTTTTTAAGCCGTTTAATTAATATTAAATATTAAGTTATATTCATTAAACGACTTAAAAAAAAGGGGGATTATACTAAAACCTTATACTAATTATACTAAAACTTACTCCTAAGTGTAACAAACACTTTTCTCAAAATCGATTCAGCCAATTGAACAGGTAAAACTAAGAACCTACATCGTTTGTTGAAGTCATTTAAAAAACATGAACGAACAAACTAAACAATAAACTAGAACTAATAGATATTCCACTCGCTACACAAGAGGACAACTATCCTTTAATTAAATTTCATGATAAACATGAATATTCAGGCACTAAGTACGCAAGGAAACTATGTAGATCTTATACAAGTTTCCACCATCGGGGCCATACATTACTTTTAACTGCAAACATTTAGCATTTTAAAGGTCCTTTGTGCCCCGTGATTAAATTAAGTGTCAACATAAGACCCGATAGACAATTCTGTATGAACAATCTCAAACAAATGTTACTCTATCTGACTATTTTTTCCACTTTATGACCTTGGAATCCCGTAAATGTTTACGACTAGTCCGGTGAATCCAGAATAAACGCGACCTATAAAACGGATTTTATTAAGCGATTTGCATAATTTTGCCAATTAATTATTTCGGATGGGGCTTTCTATGTTTATTTTACATACAGTAGAATTGCGAACGCTTGGCAAATAATAATACAATCATTGTCCTATTTGTGAATGTGACATTATTTTAGAAACGCTAATGTTAGCAAATAAAAACCCTAGCTTAATGATAGACGACTTGGTTTACAGTTACCAACAAAAATACAATTTATTATTTGAATAAATGTATCTTTACTAATTACTAATATTATAAATCGGAAAGCGAGTTTGTTTGTTTGTTCCGCTTTCACGCCGTAACTACTAAGCCGATTGCTTTGAATTTTTGCAGACGTAAAGTTAGAAGTCCAGATTAAACAATAGGGTACTTTTTATCCCGGAATAATTGATTTGATTGAGAACAAAAGTATTGGTATAGATGGCGCTGTGTATATAGTTATATGTCACATATGCCGCGGGTAAAAGCTAGTAATTAATATAACCAACAAAGTTCTTCTGCAGGCAAGAATCTTCGAATCAAAATGATTAGCAAGCAACAAAGCAATGTAAGGAAAACATAATTATATTTATTCATACACAAATTTCCGCAAACGCAAGAGTTAGCAAATCTTAGCTACTAGCCCCCAAGTTCTAAACAAGAATGGCCAACGAAGGTTCTAGAACAAACAGGTCGTAAGGAAAACAGGACAGATACCACTTGTAGACACGTGGCATATAAATTACGGTCAGCAAACACAAAACTAGGTACACAATATAAGCTTTTGAATAATTTTCCTCCTAAGAACGTGCGTAGTTCGGCCCAAAAGACCCCAGGACCGCAAACGTACTTAACCCTACAGTTGCCTGGCGTGATAATTTGAAAAGACAATATTGTTACGCCCTTTACAACTTTCCTGTTAGAGCGAATCAAGTTCAGGTTTAAACTGTCAAACACCAAGCGGTCACCGGTGACCGCGAGCTATTGTTCTTTAATTGTGTCTATAAAACCGGTACTCGACGAGTTAAGGGTGAATTTAGTAAGAGGTATTTTTAAGGGGGGGTCATAAACCATCTAATGACTGCTCGCGCCCCAGTCGAGGCGTTAGAAAGTGTCTAACACTTAATGACCGAAAACCGCCCCGTTCTAACTCCTGCTCTGAGCTGGGGTCGCGGTAACTTGTGGATTTATCCGCAATCCTGGTCAAAACGTCAAGAGGTCTGAAATTCTATTCCTGGATTGCGCCTGGTGTAGACGCAAAGTGGGTGTTTGTATGTTGTTGACATCTGCTTACTCCTTTTTAGGTATAAAGCATGTCATGTTTCGTGATAACCTGCTAACCCATTTGGAGAATAAGATGTAGTATTTTGTTTTATCTTTTGTGTAGAATTTTAGCTGCTGACGTTAAGTGCGGTAGAATTTATGTCACGCATGTGTTAGTGACGGGTGTAGGCAGTAGGTTTTTTCGCAGTTATTTACTGTTGAAGTTCTATATTAGTGTTGTAGCCTACTTTCATAGTTAGATTTAGTTTTATGATGGCTTTTTATACAGTTAATACATTACTTGTGTTAATATTAACCACTGGAAAATGTGCGTATTTTCTGAAGATTTTCTTTAATTCATCTGGGGTGCGATTACCTACTTTTGCGGATCTTGACTACAAGTCTCAAATTGTATCTACTATTCATATTCTATGCATAACTTCTGTCCAACTTTCAGGCTAGTGACTACCTTTAACGGCTGTCATAAAACTTTGTATTTTTACTGGGTCTAGCTTTATACGCTCCAGGAATCTGCAGTTACACATGCTAAAACAATGTAGGTACTCGTTTACTAAATATGATCTTAAAATTACTGACTCATCGGATCTGATCAGAGATCTACCGGAGGTTGATGTAAAGGTGCATTAAAAGGAAAACTTATATTGAATAGTATACGAGTATAAAAACTCTAACAATATTTGATTAAAACAAACTTTATTACTTGTTTTTCTTACTGTGGTTAAATTGTATTTACTATTTCTATAACGTACTAAAATAACACATCCCAGAATCACTAAATAAATAGTTCAGCAATAAATATGCATAGAATAGATATTGCATCACAAACAATAATGTCTACTCTATAACAAACCATAACTATAAATTCAATTTCTAAATGCAATAAAACATTTTAAAAGCGGAACTGCATAATAAGTTCGCATCTCTCATAATTTCCATTCGTTCACAGTCAATGACAATAAATCATTCAGTTCACTACTGCCCGCGGTTTTGTTTAACTTGCATCGCGTCGTGCCCACGTGTGGAACGATTGAATGATTCATTTTCATTCACTCTGTCAATAAAGGAGCTGTGAGCGGCTTGGGTTTAATTGGCTTGTTATGAGTGAGAGTATTTTTAAGATTTATCTTGCTTTCATTTTTTGTTTATAATTTTTCTAGTTTTTAATGAATATTTAGACGATTTGAATGGGCAGTATGCTGCATAGTACATGTAAATATATATAAGACTCTTTCAGTCTGATTTTTATAAAGAAAATAAACTTGCGTTGCTCTGTAATCAAAGATTTATTGTTAAAAACATGAACACATTAAATAAACTAAATTACAACTTTATCTTATTGCCTATTTACCTGTAATCAAAGAAACGACTTTTAAAGTTTATTTGTTCATATGAAAAATGTTTATAAATGTACTATTTTTGTACCTACAACAATAACATAGAACAACGGATTAGTAGTTTTATTTCAGCATGACTCAAAGCCGAACTCATCAGTCGCGTTCACAACAAATCAATTAACAAGAACAATAAACAATCAATTCATCAATGAAGTAAAAAGATACATCTACATATAACAGTCTAGTTCCAAAATAGAATGACTGGTACGTACCGACCGTCCGTCATGAGTGCGTGGGTTTACACAACAAAGCTAATTATAGGCACACTGCTATACAATGCAGCTCAAATCTATACGTTTCAATAGGCCTCGTAATTAATAGGAGACAAAATCTATATACAATATTTAATCAAACTCTGTAAGCTATTCTTTGCTAACGGCAAATCTATCATAAGGTTATTGAGACTGAATATTAGAATACCTATATTTATATTGCCTCGTTGGCCGAGTGGTCGCAAGTACGTACTGCCGGGCAAGGGGTCTCGGGTTCGATTCCCGGGTCGGGCAAAGTATAACTGGGTTTTTAAAAAATTAACAGAAGTAGCACGGAGTTTGGAATTGTGCCCGGTATATGGCAATAGGCTCACCTCCTATTACATGGGACTCAGAACATAAATAGTGAAAAGCGGGTGTTACATTGTATAGTGACATAATGTGCACCTCTGCCTACCCCTTCGAGGATAAAGGGCGTGATGCTATGTTAGCCCCGCAAGGTTAATCAAATCATTATCACCAGCCTATACACGTCTCGTTGGTGGGCAAGACTCTTGTCACATAGAGAAGGAATGTTAATCACCACATTTGCTCTATGTTGGCTGACAACTTTAAACCTATAATTTGAATCAGTCTAGGTTTTCTCAAGATATCCCGCAGAGAGCTATAATACAGATTACTAAAAATAAAATCAAAATCGATTTTTCTGTTCAGTTGCTAAATGCCAATGTTTCGTCATCGAAATGAGGTTACCGGAGACCCAATTATCCCCCACCTCCCTCAATCTTCCGAATACCTGAATCCCCCAAAATCGTCATATTCCTAATCCCCAAAGCGCCGTTAAAGCACTGGTGTTCCGCGTGTCCATGGGCGACGCCGATTGCTTACCATCAGGTGATCCGTCCGCTAATACTTTATCTCCTCTTTCGGGTCCTGTGTAAAGAGTAGGTTCTTTTTAAGGGGGGAAATTTATCAATTGACTTCTCCCGCCTAGCGAGGTGGGAGGGAGTCTTACTGACTAAAAACTACCCCGTTCCTACTCCTGTACTTCGAGCCGGAACCCCGGTAACCGAAACGTGACTATCGGCATCAGTGGAATAGGTTTAATATTTTAAATGCTGATTCCATTAAAAGGCTCTCTTTAAAAGAACTGTTAAATGAACATTCATCAAAAAAACATTTAGTATCCCTTCAGAATTTTTAGATTTATACATTTCCATCACAATAAAACTGAAGAAAGCAATTAAAACGTAATCATTCAGGAACAGGCCCTCAGAAAATAATTTAAACTCTTTTTTACCTTTCAGTTGAAACCGTTTACTTTTTATTGTTAAAGACCTAGCAATTTTTATGAGAAATTCTTAAGAACTTAATAACTGGCTTGCTAGTAAGTGGTTGCTTACGTTGATTCTGGAACTATATATAAAATCATACGTTCGACAAACAGAACTGCAAAACTTTTAAAATCAATTCTTGAAATCATAAGCTTAACTATGACGACGTTGGGGATACAAGAGTTGGGGAGATTGGGGAAGGGGAGGGTAATTGGGCCTCCGGTAACTACACTCACACGACGAAACCCAACGCAAGCGTTGCTTCACATCGGTTTTCTGTGAGGCCGTGGTATCACTCCGGTCGAGCCGGCCCATTCGTGCCGAAGCATGGCTCTCCCATACTTAAAAAAGATTATTATAAAATTATCTAAATCGATTTTCTTTGTCCTACACCTAAAGCACTACCAACATATCGGGTTACAATTTTGAAGTACTACCTTTATACACACTCCTTTTCCTTCCAAACTAATACATCTAGTCCGCTCATGCTCATGTACTTACTTAGTACAAGACTTCAAATATATTTAAAACTAAGTGCAACAACTTTAGGCCACTCGATCAGTCAAAGTCCAACGGTGTAGTACCGACCTATTTACCTACTTAGGAAAATTCGTAACACATTCGGAATTGGTTTGGACATGTGATTGATTGCTTGGTCGTGAATTTACTAAAGGAATTACACTTTACGTAGTCATGTATGTGTGTGTGTCTGTTCGTGAGATGTTCATTACTGAGGTCTTGGTCTGATTAGGTTCCTTTTTTTGGTTTATGCGAAGTTGATACTATTGTACTGGCCCGGAAGTTTAAGACGCCCGCTTCTCATGCATGAGGATGTTCGAAATCTATAATATTCGAATTTTGAATTTTAGCGCGAACGCGAATTCGCTACGTTAGGTACCACCATTTTTTTATCGCGCTACAAAGGAGGTTATTAACATAAAAGTTTCCTACAAGTAGGTGAACAAAGATTCCAAAAATTATTTGGAGAATCTCTTCAGATTTCTTATATTCCCACTAATACATTTATATGGTAGAACCTAATGACAGTTACAGCAAACAATTCAAGATATTATATTCTCTCTAATTGTATCTCAATCTTACTTATAGTAAATACAATCTAATAATACATTTGTCTGAGCCTATGTCAATACCACAAGTCTATCCATATCAAATAGTATGTCTAAATACGAATTAGGCATTCCAAGTAATATCTTTAGATGTGAATCTATTTCTGTAACAACTTATATGGGTAACGAAATAGTTATAATTATACTAATTACAATTCAACAATGTCTAGACTCTGGACTAACTTATTTCATTTCTAAATTTAGTCGTAGATAGATTTTGATTTGTTGTAAAAAAAAACATGTCGAAGAAACCATATCATCTTAAAATGCTAAAGTAGTATGTAAAGCCAGAGACATCATAAACATAGTTATAGTGAACTAGCTTTTACCCGCGGCTTCGCTCGCGTCACAAAAGGATAAAAAGTTGCCTATGTGACATATACTAATACACACAGCGCCATCTATACCAACACTTTTGTTTTCAATCGGGAATATCAAATTTTTCCGGGATAAAAAGTACCCTATTATTTAATCCGGATTTCTTACTTTACGTCTGCAAAAATTCAAAGCAATCAGTTTAGTAGTTACGGCGTGAAAGCGGAACAAACAAACACTCACTTTCCGATTTATAATATTGTAAGGATTGCCGCTAGTGGTTGGGCTTGTATTTCGTCACGTTTATTTAGCATCTAGCTTTGCAAGCCGACGAATCTCAAAGTCATTTATAATACTGGTCAACGTAACGCACTAGTCTTTATAATATAAAATTAATCTATGAATTGGCTATTCCATGTGAGTTCCTTCGAATACATAGACTCAGAGACACAATACCAGATAGATAGCCAATATATTATACAGTAATTAGCTTAATTAACTGGAACGGTTACAATGGAACGCTCTCAGTCATTCAACAAGTGCAATTAGGTTATTACAAATGAGAGATATGCTTAAGTATAAATGAATATGAAACTTATCATTAAGATATAAAGTTGATTTTATCACGTTATCTATCTGTGGTGCACCTAACATGTAAACAAAAAGGCTTAGCCGTGTAAAATAAAAACACGGGTATTTTCATCAATTACAAGTAGATTTAATATATATTCGCTTTAGCTTTTCTATGACAAATACCAATTTATACCTTAAATAAACATTTCAAAAGAGCAAATAAATTCACTTCAGATCCTCAGTCCATCAAATCGATAGGTATTTGAGAAGCATGCCAACCGTTTACGATGAGATCCTTACAAGAATTCAAATTAAAGCTATCACGGTTCGGCCTAAATTGTGAACTATAAACGTTGAACAAACAAATTGTTATTTCGTTAGAGAAAGGAGTACGAGTATGACCTGGGAGAGATTAGTGGGAATACCACAGATTGTTTTACTCTTGGTACTTTATTGAGCTAGATTTGGAATTGTACAACCTTTTTGGTTTGATTTAAGTTAAGTCCAAAGTTATAGTTAGTTATTAAGTGTGGGAGAGCTATGCTTCGACACGAATAGGCCGGCTCGTCAGTAGTGACACGACGCGACGGCCTTACAGAAAACCGACATGAAACAACACTTGTGTTGTTTTGTCGTGTGAGTAAAGATATCGGAGGCCCAATTACCCCTTTTCCTAATATCCCCAATCTCCAATACCCAAAAATTCACAAATTCTTAATTCCCAAAAGGCCGGTAACGGACTTGTAACACCTTTGGTGTTTCGGATGTCCATGGGCGGCGCCGATTGCTTACCATCAGGTGATCTGTCTCTGTCTCTGTTATTGGGACGAAATCCAAATCTGTATCAAAATAAATGGTAGGAATGACATAGAAGTGGCAGTATAACGTCTTGAATTGTTTCTGTTTACACAATATGGTTACTGTCACAGTACGATTATAGATAATTTGTAAATTGAGAAGGAGGCTGCATACAAAATCTTGTGATTTTTAACGGATAACAGATTATTTTAGACCAGCTTAGACTGCTAAAGGAAAGTCTCATATGAATACAATGATCTGAGCAACTGGCCATAGCGAAATTCTCGTATGACTAAACAAGTCTCAGCTTTATACGTAACAAGCGTCGTTCTGAGTATAACTGTGAAATTGGACAAGATGGTGCACTAGTACGGTGTACTCAAAATATCAAATAGAAACTACACACTGTAACATCACGTCTTTTAGTCCTCAAAAAGTTTTGTATATTTAGGTCGAATACAAAGCAATATATTACACGCAATCGAAAATAAGAAGCTAATAATAGGTTGCTTCGATCAAGGTTCGATCAAACCAAACAAAATTCAGCAGCCTCTCTTTCACTTACAACGAAACTCAAACATCAATTCAAAAACGAAACAAGACAAAAACCAACTGAAGAGGAAATACTTTCCATATTTTGCAACAATGTACGCGGCTCTCATTAAGGTAGAAGTACGTATTCCCGTTAATGTCCCAGTTCCCGTTAACTAGTCAGTTTTTAATTTTTTACGTCTTTCAACCAAAATCAAATTAGAGTTTGTAAATGCCAATTATTCTTGGTACTTTTAAACAATTTTAATAGCAACGTTCACCAAAAAGTTTAATGGCGTCAAAACTGTGCAAACTTAAAAATACGTTATAATAAAATTGTCTGTAAGTTCAAAGTTCTGTCAGTGAACTACGAGACCACCCCGTTGCAGAAATCATCTAGCCATACTTCGACGGATAAAATTAAGGTAAGAGTGTTAATGTTTATAAAAAGTTTTGTGTATTATTTAACGATTTAACTATAAATTAAGGTAAATCTCATTGAAACGTAAAAGTTTTTGCATGTTACATTTATTGGTACTCACAAACCCCTACTTGCCCTAGTGCCCGGTAAATTCGTTTATTTTTTTACCGGTTACTGGTACACTATCAACCCGGTAATATACGTTGCACCGAAACCCGGTATTGTATCCTTATTGCTTTGAAATAGGTCTCATATTCCTTTGAAATTTTAGTTTATATTAAATATTTTCTGCTGGATACTAGTACATGCATTAACAGTTGGATTTAAATCCGTCATGGTCCTTAATGCCTTAAGATAAGTATTATTTTCCGATAACTCGATAGAATGTAATTAGTAGGCATCTTATTTGTTTTGTTACCACGTGCATTTGGTTGCTTTTTTCTGAATGATTTCCTAAATTTGTATAGTTTGCGTTACAGCTTTGCTGCTCTAAAACCAGTTTTTTTATTTATGGGACGCAATTTCAGTATATTAATAGGAATATTGACAACTGGGCAACATTAAAAAAAATGTTTCGGAAGACAATGGCAATGGTAATTCAATTATTTAAACATGGTTTTAGAGTTCAACAGAACAGTGGCCCTGTATTTTGTCATGCAAAGTTTACCGTTTTATAGTACTCCTTGACAGTAGTTGAAATTGTAGCAAGGGCGAAAAAGCTCTAGTTATTTCATTTACTTGAATATTGTAATAAATTAATTATGCTTTGCAGTTCGAGTCTTGACAAATGGTAACTTGTGTGTAATTTTCAGTACCTACACGTTTTGTCATCGTTGATAAAATTTGTCAGATAAATATGTCTCATTATTTGGAACTCCACCTGTCGACATTTTCATACGCCACTATTTATCCATATTTCTTGTATGACTTTCACTTTCATTCATAAGTCACTAAACTCCGTGTCTTCAGATTTGGGTGCAAGATGTCAGTCAGACCTGTGAAGTTGTCCATGGCCCTCTACGGCGCCCCTGTTTGGGCGCCGAACTTGTTGCGGCGTCCTGCTCGGACGCTGCACATGTCACAGAGGGTCATGGCGATCCGAATGATCCGCGGATACCGCACGATCTCCGGGGAGTCGGCGAACCTCCTTGCCGGATCACCGCCGTGGGATCTGGAGGCGAAAGTGCTCGCGCGCGTGTATCGCATGCCTCTGCCGCGCCAGATAAGTGCGTGGCGGGATGAGCTCCGGCGCGATCTCATGGCGGAATGGCAGCAACGACTGTCGCAACCGAGGGCTGGGCTCGCTGCCATTGCTGCGGTAAGACCCCTCTTTGAGGAGTGGCTTGAGAGACGCTACGGCGTCCTCACCTACCGCCTGACGCAGGTCCTCACCGGACATGGAAGTTTCGGGAGGTACCTGTGTCTGATGGGGCGGGAGGAAACGCCCGGGTGTCATCACTGCGAGGACCGCCCTGAGGACACGGTGGAACACACAGTGGGAGAATGCCCTGCGTGGGCTGAGCACCGCCGTGCCCTCGGGGAAGTGATCGGCGATGGCGTCCGGGCCTAGTGCAGGCCATGATGCGGAGCGAGGGGGACTGGGATGCCGTCTCCTCCTTTTGCGAAGCAGTCATGCTAGCTAAGGAGGAGGCGGGACGCGTGAGGCAGCGAAACGCTGCCTCCTCGCAACCCAGCCATCGCGAAGGACACACCGGGCGTCGGGGATCGCGGGACGATCTCCGGCCACCGTAAGCGCGGGCCTGCGGACGGCGAGCATGGGTGGCTCCCCGTCCGACCAGAAACAGACCCGAGCGTACGGCGCGTCGCGTTCCGCGCGCGCCTCAAAGAGCCATCAGACCACCACAGATGGGGCCCAATAGGGCCGATGCCGATTCGGAGTCGCGGAGAACCTAACGGGTAACCGGGGCTCCGGCACGACGTGCAGGAGAAGGAACGGGGTGGTTTTTAGTCAGTAAGAGTCTGACACTCCCTTCCGCCTCACCCAGGCGGGAGCAGTCATTCGATGATTTTCCCCCCTTAAAAAAAAAAAAATCCAGGTGACAAAAAATCATTGATAGGAACTAAAAATTGTCTCAAAGTCGTTGAGCCATAATTGAAACTGACTAAAGGTAAATTAATTTGCGTATTTATCTGGGATCTATACCTTTCCAAGTTGGACTTCTGGTGTCCGTAAAAAGCTTCGAGCTGCTTGCTTGCCTGAGTTGTCTTATAATAAAGTACTCCGGGTTTCTTGAACTAACGCATGGGTTTGTGTTTAATTTTGGGCCAATTGTCGGCTTGCTTCTGTGTGCTGCTGTATGATTACTTCAAACCAGTGACAACCTGGTCTGTCAGGGTTTTATTGCTTTATTTTTAACACCATGCAACATCTGCGCTTTAGTTACAGGAAATGGCTACTGCTTGGCATCAGCTAAAATTGAGGAAAGCGAGAAAAAGCTCGGTGCTCCTGATTTTACAATAATTGAATTACCACACATTTTTTAATAAATATGTATGAAAGTTCGTATTTTTACTATTTTGCGAATTTCTGCAAAAAACGTGTTAATTTTCTTTCAGGTAGCCATGACTAAGAAACAAAAGGCCATATTAAAGGCCATGGACGCAGTTAGAAAAGGAGCCTCAATTTCAGCTTCCACGGTCATCGTTGGACGACAAAATACGCAGCCGCTATTCTATTGAATATTCCAAACTCATATCATATAGATATAACTTAATGACCAAAAAATTGTGAATTAGGTACCTATTAAGGTTTTAATCAATAATTTTGTATGGAACTTATGGCACCGACTTCTTACCTATCAGTGGGTGGGTAACCTATCAATACTAATAATCGTTATTTTTTGCTTTTTAGTTTTGACTTTTTGTTTGTTATTAGTTTTTGGTTTTTTGAAGTCGGTTTTTTAAACGCAATTTTTGATGGATAATTCTTATGGCAGATAGTGGATTTCCTGTTACTAAGGCGCAGTTGTTAGATTTTATAAAAAATAGTATTTTATAAAAAATTGAAGCGAAAGAACCCTTTTAAAAATGGCAGACCAGGTCGTCACTGGTTTGAAGCCTTATTATAAAGCGACACCCTGAAGTAGGCCAGCGAGTAGCCCAAAATCTAATGCAAACCCGTGATTTAGTTCAAGAAAGCCGTTTAAGATCGTGGTATAAAGAAGTGGAAGACTATTTTATTATGGCACACCTTGAGGAAGCCATTAATTCTATTTTAAAATGTAAAAATTTAAGTTAGTGATGTTTTTTTACCAAAGGTTACTGAAGATGCCATTAAAATATGTTACTAGTGTTAACCAATAATTTATGTAATTTTTTAATTAAAAAAATTAAAAATTCATGCCTTTTTTGTTAAATACAGACCCTGATTGTTTCACTACTATTTTTATTTAAAAATATTTTATTTCTGTGAACTTTAACGTAAAGCAATAGAGTTCAAATTTGCACTTAAAATTGCCGGATTTCGGGACAATAAAACGTTAACTAGTACAATTCTACCGGATACTGGTACAGTTAGCCCTTTTTGTAGTTTTTTTGTTTTATTGTTAATTAACATTTCCATAAGTTTAATAGAATTATAATATACTAAAAGTATACTAAATTATCTAACTAGTCATATAAAATTTATTTTCATAAGTCTACTTGTTTCAGCCTAGCGCGCATGCAAAGTCAGGGAAGTTCAAAACTTCACGGTTACTGGGCCGTTTACCTTACTTCCAAGGCAACAATAGATAAAATACTCACGCATCGGTATATCCCGAGCAAGCAGTAATTGGGAACCACTCATTTTACAATAAGAGCATCGAGGCAGCATACCTTTGTGAGAAAACTCATTGTATTCCCTCCTACCCTATCATTATTGAAAGGTTATGAAAGTAAATATACGCGAAATATGAGATAATTATCAATCATCACGATTTGTAAGACTAGGTTACCTAGTGGTAACAATGGAGCTATATGGTCCCATGTGAGTGTTTCTTTATTTTGTTACAGCTCCGAAACACCAGCTGTAGCCAAATGCCATTGAGTGCTTGTCTACATGTAGAATAGAAAACCAAATTATATGGAATTGACTTAAATGTTGACACTTGCCAGTGTCATCCCTATACATTTAGTTTTCTACTCTCTCTGTAGACAAGCGCTAAAGTGGCATTTGGCTAAAGGCACAGTTGAAGAGCAAATAGACTACCACCGTTAACCTGCTGTTCTCTTCTTGTACTGTCAAAAAATCAGATTTCACGGATGTCAATGTCTAACCCAAGATGTCCTGATTAAAACTTCAGTTACTATGAAATTTACTCTAAGAAAATCTGACTAAAGAAGAAATTTTCGGAACTGTTTTCTTAAACTTAAACAATAAAGGTACAGAAAGGACGTGGATAAGAAAAAATGGTTAGGAGAAGACAGACACGAAAATATCGCAAAGTAATCTCAGTATGAACAAAAGGAACCCATAAGGAAAATAATTCGGACAGTAAGTGAAATATTTAAAGAGATCCCAAAAAGGTTTTTCTGACAACATAATACATCTTCATACTCAATGCATAAATGTAGGTACGATTTCCATGGGTTGACAAAATCTAATTTAACGAAAACTTTTTTATGGATCAACAAGTTCATATGTTAAAAGTCGTAAAGAAGTACTTATATGATCACAACAACATACAATTACCTGGTAATGGTTTCAGTAGTAATTATGCCTTGCAGTTGTTTCTTTTGTTTTTTGGTATCAGCTTGTTATTCATACGTACCCAACCTACTTCGGTAAATCAGTATCAGTGGGGCCTTGTCGATACTCAAACCTTTCTACTATTGATTGATATAATTTTGACGCTATAAAAGTTGTAGTATTATTTTATTAACTCTTTGAGTACCGTCATTATAGACACAATTAAAGAACAACACGTTGCGGTCACCGGTGTCCTCGAGGTGTTTGACAGTTTAAAGTTGTGATATGCCCTTTTATACGGACGCGAAAATTTAATCCCTTACCGCCAGTTCAACCATTCATTTCAAATTAATTACGTTCATTATGCCAAAAATTACCAACAGCAATACAATTAAACCGTAATGAATAACGTCAATACAAAAAAAATTAACTTCTCAATCGAGTTTAAATCAAATTAAAATTCTTTTGTTTTGATCAAAAATTAATTAAAATTTTCGAATATTGGGATTTGTGGAGATAAAACGCTATAATCTCATTTGACATTGGTTTAATGGACAAATAAGCTTATTATTACATTACATTTATTTAATAACAATTTTGCTTTTAATCTGAATTGTTCAATGATATCATTAATCAAATTAATTAGTTCGCTATTCGATAAACTGTTTGATTGGACAGTAAGATTAAGAGTAAAAGTAAGAGTATAAAACAGTACTAAATTAATTGTACTTGAACATAATTATCCATAGACATCCTCTTTTAAGAAGATTTGTCATAATGTCTGCTCTTAACAAGCTGGTTTGAGATCACAGTTCAAACCATCAACTGACTAGTTAAATCAGCAAGTAGATACTGCTGCCTTTTTTCTGTCAAGTTCTCCTTTAGTCAGTTCTTACTTCACCTTCCACAAAATTTATCGAAGAAACTCGAAAATTAGGTTACTGGTCCAATTACCCCCTTTCCCAATCTCCCCAATCCCTGAATCCACAACAATCCTCAAATTCCTAAGCCCCAAAACGCCCATAACGCATTTGTAACGCCTCTGGTGTTCCAGGTGTCCATGGTGATCCGTCGGCTCGTTTGCCGGTTTATCCCACAAAAAAAACTTAACAGAAATTCATCATAATTGAATGTACACAATAATAAAACACTTCCAACATAAATTGACATTGAGAAATGATCCAAAGTTATCGGACAAATATTTCTGTAAGTAATTCTTTGTGATAAATTTCAAACAAACTTAAGTAGAATAGAAATGACTTCTTTAATCGATAGTGATTGATTTTGTAGATGGTTAATAATTTAACCTTTCGTGTGTTTAAGACGAGGATCCACGTGAGACACAATGTATTTTCTATTGTGTCTCATATCGGTGCATTCAAAAGGTTAAGGTTCCAAACTCAAAGTCAAAAGCATTTATTTCAATAAATTAAACCATAATTTGGTACTTTTGAAACGTCAACAAATACGAAATAAACAATAGTCTGTCAGTCCCTCCGTTAAAGTAAGTAAGTTAATATTTCAAGATAAATTGTAGCATAAAATAAGACTTATTTGCTTTACTTAGTGATGGGCCAATTATCAGACACCGGACACAAATCCAAACGATACGTGCTATTGCTAAAAATTTATTTTGTTGTTTTCTTTGGCTTTGACTGTCAATAAAAAACCGTTGAAGGCAAATCCTCCGCTAACTTTAATCACCTGGGACCCCCATGGCGCTTAATGTGTTAATAACCGAAAAATACACAATAATTATCTGTGTAATTCACATGCTTTGATACCTTAGTACGGTTTTATTTTACGTTTAAAGTAAACGAAACGAGATCGCGTTCTCTGATTGGTTGGTTCTCTGAAGCCGACCAATGTGCAATGAGCGTGCCAAGCACGAATATCTATCGCATTCGTACCGTAATAGTATCGAGTGCGTCTGGCGCTCTGATTGGCCGGCTGCAGTGAATCAACCAATCAGAGAACGCGTACTCGTTTCGATTATGTTAAACTTAAAAGAAACTCGTACCAAGCCCTCTGCAGTCACACTGTTTGCGTTATCGCTATTGTTCACTATTTTCTACAAAATTGAGTCTGAACATGACACAGTAAGAAGTGACACGCCAGTAACTATCTCAGTGGCTGTCAGAACCGTGTGAGTTGACGACTTTATCCTGTCGTAATTGGCTTTGAGAGTCACTTTAACACTTTAGGTGGTTAAATTGTTACACTTCAATGCACCGATTGTGTGAGTGACCACTGTGCACTGTCGTCTGTACACTACTACAATAGTTTGACTGTGAGTAGCAAACAAGTATAAGACACAATATTTTTATCCATAAAAAGCCAGGAGATTAGACTTTCATTAAGATTTTTCAAATTATGTTCTATAGAAACATAAGACAACATCACGCCTTTATCCCCGAAGGGGTAGGTAGAGGTGCACATTACGGCATTTAAAGGATCAGATTATGTATCAATGAGACAGTAAAAATCATTTTTTTAAAAGAGTAATGTTCTTCTCCATTCGAAACTACACTTTGGAAGGTTTTTTTTAAAAACCTTTGCCATATCCCGAAAGCCCTTGCCCGGTATTCGCACTTGCGACCACTCGACCGAAATTGGACAAATTAGACGAAACAAAAATACTATACCTACATGATTTACAATAATATAGAATTCTTAAATATTGGTATAGTATTTGTACGTAGTGATATGACACCAAATATGGCCTACGCAAGCACTCTGTAGGGTAAAGGCACCATTTATTGGAAACCTGGAACGCTTAATGAGAATAGTATTGGTGGACAACCCAACTTACGCAACCCGTCGATAAATTCCAAAACGTAGTACCTAATGACAGGGGACCTAAAGGGTTTCTACTGGTATTTTAAAAGCATTACGCCTTAGACCAGAATGTACATAGATTATAATGTGTAGCTTGACATGATATTATCGCACCGACACCTTTTATTTACAACTTGTATAATCATAGCCTTCTGACCGCTTATAATATAATAAGTATTTTTTTTTTGAAGTGGGGAAAGTCATCGAATGGCTGCTCCCGCCTGGGTGAGGCGGGAGGGAGTGTCAGACTTTTATTGACTAAAAACCACCCTGTTCCTTCTCCTGCACGTCGAGCCGTATCCCCGGTAACCCGTTAGGTTCTCCGCGACGTAATATAATAAGTATAAGACTTGTCTCCAATTACTCTATCGTGATGTGATCAAAAGATTTTGATTTTAACTGAACATATACGCGCGCTTTTAATTTCCGAAGGGATACATATACGTCATAGTAGATTAGTATATAAGTGCAATTCAACCTACTCTTTCTTAGAAAGACTTTATGTAACTTGTGTATGGAACCCACACACGAACTGCGCAAAGCTTCACCAGTTACCGACCAATCGGTTACCAGAGGCCTTAGTACGATTCTGTTTTACGTCTAAAGTATTCGAAACGAGTACGCGTTCGGTGCTCTGATTGGCTGGCGCCAATGAACCAACCAATCAGAGCGCCAAACGCGTACTCGTTACGATTACTTTAAACGTAAAAGAAACAAGTACTAAGGCCTCTGTAGTGTCGCGGAGAACCTAACGGGTAACCGGGGCTCCGGCTCGACGTGCAAGAGAAGGAACGGGGTGGTTTTTAGTCAGTAAGAGTCTGACACTCCCTTCCGTCTCACCCAGGCGGGAGCAGTCATTCGACGATTTTCCCCACTTCAAAAAAAAAGGCCTCTGTAGTACACCAATGAGGTGGTATGTTCTGAAATGGTTTAAACAATGAAAGGTCTTTGTTCTCGCTCGCATCCCACTTGCTTTTAAATATAGCGTGATATTTAAATGTGACTCCAAGTTTATTTAAGCACGCCTACAGCTATTTATTTTAAAAAAGCAAAACTCATTTTCTTAAATTATTCTTTAGTACTTACGTCAAATTACATTAGTTATAAAATAATATTCGCTTTTTATTTCATTTGTTTTTTCATTATCGTCATAATAAATCATTCTTTCAACTGGTTTTTCTCTACTTTTATTATATTTACTTTATTTTAATCTATGCCTTTTAATGTATTTTTTACTAATGTTCAAACGCAAGCTAAAGATAATAAACACAACATTTTGATATGCTGACCTTTTTCTTTGAACTTTGTTTCATACGAAATCTTAATCTGATGAAACTACAATAATACTAAAGATAGCATGGACTAAGTACCTTAATATTTAACTATAGCTTTTGTATTTATATTAAACCTTTCGTGAGACATACTAAATTGATTATTATGTTTTCAGCTTACTCACGTAACTGTTATATAGGTTTTTTACTCTATTTTATACCAGTATTCGATTTATTTGGAGTTGACAATAAGCTCGAGCAATTTTTTTTAGGCAGAGAAGGATATCACCACCCCTTCTTCCCAAGGGCGTCGTAAGAGACGGCTAAGGTAAGAGACTACTCATTTGACGGACACCATGACTTCAACTGGATTTTAGTGTTACATTGTTCTCACACAAATGAACCAACAAAACTGTTTGAACAAGAGTATGGAGTTACTTGCTCGTTCTTCACCATAGGAATCTACACCTTGGAATGAGCAAATAGGTTCACTTTAATTTTCTGTTGAAGTTCAAAAGTGACTTCCTGGTCTAATTGAAATACCTAAATGATTTTGACTTTGACCAGAAGCAGCTTTTGCCATAATTAACTTAACTCTTAACTCTTTTTACTTATTTTTAACACTTAGAAACTGATGTGTAGGAATAAAATAAGTATTTAACCGAGTGAAACCAAAGGTCAGTACTGTATAAAATATTTTTCTGCCGCAGATCTCATTATGAGGACAAAAGCCTAAGACGAGACGGCGCCAAAAGCCATCAGCCCCCTAGATATAACTCTGCGGCATTGTTATTGGGGTTGCAATTATAGTGGTTATGGAAATGAATTATTTGGTATAATATTGCTAAGATCGTTGAATTTTAGTGTGCAATGTTGATTATTTTAATAATTTAATTTAATAATAAAACTGATCAAACAAATGCCACGTTATAACATAGCACACACTCCATAGCAGTTTTTTAACGAAAGACGCATTCCCTCATAATACCTGACTACACTTTCATGAAACATATACTAATACTTTTTTAATATTTTTTTATGGCATAAGCCGGTAAACGAGCAGACGGATCACCTGATGATAAGCAATCGGCGCCGCCCATGGACACCTGGAACACCAGAGGCGTTACAAGTGCGTTACCGGCCTTTTGGGGGTTAGGAGTTTGAGGATCGTTGGGGATTCAGGGATTGGGGAGATTGGAAAACGGGAGGGTAATTGGGCCTCCGGTAACCTCACTCACCCGACGAGTCACAACGCAAGCGTTGCTTTACGTCGGTTTTCTGTGAGGCCGTGGTATCACTCCGATCGAGCCGGCCCATTCGTGCCGAAGCATGGCTCTCCCACACATATACAGTAGGTATCATCTAATTCTACATTTACTTGTATCTATATCGTTTAATCTCTTAAAGCTATCTTGCTGTCTACAAAAAGCCATTTTCTATTTATTCAAATAAAAAACCACACCAAAAATTAAAAAATACCAAATCAATTGTTTATCTTATACTGAAACTAGATCTAAATCTAGATTTGTTTACATCTTACAGTGAGATAAAAATATCAAAATGTAAACAAGTGTTTGTTTATACGAACCAAGTTGTTATGAAAATACAATTCAGATCACAGTCGTGTATAACAAAATAAATTCAGAAACAAAACATTACGGAGTATTCTGTTTTTTTTTCTACAAAAGGGTAGGTTCACAGTTCAAAATGACTTTTTTATATGCCAATTTGAAACTTGAGCCACACAACAGAAGACACGTGTAACACTATTTAAAAATAGAATAAGTTATTTTGTTTTTTTTTCTAGTAATAACAAAAAAATGCTTCATACTCGATAGACAACCTTGCAACCTTTTTTACTACTAAAAACAATTTTTCTTACACATCTTGGTAATACATAAAATACATCAAAAAAAAAGACTGCTACTTTCAAGTACTTTCAAATTAAAAGCTCATAAATCGTTCTCAAGACTCCAAAAAAACAATGAAGCCAAAAATATCAAAATGGCGACGTGACGACAGTTAAAAAAACAAATCAAAAACCGTTGTCCATCAATTAAAACATCAGTAAATGGATTTGAGAATAACGAGCGTCAGTTTAAGAATTTAGCCGAAGTAAGCTGTTAATTCGAAACTGGATTAATTGAAGAAATCTGGCCTTAACCCCACCCTTTCCAATTAAAGATTATCTTAATTTAACACCTTTGACCTTCAAAGATTGAACGACCATTTATCGACTAGAAAAAGTGAAAGTTAATTTTCTTAAGGAAAATCGAGTTATCTTTTGAGCTAATTACTGTTGGAGTTTTTTGTTAGAAGACAGATGGTGAATTCAGGGACTTTGTTCTGTATTATCTTAACTTTTGTTCTGGACTTGAATTTAGGTCGTTCACAATTGAGTTGGGTGTCTTTATAAGACATGTTTACACGTAATCAACAATTCTAAGTTTATAGATTTACTTGTATCATGTAATAAATTCCAAAAATAGCTCGCATTCGTACGTTTTAAAACATTATCTGCCTTACTCAACGTAGAAACAATTGAATTATGCAAATATTCTACAAATAATAGAATGAATATAATGAATGTCTCCTTTGAGCGTAAGAAATAAGATTTTCTAAGAAAATATCAGTAGGAATATTGGTACCTTAGTACTAGATGCTACCACAAACATTAGCCGATTATCTATTCTAGTACAGACTCTTACTGAAAGATTCATAACGGGAACGGAGAGCTAATCAAATTCAATCCTAAGCCTAATGAGAAAGGGCCAATTACAAGTAGTAATCCGCCATCTTACCTATATAAGACGAGGGCCAAATCATCCCTTCTAGAGGTAAACAACCCTTATTTAAATCGGGAAAAATCGACCAAGGAAAATAAGGTTGCCAAATTTGCATAATCCCATATTATGATACTCTTGTTTAAAAACAATATGGTTTCCTGTTCTTTTTTTACCGGGAAAATACCTGTGGTGGAATGTTCCGTTTCACACAAAGAGAGTGCTTTCATTTAAAACTTGGTCCGCGTTTTTTAACAGATGACAGAGGAGGTTAACGGTCCACCTAATGGAAAGCGGTAATGGAAACTTTTCACATTTCTCCCATAGTTAGGAATTAAATTTTGTCACGTTGCTTTTCTCTGTCGTTGGGCAGTAAAAACGGCTTTGTTTTGTTGATGTGCCTACTTAAATTTGTCTGCTTCTAACTCGTTGGCTTGATGGATGGAAGCGCAAACAACAAAAGGTCTCATGTTTGTTAAATTGGTAATAGGGGGGCGGGGGTGTGTGTATTGAAAATTGGAATACTTGGCCAAAGATTATTGGCTGGCATTACTGGTTTTGTTCGATGTTATATTGGACAAACATAACATCACGCCTTTTAACTCTTTGTGTACCGTCATTATAGACACAATTAAAGAACAATTGGTTGCGGTCACCTGAGTCCTCGTGGTGTTTGACAGTTTAACTAAATTAACTACGATAGTTGTTGTAAAAACATCACGCCTTTTATCTCCAAAATCGTCGGCCTATGAAATATAAAAAAAATTGTATATGTATATTATAATATTGTTTTGTACCAAGCCTTTTCAATAATATCTGTGTAATAAATATCTTATTCAAGATTAGTGATCCCAATTCTCGACTAATTAAATACTGACAGATTATTAACACTAAGTTCATATTTGATCATAGCCAGGCGTTTGATAATGTTAAATACATATCTTGTTATTTTGGGTATTAAAGTTGTATCGTAGGTAATTAGTTCATTTTACTAGATGATGAGAGAATGCAATAATTTAATTAAAATTAGACTTTAGAATTGAAACAACATTTTAAATGGTTTAAACATAAGTACCAAATAGTTGGAAAATTTTGTTCATTCAGGAACATTTATTTATCATAGATATGTAATTGACAATTAGTTCATTACTACGTGTCTTTCTTTTCAGTTAAAATCTATACAGATAAATAATAATGTAAGTGTATCTAATTTATTTGCTCAATTAAATCGTTGCTTGCTACTTGCTCACACTATGACTCTTCTCTGCATCACCCAAAGGTCAGACTGGGAAAAAATGCCTGCATTAAGTCCACCTTATGTACACTTTGTGCGTGAAGCTTAAATAAATAAATAAATAAAATTAGAGTGTCTGTTTGTAATATTGTAATCACTGCTTTTTATTGCATGCATATGAATATACATACGATACACATACCAAAGAAAAATCAAAAACAAATTTTAAAATTTTTATCTGTTTGTACTGGTTAATCTCTGAAATGGCCGCACCGATTTTGCCGGGCTTTTACTGGTAGGTAGCTGATGTACTAAGGATGTATAGGCTTATTATTTTGGAAAATTGAAACAAAAATATGTCCTACAACACATGTTGTACGCGACCGAAATCGCGAGCTAGTGTAAATTTATAATAATAAAACAATTTAAATATTCTTCATGACACATCAATGAACAACCTGCTAGTTAAGATTTAAAAGCCAAAACATTCACAATCTCAACTGACAGTAACTCACTAATACTCACATGAATGTTTACATTACCAAGAAAAAAATACGTAATAAATTGAATAAAAATTTCACAACCTCAATATATCGATAACTGCGCTCCCCTGCCCTATAAATCGGCCATAACCTACATAATAGGTACATACATACCCCATTTTAAAGAACACACACGAAGATACATTAACCTATATAAATAAAGTATTATTATGGATTCTGACGTAGATTTGTGTATAGGTATCTGTGTTATGTGCTCTGCAAATGTGAGCCCTGGTTTCGTTATATTTAATTGCTTTTTTGATTGGTCGTTATTTGTGGAGTTTGTGCCTCATAACAACTATTGATGGCTAGGTATTGGTGAATTCTTAAGAACTTTTAATAGTTATGACTATAACGAAACTACTTATACGCATTTCTTGCGAATTTCGAAATTAAATCCCAACAATACGTAACTTGATTGATAAAGGGGATTTTTTTACTGCACCTCTATTTAGAAATTTAAGCAAACCAAATTTCTCTACTAATAAGCTACCAAAATAGCATATCAAAAAAATACTGTACTACAAATTAACTACATTTTACATCGTAAAACAAAAATACTGATTTGCACATAAATTGTTCAACATTACAACGGAACTTCCAAAATAGATTTTTTTTTTTTTGAAGGGGGAACATCATCGAATGACTGCTCCCGCCTGGGTGAGGCGGGAGGGAGTGTCAGACTCTTACTGACTAAAAACCACCCCGTTGCTTCTCCTGCACGTCGAGCCGAAGCCCCGGTTACCCGTTAGGTTCTCCGCGACTCCGAATCGGCATCGGCCCTATTGGGCCCCATCTGTCCAAAATAGGTTAGGTTATGAATTATTAGAATTACAAAATAGGTTAGGTTAAGTTACGAATTATTAGATAGTAATTAATTTATTTGATGAGCAAATTCAGTATGCGATTCAGATTGAAAAAAGGGAATTTACAGTTAAAGTATTAAATACCACCCATTGGTAAAGTACTTTAAACCTCATTTTATATTTTGAGTTCCATGTCAAGTCAGTCACTCATATCCCATTGAATTATTTAAGATATATCAAGGATAAAAAAGATAACATTACGATTAACATACTGAGGTAACCAAGCCATTTTGTCGAGTACTGTACCAACAAGTGATTCACTCATTTTAGTACGTGAATGCTTTTCCATACATTTACGCAACACTAAAAATTTTAAAGTCGATAGAAAAGCAGAACTCAAGGATTATATTTGAATAGATATAATTATTTCATAGGTCATAAATGATCTTTTAAGAGACCACCAAAGAACAGATGCGCTACATAACTATAACAAATAAAATTTCATATTTTACAGATAATAAAACTGAAATAAAGCGGTTTATATTTCTGCAAATATTATTGTCTCCCTGACCGAATTTTGATAATCAAAGCGAACATCTGAAGGTCTGTTGGATATCAGGGACAGTAAAATAGTGTAATTCCGTAAATTGGCGGTTTTAAAAGTCATTAAGTACTTGTTTAACATTGGCTTTTATTCTTGTTTATATTAAACGTTTCGCGAGAATGTTTGACGAGGAACTCGATTAGTTTCAAGCCATGTTAGAGCCTCATATTCATGTTCCTTATATAATTACGTGAGTAAGCTGAAAACATAATAATTAGCTTTTATTATTTACAAGGTCGTGGTGGCCCCGAGGTACAAGACGCCCGCTTCTCATGCATGAGGGTGCGGGTTCGAAACCTACCAACGGCAAGTACCAATGTGACTTTTTCCGAGTTATATGTACTTTCAAAGATTATTTAGATACCACTGACAAACGGTGAAGGAAAACATCGTGAGGAAACCTGGGCTTATAATTTCTAATTATAAGTTTGAAATCGCCAACCCGTATTGAGCAAGCGTGGTGATTAATGCTCAAACCTTCTCCGTGTGAGAAGAGGCTTTGCTCAGCAGTGGGCATTTATAGGCTGTTGATGATGATGATTATTTACAAGCAGCGTATGAAAACAAATGTAACAGCGATAAAAATAAACGAAAATTTTTATGGCGAACATTCCTATATCGATTTTGTCATCAGTTAGAAAATCAAGGTGTTCCTTACTTGGATCCCGACAACGTGTAATATCAGTACAGGCTAAATAAAAAACAATGAGAATCCAGACATTTTCTTAGATACAAAACTCATCCTGGCTGGCACAAACAGTTAGAAAAAATATGTATACCTAAAACAAATCTATTAAACCTTTCTCAAAATAAACCTTCTTAGACTATATTGAAA
Source organism: Spodoptera littoralis (assembly GCA_902850265.1). Lineage (NCBI taxonomy): Eukaryota > Metazoa > Arthropoda > Insecta > Lepidoptera > Noctuidae > Spodoptera > Spodoptera littoralis. Next base: position 11,083,837 of record LR824542.2, read on the forward strand.
CTATGACAAACATACAAAACCATAGGTTACGGCACTTAGTTACTTGTATTAAACAAAATGGAACGGCCATAAAGTCTTTGATGCCTCAAATTGCGTAATTTATTGCTTTTATTTATTTCATCATCATAAAAATAGGAGTAGACTCGAACATGTATGTATAGTACACATAGCGCTTTGACCTTTATCGACGGTATAGTTCTTAAAGGTGGAGGTAAATATACGCCAGAATTTTGACCTAAAATAGAAAAGAGGTTAGAAGTAGAGTAGAGGACAACAGATAGCAAAAAGTTTCGTAACGTGACTACTAAACTTTTTTCTTTTTTATACAAAATTCTTTTTTCGAAATAAGTAGGTGTACACGTATTGAAAAACTTACATTCATTTTATCTGTAGACTTTAGTTAGATAAAATATATTCTAGGATCCAAAATTCAGATGGCGTTTCAAATTGATTGGCATAAATTTTGACGAGTTGCAACTCTTTTTTTCCCCTATACTTATTATATTCTTTGATACTAAGTCACAGTACCGTCTCAGTCACACAAGTCACAACTCACATAACAACAATTTTACAGGTTATATAAGCCTTTTTAGACAATAACAAAATGTAAGATAGTTGAATCGTGATATTGTATATAAGTTATTGTTAAACTTAAATCAATGTTATACATGTGAAGTCATGGAAGTGAGAACCACTAAACATTAGCATTAATGAAACATAATAATTAAACCAAATTATCTTTTAATGAAAAAAAAATATACAACAACGAAAACTTATCTCATTACTTTAAGAAAAAGAAAATATATTTCTACTAAAATCTAATATAAGAAAAACGCTCACCAAACTTCTAATACTATTGCTTTAAATTAATAGATAGTTAAACTTCTTTCTCGAATATTCTCGAAGCTGGAAACTTACCTGAAACAAAAAGAAACGTTCATTAATATTGTTAGACATTAATTGGATTGATGGATTTAACAACTCCACGTTTATAATTGAGTAGATTTTGGACTAATAACTCTATAGGTACTAAGTATTGTTTTATTCGCGACTTCGTCTGTGTGACTTGTAACTTGTTGCTACTTTACAGTAATACTAGCAAACCCGGCGAACTCCGTTTCGCCACCAGATGGCTTCGTTTTATGTAACATTACGTTTGGTGATTAAAATATGAAGAAAATATGTTTTTCTGAATTTTCTTCACCTCACGGAGCCCGAGACCTTTCCAACGAATGCAAAACCGTGGAAATCGGTTGGTGCGTTCTGGAGTTATAGCGTCAGGAAGGAAAACCCGACTCATTTTTATATAGTAGATTTTTATGAGATGAAAAGAAAGGAGAAGAAAGAAATAGTTTCCACTTCCCTTAGTGAATTACAGCAGGAGACAGAATGAATTAAGCCCGAAGGCACAAAAAGATACTGCACAACTGAGAGAAGCCCAGTCGCCAAGCACCACGGATTAGAGCCGTTCATAGACGCCCTTAACAGCAGAAAAGTTAGAAGTAAACACAAAGTTTATGTTTCACGCCTTTTTTGTTTTCTGGGGCCGTAGGTTCGCTTTAGATGACTTCACTGTCTCTATAACACTCAATAAATTTCTCATAAAAACAGCGAAAATAAAGCTGTGAATTTCAACCTCGAAATAATGTAGCTACGCAAATATGAAAACTAAGCTATAACAATCACGTAATAGCAATCACGTCATAGGAACTATGGTAATTATAATTGCTGATACATTGGGTATTTGCATTTGTATCTATGCACATGGAATATGTGTGTGATGACACACGGCTACACATCGAGCTTTACATAACCAGTATTAACTGAACGTTAAATGTGCGGAACGATGATGCGAGGCGACACCAGGATACACTGGTTTTGTATAGATTGATGTGTGGCCGTATGTACCATGTGTCATACATCACACAGATGTCATATCGCAGACAAAGCTCGAGCCTTAGAACGCATTTGTAATTTGGCACACATGTAGGAGTCTAACAGGAGAACTATCAATTGTATAGGTAGCGTCATCCTCGCTAATTATACTAGTAGTAGGCACTAATCTGGGCACGCTGTCACAATATTTAAAGATGAACACATTCATAAAAAAAATATTTATACTCTATGGTCATCTCACTGGCAACATCATTGTACTTCTTTGTGCACGACCTGTCACGTCGTACTGGAAAATTTTTCAATTTTATTTGGTGATTTTCCTACATAAATGGGTCGAAAACGTCGCAAGCAGATAGGAAAACTGATGGAGTGTATGCAGGAATTGGATAATTGCGCGAAACCGGCGAGAGGACGCATTCGTTGTCGTCAGTTGGGTAAGTTTTTTCTTGTAGGTACTTACTTACACCACATTGTGGGGCGTTTTCCAATAGCTTCCACAAGCGGATAGCCTTGAGACTGATTGTGTACGCAACATACACACTTGTAACGTAGCACACGTTTACTATATACCTAGATCTAATCACAAGAGCCTTCACGAGAGGTTGGCCGTTGGTTACACGTTTACTATAGATAGAACCACAAGAGCCTTCACGAGAGGTTGGCCGTTGGTTACACGTTTACTATAGATAGAACCACAAGAGCCTTCACGAGAGGTTGGCCGTTGGTTACATGTTTACTATAGATCGAACCACAAGAGCCTTCACGAGAGGTTGGCCGTTGGTTACATGTTTACTGTAGATAGAACCACAAGAGCCTTCACGAGAGGTTGGCCGTTGGTACTTAGTACTACAGATTAACCACAAGAGCTTTCACGAGAGGTTAGCCGTTGGTTTACTGTTACTGTAATCGAACCACAAGAGCTTCACGAGAGGTTGGCCGTTGGTAACTCTATTTAGAAAACCACAAGAGCTTTCACGAGAGGTTAGCCGTTGGTTTACTTGACTTAATGAACCACAAGAGCTTTCACGAGAGGTTAGCCGTGGTCATTTAAACTACCTTGCAGTTTGAAACTTAAAATCAGTTCGCTTTGCCTCAGAAGAACATGAAGCCATTCCAGTTGAAGCCGCTCACCATGGCATGGCACCGAAGCCGATTAACATGAGTTGGAAACTACTCCTATGGTCTCACTCCAGTCAGTAAATATACTCCGGAGCGATTGCTACCTATGCTTATGGGAAATGGGACATTTCCTTAGCCAGCTATTCCATAGTGTTGCATGTTGGACAAAGCCATTCTTATCAAATGATTACACTTATTTTCCCTTTTCATAATTATTATAACCTAATAAGAGGGGAGGAGGCTCCACTAAATAAAGCTGGGATTGAGTGAGACGATAGGATTGTGAATATCAAATGATCCTAGGAGCAGTTACTGTTCGCAAAATAATTAACAAACCTATTAAGGATTTTAAGGATACAGCCACACTGTTATGTAAATTAATAACATGTGCCCCTGAATGAAGATGTGGAGAAGATCAGAACACAAATAGGTGTTCTAGCTATATATACGTTATTAAAGTAGTGCTTCAAGACAAGTTTATTGTAAGTAAAGCTATCAGAGAGTCTAAACTTGAATTGGAGAACATCCAAGAAAACCTTTTAGACTACCAACTTCATGCCAACCACATCAACAAATACTGTGTGATGTACAAACAAGAAGTGTATGTGTGTGTGTGAGCAAAAACCCAAAACTAAAGCAAACTACACATGATTACAAGAAAATCAACAAGGCCGATGCATCCTCTACAGAATTTCTAATTCTACCCACAGCACTGAGGTCCGGATCATCGCTAGTACAGGTAGATCACATTACCTTTCTGAACAATAGAGTTCTGCTTTAGGTTTCCCAACCATACTTAGTTGGATTAATAGGTATAAATTACCATTACTAATATTCCTGTTCAGACAAATATACCACAAAATACCTACATAGGTGTAAAAGCAAAATAATTTTACTTCTGAAGGAAAATTGTTAAAGCTAAGGTGCTGTACTGAACCATATATGTAGATAACTGACTAAGTGATTACTTGCCAGTTTATCTTCACATTCCAGAACAAATGGTCCTTCAGGCAATTAAATAATTAAGGACTATAACAAATTATGTTACTATTAAATTGTCAAACACTATTTTTCTTTCAGCCTATTTTTCTTTGATTGTGTCTATAATGACGGTACTCAAAGGGATAATATAAACAATGGATCTAGAACCATTTCTAAAACTCCTCATATGTTGAAGTGTCTTCAGATGCATGATCAACTTAAGAATGCATTTTATTTAATATCAGTGAAGGAAAATGGTGAATAACAAACATGAAGACAAATAAGAACCGCAATTCTTATTTGTCTTCCCAAAGAGGAACCTTATACATTGTATAGTATTGATTACACGAAATTATGTTGATGATATTCCTTACTTTTCCAAAACATAAGAAATGTCTAGACTATATTACTAATACAGAACTTTACAGAAGTATTCTTGTAAACTTGGTATAGTAATAAAATTAAATATTATATATACTGAAAAGGGTGATTCTTTCAGTATTTAGGATTAATTTCTTACTCTAGACAACTCTATATAAGTACCACTTAATAAGGTGGATTTTATTACAAATATAATGAAAATTGTATGACCTAAACAAAAAGTTGCAGATTTTTGATTCCGTTCAACTTGAAAGTTAACATTGTTTGCTCGGCATACCCAGCTATGGAATTTGGCTGCCTCCATATTAAAATTAGGTTAATAATTGAAATTGTAAGGCCAATATTATAACTATTAAGCGAATACGCACAACAAAATATTCACCATAAACAATATTTACGTTGGATTGACATGTTGACATTAAAACATCAGATGTCAAATACGTTCGGTTTTACCAAAAAGAACTTGAACACTTGTTATTTAAATTAATCTTGAATAAATGTTTACATCTTAAAAGAAAATAAGGCTGGTAAAGAAATACCTAAATAAACTCAGATGTTCTATACGCACGAGTTTAAATTAAAGTTTGCCTTCAAAACCACTTGGTGTATCACGCCAAAGATCTATAGGCAAACAAGTATAAGAGCCTGAAATATATGTATCATGGCTTCCTGACCCTAATATCTTTACTGTTGCTTTCACTATTCAGTAAGTGCAGTAAGATTCTTTTTCCATGCCCTCCTTCTTTTCGGAATTTTAAAAGTCATAAAGAGATAAAGGAGGGGGGGGGGGATATGCAAAGGTTATTAGGATCCATTATTGATACCCACGGTTCAACTCAAGTTTCTAAACCTCATTATGTTCTAGTGTTATCTCTGGTTGTTTCCTTCCAGAAGTTCACCCACTTTACACAACATATACAATGTAATTACCACCATATAATCAGGAACTCCTAAGAAAAGGAATAGGTACTGCATTCTATGGGAATAATGCTAGCATTTCATTGTAAAGTAAAACAAAACAGCAATGCGATTTTGCTTTGACTTTTTCAGCATATGTATCCGTTGTGATTATTATATTTTTACTTCTAAATTTACCTATCATACAGTTTATTGAATACTATTAGATTAGTCCTAGGTCCTCTTGTGTGAAGTGATTAAGAGTTACCTACAAGATATAAGTGTATACAAATTAAGGCCAAAAAGAAAAAGAAACTTTAATATGTGGTGTGCGGTTCCAGTTTTATTCTAAAATAGGTACATAATTGTGTATTATTGCAATTATTATTTAAAACCCTGAGGGTTACTGGTCCACTTGGAATCAAGTTCACCATGTACCATTATTGTATTGTGTACATAAAAATCTAAATTATCATGTACTTGTACTCCAATGATAATCTTAGCTTAATTTAGTTTAAAACATCAATTACACTCTATCTCTATCACTATAGATAACATGAATGTACCTAAATGATAATCCCAATGAGCCTGAACCATATTTAATAGTACCTACTATTTTTTATTTTTAAAAACAATTTTTAAATCATTGTTCTGGGACCAATCATATTCTACAATTTCAAGTGAATGCATGTCTAGTACTATAGTAGTGGACTCTCAACCTCTTCTAAAGCCTCACATAGATGTATCAGTATCAAAGTCATATATTTAAGTAAGATGACTGCCTGGTCAGTCAATCCATTTTTCCACCAACAATCCTAATATTGCATGAGCTTATTAGCTCTGTATATCACTATGTATAATTCATGATTATAATGTAGATCTACTGAAGATAGAGAAGTTAGGTAACATATGTATAAAAAAAAAAAAATGATAATTTTGAAGAAAACAACCTTTTGAAAGACGTTAAATTTTCGCAATAGACTGAATTTGAACAACGTTATAGTTCAAAACGTAGGTACATAGTAGGTGTACCTATAGTAGGTGTAGTGGACACCAGAATTTCAAGATAATAATATTGTTGCTATGCTTACTAAATAATTAAATTAATAAAGAAATTTTATTTATTTTTCCATCACAATACATAATGATGTAGATCTTAATATTAATCTTATAATATTGACATTAGCTTGTTTCTTCACTTCACTTTGGTTCTACATAGGTTTAATGCAGTTTACCTGACAATGCATTTATGAAAGTCAGGAACCCAAACTAAGATAACCCGTGCTTTAGGCTCCTATTTATTTTTAATACTATTTTTAAAATGTATTTAATTTTAGAAGTATTTTTATTTGATAAAAATGATTGAAAACAATACCATAACCATAAGTAGCTATTATATCTAATAATGGTTTATTGGCTTACATCTTGGGGAAATTATAAACGTAATTTGATTATTGCTTAAGTTTTTACTAGTACTATTTAGTACTCGTGAGATATTGATGTTATTAATAATGTCATATGTCTTGGTTTAAGTGCAACAATGTTCAATGATCAGTGTTGTTTGTCAACACAACTCCTTCTTTGAACGTCTACTAGTATAATTAGCGAGGATGACGCTACCTATACAATTAAATAGATCGGACTAACTTACCTGTGACGTCCGATCCTCAATTGTGTAGGTAGCGTCATCCTCGCTAGGTCCCAACCCTTCCCGATAATAAGCATGTTTATTTTTACCCCTGGTCGAGTTGTGTTGCAGTTGCAGGTATGCTTTGAAGTAAATGATGTTGCCAGTGAGATGACCATAGAGTATAAATATTTTTTTTATGAATGTGTTCATCTTTAAATATTGTGACAGCGTGCCCAGATTAGTGCCTACTACTAGTATAATTAGCGAGGATGACGCTACCTACACAATTGAGGATCGGACGTCACAGGTAAGTTAGTCCGATCTATTTAATTCGCTATTAAACCTACTTAGTGATAGTAAAGTGTGTAGGAACCAATCACATTTTTAAATGTGGGAGAGTCATGCTTCCACATGGTACCACGGCCTCACAGAAAACTGACGTAAAGCAACGCTGGCGTTGTGTTCCTTCGTGTAAATGAGGTTACTTGAGGACCAATTGATGTTTCAGGTGTTAACGCCTTGATGTTTCAGGTGTCTATGGGCGGCGCCGATTGCTTACCATCAGGTAATCCGTCTGGTCGTTTACCGACTTATGCCGTCAAAAAACAAAGAATTCTTTAAGAAACAATAGTTGAAGAAAATTTTGTAAAACAAATATCAATTCTCTGCGTGATGCCAATGAGCCGAGCCCCTACCTGACTTGAAACTTTACGTTACGTACATTCGTTATGTACGTGAGAAAGTTTTACAATATAACTAATTATATTGTACATTCTCTAATTATGTGTATTGCTGTAATCAACATCTCTAGCAAGATCCATCAACTTTATTTCAAAAATGTCTATCAGTAAATAGGCTCATAAAAGCCAATGTAGGGCATCATATTTTCTAAGGATTATCTGGCCCAGCTATCGTACAAGCTATGAATTGTATCCGTAATAACTTATTTACCTAAGTATCAATAAAAGTGATATAGTATGGCCCAAAGATCCTGTTTTATATGGATTGGAATTCCTTTGAAATTAAGGTTATTTATGAATTTTGGATATGTAGTTTGTTGGGCTTGAATCACATATGGCTCGATTACACAAGACTAAAATATTTACTCGTTAAAAATGCCTGATCTGGTCTGTAAACGGTGATTAATTAAATTCATCGAAGGTCAACTCTGAAAGTCATTTTACAAATATCCATGTTACACCAAAATAGAACGCCCACATATTTACTCGTTCCACAAAAAAACCAATGCAATATGAGAGGATAATAAACCCGTTCAAATCAAAATGGATTCCGACGATCCCATCAAAATCCAATTCCTCAAAAAATGTTATCGCACCAAAGTACACAAAATAAAAATACAGGTAGCTAAATAAAACAGTCGGGGAACGTTCAAATCCGTATAATCAATCAGAAATGGAGAAAATCTATTTATCAATCAACAGGTTTGAATGTTTTGCGATTTGGGGACTAAAATATTTCATCAAATGAGTACTCCTGTTGATTGAATCGTTACTTTTTGACTGACATCAAAGAGATGGTCTTTGGTGTGAAGAGGCAATGGTACCGGGCAAAATTCCAGCGTTATTACTGACCGATTTCGAAACGACAGCATTTCCTTCTGAATAGCTCCTATTTAGGAGAGGGTTTCGTGAAGACCCCCTAATGGGAGACAATTTAGTGCAGGAAATAGTTCACTGTGAGACAGATATTCTTTGGAACTAGTAAAAATCAATTTTGTTACGGATTGACTGACTGAGCATTCGTTTTTTTTTTATGCTGGTTTACCGTATGCTAAATAATTTACCAATAAAATTATTTCAATCTTCAAATGAAATAATTCTGTTCAGAATGTGAGTAAGCCATGTTGTGGAATCGTCTAACATTTCGTTTAATTCCGATTGAACAATTTATATTTTGTTATTAACTTAGTACACTTTCGATAGTTTAAAAGCTTACACTATCTTTAGTCTCAAGATTTTCCACTAATACAGCGATTTAAGGAGCTCTCAACGTTCCATAATTAATAAGATTACAGTGTTCAAGGCACCTCATTAGCCTTTCAAGCACAGACTATGACAATAATGTCTGCTGATCAATACAAACTTTGAAAGCATTATGGAGGAAGTTAAACTTGACGTTTAATATTTTAAGGGACGTTCGAAAAGGCTGAGAATAGATACAAATATTATTATAGCGTATTCATTCCATATACATCAGTTTGTGCCAAAAAAACTAGCAAAGACTTGATTGAGACTACCAACGTCGTTTGGCCTTACCAACGGCGCGGTGGTTGAACAACTGACTGCCGCGCAATGTGTCGCGGGTTCGATTCCCGCACTGAACAACTCTTTTCGTCATCCACAGATTATTGTTTCGGGTCTGGGTGTCATGTGTATGTGAACTCGTACGTTTGTAAACGCACCCACGACACGGGAGAAAATCCTAATGTGGGGCAACGTTTTAAAAAACATTACACGGACCTTATTCAATTGAATAATACAAAGAGTGTGCATGGCTTGAAAACATCAGAGCATTTATTTATAACAAACTCAAAATAACCAGATTGTTAATAATAATAATTACCTTGATTAAATTTACGCTCTTGTTCAAATTAATTTCTTGAAGACAACTCGTGCAGATCGTAAAGTAATTAATAAATTAATTAATGAGTTTACAATTCCTTTAACTAGAGTATCACAAACTGACGAAATTGAAAGCGGAACGGTGAGTTTATTTACCAAATCGAAATCAAAGGAAGACTGGTTCTAAAACACCAATCTACTGAAGCCGTCTAAAATTAACAACAACAAAATAAGGGGCAGGATGACAATAATTATTACGATACACAAACAGGAAATTGAGGAGAAATTAATAAAAAAATAAAACAAGCTTATTATAAGAAGCAATAGATGAGAAACCAAAATTCAAAACAAAAGTAATTGAACATAACAGAGTTGCTGAAGCAATATTTTCTAATGCCCTCGGGCCATGCAAAGGGATCGCACTCAATTCTGAGATGAGAATTATTCAATTACAGCTCGTATTGATTTATGGGAAGCATTTGACGCCTACGAGGATCTGGCGATGACATTCGATAATCTTGATGCATACAATAAGATTGATAGATTAGATCAATTAGACGCCTAAATTAGTTCCCAAAAATATGAATTTGAATGATTCCTTGTAATGGAAACCAATCAACAGACTGTGACTGTGAAGAAACTCAACTTCAGAAAGCTTTGGTACCTACCGAACTAAAAAGGGATCGAGATAAATGAACATTTTTAAAATAGACCATGCAAGTAAATTTTTTGAAATATAAACCTTATTACTGACGTAAATACTACTGATTTGCTCTGACCTTTGATAGTAAGCTGTCAATTTATCAATATGAACTAACTCTCCGATATCTGCTAGTGGTTATTGCTGTTGACATTTGAGTAGCGGTGCATTGAACAAGGTTGATTGCAAATCCCCTAGAAGTCTAGTATCTAGATAATTAAATCCTGCCTAAAACAGTCTGAAGCATAATGCCGAATTTCGCTATGAAATCTACTTTACGATATCCTTCTGATAGCAACTTATCACTATGGAAATTGACCTTTGAATCTAAATTGTATAATTTTTGATCAAGATAGTATGATATCAATTCTTTTAGACATCCGTGTTTCAATATACCTAACGCATAAAGGAATTGTACCTGGTACATTGAGCACAGGTCTTTAATATGCTACCCAGAATTTTGGAATGAAAACCCGTAAATATTGTCACATCATAACTAAATACAAATCTACTTCCCGGTTTACCTGAAGAAAATCTGTAATGTCGACAAACTCATGCTTTTCTCCACACAACTCTCTTACCTTATTTCAACAGTCACTCAACAGTCGATTACAAGACCGCCAAGGCAGTTTTACTTGAGACAATTTATTTACATCGGTGTCAGCTTCCTGTAATCTGATTCCTAACCGTGTTTGTGACAAAAATATTTATTTATACCAAAATGAAATTAACTTTCGTGAAACATTTCTAACAAAAGAAGAATATTCTTTTCATTGAGGTAGACTTTAATTTTATTTTGTGCCAGTTCAGTTTATATTTTTTTATTCGACTTTTTCAATTTTATTTTGTAGATATTGTTCGTTAGTTCGTAAGCCTTCCGCGACCAATAAGTTCGAGTTGGTTGAATTTATTTAATTTGAACTGCTGTAAATGAAAACTGTTATTGGAAGCGGAACTTTTCATATAAATTACTTTGTAGGATACTTCTGAATATGCATTGGACATAACGTAGATAAGATTTAGAGTACCTATTGGCTTTTTCATTCCATAGTAGTCAGAGATATACTATAGAAAGTACTGAGAATTATACTAGAATCTCTTCTAGTCTAGTATAGATTATTTTTATTATTAGATTTAGATTCAGTAATTGGAGATAATCGAAACCACTCATTAGTGGTTTCGATTAAGTAGAGATTAAGAAGTGACATTTCACTTCCGAGCCGATTGAATGATAGGAGACGTTTTTCAAGTCATATTCTTGTCATCATCAACATCCTATAAATGTCCACTGCTGAGCAAAGCCTCTTCTCGCACGGAGGAGGTTTGAGCATCTTAAACCTCCAGGCCACCACGAATTTTCTTGTCTCCACATTATTTATTCGTCCTTCTACATAAAATATACTAAACAGAGGGAGGTATATAAAACTTATAAACACAATAGAAAGTTGTTAACATTATTATTTATCCACTGGTTATTGCCAAAGACCTTGATATTTATCAACAATACATTATAATCAAAAGTTTTCGGAATAGCAAATAAATTAGTAATTCGATCCCAAATGTTCCCGAAACCTTGGAAAGCCTCTATGTAATACGAAACAGGATTTGATTAAATATTTTATTGATATCTGCTAATTATTTGATGGTATTCTATTATTACTTTGCACAATTTTCTTTATAGGTTAAACTTTTGTGGACGAAAAAGGTTTCTAGTTCGACCTTCAAATGAATAACCGAATCATTCAGTAGTGTGTTTGCGCATCAGTCTAGTTATGGTCCCGTAAGCCCATTATGAACATAACATAACATCGCGCCTGTTATTCTCGAAGGGGTAAGAGGTGCACATTTATGGCACTTAATGCCACTGTACAATGTAACACCCACTTTTCACTATTTATGTTATGAGTCCCATGGGGTGAGCCTATTGCCATATACCAGGCATGTCCAGGCACAGTGGTACTACTGAGATGTTTTTTAAAAACCTAGTGATACTTTGCTCTACCCGGGAATCGAAACTGAAACCCCTTGCCCGGCAGTCGCTATTATGAATGAAACCAGTGATACAACAGTTATGTTCGGGGAGACTTATGTTCAGAAGTGGACGTCTTGTAGGTGACATAATGATAATCAATAAAACAGGTTCAAAGGCCCCTGAAAAACCACCCACTAGAAATTCTAATACAACATATGGAAAAAGTAGAAACGGTATTGCCAAAAATATTCCCCACAGAACTGCTGTACAAATAGAACCCGAACCGAGTCGAGATTTAATAAATACCTAATAACTTAATGCCTAACAGGAACAAAAATATACAGCGATAAAGTGCTTACGGAATTCATTCATAATTTCCAATATCCTAAAAACGAGAGCGTAGGAAGCAGAATCAAGTTTTTACGAGTGTTGGTGCTGAGCCAAAATCGCCTTGTTTTAAATCTTTCTACCTACAAAACCTCCCACGCTTTAGCACTTTTACGATGCCCTGTGACGTAATACTTAGATATCACGACCTTGGTGTTTGCAGACTTGACGGATCGTGAGTCACTGTAAATCTTGGTCCTATTTAGGGTTCGGTTAGTATTCTGTGGTTCGGTGTCATAACGGTGCTAAGGGGTTTGCTAACGGCGGGCTCCTGACTCCTAATGATCCTTAGGTGTCGCTGTGTACGGTCAACATTACCGAGAATTATGTAATTCTCTGACCTGTAATGAAAATATGGTATACCTTGATTATTTGACTTAACAATAATTTTATTTACATATTGTATTTTGATTTTATTTCTTTTTATGACCTCAATTATATATTTCTGATGGTAACTATTCCAACACATAACATGTGTTGTAACTATGTATTTCATTTTGACTTTTATTCGTTAATTTAAATTCGATTATATGTTACATTTTGATATTAGATATTTGATGATAAAATGTCAATTTTATTTAAAAAAAATGTTAACTTCATTTATCCAATGTTGCTGTGCCCTTACGGGGTCCATAAATGTAACTTAGCTTTATGCCTATTATAACGCCTTATTCACATTATGGTATGCAAATAAATGAATAATATGAATATGATTATTTTCAGAGACAGGTTCCCTTAAACATGCCAATAATTCTAACTAGTTAACTTTGGTGTTACTATGCATAGATTTATGCTTTAAAGTGCACTGTCGTGTACACTGGTTCGAGGTTATAAAACTAAGGAGTTTATTTGTTTAGTTGAAAAAGATTTTTGCATCTTACTACGACATTTCATACATAAGACTTTAAAGTACTTTCGTAGGAAAAACTTCCGAAGTTTCTATTTCTTCTTACATTTTACTAAGACAAGGCACGCTTATATGCTAGTTTGACTACAGACATAGATTGCTAACTTTATATAAGTTGTCGCGGAGATCCTAACGGGTTACTGGGGCTCCGGATTGACATGCAGGAGAAGGAACGGGGTGGTTTTTAGTCAGTAAGAGTCTGACACTCCCTCCCTCCTCACCCAGGCGGGAGCAGTCATTCGATGATTTTCCCCCCTTAACCCTTTGAGTATCGTCATTATAGAGGTAGACACAATTAAAGAACGCGGTTGCGGTCACCGGTGTCCTCGCAGTGTTTGACAGTTTAAAAAAAAAACTTTATATAATTAAGCCAAAGAGCATATGTTTTGCCTTAAAACAGAGTTGCCAGCTGATTGCGTTGGCACGAGTTGCCTTTTTAGGAGCAAATGTCAACAAGAATGATTGTGAAGAATTATTTTTTATGCACACACAATTGTAGAATTGGGAATAGAAATAAAAATGTTAGTGTGTTCTAGTAAAAAATATTTTTAAGTCTGAGTTATTTTAGGTGCTCGTATTATTTGCATAGCATTTTCATTTTATAACTCGAATCGTATTTTTTACTATTTGAAATTTTATTCACATTGCGAAAATCTGTTTTTTAACATGTAAGGTTGTTAATCTACGTGAAAGGTACTCAACACGACTATTTTAAGTTAATACATAGTAGGTATTGGGTACATGGATATTTTGTGAAGGACTGCCTCGTTGGCCGAGTGGTCGCAAGTGCGACTGCCGGGCAAGGGGTTTCGGGTTCGATTCCCGGGTTGGGCAAAGTATTATTGGGTTTTAAAAAAAATCTCAGTAGTAGCACGGAGTCTGGAATTGTGCCCGGTATAATGGCAATAGGCTCGACCCCTATTACATGGGACTCATTACATAAATACTGATAAGTTGGTTTTACATTGTACAGTGGCATAATGTGCACCTCTGCCTACCCCTCCGAGGATAAAAGGCGTGATGTTATGTATATCTTTTGTAGCATATTTTATAAAAGGCTATTCTTATTTTAGTTAAGGTTATATTTCGTTTCTAAATCTTCGGGCTTGTGTTGGTAATAGATATTCTTAGTATTTATTCGTAAGTTCGGAATAAACATTAGGCGGAAGTGTCTAGTTGTATATAAGTGATCAATGATCTGTATTGTAATTTGTACACGACGGATCTAGATGTGGTTGATTTTTCTTCTTGAAGTATCGAAGGCCATGTTCTTACAGCTTTTTGTTTAAATCATTTCCTGGATATTGTTCTAAGGAATAAAAGACTGTTTGAACGATTTTCTTTAAATTTTTTTTCTTTCTTTTTCTTTAAAAAAAAAACGTTGCCTCACACTAGGATTTTGTCCTGTGTCGTGGATGCGTTTACAAACATACAAGTTCGAATACACAATGACACCCAGACCCGAAACAACAATTTGTGGATCACACAAAGTGTTGTTCCGTGCGGGAATCGAACCCGCGACACGTTGCCCGGCAGCCAGTTGCCCAGCCACCGCACCAACCGTGCAGTCAATATTAATATGATTACCAAGCATATTAATATTATACACACGACATTATTATGTTGTATCATGTGTATTACATACAATGATATTTCATTATTTCACGTTCATTATTTATTTGGGTTTGCATAAATTATTAGAACTACATTTTTTTATTAATTCTTCAATGCCCACAATGATGACATAGGGCGGACTTAATGCCATATGGCATTTTCTCCCAGTCAACCTAAATGAGATCAAATAAAATATTTCGTTCCCAATAGAAGACAACTAATACAACAGTTCTTAATACACAGTAATATGCATACTGACTAACAATCCACTAATCTAATTAAGAAAATCTAGCTAGAAGACGTAAGTCCATACAAAAGATAAAAATGTTAGCACATGTGCTCTTATGCACGAATTTCATCAATCTTTATAAAGTGCTTATAAAACAATCTTATCTAGCCTCTTTAAGCTATGTTGCAGTAATGTTCCGGTATTTTTACGATGATAACAAACACCGCTACTCATGTGTAACTGCCCTAACTCTGTGTAACAAAATTACCCAATCTCCAGTTTGTAAACAGTGTAAACATGGCTTTATGGGTAAACAAAAGATTGAAGTAACTGGAGTAGGTGAAATTATTTAGACGTTTTTATGTAAAAAGAAGATGTGCTGTTGCTTTGTTTTTATGTACCTACTCAATTTTCTAGAACTGCCCGAGAGTTTTTGATGAGTAAGATAAAAGTGGTGATGAGTTTTAAGCTAATAAATGTAAATACGACTTGTTTTCTTTTTTATGGGATAAGCCGTTAAACGAGCAGACGGATCACTGATGGTAAGCAATCGGCACCGCCCATGGACACCTAGAACACCAGAGGCGTTACCGGCCTTTTGGGAATACAAAATTTGAGGATTGTGGGAGATTTGGGCATTGGTAAAACTGGGGAGGGGGTTATTCAGCCTCCGTTGACCTCACTCACACGACGAAACACAACGCAATCGTTGTTTCACGTCGGTTTTCTGTGAGGCCGTGGTATCACTCCATGAAGCATGACTCTCCCACACTTAAAAATGTTGCTGTAAGTAAGCAATGTAACAGCACTTATCTAATCTAGGCATAAAGTGCAACTAATTCAACTAACGAGTATTTTGAAGCATTATTCTCAAAAGCTTTTTTTATCTGTCAAATACCAAGCGGTCACCGGTGACCGTGACCCATTGTTCTTTAATTGTGTCTATAAAACCGGTACTCGACGAGTTAAATAAATAACAAAATGAACTGTGAAGTACATAATGTGGTCATTAGTGCTACCAGCATTGACTCATTATCTCTGCATTTATTTTAAGTAAATATGTGAAAATTATTTACAAGAGTAAAAGAATTAACTGTTGATAAATTAAAAATTAATGAGTATTTCTTTCCAGTAGAAAGGAGAAATTTATTGTTACTTACATTTGGCAGTTAGTAAAAACATGCATTATAAGTACCTAAATGTCCTACGTCATCTGTTTTTTTTAAATAAAAAAATGTTGCCCCCCCCTTGGATTTTCTCCTGTGTCGTGGGTTCGTTTACAAACATACAGGTTCACACACATACACATTACACCCAGACCCGGAACAACAATCTGTGAATCGCACAAAGAATTATTCCGTGCGGGAATCGAACCCGCGACACGTTGCGCGGCAGTCAGTTGCCCAACCACGTCAAGACGTCAAGCTTAGACTGTGCCTGTGCATATTCATCAAAAAGTCAGAGATGCTGTCAGTCTCCTGCTTACTAATTTGGCCATATACAGAAGAAAAATAGTTAGCAAACATTTCCGACATGCTTTGTCCATTTGAAGCTATGGTATTCCCATCGGTTAACGATACTGGATACGAGCTTGAGCCTCCACGTTTTGTTTTTATATATGACCAGAAAAATTTGGAGTTTCCAGTTATCTTATTCTCTAGATCCTTGACGTATTGGTTATAACAAGTTCTCGCCATACCCAAGCAACGCTTACTTAATAATTTTAATTCTAATTCGTCTAGTGGATTCTTGTATTTTTTAAAGCGACATCTCAATTTATTCTTTTCCTTCAATATTCTTATCAATTTACGATCAAACCATGGGGGATATTTACTACGTTTATTGCTACACTTGGGTACGAATCTTTTAATAGCCGTCCAAATAACATTGTAGAATATTGTTACAGTTTCATCGACATCATTCGTGTCATTAAAAACCTCAATCCAGTCATGCTCCGATAGATATTTATTTATATCTAATATTAGGATGATACTACCTACCCTTAGCTAAATAACGTAATGAACTAATAAGGAATAAAACAAACCTACACGATATTAAAACTCACAAACACTACGACACTTAAATCCTACAACATCTTTTCAATTCCCAACACTCATTCTAAGAATATAATGAACAAGAGCTTGCAAACAGCGTTCTCAAGTAAAGGGCTATGGAGCTGAACTCTGGCAAAACATGTAGGACTCTCAACATCCAACAAGAACAACTAAGTGTTCTGTATATAGTACAGCTTTGCAACCTTGGCGTTTAGTACGAACGGGAAATGTCGCCATTTAATAGAATCTTAAAGCTATATGCATGAAATTTGTAGGAATACGTATTAATCTAGCCTTTAAGCCTTGTTTTATTTTTCGCGATACTAGCGTTTAGACTTCATGAATGAATAGTGTAGGTAGTTTACCCATTTCGTTGGTTTGGTTATATCCTGGGTAGTTGTCAAATGAATATTCGAATTTTCGGAAATTTATTATTGTTTTTTTTATACCAAAACTTTCTGACCCGGAAAACCTCTTAGTGGTTAAAAAAATGTTTCTCCCACATTTCGGCACTTAATACCACTGTATAATGTAACACCCACTTTTCACTATTTATGTTATAGGTAATTCCCATGTAATAGCGGGTGAGCTTATTGCCATATACCGTGCACAATTCTAGACTCTACTGGTTTTTTTTTTAAACCCAGTAATATGTTGTCCTACCTGGGAATCGAACCCGAGACCCCTTTACTTAGAGTAAACATAAATTAATACTAAAACTGTTTCAATTAATATTAAAGGCTATCAACAAAACTCTTAGAACATGATATTAATACGCTTGCAGCTATATATCACATGCACAACTTAAAGGCTTTAAGGCAGGCCCAAAACTTTGTCTTGTGTACTTATAAGTTGTTTGCAGAGGTCCAAGAGACGCCAACAAAGGTACTTAGACATCTGTAAGTCTGTATGTTCACGGTTTCAAGGTTTGGTGTAAATAGAACTAAATATATGCTTAGTACGCAAAATAAATTAGGTTTGGTTTAAGAAATAGAAGATAGAATAGATAGATAGAAGAAAAGAACTGTATTTATTGTAATCATTTTTGATTTTGAAGTAGACAACAAAGAAGAGGACGAAGGAATTCCAATAGAAGTTATTAAACTACGTTTCTCCTATGGAGAATTAAAGTTCCTTCCTTGATTTGAAGAATAGGAAAAAGCCATTAGACCTATGCATTTCAAATTATCGACAGGCTGACAAATGACACGATCCACTTACGATATATTGTCATTAGAGGGTGCTTAATGACATAGACATGCAGTCAAAGTTAGCTGATTAATATATG
The DNA here is from genome assembly GCA_902850265.1 of Spodoptera littoralis. NCBI lineage: Eukaryota > Metazoa > Arthropoda > Insecta > Lepidoptera > Noctuidae > Spodoptera > Spodoptera littoralis. Next base: position 11,102,474 of record LR824542.2, read on the forward strand.
CTTGATTAAAAATGTGTTCTTTAAAAGTCCACTTACACAAAAACCATAAAAAAATTAAGTGTTGTAAAATTATCAATAGAAAACCAACAATAACTAAAACTCACAAAGTCATAACTAATACAAGATACACAATACACATGCATGTTAACACAAAACACAGCGTTTCGAAAATCCTTACAAAATCGTCGTCACAGCGAGTCTCAGCCAGCTATGCCAGTAAATCCCCCTCAATTTGTCATAACGACCCAAGCTATTTGACTTGCTATAACCGTCCACCACTCACTGTAAACGTTTCCTGTTAACCAGCAATTGTTTCGCACCATTGTGCGGTCAAGTTTGAGAATTTATAGTTAAGGATTCCTTGTTCCTTCCTTGGTGAATAGTGTTCTTTATTACTTAACTGGTTACTGTTCTTTCATCTGCTGTAATTGCATTCTTTAAAATATCTATTTTCTGATCTCTTCTTGATTCACGAAAAGTTTGTTGTGAATTTCAGATCACCTTCATAACATTAATAGTTAACGCCACAAAGTATTTGGTGGGCTGTTCCAACCAAATCCATTATTTACTTAAACCCATGATCTAGGAACGTGACAAATAACATAGTTTCTATTCTATGTCTAACATATCAAACACTAATGATATTCTCGTACAAATACGTCTGTTGTTAGAGATCGAATTTTATTACTACGCTGATCGCCATCTGCTGTCTCGAAGGCATAAAAAACATGGAATGTATTAGCAGCTAGATAACTGAAAGACATCGTAAATTGTAAGAAAGGGGATCTGTATATTAGCTGATGAGTTGGCAATCAGACAAAATAGTATTACTCAGTCGAAGCTAGCAGATTCGTTCTGCATAATAATGTTTCTGTGTTCATGGCTCATCAATGTACTGGTTTATGAGCTAGATTACAGAGCTACAATTAACTAAGGCTATACTGTTCCTACATGTATAGATTCACATGGCATTTATGAAAATTATTATACATGTTATGTTCTGATAACTGATGAGACACTGGCGTATATGAATTAAATTCATCCTAAAATTGGTACAGGTCACTTGTGAACAAAGTCCACAAAAAGTGAACAAGTGAAAATAAAGTTGGGTGGAATTAAATTAGAAAACAAATTTCTTTTTAAAGATTAAATGGCTTAAACTCAGTGGCCAGTACAATTGTGAACTTATCTTAACTCGTGGTGGCATGCTGAAAATACTGTCGATTCAGTGTTTACATAGGTAAATTGTGATTACGTAAAAGACAAAATTGACCAAATTATACACGCCAACTAAATAACAAGTCACACAAAGCACCTCTATGGCAACCACAATTCCAACAACTTTTTGCTCTAATTAGATCAACTGACTTCACCCGTTACCTAATAAAAACTGTTTTCATTCCCTTCCATTGTATAAAGTTTTTTATGGAGCCATTCAAGAACCACATCGTATACGTTGGGAAAAACACTAGGGCTTGAAAAGTTCATGCAAGCGTAAAGGAGTTGCTACTTGTGGCTGTACACATGAATTAGCAAACTCCTTTAAACGATGTCTAAAATGCTCTTGCAAACATTCTTGAACACGCTCTTAAATTGAGTACAAATTCTAAGCAATTTAAAGCGGCTTTGATTAAAACACAACATGTATGTGACAGTGGCAAATAAGATTTTGTTTTCTTTGGATTTATATTTTTGACTGAAGTTAAGCCGTTTCTCATTTTGGCTAAACGGGTTGTTTGTAGAGCGTACTCTTTGTAGATAATGTGATCACGGCATCTACTAAGGTCTTGTGTCCAATAAGGTTCTATAACTAAGTATAATCGATTAAACCGATTTAAACCATTACCTTCAATTTTAGAATTTTCAGCAATAGTACTACTAGAATGAACGTTTGGACACATAGGTATCGAATTCGTTAAGTAGTTATCGAGTTCGTCGAAGTCGTGTGTAAAAAAATCTTAATACTACGAAAAATACCAGATACTTGTACTTCAATTGCTGTCTAACCTAAAACATCCATTGAACTACAATCAAGCGAGACATATTAAGATAGTTTGAATTCAAAAGAAAAAGTAATATAAATCTCAATTAATTAGACTGGTGTAGTATAAATACTATACAGAAATCTAAGAAAGACGTTCATAACGCCGTCATGCGTGTCAGACTGTATCTAATTGAGACCAAACATGAAACGGTCTACATCGTTTACACGAAACAGATGTTAACCTAAATATTTAGCACGCCAAAATTATAAAATTGTTTTTTTATGGCATAAGCCGGTAAACGAGCAGACGGATCACCTGATGGTAAGCAATAGGTGTCGCCCATGGACACCTGGAACACCAGAGGCGTTACAAGTGCGTTACCGGCCTTTTAAAGAATAGGAGTTCGAGGATCGTTGGGGATTCAGGAATTGGGAGATTGGGGAAAGGGAGGGTAATTGGGCCTCCAGTAAACTCACTCACACAACGAAACACAACGGAAGCGTTGCTTCACGTCGGTTTTCTGTGAGGCCGTGGTATCACTCCGGTCGAGCCGGCCCATTCGTGCCGAAGCATGGCTCTCCCACACTCAGATTTACACCACAGTTAGAGGGTCTTGTTATTAAAGGTATGAAAGAATATATAAAAGTTGTTGACAAAGGCTCTAAAGAAAAAAACAGAAGAGCAATGCCAAATTGTTAAATCAATGAATTTACCGATCATTACGCATTAAAGAGTTCAATAACAAATGATTACATATAGGTACATACATAACCTGACCAATTGTATAAAAGTCAACAAGAACAAAAATTGTTTCTTTGATTAAACATGTAAAAAATAGGCAAGACCCGAAACCAATCTGGTTGATATGAATGAATAATATCGAGGAGAACACTATCAATTATTCATTGAACGAAATTGTCACCACAGATGTTGAGGATATAAATAATACCGCGTGACATGCATGCGTAGATCAGGAGAGGTTCAATATAGAAGATAGAGCGGGAAGTGGAAAGATCAATTTTTATTGGAAATAATAATGACTGGAAACCAATTATTGATGAAAAGTCAATAATAATGAATTTGTTCGTTATACTATGCTCACATATGAATATGCTCACATACGTATGATACATTTGTGAGCATCAATATTTTTTATAAGATTAGTATTGTGTACTTTCTGGAATTGAACAACTTAAAAAAAAACCTAGAAATAACTATGGGGATACAACAAATATACAAACTCACACCACATACCATCGAGTGATTATATAGTTCATACTAAGGGTCGTGGCACAGAGTAAAGGCACGACCACGACACGACTGCGGCACGGCATATTTTACTGTTAAATATATCATACGACATGAGATTTACATACATAACTTCACGCCTGTCTCCCATGGCAGGCAGGCAGAGACTATGGAACGCCAATTGCCACGATTCCTACATATCTCTTTCGATTCATCAACAGTCATCAATCTTTTCATGCATGCTCGTTGGTTTAGGGTACTTTTAATTTCGCGCTTCTTTAATATATCACCAATCCGGCCAGTATATACCCGTCTAGGGCGTCCTCTACAGACGGCCCCATTAATATCCGATCTGTATACTTCTTTCGTTACTCTACTTTCACCCATCCTTTCTACATGTCCAACCCAGCGTAACATCCCCTTTTCAATCCTTGTCACTACTCTTTTAATCCACACCTTTCTCTAATAACACTATTTTGTACTTGATCACCTAATTTTTTAATTTAAATGACAATTCAACAGCTCGTTTGCGGTGGTACCATCCGTTACTGTATACGACGACCATACTATTTACTGCTTTACTACCACCAAATACACATACAAACAAACATCGCAGATCGTATCAATAGCCTTAAATCTATTTACACACATTAAATACAACACCATTTTTTTTGTCCAATAACTATATTGTTGACACTTGGATTGATTCTCTTATAACTTAAGCCAACACAATGTCCGAGTGGTCGTTGGCTTCAAGTGATAGACACTTGAGAGCAGCAATTGAGATCGCTGACGCAGTAGCTGGACGGAACTTGGTGGCGATAAAGTCTCTAAAATTGCCTCTAACTTATGTTATCTCTTCCAGAGTAATTTGGAGACAATGTATGTTATTATTTTGGTATAGCGTTAATTAGAAATGTTCATGCCTAAAAACTGATAGAAAATTCACGATTTAGAACATTTCTCCTCACAGCCTGAGGAATAAGACATAAGTAACTATTTTGGAATGTAATACTTAGATCGGAATGACATCCAATTATTCTTCAAAAAAGGTATTGAACCATAGGCATTCACTATTTTTATAAAACCCTAAAAAAATAGACGAAGTTATCTAACGACTAACACATTTCCGTCGTCCAACATTTTCGCTCGAGTCAACTCCAATCAATCTCAATTTTGGCACGTAAATGTCCGACTTCAGCATGGAGGAGTAAGCCAATGGAGAGATATAGTGCAAATGATGGACTTGATAAACGTCCACACAAACCGAATCAAACACATTAAATAAATTACGCGTATCTCTAGCAATGTTGATACGTTTGAACATGATTCACAGTTTGATGTGATTTTGAACAAAAAATCTTATTCTGATGATCATGAAGTAAAACCTTAAAAACATGGATTTTTGGCGAGTTAGCGGCTATTGTTAGTGAGCCTTCATCGTGGTGTCTGAAGAAGAAGAGTTTAAGATTGTATTTCGCTTTGAATTTTACTTTTCTTATTTTTATTTAATTTCTCTCTCTGTACGCGACGCGTGTGCAAGAATGCTGCTATAATATCAATATGATCGCACTTTACCACAACTGTATCTTAACAAAGTATGTGAGAACTCCATCAACTCACTCCTCAATAGACTCCAATCAATCACCATCCTTTATGTGCCATATGTCCCAACGGTTTTTTATCTAAAGGACTTTTATTATTTCTTTACCATTTGGTTCTTTACTACAAGTCAAGTCCGGAATAAAATATTTCTCTTCCTTAATGTAAATAAATGGCTTCGAGATCAACGGCTACATTCTTACAAACTGATGAGGATGGAATCAAGTGCTGGGTTAATTCGAACCAAAATCGAAAATAGTAGGAATTTTGGCACGAATTTGTGACTTTATGCCTATGTGTTCTAGCTATAGAAGTAGTGAGGATATTAAAACGCGCATCAATCAAACTGATGTACTTACGTCTGACATTCAAAGTATTCAGAGCACGCTTTTATATTTGCTTTTATGCCTACGATGGCCTTCAGCTTTTACTATCAAGTCTTTCTTAATGTCTCCTAAGTTGCAACTTCCTAACTTTCTGGTAGCTATTAATGTAGGGATTACATATGACTACCCTGTTGGCCGAATGGGTGCAAGTGCGACTGCTGGGCAAGGGGTCTGGGGTTCGATATCCGGGTCAGGCAATGTATTACTTGGTTTTAAAAAAATCTCAGTACTAGCACAGCGTCTGGAACTGTGCCTATATTTGGCACTAGGCTCACCCCCTATTACATGGTATTCATGACATAAATAGTGAAAAGTGTGTGTTACATTGAACAGTGGCATTAAGTGCCGTAATGTGCACCTCTGCCTACTTCTTCGGGAATAAAAGGCGTGATTTTATGTTATGTTCAAATATGATAAAAATGCCCTTTAATGTTAGCCTTCTAGATACTTATCAACACTTTTTGACAACAATATTTTTTTTTTATATAACTCGTGTCGACATTTCAATCATTTTCTATCTCTGACATTTACCGTACCTATTAATTGCCCTAAAGTTCCTGGTAACAAAATATTTCGGGTATCCACGTGGGCGGTATTGGACGTGGATTTCGACAAAACAATATATGTTTGTTAAGGTTATCGGATATATGTAGTTTTCATATCATGACTGCCTCGTTGGCCGAGTGGTCGCAATTGCGACTGCCGAGCAAGGGGTCTCGGGTTCGATTCCCGGGTCGGGCAAAGTATTACTGGGTTTTTAAAAAATTCTCAGTAGTAGCACGGAGTCTGGAACTGTGCCCGGTATATGGCAATAGGCTCACCCCCTATTACATGGGACTCATAACATAAATAGTGAAAAGTGGGTGTTACATTGTACAGTGGTATAATGTGTACCTCTGCTTACCCCTTTGAGGATAAAAGGCGTGATGTTATGTGTTGTTATCATACGTGTAACAGAAATATTTGGTCATGTTTTAAGGAAATCGAATACCAGTTAAAACTTTATCAGTTTCCTTTAACATGTTGTTAATTTATTTGGTTTTGTTCGTATTATTAAGTACATGCAGACGAATGTGACAAGAAAATACTTTAATAGAATATTCTCAGAATTCCGTTATTTAAATTTTTACCTGTTTGATGCCAAAAGAGTCTGTTATAAGTAGCACGTGGTGCACTCACCCTGAAACAAAGAGAAAATTAACATTAATTTAGAATTCCTCTAACAAGCATAGATACTATAAGGCACAAGGCCTCCTATAGGGAGATGTATAGATAAGTTTATGTCATACTCAAACTACTTACCTGATAGATAACTATTATGTGTGAATGGGAGGGAGGAGGGAGCTACATTTGCTAACAAACTGTTTTACAGTTTGGCAGAAGTAGGTAATATTTATTTTTCCAAACTATGTTTCTTACCTTAAATAAACGCTTTTTTAATTTCATACTAATATCGTAATATCGTAAGACTCAAAATCAAGTTACTAAAGTCAAAGTCAAAGCATTTATTTCAATTTGACATTGATTAGGCAGTTTTGAAACGTCAAAAATTTAATTGACCGTCCGTCTGTCTGTCAGTCACACTAGATTAAGAACATACTATAAAAATTTTGTATGTCTGTACAGACACAATGTGGCGCACTACCATAATATTATCTACCATCTATTGTAACATACCTACATTGACGAAATAAACCATATTTGTATTTGTATTTGTCAGTGAAGCTAGGCGCTCGTTCCAAAGTGTACAACTTGTAATTCCAACAAAACCTCCTCCTAAAGAACTACTGCGCTATAGATTACCAGGGTGTCAGAACTACAAAGGAGTTCAACTAAACGGCGCGTGACCGCACCCTACGTCACGGGCTGATTGAGATTGATTCAATCCAGTTCATGGTTACATTATCAGTCACATGTCTCACTTATTCATTGTAATTTGTATTATTACTTCGCATCATTTCTCTAGTGTTATGTGCTATTGGTTAGTAGTAGTTTTTACACATAGATATGACATATACAACATGGTACGTAGTAAAAAAAATACATATTTCTGTCTGGTTTCTTCTTAGAATAAGCAGATTAAGTTTCATAATGACTATCGTGAAGGTGTACTAATTGAACTAAAAAGAACAGTTTATTGTAGTAAATATACTGAGAAAAGCTCTACTAGTTTCGAGTCACGGAGGGACTCTTCCTCAGGAGCAGCGTACGCGGACACGGTGACGTCGTCGCGCAGCCTAGAGTTTGTCTCAGTAGTACCTACGTCAGTAAACCGTTATTTATAGTTGATTAAAATAATTATGCTGCTCATGAGAAAGAACCCCTCTGTGGTTCGAAACTAGTAGAGCTTTTGTCAGTATATTCACTCGCGTAACCCGCGAGTTTACGTTTATTTAGTATGTCTCACGATAGTTATTATAAAAACATTATTTTCTTCAACTGGGGCATATGGAATGAATAACGAACATTTCTTTACTAGGTAAAGGTGCTACAAATGCTAATTACAAGCACGAAAGCATTCTCCAATTGTTACACTGGTCACGAGCATGCTTATTTCGGGCGTGTTTACGAATCGACAAGCATTCGAATTTGAACTTTTTTGAGCATGCTGATTAAACGCATTTTAGCATGCTTTTTTAATAGTATAAGCCGGTAAACGAGCACACGGATCACCTGATGGTAAGCAATCGGCGCCGCCCATGAACACCCGAAACACCAAGGCGTTACAAGTACATTACCGGCCTTTTGAGAATTGAGGATTCGAAGATTGTGGAGGATTCGGGGATTCGGTAGACTGGGGGGCTAATTGGGCCTACTACTAATACTAAAACTTACTTACTACTACTAAAAAATAATGCTATTTTAGATCATGTGTACACTTTTAAGTAATAAAATGTAATTAAAATCCATCACCTACTTAGGGGAAACATTAAGCAAACGTCAATGCTAATGCAGTATCAACCTTCGCACCCAAATGTGCATCTAATCTGAACAGCACCAAACAGGTCAGTAATTTTAAGCAGTCCAAATGGATACCCAAATTAACCGCTATGTGTAACCATTTGGACATAGTTAATCCGATTACAGTAACTTTAACTAGGTAATGTAGGCCTACTGTTAGACTATTGCATTGGAACAGGCTTACAAATACTCATTACTGGAAGCAATGAAGTGAAAAACTCATTTTGGAAAGCAAACGCGTGAATTAACCGCAAAAAGATAGTTTTTGAGTTAGAAAACACTAATATTATAGTACTGAGTAAATTATTGGTAATTTTCTAAACGTAGAAATAAAGCTAGTAGAACATACAAAGACAGGATTTATTTGCTTTGATGTAATCTGTAAGAGGTTGGTAGTAAAGTTCCAGTAAGTTTAATCAGATATAAGACTTTTTTTAAGGAGGGAAAATCATCGAATGACTGCTCCCGTCTGGGTGAGGCGGAAGGGAGTGTGAGACTCTTACTGACTAAAAACCATCCCGTTCCTGTATGTCATGTAGTAGGAGGTGAGCCTTTTGCCATATACCGGGCACAATTCCAGACTCCGTGCTACCACCGAGATTTTTTTTACATCTCAGTATTGCCCAGCACGGTAATAGAACCCGAGACCGCTTGCCCGGCAGTTGCACTTGCGACCACTCAGCCAACGAGGCATTCTAATAAACAAGACTTTCAATATTATGATCAACAGACCAATAGGTACGAATCTTTCCAAAAACGAACTCCCATTATTCACAGCTGAAAACACGTCTAATTGTACACAGCCATCCTCGTTTTCGGAACAAATAAAAAAACAATTAACGCTGTGACCGAACAGATTAAAACAAAAGACACCGGCACACAAGGTCAATCAATAATTATTTAGTGTGGAGAAGACAAGATAAGCATAGCCGAATCAATTCGTTTACAAGGACGTTGTAATTTCGTAGATATCTCCAGATGTTTTTAATTAGTTACGAGTATTAGTCATTTAGAGGCATTGTACTGAGATGGGACGAAGAAACTTTCATTTAGACTGTGTCTTGTATGAAGTCAGTATATTTTTTTTCTATAATAAAATCTCCTACATCCTTACTAATATTATAAATCGGAAAGTGAGTTTGTTTGTCTGTTTGTTTGTTCTGCGTTCACGCCGTAACTATTAAACCGATTGCTTTGAACTTTTACAGACGTAAAGTTAGAAGTCCGGATTAAATAATAGGGTACTTTTTATCCCGGAAAAATTGATATTCCCGAGGGAAAACTAAAGTATCGGTATAGATGGCGCTGTGTGTATTGGTATATATGTCACATATGCTACTTTTTATCCATTTGTGACGCGAGCGAAGCCGCGGGTAAAAGCTAGTATAACATAAATAGTGAAAAGAAGATGTTACGTTGTACCTAAGTGCCGTAATGTAGACTTCAGCCCACCCCTTCGGCGATAAAAGGCGCGATGTCATGTTAATAAGAACTATTAGCACGAGTCTCTCTTCGTTGCACGTCAGTTGAAATCCATTGTTGTGGGACCCTGGCACGGTATGAAACAAGTCGAGTAATTTCGTTGAACAGTTACGAGTGCAAGCTACACAACCTAAGTCATTAAAGTGAAGTCGCGGAGAACCTAACGGGTAACCGGGGCTCCGGCTCGACGTGCAGGAGAAGGAACGAGGTGGTTTTTAGTCAGTAAGAGTCTGACACGCCCTTCCGCCTCACCCAGGCGGGAGCAGTCATTCGATGATTTTCCCCCCTTAAAAAAAAGTGATGATACATTATTTTAATCAAGGTTATATTATTGCATGTCAAATCAAAATAATGTTGTAAACACAATCGTAGGCTGGATATCTTGTGTTTAGTAATCGCAGCATGATTGTTAATCTAATCTATTTTCTAATCAATGTTTTGGAATTACGCATTAGAATAAAGAAAGAACAATATGTTCAGCCTTATTATTATAAAAGGTTTTATATATATAAAACAATGGACATTTACCAAATAATATCGGTTACAGGTCAACGACCTCCACAATTTACGAAAACTAAATTCTCGACGTCCGATTCGCCCAGTAACAACATCTAAATCTATTAAGGGTGCAAAAATATCGAGATAGCATTTCAATTAGGTCACACAAATAATGATAAGGCCTCCCAATTGTAGTCGCCCACTTTCGCACCGCCACTCAAGAATTAAGCTTCGCTTGGCAATCTGCCAATCAGTACTAGGAACATCGCAGATTTTTTCTACAAACTAGGGTTAAGGACCTAAGACCTTCACAAAAGCGAAGTTACTCGAAGTGGAGATAAGATACTTAGATTCTATGACATGAAGTTGTGTGAATATCTTTAAATCTGATTTATTTCTGAGTATGTCGTGGTGGCCCTGAGGTTTACGACGCCCACTTTTCATACATGAGAGTGCGGGTTCGAAACCTACCAACGGCAAGTACCAATGTGGTTTTTCTGGGCTATATGTACTTTCTAAGATTATCTAGACACCACTGACAAACGATGAAAGAAAACACCGTGAGGACACCTGGGATTTTAATTTCTAATTATAAGTTTGAAATCGCTAACCCGCATTGAGCAAGCGTGGTGATTAATGCTCAAACCTGCTCCTGTTGGTGATGATTTCTGAGTTGTAAAATGCTACATAAAGATGCAAAAGGACACTCTTGAGCCGCTTCAAATTCTCGTGTTCTGCTCACACATTCACAACCAAAACCAACGCAAATTTCTTAAACATACAAGAGGAATTTCCTTTCCTTTCTATTCAATCGCATGCACTATAAGAGACGGAAATTCGATTGGTGGTTCACTGCACATCTCTTGCTTTGACTGCGGAATCTGAACCTTAGGAGCGTTTGCACAAGATCAAGTTCAAGGTGATACTGATTACTCGCAAGCGCTCTTGTGAATGTAGGTCTCACTTAGGCGCATTCCATTCTCGTCTCCCGCTTACTTGGAGCAATTTTTATTGAGATTCCAATGACACAACGCTATTCGCAATGGAATATAAAGTTATGACAGTCCTCGATGAAAATCGTTAAGTTCAAACGGACTTAAGATAAATACGAGAAACGGAGACGTGAGTAAAATATTAGTATAATAAATATTGCTCAGATGGAATGAGAAAAATCTCTCTTCGGTATTTCTTTATAATTTTTGTGTAAGTATTTAATCTTGTGAAGTCTGTAATATTAATAGATGGTCCTACGGTACTTTATTAAAGTGAAAAATATAAAGGAATGGATAATCCAATTATTGATGAAGACGTTTCATGATTATTTTTGCAAAGATAAGTAGCTATAACGCATATAAGTAAATGCCCTTTTTAATAAAAAACACAGTTTTATACAAGGGTCAAAGCACAACTCTTTCTACTTTACTGAGCCTAAACAAATGCCAACAAAATTAAAAATTAAAAACCATTTAATTTTAATAGTATGTACGTTACACCTCAACTTTTACCTGCAATTCAATACATCATGTCATTTATATTAGACCTAACACCACGAAAACGAGAACAATAAAAGAAATCTTTCGCTAAATCTACAGCTTTATTTTCCTCTCACCAGACACACCGAATTGCGATTTTTTGTATACTTCTGTCGACACTTTTTTGTTCAAATATAGACATCTAGGAATTCCGACATCATCATGAAATTAAACTGAGAAAAAATACGTTTTGGTGAAATGTAGGTATTCCTAATCTCACTCACTATATGTACCTATGTACTAAACGTTTATGAGTTCCCTAAGTTTTACGCATAGAGACCTTCGTGACAGGTAAAGTAATAAGTTTGAAACGTTTGCAAAGTCTGACTCTGATACGAGTTTCTGATCTCATTTTTGAATTAAACCAAAAACTTCTACTGAGTGTTGTACTAAAATCCAGGCTAGGACGTTTCATCGCCATTAGACCAAATAATTGAATGGCTATAAACTTACATTTATTGCATTTACAGTTTATAACAAGGTCCTTTAACACATCAACAAAAAAAATTCACACGAAATCCGACCACAAAGACGAATACTACAACAAAACATTTATACAATAAAAATAACGATGACATTTAACAATCTCCAGTTCTGTTACACCGTTAACATTGTCACCCGAAATAGTTGAGAGACTTAGGCTGCTTGTACATTGACGCGGAGACGGCGGACAGCGGACCGAACTTAGCGAGTATTGCGGAGCTGTGTCTGTCCATCGAGGCAGAGCGAGGCAGCAGTGCCAGCGAGTATTGACTGACAAACTTCAGCGGTATACTATACTATCCCAATATCCCATATTCCCGCCCCGCTCCCGAAACTGTTTCCCCGCCGCCGGCTTACTCGGCTGCCCGCTCCGCCGTCACGCACCGCTACCTCGCACCGCTACCACGCGCCGATTCCGAAAATATGTGAATTTTTAAACTAGTAAATCCCTTTCCACTAAAGCGGAGCGGAGATGTCATGCAATCCTATTGGTTAATATTTCTTCGTTACTCCGCTCCGCTACCTCTCTCCGCGTCAATGGACAGGCAGCCTTACGATTTCTTTTTGATGACAAATCACCCGTCTAGACTGTTTTATTTTGCGCTGTTAGCAGTTACAAATTAACACATCACTAGATTTGACAGCTAGTTACAGTTTACGTCGCAACGTTGTTTTTTACCAGTTCATAGTGTATATGAAAAAAAAGTTATGTGTTTGATTTGAGAGTCGTAACAAGAAGATGAATGAAATTACAATCAGTTTTATAACGAAAGCTACATATATCTTCAATGTGGGAGAGCTTCAGCACGAATGGACCGGCACGACCGGCGTGATACCACGGCCTCACAGAAATCCGACGTGAAACAGCGTTTGCGCTGTGTTTCGTCGTGTAAGTGAGGTTACCGGAGGCCCAATTACCCTTCTCCCTAGTCTCCCGAATCCTCGAATCCTCCACAATCTTTAAATTCCCAATTCCCAAAAGGCTGTAACGCACTTGTACCACCTTGGTGTTTCGGGTGTCCATGGGCGGCGCCGATTGCTTACCATCAGATGATCCGTCAGCTCGTTAACCGGTAAATGACATAAAAAAAAATATGTATTTGTTGTCTTTATGAATACAAAATTTACTTGCACATGACATAACAATTTGTACTCTATACCTATCACGCAAATGTGACATACTAATACATTTCTTTTTTCAAACAACAACAATACACTGATCTAGATACATATTACGTTTGCATACCATATGCAACTTGGGACGTGCTAACAATTTTAAATAAAGCATTCTAGAATTCCACACAAGAACAGTTCAACCACATCTAAAAATACAACGCTTCTCTAAACGTTAGTCTTGTTTCATTTCCAACGCCTTTTACATGTTCCGTAATTATGCACATGAAAATTAGATTAAATTCCACGATAAATGCTTTTTGCTCCAAAAAAAATCAATGAGACTTTAAAACGCAAAGCACGTAGTGCCCTATTTAACTGTACGACCACAGAATATTTAAACTACCAATAATATTACAAAAAACAATCTGACTCGTTGAACTAATGATCGGCATGAAGGAGCTACTTCAGTATCGATGGCTGATGATGATAAAACACGAAAGACAAGTCTTGATGTAGACTTAATGTCCAAAAAGACAGATTTTGTTATAAGTACAATAAAATAAACGCTCATAAAATATTTTGCAACATTAATGGCCGCTGCTGACCAAAGGCCTTTCTCACACGGAGGTTTGAGCATTAATCACCACGCATGCTCAATAGGGGTTGGTGATTTCAAACTTATAATCAGAAATTATAATAAGTCAAGGTTCTTCATGATGTTTTCTTTCACCATTTGTCAGTAAGTGTCTAAGAAAAAGTCACATTGGTACTTGCCGTTGGAAGGTTTTGAACCGGCACCGTCATGCATAGAATCGAGCTTCTTAAACTGTCAAACACCGCGCGGTCACCGGTGACCGCAACCTATTGTTCTTTCATTGTGTCTATAAATACGGTACTCGACGAGTTAAACCTCCGGCCCACCACGAATATTTTGCTAAATAGCTATGCCGGAAAAATTGCCAAACTTTTCGAACAACAAACACTGATACTATATGATGTGCGCCAATTAAACAAGACTGGGAAGTGTGTGAAGAACTCTTTGCTGTCTGACATGATTCGGACACTAACGAACTGACTGAAAAAAAAAATAAAGAAAAAATAAAGAACGGGAGCTGGCTACGAAATGTTACTGTATACTACGTTCATACTAGGAATTCCACACACTATTTTGAGATTTTCTTGATAAAAATATGAAGGTATTTCGATCTATCATGAAATTTATTAATTTTGACCAAAACATGGAACACATACTTAATGAGAAACGTTGCTGATGTAAATTAGGTTGATCGTGATAAAATTATGATAATACTTGCGATAATTAGTTCACAATATAATAAGTAAACAAACAAAAAGCATAACAATTATAAATAAACAACGTTCATTATAATATTTGCAATCGCAAACATGAAACAACAAAACCAAACAATAGTTTAATTTGCCATTCTAAAACTCATTTCATAAAACAATAACCGACGGCTAGCGTTAACAAACAAAAAATTACATTTTAACATCGATGAAAACAGCACGTAGATGAATCGGGTGCCTTTTTAAATTGTTAACGAATTGCGTCTATTGAATGTCCATTTAATTTTCTGCAAAGCTCCCAGCCTGCAGGCCCTGAGCGAAACCAAAATGGCCGCTACGTCATTTTGTTAATTGGTATAGAAACCAAGGCCAGATGTGCAATATCGACAGCGATTTTTTTCATAATTGCAGGGACGGACCCGACGAATTAACCCGAATCTCTCGTTCATTTTCTCCCCAACCATTTAGGACCTCGGACCTCTCTATATTACTTCTCATGAACTATTTTCTTCGCTGGTTGGTTCCCATTTCACCCCGATGTCATCTTGTAAGGGTTCACTTGCCTTCATTCAGCTGCTTATTAATATCGAAATGGTTTTAATCACACAACTATTCCGGGTTCTATCGATAAGTTTGAAACGGATCCCTTATTCCTAACTTCGTCAAGTATCGACGTTGCGTGGGTCGAATTCCAAAACTCCTTTAAGTTCCTAGTAATTTAATAATTAAGTTTCCTAGTTTCATAGATTTACTAATGATCGGTAGGTATCTTCACTCATTGGGAACCTAAATGACGATGACTCTATGACTGGGATTTTGGAATCTCAATAAGACGAGGAATATTTTAGAATTGTTTACCTTACCATATCAGTTTTAAGATTTATATGTCCGTTTAATAACATATACAAGTCTTTAATCCAAATGATAATAACTGCTAGCCTTAAAATTACTAAACCACATACGATATAAAAATAAAGAAACATACGAGCTTCTTTATAGCCACAAATCCCTAACATTATGTGGAAAACTGACGTCAGATCTCATTTTTAGCGTTCCGTAGATCAAAGAGGAAAAAATCCTTAAAAGTTCCTTTCACCGTTCATCTTTATTAGGGCCTAAGGAACGGTATGAAAATGAAATTGAACTCAAGATTAAAGTCAAATCAACCATCTAAAAGAAAAATAAATTTTTAAGGAGATACAATGTATCTAAATCACTATTCTGACGCCATTTTTGACACTTATAAAGAAATTTAACCATTATTGCACTTACCATTGACCTAAAATAACGAAATTTGGCAAAAGGCACTGTCTTGTAACACCAGCAAACCAGAAACCACGCATTTTATTTTTTTTATGGCATAAGCCGGTAAACGAGCAGACGGATCACCTGATGGTAAGCAATCGGTGTCGCCCATGGACACCTGGAACACCGGAGGCATTACAAGTGCGTTACCGGCCTTTTGGGGACCAGGAGTTTGAGGATCGTTGGGGATTCAGGGATTGGGGAGATTGGGGAAGGGGAGGGTAATTGGGCCTCCGGTAACCTCACTCATACGATGAAACACAACGCAAGCGTTGCTTCACGTCGGTTTTCTGAGAGGCCGTGGTATCACTCCGGTCGAACCGGCCCATTCGTGCCGAAGCATGGCTCTCCCACACTGATTATTGACATGAAACAATTTTGGCGACTTATATCTATGCCCGTACAGAACCTTCGATTTCCGATGTGGACCTATTATGTTATGTTTTATCATAGCAAGTTATATTCGACATAATATTAGTTTTATACTGCAGTAGCGATTTATTAAACTGCTATTGAGAACTTAAATCATATTTATAGTCCAGCTACATGCTTATTCTGTATCTCAACTAATGTTCCTGGCAGTGGACCAGGAATAGCCAAATTACAACTTAGTGACATTATTTAGAAGAACTAAAATAAAGTGGTTTCTTTTGACGCTTAAACTCAATTGTACATTAGATTCAATTTGGATCGCGGTTAAGCCATTTCAAATAAATACTATTTATTCTCCATTTTCGCCTATCCGACGCATGGTAATGTGAACCCTATTATGAAGGAAGTAACCATTAAACGAAAATTATACTCTGCATCTATGTAATTCTAAATTTTATTATCATGTCTATCTACAAAATTGCCAGCATTTCACACATACTTGCGAGACGTTCATTTAAATCGATTTTCGATTACGACTACATACTAGCAAAAGGTGCTAAACAGAAATATACGTATGATACAAATCACCAAGTCTATAAACATCGCAACAGTGTTCATAAATTTATATGAAGACTGGTTGATGCCGATTTATGTGCCTATTGTAGGACTGTGTTGTATACAAAACCCATGGTGTTATTGTTTCAGAAGAATTCAAATCCATCCGAAAACCAGTTGGTAAGTAAAGAAAGATATTTTTATAATCTTTGAGAACAGTCTACGATCAATATATCTACTTCTGAGAAACATATTTTGCAGACAAATTCACGATACAATAGGTATATCTTGTTTCGTAACTGAGTAGACTTAGTAACTTTTAAATGCTGTCAGTCAAAGTTAATCTCTATGACAATTGAGTATATATTAAACTTCAAAAGCCTTCGAAATTCCAACACAATCCAGATCTTCAACAAAAATAAAATGAAGGAAGTCCTTAATAACTCCAAAAAATTGTAGCTTCAAAATTAGGGTCATCATCACCCAACACTCAGCACACCTAAAGACATTAAATCAAGACCCCAAGAACATAAAGGATAGCAAAATTGAAATGTCAATCTTCGTCTACAATCTAATAAAAGTCAAGATTACATCTTTAGAGTGGAGCACGGTGTCAAATTGAATAAGCATACATTTCTTGGAAAGGACATCATCGTTCCCTGAATTCTATTGTCGATATGAGGTAGAATAAAAATTTGAATACCAGATGTCGGTCGCATCGCATTGAAAGTTGTTCGTTTTAAATTATGCCTGTTCTTTACATTTTGATTTTGAATGCATTGCAGACGATTTACGAAATTTACTAGCTTTACCCGCGGCTCTGCTCGCGTCACAAAAGGATAAAAGTAGCCTATGTGACAAAAAACGATATACACAGCGCCATCTATACCAATACTTTTGTTTTCCCCTGGGAATATAATATTTTTCCGGGATAAAAAATACCCTGTTATTTAATCCGGACTTCTAACTTTACGTCTGCAAAAATTTAAAGCAATCGGTTTAGTAGTTACGCCGTGAAAGCGGAACAAACAAACAAACTCACTTTCCGATTTATAATATTAGTAAGGATTTGCTCTTGGTTTCCAACTGGATTAAGGGTTGTCGTGGCTCCAGCTTGAACATCGGGAGTAGGAATGGGGTGGTTCTTAGTCAGTAAGAAGCTGACACTCCTTTATGCCTCACCCAAGGCGGAAGAAATCAGTGATTATGTCCCCTTTAAAAAAGGTCTCATGCATATTGTAGTTTGTAAATCTGATTAGTACTATTGTAATTATAACAAGCTTTTATTAAACCTACGTATTCTTTAAGACACCAAGTCTAAAGCCGGCCATTCTTGTGTGATCTTCAAGCGTAGTGATCCATGCTCACCATTTCTTTCAATAGCCTAGTAATGGGCCAGCTACTGGCTAGTCCCTTTTATTAAACGGTCCATTTCCTATAATGAGATAAACAAAACTGTATAAAACACGTGTAATCCAGTTACTTTATCTCTATCCATCATCACGATGAAACCCGGAACTCCCATTTCCATTCCATTCAATAATAGAACTTGTAACTGTACAATACGGTGTAATTTTCGAGGTCAACATAAAAATTAGTTCAATGACAGATTAATAGGAATTAATTACTGTCTAGTCAGAAGCGGAATGTTTGTACAAGTTGTTGCGATATGATGTTTACGTGTAACTTGATAATACATCTCATGGTTTATGCATACTGTATTATTGGCATCGCATGTTACTTATGTGAGCTATTCTGTAGTTAGAAGTAAGATTATATCTTTACTTTTCAGGAGTATGTCAGTTCACCTAATTAACGTTACGCCTTAATAGGGATGATGACGGGGTATGAAAATTAAAAATCTAATCAGTTCGCCAGTTTGGTAATGAAAAAATATTAGACACGTATTTTTTTATTTTGGTATATAATAAAATGATACAATCAAAGTTTATGAGTGGGGGCTAAAACGTCATTTCTACGTATAAAATGTACATAGAAGTGACGTCACGCGACATTTCAAATCAATATATCGTCGAAAGTATTCGTTTCTGTAAAAAAAATACGTGTGTAAAATAAACTACCAGACGGACATTAAAATAAAAATTAGTCATCTACCCTATTCGTCGTAAAAAGAGCTTTCCTTTCAAAATTATGCGTTGCATTATCCCAGAATTGAGCTGAACATTTTACAACTGAGAAAGAATAGAAAGATCTTATTTTAAACAATTGAATGCAAAAGGCCACACTCCTCGTCAAACAGTTACGCGAGTAAGCCGAAAACATAATAATCAAGTCATACTTTTCATTCTCTAATTAACATAATTATATGTATACATAACATCACGCCTTTTTATCCCCAAAGGGGTATGCAGAGGTGCACATTACGGCACTTAAAGTCACTGTACAATGTAACACCCACTTTTCATGTTATGAGTCTCATGTAATAGGAGGTGAGCGTATTGCTATATACCGGGCACAATTCCCGATTCCGTGCTACTACTGAAAATTATAAAAAAAACAGTAATACCTTGCCCGACCTGGGAATCGAACCCGAGACCCCTTGCACTTGCGACCCCTCAGCCAACGAGGCAGTCAAATTCAAATTCAAATTGTTTATTATCTTAAGAATTACAATATCTGTCTAACAGTAAGTTATTATTCAATACTTGTATTAGGCCTGACTAAAGTCATGCATTGAACATACATTGCAATGTATCTTTATTCCAAAATTACACAACATTTACTTTATCAGGTCCAAACATAAATTAGCTTAATTAGCAAACATTCCATTTGACCTTGAAAACTAAATTTTCTTCTGTACCTATTTAGTTATCTATTACGCTGATTGCCATCATTACAAAACATGGTCCCTCCTCAACTTGATATTTATCTCCATTTAACGAAATTTGTAAATGTTCTATACATTTTCTTTTCTTAATTACATTAGTTTTTTCACTATTAACACTAGCAAGGTCGTTATGTAGATGATTAATGACAAATCATGCTTCATGATTGATGTCGCCGGTGGAAAATTAATTAATCTCAGAATTTATAATATTGATTACCTCCTATGATTTGGTATTCAAATCGTCATCTGTCATTAGTAGATTACTTATGTAGGCCAATAGCTCTATTACGGGGAATGCTCATTAATATTATGAAACTTAACGATTCGTGTGTTCAAATCGCAATAACTAGTGGATATGGACGAAGAAGAATATGTTTTAAACCTTATTGCTAAATGATAAATCTGAAAATCTATTAAAGAAATTCGACGTACTAAAGGGGGTAGCTTGATATGCTGGAGTCTGTACAATATTCTGATTTGAATGTGCTTCTATAGTATGTATTGCAGTGTACCACTCCGATCTCACATTATAATCAAAATTTCTATAACGTCTTGCCCCTTGATATTCAGTGACGTCATTTGTTTGGCAAACATTACTTAATCCATCATGGCCCCCAAAACATCAAGTCACTTCAAAGGAAAACGCGTCATCGCATTCTTTGTTACAATAAATGTTGTATTTAATGCTTTATAAATTATTATCAACTGTCTTATCTGTATCCGTTTTGCTAATTTTATTATCACGTGTGTCGAGGTCTCGTGTTAATCCCTCTGACCTTGAGTGACCTGCTGAGTCTGTGTTATCAGTGTCATCAACATCGTCATCAGGTTTTGCTATTAGCACTTCCTATTTGGACTACATTTCTCATCAATTAATTTACAGCCTTAACATGCATACTTGTAGGTATCTTTTGAGAAACGATCGTTAATTCAAGTGTGGGTTCACGATCAATTCAAGTGTGGGAGAGCCATGCTTCGACACGAATGGGCCACGGCTTCGCAAAAAACCGACGTGAAACAACGCTTGCACCATCATGTGAGCATTACCTCCCTCCCCAATCTCCATAATACCCAACAATCCCCAAAAGACGCAAGCACTTGTAATACCTCTGGTATTTTGGGTGTCTATGGGCGGCGCCGATTGCTGATCCGTCTGCTCATTTACCGGCTTATTCCATAAAAAATACCAGCGTATATAAGTATTTTTAGATATCTACTAAATCTGGTATCATAAGTATGAAATGCATTGGCATCTTAACAAATACCAAATAAGCTAGTTACTTGTCTAGCAACGAGTGCACATGAAAGTAATTTGAACACTAAAATACTATCTTATAAAGAAATTCAATCAAATTTCACTATTATTATTAAATTAAACAATAATAATAAACGAATTTAGAATAATATTCATAAAAATGTCCATTAGGACTATCTAACAATCTTACCTGATAAAACTATTACCGTAATTGTCCCTCCAATATTTCTATTTTTTCTCTATCAGAGTTCAAATGGATCCAGCTGTAACCAAATTTTGTTCTCACTTTGTTTTTTTTACATAACAGTTAATCCGTACTTAATATTAAACTTGAATAAAATTTACGTAAAACTTTTCCTTTTACCTCTGCAAATGCAGTTATTATTATAAAATGTTATTTTACTAGGGAAGAAACAGCTGGACGTCAATGATAAATATTAGTACAAAGATTATGAAGTATTAACGTTATCTAATATCATGTTGTTATCACAAATATGATAGTTGCCGTGCAATATTTCAACCGATATACTTACATTGATATGAGTCATGAATTCATAAACGAATTCTATTTTTTTCTTATTGCATAAAATTCATGTTTTGAAACATATAATAAACGTGTGGGTTATAAATAAGTTCAGATAAAAAAGGACACAACGAAATAACAGATTATAAGGTGTAAAATAGAATAAATTTCATGTTCAGATTTGATTTGTACATAAAACCAATTCCATTCCAATTAATGCGATCACTGTTGCTCACCAAACAAAACAAAGAGAAAAACTTTATATTTACATTCCGTACAGCCAAAAATAATAGCAAAAACAATACAAATTCTAAACCACTAAAACTTCACGGACCCAAAATAACTCGACAAACATAAATCCTTTGTTAGCGGTGTTCTCGAAAAAGTTCCGCATAATAACTTCGAAAATATTACCTGTACGAAAAACTCAGTACTTACCGTATCTGTAGTCGGTATTATGGAAACCATTAATAATGATAATACATCCGTTACACCTATTTCAGCAGTCCGGATGGGCCTGTCCAAAGTTGGGGATCCGATAACAGAATAAATGTATCACCCCGTATCAACTCCGCAAGCTTATGTAGTTCCAACTCTCAATGACATGCAAGATGATATCTGTATTGAGTTCGGAGTTTTAGTGATGATATGGAACTTTTTGGGAAAGTGGGATGTAAAAACTGAGAATGTGTAGATTTGGCTACTTAAAGTTAACATGTTTCAGTAACAAGTTCGAGAACTATAAAGTATGAAGTAAGTACACTTATTTTACATCGGTTTTTGAATTACTTACTAGGCTCCATGTAATGTAATAGTGATCCCCCGAGTTAAGACAGATAAAATTAATACAAAGTCGCAGCAGTACCCGAAATAAGTATTTCACGATAACCAACTACAAGAAAATCTCTTCACTAATTGAGAATTGTACCTCAACAATAACGTAAATATACCACCGAATAAATCATCAAAAGTTTCACACTAATCACTAACTTCCGTCCTCTTACTTATTGTTAATCACGGTAAACAAAAGAAACTGTACAGACACTTCCACCCACATAAAACTCAAAACACAGCCATATTTCATAGAAAACCACATGTTTGTCTGTTTATGCAACTGCGCCAACAGACTGCGCCCGATAAGTTCAAATATTTGATCTTAGATTACTGGTACGAGAGCGATGCTCAGCGTTAGAGGAGAATAAATCTTATGCTTATGTCATAGGAGGGTTTAGAAAGAAAAATGGAATGCGCGGTAATAAGTCAATTTTGTATAGTTCTTTTGCAAAGCGAGGTAGACAGAATTACAAGTAGGATCATCATTTATGCGACTGCATCTCGATTGCAATGTTTGCGCATGTGAGATTTGTGTTTATCCGCACAGGCAGTGCTGTCCAGTTAGGTTCTGACATTAATTCATGGCGGTTTCTCTGGTGTGATTGTGACTGTGTTATTTGACTTGTGTTAGGAATATTCCTGTTTGATGCGTCCTTGTGGTCGTCGTCGTCGTGGTGGCCCGGAGGTTAAGACACCCGCTTTTCATGCATGAGGGTGCAGGTTCGAAACCTACCAACGGCAAGTACCAATGTGACTTTTTCCGAGTTATATGTACTTTCTAAGATTATTTAGACACCACTGACAAACGGTGAAGGAAAATATCGTGAGGAAACCTGAACTTATAATTTCTAATTATTAGTTTGAAATCACCAACCCGCAGTGAGCAAGCGTGATGATTAATGCTCAAACCTTCTCCGTGTGAACCTTCTCAGCAGTGGGCATTTATAGGCTGTTGATGATGATGATGATGAGTCCTTTGTGCTACTATCCAAAAATTATAAGATACTTTCCATGATTAAGATTTTAAACCAGTTCTTCGTGTTTTACAACCATGTTTCTAACTACCGGACTTTATGATTATATCAGGTTGCGTCTAATTTGTAATATTCGTCACTTCTCACGACTTTTATCTTTATTTGGACATAAGAAACTTTCTCGCTAATTGGCTTAGCCATTTAGGGATAGGTTTTAGCGTGTAGATAAACTGGCATGATGTGTTTTATTTTAGGACTTACAAAACTAGGTAAAACGATGTCAAGAAAACTATAACATTTTTTTTATAGCATAAGCCGGTAAAAGAGCCGACGGATCACCTGATGGTAAACAATCGGCGCCGCCCATGGACACTCGAAACACCAAGGCGTTACAAGTGCGTTACCGGCCTTTTCAGAATTGGAAATTTGAGGATTGTGGAGGATTCCGAGATTCGGGAGACTAGGGACTAAACTTGGCATGCGATTTTATTAAATGAAACACGTGTCGTCAACTGCTGACGCATAAAAAGATGAATCAATCCAAATACGCTTTGCAATATCAACCAATAGGGATATTAGACGAAGCACAAAACTTAAACGTTTTCATTATGAGTAGGGAACAAGAGAAATGGACTATGTATTTGGAAACAAACAGTAAGTAACAAGTCGACATTAGTAACAAGACCAAAATCGTGATCTTTCCCAAAATGACGTCAAAATGACGATAGACACGTACCAGGAATTCATAGTGGTAGCAGACGTAAATCTAGCATGCTATAGAGTAGCAGAGAAACGACTGTTTATCGAACAAACATTGGCAGTGCGGAAACCAATCCCTCGCTCACTAATCGAGATATCCAGTAGCTTTGTCTGTAGAGTATGGCGCTAATTTTATTTACACAATAAACTTAGTTTTATGTTTATTGCTGTTTGTACATAACATACATAACATCACGCCTTTTATCCCCTAAGAGGTGGGCAGAGGTGCACATTATACCACTGTACAATGTAACACCCATGTTTCACTATTTATGTTATGAGTCCCATGTAATAGGGGGTGAACCTATTGTCATATACTGGACACAATTCCAGACTCCGTGCTACTACTGACAATTTTTTAAAACCCATTATACTATGCCCGACCCGGGAATCGAACCCGAGACCCCCTGCCCGGCAGTCGCACTTGCAACCACTCGGCACAGCGAGACAGTCAATGCTGTTTGTAATATTGTTTAATAAAAATCATTATAGGGTACAACAATTTAAAAAAATATATTATTTTGAGAATTGCAATTAAAAATGTCCAGTTGCAAAACGGTGTATGAATTGCGTTGTGTGAATACATGTCATTTGACTAGCACATATTGTATGGAACTACCTCTAGATATATCCTGAACATATTAGATAAACATTTTATGGAAATATATATTTTATCTCGAAGACGATAAGTGTTAAATCCGAAATAAAGTGTATCATTATAATTCTTTAGGTGACCAGGTTATTTAAATCTAAATAATGATTTGTCTAGACATGAAATAGAGCAAAATGTGCCTAAAAATGAGACCAGGTCACAGTCACCGGACATGGTAGAAAGATGAACTGCAGAGAGTACCGAGGATGTTATGTTTTTGTGTCTAAAACTCAATTCATGAGAGTTATGGTGTGTAGAGAGCTGCCAAACGACATGACGTCATGAGCTACAGTGTGTTTTTGTTATGAGTGAACAGTTTCCTGTGGTAAATTAGTTTTCATATAAACACGTGGATTAGTTAAAAAATTGCAAATATTGTAGAATAAACATTTAAACAAAGTGAAGCTGAACTTTGATTTGCACCTTTCTCATACCAATATTTCGCTAGCTATGACGTCACAGATACTATTTTGTTTCGATAAAAATGAATGAATACGTCCCCTGCAATATCCCTCCACAGAGATAAAAACCTCTTGTACGCTACCTATTTGTCCAGGACTTTATGTATGTATTTAAAAAAAAAGACAATCCTATTGACAGGTCACATTTCGCTTTGAAATTTTTAGTTCGACCCTTGACAGGTCCAATTAAGTCTCGTCTCTTTTTTGTATTTATCAAAACGAGAAAAAAGGTGAGTATTTAACTCGAACAATGAATGTTACCAGTAAAAAATTAAACGAATAAAAAACTATAAATGATACAGTCGACCACTCAACACTACAGTTTGTTTTTTTTTTATATTTGAGATTGGAATCTGTCTTGTTCAAAATTAATTGTTTTCTACGGTTTACTAACGTAATTGTTTATCAAGGTTCAGTATGAAATAGTATTGCAAAAACAGGTTGAAAGTCAATAATCTTATTCTGTCGAGTTTATTTTAAACCTGGTGTATTATACCTAAATTCTTCTGTACCATTACCTGATATTGTTTATATTACTAGCAAAACTATTATGAACATTAATACTCCGTACATAAATTCTTCAACAATGTTCTATGCCGCATATTTCCATCTCAAAACAAATGGAATAGTGTAATTAGCTATTGTTAGCAATAGAGGTAATAACCAAGTATTTATTTCATACACCACTAATGATACAAATTAGAACTAATTTGCTTTTCACACTTTAACACAATCATGCGGTTTGTTTACCCATTCATGGGTATTTAGCTATGAAGCCTGTAGTATGAAAGTATTGAAATTATCAAAGGACGACCGTTTCAATTTATTCAGATAGATTTTCAATGCAGCCAAATGTAATTACCTAAGCTAATGAGTTCTTAATAATTACTTCATAGTTTTCACTAACTGCCTCGTTGGCCGAGTGGTCGCAAGTGTGACTGCCGGGCAAGGGGTCTCGGGTTCGATTCCCGGGTCGGGCAAAGTAATACTAGGATTTAAAAAAAATCTCAGTAGTAGCACGGAGCCTGGAATTCTGTCTGGTATATGGCAATAGGCTCACCCCCTATTACATGGGACTTATAACATAAATAGTGAAAAGTGGGTGTTACATTGTACAGTGGCATAATTTGCATCTCTGCCTACGCCTTCGGGGATAAAAGGCGTGATGTTATGTATGTTATGTAGTCTTCAATCTGCTGCTGTGTTTGGTTACAATAATCTGGTCCTAATTCTATAGCTTACAGTTCTAGTCCTATGTCAATGCTTGAACGTTAATCATACTATTTCGTTGCTAAGTGAATTATAGCCAAAACCAAAGGTCATAAATGCGTAAGTCAACTGAAATTATTCAAAGTTCTTTAAAGAGTTAAAAGCTAAAAGGAAATTATATTTTAGTGCTCCCAGCATCAACTTTCTAAAATTATTTATTAGGAAAGAAGATGCAGGCAAAACTTAAAAACGCTAAGTCAAAGTCAAAGCATTTATTTCAATTAAACCTTAATTTGGTACTTTTGAAACGTCAACAAATACAAAATAAATAATGGTCTGTCAGTCAGTCTGTCAGTGAAGCTAGGTGAAGCTAGGTGCTCATTCCAAAATGTAGATTCGTATGGAGAAGAACGAGAAAGAAACTCCATTCGTTACTCTTTTTAAAAAATATATGTTCTACAATGTCTCTGATACATATTTCAATATTGTACGCATATGTAAGAACAATGTAAAGCCACGCTTGACGCATTATACTAATGACTTACTAAAATAAAAAAAAAAAAATCTTATAGTCTAACAAGTCCTTTCGGTAGTTTATTCTTTTTTCTTAGTTTGTCCTTGTTCCAAACATGTCCTTAGGCTTGGTAAACATCTTCATTCATTCTATTCACTGTGACAGACTACAATGAACTTCCAATGTTCAGGGTAACCCGGTTAACGGAAAATCTTTAATCAGGTTAGTATTTTCCCTGTGCGCTTAATCAGACCGTACCGGACAGTTGGAGCTGAGCGATTGTATTTTGTATGTTATCATGTGACGTGTAGTGTCTCAGTTATGGCAGTAATAGTTTAAAAAATATATAATGTTAGAAGCATAGACAAAAAGAAATGAAACGTCATCGCGTAGCGGGAAAATGTATTCTGTGGTTCGAACAAAAAAAAAGTCAAGATGGCGGGAACTCGGAAGTTATTGAGACGGCGTATTTGGTGTTGAGGGAATTTTATTCTATTTGGAAGTCAATTTGCCTATTTATGTGTTGTTTTTGTTTTTCTTTCCAATTAATAGTTATGGTTTAGCTAGTTCTGAATTTGTAATTTGATTTCGATGTTAACAATATAAGGTGCATTGAAATGGTGGTACTCTTTATTTTTCGTGCCTCCTGAGTTTCTAAAATCCAATGTGGTTTAAAACCAATAAGTTTCTAATATTAAAGAGTAAGGTGAACTCTATGACAGTTTTTAAATTTTCTAATAATAATATATAACAACACATAATACAATCTACAGAATGGTTCTCTCATAAGTCAAAGTAGCTATCCTAAAGTAAAAGCCACTATTCAATATTTTCAATAAACTCCGATCGAGTCTTGTGTTATGAGAACTAGGATCATACGGTATTGAGAACAAACACCAAAACTTTTACAGTTACAATATTTACAGTTAATCTCCGATCACTATCTGTTCTCTATTTTCGGAGTCAAAACGCAATTCCACGTTAGCGCTTCGCATCAAGCTTCCTTGTGCGTACTGCTAAGAAGTGGAATTCTTTGCCAGGACTCTGTATTTGCTGAAGGGTATAACCTGGGAGTCTTCAAGGCCCGAGTTTGCTTATGGGACGACGTGCTCAATCGTAGACCGCATCATCGCTTACCACCAGGCGAGATAGTGGTCAAACGTCGGCCCACCAAATATTAAAAAAGAAGTTAACGTAACTAAATCACACCTACCACTATTGTCATCACTTAACCCGTCGAGTACCGGTTTTATAGACACAATTAAAGAACAATGGATCGCGGTCACCGGTGACCGCTTGGTGTTTGACAGTTTAATCAAGATAAGAGACTGCAAACCGACAATGAAGCCAAAATCAATTCCAAAGTACCAAAATTCTGTAACAAACTTCAATCTAAGCGGAACACCTCTAAAATTTAAACGGTTGAACCTGCAAACAGCAAATTTCAACGCATAAATTCAAAGTCCAACATGTGCAGCGCCCGTCCAGACTTTTACTTGATTAATTAACCCTGTAAACGCGTACGAAGGATGAATTTAGTGGGTCGTGTCACTGCATACATATTAAAGGAGTTTACATAGGTTCCTGGTTTGTGCGGAAGTGTTCCGAGCTGAGTTACGACGTCTTTTTGGGGTTGAATATTACGTTGAGTATGATGGAGAGCCGGCGCAGTTTATCATTTTTTTAGATTTCTGTGTGAATCGCTGCTGGAAATGTAGCTGTAATTTTTGAGCTTTGGGGTTTTATTTCTTTTTTAATGTTTTGTAGCCACAACAACATTTTTAATTAGTAAAAGCATGCTTAAATCTAGAGAGTATTACAATATTACTTGTAGATTAGCTTACTAAGTTCAGATTTAGGAGTCAATCAGTTGCTGTACGTAAAATGACAGCAAAATGCAATAAGACAAACTGGGTTAGGACTCAGTATCGATTCCAATATTTATATGCTCGTAAAAAACCAAATCTGCATCAGCATTAAACACAGTTACATTTCAAGTTTTATAACTTTACACTGTTCCAAACACATATAAAAATGACTCGTTTAAAATAACCAAATTGGGTATTTATTAAAAAACCAACAGAAATCGACAGAAGGACAGTTATTTTCGTATTATTACACGAATTACGAAGTCATTCTCTGACGTAAATTATGCGCATACATTTAAGTAACAATAGAATGAATGAACACTGTTCTACAGGGGAAATGATTCAAATATGCTCCAATTTTAGTAGGTAGCTTGGTACACTGCTCATTTCGACCGCAATTAATGCATTTTAGGGTTACTAGTGCTGCACCTTTGATGCCACATATTATAGATCGCATACGACTAACATGTAACCGAGGAAAATTGTTGTTTTGTTCACATCTCTACAATTTTCACACAAATTATTTGCAGTAACCAGATATACGTTTTTAACAGAATCAAGTTAGATATTTCGGATATCCATAATAACCTACAGGGACTATAGGAAAAAGGAAAATCATTACATAAAATACAATTGTATCTCTAGGTAAACCAGAACGGGGTTTTTTTACCACCTCGATACTTCAACACGTGGTAAAGGTTAATGGCATGTAACGTGACGTCACACTTCCAAAGAAACGTGAGGTTCCAACATCTAGGTAGAAAAAAGTAACAATAAAAAATCTCAATGTCAAATCCGACAGACATCTTGAGTGCTGCGATATTAAATTGTCTTGGGGGAATTGGTAACGTCTTTTCTAGGCTTAACGTAACCATGTTCTTTTTAAAGGGATATCTTCAAGCAGAAAATGAAATAAGGAAATTTGGACCGCATAGCAATAGGGGTAGATACCTAATATTTATTTTAATGTCCGTCTGGTAGATTACTTTAAATCATTAGACAAGTATTTTTTATTTTCTTACAAAAACGAATACTTTCGACGATATATTGATTTGAAATGTCGCGTGACGTCACTTCTATGTACATTTTATAGGTACGTAGAAATGACGTTTCAGCCCCCACTCCTAAACTTTGATTCGTTTTATCAAAGTATTGTTATATTATACGACAAAATAAAAAATACGTGTCTATTATTTTTATTACCTAACTTACGGACAAATTAGATTTTTAATTTTCATACTCTGTCATCATCACAATTGCAGACGTGTCATGTTTCTGGTCATTCCGCAATTGTGTCTTTTCTTTTTTAATTAGTGGAAAGAAGAGAAGACTAAGAAAATGGGGAAGGGATAATGGAAGAAGACAGCGCGCGAATCTTGGGTAATTAGGGACAAGGAGCCTTTCCTAGTTGTTGTTTTAATACCGGTACAATTTTCTTAGACAGACACTGATGAACAACCTTTTTGGTTTAAGATCAAGTATAAGGAATGACATTATGTTTGTAACCCTAGTGTATAATTATTAATGAATAGTTTTTCATTTCAAAGAACTACTGGATTCAATCATGTATTGTAGACGTGATTTGTATTATACTATAAGAAGTATGTACCACAGAACCTTTTTTAAGGGGGGGAATCATCAAATAACTGCGGGAGCCTACGTGAAGCGGGATGGAGTGTCAGATGCTCGTTAAGTCCTCGGCGGCTCCGTATCGGCATCAGCCCTATTGGGCTATTAGATTGGGCTTTTGATTTAGTCTTTACCAAGGTATATTCTGCAGTTGTAACTAATGTCATCAGAATCGATTCAGTGGCTAGTATGTATGTATATTAATAAGTACATCTACTCCCTAAGGGAAAAAACAACATGACATGATTATAGAGGTAGAATGTTCCGGAAAATTTATAGGTATATACTTATTTTGTTTTTGCCCGTATAACAAACAACACTTCCGCGGGTCACGAGTTTTAACCAAGTGGGACTAAACATGACTTAAAATTAAATCCGTTCAATTCAGTGACGAAGGTAAACGTAATACGGGTAGTCGAATATGTTAATAATTCACCAACTAAGGTAGATCAAGTACTTATTTAAAATAAAGCCCGGAGAACATTCTGGAAATTACTGGAAGAGAGGATTGTTAGCTAATCATAATTTAGGTACTTTAAACATATAAAGTGTTCACATAGTTATAATTCATTCTAATTCAAGTGCGACTGCCGGGCAAAGGGTCTCGGGTTCGATTCCCGGGTCGGGCAAAGTATTAATGGGTTTTTTTTTCATCCTCAGTAGTAGGACGAGGTATTGAATTGTGCCAATAGGCTCACCCCCTATTACATCGGACTTATAACATAAAATAGTGAAAAGTGGGTGTTACATTGTACAGTGGTATTAAGTGCCGTAATGTATGTGTGTGTGTTTAAATTATCTTAAACCTTATTTCGTTAAGCGAAAGAAGTTAAATGAAGCTTAACTAATCACTTAATTATAGTCAAAGTTAGGCGGATTAAGTAATTTATTTGAGTGAAGAAAGAAACAATGGGTCTTTTAGATCCGGAATTAAAAATGGTTGACCTGCAATAAAATGTCAGCCGTTCCGGGTTAAGTCAGAATAAAGTGCTTTTTGACTGGAATTTACTCTTTTTTTTCTTTTAGACTTATAAAACGCATTTGTACTTTAAGTACCTATCTAGGAATTATTTATACGCGAATAATGATTAAAAAGTTAATTAATGCAATTTTTTATACCATGACGGTGGCAATAAAAGCACACGGCCCACCTGATGGTAAGCGGTTACCGTGGCCTACGTACGCCTGCAACACTTGGGGCATTACATTCGTCTTGCCACCCTCCACACACCCTTAAGAAACCTATTCACTGCCATTTTAACAGGCTTCAAAAAAAGGAGAAGTTCTATGTTTGTTTGTTTGCTTGTATGTATCACATCAACAGCCTATGAATGCCCACTGCTGAGCAAAGCCTCTTCTCACACGGAGAAGGTTAGAGCATTAATCACCACGCTTGCTCAATGCGGGTTAGCGATTTCAAACTTATAATTAGAAATTATAAGTCCAGGTTTCCTCACGATGTTTTTCCTTCACCGTTTGTCAGTGGTGTCTAAATAATCTTAGAAAGTACATATAACTCGGAAAAAGTCACATTGGTACTTGCCGTTGGTAGGTTTCGAACCCGCACCCTCATGCATGAGAAGTGGGCGTCTTAAACCTCCGGGCCACCATGACGACGCTTGTATGTATGCATGTATGTTTGTGCGAGATTATTTCACGATTGGTTGTATCGATTTTGATGCGGTTTTCAGAAAAGTGTTTGTTAATTAATCGACTTCCAAAAAACGTGGGTTGAAGTCAGTTTTTTAGCGTGATTTAATAATTATTTATTTTCACAAATAAACTTTACTCGATTGGTTTCGACAACAAACCGACGAGTGCCTCATTTGCTGCTAATAACTGTAGGATACTAACGTGGCTTGAAAATATTCGACTAACGAGTTGACAATTAGTAGCTATACATCTTAATAAAGAGTTCTCACGATAGTTAATACAAAAAGCTTCATACACAATGCTTCACTCGGATAAACCCAACAAAAACACTTCAACACTTTCTTCGCCACTGTTTCGAAACCACAACAATCGCTTTTATAAGTACACCAATGACATCGGAGATCGGACACACACTGGTTAGTATCAATTCGTACACACGACTACAAATCTAGTTACAAAACCAGTTTATCATGGGCTAGCTTTGTATAATCTTCTCGCACATTTAAGGGTCAAGTTATACTGGTTTCTGTTCGATGTGTGGTCAGACATACGATATCTTCACATCTCACGATTCCATTGAGAAAATTGACGGCATTTATGTCAACCGGAACCGGTTTGTCGGGACAAACGCGGCATTGTATGCTAATCTCTGTATTGGGAACGTAACAATCAAGTGAAATGAATATTATGGGTGATTTGTGCAAACATTATAATCATGTTGGTATTCCATGTCAGCATGTCTTGAGTGCTTACTCTCGAAACGAATCTTAATGTCAATGCAATTTCAATCCAATAAAATCTCAATAATTAATCAATGGCAAAACTATACAACCCCAATCGTAGCTATTACAATAGCATTCAGAGTACGGAATATAAAGCCAAACTCAAAACAATTTAGTTCATTAAATACCCACGCAATCCGGATGTAATGGGCGCTAGTGTTGCAACTCAAGAGTACGAAATTTTACAATACCAATGTCGATCGATCGGAATTGGATTCAAGAGTAAGCCCCCAGGACAGCATGGTTAGTATTGTGGCTGGGCGATGTGCTTTCCCTCAACGTGCCCGATGTTAAGTTCGACCCCCGTGCGCTGCGGACCAATCATTATAGAAACCGACTTTCAGAACAAAATGGTAACCATAATTATATAGGTAAGATAACGTTAAGTACCTACTATTTATGTATGTTATGTATGTATGTCTGTGTTCAGAATCTGAGTCCACGCAATCATAATAAAAGAATCCGAATGCGCGGTGGCTGGGCAAACGGCCGCAGCGCCACGTGTCGCGGATTCGATTCCTGCACAGAGGAACTCTTTGTGTGATCCACAGATTATTGTTCTGGGTCTGGGTGTCACGTGTGAAATTGTATGTTTGTAAATGCACCCACGACACAGGAGAATATCTTAGTGTGGGGCAACGTTTTTAAAAAAAGAAAAAGAAGTAGGTGATTTGTGGAATTATTTAAAGTAGCAACTATCATAATTTATTTACTTTATCTTCTTTATGTAAATACAAACAAGATGGAATTCCACAGACTTGTTAGTTATTACATCTGTTATGCAACTGTATGTAAGTATAATTAGTTAAATGCAATCGTGACTTGTAAGTTACTTAGTAAATTAATGTTAAGTAGTTATTATTGTTAAAATATGCACATTTTAACAAGACAAGCTACTGACATATTTTCATTTAATTGGTTCACGTGCAAACTGCTTTGCAGAAAAAAACATTTAATTTTCTATTATTACTCTTATAAAAGTATCTTAGTTGGTATTTATAGGAAACACAGAATACATTTTAAAGTGGTTCTATCTATGACATAACTCGAGAAACGACACCAGTGTAATGAAATGTCTGACAGACCAAGAACTTGTTTTTATAATAACTATCGTGAGACATACTAAATTAACTAAAAATGGCGGGTTACTCGCGTGAATATTCTGTGAAAAGCTCTACTAGTTTCGAGCCACAGAAGGGCTCTTCCTCAAGAGCAGGGAGGGACTCAGCGAGCCACGCCTAGTCTGTGACTCGAAACTAGTAGAGCTTTTCTCAGTATATTCACGTGAGTAACTCACGATTTTTAGTTAATACCAAGAACATGTTATATATTTATTTGTGATTAAAAACATTTATACAGATTATAACGAACTTGTGAGATTCAGTTCCGCATGTCAGGAAGTCAGGATCATAGATTTTGGAACACAAATCGGTGACATTCTAATAATAATAATCAATGCCTCTGTCAATGACTTCCAGATGAGCCGATTAGAAGTGACCTGCATTCAGAAGTTTCTTAAATAATAAATAAAACTTTATTCATAATAACAAAAACGCAAAATTCAAAAATATATCTAAATTACGTACAATTGACCTCAAATAGTTAGATGCCTGAAAGAAAGAAAGAAAGAAAGAAAAATAATTTATTTGGTACAACACCAGGCACAAACACAATACAGTAAATACAATGCAAACAAAAAATTAGGATTGAAATAAAAAAAAATTAAAAAAAAAGAAAAACAAAAATAGATGTAGGTATATACAAAAAGTCAAATATACCAACAATAATAAGCCTGCACTAGGACAATCCTGTATCGCAGAATATTTTATCTTTCTAACTATATGACACACTGCAATTTGTATTTGTACCGTCAAATCTATTCGAGGATATCATTAGTACGAAGACATAATATATAAAGCTCTTACATCTCCCACATCACCTACCTATTATAAAACAAAATCGCTATCCACCGTCTGTCTGTCCCTATGTATGCTTAAATCTTTAAAACTACGCAACGGATTTTGATGCGG
The DNA here is from genome assembly GCA_902850265.1 of Spodoptera littoralis. NCBI lineage: Eukaryota > Metazoa > Arthropoda > Insecta > Lepidoptera > Noctuidae > Spodoptera > Spodoptera littoralis. The sequence goes on from LR824542.2 coordinate 11,137,295, forward strand.
TTTTTTCAATAGATAGAGTGATTCTTAAGGAAGGTTTATATGTATAATACATGCATATTGCACCCGTGCGAAGCCGGGGCGTGTCGCTAGTATAACATAATTCTCCCTTAAATAGGTCATTAACAATAGCTTTGAACTGAATCTATTTAAGACTTAATACTATAACTTCGTTACGAAAGACTGAAAGAAAGATATTTTAAGTGCACCATTAATAGAAGTGGCGCTTAAAACTTTAAAGGAATAGCACTTGACATTAATAATTTGCATATTCGTGAACAGAATGCAAATTAAGAAAATAGTTTTATTACTCGAGGAAACGGAAATCCGCCATTTAAAGTCGCACGAGGTGGCGTCTACCTTAAAACGAAATCGCGTATGAGATCAAAGTCGAACAATTTTATTGTCTTGCATTATCCTATGAATGGTGTGGCAAATGGGTTTATTGACCTTTCGTGAACTTGGAGCTAGTTTAGAAAAAATACGGTGAGTTTATTCACATTTTTTACTAATAGGTACTGGAAACATTAATACCTTTTTTTGTTATTTTAAAAAGAATCGGTTATTATGTAAATTATGTAACATTTTTTTTGGCTACGTACTTTAAATGTGTGAGAGAACCATGCTTCGGCACGAATGGGCCGGTTCGACCGGAGTGATACCACGGCCTCACGAAAGACCGACGTGGCACAACGCTTGCGTTGTGTTTCGTCGCGTGAGTGAGGTTACCGGAGGCCCAATTACCCCTCCCCCCTTTCCCAATCCTTGAATCCCCAACAATCCTCAAATTCCTAATCCAAAAATGCCAGTAACGCACTTGTAACGCCTCTGGTGTCCATGGGCGACGCCGATTGCTTACCATCAGGTGATCGTCAGCTCGTTTACCAACATATCCCATAAAAAAGTTAGTTAACAAAACTCCAAAATGATAAACATTTTCGACACAGAACAAATGGCATAATAATCACTAATCAGGCATTATTCCAGTAAGGTCAATAATAATAATATATTAATTGATACTGAAATCTCATCGAATGACTTTACAAACAAAAAATAACTGCATATCTAGTTATACAAAACCGGATAGAACAACAGATTGAAATCGAGAATCGAGTCGAAGGAAACCAGACTGACTTACAGATATTAGTTTCAAATCCTGCCACGAAATGTAACTGTAGTGTGGCGATAACTGAGAATGTTGTGCAGTTTACAAACGTCTGTGTACAGAGTACGGTACCCTCCTCCTCAGAGAGAGCTGACGTGAGATATGTTTGCATTCAGCGTTAGGACTTAGGTATAGGTACTATGAAATTACTGAATCTAGGTTATTCTGTTTTGCATTTAGGACCTCGTAAGTTTCGGATAGCCACGCTTGTCTATTCTATTTGGGTTAAAGTTGGTTGAAGTTTTGGCAGTGAGATTGTATGCTTGTATGTATTCGTCTTTTGTTTACTGGTCCTTTAGGGTGCGTCCACATCTGGTGACTGCGCAGCGAATGTGCCGCTCGCGAGCCGTTTTTCTTTTCTTTAAAAAAAAAAAAACGTTGCCCCACACTAGGATTTTCTCCTGTGTCGTGGGTGCGTTTACAAACATACAATATCACATACACATGACACCCAGACCCAGTTTGCGGGCTTCGAACGTGCAGCCCAAACTGTGCTCAACAAATAAAAGCAAGATTCATACAAATAATAATTTTGAAGGCACACGAGCAGCTCGCGGGCGGTCGCGAGCTGCTCATTGCCAGATGTGGACCCACCCTTAGAAACATGACTTCAATGCAACATTCAATGAAACTACCACTGTTCTACTAGATATTTGTATACACTAGAATCACTAGACTCTATTTTGTTACCGTGACTAAACCTCAACAAACAGCAACAACAACAAAAAGCATTCCATCAAAAACGTAACGGTTCACCGTTCATCAATTTCACTAGACACAAACTAACAGAATCGCATCATAAAATCGAGTCTCTCACAAAACCGTTTATCAAAGATCCTCCATTCTAACAAAAACACTCTAAACAAGGTATAAACACGTTGTTTTCGATACAATTTAATCAGAACCATCGTAAAATTAATACATATAAGAACATTTATGTATCGTGCGCGATAACCAATTTGCAGTTACCGCGGTAATGAACGAGCGAAGCGGCTAAATGAAGAACATACTCAGCTTATGTTAAGGGGCTATTGTTGGGGAAAATCGTGCACGTGGAGGGAACATTGTACTAAATTACACCATGGATTCTGTGTATGGTTTTAGAACCCATAACAATATTGTGGAACCTATTATTGGAAGCAAGTATAACAGTTTACACATAGGACCCACTTAGATTTTAGTCAAATTTCCGTTGTGCTTCTTGGCGACTGGGCTTCATTCAGTTCTACAGTCTCTTTTTTGTGCCTTTAGGGTTAATTCATTCTGTCTTCTGCAGTAATTCACCGAGGGAAGTGGAAACTATCGTTCTTTTTCTTCTCCTCTTATAATATCTTCTGATTCACTTCGTTGCGGGAACCAAGACAGTTATTCATGTCCCTGGCACGCGCCGGACTTCAGTGTTCCGGTGTTTTCATGGTTGTATCTACTGTAGATCCTGGCTTACAGGAGTTACAGCGGTTTTGGGAGGCTGTGTCCCATTAAAAAAACAATATTGTGGGCGATAATGATTGAAGAAATAAGTATTTAGACAACTTTGGCAGTTCTTATTCATATACTTAAACAAGTGTGTCATGTTACTAGAGCTCATTGCAATTGGCACAGTCTTAATCAATCGACAAGACGTTTTTATCAGAAAGCTAGCTTCTTAGACTCTAAGCTTAGTTCACAACAAAAACCAAAACAGAATGACGTACTAACAAAAAGATAATGAGAAACCAACTCGTCCGTAAAACGTTTTTGGTTCCGAATTTATATATTACTGCAAGTTAGGATGCTTCGCACACTGTAATTGTATTATGCTGTATTCGCCGAAGGCTAGTACACAGGAATCTGAAGCGAGAAATTTCCAGTGCCGACACTGGGACGTCACGTTTGGTTAACGTTTCCGACCAGACCAATAAAGCATTTATGAAATGCACAAAATTTAGCGTGTATTCGCTGAGGTTTGTGTCTACGTGACAGCTTACTAAATTCTGCAAGTTTTTGTACAAATAGAAAGACATAACATAACATCACGCCTTTTATCCCCGAAGGGTTAGGCAGATAAATCCATCTTAAGGTCTTATCCTTATCTAAAGGAATATCTTAATATTGTATTCAATATTTCCGAGTCGGGCAAAGTATTACAGAGTTTAAAAAAAATTCTCAGTAGTAGCACGGAGTCCGGAATTGTGCCCGGTATATGGCAACAGGCTCACCCCCTAATACATTGGACACATAAAATTAATCGTGAAAAGTGGATGTTACATTGTACAGTGGCATTACCCAAGTGCGGTAATGTGCGAAAAGGCGTGATGTTATATCGTGTCTTACTCGATAATCACATCTGCAATCAATTCAGGTAAGACTATGTAGGTATTAAACTCCAATTAACTAAGAACCTCACACACTTCAAAAGAAATATCAAGAGCAATTATCATTATCGCTTGCGAACAAACTTGAACGTTTACTCAGAAGGAGGAACACCAAGTGTATACAACAATGACCGATTAAGTAACCCCACGAGGCAAAACAAACAACAAACTTGGAGATTACGCATATTATATTACATACAGTAAGAAATTACGTGAAACACATTGACCTGAATACAAATTATGTTGGCACGTCAAACACGCGGCGTGGCGCGGCGTAACGCAAATGTGTTTTGAGATGAACCTCGTGTAAGTAGGTAAGAAATTATCGAGTGCGGAAAGAAATGTTAATTGAAAAATAGTAGTTGTTTTTTTAGTAATTAAATTACCTAGTTAAAGAGAATATAATTAAATACTGTGTTCTCATAGCTTTACCCCTAGGTAAAGCAGTTGTACCTTTAGCACAGATTATATCACACAGAAAGAGGTCAGAGTATTTTTAAACATGATTCTTATTTTTTATTTTACTTTAATTATCTCAATTTAAATTGAGCGTTTATCGATACAATAAGTACAATGAATGCCGCCTCTCCAGTTTCATACGTCAGCATTGACCCATTGACGCTTTTGGAAATCAAGGTCTTTTGAGAATGCTCGATTTCGAGAAATTAAGGACAATTAAGAAAATAATTGTTCGATTGCCATATTGGAACAGTAGCTCTGTGCAATGTCCATTTTCAAAAGGATGTCAATAAACGTCCACTTAAAATAAAAATGGTTCTTCAATGGAATGAAGAACAAAATAACTTGTAATTTAATAAAGGTCGAAAATGGAATTTAAGATGTTGCGAAAAATAAACAAATGCCTATCGATATTCCATTATGAATTCCAAAACAGAATTGCTTCTTAAAAAATCTGTTACTTTTGACAAATATGTATAAAGGTACTGCTACACAAGCACGAAAGCATGCTTCAATTTAGCAACATACATAACATATCACCACGCCTTTTATCCCCGAAGGGTTAGGCAGAGGTGCACATTACGGCACTTAATGCCACTTTTCAATGTAACACCCACTTTTCACTATTCTTGTGAGTCCTATGTAATAGTGAGTCTATTGTCATTTATCAGACCAAATCCAGGCTCCGTGCTACAACTGATATTTTTTTTAAACTCAGGTATACTTTGCCTGACCCGGTAATCGAACCCGAGACCCCTTGCCCGGCAATCGCACTTACGACCATTCGGTAAACGAAGCAGTCAATATTTTTGTCTCAATCAAAATAAAGACTTTTGTCGATTCAACCGTGAGTAAGACGAAGTAGGTACACATCGAGCTTCACGTAACCAGTATAAACTGAACGTTAAATGTGCGGAAAGATGATGCGACGCGACACCAGGATAAACTGGTTTTGTATAGATTGATGTGTGGCCGTGTGTACATTATTTTATTCGCATGGAACGTAGGAATCCCACACACGTAGGGAGGTCATTATTTCATTAATTCCAAACATGTACGGGGTTCCGTTAACGGCTAAACAGTTTATTTTATAGTATTTAACGTCGTCACATTAAATTACTGCTTGTAGGACGATTTCTACAAGCAGTCGTTTGAATACTTGGTAGTACCTAAGGTACTATCTATCTACTAGATAGATAGATAGAATGTAGATACATTAACCATCTGAGACAGTCTACTATTGTACCAAAATACTTCTCTAAATGACGAGACGAGTGGTAATTTTTTATTTTTTAAACGTCGCCCCACACTAGTATTTTCTCCTGTGTCGTGGGTGCGTTTACAAATATTATAATAATTTAACATACATATGACACCTAGACCTAGAACAACAATCTATAGATCACACAAAGAGTTTTTACGTGCGGGAATCGGCAGCCGTTTGCCCAGCCACCGCGCCAACCGTGCAGTTATAGTGCGAGTTTAGTTTTATCAGCGAACCTTGCTGTTCTTTTGATCTCTTTTGTCTTTAATTGTGCCCGGTATATGGTAATACCTCACCCCCTATAACATGGGACTCATAACATAAATAGTGAAAATTGGGTGTTACATTGTACAGTGGCATTAAATGCCGTAATGTTCACCTCTGCCTACCCCTTCAGGGATAAAAGGCGTGATGGTATGTGATTAAAATAACTAGAACCGTAATAATCACGACATGTCTGAACTATGAGATATAAACAACAGTAGGTTAGGTTAACTAGGGAACTAAATGGGCAATAAAATAGCTCATAATTACAGAGTCTAGTAATTAATTCATATCATATTAATATACATATTTCTATATGATATTGAGGTCATTTGAAACCAGTGAACACAAACATAACATTAATATTCTCAAGTTTTTAAATGTTAATCTTGTTTATTGTGAACTTACAAATATTGTATTTCTTGTCAAAATAATAATAGCGCGACAGTCGCCGCGTCCTGTGTCGCGGAATGCGACTCATGAATATGAGCCCCTAGCATGGCTTGAAATTAATCGAGTTCCTCGTCAAACAGTTACGTGAGTAAGCCGAAAACATAATAAATAATTTATTATGTATTACGTAAGTTATATATAATACTAGCGGACCCAACAGACGTTGTCCTGCATATCCACTTAAATGTATAAACAAAAATTCATTCAAATTAGTTCAGCTGTTTAGGATAAATAACCTAACCATCGACTGCAGCGCCATCTGCCGGGCTGATTTGTGAATCTAAACCATTCCCAGATCCCCTTGAACACACACAAAAAATTTCATCAAAATCGGTCCAGTCGTTTGAAAGAAGTTCAGTGACATACACATTCACAGAAGAATTACATATATAAGAATAATGATTTTTATATTTATTGAGAATATGTATGTATTACCGAGGCTATAGGCAATAAAACATCACGCTACAACTTATAGAAGCAGAGCAAAGCGGGTGAAACAGCGCAGAAGTATTTATCAAACATAAAATTATAAGTGCACCTCTCAAATATTCGAGGTTTGCACTCTAATGTCAATGCGGTCCATCACCACCTCGAGACCGAGAACCCTACACTCTTGTTTCTCTCGGAGACCCAGATCAGGTGCCCGTCGGACGTATCCTACCTGAACTACCCTGGTTTTTCCCTGGAGCACAATTTTGTTCCGCATGCAGGTGTATGCGTATACGTCCGAGACGGCATCTGTTACCGGCGTCTCCGAAACCTTGAAGACCCAAGCTTTTCTGCTCTCTGGATACTGGTGGACATAGGCATGGAGAAAATTCTTTATGCCTGTGTCTATCGGTCGCACAGCGGAGATTTGGAGGCGACCAGATTAGCGCAATACCTCGGCGAAGCGGCGGATGCGGCTCGTCAGGCGTACCCTTCGGCCCAGTTGGTGTTACTGGGGGACTTTAACGCTCATCATCAGGAGTGGTTATTCCCATACCAGTGCACCGACCATGCTGGAAGGGAAATGCGTAAGCTTGCGCTTTCGCTTGGCCTGACCCAGCTGGTCCAGGAAGCCACAAGGGTGCCCGATGTCGATACGCACACTGCCAATTGCTTAGACCTTCTGCTGACAACTGATCCAGACCGCTACTCGGTGACAGTCTCATCACCTCTAGGTAGCTCTGACCACTGTCTGGTGAAATCTGTATCGACACACTCCCCACCAGATCCGAGTCCCAGAGGACCTCGGCGGATGTGGCGATACAAGTCAGCGGACTGGGATGGGATGCGATCTTTTTTCGCTTCCTATCCTTGGCGGCCTGTCTGCTTCTCTTCTGATGACCCGTCAGCTTGTGCGGAAGCCGTAACGGGGGTGCTGCGCCAGGGCATGGAATACTACATTCCATTCTCGGACGTGGCATCCTCTGGTGGGACCCGTCCTTGGTTCGATGCCGACTGCGGACGTGCCGAAGCGCAAAAGCAGGCGGCATACTTGGCATGGGCGGATGCCAGGCGCCGTAGGGCTGATGACATTCATCAAAAGAAGAGAGCCTTTAATCGGGCTGCCAAGTCATGCAAAAAGGCATTACGGATGGCTCGATTTAACCACATTGGCCGTATAGGGAACAAACTAGCTTCCTACCCAGCGGGAAGTAAAGCTTTTTGGTCCCTGGCCAAGGCGGTTGAATCGAACTTCTGTCGCTCCTCACTTCCTCCGCTCCTGAGGTCTGACGGGACGCTGGCTCACACTGCGGTAGAGAAAGCAAATCTATTTGCTTCTCTATTTGCGGAGTCTTCGCGTCTTGACACTGGTGGCGCCTTGCCTCCTTCTGTTAATAGCGTATGCAAGACGAATATGTCGCAAATTCGCATTCGACAGAGGGAGGTATATAGGACGCTACGCGATCTGGACGTGAACAAGGCCAGTGGTCCCGACGGAATCCCAGCCCTGGTTTTAAAAACCTGTGCGCCTGAGTTGTCTCCAATCTTGACACGTCTGTTTCGCCTTTCCTTGGAGACGGGTCTAGTACCGGTTGCTTGGAAGCTGGCCAACGTACAGCCTGTGCCTAAAAAAGGTAGTCGTGCCGACCCTAACAATTACCGCCCTATTTCGGTCACGTCCATACTCTGCAAGAGCATGGAACGTGTTCTTAACAATAGACTCCTGGCATACCTTGAAGGTAACGATCTCCTCAGCGATCGGCAATACGGGTTTCGACGTAACCGATCGACTGGGGACCTTCTTGCGTATGCCACTCACATATGGAGCGAGGCCATAGAGGGGCACGGAGAGGCACTAGCAGTCTCCCTCGATATTTCGAAGGCCTTTGACAGGGTATGGCACGACAGTCTAATCGGCAAGCTTCCTGCATATGGACTTCCTACTGGTCTGTGCAGATGGATAGCAGACTTTCTGAGGGATCGGTCAATACGAGTAGTCATCGATGGCTGCTCGTCTGACCAATTCGGTATTAATGCCGGCGTCCCTCAGGGGTCAGTACTTTCAGCGACGCTCTTTTTGCTGCACATAAACGACCTGCTTAAGCCCGGTATCTTTGGGTATGCAGATGACAGCACAGTTGTTGAAAGGTATGTGTCCGGTGCGCGGACTAGCGGAACACAGATCCAGTCTTTAAGAGAATCCATGGTCGAACGTTTGAACTCGACCTTGAAGGCGGTGTCCGACTGGGGTGACGCCAACTTGGTTAGGTTCAATGCTAGCAAGACCCAGGCGTGTCTATTCTCCGCCAAACGGAGTCAATTTCCGCTGACTCCTACTTTCCGGAATGTATCCGTACCGATAACCGATCGTCTTGAGCTTCTTGGTGTAACTCTGACGCCCACGCTCAACTTTGGCTCCTATATAGAGTCAAAAGCGCAACTGGCTGGTAGGAAGTTGGGTGTCCTTTGGAGGGTGAGACGGTACTTCACGCCGAAACAATTGCTGAGCCTGTACCAAGCACAGGTTCGGTCCTGTATGGAGTACTGCTCTCATCTTTGGGACGGCTCGGCTAAATATCAGCTGGACGCGTTAGAGCACATTGAGAGGCGTGCCAGGAGGCTCATCGACGATGATGCGCTTGTGAAGGCTCGGCTTCAAAGCCTCGAACACAGGCGTAAGGTTGCAAGCCTTTCGGTTTTCTACCGGATACATTTCGGGGAGTGTGCGGGGGAATTGCACAACTTGATTCCCCCTAGTCCTTTCCATCATCGTACCACAAGACAATCCGCGAAGCGTCACCGATTCATGGTAGATGTTCCGCCCACACGCACGAAGCGCTTTGCTTCAAGCTTCCTTGTGCGTACTGCTAAAGAGTGGAATTCTTTGCCAGAGTCTGTATTTCCTGAAGGGTATAACCTGGGAGTCTTCAAGGCCCGAGTGAATAGGTTGCTTATGGGACGACGTGCTCCAACGTAGACCGCATCATCGCTTACCAACAGGTGAGATAGTGGTCAAACGTCGCCCCATCAATTATAAAAAAAAAAAAAAAAAAAAAAAAAAAAAAAAGTAAACCACTTCTGTGACGTCACAGCATACTTGAGAAACGCTGCACTTTTAATTATACAATACTTATCACTACGATATCAATGAATGTTTTGTTTACACGCAAGTTTTTCTTCGACGATATTAATTTTATTAATACTGATTTAATAGCGACATTGACATATGAAGAGATGACGTAATAAATTAATGGATAAAGTAGGTCAATCAGTACGTTTCTATTAATCGTCTTATGAATATTTTTTTTTAGCATTGCTTTTAATCAATGACGCCAGACATTTTAATGGGAATACAACATGTGCAGGTTTGTTTTGATAGACTTGTAGTAATTTGAGACAGATATAAACTTACATAAACTGCTTGTGAGCTCTGCGTCTCCAAATTAATTCCTGCAAACAAAAAAAATGTTTGATTAAATAAATGTATGTTATGTTTTTAGTTTTTTTTTTTATAATGTTCTTCTGGTAGATTATTATAATCATTAGACACATATTTTTTATTTTCTTACAGAAACGAATACTTTCGACGATATATTAATTTGAAATGTCGCGTGACGTCACCTCTATGTACATTTTATACGTAGAAATGACGTTTTAGCCCCCACTCCTAAACTTTGATTCGTTTTATCTAAGTATTGTTTTATTATACGACAAAATAAAAAAAATCATGCCTAATATTTTTTCATTACCTAACTAACGGACAAATAAGATTTTTAATTTTAGTACCGTGTCATCATCTTAATTATCTAAGTAGATATTTATATATAGTTATTCATATTTACTTGGTCACCTGCCACTTTCATCTTTGCACCACCTAAAGGTCGATTGTTAGACAATGCCCAAGGCATTAAGTCCACCTATACACGTTCAATCGTGTAAAAAAAATTATATATCATCATCATTATCATCATCATATCAGCCAGAGGACGTCCACATAGGCCTTCCCCAATGACTTATATATAGACATTCTTATTTTATAAGTATGTTTTTCGACGAATTAAGAGACCTTTTTTTTAAGGGGGGAAAATCATCGAATGACTGCTCCCACCTGGGTGAGGCGGGAGGGAGTGTCAGACTCTTACTGACTAAAAACCACCCCGTTCCTTCTCCTGCACGTCGAGCCGGAGCCCCGGTTACCCGTTAGGTTCTCCGCGACGAATTAAGAGACCTACTGCATAGAAAAACACGGTCGCCCATTAATGGCGTCTTTAGAGTAGAGATGTAAACCAATCACTTTCGTTGCCTCGACTGGTATTATGTGTATGGTGTACTAATCAATTGAAATTTTCTAAATGCTGTAACATCAACAATGAAGAAACTATAGTAGGGTGATTCTATAAAAAAAGTCGCAAACAATTAACGGGATCATTATTCTGAACTCAACGTAAACAATCCTGCTGATTAAAAACAAACTTATAATATAGATGATATTAAGTTACTACGATACTTAACAACGCGGGATAACGATTTGTTAAACAAAAGTCAGTATTTCGCAGAAACACCCTGTACCGGGGCTGACATGTTCTTAAATGAAAATTCCCTAAAACCACCCTGTAGATAATAAAAAAAACACCCTGTCCTTAGGTATAAGAGAAAAGTAAATATGTAAAGGAAAATTTCTACAGCGGTAACTAACATAGAAAATTCAAACAGATCAGGAGGAAACGTCAAGAACAACATACGCACGCGTAACAGTTTAGCGGAAGATTTTAATTATCCGCCATTGTTGCATTGTGACGTCACAGTCTGGGACACGTTTGTGCGTAGAAATGTTTGTTCAACACGACGACAACGCAATACTGACGTTGTTCTATGGAGAAATTCCGACAAGAATAATGGTGATTACTTGGTTGACGTTTTGTGGTTACCGGGATTTCTGATTTGTAGAGCGATGGCTGAGGAAGGAGCGTTGGTCTACATTTCTATGATAAGCAAAGTATTAAAGCTTCCTTTATAAAGAATAAGCCATTTCTGTAATTCTCAGTTATAGTATAGAGTCTGGAATTATGTCCGGTGAGTGGCAACTGGCAATAGGATAGTGCGGGAGAGTTATGCTTCGGCACGAATGGGCCGGCTCGACCGGAGTGATACCACTACCGACATGAAACAACGCTTGCGTAGTGTGATTGATGTTACCGGAGCCTTAGCCCCCCCCCCTTCACCAATCTCCCCAATCCCTGAATCCCAAACAATCCTAATTCCTAAGCTTGAAAAGGCCGGTAACGCACTTGTAACGCCTTTTGTGTTCCAGATATCCATGGGCGACGCCGATTGCTTATCATCAGGGGATCAGTCTGCTCGTTTACCGGCTTATCCCCTAAAAAATAGGCTCATTCTCTATGACTGATAAGTCTGACAACATAGCTAACCGGTTAATACTGAAAATGAGACCCTCTATCTAAGATTTCGGTGATAAAAACATAATGAAATCGTTTGACATGACCATTAACACCTGAACCGTCAATTAACTCCAAATTCAAACACACAGATTAACATGTAACGCAATCCATAAACGCATATACACACATCTACATTTTAATCAAAACTAATTTCTAAGTAAACAGAATAAAGATTAAAATCTAACTAACGGTGTCACTGACTTCTATTATCTTTGTGTTACCACATTAGTCTAGTTAGTAAATAGTTGACACGGGGTAAATACCTCTATATTGTATGTAACAAGACCCAGTTTCTTATCACGAAGAATGCGGTACTTTGTTCAAGTAAAATGATAGCGTAATTTAGTTTTTATTGCACTTGATAAAGTGAATTTCGATTTTAGGTTAATGCAAAATGAACTAATACGTTTTCTATTGTAAATAACGTGATATATAGTATACTTAAATATCAAGTGAAGATTGTTTAACAATAATGTCTATGGCTACTGATATAGCTATTCTCCCTGAATGATGCATCTATTATATTAAACTCCTTTTCGAGAGTAAATAGAGATGCAGAGGGCGCAGTGGGCTCGCAGCGCATGGAACAACACTGATGCAAGCGCCAACGCTAGCCAGTAGGCTGCGAGATATCGCCGCGACCGCGCACGCTGTTCATCAGGAAGAACCCCTCTATGGTTCGAAACTAGTAGAGCTTTACTCATTATGTTCACGTGATTAGCCCGCGATTTTTATTTAACCCTTTGAGTACCTACCGTCATTATAGACACAATTAAAGAACAATAGGTGTGCGGACACCGGTGTCCTCGCGGTGTTTGACAGTTTAAGTTAAGTCTAAATAGAACTAGAATTATTTTTGCATGACATTTATCTTACTGCCTCGTAGTCAAATACAAAGTTAACTCAACGACACAGTCTCTATATATACGCCATCTATATTTATACAAACAAAGCAACAACGGCATAACTCCGTTTAATCATAGCGACTCCCCATTGGACGAGTCCACTAGTTAACACTGCCATATTTCACTAAAACTTCAAATTAAGCCATGAATCCGCGTTTTAATTGCGGTAGGGGCGCTTTCACATTCAAATTACTTTGAACTACAGGATAAAAGGTATTATAGAGGATATAAAATATGCAACTAGTTATCATTAATTTGTAAAATTGGATATTTAAGATTGGTATTAATAAAAGTAGTTCGACTTGGCTAAATTACGATCGTCATAAGTAATGTTAAAGGAAAATTAACCTTCAAAAAAAATTTTAGCTCATGGCTAGGCCTAGCTATATGCTATGCTATTATTATCTATATCTAACTATTATTATCTTACTGACGGGACAAACACACAGAAACTATGGTCGTTTCTAAAATAAAACATTAAAATTATAAGTATATACGACGACACTCAGAAAACTACCCAAAGTCAAACACAGGTCATTGCTCCTGCAAATCACTGCCATATCTAACAACAGCCATGCCCTCTAAAACTACAAAACAATAGACAACAAGAACATAAAACAAAAACTCTAACTTATGTATTAGGAAATAAAATTCAGTATACATTGAACGCTGTACTTCATAACACACTTATTTGAGTCAAACGAAAGGAGAATCTGATATAACCTTATTTCATGTTCGTCTCGTAACTTTGCGAACATTCTTATCTTCTTATGGAACAGACCTTTGTATAATAATTTAAAAGTACCCATGAAACAACTGCGTTGAATAAATTCCTCGGTAAACTTGGATTGGTTCTAAGAAATCAGAAAGTTTCTTCTATTTATTACTTAGCATGTTTTGTGTATGGAAATTAGTGTCATTTTGAGTGTCTGCCTCTATTTCAATGCATGTATATTTGTTATGGGATAATCAGGTATCTACACGAGCTGACGTATCACCCGATGGTAAGCAATCGGCGTCGCCCATGGACACTCGGTACACAAGAGGCGTTACAAGTGCCTTACCGGCCTTTTGAGGATTAGGTATATAAGGATTGTTGAAGATTTAGGGATTGGGGTGATTAGGGAGGGGGGGGGAATAATTGCGCCTCCGGTATCTTCACTGACATGACGAAATACAATGCAAGTGTTGTTTCATGTCGCTTTTCTGTGAGGCCGAGGTATCACTCCAGTCGAGCCGGCCCATTCGTACTAGAGCATGGATCTCCCACACCTATTTTGCTGGAACTCGCCAACGATACCAATAACACTTCGCAAAAACGATAACCGTTACAATTAGCACTAAAATATCCAACAAACACTTCAATAAAAGTTTCAAAACTCGATTGTACCTGAAGTAATTGACACAACCAGCTAGTTATGTACTAGAATCTTGGTACACCAAATACATTTAAACTGCCGTTGACTTCTTCACAGAAGAGGGTCATTTAGACAAGTGCTACCAAAGAAAACTTTCTTAGACAATTTTCTTCTGTAAAACAAAAGTTTCTATAGCATCACTAATGTTTTTAAAGTTAAGATTCACTCTATTAAGAGGTTTGTGTCAGCATTTTCTGGGTATAACGTTTTAAAAAGTTTTGCTTTAAGCGAATAGCTTTATGGAAATATAATAGACATTTTAAGTAAATTTTGCTTTTATAATTTTGCGTTGTCATGTTTTCTTATTGCGGACTAACTAGGTTTTGGATCCAGTTTAGTCTACTGATTAAGAAATGGAGAATAGAATAAGTATGTTTATTGAAAACTAGCTGTGCCCGCGACTTCGTTCGCGTGGTATATCCTTGCTAATATTATAAATCTAGAAAGACTAAGATAAAAGGGTAACATAATCAGATCTCGTAACTCACAAGAAAATAAACAACCGCCATCAAATAGAAGTAGACAGATTCCAACATAATCACCATAGATTGGAGGCGAAAATGTTCATTCTTGATTAATTAACTAAGTTAAACATGAAGACGATAGCACATCAAGCTACCATTTTATACTGTCGACTTTATTGCAAAAGAATTAAAGTTGAAAATCTATTGTTGTATTTAGCTTCAAGTGCTGTAACAAAGCGGGACGCTAATGAAGTCTTCAGTCACCTTGACAAACCAAACAAATATAATTACTGTCAACTGACGAATTCTGTCAACTGATATTAAAGGCGTGACAGTGAATGCATTGTGTCTTAGATTCAGAAGGATTTTTGGTATTATCTTCTTTATATATACAATTCATCTGTAAGTGTGTATGTCACTGAACTTCTCTCAAACGACTGGACCGATTTTGATGAAATTTTTTGTGTGTATTCAAGGGGATCTGGGAATGGTTTAGATTCACAAATCCGCCCGGCAGATGGCGCTGCAGTCGGTTTTATAGGTTATTTATCTATACCTATTATTACAGGACAACGTCTGTCGGGTCCGCTAGTTTACTATAAAAAAACTGCTTAAGTTGATATTGGTAATTGCTTTTTATTTCAACAAAAAAGGTCCATTAAATAGTTTTCCATAGAAGTTGCAACCCTGGTTAATAATAATAAAAATATTTTTCAAACTTATAGCATACGGCTAGCCAGGCCCATCTTCTTTATTGCTATCATAAATTGTAATATGCCTCTATGAAATTACTAGCGTAAGCCTGCGGCATCCCTCGACTCTATTTTCATAAGAACAATAACTAGTCTACAAGACTGAGAAAAGTATAAATCGTGACGTCATCACAAATATTATCGAATGAATTTTAATAAACTTATTTGAATCGTATTTTGCATTAGTGTTGTAAGAGCCGAAACAGACTACCCATTTAATAAAAACGAGGTAGCATTCCGCCAAGCAAACTCAGTACACATATATCTTAAAAGTATTAAAAAAGAAATGTAAATGTTCGTCTCCCTAAGATTAATACAGTAATTTATGTGTACTGAGGTCAAATCGTTATTTTTAACTTTCAAACAAATTCTAAGTAAATGCTGGAATGCCTAGATAAACCATAAGTTTTAGGATGCTAAGTTAGACTATGTTAATCAGTTATCACTAACAACTGAACCAGAAATGTCGAAAACTGATGACGGATACAGAAGAACCATCAACAAAATAACTGAAAAACTACGCTAAATCGTAGAGAATATGTACACGCGCGTGATTTGGATACTCAATCCCCTCCGGCTCGATGTGCAGGAGAAGGAACGGGGTGGATTTTAGCCAGTAAGAGTCTGACACTCCCTCCCGCCTCACCCAGGCGGGATGTCATTCGATGATTATCCACCCTTAAAAAAAAAAGCTCCCCCCCCCGTCTCCCAAATCCCCGAACCGAATCCTCCACAATCCTCAAATTCCTAATTCCCAAAAGGCCGGTAACGCATTTGTAAACCTTGGTGTTCCAGGTATCCAAGGGCGACAGCGATTGCTTACCGTCGGTGATCCGTCTGCTCGTTTACCGGCTTATGCCATAAAAAAACTCCTCATCATAATGTACCTAAATTTTACGCTTGAACGTCAACTCCCCGGCCACCCTGTATCACCTTTAAGCACGAACTACCTACTTCTAACATATTGCTCCTTGCCACAATGAAGTCATTTATTTCGAACAAAACAATGCAGTAGTAATTTATTTACATTCCCACATCAACACAGAAGAAACAAACATAATATTTTACTCTGCACTGACTAATTATGTCATCAGCCGTTTTAAAACGGGATATTTTGTCCAACTGTGGGAAACAAGAACTCTAATTATGAACGAAGTATATTTGGAGGACTTTATTTAGAGAGTGTGTCGTCATTCACGTTCGTATCTGCAATACGCAAGTAAATACACTTTTAAGGGAGTCTTCCAAAATATGCTCATTACTCAGGATATTGTAAAACTCAATGATGAATGAGTTTGTGTAGCTATTCGTGTCTTCTGTTCTTTGTGGACAATCACTACATAGTATAAAACAAAGTCGCTATCTGCCGTCTGTCTGTCTCTATGTATTCTTAGATCTTTAAAACTACGCAACGGGTTTTGATGCAGGTTTTTTAATAGATAGAGTGATTCGTAAGGAAGATTTATATGTATAATACATGCATATTTTTTTTATTTTTTTTTAAGGGGGGAAAATCATCGAATGACTGCTCCCGCCTGGGTGAGGCGGAAGGGAGTGTCAGACTCTTACTGACTAAAAACCACCCCGTTCCTTCTCCTGCACGTCGAGCCGGAGCCCCGGTTACCCGTTAAGTTCTCCGCGACAATACATGCATATTATATCCGTGCGAAGCCGGGGCGGGTCGATAGTCAATAATATTATAGATGTTTGCTAAATTTGGATTCTACTTTGAATTAGTTATAATTGTAGAAATAATTTTAACTTTAGCATCTCCCGGTGTCACTATATTGCCCATCCTAAAGAAAAGGGGCTTATCTTTAAGATTTGAAATATAAGTATAATTAAAAACAGGAACAGTGAGAATAGATACTATTTTATGATCATGAGGAATATTTAAAGTAAGTAACTAGTCAATTATATAAGTTCACACCATTCAATTCTAAATATACTTTATTATTAAGTCTCAACGTCCACAATTCCTCGTAAAGCAATATTGTGACACATTTTTATTCTTCATAACATAAATTACGACGAAAACTTTATTAAGAAATAACTTAAGAAGGATGGTTCATACTTAGATCCTTGTTAATCCTCAAAATAGACCTCAATGAGTTCAGAATTCTTCGAAAGGTTTGCTTACGTAGTTATTTTTATTGCTCATACAAAATGACCTGTTTATTTAGAGGTCACATGCGCTTATTCTAAGAAGTATTTATTCAGTTTTTTGATTTTACAATGGCTGACCAAACCTAGAGTCTAGGCTGCGTCAACTTGCAGCGGTAAGTCCCCTCTTTGAGGAGTGGCTTGAGAGACGCTACGGCGTCCTCACCTACCGCCTGACGCAGGTGCTTACCGGACACGGAAGTTTCGGTAGGTTCCTGTTTCGGATTGGGCGGGAGGAAACGCCCGGGTGTCATCACTGCGAGGATCGCCCGGAGGACACGGTGGAGCATACGGTGGCGGTGTGTCCTGCGTGGACTGAGCACCGCCGTGTCCTCAGGAATGTGATCGGCGACGGCGACCTCTCGCGTCCGGCTCTGGTTCAGACCATGGTACGGAGCGAGGGGGACTGGGATGCCGTCTCCTCCTTCTGCGAAGCAGTCATGCTAGCTAAGGAGGAGGCGGAGCGCGTGAGGGAACGAACCTCCTCACGACCCGGCCGTCGCGAGAGACACTCCGGGCGTCGGGGATCGCGAGACGTCCGGCCACCGTAAGCACGGGTCTGCGGACGGCGAGCATGGGTGACTCGCCGCCCGACCAGAACCAGGCCCGTGCGTACGGCGCGTCGCGTTCCGCGCGCGCCTCAAGGAGCCATCAGACCACCACAGATGGGGCCTAACAAGGCTGATGCCGATACGGAGCCGCGGAAGACTTAACGGGTTGCCGGGGCTCCGGTTCGAAGTGCAGGTGTAGGAACGGGGTGGTTTTTTAGTCAGTAAGAGTCTGACACTCTCCTCCCCGCCTCACCAGGCGGAGAAGTCATTGGATGATTTTCCCCCCTTAAAAAAAAAAAAAAAAAAAAAAAAAAGGCTGCGTCAACTGTCTAGGCCCTATACAGTAGAACAACTATTTTTGTATAAACCAACAAATTGTTATCTTAGGACTAGATGCAATAACGACACACGAGAAAACCATATAAAGGACTTCTTCTTATGTCAGGAAGGACAAAATTAGGTCAAAAACCGTTGAATGTACTCCCTCTTCTTTTCAGGGAAATATACCAGCGAAAATATAGAAAAATCTTCATAAACCACGTCACTTTAACAGAATAATCCCCCATCAAACCATGAACATGTTTGTTCCATGTTACTGGTCCCGAAAAGGGATCTGGTCTAATTTCTCCGACACACTGACTTAAACCTTTGTGTAATCAGCTGTTCAAAGTTACGAAAGAACGTGGGACAATAGACCAAAACTTATGTTACTGTGTTACATTCAATATATCACGCCTATTTTGCCCCAAGGGGATAAAGTTAGGTGCAAGTAATAATTTTATTTCTGTTCCGTAAAGAAACAGTTGTATTCTAGAAGTCTCATGTAGTCGTTTGTATAGTTAGAATTGTTTTCCGTGCCCATTGCACATAACTTATCATATGGGATTAAACTGTCAAACACCAAGCGGTCACCGGTGACCGCAATCTATTGTTCTTTAATTGTGTCTATAAATACGGTATTCGACGAGTTAATAATGTAATTGCGTAGTGATAATAATATGATATCTGGTAATCTGGGCGCCTCTGCTTCTTTTTTGGTGTTATTATTAGGTATAGCATACCCTCTTGTCTGTTGAAAGTTGCGGCCATAATGTGTTTTATACCGGGAGCCAGTGTTTCAACAGATAAGAGGATACCCTCTCGCGTGTTTCTCGCACACACGGGTGTACGAAAAACGCGCACCAATTGGATATTTTTTTGTGACGTATATTTTCAAGTTTGCAACCCGTTCTTTATTTGATTGAACAGAATAGTTAATTCCCTTTTCTATTAAAATATTTACCCGTGTGTACGAGAACGCGCGTTTACCCGTGTGTACGAGAGGCGCGCGAGAGGTTAAATATTACAACTTTTTGATGAAAGTGATAGTTTTCGCGGCTGAACTAAACTTAAGAATCACTCTATCAGTTTAGAGAAAGTCGCATAAAAATCAACTCAATAGTTGAGTAAATCGACAGACAGACGCGTCATTTGTTTTATAGTTTACATATATATAAGGAAGTTACATTATTTTCCAGTACAAATGTATGGTTACTTCGATGTTCAACTGGTACTTTGTAAGAACGTCGCGTCGTGTTTGTTAAACCAGTCGATGTTTGAAGTAAGTATGAAATTTATTCAAATTTTATTATTTTGTCTTTGTTTGTCGTCGGTTCCAATGCATAGATTAAAGATATCAGTTACTATGTTGACTTGAGAGATCTGTTTTACTGACTCTTGTTTTGGTACAGAAGTATCTATATAATAAAGCCGGATAATATTATGAGTGTAGCTACTTCTTGCGCTACATTTTCCGTATCTGGAAAAGTTTTAATTGAAACTTTCATCCCTATTAATACTTCAATTATGAACAAAATACCTATTCTAGATGTTTTCAGTACTCCGAAATCCCCTAGTTATTTCATTAAACATTGTATCACGTAACTGTTTGACAAGGAACTCGACTAGTTATAACTGTCGCGCTGCTCCTGTGGCTACTCATGAATATGAGCCTCTAGCATGGCTTGAAACTAATCGAGTTCCTCGTCAAACAGTTACGTGAGTAAGCCGAAAACATAATAATTAATTCAGTATGTCTCACGAAAGTTTTAATAGTGGACATTACTGATATGGTGATGAGGATACCAATGTAGTAGGAGGTAAGTGTATAGACATTCACATAATATACTGTTGATTTTAAGAGGTTTTAAACTGTTTAGAATACAGAAAAATATATTTTTATTGAGCAAGCCTTTTACTTAGAACAATCAATCAGAGAAAAAACGCGGGAGAAGGAATTAAAAAAAAATTGCCAATCTAACAGTAACAATTATTGCCAACAGAACAAAATAAAGGTTGCGTTCTCAAATAACCACAGACACAGATATTTTTTTGCTAATAGAACTGTAGGTATCAATGAAATTAAACCTGAATGTAGACAACAATGATTGGAGTTACAAAGCTATACCAGCCCGGTCGCAGTGCGGAGCCCCGGCAATCCATTGAGTCCTCCGTGGCTCCGTATCGGCATCAGCCCTATTGGGCCCCATCTGTGGTAGTATGATGGATCTTTAAGGCGCGCGGTTGTAGAATGTACCTAAACTAGCAAATTAGGTCGTCACATAATATCAACTACATCAAGTTTCAATCTTTTAGGAATTCTGCATTTAATATCTAATTCACAATCAACAGATAATCGTTCAGAGTAGAAACCGCACCATTTAATCCGTTTATTTATTCCTAGTTCCAAGAAACTTTCAAACATAGATCGAGCGTAGTAAAGCGCAGTAGTAGATCAGATACTAAACTTGTAATTGGATTTCAATTCCTCGTATAGTTTAGAAACTCATTCCCTATATTTTGCATTAAGCTTAACTCATGTTACTTAGAACTTGGTAAAGGTTTTAATGAACTGCATGTTTATAGATGATTTTTTTTTGAGGAGGGAAAATCATCCAATGACTGCGCCGACGCGTGGGTGAGCCGGGTCAGACTCTTAGTGACTAAAAACCACCTCGTTCCATCTCCTGCGCTTCGAGCCGGAGACCCGGTAACCTGTTAGGTTCTCCGCGACTCCGAATCGGCATCAGCCTTGCCGTGGTATGTTTATAGATGATGGCCTAACTGTAAAGCTATTTACATTTCATCAGTTATGCATTCCACGTTTAAAAAATAAGACCGTTGAGAATTTTGAAAAACAAAAATGATAATATTAGTTTGATTTGAAAATGGAATCGGTGAGCTTGCTCCGTCAATAGTCAAGTCTTTTCTATGGCTAACTTCACTTATAAGAGTATTTGAACTCCTCAAAAATCCTTAAAAGTTACAGGGATAGAAGAAAATTGGAACAAATTCAACATAAAACAGAAAGATTGGAGTCAATAGTTTAATTCAAACTAATAGCAGTTTTGAGATGACCTCCGCATCGGAGACAAGTGGTAGCACTCGTATTGACAATAATAAGTGCAATAAAGAGAATGCTTAAACGAATCTGGGACAAGGTTTGCACTTTGAGCAGTGTGAATGCACTGCGATGTGATATTGCATACCGGAAAACTAAAGGAAGAAGTTCTGATTTAAAGATGCGATTTTTATGAATATCCTTAAATAACACATAACATAATATAAAATCACGTCTTTTATTCACGAAGACCCCTTCGTGGCAGAGGTGCACATTACGACACTTAATGCCATTGTACAAAGTAACACCCACTTTTTAAGATATGAGTCCCATATAATAGGGGGTGAGCCTATTGCCTATTGGACACAAATCCAGACACCGTCCCACTACAGAGTTTTCTTAAAAAACTCAGTAATACTTTGTCCGACCCGGGAATTAAATCCCTTGCCCGGCAGTCGCACTTGCGACGACTCGGCCAACGAGGCAGTCATTGTTAAAGAAAGTTTGAAGATATACCTGGTGACATGAACAAATATAAAAAATGTTATTAAATCTGTTAGGTTGGTGTGTAGATTCTGTTGTTTCAATAATTGTAATCAGTTAGGAACTACCTAGGAAATTGTATCTTACGCTATATGCTTGATTTACAGTACCTACGCACTTAAAAAAATAAAACATTCGTCTAAGAAACTACTGCTATTAATAACAGACAAGTTGATGAAAATTTAAAAAATTTTGCTCAAAATTGCACCTAGCTATACTAAAAATAAACCTCACAATGCAGTAAAACAACAGTCTCTAATTGAAATCAGTTCGCTCCAACGCCTGTGACAATTTAGCATTCAAGTGCTCGAAACGCTTCAACTCGAGTACATGCTGGGGGCAGTTCTAAGACAATTATGTCTACAATCGTGCTTGCATACTGAGCACCTAAGTTAACACCGGCTTTGTCCTAGTAGTGTTAATATATTGTGTGAATAATATTTTTCGTTGGACTGCCTCGTTGGCCGAGTGGTCACGAGTGCGACTGCCGGGCAAGGGGTCTCGGGTTCGATTCCCGGGTCGGGCAAAGTATTACTGGGTCTTTTTAAAACATCGCAGTAGTAGCACAGATTCTGAAAATGTGTCCGCTTACTACTTCCACAAAGCTCTTTTTTTTTAATGGTGGAAAATCATCGAATGACTGCTTCCGCCTGGGTGAGGCGGAAGGGAGTGTCAGACTCTTACTGACTAAAAACCACCCCGTTCCTTCTCCTGCACGTCGAGCCGGAGCCCCGGTTACAAAGCTTTGGGTATATATATATATATCTTGGTGAAACATTTTCGTGTAACGTTTGCGTCCCTAATAAAAATGAAACTAGCAATCCAGTTAAAAGTTTCTCGTCACTAGTTGCTAGATAGTATAAAACAAAGTCGCTATCCGCCGTCTGGTCCTATGTATGCTTAGATCTTTAAAACTACGCAACGGATTGTGATGCGGTTTTTTTATTAGATAGAGTATTTCTTCATAAAGGTTTATATGTATGATACAAGCATAATATAGTAGAGAAACACTAATAAATTTAGAGGTTTCTAATTGCACCCGTGCGAAGCCGGGACGCTAGTTTAGTATAAAATAATGACCATAATCTCAGTAATGATGAGGTAATTTCCACAAATACCCCATGACTACAAACTCTTCAATACATAAACATAGAGACATAGACTATAAAAATAACTTAAATTCAAATAGCGCTACACTAAAGTCTAACATCCAAAGAATGGCTAAGCTAAGTGGAATCTGATGCGATGTGTCATTAGCAAATTCTCGCTTCCCATACGTTGAAGTTATTGGATCCTAGTTGCTTCTATTTTAGAAGATAGATTAATAGGTTTTATATTACTATACCGACTATATGATCTGTTATGGAAGCCATCGTGTACAATAGTTTGTTTCGTCAGTGATTTTAAGTGATCTGGAAATGCTGCATCGCAATGATACCACAAAATCTTTACGGTTTGTGAGGGATTCAATAGAAACTACGTGATGTACGGACGTTTTATACCATAATAACTATAGGAAATTAGGAATAAGGTGGAAATCCATGCGGACATCCAGCCACAGAGACCAAACGAAAGAACTGAATGTCACATCATAAATTCAACTGCGAGGAAATAAACCAATCTGACTCTAGATTGTACAAACTAGGTACCTATACCCGGTCCCCAAGATAGGCCTGACAATAACATTCTAGACACAATATCTGGTCTGTCACTGCGGAATAACACAAGATGGCTGATAAAAAAGGGTTATTCTACCATTTAGATCACGAAAGAACGATTTACTTTGACCTTGAATAAAATGATAGCATAAAAGCGGTAAGTACCGTGTGGTATGTACGTAAAATAAGACTTAAGTACATAATAATATAAGTATGTCTGCTAACAGACTTGAATATAGACTGAAATATTTTCTGAATACCTACTGTCTCTTTTATACGAGTACTAAAGGTAATGTGAGGCTGGTGTTCATTTCGGAAGTTAGGCAGTTAAGCAGTAAAGAAAGAGACTTATTCTTGTGTCGGTAACTATTTAATTGGTTCCTTCCCTTTTAAATAGCTTATCAAAGTACGATCTCCTATTATATTACCTAAATAAATAACGTTACGGTGGCCCGGAGGTTTAAAACGCCTGCTACTCATGCCAACAGCAAGTACCAATATGACTTTTTCCGAGTTATATTTATTTTGGAATATTATCTAGATACCCCTGACAGACGGTGAAGGAAAACATAGTGAGGAAACCAGGGCTTATAATTTCTAATTATAAGTCGCATTTAGAAAGCATGGTGGTTAATCTCAAACCTTCGTGTGAGAAGAGGCCTTTGGTTAGCAGTGGCCACTTATAAGCTATTGATGATGATGATTTTTTTCATTATTTTTTTTTTGGGTCGATCGAACACATATAGAAAGACAAAGAATTTAAAGAGACATCCGGCGTCAAGGATTTTAGACCAGCTCCTTGATTACTGGTTTCCTGCCTAGATAACTACCGCCTATGATGATGTTCCATAAAGTATTTCAGCTTTCAGCTATGAGTCCACAGAAACTTTAATAAAAATAGTCAAGAATCCAGTCCAGTCAAGAATCATAATAAAAAATCTTCTTGTTTTGCGGTCCCACTTGACCGCTACGTAACCGAGCCCAAAAACCAGTCTAGATTCAAATTAATATAACTAATGATCTTGTCACAAAAAGTTAATTCAATTAAGCCTTTAGTTACCAGACTTATCTCTTACTAAGTTAGGCTTTCAGACTTAGGTCTATAAAATAAGCCCTATCGTTTTATCTAATGGAATTACCTCGGTTACACCTGAAATACTGAATCTGCGTTGATACTATGTTCGACCAGAGTACAAGTATAGTAGATTAAAGTGTTCAAGTTAGGTTTACTTCGAAAATGGAGTAGGCTAGGTAGTGTTCATATCTTGTATGTAACAATTTCACTTTCCGTCGTACCTTCGTAACTTAACTTCAAATTTTGTTTATTTATTTAGAAAATTTAGATAGGTATACTGTTAATCTTATATAAATAATTGTATTTTGTAGTACCAGTAACTAAGGTTTTAATGTGAAACGCCAAGAAAAAAAACCAATTGATAGATATCGATAGAACTAATTATTCCTATTTTACTAAACGTGTTCCTACTTTGCCCAGACGATTCAGACAACTCATAAGCAACTGGCTAATATCCACATAATTGGGATGATGACAGATGAAAATAAAATCTAATTAGTCCGTAAGTTAGGTAATGAAAAAATATTAGACACGTATTTTTGTATTTTGTCGTATAACAAAACAATACTTAGATAAAATGAATCAAAGTTTAGGAGTGGGCGCTAAACGTCATTTCTACGTATAAAATGTACATAGAAGTGACGTCACGCGACATTTCAAATCAATATATCGTCGAAAGTATTTGTTTCTGTAACAAAATAAAAAATACGTGTCTAATGATTTAAAATAATCTACCAGACGAACATTAAAATAAAAATTAGGCATCTACCCTATTCACACATCACATGAAGTTTTTTTATCCACTACATACGTTATCTTGTTTAATAACTACCCTGTTTATTTTCTTACATCGGACCACGTAAGGCGAAAATTGTATGTTGTTTACAGTTAGCCAATTAGCCAACCAGAATCCGAACAGTTATCTATTGGATAACGCGATAATACAGTTTCAAAACAGCAAGACTTTTATTAGGTTAGGACCGCCGGATAAAATTAGGAGTTATGAAGTGCGCTGGCTTTATAAAAGTTTAAGATAACAAACAAACTTATAATTCATTTTGTTGAGATCGTTGCAAATTAAATAATAGGGGCTTATTTTGGCACAAAGTAAGATAATATGGTACGGTCCTGGGTTTTGTACGAGGGTCGAAAGAAGTGTGAAACCCAAATTCTATTAAGACCAAATTATTGTAATGTTGTTGAAGTTGGGTCTTATATTCTTAAGACTTAGTTACAAGGCATATTTGAATGTATGATAATATTTTAAGTAACAAAATAAGCAAATAATTTCGACGGAAATTTCAAAACAACGTACGGAAATTAATTTACTAGTACTTCGTAATACATTCCAAACAAAGCTGTCCAATATGTCAACAATCATTGAATACCTACATAGCGAATTTATTTTAATCAATCCTCTAAAATGTTTGACGTTCCACATCGTTAATTTTCCGCTAACATTGCATTCAGACCTCAACTTCACGTTCAAAAATGTCACTAGAACCCCACTAAAATCCACTAGTAAATTGTTCACGTCATTATACTAAATGTAAATCGTAAATTCTCGTCAGAGCTAAATAATATACGCGGCACCATGAGGGTTAAGTGTGAAATGTGCAATTGTACTGTGAACGTCTTTTGATAAATAAATTTTCTGTAAATGGCCCGGGTCTGCGGCGCGAGGGTTAAGGGTTGATTCGTGTATGCTTTGTAAGAAACTTTACATTTTTACCCTTTTATGCGTTTTTCTTTTTGGCGTACTGTTTTGTAGAAGAAAATTATTGCTAGGTATATATTTTTAAATCCCGTCGCAAAAAGGGGAGCGGTGTTCGAAGTTTGAACCTCTATGCACGGTTATAAGTAAGTAACGTAGATGTATAGTGCAGTCACTAAAATAGCACACTAAGTACACATACATATACCGCGACATTTTCAAACCTTTACCCTACTCTTAAGGGAATACCTACCAGCCGTGATACAACATACACAATAATTCACAATACAGTACAACAATTTCTCTCAGTCAATTCTCACACAACGGAGACGACTTGGAAGAATTATTTATGAGTTCGCGCCGGTTCCCCATCCCTAATGATACATCGGCCTGCGAATTCAGGGTCGTTAGTCGATACTCGTAGGAACTGTAGAACTATGTAGTATTTCATTGACCTGGTATAACGGTTCCTTTGTCTATTTGATTTGAGTAGTTTCGTGTGCTTATAATCCTGATACATGTAATATTAAATTAACTAAGAATCGCGGGTTACTAGCGTGAATACACTGAAAAGCCTATTGACTGCGCGACATCGCCGCGACCGCGCACGCTGCTAATGAGGAAGAACTCCTCTGTGGTTCGAAACTAGTAGAGCTTTTCTCAGTGTATTTATGTGAGTAACACGCGATTTTTAGTTAATATAGTATGTCTCACGATAGTTGTTATAAAAACCTGTAAAATTGACACTACGTTTGATTTCTTTTTTATCTCTTTGAAAAAACGAGGTCCTATACAAAGAGTTTGTCGCGGAGAACCTAACGGGTTACCAGGGTTCCGGCTCGAAGCGTAGGACTAGGAACGGAGTGGTTTTTAGTCAGTAAGAGTCTGACACTCCCTCCCGCCTAACCCAGGCGGGAGAAGTCATTCGATGACTTTCCCCCTATGAAAAAAAATACAAAGAGTTTCTCCGGTCGTTGGTGCATTTATAAACAGAAACTATGACTTTTATCAAAGGCCTAATGCCTTTTCCGTTCCCTAATGCTTTTTTAAGTCTGTCTAATAGAAATTGATAAAAGCAATCTTTAGATAGTTTTTTTTTGGGTACACACGTTGCAGTGCAGTATTTCGAGACATATATATAGTAAATTATGTTTATAGTGCAAGTTGAGTTTCCAACTGTAACCAGTTACTTGTTGGAGAATTGAAGTTATGTAATGAAAACACTGAAAACCTATTGGTAGCGGCACAGTTATTTTATAGCTTTGGCATGCGTGAGGTACTTTTACGCTAATAATGTTGCACGCATGAAGAGTTAATGACAATGGTTATCGAAAATGTTTTATTTTAATATTTGTTCATAATTTGTAGGTATCTAAGTACTTAGCCAACATGTTTTGATTCATCGTCGTAAAGGTACTAGTATCAAATGCTATATTAAGTAAGCATGGTACATCTGAAACACTTCTGAAATTTTGTTTACTGAATCAGGATAAAATCTTTAGTTTTCTTAAGAAAAGAACGTTAACGAAAAATTGGTGCAATGGTACTTGAAAGAAACAGATATAGTTCATTATTATTTCGGAAGCTGATAGCAAGATCGAAAAAGAACAACCAGTGCCTTTAGCCAAACGCCACTTTAGCGCTTGTCTACAGAGAGAGTAGAAAACTAAATGTATGGGAATGACCCTGACAATTGTGTCAAAATTTACGTCAATCCCATATAATTTAGTTTTCTACTCTCTCTGTAGATAAGCGCTAAAGTGGCGTTTGGCTACAGGTGCTGGACAGAAAATCTTTGAAGACAGGTGAATGGAATAAGAACTATTTTAAGAAGGAGTATACTAGTTGTACTTCTGTTGGCACATGCTAGCGTGTAGCAATAATCGTAACACACTGAAAAGCTATGTGTGCGTACTCAACAGCCTGTTCCCATGAAAACGTATCGTTATTTTTACAGAACGTTAATTTCACGATACGGTTTTTTTTCTGCGGTGATGTGTGATGGCTTATGTACATATTTGTGGGGTTATTCTGACACGAGTCGGTGGTAACGGATCCAGTAAAACAACGCAACCCGTATTGCCGGAATGGCCCGAATTTAACGGTTCAGAAAACATAATGATCGTGTGAAGGGGTTTTAACAACTTTCGGTTGGAAATGCAAACAAGTGCGTGTTGCAAATAATGCAATAAACATCGCTTGCATAAGTACGAAGATTTTAATAATAAAAATATTTTTTTATGGGACAAGCCCGCCATAACCTCCCAAAACCGCTGCAAGTCCTGTAAGCCAGGATCTACAGTAGTAGCGTCCCAGGGACATGAATAACTGTCTTAGTTCTCGCAACGAAGTGAATCAGAAGATATTTATAAGAGAACAAAAAAAAAAAGGATAGTTTCCACTTCCCGCGGTGAATGACTGCAGTAGCAGTAATATATGTATAATGTAATATTTATTTATTTTTTATTTATTTTCAGCCATGATCATCCCACTGCAGGGCAAAGGCCTCCCTACCCTCCTTCCACTCCTCTCTATGTAAAGCTTTTTGTAAATGTAATAGGGAGCAGTTATTAAATCTCTAAATTACAGCAATTTCTTAAATTATAGCAATCTCTTAAATTAAATAAGGATGTTAATGAAGACATTAACATCCTTATGTAGCATCACTCTTCCCACTATCACTTATTACCCAAAGAGCCCTAAGTTAGAGCATTAGAGTATATTAAGCAGTCAAGCGAGATAGAAGGAAGACGTATTATACAATGTTTAAAAAAAAAACAAGATCATTAATCCATTTTAAAACGACATTGACCTTTTAATACACGTGATACAAGGAAAAACTATAAACGAGTACTCACGTAGACATAATAAATACATACCATACACACCCTATATATAAAGATGAATGAAATGACGTCACGCGCTGCCGCAAATAAAACTATGACAATATGAATTCCCGTTAGTCCTTGTAGCTTCGGACTGCATAAAGTAAACAAGTTTTTAGGTACTAGCTACATCTAAATAATACCTACATACTTACCTACAAGAATCGAGATAAATTATTCTAGCTAAGTAATGCTTGAGAAGTTTTGATTTGACTTTTTCATTGTATAGTTCGTTTTTCGTCCACACTTCGTATGCATATTTTTTGACCCACTTGAAAAAAGGAGGTTCAATTTTGTACCTGTATTTGCATTGCCTATGGAAGCCAGACGATAGAACCCAGAAGTAAGTATTATCAAAACTACTGAAAAATGCTTAAATACATTTTTTGTAGGTACTGATTTTTTTGTGTGATGCGCATAGAGGTACAAACATGCACATAGACAGGCGAACAAATAGTTCCAATATAGGAAAATCATTGTTCATACATCAGTTTCAAAATGCTCTTATGAGTAGGTACTTACCTTCAATGAGGTACTTTTAGTTTTTACCTCATAGTGCAGAACATTCGCAAGTTTTACTAACTAGGTAGTTACCAAATTCCTTAACTATGCTTAACTATAAGGAAAATAAAATGTTTATTTAAGCTTTGGTTTGTATAATGTAAACATATGGTCATTCATATTGGTCATATAGTGACTCAAAATAAGAGTAGGTAACTGTTTTGCAAATTTAGTGCAATCGAGTTGCTTGATGACTTAAACATGACATCATACATGTTTTCCTTGAAAGGTAGGCTTGGATGAAAAGTACCTTAAACCTGTCCTTCGAAAGAAGCATTGAATATTGTACTTAATTATTATCTTGTATTAAGATCAAATCTCTTTATTATAGGCCAAAATTAACTCATTGTTTGTTCCATGCAAATCCAAAAAGTTCTAAAACAAACTGTCGCAACAGATTACAATTTTCCGCAACAATTAATCCATATTCCGACGAAGCCATCTTTATTAAGTTCAAACCACGAAATACACGAAAGCTTTCACAACAAATGAACACGTTGATTAAACAAAAGTAACAAAACAATGCTAAGTTAGTAACTCCGTAATGGAGTTATCCTTTCGGGGGTTCACACCTAAACAAACTCTGTCAGTTATCAACACTTGCGAAGGTTCGTCGAGAACAAACAGATAGTTTTATGTCCACAAAAAACAAAAATTCTGACACTTGGAACTCGGCCAGAAAACAAACATTTAAAAATAGTAGTATTACACAATCGATGTACAAATATTTTAAAGAAAGTACGCGTCGAATTTGTTGCAACAAAATACGCGTCCCGAAGCGACTAGATCCGTTTAACCAACAGTGGGTATTCAACCGAAACTGCGCCGCACGACGATTTAAATGTCGGGAAATTCAAAATAAAACCGCCAAGCGATTGACGAAACAGACAAAATGGTCCCGAGCACACGAGTTGCAGAATTTAAGGTTCCCATTTTATTTTACTTCGATACGACAAAACAAGGACTAACCCTCGAGGCTACAAAGAGGTCAAGAGTGCAACCACTTTCATCAAATAGAGGTGACGTGTGGAATTCACTCTTCTATTTCTAATACAATGACCCAATTTGGAAAAGTTATCAAGAGAATACAACGCTCTGGACCTAAAATTTTCCACAGAAAATAAGAAGAAATATTCCAATTTACCTGAACAATTGCGGCTTCCATTAAAATCCATATTTTTCCGTCTTGAGCCAACGTTTTATCTAACAAAAGAATTCGCCTCAATCATTTTTTATCATTTCGAATCACAAATAGCCCAAAAGGAAGTTAAGATTTTATGAATACAAAAAAAAAACTGTATTGAAATTTTTCTTACAGCTGTTCTACCGTTATATTGTTTTATTCATCGAATCAAATGTTAGTCGTAGGAAAATGTTCATCTGCGTTGTTGCGAGTCTTGACACCGATTGTACAGTTATTATTTTCTTTAAATATTTATAAACTGGGAGATTTAGAATTTTTCATGAATCTCGATAAGAGGTGTTTTGAAATACTCTTTGTGAAGTTCTGCTTTGTTGGTCCGGGTGTTGAATATTTTAAACTAGAATAGCGGTCCGCGAACGACTTCATAAAAAGCTTCGCAGTCCATACGCATAAAATATACAAATACAACTGTGCCAGAACGTTCAAAGGACGGGTGTTGAATAAACCCTCTTCCGAAAAACCAACTCATTTGAATTGTTTCTGAGAGTCTGCCAGAAGTATACTAAAATAATGTTCAAGTTCTGATTACCGTCTCTCGAACAAAATTATGTTAGTGTGTCAGTTATCTGTGGATGTCACAACGTAATTAGATCTGCAAGACAAATGTCTGTAGCACAGCAATAAATTCGGTAATATTGATAAGAATCTAACTATGCTTTATGTAAACATCAATCACATTAGAATATATAATTAAATCGTACCTAATATTATTTGTACCGTATCAATCATTAAGTTGTTCAAAATGATCTAGGTACCTAACTAATTACATACAAATGACGATAGTTACATTAGTTACCTTACAATAGTTTTACCAAATAGATATCAATTAGAAGATGAAAAAGAAAGCAATCATAAGAATACAGAGGATAATATTAAACCAGCAACTTAATGAAATGAAAAGCCAAGAAAAGCCAAAGCAAAAAAATAATAAACATGACAAAAGACTACGAAGTTTTGGCACAAGAAAAGTATGGATAAACCCGATGCTTCCGTATTGTATCGTAAAGTTATAAGCGTAATCCATCGTATATTCAACGGGAGCCAACTTATGTCTAATAATACTGAGTGGGAGTACAAATGTTATGTCATGTCCATCTCAGTCTTACGAGGGTAAATCCTGACGGTTTTCCGTGCCCATAATACGGTAAGTCAAGTGGTTTCGTCGTGAATATGACTGTCCTCTTGAACGGCCAGTTGCATAACAGAAAGGCCTGTTGGGACTTTCTTTCAGTGTGATATCGTCGAAACAATGAAATCTATCTTCGAATTCCAAGATAACCAGATTATGCGAAATATTGTGATCAATGATATCTTTATACCTAGATACGACATTTTTGAACAGACATAGAGCATATGACTGTTAAATGAGAACAGATTTTTTTTTAAAACGTTACCCCACACTATGATTTTCTCCTGTGTTGTGGGTGCATTTACAAACATACAAATTCACATACACATTCCACGGTTAACACGGTGGCTGGGTAACCAGCTGCCGCGTAATGTGTAGCGGGTTCGGTTCCCGCACGGAGAAACTTCTTGTGTGATCCATAAGTAGTTGTTTCGGATCTGGGTGTCATGTGTATGTGAACTTGTATGTTTGTAAACGCATCCACGACACCGGAGAAATACCTAGTGTAGAGCAATGTTTAAAAAATAACTATTACTATTAATAGTTACGACTAGTTAAAACACATTTTTTTAAACTACAACAAACTAAGTTATGTTAAAGGTACTTAAATCTCTCAGAAAGCATTTCATTTTTAGTTTGTCTGTCAAAATCCAAGGTTTCGTTTCGTTATTATCAAGACTTTAGCCAAAAAAATCGTCACATGAAAACTAGTCTAGTCAAACATATATATTTTTCTTTTGTATGTGGCTTATCTTGTTTACGCGTACAGAATAATGCCACCATAACACATAGTTTTATGTCCAACGTACCTCAAACATACTTGCCATAAGGAAAAACAGTCCTAGTAGTAAAATTTCACTTCCTCTTATGCGGAAGCACGTAGCACATATCCTTTTTTATTCAACTCCTAATGTTTTTTACAGATAGAAAAAAAGCTGAAGTGGGTATATGTAGAATTTAAAAAACTGTTCTCTTCTGTTCATAAACTGCGATTCTTGCCAAAGAAAATACTGGTTTTAGGTGATAATATATATACTCTCATTCCCGACTATAAAACGGAGAAAATACCAGACGTTGATGTGGTAGACGCCTCGGGAATATTAAACTGGATGGTACAGGTTTAATCAGAACTAAACACAGCTCTTGGAGTACCCAAGTTTTTTTATGACGTCATATATTTGTTATATTATACTCCTATAAAACACTCGCTTGATCTAGTCTTGAACCAAGTATAAGAATATGAAAAAATATAACGGAGTTTTTTTAGCACTATAGTTCAATAAAAAAAGATTAGTTAGGTGCTTAGTAAATTGGTATATTTTTTTCTGTCCCGATGATCGAGTAGTCTCGATTAACAAGACAAGTGACTACAAACTACATGATCTCAAAGCCGATGAAGTGAACAGGTTTTGTAAAAAAAAAATAAAAAAAAAACAGTTTAGAAAAATTTTGATGATCGCTCAAGTCTCGTAGTCTAGAAATTGCAGCCTGTGTGTACCTACCTACTACTAAACTTCAATACATCTATTTCAAAGATAAATACAACATTTTCCTCTACACAAAGACGTAGGACGATATTGGATGTCTATTTTTAGTTTTCAATAGCTACAGATGCCACAACTTACCTATTTTTTTATTTGAAATCCAATAAGAGCACCCACTACTTTCTATGATACTATCGGTGGCAACAAGGCTTATGATCCACCTGATGTTAACCGTTCTACATATAAGTAATCTGTATTTAATATACCGGAGACATATCACGAGTGCGTTGCCGTCGCCATACAAATTGTTACTTTATTAAAAGACGAAAAAAAGTTTACTATCAGACGCTAATTAAAATAATGACCTAAGAAGCTAGCTCTCTATTTCATGGAACTCAAAGCAAAGTTAATAGCATAGTTAATAACGTTTAAACTAAAGTATAAATTAGAGTTCCTGATAAACTATTAAGGGTTTTCAGGAAAACCGAAAAATCGCAGTCCCTGTTTAAAGAACCCTAGCTCGACTTCAGAACTTTTGACCACTTTTTGTTTTTAAGGGGGGAAAATCATCTAATGACTTCTCCCGCCCGGGTGAGGCGGGAGGGAGTGTCAGACTCTTACTGACTAAAAACCACCCCGTTCCTACTCCTGCACTTCGAGCCGGAGCCCCGGCAACCCGTTAAGTCTTCCGCGGCTCCGTTACAGAACTTTTGACCACTAGACCAAAGACAAAAACGATTAATCTTTTAATAGCCGTTTTCAACTATTTTAACAGTAGCACAACTACATACAAAAATAGAGACATCATATTCTGGGTTCTAAAAGCGTTTAGAAATGTAGGACAACATTCGTTTAAGATCAAAGCATGTGATAAAATATCTTCTTTAATTACTGTTTCGGTTTACACAATTTTAATGTCACAATAAAGTCAAATTGTAGTTGATTACGAAGACTGAATTGGGATAATGACAGGGTATGAAAATTAAAAAATAATTAGTCCGTAAGACTGCCTCGTTGGCCGAGTAGTCGCAAGTGCGACTGCCGGGCAAGGGGTCTCGGGTTCGATTCCCGAGTCGGGCAAAGTATTACTTTATGGGTTTTTAAAAAAAAAATCTCAGTATTAGCACAGAGTCTGGAATTGTGCCCGGTATATGGCAATAGGCTCACCCCCTATTACATGAGACTCATAACATAAATAGTGAAAAGTGGATGTTACATTGTACAGGAGCATAATGTGCACCTCTGCCTACCCCTCCGGGGATAAAAAGCGTGATGTTATGTTATGTAATTAGTCCGTAAGTTAGGTAATGAAAAAATATTAGACACGCATTTTTTTGTTTTGTCGTATAATAAAACAATAGTTAGATAAAACGAATCAAAGTTTAGGAGTGGGGGCAAAAACGTCATTTCTACGTATAAAATGTACATAGAAGTGACGTCACGCGACATTTGAAAATATATCGTCGAAAGTATTCGTTTCTGTAAGAAAATAAAAAATAAGTGTCTAATGATTTGAAATAATCTACCACACCGTCGCAAAAAAAGGGAGTCCAACTGACTCATTCTCTAACAAAAGTAACTAAAGTAGGTACCTACAACATGCAGCATACAGTGTACAACATGTAAAGTCATCGATTAATAAAGGCGTGATGTTACATTATTATAAAATATTTCCTTTACGTAATAACCAATAATGTTTGGCATTGGCGAGGTGCAAATTATTAAGTAATTTCACAAGGTCAGAAGCATTAGGAACGCGTATCTTTTCTTGATTCATAATAACACACGTGTTTGTGGATACATTAAACTGGTTTTACATTTGTATAAAAATATTTAAATGATTATTATATTAATAGTCACTAATGAAGATTGAAAAATGTGTATTGTATAAAGAAAAATACCAGTCGCCAGTCTGTACTATAATAATTTACAGTGTACAATGCACCTAAATCCATTGCTTAACTGAATACTCAAACAAGAGCTATAATGTCAGATTTTAACCTATTAGCACAGGTACATATAATAACATCATGCCTTTTATCCAGGGGTAGGCAGAGGTGCACCTAAACGGCATTTAATGGCACTGTACAATGTAACACCCACATTTCACTATTTATATTATGAGTCCCATGTAATAGAGGGTGAACCTATTGCCACATACTGGGCACAATTCCAGCCTCCGTGGTACTACGGAGATTTTTTTTAAAGCCCAGTAATGCTTGGTCCTACCCGGGAATCAAGACTCCTTGCCCAGCAGTCGTACTTGCGACCACTTGCCCGACGAGGCAGTCATTAGATAATACATTCTAAGAAATACAAAACAGAAAATTAAACAAGTTAACTAACGGAGTTAAGGCTATAATGCACTACCGTCAATCCTTTCGAATATAAAATCAGACATATTACTTATTATTTGATACAAAATATTAATCATAATACATGGTTCATCTACACAGCTGTCTAGCAACTCTCTATTATAATCCTTATCTTGATATAGTTAAGCTTCGGATTTCAAATTCATTAAATATGGACGTTGCAAAACTGGGTAATACAGAATACTGTTAGAACAGACAACAGCATATCAAGCTATCTCCAATCAAAACTAGCCGAAATATTGTTAACCTTATCATAAGAAGTTAAGGTTGAAAATGTAAAAAAGGAAAGTCAACGGTGCATTTATGATTCGCTGCATGAATAGTGTGCTGATTAGCTCCTGATAAGATTAGATTGTTGGTTTACGACATAGTTAGCTACCATGTGTAACTAATGGATGAAAGTCCACTAGGTATAGTCCCGTGTATTTTTAGAAACGATAAGGCAATGTATTTGACCCCCCCCCTCTTGAAGGATTAGACAAAAAGGTACATTACTCATTTTTCACCAGATAACCAAGTATGATATGTATGAGTTCCACCCATCCAACTCCTATGTGTTTAATGGGGCTTCTTGCCATATACTGGGTCATCATCAACAGCCTATAAATGCCCACCCCTGAGCAAAGCCTCTTCTCACACGGAGAAGGTTTGAGCATTAATCACCACGCTTGCTCAATGCGGGTTGGCGATCACAAACTCATAATTAGAAATTATAAGTCCAGGTTTCCTCACGATGTTTTCCTTCACCGTTTGTCAGTGGTGTCGAGATAATCTTAGAAAGTACATATAACTCTGAAAAAATCATATTGGTACTTGCCGTTCGAACCCGCACCCTTATGCATGAGAAGTGGGCGTCTTAAACCTCCGGGCCACCACAATATCTATACATCATATACTGGGTACAAGTCCAGATTCGGTAGTAAAAAGAGCAAAACCTATAATATTCCATGTCCAGAACTAGGTACCTCAAAAACTGACCAAAAAACGATACTACATTATTTTGTTTCATACCAAGATAATTAACCCAAACGACATGATTACTTTTTTTCTTCGCACAGTCGCAATCAGGTTCACGATGTTTTAAAAACGTACGCGTAATCCTACTTAATCTCATTGCTACATCTACATCAGTTTCCTCAATTTATCTTGAAGCTGAATTACCGTTTTTAGCAACGTTATTGAAGTCGAGTTTTGATCATAAAAATAGACAATTTTTTACTCTAAGTTCAAGTTCAACGTCTTCTGAATTAGAATTGCATACATTTTTGCAAACAATCTTGACTTGCTAGTAAGAATATTTTATTCAAAATCTGATTTGCATTTTTGTTCGAGACGAAAACCTCCGCTATCCTAACTTAGTTACTAATATTATTAATGCAAAAGTAAGTTTGTTTGTTTTTGTAACCTTATTTACACTTATCTACTCATGCAACCCTATTGAAATTAAGTACCCATGACATAGGTGTCGCGGAGAACCTAACGGGTAACCGGGGCTCCGGCTCGACGTGCAGGAGAAGGAACGGGGTGGTTTTTAGTCTCCCTTCCGCCTCACCCAGGCGTGAGTAGTCAATCGATGATTTTCCCCCCTTAAAAAAAACCCATGACATAGATACAATTGGGAGTATAGAGAAAGACATAGACTAGACTAATTCACACGAGCACAGTCAGTTTTTTTTTATATATTCTCCTCACAAAGATAACATTTAATGCAGTGTTGTAGTTATGTAGTAGAACATACCAGTAACTTATAAGCTTCGCTATAATGGTGTGAATAACAAATGAGAATAATTAATTTCCTCAATGTTTCCGCCCGTGTAATTAGTAGCCGGCATTGTGGGATTTCGTACATTATCGAATGATATTGCAAATGTGATTTCGACAACATTACTAGTTAGTTACTAACTACGCCTTTAAAACTTAGTTATATAGAAATCTCTTATTGTAGTTAACGTTTTGCTTGAAAAAATAAGCAGAGATAAAATCTTTTCGCCTCTTAGAAATTTAGAATGCGTCCACGTACCTATATGTGGAGAATGAGCAGCTCGCGAGCTGCGCGCTTGCAGTCACGGCAATGGTGTCTCAACGCATCAAGTTTCGTATAAATTATAATTTTAAATACCTCGCACGCAGTTTGCATGCTGCTCATGAGCTGAGCATTCATCCCATGTGGACGCACCCTTATGTTCGTCAAAATCAATGGCAATGGCAGCACGGAGTCTGTCGTTTATGATGTGAAGACGTCTGATAGGGGAAAATGGGAGAAAAAGACATATTGCAGCAATTCAGTGGTATCCCAAGATAAGGGGAATGAAGAAGGGATGATGGAACTCTCCCCTGTTCATGGTAATGGTTTTGCACTTTTTTTCAATACTCAATACGTTTATTGCACTCCATATGTTTATAAGGTGTTACATAATAATATAGTACAGTATGGACCCTGTAGGGCACGGCAACGTAGAAGAGAGGAGGACGCTAATTTTATTTAGATTATATATCGCAGATTTTTTATTACTAGTTATAAGTAGTTATTTTGTTCAATTTATTTTGTAATGCTATTAGTATTATTTATGAAAAATGTACTTATATATTCTATGTAGGTTCATATATTTATATTAAACATTTTTTTTTTTTTTTACTTACGTGGGCAACGTGGGACAGATAACGAAGCGATAGGCTTGCTTGAATTTCCAAGTCTTTTATTGGGCTAATTGAAATCAATGATATGACTTTCAGTTTTGGTGAAATGTGAACCCTGACAGTGATTATAACTTAACAACAAATTACTGATAACAATAAAACTGTTAACTAGGTACGACGAAAAACTAAATAAAACATGTCCAAAATTACATAACTAATATCATACTGTATAAAAACAGGTCTCACGTAAAAATAATTTTGCATCGAAAACTCCGAAAGGGTTACAATCTTAGTTGCTCGTCTCGCCAGCACCATTCAAGTAGCCGGTTATTGAGGAAGTATGACAAAACCTCGGGTTTTCGGGTCAGCCTTCCCAATCTCGACAGCCCAATCCACAATAACCATTCTATGGTACTGTACATAGTGCTAAAGATTTTCTTTTTACGACACCATAAACGCTTGGAACAGTGAAATGCTCGTTTAGGTTTCCAGAATTCCGTATTGTTTGATCGATGGTTTTCGGTCTTGAAGATGGATTGTTGTGCCCGATTTTAGGAGATTGGTTGTTTTCTATGTTGTGTCGAAAGGATTATAGAGAGAGTATTTGGTTTTTGGATGAAATCTTGCAGTTTTTGTAAAAGATACACACACGTATTATGTAATGATTGTCAAGGTCGCTTAAAACCGGTCATTCTGGAAAGCATTGCAAGTCATGATCAGCATCACATGGTTAAAATAATAATTATTTGACGGACTTCGGATTTTTGCTTTGTAATTTGTATTTTTTACACTGAAATTAATGTTTAGAGTTGGATTCTCGACTCCTAAAACCATAACCAATTGAGTTACTAAGTTCTCCGATCGGAATTTCGAATTAATACTTTCAGGTTGGTATTTTGTAGTTTTTTTTTGTTTTGGTTTTTTTTTTTAGTAATAAGTATAATGCGTCAAGCGTGTCTTTGCATTGTTCTCACATATACGTACAGTATTGGAATATGTATCAGAGACATTGTAGAACATATTTTTTTAAAAAGAGTAACTAATGGAGTTTCTTTCTCGTTTTTCTACATTCGAATCTACATTTTGGAATGAGGACCTAGCTTCACTGACGGACTGACTGACAGACTATTATTTATTTTGTATTTGAAATGAAATAAATGCTTTGACTTCGACTTCTGTGTCAGGTATGACTTCATAAAACGCGTGCGTGTTAAAGGTGTGTAATGAACTAATGACTTTATGACCTGTGCAATTAGAAGATTCAACACGATGTTGGAACGATGGCTTGCGGTAATCTCTTGGGTTATTTGAAACCATTTTGTGAGTACCTGCAGTCAGTATTTATAATATAGTCCTGTTTCTAATCCAGGTATTTATTTATTACAAAAATCTTCCTACACTCTCATTACAGGATTTTCACAATTCGACAGTGAGGCTTAATCTAGTTAAAAAAAACATATAATATCCCTATTACTAAAAAGAAGTAATACAACGATGTATGTAGGACATATCCTACATACATCGTTGTATTACTTCTTTCATAATGTATGTAGTGGATGTGGGCAAATATCTAAATTCATTCAGTGAATCATTTGGATTTAGACACTAGTTCTAGGTAACTATTGAAATTCTATCAATAACCTACACTTACATCGATTCAGAGAATTTTTCCTTACCTATGACGCGCACAAGAAGAATAAGGGTGCTGATAAATACAGTTAAACAACTATTCTAAATTCTAATTGGTCATCACTACAGGGCACCCTTATCTACCTACCTAGGTAAGTAAGTACCTACATACACAGTGATCTTTGCAGCTCGTTTCAATAATTAAATATGCATTTAGTTCGGTTAGCACAATGAAGTGTGGCTAATGGCTTGCAGTAATTAAATTAAACGGTATTTAAGCTTAAGATAAGAAGGAAAGGATAAGTCAGATAAGGTATAAGAGAGGTTTAAATTTTAATATGAGTTGTAAATTTGACGTTACCTACATAGTACTGCCAACCTTAGTTGGTAGGTACCTACAATCGAAAAGAAACCTGAAACCTGACAGCCAGATAGGCAAATTAAAGAGTTAATTTCTAACCTAAATAAATGCCCAACTTGGTTATAAATATACCTATATTGTTTACGTTTTTTAAAACGAATAACGGTCGAGGTCAATTATTGTCAATGTGTCACAATTTATTTTATTTAAATATTTCAAAGCTGACGTATCCATTGCGTACTTTACGTATCATTGATTATATTATTATTCACCGTCATAAATCGTGATAATTATAGCCTTTAAGTATATTCATGTCAAGTCAGAGTACAAATGATAACCTACGTGCCCTAAGTAGGTAATAATAACTAGTTAGCATTTATTACCTACGTTCCTAAGATTTAAATCTCAATAAATTGCAATGCCTATAAACTATAAATGAACATCACTATCTTATCGACCGATTATAGATTCTTTAGTACAATAAGTTATTAAAACCGCACGAAAGTGTATTATACTCCTCAACATAACCTGCATTAACTAGTGTTGCGATAAAACGTGGCGTAAGTCAACTAGAAATCCAACGATAACTTTGTATTTCTAAGAATTAGATAGAGGAACAATAAATAAATCATCGTATAAACACAATTAACAAATTCTAATACCAACAAAAGTAAGATACAACTTCGTTTAAATTCAAATACTCACACTAAACACCGGTCAACTTGTAAATCCGTGTGACGTAAAATAACTTCACAACTTTTCAAACACACAATAATGACACTGCAGTCGCAAATATCACTAAAAGTTGACACTGAATGACGTCATTGTTGCACAAAACATCACTATTTTTAAGTTTTTACAACACTTCGGATATCGGGATGGCGGTAAAGTCGCGGGAAAATAACGCACACTACGCGTCCGTATCACGCGGCGATCGCTCGCAAACTGAATGAATGAATCGAGTATTCGAGTGGCGCTCAAGACCGGGCGAGACCGACCCGCGTGTAAACTCGATATAGTTAAGCGCGTAAACGCGTGACGAACCTCGGACCACCTCAGAAGGTCGAAGTTCGCACTTTTTTGTACGGATTATGAGAAAATTCTATTTTACGATAATCTTTTGCAATTTTGTATTGAGTTAAAACGGTCACGTAGTCTGTTTATGAACTGGTTCTAACACAGTTTTTCATTAGCCTTTTTTCGACAATATCTAGTAAACTCCCCACATGCTATGCTGTACACGATGTGAGGTATTTTTTCTGCGAATTATTTTCAAAGGATTTTGTTTTGATTTTTGCACCCGAACATCTCTCTGACAATAGAGCTGCAATGAAAAATTTGCGATAGATATGCGAATTCATATTGACAGTCACGACTATCCATGCGGCATGCCAGTCAACTGTAGAACTGTTTCTGTTCTGATTATTAAATTCCAAAAGTCAAAACAGTAGAGGATGGACCATAAAATATAAACCGACCATATTTTTTCAAATCACTACATAGTATAAAACAAAGTCGCTATCCGCCGTCTGTCTGTCCCTATCTTAGATCTTTAAAACTACGCAACGGATTTTGATGCGTTTTTTTTAATGCTTATATAGAGTGATTTTTAAAGGTTTATATGTATAACACATACATATTGCACCCGTGCGAAGCTGGGGCGGGTCGCTAGTATAACATAATATCGGTGCGGTGACTGAGTGACTGGCTGCCGCGCAACGTATCGCTGGTTCGATTCGCGCACGGACCAACTCTTGGTGTGATCCACAGATTGTTGTTCCGGGTCTGAGTGGCATGTGTATGTGAACTTGTATGATTGTAAACGCACCCACAACACAGGAGATAATCTTAGTGAGGGGCAACGTTTAAAAGAAAGTTAAAACTCAAAAACTATAATTTATTGGATCTTCAATCGCAATCAATATATTCTATTAGCACAGATTATTAAATAGGAGTAAACAAAATAGTTACTAACTTGAAAAAAGATACTGTGAACCGACTCTCCCTTATTTCATTAAAATAAGGGAGAGTCGGTGCACTATGTACTAATGAACCGCTCAAAAACTTTCGACTTCGGCAATCCTGCTTTGAACCGTGAGATCAGTTAGACATTCTAGTACATTCACAAAGTGATAGGTACCTAATTGGTTTAACAAACGGTAACATATTGCTATGCACCTCCAAGAGCATGTCTTGTCAGTTGTTAGACAGTAAAAGTCTGACTTTCACCAACCTAGATAAACATCTAGTACCTACATATTGAATACTAGTCTAACATCAGTTTAGAACACCATTCACTTTTAATTCTTGTAACAGGAAAAGTTTTTTTTTAAGGGGGAACATCATCGAATAACTGCTCCCGCCTGGGTCAGGCGGGAGGGAGTGTCAGACTCTTACTGTCTAAAAACCACCCCGTTCCTTCTCCTGCACGTCGAGCCGGAGCCCCGGTAACCCGTTAGGTTCTCCGCGACTCTGAATCGGCATTGGCCTTTTGGGCCCCATCTGTGGTGGTCTGATGGTTCTTTGAGGCGCGCGCGGAACGCGACGCGCCGTACGCTCGGGTCTGTTTCTGGTCGAACGGGGAGCCACCCATGCTCGCCGTCCGCAGACCCGCGCTTACGGTAGGAACACATTATATTACCTAATTCACCAATTTATTTTTAATTTTTGAGTTTAATCGGATCTGGTATGGCGGGTATCCATGGGCGGCGCTAATCACTTACTATCAGGTGATCCGTCTGCTCGTTTGTCTCCTATTCCATAAAAATCTGCATTAGTGTTAGCAGTTACTGTATTTAATTAAACTTTTAAAGCTTTCTTGTAGCTAAATAATGGAACTCCTTGCCGGAATCTGTGTTTCCTGACAAATATAACTTGGGTGTCTTCAAGTTCCGAGTGAACAGGTTTCTCATAGGTAGGCCTGCTCCATCGTCGGCCACATCATCACTTACCACCAGGCGAGAGCGTGGCCAAACTTGGACCTATTAAGTATAAAATAAACATTTTATTGTAAAATGTAATTAAATTACTAAGCAGACATTATCAAATGCATGATACAATATTAAACTATAAAAAAATGAAATCAAGTTATTAAATGTTAAGTAGTCTTATCCTATGAGGTTTTGTCAATTTTTCAATGGCATCCGGTCACATTTTCGCCTATATAGGTTTGAAAACGTACTCTTAGATATTCATACTAGCGCTTATTACTTATCGGCTAACCAGAATCGGCTAACCAATCACAGAGAGAATTGAAGACTCCACCATATTTTAACCATTCAAAAATAAGACGATCGTGTCTTCTCTAATCGTCGGGTCGCAAATCATATCCATCATAACTGAACTATCTCAAGTAAAATGGAATCTAATGGATTCTCCATCCAAGTCTAACTCAAAGGGTTAACAATATTTTGCTTAGGTACATTTTTCAAAAACCCATTTCGTATAAATCAACATTCTACCATTAAGTAGCTTCATCAAGAGTAATGCAAATGGAAAAAACTTCTAAGCTTCATGGAATATTACCCTGAGTACCACTATCTAAGCGATTTACTTAAAAAATAACAGCACCGATCCGTGAAACTATTTAGGCATCTGCTCAATGTTCATCTGTTTACACCACAAGGTTGAATTTTGAATGTCAAGTTCACATTGTGTAAATGCTTTTACAAAGGACATTACATACCTTATTGAACCCTATTTGCTTAAAAGGTTAGACTTACTTAAAAAAACACTTTTCTCGCAATATACCTACTTAGGTTACCTTTTTTATGGGATAAAAT
Organism: Spodoptera littoralis; assembly: GCA_902850265.1. NCBI lineage: Eukaryota > Metazoa > Arthropoda > Insecta > Lepidoptera > Noctuidae > Spodoptera > Spodoptera littoralis. The sequence goes on from LR824542.2 coordinate 11,181,808, forward strand.
AAGCCGGTAAACGAGCAGACGGGTCACCTGATGGTAAGCAATTGGCGTTGCCCATGGACACCTGGAACATCAGAGGCGTTACAAGTGCGTTATCGGCCTCTTTGGGATAAGGAGTTTGAGGATTGTTTTTGAATTAGGGATAGGGGGAGGGGGGGGGGGTAATTAGGGAGCTATTTATTGCGACAAAAGTTTTTAAAGTAAAGCTATCTGCTATTGTATACACTGGATGGACATATATTTCCCGATTACGTGCATTTTCCAAAATTCTTGAATAATACTATACTCGCTCCGGGATTCAGACTCGAGACCCTTTGTTCGTCAGTTACGACGGAGAGGCAGATTTTTAAAAATCTTTATTTATAAATGTATTGTGGTATTATCGCATAGTAGGCAAATTTATGTTTGGGCATTAAAACAATAATAATATAATCAGAATAATAATAATTAGCATATGCATCCCCATCAAATAGATGGTTGGCAGGCCACAACTGTGGAATGATCTGTCGTCGGCGGTATTTCCGAACCGATTTTTTTTTTTTTTTTTTTTAAGGGGGGAAAATCATCGAATGACTGCCCCGCCTGGGTGAGGCGGGAGGGAGTGTCAGACTCTTACTGACTAAAAACCACCCCGTTCCTTCTCCTGCACGTCGAGCCGGAGCCCCGGTTACCCGTTAGGTTCTCCGCGACTCCGAATCGGCATCGGCCCTATTGGGCCCCATCTGTGGTGGTCTGATGGCTCTTTGAGGCGCGCGCGGAACGCGACGCGCCGTACGCTCGGGTCTGTTTCTGGTCGGACGGGGAGCCACCCATGCTCGCCGTCCGCAGGCCCGCGCTTACGGTGGCCGGAGATCGTCCCGCGATCCCCGACGCCCGGTGTGTCCTTCGCGATGGCTGGGTTGCGAGGAGGCAGCGCTTCGCTGCCTCACGCGTCCCGCCTCCTCCTTAGCTAGCATGACTGCTTCGCAAAAGGAGGAGACGGCATCCCAATCCCCCTCGCTCCGCATCATGGCCTGCACTAGGCCCGGACGCGAGAGGTCGCCATCGCCGATCACTTCCCTGAGGACACGGCGGTGCTCAGCCCACGAAGGGCATTCCCCACCGTGTGTTCCACCGTGTCCTCAGGGCGGTCCTCGCAGTGATGACACCCGGGCGTTTCCTCCCGCCCCATCAGACACAGGTACCTCCCGAAACTGCCATGTCCGGTGAGGACCTGCGTCAGGCGTAGGTGAGGACGCCGTAGCGTCTCTCAAGCCACTCCTCAAAGAGGGGACTTACCGCTGCGATGGCAGCGAGCCCAGTCCCTCGGTTGCGACAGTCGTTGCTGCCATTCCGCCATGAGATCGCGCCGGAGCTCATCCCGCCACGCACTTATCTGGCGCGGCAGCGGAGTTTCGCCCCGGCGACGTGCCTCCGCGCGCATGCTGTGCACGCGCGCGAGCACCTTCGCCTCCAGATCCCACGGCGGTAATCCGGCAAGGAGGTTCGCCGACTCCCCAGAGATCGTGCGGTATCCGCGGATCATTCGGATCGCCATGACCCTCTGTGCCATGAGCAGCGTCCGAGCGGGACGCCGCAACAGGTTAGGCGCCCAAACAGGGGCGCCGTAGAGGGCCATGGACCGCACGACCCCGGCGTATAACCTCCGGCAGGAGGCGTTTGGCCCCCCGAGGTTGGGGAGGATGCGTTTAAACGCAGCCCCCGTCCTCTCCAACTTTGGAGCCAAACGTCGGAAGTGTTCTATGAAGTTCCACCGACTGTCGAGGACGAGTCCTAGGTACTTCATCGTCGTCTCGACGCCGATGGTAACTCCTCCCGCCGTTATTTGGGACCCACCCGGAGGTGGCGCGTTCCCGCGGCCATGAAAACACATGGCCTCGGACTTGTGGAGCGCCACCTCGAGTCCCAACTGCCGGATTCTCTCAACGACTGTCGCAACCGCTGTCGCCATTAAGTCGGCCGCCGCCTGGTGTGACCTCCCGTGCGCCAGCACCAGCGTATCGTCGGCGTAGCATATAGTGCTAACGCCGTTCGGGAGGTCGGTGCGCAGCACCCAGTCATAGCCGATGTTCCACAGGAGCGGCCCCAGAACCGAACCCTGTGGAACACCGCGTGACATCTCTCGCCGGTTCCACTCGCCCCGGTGACCGGGTAGCTGACGGACCTGTCCGTCAGGTAAGCCTCGATTACACGACGGAGGTAGGTAGGCACCCGATGATATCGGAGTGCCTCCAAGATGCAGCTCCAGGGCAGGGAGTTGAAGGCGTTGGCGATGTCCAGAGACACCGCCACTACGACCTTACCCCTGGACACTGCAGTCCCCGTCGTGAGGTCTCTAACGCGCATGATGGCGTCCACCGTGGAGCGCCCTCTGCGGAAGCCGAACTGGCCGTCCGACAAGTCCGGCCCAATGTCCGTCAGGTGCGCGACGAGGCGGTTCGAAATGATTCTTTCGAAGACTTTCCCCACCTCGTCGAGCAACACTATGGGCCGGTACGCGGACGGAGAGTCCGCAGGGCGCCCCGTCTTCCGCACGAGGACCAGTTTTCCCGCTTTCCAGAGAAGCGGGAACTGGCCTCTCTCCAGACATGCGCTGTAGAGACCAATCAATCGAGGCCCGAGAGCCTCTGAGGCCAGGACCCATGCCTTGCCATGCAGGCCGTCGGGTCCCGGGGCGGTGTTCTTGGCGCCCATCCGGCGCACCGCCGCTCTCAATTCTGCCTCGGTCACCTCTGGGACGATGTCGTCGTCGTCGTCGCTGTAGCCCGCGTCGGGCACCGCAGGGGGCGGAGTCATATACGGAGGGGTGAACCCCCTCCACAGTCGAGGGAACAGGGTGCCAATCACCTCCTCCAAGACTTCTTGCCGGAGACTCTGGGTGAGCGGGGGAGCCCAGGCGCGGAGCTTGTCGCGTACCATCCGGTACGGGCGTCCCCACGGATCTCTGTCCAGAGTCCCCAGCATCTCTCGGCGGGCCTCCTCCTTGGCCCGCAATATCTCCACCTTGAGGAGGGCCTTGGCCGCCCTGTATCCCTCGTACAACTCCGCCTCTCTCGCCTCCGCATTAGGAGGACGGATGCGGCGCCTGCGGTGCCTAGTGTACTGGCGTCGCGCAGCAGTGCACGCCTTGCGTAGAGCTGCTAGCTCTTGCGACCACCAGTACACCTACGACCTTCAAACCTTCAAGAAAACAGCGTATTCCTTTTTAAAAGGCCGGCAACGCATCTGTGACTCCTCTGGTGTTGCGGGTGTCCATTGGCGGCGCTGATCGCTTACCATCAGGTGAACTGTCTGCTCGTTTGCCTCCTATTCCATAAAAAAAAATGTATTTCTATTGGAGAAATCAACCTGCCCTCATAAAGATAATAAGATCTATTTATTGACGAAAAAACATAACTGTTATAAATAAATATAGACAAGCTCTCAACAGAAAATGGTTTAGAAAATATAGTAGCTAAGCCTAAGACGCGTAGGTCAGCTTTTGGTAACGGGTAATTTTGAAAAACGAACAAGCCAGAAACTTACTATTTTCTCCTAAAATCCAAAGCCTGACAAGCTTCATAAAAGTCTAGACACGTATATTCAGCACTTTTCTAAATTTTTTTTTATAAAAACTTTTTAATACACAAAACTTTGAATAAAATATGACGTGTCCTAAGACTAGGTACTTTATAAAATATGTTTACTTTGGGGTTAGTATCCTCTTAATTTTTTTTTTTACAATTCAAGTTTGGTTCATACATAGTGTCTCTTGTCATTATACTAAATCCAAATCCACGCTAATGTTGTTTCACGCTGTTATGTTGTTCTATAAGGCCGTGGTGTCACTTCGGTCGTGCTGCCATTCGCAACGAAGCCTAGCTCTCCCAAGTCTTAGATTTCGTGAACCGAAGAGTTGCCTATACAACCAGTATTTTTTTAAGGGGGGAAAATCATCGAATGACTGCTCCCGCCCGGGTGAGGCGAGAGGGAGTGTCAGACTCTTACTGACTAAAAACTACCCCGTTCCTTCTCCTGCACGTCGAGCCGGAGCCCCGGTTACCCGTTAGGTTATACAACTAGTATAGGATATGTCTAATGATCATTAAGCCTTTTTTTGAGGGGTGAAAATCAATCAATTACTTCTCCCGCCCGGATGAGGCGAGAGGGAGTGTCAGACTCTTACTGACTAAAAACCACCCCGTTCCTACTCCTGCACTTCGAGCCGAAGCCCCGGTAACCCGTTAAGTCTTCCGGGGCTCCGTATGATCATTAAGCCTAGGATACACTAGATTTGTCCCCTAGTGACTTGTGCAACACGAGTCACCACCAACGTTGAGTGAAGTATCACGACATTGCCGGACTTCGGTCGTTTATAGTAGTTTATTTCCACAAAACGGCACGGATCGACTTCGAAGACAAACATGAAGGCGTTCAAGCGCCTATTTCGACGCAGACACCAAGTTAATTCTTATTATTATTTTAATTAATTACGATATGTCTGGCAACATCGCGCGAAACGGGTCCACAGCGTATCGCCATAGTATAAAGAAACTGTGGTATCGCAGGATGTGTAGGTATCCTTGACTTTAAGTACACTATAAAATAATTGAATATACAACCTTGAAATCATACAGAACTCCTCGCTTTTATTTCAAGAAGATTACAAGTTATTAACCAAAGAGACCCCTTAATTCATTCAGTCTTCTAAAGAGTATTTTATTGTAAATAGACTAGAAACAAATAGCTAAACATTAGTTGGTACCTTAGTATTATTTACACGTAGCTCCGTGATATATAAATCTTATTTACTTAATGTTAAAACTTTATATTAAGTACTTTTTGACTGACTGCCATTAGGCAGAGTGCCGTAAGTTAGGTCTCCAACTTTCTATGATAGCTCATTATTTATAGTGAGTCAGTGTAGTGTTAGAGGAGGTTTGGGTCAATTAGACTTTTAATAATAATGTTTTACAACAATGTTATTCTATATTATGATTTTGGGCTTACTCACGTAATTATTTGACGAGGAATCATGGCAGAGGGCTCTGGGCTCGCACCGAAGTGCAGACTCGAGTAGCCAGTAGCAGCGCGACAGTCGCCGCGTCGCGTGTCGCGGAATGCTGCTCATGAATATGAGCCTCTGGCATGGCTTGAAACTAGTCGAGTTCCTCGTCAAATAATTACGTGAGTAAGCCGGAAAACATAATAACATTAATTTCGTATGTCTCACGAAAGTTATACTACAAATTTAATTGTTGTAAATAGTTTTTGTGTATTTAATTTTGTCTGTTTGTCATTGTGTGTTTGTTTGTGTGTATTTGTACTGACAAATACACAATTAAATTTATGTTTATTAACTGTAATAAACATAAATTTAATTGTATTCTATATTTTTATAAGATTTAGAACGCGATTTTTCTCGTATCGGTAATTGATAATAATGATGAGAAAATTCATCATCATGATTCATCATCAAAATTGTGAAAGTAAATTAAAATACAGAAATAATCTTGTATTTTAAAAGTTTATAGGAAATACGGGGCATGGGGTTATCGTGATAGATTGGAAGTTATCTTTTCTATTTCTACATACTTGGAATTTTTTGTAGGTTCTTACTGCACGTCATCCTCCACTTTGTAAAATTCCAATAGGTACACTTGATGTACTAGTGAATCGATAAAAATATTGATTCGTCAACTTTATCACACCCCCAAGGGCCTAATAACATAAATAGTGAAAAGTGGGTGTTAAATTGTACAGGGGCATTAAATGCCGTAATGTATTTGCCTACTTCTTCGGGGATAAATGGCGTGTTGATATTGATTATAAACTTCAAAATTATCAATTCATAACTACCTATATCGTCTTTAGTTGAATCTACAAGAAACTAACCTATCATTACCAAACGTTGGGCGACGAGTGACGATGTATCTCAAGCCTTAGATCAACAAAACATTCCGCCATAGATTATACAAAAAACGCATTATACATCTATATGTAAGTAGTAAGACTATAAAGACATATACCCAACAACACATCATACAATTCCAATTAATATGAAAAATTCCCTACATAAGTATTATCACACAACTGCCTCGTTGGCCGAGTGGTCGCAAGTGCGACTGTCCGGCAAGGGGTCTCGGGTTCGATTCCCGGGTCGGGCAAAGTATTACTGGGTTTTTAAAAAAATCTCAGTCTGAATCGCAATAGGCTCACCCCCTATTACATGAGACTCATAACATAAATAGTGAAAAGTGGATGTTTTTTTTTTTTTTTTAAGGGGGGAAAATCATCCAATGACTTCTCCCGCCCGGGTGAGGCGAGATGGAATGTCAGACTCTTACTGACTAAAAACCACCCCGTTCCTACTCCTGTACTTCGAACCGGAGCCTCGGCAACCCGTTAAGTCTTCCGCGGCTAGAATCTACCCCTTGGGCCTCTAAGCGCTCTGGGCTGTGCGTTGATAGATCACTATGTCATTCTTATAGGTGGCTCCCGCACGCTGAATGGAATTGACATGGCGTCCTTGCCGGCCTTGGTCTTCGATGGTGCGGTAATCCCGTTTAGTAGTGAGGTGAAAAACTTGGGCCTGCACATGGATAACAGTCTGAAGTGGCAAGCTCAGGTCACCAGCGTATGCAAAAAGGTTACTGGATCTTTGCGGGCTCTCTATCGCGCTAAAAACTTACTTCCTCCTGCTACGAAGGCTATGTTGGTGCAGGCTTTGGTTCTCCCTATTATTGATTATGCCGATGTGTGCTACTACGACCTGAATGCAGATCTCCTCAACAAGCTTGACCGTCTTCTGAATAACTGCATTCGATTCGTTTTCAACCTGCGTAAATATGATCATGTTTCTGCACATCGGATGCAACTAAAGTGGCTGCCCATACGCCAGCGCAGGGAGCAAAGGGCGCTAACCACCCTATTCTCCTTTCTTTGTTCACCTTCTTTGCCCAGTTATCTTTCCCCTTATTTTCAATATCTATGCGCAAACCACAGCAAAAACCTTCGTTCTTCTCATAACCGTCTTCTTCAATGTCCCACTCATCGCACCGACTTCTTTCATTCTTCCTTTTTCGTACAGTCAATTTTGCTGTGGAATGCGCTTCCCCTGGATGTCAGGATGGTGTCGACTCGTCTATCATTTAAGCAGAAAGTGCGTGAACTTCTCTTGGAGAGGGTGGCTGAATCATCACGCTAATTACTCACAGTCTATATTTATGTATGTATGTATGTATGTATATATGTATGTATGTATGTATGTATATATGTATGAGTGCATGCATGTGTATTGTGTTGTACTCGTGTGTAGGTATATATATTATAATTGCGTTTATTTATGTTTATCCCTGAAATATGTAAGTATATCTATTTTATTTGCTCTATTAAATAGTTGCTTGCTTCTTGCTCACACCATTAACTCTTCTCTGCATCACCCAAAGGTCAGACTGGGAGAAAATGCCTGCGGCATTAAGTCCACCTTATGTACATTTTGTGCATGAAGCTTACAAATAAATAAATAAATATGTCAGTCAGTCACCTTTGAGTTATAAATATTTAGACTGCCTCGTTGGCGGAGTGGTCGCAAGTGCGACTGCTGGGGCAAGGGGTCTCGGGTTCGATTCCCGGGTCGGGCAAAGTATTAGGTACTGGGTTTTTAAAAATCTCAGTAGTAGCACAGAGCCTGGAAATGTGCCCGGTATATGGCAGTAGGCTCACCCCCTATTACATGTGACTCATAACATAAATAGTGAAAAGTGGATGTTACATTATACAGTGGCATTAAGTGCCGCAATGTACACCTCTGCCTACCCCTTCGGGGATAAAAGGCGTGTGTTATAAAAGGCGTGTGTTACATATGAATTACATGCGTTTGTAATTTACAAAGGACCTTTATCATAACATAGATACCAATTCCAATACATTCCTGATGGATGTCTGATATCAATCATTCCATTGATACAAATTAATCCATACAGGTGTATGCTACCTTATCAATGTTGCCCCATCCCACCCTATAACAACTTGGCCAATTTAGGCAAGGAACTAGGAACCTGTGTCCCAGGTGACGTGGACATCTAAGTTGTTTAGAGTAAATCAATATGTTATTATGTTTTCGACAAACACCTGCTTCTTAAGTCCACATGTTTTGGCATGGAAATGTGAATTACCTAGAAAGTTTTAGCAATTGGGATGATGACAGAGTATGAAAATTAAAAATATAATTAGTTCGTAAGTTAGGTAAAAAAAAAATATTGGACACGTATTTTTTATTTTGTCGTATAATAAAACAATACTTAGATGAAACGAATCAAAGTTTAGGAGTGGGGGCTTTTTTTTTTTAAGGGGGGAAAATCATCGAATGACTGCTCCCGCCTGGGTGAGGCGGAAGGGAGTGTCAGACTCTTACTGACTAAAAACCACCCCGTTCCTTCTCCTGCACGTCGAGCCGGAGCCCCGGTTACCCGTTAGGTTCTCCGCGACTCCGGATCGGCATCGGCTAAAACGTCATTTCTACGTATAAAATGTACATAGAAGTGACGTCACGGGACATTTCAAATCAATATATCGTCGAAAGTAATCGTTTCTAATAAAAATACGTGTCTAATGATTTAAAATAATCTACCAGACGGACATTAAAATGAAAATTAGGCATCTACCCTATTAATATTATGATTTTTATTCTATGCTATGCTATTACTACATCTTTATAACAAGATTTTGAACTTTATTGCCTTATATATTAATGCTGAAGATGTCTTAAAGAATTTGGGCAAATTGGGGTAGCTTTACGTGCTGTGGTTGTGGCTATAATCCACGTAAAATGTTTTTCTTTGTTGACACTATGATCAGCATCAGTAAAATCAAATTGAAATATCAAATAAAATGCAATAATTTGATGAGATTTCGATAAAACCATTGCTCATTACACTTTGTCTAATATGAGTATTGAATAGGGATTGGTCATCATGATTTATGTACAATGAGTAAGTGGTTTCATTCACACTATTGAATTCAAGGACGATACTACTATTGCCCGGAACTGGTATCAAGGTTGTGCACCGCTCACTGCGTTTATTTTGTGGATGGGTGAACAAGAATACTCTTAACATAGTCGGTAGTATGAACTTCTGAGTATCGAATGGTATTGCCGACATATCAAGTTAATTAAGTATCAAGTACCTACAGTAATTGTCCGTGTAATCATACCAACAAGAACTTTAGTTAAAAGTTATCGCACACCTAACAAGCACGGGTCCGGCACGGCTTCAATGCAATTAACTTGTCATTTCAATAGGAACTTTATGTCGTATGTCGTATGACATATTTGATAACGTACATATATAAACGCGCCGACGGGACACTGCGATGGTGGGCTGACAACCCTTTTTGTGTTGTTTCCAAAGCAAAACCGCCGTGCCGGAGCCGTGTTTGAGCCGTACCGCAGCTGTGCTTGCGCGAGCGATGACCTTAAGAGTTAAGACTATTTGGTACCTGGCCTATTTCCAAAATGAGTATATATCGAATGGTCGATTCTATCAATATTATCACCAACATCTCTTCAATGAATCCTTTCATTAACCCAATTTGGTCCCAAATACAACCCATAGAAACAATGTCTCTCATTGTTACAATATAACTAAATAAGTTACACTAATACAAGTACCAAGTTATTAAAGCCGAACAGTTTATTGCTGGACAATTTCCCAGTATAGTATAATCCTTAGTTGTGCTACAATCGTGCCCATGGGATGTGGCTAGTAACTAATTGAGAACCACGCTGTAAACTGGTTGGCTAATTAAAACTTTAACACTATGAACACATATTTTTCTAACTAATCGCAGAGGTAATCAGAGAAGCTTTTCTGTATAAAATTAAGTGATAACTGTTCAACGGGTTTACTTGACTACTTTCAAGTCATACTAGGGGCTTAAAATTATGAGCGATTAGCCGTTTTCACCCCTAAAATGTCAATTACTAATTCCTTATTTGTTCTGGTGCGGGACGATCTCCGGCCACCGTAAGCGCGGGCCTGCGGACGGCGAGCATGGGTGGCTCCCCGTCCGACCAGAAACAGACCCAAGCGTACGGCGCGTCGCGTTCCGCGCGCGCCTCAATGAGCCATCAGACCACCACAGATGGGGCCCAACAGGGCCGATGCATTTGGAGTCGCGGAGAACCTAACGGGTTACCAGGGCTCCGGCTCGACGTGCAGGAGAAGGAACGGGGTGGTTTTTAGTCAGTAAGAGTCTGACACTCCCTCCCGCCTCACCCAGGCGGGAGCAGTCATTTGATGATTTTCCCCCATTAAAAAAAAAGGCGTCACGTGTAATTTAAGTATAGGATAGTGAAAATCAAAATGTACGTACTGAACATCGTCATCAATCGTAGGGTGCGTCCACATCTGGCGAATGCTCCACGTATGCGCAGCTCGCGAGAAGCCTACGAGCTGCGCGCGTGGGTGAGGCGGGAGGGAGTGTCAGACTCTTACTGACTAAAAACCACCCCGTTCCTTCTCCTGCACGTCGAGCCGGAGCCCCGGTTACCCGTTAGGTTCTCCCACCCTTAAGGTCTTTATATTTAGAAGAGGTTGACGATAACTCTATGATGCATCCACCACTAGTGACTTAAAATATTTGTTAAATAATAAAATTATGGCTATTATTGAGTATGAAGTACAAATCTATTTACACTTTACATTTTCATAGAAACAACATAACATAACATCAGGCCTTTTATCCCCGAAGGGGTAGGCAGAGGTGCACATTATGTCACTGTACAATGTAACACCCACTTTTCACTATTTATATTATGAGTCCCATTCCCATGTAATAGGGGGAGCCTTTCCGTTCCATTCCATTGAATTCCAGACTCCGTGTTAATACAGACATTTTTTTTAAAAACCTAGTAATATTTTGCCCGACCCGGGAATCGAACCGGAGACTCCTGGCCCGGCAGTTACTCGGCAAACGAGTAAGTCAAGAGAGGCCAACCAAGCAGAGCAACGAGTTTCATAGGAACCGTACCGTGATATTATGTCTTAATATAATAATTATGTCTTATAATATACATATTAGACTCATACGTATTAAAACCAGTTTTGCGTTAACAGAATCTTAAGTAATTGAATAGCAATCCTAAGATGCTAATTAGCTGTATTATTTCAAATACAACTAAAGTATTAGTAAATTGACATAACCATTACCGTAGTAGCATGACAGTAAACCAAATCTGCATAATTTATTTAAGTCAAGCTTAGATTGTTGTGTACTTATGAATGAATGTGTGAATACTCAATCACGCCAAAACAGCTGAACGGATTAAGATGTGATACGACTACGAGATAGATAATAGATAACTCGGAGTCGCGGAGAACCTAACGGGTTACCGGGGCTCCGGCTCGACGTGCAGGAGAAGGAACGGGGTGGTTTTTAGTCAGTAAGAGTCTGACACTCCCTTCCGCCTCACCCAGGCGGGAGTAGTCATTCGATGATTTTCCCCCTTAAAAAAAAAATCACGCCAAAACGGCTGAACGGATTAAGATGTGATACGACTACGAGCTATATAATAGATAACTCGGAGTCGCGGAGAACCTAACGGGTTACCGGGGCTCCGGCTCGACGTGCAGGAGAAGGAACGGGGTGGTTTTTAGTCAGTAAGCGTCTGACACTCCCTCCCGCCTCACCCAGGCGGGAGCAGTCATTCGATGATTTTGCCCCTTAAAAAAAAGATAATAGATAAACTACTTGTATCGCAAGTCAATGAGCGGATATATTATTAGAACAAACCACGGGTAGTGTTCATTAGTAAGAGTTTCCTTACTATACTAATACTACAAATATGCGAACGTGTGTTTGTTTGTTTGTTAGTATGTCTTTACTAGCTACTTCCGCGCGGTTTCACACGCTCTGCTCAGCTCTTATTAGTCGTAGCGTGATGTTTTATAGCCTACAGCCATCCTCGATAAATTCGCTATCCAACACAAAAATAGTTATTCAAACCAGACTTGTTGTTATGGAGATTAGCGCGTTCAAACAAACAAACAAAAACACAAACTCGCTTTATATAATAGTAAAGTATATAAGATTATTGCAATGCAGAGGGTATTAAAAAATGGTATATATTTCTGAATATACATATAAGGCGGTTAAACAGTGATAGATATACAGGCTAAATTTTCTCCAAATACCTCGCTACCAAAGCCAGGGGCAGAAAACTAGTTTATTTAAATTTGTACGAAACTAGACGAAAAGGTCACAACAATTCATTACCAAACTGGTCAGGCACGTTTGTTGATTAGATAATAATTTGAACGTCAACAGTTTGTATGTCAACCTTTGATAAAACGTGCTTTGATTTGACGGGCTAAAGGTCAGTGATGACTGGTTTGTTGTCAGTACTGTCTGTATTATTATTCATATCAAGAGTTCATTGTGTAACTCTTTTTTTAAGTGCGGGAGAGCCATGCTTCGGCACGAATGGTGATACTACAGCCTCACAGAAAACAGACGTGTGAGTGAGGTTACCGGAGGCCCAATTACTCCCTTCCCCAGTCTCCCCAATCCCCGAATCCCCCACAATCCTCAAATTCCTAATTCTCAAAAGGCCGCTAACGCACTTGTAACGCCTCTGGTGTTTCGGGTATCCATGGGCGACGCCGATTACTTACCATCCATCTACCAGTTTACCGGCTTATATCATAAAAAAATGTGGATACATGACAATTTATGTATTTTGTTGGGCTTATATTAGCCATGTGGTGACTGCAAATGGAATACGTTTGTCGGCACCCGTAACTAGTCCCTTCTCATACTTTCCGGTTGCCGGGTAGATGGCACCGAGTATCTCGCTTTGTATACAAATTACGCCGGTACGTGTGAAAGCTACACTACAGTAGGTGGATATAGCAGCCGGCGGCGCAGTATATATGTAGCTATACTGCGCCGCCGGGTACACGGCGCCGGTTACCCGGCAACTGGAACGTGTGAAAAGGCACTTACTCTTCTCAAGAGCGACGTAAAAGATCACTAACGGCCTATTAAGATATCTAGAAAGATCAAAATTTTTGTCTGAAGCCCCCAAAGGTACAACTTAATGTCAAAAATCAATCCTGATCCGCTATTGATTTCGGTTGTAAGGAAAATTACACATTTCATATCCAACTCGCCCGTCAACTGCACGGTTGGTGCGGTGGCTGGGCAACCGGCAGCCGTGCAACGTGTCGCGGGTTCGATTCCCGCACGGAACAACACTTTGTGTGATCTACAAATTGTTGTTTCGGGTCTGGGTGTCATTGTGTATGTGAACTTGTATGTTTGTAAACGCACTCACGACACAGGAGAAAATCCTAATGAGGGGCAAATTTTTTTTTAAAAAATTTCTAATTTATTTCCCCTTAACTACAACATATACCTACCCAGTGACATTGAATGACACATTACATGTATTATCAAGTACAAAACGATAGCCGTAATCAGTCTAAGTGTTTAGATTTTACCGGTTGTCATTACTTACTTTAATAACAATCCTGCCTTAGCGATATAAGAAAACACAACACACATCGTTAATGCGTCAACCTCAGTAATTTAGAAATTTACATTGCAAAGGAGGCCTCATTTTGCTTCCAATAGTAACAAACAACACTAAAGCAATATCTATTAAAATATTTTTTATTAGTCTCTCTCAACGTCAATCACACGTAATAACTATGTTGACTACCAATAGAACAACTCAAATCAAACAAAACCACTTGATACCTCAACAAGATTTTAATGACCTGGTACCTATGCACCATCTAGTATATCTTGATCTCGGTCAAAGGTATAGCAAATTTTGAATCAAGAACAATTTCTGCGTACACTTCAGACGTTACCACGGATCTATGTATGCTGGAAATGTTATGTTGATTCATTGAGCGTTCGTATAATGATTGGCAAGTAAGGTCGTATTGTGTTAGATACAAAGCAGCTCTTTCAAATTCCCGATGTCTGGTAAACATTAAACTCTGATCAAATGCCCCCTGACTGTGGTTCTTTATTCTATTTGACCTTCCAATATTCCTTTGTAAGTACACTCCACATGTGCGTTTGTTTAGTTAACGAGTACCTTGATATTATCTTCGTTAATTACAAGTTCAGTTCAGGCACACGAGAAAATTGCGTTTACTTTGTTTTCGAGACAGTAAATTGTTGATGAGATTTCGGTGTCGCTATTAAATGTTACTGAAGGACTTAGTACCTACCTCCTACTGACATTATTGTGTTTTTCTATAAGGATTTGGCAGAGATAAACTGATCGTAGGTTTGTAACTACTTGCGTCGATTTTTTTGCTATACGAGTATTCGCTATTATATTCACGCAATTTGTAAATTAAAGTCTTAAATAAAATTGTAAATTAAATAAAATTTGTGGGGGGGGGGGGTGTTATTGGGCCTCCAGTAACCTTACCCACATGAAACCAACACTATGAAACATAACGCAAACGTTGTTCCATTCTTGTCGGAGCCTGGCTCTCCCACACTTATTGATAAACTAGTGCTACGCCTGTGGCTTTGCACGCATTACAAACACAAATAACATTGTACATGGAGTCTTTGTATAGGAAATGTCAGTCAAATCCGCTCAAGTGCGTGTAATATAGTGCGACAGCTTTGGTTAAATAGTCTCATGGTATGTAATGCACGATTTTAACTGATAACAGTTAACTATTTTCGCTTTGGCCTATGTCTCGGTGGCACGGAGGTTTAAGACGCCTGCTTCTCATGCATGAGGGTACAGGTTCGAAACTTATCAACGGCAAGTACCAATGTGACTTTTTCCGAGTTATATGTATGTACATTCTAAGATTATCTAGACACCGCTTACAAACGGTGAAGGAAAACATCGTGAGGAAACCTGGGCTTATAATTTCTAATTTTAAATTTGTAATCGCCAATCCGAATTGAGCAAGCGTGGTGATTAATGCTCAAACCTTCTCCGTGTGAGAAGAGGCTTTGCTCAGCAGTGGGCATTTATAGGCTGTTGATAATGATGATTGATTTTCGCTCTAAAATTGAATTGATATGGATGAAAAAAACGTATCTAATAATAAGTCGACCCGTATAAAGTTCAGTGCAGGTATAATTGAAACAGAATGGGTAGTACAACGAGGTTAATAATTGCGTTTACCATGCCGCGGTTGCTCTAATGACCATTAAACGGTTTAGTGTCTATTCGGTACATTGTTTATTTTGTTCATGCAATATAAATGTGGTAGTGAGTAGTAAACATTGTTGCATTAAATATTTGTTTAAATCTATTTTACACTTACGTAATTAAAGTAAAGTATGTGGTTGTGTATTTGTTATATAGCATCGGAAGCAATCTAACGAATAGCTTAATAAACTATGGTATAGTATCAGCTTAAAACCTGCGTTGTTGCTATGATGCATCTATGCAAGATAGCGTAGTTCCCATAAAAGAAAGTATGTATTAAATAGACATACCTACTAATAATTTATATCGTATTGTGGTCTTAAAAATTTGTATATCGATTTTTACAGGGCAAATAAATTAGTGATTTACATAGATACATGTAGCAGCGCGACAATCGCCGCGTCGTGTGTCGCATAATATTGCTCATTAATATGAGCCCCTAGCATGGCTTGAAACTAGTCGGGTTCCTTGGTAAACAGTTACGCGGGTGAGCCGAAAATATAATAATTAATTTAGTGATTTACTTTTAGATTTCAAATGAACAACTTCTAAGCTTTCCGAAGGAGTAGGCCAAGCTACGTCTACAACTATGTATATATATCATATCGCCAGCAGTTGTAGATTTAGAACAACCCACATAATAATATATTATCTAGTTGACCAAAGCTCCTCCCATTGCCATCAATATATCACATTTAATTAGACCCAATCATCCATTCTATTTATATACCAAAGTGCCACAAATAGGTAACTATTCATAGATGTTATCATGATCACGACTTAATTTATGCTTGCTTTAGCCACTGTATAGAGAAATAGCAGCAGGTTAACGCTGAGATAAGGCTAAAATAACTTCTTGCAATGAAGAAAAAACATATTTAAAAAAAGATTTATATAACACTCTTTTTGTTTTATTAATGAAGTGTGAGGGAGCCACGCGTCGGCACGAATGGGCCGGCTCGACCGGAGTGATACCACGGCCTCACAGAAAGCCTACGTGAAATAATGCTTGTGTTGTGTTTCGTCGTGCGAGTCCTCACTATTTATAACCTTTTATCGGAGGCCCAATTACGGGGGTAATTGGGCCTCCGATAAAAGGTTATAAATATATATTCCACAATCTCCCTAATCCCTAATCCCAACAACTCTCCAATTTCTAACCCACAAAAGACCGGTAACGCACTTGTAACACCTCTGGTGTTCCGGGTGTCCATGGGATACGCCGATTGCTTACCATCAGGTGATCCGTCTGCTCGTTTACCGGCTTATCCCATAAAAAAACTCTTTTAACACGATTTTCCGAATGAATACACGCAGATGCGTTTGATCTATTGGGGTGAATAGTTACATTTAGTTCTAAAATGAGCGCACTACTTGTTATAACTTAGAATTTTTGAAACTCTTTTTTATGTAAAACTTGAAATCTGCCCAATCCGGGAACCGCATGACTTGCACAGCTTTACCTTTATAGCCACACGAAATAGATTGTCTACGCGTCAATCTTAAAGTCTAATTTCCTATCAACCTTCTAATATGTCTCCCATATTCCAAATTCTAGTTAATAAGCGAGTATCTACATGAGAACTGACGGCCTACACTGCTAATTCAACATTCAACAGGTATAGTTCATTAACCTCTGCGTTTACGACCTACGTGTTACCTTTAGGGCCTAGACTCTGATCAATCATTGAGCTAAATTACTTCAGCATTACAATATCATGACTGTCCGACTTACATTTGTATTCTGTATGAAATGGGAGATAGTATTTTACTCTAGTTGTCTACTGTAGTTTCCCTGTGTCTTATGATAAAATTTACTGCGCATAGAAATGGTACCTATCTACATATATAGAGCATATTCATTTTTAAAAGATCGATAACGCACTACATTTGTCCATGGGTGTCGTGACCGCTTATGTGACCATCACCCTGTTCCAATGATTCATCGACTGGTTTTTTTTTTGTAAACTTTGCGACACACTAGGATTTTCTCTTGTGTCGTAGATGCGATTACAACCATACAAGTTCACATACACATTACACCCAGACCCGGAACACCAATGTGTGGATCACACAAAGAGTTGTTCCGTGGGGGAGTCGAACCCGCGACCCGTTGCGCGGTAGCCTACCCAGCCGCCGCACCAACCATGCAGTAAACAGTTTGGCTCTATCTATGTCTCAAAAAAGGTGCACGTATAAAAAATCCACTTACTTTTACCCCTTACGTTATAAAATCTGTGTAATAAGAGGTAAGTACAACCTCTGAAATAGTCCATGACACCTACCTGCCCGTTCCATGAATGGAAAGAAGCTTTCTAAGAAGCTATATTCTCAGAATCAGCCTAATAATGCCATTTATCAAAGCATTTAATAGTCTAAGCTCTAAATCTATCAATGTTATGCCGCCCACAGTCTAGCCATTGAATAACTACGGTTGCTTAGGTATGCATAATGCTAAACTTCCAGCCGATTTCAAAGTGTAAAGTGGAACGTTTAAACCAGGCTAATAGGTACTGCTGTATTCTAAGTAAGTTTGGAACATAATTGTATTAGTAAATAATTAGTTTTGAGTAATAAGTTACTAAGGTTTTGAAGCTCTAGGTTGTTTGGCTAATAGTTTGATAGGGCGTTGTTGGAAGTTGATCTTCAGATTGGAAGAAAAATCTAGTTTTAGACGCACATAAGTGTATTGAAACCACGACTGAATAGGCTGCTTACAAGTTGTCGTAGTACGTTGTCGTCAAAACAATATTTTTCTAGGGCCAGCACAAATAATAAAATAATCGAAGAACACAGATTTATCATCTTAGTTTCAACATCATTATCGTCACCTTGTTTCCGAATATCATGAAAATCTCGTGAAAATACTGAAAACGGGAGTTAGGTACCCGCAATATTTAGTTAATTCATTTATACACTTATTAGGCTTTTTTTTCAGGGGGAAATCATCCAATGGCTTCTCCTGCCCGGGCCAGGGCGAGAGGGAGTATCAGACTCTTACTGACTAAAAACCACCCCGTTTCTACTTCTGCACTTCGAGCCGGAGCCCCGGCAACCCGTTAAGTCTTCCACGACTCCGTATCGGCATCAGCCCTGTTAGGCCCCATCTGTGGTGGTCTGATGGCTCCTTGAGGAACGCGCGCTCGGGCCTGGTTTTGGTCGGGCGGGGAGGCACCCATGTTCGCCGTCCGCAGACCCGTGCTTACGGTGGCCGGAGATCGTCTCGCGATCCTCGACGCCCGGAGTGTCTCTTGCGACGGCTGGGTCGTGAGGAGGTTTGTTCCCTAAACACTTATTGGACTACGATGGGACTGACATACGTTGTGCACTATGAAAGTCCCTAAAATTAAAAAGGATACAAAACTACTGCCAGCTTCTTTATGCACAACTACATCCAATCTTACCAATCGCATAGTACTATATCATTATTAAAGCCACTTATTTAACATTCTAAATGTTTGTCATATTTACAAATTACTTAGCTATACCCATTAAATATTCCCCAGCTACTTAGTACTAAACAAGATGAATAATAAACTAATAAACTTAATTAATTAACTGTTTACTAAACTCTGTATTTCGTTGTGAGCTCCGACTTACTTTGATTTCAAGATTAATTTAACTTGGTGTATGGATAACGATGTACTTAGCGTTACCTGGATATTAATAGATTAAGGGTATCGATCGGTTATATTGTTTGTTTTGAAAGTAATTAGTTTTTTTTAAAAAAAAAAAACGTTGCCCCACATTAGCATTTTCTCCTGAGTCATGGGTGCGTTTACAAACACACAAGTTTACATACACAATGACACCCAGTCTCAAAACAACAATTTGTGGATCACATAAAGTGTTATTCCGTACCGGAATCGAACTAGCGACACGTTGCACGGCAGCCGGTTGCCCCGCAACCGCACCAACCGTGCTGTCAAAATTGATGATATTGCTTAAGTACAAGGAAGTTATGAACAAGGGAACTTTAAGGATCTCAACCTTTTTGGTTTAGTTTAGTGTTAGAGCTTATTGTTAAGGCTCATTTGACTGCACAGTTCACAGTTGGAATAATCGCGGGTGATCAGCTGCTGCTGTTGCAGACTACCTCTTTGTTGAGTGATCTTGACTATCGGGATGGATAAAGTTTGAGAAAGAGCCCCTGTATAGCTCGAAACTAGTAGAGCTTTTCTCAATATATTCACTTGAGTAACCCGAGATTTTTAGTTAATTTTACCAAGCCTCTAAATTTGATTTTTCGAAAAAAAAATCAGTAATAATAAGGAGTCTAGATGTATATGCTATAGCTAATATAAAGTAGACTCCAGCGAACTACTTACATATAACGAACAAACGTAGCACAAGAAGTAATTAAATGCAACACAATATTCTGTTTAGTACACAGGTGTAAAACTGTTTATTTTGCTACTTATATAGCTCAAACAGTTTATAAGCGCGGTATTAGCTCATAAGCCATGTTCGCAAGTTGCTTGCAACATTAGACCCGACTTCGTTCTCTCATAACATGTAGAATACTTACAATGTGTATGAAATTGGTTTGATATTTTAAAAGGTACTACGGGTGAATATGAAATGGGTCCAATCTTTATAAAATCCATACATAATTATGTGTGTTCTATGGGAGCCTCATTGAATTTAATATTCACTTCTTTTAAGTTCTTAGTTTTGATACCTATTTGTCGCGTCGCCTAGATATTGTCAGTGCGTTACTGGTCTTTTGGGAATTAAGAATTTAAGGATTGTTGGGGATTCAGGGATTGGGAAAGGTAATCTCACTCATACGACGAAACACAACGCAAGTGTTGTTTCACGTTGGTTTTCTTTGAGGCCGTGATATCACTCCGGTCGAGCCGGCCCGTTCGTGCCGAGGCTTGGCTCACCCTCAATGTTATTTAGACAAACCCCTACCTATGTGCCTAACTGACCTTCATTCAGTAGTGAGCGTTTTCCAGCTAATGGTGATAACTTTTAGAACTACAAAACAGTAATACTCAATTTAATCTATACTAATACTAATATTAATATACTAATACATTACTAATATTATAAGTTTGAGAGTTTGTTTCTTTGTTTGTTTGTTTGAACGCGCTAATTTCCAAAACTACAGGTCCGATTTGAAAAATTCTTTCTGTTTTGGATAGCCCATTTATGGAGGAAGGCTATAGACTATAAAATATTACGCTACGATTAATAGACGATATTACGCGCCGAGCAGAGCGAGTGAAACCGCGCGGAAGTAGCTAGTTCCAGATATTATTGAAAAAGAGACAACCGTTAATTACAACAGCAGACAAAAAAATAATAATTACCAACACAAATGAACAAAGAAAGAAATAAACAAGCCAAGGGTTTCATCACTTTCATCAAAAAAGTATAAAAAGAAACTTTGACAAAGTCCTTTAAAAACTGACGACAATCTCGAAGGTAAGGAATCTAAACAGGAAAACATGAACTAATCAATGTTAGAAAAGTCAAAGGAACTAATTTAAAAAGTTAGCGGAATATTCATCATTGTTCTAAATCGCGTGTAATTAAGGTCGTCAGTCAATTCTTCAAAATTAAGGCCCAACTTTTGTATCCAACTGAAGTTTTGCGCTATGTTTTGTTAGTAAGTACTTCATCAAGTATCAAAGTTGTATTCTTGATGTTTTGTAATCAACCATGTTCTGATATTGTAAAGTAGGTAATATTTATGAGTAGTATGTACTATACTATACCTACATATTTGCGTAAAATTGGTCTTTATTAGGTAACTTACCCAGGCATTTCGGTAAAAAATTCTTAAGACATTTGCAACTACCCTTGAAGTATGTCGCGGAGAACCTAACGGGTAACCGGGGCTCCGGCTCGACGTGCAGGAAAAGGAACAGGGTGGTTTTTAGTCAGTAAAAGTCTGACACTCCCTCCCGCCCGTAACCCGTTAGGTTCTCCGCGACTTTGAATCGGCGTCAGCCCTGTTGGGCCCCTCCGTGGTGGTCTGATGGCTCTTCGAGGCGCGCGCGAGACGCGACGTGTCGTATGCTCGGGTCTGTTTCTGGTCGGACGGGGAGTCACCCAGAATTTCATGGCTAAGGGGTAATATTAATTAATCTGGAAAAATCTTTAGCTCTTACGTTATTTAATCTGAAGTTAATATTTCGAACGTCAGCAATATTTATGCATCACTTTTATGTTTATTAAAAGCACATTAATTGTCAATGAGAGTAAGTAACTGGATTACTGGTAGAACCTGCAACATTTTTGCAGCGATTTCATTTTCCGAATTTATTAATATACTACATACATATCCTTAATTAAGAGGAACGAGTGGGAAGTGCAATGAAGTGCGACTGAATAAATAATTTACTTAATAGGCATCAGTTCGATAACGGCGATATGCCTCGTAATTACATTATTAACTACAAATATAGATATTTTTTAAAACCTTTATAAATATTCGTATCTAGGGTTGCCACTTTTTTCTTTGGTATTTAAAGTACATTGACGATTATAGGTAAGAAAAAAAAGTACACAGTACAAAAATAAAGTACAATTTATTCTTATTTAGTATTATACTTAAAAAAATATTTTTATTGCTTTTTGCAGTTTGTATTAAATTAGTATCTTTACTGAACAATTGCATTGAAATACTAAACAATTGCATTTTTACTAGAAATTGTCTAAGTGGCGCTGGCGAGTTATCGATTCAACATAAATCGATATCGAATCGATAAGTTTACCGAAAAATACTTACGACTTTAATAGAAATGAAGTTTGCAAAAATTAAGTATTTTCGTGTACTTTATTATTCTTATAAAGTATAGAGTACAATTACCTTAAATAACGTACAATACTTTATTATAAAGTGGCAACCCTATTCGTATCTGAGAAACGATTGAGAAAAACGTTTATTAAATTTTGTTTTTGGCACTTTCCTAAGCCTTTCAGGTAGATTTTTAGTGCTTTGTAGGTATGCAGGTAGGAGGTACCTAAATGTCACTTTGTCCGTAGTTTTATATTTCGTTAGTGTGTTATTTTTCGAAGTGCTTTACTCGTAGGATGACGTCAGATATCCTAAGATAATATTGGATATTTCACTCAAGCACATAGGACATAGTATATACATGGAAAATAGTTTTTCATAATGGAAACAAAGACTTCATCTTTGTTCTAAGTATTCTAACCCACAATAATAACTCTTTGTAAAATACCAAGCTCTTTGTGTTAGAAATACCAAAACTAAAATGTAGATAAAATAATAAAAACTACACTAAGCACGATCACAAAGTCATGTAGCAACGTCACGCGCATAAAGAAAATGGCGGCTAAGCTAAATCGCGCGCCAAAATAGCGTTTACTTATTGTAGGTACTAATAAATGCTCCAATTTCAACGGAAAAGCTGTCATACCGTAACAGCACTAATAAATACGTATTAATACAAACACCCGGCAATACTTTATGAGTTGGAATAGGTACGTACGTTAATTGCTGATTACGAGTGGGAATTGGGGAAAAGTTGGTTTGAAGTATGTAAAATCTGGCACACGGTACTTAGGCACAAATCCTCTAGCGGGCGATTGCTCACAACTGTAGTCTGTAATATAATTCACTGGTAAATTGCAAATTCTGTGCATGGCAACACTAAGTCTCGAGGAAAATGAACGTTTTCATTCCGCCATTGTTTGTGGCAATGATTGCTCGCTACATTGAAAATAATAATTATGGGTTAATTCGAATATTAATTTACCATATTTCATGTTTTTGCGGTGAAATGTTTGTATAATGTGCACAAATTAATGTATTCCATAATATCACGTTTAATTCATTTTATAGTTATAAATCCCTTTTTGTAATATTCTACTCTAGGGAATTACCCTTACCTATAAATTGAACTGAAAAATTGTAAGGTAAAATCACACAGGCTTTTTAAACATTCTACACTTCTTCAAGCTTTGCAGCCATTGTTTTAAACAGCATTTCAAAAGGTGCAAAGAGAAATAAATTCCTGCATCAAAGTAAACCTTTTCAAGAGTTACATTTTACTCAGAGCGTTGGATTTCCTCACGAGATCCCATTTTATACTTTAAAAGCATGTGATAAATGGTCTTTTGTCCAAAAATTGCATCAGTATATCTTACTCGCCGTTTATTCCCTTGTTGAGAATATACTACCCCATTGCTTCCCCTGGGTATCGTTGGGAAATATTATTTTGATAGAATGGGCGCTACGGGTTGTATCTTCCTGAGTTTGTGTAATAAATAATATTACGTTGGTAGTAGGCTTCCAAAGGATTCAGGACGTATAGATCATTTGCCGCGTACAAAACGTAAGCCTTGTACACGTACGAGAAAAAATATCTATAATGGTTATATTGGTACAAGATTATTATCAACCACGTAGTAAATACAAAACAAAAATATTATTGGGTGCAAGATTTCGGTATCTACCCAATTTGTCGCAAGAACCGCTAATAAGAACTTTGCCGCAAACCCCCACTAACGTTATTAGCTCACCAGCGTTTTAAAGCGAGAAAATTACACAATTAACAAATACCCCGTAAAGAGCTTATAAAACAAAGCAAACCAACAAACAAGACTCTAGTGCACTGCGTACTAATTTATTCCAGTAATTAGAAGGAGAATGTATTTTTCTTCCCAAGAGTGAACCTTGCAAAATATATACCAAGCAGATTTTCCGTTATGCTCCTACATTATAAATTGGTTCCGTGCAGTCCTTAGGGAACTGGCACTGAAAGCTGTTCCCAACCATTATTTGGAAGATATGCGATTCTCGGTTAGAACTGTTTTGATAAAGATTGTAAATTATGTGCTGTGGTGTGCGTAAGTCTTGGAGACAAAAGAAGAATCATTTGAAATGTACCTACACTGTATGTTTGTAGTGTTTGAATTAATAGACCTGCAATGCGTTTGTTGGTCCGGACTGCTGCGAGGATTCTTGGTCTTGTCAAAAGTAAGGTTTTTTTTTAAGGGGGGAAAGTCATCGAATGACTGCTCCTGCTTAGGTGAGGCGGGAGGGAGTGTCAGACTCTTACTGACTAAAAACCACCCCGTTTCTTCTCCTGCACGTCGAGCCGGAGCCCCGGTAACCCGTTAGGTTCTCCGCGACAAAAGTAAGGTTTAGCATTGCTACTTATATTCAATCAAACTTAATAAATGAGAAAACTGTTACAATGATTTTCATTTTCATCATTGGCAGAATGAATTTTGTATTTTGGTTATTATTTGCTACGCCAAGAGCTTCCCTGGTTTAGTAGAAATACTGCAGTCATGTTTCTACACTTCAATTGCTAAAATAATCTGTGTGTGATACATATCCATCAAACATCAAAAAACAAAACCCGATCACAGTTTGTAACAGACCTCTTTTGGCTCCAAAACTGCAAAATGGCAGTGTGTAATGACTATAATCCAACCAGTTCACTTATTCGCATCAAAATAAAAAAGAGTAAGTAAATGCCTACATTATTTATGCTCCTTCCAAGATGGCGCATGGCGGGTTGGCGGGCAAGTTAAGCCGAGTCGTGTACTGATTTCATGGGACACAACGTATCAAGCTTCACGTCAGCCTTGTGGCCAACTGAGCATTTGTGAGGCTGTTTCTGTGTACTGATTGTTGTAAACAATTGTGCTTTGGGATTTTTAGTCCTATACAACAATATTATGTGTGATCTACAAATTGTTGTTCCAGGTCTGGGTATGTATGTATGTGAATAAGGACATAATTAGTGGTAGACGCATCCAAGACACAGAAGACAATCCTAATGTAGATAAAGTTATTTTAATAAATGTATTTTTTAAGAGGGAACAATCATTGAATGACTGGGAGAAGGTGTCAGACTCTTACTGATTAAAAACCATCCTGCTCCTACTCCTGCATTACGAACCAGAGCCCCGGTAACCTTTTACGTTCTCTGTGCCCAGAAATGTATGAACTCTAAATTAAATTTGAGTATGTACTGTTAGCCAAATGATAAAATAAGAAAGAAAGGAAAATTATACTTTACGACTCAATAGTAGCGCGACAGTCGCCGCGTCGCGGGTCGAGAAATGCTGCTCATGGATATGAGCCTCTAGCATGGCTTGAAACTAATCGAGTTCCTTATCAAACCACTACGTGAGTAAGCAGAAAAACTATGGTGGTAAAGGTTGACGTAAAACCTAAAAGTAGACTTCAAACTGTCATGACAACAAACATTAATTTTCAAACTGTCGACAGTCCATCTTTCTTATCAGTCAATCAATTTATGATAATTATTTTGATCTTAACAAAGATAAGCTGAAACAGATTAGTATTATCCATAGATAGCAATCTAGATTGACAGTGAAGTAATTAGTGGACTATGATAGTAAAGTTAGTTACAAATTAATCTGCGATGGCCTGCTTGTAGTTAGGTTAAATTGAATTTAGTAGGTAGGTTACTTAGGACCTAAGTTAGAAACTGCATTTTGATGAAGACAGTGTTTAAGCATATTATGTATAGTTCACCAATTTTCTACAATTAAATAAATCATAATTGATTGCACAGTTGACGCGGGTTTGGCGTGGGGGATGGGCAACCTAGTGGAAATACCTAGTAAAATGTTGCAAGAATACATCTTTCAAAGGACATTTTATCCAAGACAGAGCGCACAGTGATGAAACTCGTTGAATATCGTTAAATATTCAACTTTGTACAGTATGGTTACGATGCACGGTACAGGCAGCTGCAATACAATGTACAAAAAAGAAATATTATGGGGAAACAAAAAAATTACATTACGTGTGTTGACGTTCAAAAGTGCCTTCCTGGTCTAATTGAAATAAATGATTTTGGCTTTTGACTTTTTGTGGTAAGTAGAAGTCGCCTATTGATCAAATAATGCTTGTATCAGAAGATTTATATAATTACAGTAGGTACAAGATATTTTGAAAATAAAAGATTTTAAAAAATTAAATATTTTTGTCTTTATTTCTATAGCAATGCTGTATTATATCATACGTATGTATGTATACGTATGTAGATAGATATGTTGTGCTGACATACAGAGCTTTTTCAGATAAGATCAAGTTAAGTTTAAGTGCATCATATGTACACTTTTCTCAAATGTACAATACTTATAGCTGTATTTAGTTTTAAAGCGAACTTTGTTAACAACGGGTAGGTACTAATGTACTATAGGAGCACTCGTATAATATATTTTACGATAGATACTAATAAAATTGCAGACAACATTTTCCATGAATTTTCTTTCTATTTGTCTGTTGTTTAATTTATTTATTTTTAACCCTTTGAGTACCGTCATTATAGACACAATTAAAGAACACTAGGTTGCGGTCACCGGTGTCCTTGCGGTGTTTGACAATTTAAAATGCAACTTGAATATTTTCACATATTTTTGCACCTAACTGTACACTGTTTAAATTATGTCGCCGGAGACTTGAGGCGGGTTATAAAATTATCACCCCTTTTTGACAGTTTTCTTGTACTTTCTCCACATTTATAACCGACTTCTAAATGTAGGAATGCTACAATGCGTATTTATTTTTTAAGTTTCTGTATTAGACAAATTAATAAATAAATATTTAAGTAGGTATTTTATATGATTAAAAATATGCTTTTCTTTTCACAGAGTTCTTGATTTGAAGTACATTAATAAATATTATTAGGACAGTATAGTTATGACTGCCTCGCTGACCGAGTGCAAGTGCGACTGCCGGGCAAGGGGTCTCGGGTTCGATTCCCAGGTCGGGCAAAGTGTTACTGGGGTTTAAAAAAAAAATCTCAGTAGTAGCACGGAGTCTGGAATTGTGCCCAGAATTACATGGGACTCATAACATAAATAGTGAAAAGTGGGTGTTACATTGTACAGTGGCATTAAGTGTCGTAATGTGCATCTCTACCTACCCCTTCGGGGATAAAAAGGCGTGATGTTATGTAATAGTTATTACTTATATTGATTTTGATTCATATTTAACGTTAAGATGTTCTTTGACACTATATTGATTCTATGTTTCGTTTTAACGAATAGGTACCTATATTCCGCCTTAGGTAATAAAAATTATCTCTACAAAACATATTTCGAAGTTCCGACACAGTTTCGCTAAGACCCTAAGAAAATTGTGTGAAGAATGATATCAGTGACACAAAGTCGCACTAGGCAATCATATTTTCCATAACATGAGCCAGTGAGCCGAAACAAATGTAAACCTTTTCTATCTTTTATCTAGAAACATCGAACCTAACCGAAATATCTAAAACTTCCGAAATTCAAGATACCTATAACACAAAAAAATACTGTCAATAAGAAATTCTTAACCCTTTGAGTACCGTCATTATAGACACAATTAAAGAACAATAGGTTGCGGTCACCGGTGTCCTCGCGGTTTTTGACAGTTTAAACTGTCAAACACCAAGCGGTCACCGGTGACCGCTACCTATTGTTCTTTAATTGTGTCTATAAAACCGGTACTCGACGAGTTAAAGAAGTTTTTAAGGTAACATGATCACTATCCACTGAATGTAATTTTAGAAAGAAATTAAAATTCTTTTCCTTGTTCGTTTGTATATTTTTTATCATTTAATTGTAAAGTGGATTAACCTATAATAGGTTAGATGACTAATTTTTATTTTAATGTCCGTCTGGTAGATTATTTAAAAAGACACGTATTTTTATTTTTTTTACGGTAACGAAAGTTTCGGAAATATATTGATTTGAAATGTCGCGTGACGTCACATTCTTTTCTTATTACTATGTTTACAGAAGCTGTTGGTATACCTATAATCCTTACTTATATTATAAATCGGAAAGTGAATTTGTTTGTTTGTTCCGATTTCACGCCGTAACTACTAAACCGATTGCTTTGAATTTTTGCAGACGTAAAGTTAGAAGTCTGGATTAAATAATAGGGTACTTTTTATCCCGGAAAAATTTGATATTCCCGAGGGAAAACAAAAGTATTGGTACAGATGGCGCTGTATGTATTGGTATGTCACATAGGCTACTTTTTATCCCTTTGTGACGTGAGCGAAGCTGCGGGTAAAAGCTAGTCAGATATAATTTACCAACTTTTCTTATTCTAAACGAAAGCAAACGTGCGAAAAATCGTTCAGGACTCCCGAACAAAAAGCATAGCCTAAAAAACGGTACACGTGCCCAGAATCCCGTATATAAATTTACAAGTGACTCATCTCTCCTGTGTCGTAAAAGTAAGTCCTTCTTAACTTAAACATAAAATATCAACTAGATGATATTGCTCGGAGACGGAGCAACAAAAGAATATGAGATTTCTCAATTTGTCATTTCAATTGTAATATAAATAAACATCTGGATTTGAAGAATAAGGCCGAGTAAGTAATATATTTTATCTACATAAGTATACATATAACTTTTGTTGTTTCTATCATGCCTTTTCAGCTTAGTGTAGTGTATAGTGAGCCTCAAAATCAATTGACCAAGTATTCACTTTTTAAAAGCCCCTGAATAAAATACTTAAGGAATAAAGGGGTTGTGTGTATGTCAACTTTATCCCTTTTGGTGGTATTGTGATCCATATAGTTAAGTTTAGGCACAAACCTTGACTCTTGGGGAAGCTGGTTTCAATTCCCAGGTCAATTAATGTATCATTGATTTCTTGATGTAAAACATGTAGGTGTACTAGATCTGAGACAAACTGATATGTAAAGAAGAAAAGTGAAGCATTTTACAAATCTGATTTGATGTCGAATATAATTCTTTGAACAATTTTGAACAAACACAATACTTATAAGCAATAATAGAGATGTTGACAACACCTACACGACTGCATTAAACTCATTAGAATTTATTGAAGCGAAATATTTAAAAAACTGAACAAATTTTGGATTTATATTAGGTTTTAGGAGCTAGGTAGGAGAGCCTAGTGTCCTAGAGGAGGTTTCTTCTTATCTTCTAGTAGTAGTGAAACTCCGATGAGAGGTGTTGACAAGAATGATTTTATTTCGCCAAACTACGCTACTTATATTTCTATTTACATATTTACAACTAGACAAGATCGGATATAGTTAGGTGATAGTTTCGACCAATAGCGGCGCGCCGGCGTGCGCGGGGCGCGCGGGGTGCGGGGCGCCGCTTTGCACACGGCACTATCGGTTGCTTCCGTATAAGTATGACCGCGCGGCGCGAGCGCGCGCATTTCTCCGAGAGCCGGCGTCGAGTGAAGACTGAAGACTACCTACAGATGAATGAAGAATGAAGATGAATGCAAGTACTCCGGCCTCCGGCTCCGGCTCCGCTTGCGCTGCTTGGCTGCTTGCTTTACCAAACCGCTTCTTTCGAAGCGATCGCTCGCGGCACGGTGTGATAACGCTGTTGCCGCAGTGATGATTATCGTTTCTATGCAAGAAAGTCGAAAACTGTCTTTTTCAAGACAATTGGTTTCTGGTTTCTTAAAACGGAGTCAAAACGTAAACTGTCTTTTTCAAGACAATTGGTTTCTTGTTTCTTTAAACGAAGTGAGTCTATAACTTTGGTAAAGGTATTGTGGAAGGTATCTGGTATATGGAAAGGTATTCGGTGGTACTGGTAACTGGTAGGTATGTAGTCGTGCGGTGCGGCTACAAGGTATTCTTCTAATTTAGCTCTCTACAGAGCCAAAAGCATTTCAACTATTTAATATGTATGAACCGTATGATCAGAAATTGAATAAAAAAGTATTCAATTTATGAAATACTAAGAATAGTTTGTATGAAATATTTATTTATTGCGTTACAGATTGGATCTTAAATTTTGATAGCATTAGGTGTACTTTTGAATGCTTATATCTAATCTTAAGTGCAATCCAGATCATTTCTTTAGCTGTTATCTTTTGACTCGAGTTTAATTTGAAAACACTTAATACGGGATTCAAAGATAATTTGTAATTACAATCTTAATTTTGAGTACATAATTTTATAAAATGCTATAGTTTATATGTTTCATAATTATGTTTGTTCAGGTCATTTGGGATGATGACAGGGTATGAAAATTAAAAATATAATTAGTCCGTAACTTAGATAATGAAAAAATATTAGACACGTAATTTTTAATTTGTCGTATAACAAAACAATACTTAGATAAAACGAATCAAAGTTTAGGAGTGGGGGCTAAAACGTCATTTCTATGTATAAAATGTACATAGAAATGACGGCATTCGACATTTCAAATCAAAGTATCGTCGAAAGTTTTCGTTTCTGTAGGAAAATAAAAAATACGTGTCTAATGTATTAAAATAATCTACCAGGCGGACATTAAAATAAAAATTAGGCATCTACCCTATTTTACATGGATTTTCTTGTATTGTCAGTAAAGACTAGAACTATTCTCAAATTTCATGTCATTTTGAAAATTAATAGCTACAAAATCTATATATATAAAAGAAAGTCGTGTTCGTTACACTATTTATAACTCAAGAACGCCTCAATTGATTTAGATGAAAATTGGCAGGGAGGTAGCTTAGAACCAGGAGACGGACATTGGATACTTTTTATACAATTCTTTTTTTTACTTTTTACCGAAAATCACGAACGGGAACGGGGGGAAAATGGGATTGCGCGTACGAAGTCGCGGGCAGAAGCTAGTGGTTTCAATATATTAAAGAAGGGCCAAATTAAAAGTACCCTTAACCGACGAGCATGCATGAAAAGATTGATGTCTGTTAATGAAGCGAAAGAGGTATGTAAGAATCGTAGTAATTGGCGTTCCTTAGTCTCTGCCTACCCTCATGGGAGACAGGCGTGAAGTTATGTATTTTATTTGTTTATTTTATTGACACTTCTGTATAATAAACATACGATGGCGGACTTAATGCCGGTTGGCATTCTCTAACAGTAACAGTCAACCATGGGGTGATGCAGAGATGATGTGTATGTATGTATATAAAATGGTTGCTCAAGACGGTCACAGTCAAAACGTCTTAATAGCAGTTTAGTTGGTACCCATTTCCTTCTACCAGTTCTAAAGATATTTTTGTGGCGTACAAACTACTACGTAGATATAAACGACCCACACGAGTTAATTACTTTGGTAACTCGGTCGTGTTTCCAACAAGATCTCAAAGTATTAAATCCTTTGTACCGTGAAGGACAAAGTGAATAAAACAGGTAAGTAAAGGATTAGGACTTTGAGGAGGAAAGTGGACCTTATCAGCTCCGATTGGGTCAGACCCGCGTGAGAGGGATTTACTTTTAAAGTTAGATCTATTTTGTTTTCTATATGGAGTGGTCGAAAAGTCTTTGTGATAAAACAGTAGGTAGTATTTACTAAAAAAATATATAATATGAGTTTCGTTCATTGGTCATAAGAAATGGGCGTTGGGTTACGTAATACAAGTTTAAAAACAACAAAACATAACATATCACGCCTTTGATCCCTGAAGGGGTAGGCCAACGAGGCAGGTTTAAAAACAATTAAAGAAATATTACTAAAATAAGTAAGTCGGCCCCGGTTGCCGAGTGGTCGCAAGTGCGACTGCCGGGCAAGGGGTCTCGGGTTCGATTCCCAGGTCGAGCAAAGTAATAACTGGGTTTTTAAAAAATTACGGTATATAGCAATAGGCTCACCCCCTATTACACAGGACTCATAACATAAATAGTGAAAAGTGGGTGTTACATTGTACAGTGGCCTTATGTGCCGTAAAGTGCACCTCTGCCTACCTCTTCGGGGATAAAAGGCGTGATGTTATGTTATAAGTAATATACGACGACGTGCTTTTCTGTTGACCTCTTATGAGACAATAGTGAAGGCGTCCTACTGCATCCAACTATACTATACAATAATATTATTATTAATGCGAATGTTTGTTTGTTACTACTTCATGTCAAAACGACTGAAGGAAGCGGAGTACAATTTGGGACAGGGGTAGCTTATGGTCTGGAAAACCCGGGCTACTTTTTATCTCACGAGACCACAGGCGAAACCGCATAGCAGAACTAGTGAGCTCTACAAAGAACATCCTTACTATATATACCTCTATATATATATTATATTAATATTATAAATCGGAAAGTGAGTTTGTTTGTTTGTTTGTTTGTTCCTACTTCACGCCGTAACTACTAAACCAATTGCATTGAATTTTTGCAGACGTAAAGTTAGTAGTCTGGATTAAATAATAGGATACTTTTTATCCCGAAATATTTGATGTTTCCGAGGGAAAACAAAAGTATTGGTATAGATGGCGCTGTATGTATTGGTAAATGTCACATAGGGTACTTTTTATCCTTTTGTGACGCGAGCGAAGCCGCGGGTAAAAGCTAGTACGTCATAACTCATAACACACAGTAATGAGATGCCATTTTTGATATATTCTCATATGTTTTCTTTGGAGTGAAATGAGAAATAGATACGTGTAGTAGACTTTTGTATTCAAATGTGAATATTAGCTATTGATTTTATGATAATGCCTGCCTTTGGCGGTCTGTGTTGCAGTGAGAAATGGTAAATTGTAGTTCGTGGAAGCACAATGCATATACCTCTATTATGATCGTAGACATGTATGTCAGTTGTTGGGCTGAGAATAGGGAGATTGGAAAGACAAAGACGTAGAATCAATGATTGAACATATAATCAAGACAGACTGCCTCGTTGGCCGAGTGGTCGCAAGTACGACTGCTGGGCAAGGCGTCTTCGGTCGGGCAAAGTATTACTGGGTTTTAAAAAAATTCTCAATGGTAGTACGGAGTTTGGAATTGTGCCCGGTATATAGCAATAGGCTCACCCCCTATTACATAGGACTCATAACATAAAATAGTGAAAAGTGGGTGTCACATGGTACAGTGACATGAAGTGCCATAATGTGCACCTCTGCCGACCCCTTCGGGGAAGAAAGGCGGTATGTTATGTTGTTATTGATCAAGGCAGAATTAAAGGTGCTTCCAGAGTTTGTTTTTTTGTTTGTTTGTTTGAACGCGTTAATCTCCGAAATTCTGGTCCGATTTGTAACGAAACTTTCTGTGTTGGGTAGCCCATTTATCGAGGAAGGCTATAGGCTATATAATATCACGCTACACTAATAGGCGCCGAGCAAAGCGAGTGAAACCGCGCGGAAGTAGCTAGTAGAACTAAACCAAAAGCTGTACATTTAAAAAGTTTCTAATATCAGGTGCTTTATTATTCCTCCTTGTAACACCAATGTAATGTCTAGTTTCGTGTCAGTAACTAGTTAAGTAGGTAGGTAGATAGTACCTTCGTGTCATGAAAATAAAGTTACTTTTTCTTTATTTACGATTCTATTCTACGAAAATACTCGAGGGGTATCTAACATGAAACAAAGTGCTGTATAAACTTTTACTGGGTACAATTTATTATTTAATGTATTATAAGTACTACTTACACCATTTTTACTATTGTATATTTATTTTGCCCGTTTATTCTCCGATAGGGCAATTAAATCTTATATCTTATACTATTATATAGAGCGGAAGAGTTTGTTTGTTTTTTTGAACGCGCTAAGCTCCGTAACTACAAGTCTGATTTGAATCATTCATTTTGTGTTGGATAGCGCATTTATCAAGGATGGCTATAGGCTATAAAACATCACGCTACGACCAACAGGTGCTGAGCAAAGCGTGTGAAACTGCGCAGAAGTAGCTAGTGTTTAATAATAGTTGAATAGGTTGCTTACGGGACCGGGACGACGTGCTCCATCGTAGACCGCATCATCGCTTACCACCAGGCGAGGTAATGGTCAAACGTCGGCCCATCAAATGTAAAATAAGTATATGGTGTTGTTAATCCCTTCACCGCATTGTTAGTAAGATGAGGTCATCAACGACTTGCAGTTCCAGACTTCTTGTATTGTCATTACAAAAGGATACTTTATATCACGCTTGTGATGTCACTGTTACTGTAAATAAATTATAACAGGTCCATATTTTCATGTATTGGGTATTCACCATTTATTTTGTGTACATAACTAATTAAATTTATTAATTTTAATACGTACATAGAAACATAAAATATATAAATACAGCAATATGGAATAATTCTATATTTAGTTCTTAATTGAATTTATACAAAATTGAATTCTATTCAATTATTCATGGAGCGAATAGTTTTGAGTGAACCTGTACAATTTGTGCTTTTCATGCCTCTAATGGAAGAGCCCTTTGATTCCAAACTGTTGAGTAGCCGTGTTTGGAATTTGAAAGGAGTTTTGATCAGTGTCAAAATTTTAGGACAAGCTGTCGTCACCCTGGTCAAACATAATCGAATTTAGATTGGACGACATAAAATTATAGTTGGTGTTCCCCGAAAGGACACGAAGATTTGTATTTGAAGATTTATTACTACCTATTTAATCTAGTGTTTAGTCCTATTGTTGTTTGTTGATGAATGTGGCGACACATGTCACAAGTCAACGGATGACGTCATAAAATCCTACATCGCACATGCGAAGTTTACATGCAAATTAACACGGATAGAAAATCCCAACAAACAAGTGTAGGGCAGAAAGCCCGCCAGGCACGATCACCTCGCTTGGTCGGAGGATCCTCCTTTTCCGATATTAGGGAACTATTACTCTCTGTTCCCTAAAATGAATTCTAGATTTCCAGACTTAGAGAGCTCATTCAGAATCTTTATTTCTGAGTTCGAGAACAGAACCGAAATCTAGTTGCTCTGGGTTTAAAATAATATTGTACAAACCAAACAATTCCTTATAAATCCTACCTAAAGGATGTAATCCTCAATACGATAGGCAGACCCGAAAACCTAAAGCCAAAAGCCAAAAAGGCCGATGCAACCTCGAAACAAAGCCAACGCCCGATCAATATTAATAGTTAAGCTTCGTCTACATGTAATATAACTGTTGGCAAGACGCCAGAACGCGTCAGCGAGGAGTTGCCGAGGAAATTTATAGTTACGCACGATGCTGAAGGCGTTTCAGCTATGAGTAGCCGGCCGCAAAGTTTCCACAAAGGGGAAAAGCGTGTGGGCCTTTGAGTATTAATTAGACGAGTTGATGGGACGAGGTGTCATTATTAGTACGAATATTTTTTTTTTAGAATGTGACAAACAAATTGATAGAGACTTGATAAGTGATGGGCGCAGTAGCAAAAGAGCTACTTATAAATAGTCCTTGCCAGTATTTTAAAAAGGAGCAGATAAGTAAACTCTGTTCTTGAATGTTGGTTGAATGGTTTATTTAAATGTTGAAGAAGAAAAAGAAGATACTTTAGTAAATAATACATCTGCTCTGCGTGCACAGTATGCAATTACATATATAAATGTACAATTCTTGTTGGCATTTTCCTCGAAATAATGGGTGATCCGATGACAGAGCAAAATAAAACTATATAGGCCATATTAAAATAAATAATTAATTAGCATTTCAAAGTTGACCCTTTGTTCTAGAATATGAACTAAAAGAGACGTTATTCTATACGCTGGTACTATTAATACCCCAAGGCCCAAGTGATAACACTCGTGACCGTATCGACAGAAAACACGGTTAACTGTTATTCCAGCGTCCGAACCATTGGTGGTGAGTTTATCTTTGTTTTTGAAGATAAGAAACAAACTTAACTTGTATGCAGTTAACTTTAACTGTTTGTTTTTGAGATAAATTAACAAGTTTTATCGTTTATTTTGTTGTAACTGTTGTTTGAAGCGAGTGGTGATTGCTTCCTTGTTTTCTTTTTACGAATCGTGTTAAGGATGGTTATACTCATGTAGATAATAAAGATGCTTAAACTAGTTTTTACCGGATATTTTGTCCGTGTGCATTTAGCCTATGTGCTTCTCAGTACATACTGATAGTTACGTAAGTAGGTACTCCGAAATTACACATAGGTATTTATGATTATTCAAATATATTATATTGGATAAGTAACTAATAGATGTGCAAGTACGAAGTTTTTATCCCAGATTCCAGTATCTTATCATCGTCATCATTATCATCATTATCATCAAGATCAACAGCCGAAAGACGTTCACTGCTGGACAAAGGCCTCCCCCTCAGTTCTCCACGTCGAACGACAACTTGCCACCTGCATCCACTGGCTCCCTGCAGCTCTGGCGATGTCGTCGGTCCACCTAGCGGGAGAGGTTCACCTAACAAAATAAAAAAAATACGTACCTATCTAATATTATTTCATTACCTAACTGACGGACTAATTACGTTTTGTATTTTCATACCCCATCATCATCCCAATTGATGGTGTATGGAAGGACTTTGGAAATGATGACGGCGATTCGATACTTTTGTCAAAAGCCGTTTCAGAACATTCACATTATACGTGTTCCTTTTTTGCGCCATACGAAGTAATTGGTCCCCTTAAAATTGTTTCATTTCAGTCCAGTAGTTTTTATTTTATGAGCGTTATGTATAAATGCACATAAAAACATCAAATATACCATCGCAATCTTACCTTCATAAAAACAGGTACCAAAACAATCCACCTTGATTAGGGGCACGGCGAACCGAATTTCATTTTTTATCACATTAAAAAGTTAGTATATAAGGTCCAATTTTATTTTCTAAACCAATTTCCTCTCCCTTTAAAGGCTTCATTGCGAAAGTTCGAAATCAGCCATTGATTAACTTGGAACGTGCAAATAGCTGTTTGAAAATCGCTTTTGTTGAGTCCCGATTGGTCAGTTCGTAACTGGAATACATTTCCATTGGTTCGACAGTTGATATAATTATTTATATTTGTGTCGATTAGTACTGGTATTGAAGTTACATTTTTGA
The DNA here is from genome assembly GCA_902850265.1 of Spodoptera littoralis. Taxonomy (NCBI): domain Eukaryota; kingdom Metazoa; phylum Arthropoda; class Insecta; order Lepidoptera; family Noctuidae; genus Spodoptera; species Spodoptera littoralis. Next base: position 11,218,680 of record LR824542.2, read on the forward strand.
TGGGTGAAAGGATATACAAGATTGAAAAATAAATGTAGATAGACCTATAGACTGCCTCGTTGGCCGAGTGGTCGCAAGTGCGACTTCCGGGCAAGGGGTCTCGGGTTTGATTCCCGGGTCGGGCAAATTATTAATGGGTTTTTATAAAATCTCAGTGGTAGCACGGAGTCTGGAAATGTGCCCGGTATATGGCAATAGGCTCACCCCCTATTACATGGGACTCATAACATAAATAGTGAAAAGTGGGTGTTACTTCTGTGTACACCTCTACCTACCCTTACGGGTATCCTTACGATTCAAGAAGTCGCACATGCTTTTCTCTAGACAAGCGATCATAATATAGCAGATACTTGGTATAGAAACTTATCCAACACACAAAATGAAACTAAAACAACAATAAAATGAGTCGCACGAGCAAATAACGGGGTTGTAACCGCCACTCAATAAACTAAACTTAGAGAAAGTAGACTCTGAACATTAATAATCAAAAAGGATGCCAGCTATATTGTGGAGACTGGTATATTACACGCAAGTAACGCACTAGATGCTTTTACTGCTGCGTTTATAGACTGTTAATTTGTCTCAAACAAATCATGTTGTCGATGTCAGGCGATCGAATCGCAATGGGACGGCCGAATACCGCGGTGTCATTAGTTTTGAAAATTCATTTCATTTCGCCACCGTGGCGGGCACGGGAGAAAATCGCACCGTGAGTCCTTACCCTTAAAGCCACTTCAAAGTTAGTAAATAAGTGACTTTTAGACGTTACCTATTTCGCAATATCAACCACTGCTTCAATCAACCATTGTCTTCGCTGCTTTAACCTATATATTTGTCGAGCAAAAATAATCGGTAATTTTGATTTGCAACTGTACATTGTTAAGTAAGTAATTATGAATTGACTCAAGCGGTCTCAAGACGAAACTTAACAGTCTTGGTTCTTGGTTTCCATTCCACAGTTGCACAAAATTACCTATCGAATAATTTTTGTAAATAATTCTTAACAATATTTATCCACACTACAAGAACCAACAAAGAGAACACATCCTTTGACAGAGACCTTGCAGCAGCGCTATCTTATAAAGATGCAGTTTTGTAACTGCTATCTCTAAGCCGCGTACAAAGCGTAGACATCATAGCATAAATGAGCAGTTGTCTGAGATGAACTGTTGTTATTTTGTTAATGTTTAACATATTTTTTGTTCCATGAATTCATAGCAGACCTAAATAAACGCTGCCAACGAAACGCAGCCGTCAATCAACCCAGTGCGTAATAAACCGCGTATCTCAGTAAATGAATTAAACAAACGCTCAACAAAGTGAATTGACACACATAACTAAATAACGGGTTCATAAGTCATAAAGTAATAAGTCTTGGTTACAGACATATTCATATTGTTATGAGTTTATGAGTGATAAACTAGTGTTACGCCTGTGGCTGTACCCGCGTTACAAACACAAATAGCATTGTACATGGTGTGTTTGCATGGGAAATATCAGTCAAATCCGCTCAAGTATTTAATATGGTGTGACATGTTTGGTTAAATAGTTAGTCTCATGGTATGTAATGTACGATTTTAAATAAATAAATATTAAACTGTTAACAGTTCACTATTGACGTAGAACTTAATAAAAAGTATTTCGATCCGCGGTCTAAACCTAAACATATAGAACCACGAATAATTATAGATAAGTCACATATGATTCCCCAAGATTCCTTATAATATAAGTATCTTTAAGAAGTATTTAATACTTCATAATAGAAAACTTTTTACCATATCATTACTGGTCGGAAATAAATTCTCGTGTTTGTTTTAAAATTCGAATACGCACGACATTTTATACTGACGCAGCCATATTTGTAAGGTGCTAATGTAAAATTGACTGACGAATTTATTTTTTTAACAAACTTTAATTGTAATTTAATCTTTTTTCATCTGAATGTTTTAATTTTAAAAGTAAACTGAATAAAAATGCAGTCGGTGGTGACGTTTGAGAAGCCATTGCCGCATCTTAGTTTGGCCGACTGGGATGCGAGGCTTTACGGTCTACAGGTACGAACAACAGAGGAATAATTAATCATCATCTAAAAATACAACGATTACGTTTTACCTATTAATTGGACACGGGTTAATCTACTTATAGTCTCCTAGCACGTGCGAACATTGAATTGAATAATTCTTTTGTTGATAAATGCGTAGCTACTATTAAAATTACCATGAATGTCTGTCAGTATAAAAAAAAGACTTTAGAGAAAGCATACGTAGAAAGGTACTTAATTTGAAATATAGGTAGTTTACACCTACTTACATAAAGTAGTTAGGAAATTTGTAGACATCTATAAATTATACCATTTATAGATAACCACTTAAAAGTTAGTTATAGTAAACATATCTAGTTTTCGTAATTAACAGTTGGAATTGGTTTAAATGTTTTGTCTTATAATATATTAAACACCTTTATAGAAATAAAATCAAAACCTTTCCAGTCCTTTACAAATCCCAACCGCAACATTACACATGAACGCAAAACGTTGCTATAAAAACTTGGCCAGGCGCTACATATTAGTTTTAGCTGTGTCATGGCCGTCCAACCATGCTTTTTACCAGGAAATGAGTGTGAGGGTTGGCTGTTGATGACCGATTGCTTGTCCATGTCATCCTTAGTTCCACAATTTCCCTCTGTCAAAGTTTCGGTCGAAGCAACATGGTTGTGACGGCTTTATATGATGGGGCACGCAGACTACACATTTATTATTTGCGATCGTTACTTTACAGTGAATTTTCGAATCATGTAGGCTTTTGTTCTTAAAATATTGTTTAGTCTTCGATAAGGTTGTGTTTTTATTCTTTGTTTAGCTTCTTTGCAAATTAATCCGTTGTTTATTGAGTTGTAGGTGAAGAGAGTCATTGAGGAAGTCAGACTTTCTTAATATTTTTTTAATAATTAGGTAGTAGAGTCTACATGGAATTTGCCCTAATTGTGTATGGAAAACGATGTAACAGGTGCATAGTAATAGCGCCTGTCCCTGTTAAAAAACTCAAATTTATTATTTGAGTTATTTCATTAAAAAAAAATTTGTAACGTTAATTTTGTGAAATGTTCAGATAGATATTACGGTTGGTATTAATGTATGTTAAGTCGATTGGTATTAAGGTACGTCGACGATATCGCTTAATTTAGTTACTTTATTCGTTTCAAATGTCACAATAAAAACTAGGTAATTCTATTCAATAAACTTCTATTTAAAATAAAACATTGTTTTGATTAAAATTCATTCAAACCAGTATGTTGAAATCTATTGGAAAATACCTCGTTTTGTTTGATAAATTCTGTTTTGTAATTTAATTTCAGATGGTGTTTTATGTTTATAGGAATTTATAGAAAGGTTCCAAACAGTCCAAATGTACTATTCACTAGCTACTCCCGCGGTTTCACCCGCTGTTCAACTTCTATTGATTGTAATGTGATGTTTTATAGCCATATGAAGAGATAGAGAGTGACATATCACGGTCCATCTCTTCACCTATCTCCACATAAAAAAATTTCGTCAAAATGTCGCTCGATTTTGCCGTGAAAAAAATTGCACACTTACATTTTTTTTTTAATTACACTGCTAAACATGTAACTTACGATGGCAAACTCTCTAACATTCAACTATGGGGTGATGCAGAGATGTGCAAAAATAGGTGTAATATACAATACCTAATTGAAAATTGAAACTAAATTTAGGTGACACAAAATTAATCCATATGAATAAATTCATATACACATACATTTATTATATACCAATAATACACCTCTATACTTACCTATCAATAAATCCAATTCAAACATCAGGTTCTAGCCGATACCAGGCGGGCTGACGCATTCGACCTGCGACATGGAGCCCACCAGCTTCGCAATGAGACCCGTATCAAGACCGAATGGGACAGCTATCACAACAATAATAGACTTAGAGCCAGGTGAGGATAATTGAATGTCTATATGTCTGTGTGTGAAACAACCTTTGAAGTATTTTGATTGAAGACGCACGGTTTACTTGTTTTATGGTGTGTGGTAGATCTGTGTTATCTTTGAAAGTTTTAGATGATTTAATTCTGAATGTGGTTTGTGTGATACGGTGGTAATTTCTGTATATTTGTTTTACCTTAATCTTTTAGTAAGAAAGTAAGATAATTGAAATACACTTCTGAGGGCTTACTCTTAAATTCAATTCCGATCGATCGACATTGGTATTGTGAAATTTCGTACTTTTGAGTGGCAACACTAGCGCCTATTGCATCCGTATTGCGTGGATATTTAATGAACTAAATGGTATTGAGTGTGGTTTAATACCTCTATTCCGTACTCTGAATGCTATTTTAACAGCGACGATAGGGGTTGTATAGTTTTTGAGATTTTATTGGTTTGAAATTGCATTGCCATTGAAATTGGTTTCAAGAGCAAGTACCCTGGAATTAATACTTCTGTAGTGCAAAATACCCATCATATTTAGCAACTTAATGAATTATTTCCCGAATTGATTCTCAAAGTGAGATCCACAAACTAGTGTTTTAAATAGCTCTTAATATTCTTGTTTAATTTCTTTCAGAGTATACGAAATAGAACAATGGAAGTCGACTATACAGGAACTCCTAGATCTCATAGACAGAGAGATGTCCAGTCTAAAAGAAGAGAAAGCTTCTACTGAGCGGGAGTTAGAACAACTGAATCTCCCTTTACTGGTTTGCTCTGAATGTCTGTCTAACCGAGACGGGAGACGAAGCACGGAACTTACTTATGACCTTGCTGATACTGAGTTGAAAAAGGTAAGAAGTATTTTTTAGAAGGAAATTGGGAAATATTTGTGTATTTTTGTAGTTTCCGTCTTCCCTACCTATTCTAAGAGCAATACTTGAACAGGATGATTGATATTGTGATAACGACTGCTCTACCATGAGGTACGCTCTTAATAGACCGAGAAGAGAGTATTAAGTCTATGACTACCGACAAAAAACTTTTAAAGGTTGACTGCACGGTTGGTGTGGTGGCTGGGCAACCGGCTGCCGTGCAACGTGTCGCGGGTTCGATTCCCGCACGGAACAACAATTTGTGTAATCCACAAATTGTTGTTTCGGGTCTGGGTGTCATTGTGTGTGAACTTGTATGTTTGTAAATGCACCCACGACACAGGAGAAAATCCTAGTGTGGGACAACGTTTTTTTTTAAAACAAAAAAAAGGTAAATCTTCCGCTAACATAGGTCACCCATGATCTAGGCGGCGGTTAACGTGTTAAGAAGTGAATTGCCCATGCATATAATTGATACAATATAATGTACATAGTATCGCTTCTGCTATCCCTTATAGAACAGTAGTCAAAGGAGAGTCTATAATGCTCTGTACATTTCGTCATCATTTTTAAAAGGTGTTTTAATTATGTATGCCTGCTTATTATTGGAGTATATTTGCATTATTTCAAACAATAACCAAAGCCTTTTGTACTTCTATTCTTCAATTAAAGAGTCAAAACCGGTTCCCTCTGTCAACGAAAGAGTTTCGTTACACTAATTGCTATTTACTAAGGATAAAATACAATAGGTAACTATTTGCTGATTGTCTAGTCCACTTGTCACCCCAATTAGCTCACAGCTGTGTGCTTGGCTTAACTAGTTAGAATACATACTGTCCAACTGGACACACAGGATTTAGGCTGACATTTCCATATTATAAGTACCTTATTGCTGCAGTGTGTTTCAGTATCCGGCTGCAAAGTGCCGTGGGTTAGATTTTTGCGTGGAATAATTCTTCGTGTACCATAAATTGTTGTTTCGGGGATACGCAGTTTGTATGGTTGCAAATGTACTCACGATACAGGAGAAAATCTTAGTATGTGATCACATTTAGCTTTGGACATTACAAATAATAACATTAACATAATTTTAGGAACTCTGTGTAACAGAAAGCAACAAAAAAATGTTGATAGACAGATGCCAGTCCGCTTGGGAAAAGATCAACAAGTTGGAAGTTGTTAAATTCAAACTCCAATTAGATTTGAATGATAAGAACGAAGCTCTTCAGATTGATAAGGATATGCTCAATTTGGACAAGGACTGCGCCAATATCACTTACAAGACTGACTCTTTGAAGACTCCGAAGAGGTAATTTTATTTTGACATTTTTCTCTGATTGAATTCAATGTTGTAAAATTGCAGTTGAATTTGAGAAATGTATCGTATATATGTGTAGTATTGGAATATGTATCAGAGACATTGTGGAACATACTTTTTTAAAAAGAGTAACGAACGGAGTTTCTTGCTGGTCCTTCTCCATTCGAATCTACATTTAGGAATGAGCACCTAGCTTCACCTAGCTTCACCTAGCTTCACTGACGGACTGACTGACAGACTATTATTTATTTTGTATTTGTTGACGTTTCAAAAGTACCAAATTATGGTTTAATTGAAATAAATGCTTTGACTTTGACTTTGTAATAGCGGAGTCGTGTGATCGTTGTTATAGTGACTTTGAGTGAAGTTTAATTTATAAATGACACAATTGATAAAGATTCAAGTCTACCAGGAACAGACGGTGTTTATTACAAACTTCTCACTAACGAACTCATAACGAACAACTCCAGCCTCCTAACAACAATAACATTATTTTATTAAAAAACATACTAACGACAAACTAAAACTAAATTACAAGACATCCTTGAGGACCTGCCCACGACGCAAAAACTTTAAACTTGGTACTTCTAAACAATTAAATTTGTTCTAAGTTATGATACCTCCCTGTACGGTGTTACACCTGGTCCCCCGTTAAAAGGTTCCCACGATGTTCTACTTCTCATTAATAAGACATGATATGAGCAGTTTCTTGGGCCTTGTATACTTTGAAATAAGTGTTTTAGAAAAATGTTAGAGAGGTTTTCTTGATAGTGAAAATATGGAAAAGTAGAATATACTATAGACAAAGTTTGATGCTTGCAAAGTTGTAATGCATGTATGAGTTTTGAAAATTAGAATTTAAACGTTTTATGTCGGAATAGTCAAACGCTACTCAATTTTAGGTCGCGCTTAAGTAGGTATAGCTCTGTCTCTACAAATTCTTTGTAAAATGAAAGAGATGGCACGATATTTAAGTATGTATCTACAACTTAACTTTGAGTCTTTCAGTATTCGAGAGTTAGTGTTTTAGATGTATTGTAGGGTTTTAAAACTTAGAATTTTATTCAGCGGTTTTATACGTTAATAGGATAGATGCCTAATTTTTATTTTAATGTCCGTCTGGTAGATTATTTTAAATCATTAGACACGTATTTTTTATCTTCTTACACAAACGAATACTTTTGACGATATATTGATTTGAAATGTCGCTAGGCGTCACTTCTATGTACATTTTATACGTAGAAATGACGTTTAAGCCCCCACTCCTAAACTTTGATTCATTTTATCTAAGTAGGTATTGTTTTATTAAACGACAAAATAAAAAACACGTGTCTAATATTTTTTAATTACCTAACTTACTGTAGGTACATTTATTGCATCGAGTAAAATTTTCTATTTTAAGCATTAAGAGTACTTTCTCCTTACAAAATTCCACCGTGTATTCCAATTAAAATTCCAATTAAAGATAATGACACTTGTACTGTTTACTTAAAGTTGAAAAGTGAGCCTCATGCACGAGTTACTCGCTCTATCCTGGAACAAACGCGGGATGCATGCATCATGGGTGGCTCCCCGTCCGACCAGAAACAGACCCGAGCGTTCCGCGCGCGCCTTAAAGAGCCATCAGACCTAACGGAGAACCTAACGGGTAACCGGGGCTCCGGCTCGACGTGCAGGAGAAGGAACGGGGTGGTTTTTAGTCAGTAAGAGTCTGACACCTTCTCCCGCCTCACCCAGGCGGGAGTAGTCATCCGATGATTTTCCCCCTTTAAAAAAAAACATGGAACAAAAGTTTTAAGTTATTGGAACATTTTTAAAGAAGGTATTTGAATCTACATTGATAGGGACTCATAACGCTTATTAAGTTTCTTACTTCCAAAATTATTTTAGCTCAAAAGGAATTTCAATAATAAAACGCCTTGACGAATTCCAATTTAGATAGGCACTCGTAGTATTTGACAATAAGTACCAAATGAAAGGAAGCATTCCGAATCTATTGATAATGCCGGTAATTGGGACAGATTAATTGCCGTAATGGACCGTAATCAACACCTTTTACCGCAATTATTTATTTAATAGCGCTTTGCTTGATTTTCTTCTTTTGTAGCTTTTATAGGTAGAATTCCTGTTTTATCTTACTCCAGGGAATTTGTAGGCAATACGGATTTGTTTCTCAATTGTTGATCTTTAGTAAATTTATTGGCGGGGTTAACTGCCAATTTGTACCAATGGAAAGATATATTTCGAACATTAAACGAACATAGGTACATACATACTATCTACTACTCTATTATGCTACTATATTTAGAAGGGTTTTATAATTCGTCTAAAAGGTAAACAGATAGAAAGTCACTTTCTTAGATGTAGCGTACCTACAAAATTTACAAGTTATATTATCAATGACTGCCTCGTTGGCCGAATGGTCGCAAGTGCAACTGGGCAAGGGGTCTCGGGTGCGATTCCCGGGTCGGGCAAAGTATTACTGGGTTTTAAATAAATCTCAGTAGTACCACGTATCCTGGAATTGTGCTCGGTATATGGCAATGGGACATGGGACTCATAACATTAATAGTGAAAAGTGGGTGTTACATTGTACAGTGGTATTAAGTAAGTGTCGTAATGTGCACCTCTGCCTATCCCTTCGGAGATAAAAAATGGGTGTTATGACATTATGAATAAACAAAGTTACCAAAACACAAGATATACGTACTCCTTTTGATTAACCCTTAGAGCGCCACGTCAGTCACCGGTGCCTGACGCTAGTGGAGGTTTGACTTTCAACATTTTAAACTTGGCAGTTAAAGTATTAAAGACCTTTTTCAAATTCTTTTTTTAAATTACCTAAATAATATCTTTTGGTTCATCTCTCCCAGAATGATTACCAACCAGCAATGGCAGGACAAGTGCGAAGCAATGAAACAGATGGCAATACTTGAGCTTCAAGATACTCTGCGTCTTCGTGAGTCTCTGTTCGTCGCCCGGGGCCGAGCCAGGAACGCTTTGAGAGCCCAAACTGACGTCACCAACTATATGCTGCGGAGACGCATCTATGATACTCAGAGAGCCAGGAATGAACTGGATTGGCAGAAGATGAAGGTATGTGACATTGATGTGCGAACATTTAGAATTGTAGAAACTCCCTCACGCTAAAAGAAAATCCTTATCCTTACTAATATTATAAATCGGAAAGTGAGTTTGTTTGTTTGTTTGTTCCGCTTTCACGCCGTAACTACTAAATCGATTGCTTTGAATTTTTATAGACGTAAAGTACTTTTTATCCCGGAAAGATGTGAAATTCCTGAGGGAAAACAAAAGTATTGGTATAGATGGCGCTGTGTGTATATGTCACATAGTCTATTTTTTATCCTTTTGTGACGCGAACAAAGCCGCGGGTAAAAGCTAGTGTTATTATAAAATCGACGCAGCTGTGCACGTGTAGGTATGTCTATAACTCTGTAGCTCTCAAACGGCAGAATCGATGTTTTTTTTAATAAAACATTGCACCTACCCACATTTGGATTTTCTCCTGTGTCGTGGGTGCGTTTACAAACATACACATGACACCCAGACCCAAAACAACAATTTGTGGATCACACAAAGTGTTGTTCTGTGCGGGAATCGGACTCGTGGCACGTTGCACGGCAGCCGGTTGCCCAGCCATCGCACCAACCGTGGAATCAATTTAATAATCAAGTTAAAATGAAATTTTAATTCGCTCTTGTATCGTGTTCTCTGTATTTGCAATTTATAAATTTCAATGGGACTATAGGTAAATGGAAATTGTAAACAGCAGTTCTAGGAACGAATGTATTTGGTATGTACAACCATTTCAGTATTCTGATTGAACTGTTAATGGTAATAATATGTCAATGATTGAAGAGCCATTACTCAATACAAGTACGGCACACGAGTAAAATGTTGAATCGAGTAATTGGCTAGTTCTGTGCCTCGATAAAGATAGGAATTGACTTTGATTAGTAACAAACCACGAAATATCCTCAACATGGAGTAATTAGCGCGATTCTGAGTATTTATAATTTGAAAGCTGGTATTTTAAAGCATTTAATGTTTGAATTGAAGAGATATTGGTGTCTGTCTCGGTTCTTGTCTAAATGGTGCACATATTTTCAACTAGCCGCCCGCGGCTTCGCTCGCGTCAAAAAAGGATAAAAAGTAGCCTATGTGACATATACCAATACATACAGCGCCATCTATACCAATACTTTTGTTTTCCCTCGGGAATATTAAATTTTTCCGGGATAAAAAGTACCCATTATTTAATCCAGATTTCTAACTTTACGTCTGCAAAAAATCAAAGCAATCGGTTTAGTAGTTACGGCGTGAAATCGGAACAAACAAACAAACAAACAAACTCACTTTCCGATTTATAATATTAGTAAGGATTTCGATTCAATGAGGATGAGGACTTTCCTGAAATATGATCTGCAAAATGCAAAACCATTGATAAAATTAAGGACTATCGTGATCAATCAGTCCCAAAGATAAGAATAGTACTCCATACAGGACTGAACCTGTGCTTGGTACAAACTCAGCAATTGTTACGGCGTGAAGTACCGTCTCACGTGGTCTGGGTAACTGACTGCCGTGCAACGCTTCGCGGGTTCGAATCCCGCACGGAACAACTCTGTGTGATCCACAGATTGTTGTTCCGGGTCTGGGTGTAACGTGAATATGAATTTTTATGCTTGTAAACACACCCACGATACAGGAGAAAATCGTAGTGCAGGGCAACGGTTTAAAAATAACCAACAAACAGAAAGAAAGAGAAACATTATTTATTGTGAACCTGATTGAAAAATAGTAGCCTATGGAGTTTCTTGCTCGTTTTCTCCATAGGAATCTACACCTTGGAATGAGCAAATAGCCTCACTTTTAATTTTTATGTTGACGTTCAAAAGTGCCGTTCTGGTGTAATTGAAATAAATGATTTTGACTTTAACTTTGAAAATTATTATCATTGAACTACAAACATCGATTTCAGTGTCCTAATTTACCAACAATGACCAATATAGACACCACACAGCCGACAAACAAACTTTATTCATATACAGTTAGGTCAGAACAACAGAAAATAAGTAAAAGTTTCTCAATCACGTTACGTGTGACATTACGGGCATTTGGTAAATAAGACTAGAAGAAAGAAATTTCTTAAGCAGTACACGAGGTGATGGTAGAAATAGAATAGATAATAATAAAACCTGTAAATACCTCTATAATTAGAATCCTTTAGATTTTATTTTTCTGAAGAATATCGAAATTGGCTTTCTTTTTTTGTTTTGACAACTAGGTTAAATAAAACAGAAAAATTCTGTTATAAACTACGTTCAAAATAACCGACTTCTGTTTATAAAGTCGGTCAATGAATATACTAAACCTTCTCCTAAGTGTAACAAAAACTTTTCTGAAAACCATATTAAAATCGGTTCAGCCAATCGCGAGATAATCGCGCACAGTCATGAACATACATACAGTTCAACTTGAGAACCTCTTTTATTTTTCTTTTTGAAATCCGTTAATAAACTGATATTATAGACTTTATGACGTAGCAGGACACGATTAAACTTGATCAGAGTTCTCATTAGAATGTCGTCAAACAAGTTTTTAAAGGAATCCCTCTGTTTAATTTTTGAGGCACATTAAAACATTTTTTGAAAACAGAGCACTTGATACTATGCCTAGATATAAATTAATCAAGTCCCTTTCCAAATCCCATCATTTTCCCCAGATGGAAGAAAACATGGACAAACTAGCGACTGAACTAAAAATAATGGGAGAACAGTTTGCTGATAAAGTGAACGCTTTGAAAGTAGCTGAAACACGCTTGGAGACTCGTGGTTACCGTCCGGGAATCGAACTGGCTGCTGACGAGGCTGATATAGGGTTGAAGGAAGAAGTTAGATCTCTGAGAGAGACTATTCGTCAACTGCAAGATAAACTGGACTGTGCTAAGTAAGTATGATATGAATTTCCTTAGCTTGTGAAAGCTCATTTGGTTCATTTGGCGTTCACAAGTCTTCTACCTAACACCCCTATGTATCTGCTACCTTCGATAAATCTAGAAAGTCCAGAAGTCAAGATCAACTAATACTATCAGAAGAATATGATAGCTGTTTAAAATTGTTGCTCACTTCTTAGTCAGCACTGCAATCCAAATATTTCAAAATATTAATATTAACTTCTATTTTTTTATTCTACTAGAGCAACCTACAATGCCTTGGAAGCGGCTTCCATCAAAATAGGAATTGATTTGAATGACAAAAATCAGTCTTTGGACACTGACACTCGAGCTCTGGAGATGAGAGCAGCGTTAGAACCAAAACGACCAACGGGCCTAAGCAAGAATTTGATTCTTGCAAGCATGGCTGATGAAGTACCGAAGGTTGAAGGTTAAATGTCTTAAAAAGCATAAAAATTTAACAAAATTGGGAAGGTTAAATAAAAATTCTAAGTTTAGTAATACCTAACACGCTTTTATTAGGTCCTATATCGAACCTCATGTATGTATTTATATATAGTCCTCCTTACAGCTATCTCCTGTCTTGTGCCCTGATGTGACTGGCCAGACCTATATTGCACATAATTATGTAATACAACCAAATGACACACATTTCTAATTATTGTATCATCTTGAAACTTAGCAATTATTAGATGGTAGATTAGATTACCCCCCAATATATGGTACCATTGAGGTCGTCTGATGATGGAAAGAGACCTACCGTATTTTTGTTCATCAACTGGCGTTAATGTGAACCTCTCGTTCTTCGTCCAATAGGGAATTAGCTAGTGTTACGTCATAGGATGTTTAATATTTAACAACTGCTGTGATTGGACAAAAAATGTCTTCCTACATTTGCACCTCTTGGTGACCAAAAATACGATAGCCTCCATTGGAAAGTGGCTTTTTGAAACTTTAGTAAAACACATTGAGTTTGGGTATATCCATTTCTTTTAATGTCGTCATCATAAAGATTAAAAGCGTGTTTTATAAACTATGAATTATTTTTGCATTTTGTATTGTTTCTATAAATAGGTCTTTCAATAAAATGTATTTTGACTTGAAATCAATAAATACAGCGTGTTTGATTAATGGCTGAGGTTTATAAATATTACGAAATGATTGTTCAATTTAAACTTCCCGAAAATCTATAATGTTCATATTTGTTTGGGTCAAGCTTTTATCGGGAATTAATATAATAATGTTTAAATCATTTGTTTTCTAGCTATTTACCTTGTAAACTAAATAGGAGTATTTAGTACGAATTTACGGTTGAATTTAATTTACGATGTAATTTTATGGATACGATTTAACTTTAGATAACTTTTCTGTTGTTGATTCGAAATAAAGATTTTAAACTGATTTCTTTGATTTCGTTTTACTTATGAAACCCTTAATTACGATTATATTTCAAATGTAAATAAAAATTTTGTCGACAACTTCTTGAAGTCGGAAGTCACTTTTTTGGGGGACATAAAACAGGTCGGTAAATGAGCAGACGGATCACCTGATGGTAAGCAATCGGCGCCGCCCATGGACACATGAATCACCAGAGGCGGTACAAGTGCGTTACTGACCTTTAAGGGATTAGGAATTGAAGATTGTTGGGGATTCGGGGATTGGGGAGGGTGTAATTGAGCCTCCGGTAATATCACTCACGCGACGACATACAACACAAGCGTTGTTTCACGTCGGTTTTCTGTGACGCCCTGGTATCACTCCGGTCGAGCTGGCCCATTCGTGCCGAAACATTACGGTAAAATGGGGTGAGTAGGATTTGAGCAGCGAAAAGGGACAGAAGAGGGGTGAATCGATACTATGAAGAATTTCCTTATATCTATTCACCCCTCTTCAGTCCCTATTCACTTCTCGATCCCTATTCACCCCATTTTACGGTAGGTCTTAGACTTGAGTCACTATAAGCTTAATAAATTACTATAAATGACATATTTTAATTGTTATGAAACTTGCTTAAAACTGTAGGTAGTCTTCGAAGCCTGAAAAAACAGGAGTTACAAAAATACTATGTACAGAAGTGACATTCGCTGGCCACCTTCAACGAAAACATTACATTATTGAGCGATGAACCCAGAAAACAAGAAGTTGAATTAAGTTTTAAAGCACCCAATAAAAGTAAATTAGTTCCTTCCGAAATTAACCGAAATGGGAAAGTGAATCCATCAGATAATGACAGGTTCAGATTCTTTCGCCCTTATTTTTTATACTGAAAAATTTGTTTACTTGCCAAAGTATTTTTAGACTGTAATTTACTTCCGATGAGGTTCATGATAGGGCATTATGGAGCTCGGAAGCAACCACAAAATTGTAGACAGGATGATCGATTTTCCAACAGTTTGAAGATACTATAGCATGAAGGTGACTTGGCTGACAGCCAAATGTTCAACTTAGAAACTTATATGGAATTGAGAAGATAAAGTTGTTTTATTGTTGTGTGATATTGTATTTTGTTTAGGAAAGAATTGTAGTCTGTTTAAAAATATTTAAAGACGTCTGTCATAGCATAAATGGTTGTTCCAGCTAGTGGTACAACTTCGATCTCCGTTTGCATATCCCCATAACATTGCAAGGCAGCTTCGTTAGCCAAGTAACTGTAACCCAAGCATGGGATCTCAAAGATCTGGGTTGACAAAGTAGGGCTTTCCAGATTTCCCGAAATTTGTCCCCAATCTCCCCAATCCCCGAATCTCCAACATGCTCAAATTCCTAATCCCGAATAGCCCGGTAATACACTTCTAACATCTCTTTTGTTTTAGGTGTCCATGGGCGACGCCGATTGCTTACCATCAGTTGATCCGTGGGCTTGTTTACCGGCTTATTCCAAAAAAAAATCTTAATGGTGCGGAGTCTGGAATTGTGTCCGGTATACGGAAATAACTCACCCCATATTACTTACATAGAACTTAAACCTAACTGCTGAAAAGGGGGTGTTCCATTTAAAGGCGCTCTGCCTAACCTTCCGAGGACTCTGTTTTACTATTTCAAAAAAAATATTACCAAAAAAGTATGCTTATACCCAACTTACAAGCCTGTCCTCACAACCACTAAACTACCAAACCAAACTTCTTCCAATATGGACGCATTAACCAAATCTAATTATGACATCCATATAGATAATGGAAGTGTCCTGTAGGCATCCGACATGCCTTATTAGGTTCACTGGTACAGTTTCAGTATAAAAGCACCCGTAATACTATCAGTCGACACATTCAACTTTCTACTTCTTTCCTTCGATAACACTTCCAGTACACCTATCAAGTGAGTATATCTATTGTATTTTTTCTAATTTGTCTTTTTATATAGTTTTTTTTGTAAAATGTTTTATGGTATAATTATTGGGAGTTCTAAGGGTGCAATACTTGTCGCAGAGAACCTAACGGGTAACCGGGGCTCCAGGTTCGACGTGCAGGAGAAGGAACGGGGTGCTTTTTAGTCAGTAAGAGTCTGACACTGCCTCCCGCCTCACCCAGGCGGGAGCAGTCATTGGATGATTTTCCCCCCTTAAAAAAAGGGTGCAATACTTATATATATACGATTTTGTGTCTTATTGTTCAGTTGTTGTACCGAATAATTATTATTCGCAACAAAGTTCCTGCAACGAACTGTTGATAAGCTTTTTATGTTAAGAAACAGATAAGCCAGCCTTGCACTGTACTTTATTGCAGTAAGTAGGTAATTAGGTTTAAATTTTGTATGCGATCATGGGGGGCTGATGTATTCGTTTTAGGAAAAAACCCTATGTTTATAAATAAAGATTAAAAAAATATATAAGCTCCGAAACATAACATTCGGGAAATTGGGGCTTCGATGGCTTATCGAAGGTGCATTTCGTATCTTGGTTAATTAAATTAAAACTTCCTAGGTTACCGATCATCACAACTTATATCCTAAAATGTGCATATATTGTCAAACTGTAACATAAACGGCAAGGGGAAAAACCGCAAATGATTTACTAAATTTAAAAGCTTTCCGTTTGGAAGGAATTATACTAAAAGCAATATCGTCATCGCCCAATCTGTATTGCGGATATTTTGCACGTTTATGCTAAACACAAAATACAAAACAAAACTAGGCAGTAATCACAGAATGAGCTAAAAATTATCATAAGCAACAAACCCTAATCCCGTTTTGGACGTCATACAAGCGACTAGTATTATCTCAAGTCTCGTAATGATTTCATATGCGGAAACATATTTTTTGTAGAAGTTTCGAACATTAGAGCATCAATCATGACATTTCGTATCCGGCAGGATTGAGAATTTATAATTTTAACTTTAGGAAGTTGTATTAACAATAAAACCGCTTCCTAAAGGCGCAATGCCGATTCAAAGGTAATTTTCATCTAGACTAATACCATTGCTCCGTAGTTAAGTACAAGTTTAAATCTCGCCTTATTTAAGGAGCTATGTAAATCTGGTAACGATATAATCGGTGCCTATCAGCTACTTAGTACACGAACCGTGTCTAGAGGTTATTTACATTTGACTTTTGTTCGTCGGCGCGGAAGTAAAATGCTTTTGTTCCAAAATGTTGGTTTATTCTGCAACGTCATGTGTGACGAAAAAAAGTTGATACGTTCAAAGAGAACGTGCTATTTTCCGTTCTAGAGATTTGTCTTTAAGCTTATTCCATTATTAATGAAAACTCGATGTAATTTCCTAAGACTTCAAAGGTTTTAGTCCACCTTTTTACCTCTAAACTTAAAAGTAACTCAACAAACAGTATTATTAATTTTCACTTAATCATAACTAAGCTAAGTTACCCACAAACGGTTAGAAATAATCTATCACGCCACCACGCATGAATTAATAATCGGAATTAATTCAACAAGCCACCGTACAGTTATAGAATAGCCCCAAAAGTATCATCCGAGTACAAACATTCTGGCGCCCCGGGCCACCTCTGAAGGCAAGCAACTACGTTCAGTCGCGATAGCATATTATGGACACGACTAAAAATATACTGCATAGTTTTGTCACAGTAGACATATTTTTAAATACAGAGTTATTATTCTAGATATTCAAATGTTTGTTTAAAATTAAACTCTTTGTTTAATTCATCGTGAAATAAATTTAAATTATTTGTTTAAGCACATTCGTAAGAGTAATTTTTTCCTGCGTTATATTGTACACGGAAAAAATCGTGAATGTAAACGTGTAGACATTCGTACAAATAGGAAAACGTAACCATTCAGTTTACGCAACAATGATTCATACTTTCCTTGAAATAAATCTAGCAATAGTTTCGCTATCAATCGAAGATCGCACCTTGGGCCACTTAAGTATTACATAAATCCCATACACGGATTTTCGTCGACCTTCACCGTTTCTTCTATAAGAATTCATTGGCTTTTTATTGTGTTAAACACATTTTTATATATGCGGAAGAAATTATACACACATTCTGCAACCAGTTTAGATTGAATAAATATTTATGTTAATACTTTGAGATCATAATGTCCCATTGTTCTTTGTTGTTAATTCATAAACCAGTTTTTAAACGTTTCTAGCATTTACGTGACATATCGATATTTTTTATTAGATAAAGTATATATAATTCATCACCTGTCATCGTTCTAGACATTTGGATTCTAAATATAGAAAGTTTTGTTGGATCTGGCATTATCTGCAAGGCAATCGACAAATCAATTACGAATAGACAGTCAGATTAAATTAATTCTAAATGCCATTTTTTTAAGGTAATTAGTTTTGACAGCATAATGTTGTGTTATGAATGACTAGGATTATTCTAAATTTAGAACAACAAAAGCTCATTGAATCCAAATAAGTGACGTAGCATTAGATAACTTTAATAACTTGTACAATACTTTCTAAAAATTTTAATTCTAAAAAAAATATGACGCAATAATACCAAAAAATTACACTAAAAAGTCTGAAGTACTTGATCCACGTTAACATCAACGTAGAGTCATCGACTTCCTACTTAGAACTTTCGTCTTTCGCAAAGGTACTGAGCAGATCCGTTTCCTGGGATATCCCTTATGCGCACCGCTCGCCCCACCCCGCTTGCAACCATAGTTAAGTAGTTACATATTTAAACAAGTTCCATTTACAAGCGGTCGTTGGCCAGAATTTTCCGTTAAATATAATATAAATTTCGATCGTTATAATTTTGTTTATCGTTGCGTTGTCATTATCACGATGAAATGAGCTTTGATAGTGTTGTGCCATTATGGTCCCAAATGTCGAACTTAAAGGTTTTTGTGATTTGTGAATGAGGTGAGTTTGTGTGTGTTGTTTTTGGATTTTGTATTTGTGTGAAATGTGGAATTTACGAGTAGGTATTTCTTAATTCGTAATCGTAAGTAGTTTCTGTTTCACATTTTGTGTCGTGACCTGAAAAAAGCAAATTAAGAAAATAATAAGATCTCTTTGAAATATTAACTACTAATAGACTAACGAAATGTTCATGAAAATAGAACAAAACAATAAGGACAATTAGAAGGTTAGACATCTTTTTTGTGATTTTTTATTCAACTTCAATAAAACCTGGGTAGGTAACATTACCTTTGTGCAAGTATAATTAAACACTATTACCTGAATCAGTGGTTTTAATACCTAAAATTCGTGATATTTTCATTCCTTTCTTTTTTCATCGATTTTTTCATCACCAACATTGAATGGATGAACATACGTAATTATTATGTAAATCATTGGTCTAGAAAGCTCAACTGTGCTTTCTATATTAATGTTTGTTTTCTTTGTAGGAAACGAACACCCAGTATATTGACACTTATAATTGGCTCTAGATAATTATGATGTCAATATTTTCCCAGATCAAAATGGCCGGCAAGATCACCGCTGCTTTCCTCGTCTTCGTCACCATCGCTTTTCTCGCAAACGTCGGATTTGTCGTCGGCAACCCTGCGATCGGTAAGTGTAACTCTACCTTTAGTTTTTTTGGGACGTACCTACCCACCACAACCTCCCAAAACCGCTGCAGCTCCTGTAAGCCAGGATCAACAGTAGACACAACTTTGAAAACACCGGAACACTGAAGTCCGGCGCGTCACAGGGACATGAATAACTCTCTTGGACCTTTAGTTATAAAACCTAAACCTTTTAAATTAAAAGCCGTTTGCTAAGTGTGAATATGATGGTAAACCAAAAAACTTCTGATGAAGAAGAAGTCCTTAGAAAAGCAGTAGATTAGTTATAAAGGGCTGCTAATGATGACATACATTTAATACCTCTAATTTGCATTGAATAAAGAATAAATCGCTAGTTAACTTAGTCTGAATTAAATTTTATTGTGTGTTAAACAGTTAGAGAAAAGATTATTAAGCTAAATGCTCAGTGCAAAGTGGTGGATCTTCATAAAATATCGTGTACCAGCAGAATGAAGTCCCCCGCAGACACAGTTACACGAGTTTCAAGATTTAAAGGACGGTGGTTCACCCATCTTCCATTGGACTCTGGCATGCGTAACCCAACATCAAACGGGACCGTAGCTTTGACATAAGCGAAATTAGGTATTCAAGTCAATAACATAGTGAAACTCGCAAGTCTCGCAACCCTTTGTACGTTGGTGAAAAAAACGTCAATCTTCCCACTTTGTCTCGTCTAGTATATTATTTATTTTTCCTCATACTTTATATGCGGGATGTATTCTCACCATTCTAAATACGCCACTTGAAATATTTCGCAAGATCTACGTTTTTGACTCGCCACGTGTTGTTGGGGTTTCTGCTGTTGCGTTCGAAAATACAAATAGATTTGTTGGCTTTTCTTTTTTGTTAATGGTGTGGGATTTTTTTTAAAGTTGAGTTGTTTTCGGGATGCCACTAATTTTCTCAGTATCGATAGTTATATTATATTGAGTTAACACATGAGGAATTGTAGTACAGGTATCTACTTATTTCCCTGAATCTAATAAAAAACAATCAATTATAGAATTCCAGATCTATAACACTAAAAGTAAGCCATATTTACATTATTATAGTTCAAGAATTTAATAGAGCATAACAACACACTCCCATTCAATAAAACCAAAGTGGTCGTTTAGGATTATCGTGATATCGTGAGCATCACCGAAAGGTCAAGAAAATAATCTTAAAATACCTGGTCTTTTAAATTTTGGAACAAAAACCTCATTGATCCAGGTGTCTAGAGGACATTGGGTACAATTGCTTCTATATCGTGATATGTAATAGCTTTAATAGGCCTGTTTTGACCAGGGGTGGACTTGACTAGAAGACTGTAGGTTTAGGGCCCCAAACTTGAAAATACCAATTTTACATGTTAGGGTACATGGCTTAAGATATAATATTGATAGCGAAAATATCTCAATAGTGGCACGTAGTAGGAAATTTCGGACTTACAGGCTCACTCTATATTAGATTCTGTTTAGATTTTGTGCAATTTTGTCCGCCTTATCTCTCGAAGATTAAAAGGCGTGACTTATGCCGGAATACTGAAACGTTACTCAATTTTAAGTCGTGCTTAAATATCGTGTCATCTCTGTCGTTTTACAAAGAATTTGTAGAGACAGAACTATACTTAAGCGTGACTTAAAATTAGCTTAAAAGTAACGTCTCAGTATTCGGGCATTAATGTTTCTAATATCTATTGCAGTTCTTATTATTCTTTAAAGCATAACTGATTCTTATATCATTTGAATCTTATTTTTACTCTAACTATATTATAAATCCCTACAATCTATTCATGCCGCTCTTCGGGGTGCCAAAAAATCGGGTCCCTGTTTACAGTTCGGCCCTGTCAGCCGTTATACCGCAGTCCATTGAAGGAGTTCAATCTATATTATCATGATAAGACCAGTTTAGATATTTTAACACTACACACGTGCTAACTTTAAATTCATAAGGACACTTTTAACATAAAGACTAAACGTGACTACCAAAGAGTGTTTAAGAATCATTGTCTTTGTTTTATTTATCTTAATTGAATCTTAGATTAACATAGGTAACGTTCTAGAAGTTAGACTGATGTTATAGTTTAGACGAGTGAATTATATTTCAAGCTTAGTTCGAGATTTGCTAAACCTAGATAAGGTTATGATTTCAAAGTCTTGCTGTTTTAATTATGGTTGTTTTGGATATGAGTTCTATTATAACTTAACTTGGCCGAGTGGTCGTAAGTGCGCCAGGGGCTCGGGTTCGATTCCCGGGTCAGACAAAGTATTACTGTTTTTTTTTTTAATTTCAGCTGTAGCACGGAGTCTGGAATTGTTCTCGGTATATGGCAATAGGCTCACCCCCTATTACGTGGGACTTGTAACATAAATAGTGAAAAGTGGGTGTTACATTGTACAGTGGCATTAAGTGCCGCAATGTGCACCTCTACCTACCCCTTCGGGGATAAAAGGCGTGATTTTGTGATATAACTTAACTATTATTATGAACCGCGTACTGACGAAAGTGGAGGAGTGCATTTGTCAACTTCTTAGGCAGATAAGATTTGATATTGAAGTAGAGGAATTAAAATACTAGCGAAAATATTTGCCTTTATACTTATAAAATGAAACATTTAAGTCGTTGAATTTTAAAGCAAAACTTTCACATTCCTTATATTAATTAGTGGGTGGGTAATTTCGCATGTGGAGTCTAGACTAATTCAAAAACTAGGCAAAGTATAAAACTCACGACACACTTTAATTAATAAACTTCCAAACTTAGTTTCATTAACGAAAAAATTTAAAACTTCTTCAGTTCTTGACATGTTGGCTACAAGCTACAAATTAATAGCCACTTCGACAGAATTCGTAAACAAGTTAGTTTGTAGACTTTTTACAAACGAAAAATGTTCAAGTCTTATGTCGTTAAAAGAAGGTTGTTTGGGCTATTTTTTTAAAACATCTAGTTTATATTCTCATCTCATAAACAAGAGATGTATTCAGGGTCCGACCGCGTGAGACAATGACCCCAATCCGCAATTTGGACACCTCACTTTCGCTGAAGTTGCGTAATTTCACCTTAACGGCTTACACTTGACCTCGTAACGACAATCATGCATTTAGACTCTCTGTCATTTGGATAATATTTTGTTAGAATCTTTGAAAATTATGTTTAGGAAAAATTAGACGATGACATCTGTTGTTATTGCTTTGGTAAGTTACGTGATTGTTTGTTTTGAACTGATATTTAGTAAGCAACTAAACAGTAAAAGGTTAAATGGTGATTACCTAATCAGGTATAGTACATCCCTGTGGTACATCCTAATCACGCCAAAATTGTTGAATTAATCTCTACATCACATGGTGATGGCTTGTTTATTTTTTCGATAAGCGTAGGCTATTACAGCTTCATACCATTTTGGATCCCAAAAATTTAGGTTAGGTACCTAAATTACATACCTTAGTGTACCTACCTACAGGCTAATCATAAGTAAATAACGAAAGCGAAATATTAACCTATTAAACAATGATAATGTATTTATAAAGCCCAATGCAGACTAGTTATTAATGAGAATCCAAAGACAGAGAGGACTGCCTCGTTGGCCGAGTGGTCGCAAGTGTGACGGCCGGGCAAGGGGTCTCGGGTGCGATTCCCGGATGACGCAAAATATTACTGTACTTTAAAAATTGTCAATAGTAACACGAAGTCTGGAATAGTGCCTGGTATATGGCAATAGGCTCACCCCCTATTACATGGGACTCATGACATAGTGAAAAGTGAGTGTTACATTATAAGCTGTATTAAGTGCCGTCCGTAATGTGCACCTGTGCCTACCCCTTCGGGGATAAAAGGCGTGATCTTATGTTAAGCTTTGGCTTAGAGTGCACTAGACCCGCTGACACAATAACCTCTACTGACGAAAATGGGACTAAAATTTCACTACATTGTAAGTACCTACTCATCAGGGTAGGTACCTACTTCATTACAACCATGTTCGGGCGCTCCCAAAGGGAAAGTCGCCCTCTACGCAGAACACGTTGCACCACTCAAACAGAATTTCAAATTCAAATCCCATCTAGAAAGTTCCATAAGTCCTTTGGGACAGTCCAACGTTTCATTTTCTCACATTTGTAGCTAACTAAGTTCGAAATGCGTTAAGGAATCCCACGTGTCCCTTTCAGATTAATATTAAATTGGAAAAGTACTTAGATGTTTCAGCTGTTGGTGTATTTTTGGGGGCCAATAGGTCTTTGGAATCAAGGCTATATTTTGAAGGGTTTTATGTTATGCTTACACGAAGCAATTATTCAGTTCTTTCAACATCCGATAGTCCATGTCTGATAATGCTACTTTACGTACGTACCTAACGAGATATTGCTCAATCGAGGATCGAAAAGCAGAACAGTCATAAAATTGCAACAGATCCAAAAACCGTAACAAAATTACGAGAATCTACCGGCGTCTCACTTAAACTTTTATTTGCATTGAGCGTCAGTTTTATGAGCCCCGTCATGACTTGAAAATAGTCGAGGAGTTATGTAAGCACTACATTCTAATTGAAATCAACTTTATCATCAAAAATCTGATTAAAATCTCAAATAATTTTGTCCTAGCAACTGGATACGATCCCCTGGAGGTTTGCATCGAGAACTGCGCACAGTGCAAGAAGATGCTGGGCGCGTGGTTCGAAGGTCCCCTCTGCGCTGAATCCTGCATCACCTTCAAGGGAAAGCTGATCCCTGAATGCGAAAACTTCGCGTCCATCTCACCTTTCCTAAACAAACTTTAATTTTCTACTATGAAGCTGTATGGATTGATTTGATTGATCGGGTATCTCTGTGAAATGCCATTCGGCAGTAGGTTCAATTATTTTATTTTGTGCAAAATATGTGCAGGGACTGTTTTCGTTTTTTTTTTCAAGGCTCTTTGAAATGTATAAGAAATAATTTATTGTTTTTACAAAATACCTATCTGTTTAATGTTTTAATTTTTACTTAAAAGTTATATTTTCCAAGTCCTACACTCTATTTTATAAATCGATACTTAAGTTAAAACTTTTCCTGTTTACCCTTTTTGGAATACTACTGTTAAACTGTATTAGGTACTAATTTCATAGTGATACTCGATTGATATGAGATCTATTAGAAATACATTCCAACCGACGACATGCCAAAGCATTTGATACTCTATGTAATTAGATTTAAGTCGATATTTGTAAGTTTTATACTCGTTTATATTACAGGGATTAATGTAAGATAATATTGAAAAATAAAAGAATTTTATCGATAATGTTCATCTTTTATTTGTTCTCGATCCATAAAAACTAGTTTATTTACAAACATTACAATAATATTACCATATATTATGTCTTTATCATTCACGGGACCACAGGGTCCCGGTCATAAAGAAGGCGTACGAGGGCCCGAGGCTTTAGACAACTTTAATCTAAAAATACAGTGGGACACAAATCGGCGACAATCCCTATATGCACTATGGAAATACACTAAAGGACAGTCCCCCGTTAGTGTAGAACTATTGTAGACAATGGAAAAAAAGGTAGGACTATGGATGGGTTGCTGTGGACTGGTAAATTGGGAACGTTTGGGCCCCCAGGAATGGTTTTTCAACCATATAATTATTAATTATTGCATGCTTATAGTTACTATATTATTTTCAAACAGTATAAAAATTCTACTTTACCTTATAATAAGACTTCCCACTTACAATATTAGTAGGTATGGATTTATTATATCCACGTAAAAAAATATTTTATTGCATACAAACAACTCCAAGTTAAACTTATATTTAATAAAATAATGCTTAAATAAAACGTATTCAATACAAATGCATCACTTGAAACTAAATAATTCTTTATAGCTCTTTCGTTAAGATAATAAAGAGTCATATGTCTAATTAAAAGCCATATAGTGGACGGTAGAATACATTAGTTAGGGTGTAAACGGAACACTCTGGAAACGCTGACAAAAAGAAATTGTTTTTGCAATTGGGATGATGACGGGGTATGAAAATAAAAAAATCTAATTAGTCCGTCACTTAGGCAATGAAAAAATATTAGACACGTATTTTTTTGTTTTGTTGTATAATAAAATAATACTTAGACAAAACGAATCAAAGTTTGGGAGTGGGGGCTAAAACGTCATTTCTACGTATAAAATGTTCATAGAAGTGACGTCATTCCACCTGTCCTTAATACCTATTAAGGACAGGTTGTACAGTATTATTCTTCGTCTTAGGGTTGATTTTTCAATCAACAGATAAATAGAGTCTGTCAAGTGAGTCCAGTCCCATGAAAAAGGCGACAAATTCAAAAATCTTTCAAGTGTTAACACTGATATAGCACGCTAAAAAATTTTTTGTTTTTTTTTATTTATTGCAAATATGTTTTTTTTATCATAAATTCAAGCTATCAGTGTTGACACCTGAAAGATTTTAATTGAATGAATGAATTCAAATAAATGATTTGGCTTTCATTATTATCAACGCCCTATAAACGCCTACTGCTGAGCAAAGCCTCTACGCAACCGGTTTAAGCATCATCACATTTGCTTAATACCAACCCACATTGAAAAAGCAAATTCCTTTGACATTCCTATATCCAGCGCTCTATAGAAACAGGACATTTAACCTCATGATTGCCGGTATTTAAGACACAATGGAAAATATATCGTGCCTCGCGTAGATCTATGTTCCGGGTTAAACGAAACAACTTTAAATTACGATTATGACTCATTATTTTCATAACTTAAACATACTATGCATGTCACTAGAAATATTTAAAATTATATTAAGTCCAACAGTTCACTTGTAAGTCTTTCTCACTTAGTAGTCGCTGTTACGAGCGTTGTAGAACGATGGTCAGTTGACTGGAACTTCTAAAGGCTGGGACGCATCCTCTGTTGGTAGCCCTTGGGTAGTTTCTTGAGCTGTTAGAAAAGAAAAAAAATTAGTATGCTATTATGTAGTTATTGAGAATTAATTCCGAATGAATAACAATTTATCTAGTATAGAATTTGAACTAGTGTAAGGTAAATTAAATAATGTAAATTATATAAATTTCATTCTTAAGGTCTACTTTTTATCTATATCTAGTCTATACATATAATGGCCTCGTTGGCCGAGTGGTCGCAAGTGCGACTACCGGGCAAGGGGTCTCGGGTTCGATTCCCGGGTCGGGCAAAGTATTACTGGGTTTTTAGTCAAAATCTCAGTAGTGTGCCCGGTATATGGCAATAGGCTCACCCCCTATTACATGGGACTCATAACATAAATAGAGAAAAGTGGGTGTTACATTTGTTCAGTGGCATTAAGTGCCGTAATGTGCACCTCTGCCTACCCCTTCGGGATAAAAAGGTGTGATGTTATGTTATATCCTTATATATCCTTATCCTTATAATATTATAAATCGGAAAGTGAGTTTGTTTGTTCCGCTTTCACGCCGTAACTACTAAACCGATTGCTTTGAATTTTTGCAGACGTAAAGTTAAAAGTACAGATTAAATAATAGGGTACTTTTTATCCTGGAAAAAATTTGATATTCCCGAGGAAAAACAAAAGTATTGGTATAGATGGCGCTGTGTGTATTGGTATATTATTATGTCACAGGCTACTTCTTTTCCTTTTGTGACGCGAGCGAAGCCGCGGGTAAAAGCTAGTGTGTAATAAAACTGTAGAAGTGTAATATTGCGAATATGCGATATTTGTGTGTTTATTTGCAGCTTAGTAACATCAAAACGGGTGACGGGATTAGGATGCAATTTGGAACAGAGCTAGATTATGCCTTTTTACCCCTAGGAACGCGGGCGAAGCCGCTGGCAGAAGCTAGTTAATAATAAGGTAACTTACTCTCTGTCGGTATAGCTGCTAATTCTGCCGGCACATCCATTGGTTCTGCTGTTGATGTAACTCCTGAAGGCAACTAGAATAATAAAGTATTCGTTGTGATTACAATTAACACAAAGGCAGTTTACAAAAATTAATTTAGAGAAAATGCCGTCTTTGCTAGTGCAGTTAGCGCGACTGCAAATCAGAGATCAGATTACAGGATCTCAGGTGCAATTTCTTAGCCAGGTAAAGTTAAAGAGTTGCTTATTTTGAATATTAAAATTATCACTAATAGCTTGAAGTCGGGAATTTTATTATATGGCATTTTATCCCTTTGGTATGTGCAATGAACATAATGGGATGTAAAAAGAATGGAGGTAATTGGGCATCCGGTAACCTCACTCATACGACGAAACACAACACATTGTTGTTTCACGTCAGTCTTCTATGAGGCCGTGGTATCACTCCGGTCGAGCCAGCTCATTCGTGTCGATGCATGGCTCTCCCACAATTTATTTACTTACACACACACACACACTTAACACTCTATATACTAAACTTTCAAGAACATTCACTGCAGTAGACTTACCTCTGGTGCTATTCTCATAATCTTGCCGACTTTATGTCTTACACTAAACGGCGCACACGCCTCGTAGTAATTTATGACAAACTCCGGGTAGGCTTCACCCAAATCATGGCCCGGTACCACGTCGAAATCTGTACAATTGTGCCTGTGAACATTTTTAAGTAAATCTTATTTATTTTTATATACAATAAATATTATACAAGTTATCCTTACTAATATTACAAACCTGAAAGTAAGTTTGTTTGTTCCACCTTCACGCCGTAACTACTCAACCGATTGCTTTGAATTTTTGCAGACGTAAAGTTAGAAGTCCGGATTAAATAATAGGGTACTTTTTAACTCGGATAAACTTGATATTCCCGAGGAAAAACAAAAGTATTGGTATAGATGGCGCTGTGTGTATTGGTATATGTCACATAGGCTACTTTTTATTCTTTTGTGACGCGAGCGAAGCCGCGGGTAAAAGCTAGTTAAGTTATATATTGTACTAGCTTCTGCCCGCGATTTCGTACGCGCAATCCCTTTTTCTCAGATTTCCGTAGGATTTTCAGGATTTTTTTCTGTCATAAGAACCTACTCCTGACAATAACAAACACAACAAAATAAATCTGACAAATCTGTCTAGCCGTTGTCAAGTTATGGTGTGACAACGGGAAACGGGTTTCATTTTTATTTATGTAGATTACTACTGTCTTGCAGTGTTGCCGGTAGAGGCGCTATTATATATATAGAGAGTTAATTGTATTCTCCTTGCTTTCTATGGTCTGTTTTATGACATAAGCGTTTTTGCGACAGGTTGGTACTTAGAAAAATAAATAGTGTTTCATTCAGTATCAGAATTCTTATTTAATTAAATCCGCAAATATTGGTCAAATCCCAAATACAACTTCAAGTCAGTTCAACGGAATTTACATCCTTTTTTTAAATAAAAACGTTTTTAAGAGGCAAATTCGGACATCTCTTATGGATCGACAGTCTGTCTGTGACGCAGTGTGTGTACGAAATTGTAAGAATTTTAAAAATTAAAAAAAATGTTTTTGACCATTTTAATTATTCGCGTACCTAAGTGGTGCATCGTGAATCTATGAAAGCTGTCTAGATTTGTGAAGAATGTAGTGGGTAACATACATATGTATATTTTGTAATATGTTACTGTTTGTTTTTCTTTAATAAATAAATAAAAATAAAAAAGTCACTTAAAACCTGCAGCAAAACTATAGTGTTCTTACCATTTGACCAAAAAGAATAAAGTTCCATGGAACAGTTGACCAGCTAGAATCTTCTCGGGCATTAGGCCGCGCGCTAACCCACGTGGCTTCTCAATCTCTTGTATTACCTGCAAAAAAAATTAAATATTTATCATTTACCAACCCAAAATTAAAGAAATATTGAATAGAAATGAAAATGGAACAAGAAAATGTAAGGTAAGTAACAGAACCCACATTAAGTCATATTTATAGGACATACATTTGTATGTTTTTATTGGATAAGCTGGTAAACGATCAGACGGATGACCTGATGGTAAGCAATCGGCGCCGCCCATGGACACCCGAAACACCAGAGGCGTTAGAAGTGCGTTACCGACCTTTCGGAGACTGGAGAGAGGGGTAATTGGGCTTCAAGAAACCTCACTCATACGCCGAAATACAACAATAAATAGCATTGTTTCAAGTCCGTTTTCTGTGAGGACGTGGTATCATTCCGGTCAATACATTGATTTGTTATGTTGTATGATTAGAACTTTACTTGTTCTTGAAATTAAATTGTATTGTACATAGACTAGTTACAAAACAGTTTTACATGAGAACATTTTACACTAGAAGTAGAGGGGGCAGTAATATCCTATCTGATTAGACTCTGAGAGGAAACACCGAAACTCAAGAGGTTATATTCTACTAGCTTTTACCCGCGGCTTCGCTCGCGTCACAAAAGGATAAAAAACCAATGTGACATATACCAATACACACAGCGCCATCTATACCAATACTTTTGTTTTTCCTCGGAAATATCAAATTTTTCCAGGATAAAAAGTACCCTATTATTTAATCTGGACTTCTAACTATACATCTGCAAAAAATCAAAGCAATCGGTTTAGTAGTTACGGCGTTAAAGAGGAACTAACAAACAAACTCACTTTCCGATTTATAATATAAGTAAGGAAGTAAGGAAAGTAAGGAAATAAGGATTTTAACATTTGATTAGGACTTTAGCACAATATTCCCGTTTTATCAAATTAAGTAAAAAAGTTGAATAAGATAATAAAATGGTGCAAAACATTACCTCATTTTTTTTCTTTTTGTCTGCTCTCCTACTCCTCTTACGGCTAGCCAAGTTTTCTTCTATAGGGTCAGGAGCTGCAGCGGCAGTGGCGGCAGCTGCAGCGGCTGCAGCTGCGGCTGCAGCAGCAGAGGCAGCCGCGGCAGCTTCCTTCTCCCTCTTTGTACGAGCTTCTTCATATGCAGATATGAGTTCAGGGCAGTCGAGGTTGTCCTCTGGTTCCCAAGTGTTGTCGTCACTGGAAGTTAGATTATTTAAATTAGTATTTGTTTGTTAGTTGGTTAGACGGATTAGACCGAATTATCTTGGTACCAGGATAATCATGCATGTTTTTATCTTATCCAAGGGGTGACCAACTCGATCAGACATAAGATTTACATTTTACTAACAAAATCCTGTGCGATCTACCACTTACATACTTCTATCATTTTAATGGTGACTTGGGACATGAGGTGTTCCTCAGTACCTACTAATAGAATAACGCGTACAGAATGTCTGTACATATCACTTGTTTCTTAACATGAAATAAAGTTTTATTTTTTTTTTAAATTTAAATTCATTTGTCAGTTGTAAACTGGAAGGGCAATATGGAAAAACAACTTTACCAGCTTCACTAAATTTTTATTTGTATTCTCTTTCTGTATGTATTGTTCATAATAACAAAATACTTTTATATATCTGTGTTCATATTTACTTTGTATCATTGTATTACACTCGTCAAAGCTTAAATTAGTTCAGCTAAAAGGTAACACAACATTAATTGACCGTTAGGCGGTATGAAATTCGCCGGGTCAGCGAGTAATATATAAACACTATTACAGCATCATTTTGTGTCATTTTTCTATATATTTTATGATTATGTACACTATGCTGTATCATTTAACTCGTTGAGTACCGTCATTATAGACACAATTAAAGAACAATAGGTTGCGGTCACCGGTGACCACTTGGTGTTTGACAGTTTAAGATTCAAGATGTAAGGCATTACAAACACATATAATAAATACAATAATATAGAATAGATTTGCCTTGCCATGACCGACCTGACAAATGGTCGCGATTGACCGAGGTTGGCCACCCCTATTTTATAGCAATATTACTTAGCTCTTGTTGACCCACATAAACGATCATTTTAAGTAAGTTTCTAATTAGTCAATTTAACTTTTATACTAGTATACTATGAGTGAATAAAATGTAACTTACTCAGAATAACCCTTCCACTTGAGTAAATATTCAACTTTGCCATTCTTCATCCTACGATCCAGTACCTTCTCTACAGAGAACTCCTCATGTCTGCCGGCTTGAGGACCTGATGATGGAGCCATACTTGCTGGGGCAGTTTCCATCGGCTGAGCGGTTTGTGGGTAAACCAGATCTGGCTGAGTCAGAGATTCCATTGATTCATCCATGGTTCAAGCTAAAAAGCAACAAAAATTACGTACATTTGCCAAAAAATGCAATAAATATTGTAACGTACCTATCATTATACATGAATAACGAAAAACGTTCATATATCTGTACACTTAGAATGGTATTCATAAACTTTCGGTAAATAATTGCTATTTCATTCATCAGACAATTAATTTTCACAAATATTTTTGTAAAGCGTCTTCTTGTTTTTATTTTTATAGGTAGTGCCGGCTTGTAGCGGGTAACAAATGACATTATTTTTAATATTTCTCATTGGCGATATAATAAAATAACATTATGCGCAATACAAATAAAACGGTACTCACGTTGTCTTTAAAATGTTGGTAAACAATTCACAAATTCACGACACTAAAGCAGAAAACTTGCAAATCAAGCCATAACAAAACAACCAACTACCAAGGCCGAAAAATAAGATGGAGGGACGATCAAATTCAAAATGTCAGACAGTCAGAATGACATTTAGCAAAACTATTCTCTACCCCCTTTTATCACGCTACGCTCTCGCTCTCTTTTATATTTAGATCTGGAACGCAAGTCCAAGTGTGACCAACAACTACAAGTATTTTATTATTAAAAACAAAACGTTTTAATTGCATTTAAAATGCTTGAGAAATCTAAATCTAATACTTTACTTTTTAAGAACCCTACTTCTTAAATAAACTTCCAAATCAGAATGACGTAATCGCTGTATAGAATCGGATCAAAAAGTATTAATTCCAAACAAAGCAGTATACTAACTTTTCACAATATTTTTCAACAAATATTTTTCGAACAATTTATTTGAACTTACTATTTATTCTGGGGTACCCAAAGCGCATCTAAAAACTTCGTATCTACTAGGTAACACTTTGAATGCGACATATCATCATCGTGTTGCTAAACAATTTTTTTTAACAGTTAACCCTGTATAATTGTAATAATTATGATATAATTATGATAAGATTATGTAGGCTAGCATTATCAAACTCACTTACTGTGGGCGACTGCTCTTTGTATTTTTAAATGTTTTTTTATCATCAAATATTTATAAATATATAAATCAAGCATGGAAATAAATACAGAGAATAGGGTAGGTGCCTAATTTTTATTTTGATGTCCGTCTGGTAGTTTACTTTGAAACACTAGACACATATTTTTTTCTTTTGTTACAGAAACAAATAGTTTCGACGCTATATTGATTTGAAATGTCGCGTTACGTCACTTTACGATAACTTTATCATCAACTTTGCATGAACCTAATTTAGTAGAACTTAAAAGATTGTTTGTCAAAATATTGATGTATTATAATCAAACAAGTGCTAAGGGTTTTTCTTGAAGGTTTGAAGGTCGTATCGGTTCGAAAATACCGCCGTCGACAGATCATTCCACAGTTTTGCTGTGCAAGACAGAAATCTACACGAGAAGCACACAATTGTGGCCTGTCAACCATTTGTATAATGGGGATGTATATGCTGTGTTGAGGGTCGATGGCGAAAAGATGCGGCAGGTATCAGGTCAAACAATGCCTCAGAGCACTCCCCGTGGTAATAGAAAATGCACAACAAATCTCTACGCATTGTCTAAGTGTCTAGCCGGTTTGAAACATCCCGACATAGTTTGAAACATTCGCGGTCCAGAGGGAGAAGCTTGTACTGGAGTGCCAACGCCCAAAGATGAGAACAGTATTCCAAACCTTTATAGAAGCAAGTGGTGGGCTGGGGTGAAATACTGCCTCGATCTATTGAACACACCAAGCCTATTTGTAAAGTTTGCCTTCCTCGAAGCTGATAATGTACATACGTGTATTAGAAATAAAAATATAGATCTGAACATAGCTAGTTATTTAATTACCGTCGCTTTAAGTCTTCCAGTATTAAAAGTTAACATTTTTCTGGTTTTGTCTTGTCCACTACCGCATATGCAACGCCCATAAATACACCCGTGGTTGACACCACATTTTAGGAGACAACTGCTCATTACTATTGGTGACGTACACTCTTCGTAATCGCTTCTTCGTAAGGATGTAGTATCAGCGGTCACTGAAAATCACTGTTATTTTTTTATCACTATTATCTTTCTGGATTCCATACTGTGGATACCCATTAAATGGTGGCTCAATTTTTTTATACTTGGATAATGTTTGATGGGTTGACGTTTCGCAACTATCTAGCGAGGAGGTTTGACTGCACGTTTGGTGCGGTGGCTGGGCAACCGGCTGCCGTGCAACGTGTCGCGGGTTCGATTCCCGCACGGAACAATACTTTGTGTGATCCACAACTTTTTGTTTCGGGTCTGGGTGTCATTGTGTATGTGAACTTGTATGTTTGTAAACGCACCCACGACACAAGAGAAAATCCTAGTGTGGGGCAAAGTTAAAAAAAAAAGCGATGGTGCGGCCTACAATTTTCACGCCCATTTTTCCCGACTTCCGATCGCTCATAATTTATTATTCCATATTTTTTAAGCACATTTGTCTCTT
Organism: Spodoptera littoralis; assembly: GCA_902850265.1. Taxonomy (NCBI): domain Eukaryota; kingdom Metazoa; phylum Arthropoda; class Insecta; order Lepidoptera; family Noctuidae; genus Spodoptera; species Spodoptera littoralis. The sequence continues at coordinate 11,252,332 of LR824542.2, forward strand.
CCTTTTGCAACGGTTTTTTTTACTGCTATTTAATCGTGTTCCAAATATTAATTGACCCATCTACATTTTAATTTATGGAATTTGAATAATTTTATTAAATATCTTATAGATAGATAGGTTTATGTAACTGACACAAACTATTTAAGTGTGGGAGGGAGATCCATACTACAGCACGAATGGTCCGGTTCGACCGGAGTGACACAACGGCCTCACAGAAAACCGACATGAAAAATGTTTTGTTTCGTCGTGTGAGTAAGGTTACCACAGGCCCAGTTACCCCACTCTCGAATCCGCGAATCACCAACAATCCTCAAATTCCTAATTCCCAAAAGGCTGGTAATGCACTTGTAACACTTCTAATGTTTCGGGTGTCCATGGGCGGCGCCGAGTGGAGACTTACCATCAGGAGATCCATGCGTTCATTTACCGGTTCATTCAATAAAAAAAATAGAAAGAGGTAAAATTATGAATTGATATACTTACTATTTACCTGAGCAAAATATTAAAAAAAGAAACATACAATTAACTACGTTATCCATGTACGTGTGTGTATTTAAAGGATATTTTTCCACAAATGACACTTTTGAATGACTCTTGATTGAATAATCGCATGAAACGGAATTGACTAAAAAAATCGTAAAATGAAATAACTTATAAAATTGATTTCACAGTAACCAAAGAACTTAAACAATTGTACTATTAATTAATTCTCTTATCAGGTCTTATCTTGAACAAAAATACTGATTCAAAATGTAGTGAAAATTTAAACAGTTATAATTTCTACATACTTAATTATATTTATTTAAAATTCTATAAAAAATAATTTTTTTATGTACTAATTATTTCTACTATTATTATTCAAACATTATGTCCATATATTTATTTAAACTTTCTCTAAAATTACATTTTTAAATACTACAGTATAAAAATAATATTTAAAAATATAAAAATAGGAGCCGACCAGTAGTGGGAGCATGGTCCAAGCTACCGGTGGTTAGGGCTCCAGAGACAGAAACCTCCTCACAATGCGCGCCGTCTCAAGGAGAACTGCCTTCTGTATCAGGCCCTTGACCCAACTGCCTAACGCTAGCCTCCTAAGGTGGTTGTCGAGGCTATTAGGGATTAACCCATTGGCCGACACGACTATCGGCACAATGATAGCCGAATCTACATTCCACATGTCGACAACCTCGTGAGCCAAATCAAGATATTTGATTTGTTTATCTTTTTCAGCTTTCACGAGGTTCTCATCATGAGGAATAGTGATATCGATTATCATCGTGCGGCGCACTTGTCGGTATATCACCACTATATCAGGTTTGTTGGCTATAATAGTCCTGTCAGTGATGATAGACCGGTCCCAGTACAACGTGATATGGTCATTTTCCAGAACTGGGTCGGGCACATACTTGTAGTACGGTACCTCAGACTCAACAAGTCGATAGTGCAAAGCAAGTTGCTGATGGATAATCTTGGCTACTTGATTATGCCTATGCAATTATTCACTGTTAGCCAAACGACCACAACCAGAAATAATATGTCTAATGGATTCACCAGGACTATGACATGCCCGACATATGTCAACCGTCCCATCCTTAATTATATATTTCCGGTAGTTATTCGTAAGGATAACTTCGTCCATAATTGCACAGACAAATCCTTCAGTTTCTCCAAAGAGATTACTGAATCGTAGCCAAGATACGGACGCAAGAAAATCTACACTGGGCCCATGAAGGGCCCGGAAGAAGCGTCCGTGGAGCTCCTTGCTATGCCTTATTATAAGAAACATTATTATTATAAGAAAAAGTATTCTGTTTTCTCACACACACACGTGTACATGTTTCCCATTGTATATATTATGTGTGTAATGTTTTCGCATAGCGCATAATAACTACTGGCCTAATTTCAAAAATGCTTTTATCGTTAGTAAGGTGCATTATTATTAAAAAGTAAACGCTATATTACGTTAAAAAAAATTACGAGATACCTAGGTATTTCACGACAAGCCATGTCTTTGCTTCTGTCTTTTTACCTATTGACGGCGGAGGCATGATAATAAATACTACTGAATGATTGCTATAATCATTGTTTGAAATGTTTGTTACGTTTAACTATCTTGAAATAAATTTGTAAAGAAGACAAATTAAAAAATCAATACAATATTACTCCCGTCCAATAACAAAGTATTGTAAATACTTATCACAAAAAAAATTACATACTCCCTAAATTTAGTTTTTTATTGGTAAGAAGAAAGCTTAAAAACCCAGAAGACGGGCGTATGATACTTTTTTATCAGATTTGCCTTAAATCCTTCGGGAACGGAAAAAACGGGATTGCGTGTACAAAGACGCAGGCAGAAGGATAGTAGTTAGTTATTAAAAAAATAACTTTGAATTTGTTCAATCGTTTTGATAATAATTTTATTTAAAGTATACGTTGATTATGATCGAGGAACGTAATCACAAAAATAAAAAAAGGCGTAGTGAGTTTTTTCCTTTTTATTTTGTTACTTATTTCGAGCTTGCCTCATAATAAGTATCGATAAAAAATAGTAATTCAACTTGAACTAAGTCACAATAGTGCGTAAATTAATAATGACTAATGTCTGAATACTAAAATCAAATAGGTAGTTTCTATCATTTTAAAACTTAGTGTGTGTAAGTGTCACTTGTTTCACTTACTAGTAAATTATGACGTTCTCGTAAATAAAGTACTCTAATACTGAATTTGGATTTTTTTTTCAAAGGAAAGTATTTCTTTCTTACTACCTATTTTCTTATTGAAGTAAAAAAATTGATAACGTTTGTGATTGAATATTGTAATTTTTAAATACTATAAGGTTATAATAAACCGTTATTAAAAGGGATTTAAACATAACTTTTTCATTAAATCTTGCATTTTTGCGGTTACAAAATGAAAATTCCTCTTCTAATTTTTATCTTCTGGCAACAATTTCAATAGCGTTCCTGGTTAAATAATTTAGATAAATTAGCATTTGGTTCTTTGGCTCTTTGGTCTTTGGAAAAAATCATAACATAACCTTAAAACACATTGTTTATTCAAATTCACTTCAGTGTAAAGAGTATATTAGAGTTGTGTATTATTAATTAATTATTACTTTTAGGACAAACTAGTGACGGTAAGTGTCAAAGTGTCTTCTATTAGACTAACTTGCGTTTAAGCCTTCTATAGCCTCATCGTTTGTAAAGTAACAACAGATTTAAAATAATATGTTTTGCGATCATGGTTGACCTGTTTATATTGTTATTTATTTACAGACTATGGCAGAAACTGGCCCATTTTCCAGCAGTACTGCTTTCTGTGCACGATGTGGTTCTATATTACCACTGCTCCAAGAATTCGGCTCGGTCAAATGTTATGCTTGCAAAGCCTCATTTGATGCTGAAAGTAAGTTTAATGTTTTTACCTCTAGTTGAACTCAAATTCAAAATTCAAATTCAAATCACTTTAATGCATCTATAGTGTTTACAGGGCTGTTTACAATTTATGACAAAATATGTTCCAACTATAGGCCCATTTGGGCACCGCAAAAGTACTTACTCTACTTACAAAATAATATTTTTAATTAATGCAATAATTTAATTATTTCAAATCTCATATAACTATTTTTAATAATTTGTTTTAAAGTTACAAAAAAAATTCAATTAAAAAAATTAAAAATTAAAATTAAAAAAAAACTCACTTAATATTAACATCAGACTTCTTAGGAGGTTCAAGTTTATCAATGAGCTCACGTAGATAGACTAGGCAGGAGCCTAGTCTATCAAATGTATAGTTTATTGGTCTACTAGTCTTCTCTTATGATAACCTTGCTAGGAGTACCTAAGGGTGTTGTGTTGATACTGTTGATAAATCTTTTCTATAATCACCATGTGACATAGCTGTACCAAAAAACTATTAAAAAATTAGTTATTAAAAATGTTAGTGTCCATCCGAGATTTTGTTATTTTGAATTATTTTATTAGGAGTACCATTTTATTAAAATCCCACTTATAGTGTAATCTAGAACTTCATCTTAAGTATTATAATTTTAATGACATTTGTATCCTCTTCTAAATGTTACACAACATAATGATGTTGTCAAACCAATGACATTCTTTAATTTCGAAGTCCGCATTGGCCACAACTATGAAAATTTATCTATAAAATGCTTTTAGTATTGACTTCATAAATTAATAGAATCCTGTTTCAGATTTCAGCGACTTAAAATTCAACTATACAATTCATTTCAACACAGTATCAGTGGTGAGCAATGAAAATATACTGAATATGGATGGTCCAGAAGGTCCTGTTGTGGAACGGAAGTGTCCGAAATGTGGTCACGATAGAATGTCTTATGCTACATTACAACTGCGGTCTGCTGATGAAGGACAGACCGTGTTCTACACTTGTATATCTTGCAAGTAAGTTTTATTGTTATTTTATTCTAGTTCATTGTTATTTTTAATATGGTAGTTGACAGGTAGTAAAATTCAATACTTTTATTGAAATGTTAAAAACAATACTTTTCTATGAATTTTGTATTGGATCGCAACTTATGATGTCATCATATTTCTGCAACAAATAGCATACCTATTTCCTTAAAATTAGCGAGAAAATATAATAGTAGGTAAATTGTCAAATCAATGGATTACTTTTTAATTATTTATTGCATTGAAAAGTTGAAACAATTTATTTTAAACCAAGGAAACTGGCCAATTCCTACTTACACTTGATAGAAGGATTTAAAGCAAAGCTACTTAGCTTTGCTTTTGCAAGTGGGTTTGCCCACATTCAGATGGGATACAAGTAGAATATGTGTTATTTAAGACTATGACCTACCTCTGTTCCTAATTCCATTTTGATGTGCTTGAGTGACAAACACTCTTTCGTATTTATAATATTAGTAAGATATGAAACTTCATGAGAATGGATGAACATTTGGCAATCAGGCAAAGAAAAGGCACACATTGAATCATAACATAACAGAACATCACGCCTTTTATCCCCGAAGGGGTAGGCAGAGGTGCACATTATGCCACTGTACCTACAATGTACTTACTTTTCACTATTTATGTTATGAGTCCCATGTAATAGGGGGTGCCATATACCGGACACAATTCCAGACACCGTGCTACTACTGAGAATTTTTTAAAATCCAGTAATACTATGCCCGACGCGGTAATTGAACCCTATACACCTTGCCCGGCAGTCGCACTTGCGACCACTCGGCCAACGAGGCAGTCACACACATTTAAATCATTGATGTGATTTCTTTTCAGGTACAAGGAGACAGAAAATTCATGAAAATTATATAATATTTTGTTATAGTTGACTATTAAATGTGTAAAGAAGTTAATTTTAAGTAAATTTTTATTATAATATTTTTGCTTTATTATTTCATAATGGCTTGATTTTTTCACTGCTTTTTAAAAAGTTATTGTTGACCTTCATATTTGATATATCGTAAGGATAGGAAACTAGGCTAATTTCGTTCAGTTTTTATTTAATTTTTAGTCAATTAATCTTATGTTATGTAAACTCGAGAGCACTCATATACATAGAATGTTCAATTTGACCTGTAATGTCAACCACATATAGGGCACGCGAAAATCTAAAAAAAAATTGCCTGATGTGTTAATCGAACCCGACCTCCTAGCTCGGCAGTAGCAGTTGCGACTCAACCAACTTGTCATTCACCTTTGAGTATTTTACTTAATTAAATCAACGTATAGAACCTAATTTTTAGTTAATCAACCTCCAATTCATCTATATCCTCGATATCCCAACTACCCAATCCCAGCGCAGCGAGGCGACCTACATATTTTCTTAAACACTAGTCATTAGGCACCCACATCACTCGACTCATTCAAGCCACAGGTGAAACTTACAGTTTCACATTCAGCACGAAGAATCTAAGCATTTTTTTACAAAGAGTGAGACAGATATACTATTCTGTATTAGTGTGAAAGAGTAAAGTAATAGTTTTTGATCGAGAGCGTTGCGGAGTCGAGATGAGACGGTAATTAATTTGATCAGTACGTTGCTTGCGTAGGTTTAGTGATGTGGTGTGTCGATGGTTTTTTATCGATGTTTGGGTTTATAGAACATGTTCTAAAACTGAAATTAATATTTTGCTTCTTAGTACTTATTTGAATTTAAATGTAATTTATTGAATATTGGAAGTAATAAGTTGGTAAGAGTACCTATACGAACACGAGTGGTATTAGTTGGCTTGGCTAAGTAGGAAAGGCTCTTTGAAAACTTTCTTATACGTATGGAACAATCCGAACAATGATTGTTGCAGCAATCAGTTTTCCGAATGTTTATTCCTATATGTATAACAAAATATTATTACACGAATCCGAACCACTTTCAACGCCAGTACTACTTATCTTAGTCTAGTTTAGATAAGTGTAGATTTATTATACGGCTTAAAACAATAACGGTAAGTTTAATCTGACCGCCCATTGTGATCCTCGTATAACTGACAGCATCTCACCGCCTACGCATCGTGTTACAATATAAGGCGGTCGCTGTAATAAGGGGCAGAAGGATAACTAAATATTTAAGATGTTTCTAATTATTATATCTATTTTTTACCTACTTTTCGGATTGACAATATTGTAGTATGCAGTGATTGCACAATTATTATGGCATTCCATTCTTGGATTGAGAGTGGTAATGTCCTGGTATGAAATAAAATGGTGGTATGTTCAAATAGACAAATAAGGGAAGCCAGCTGTATTTAAATATTATGCACCTGTTACAAAATGACCCCACAAAACCAGTACCTTCAAAGTTACCATGAACTTTATCAGTCAGCTGGGATATAACACAGGATACTTTCAAGTCGGAACACTTAACCAAATTGAAGTGGACAATTACTACCGCTAACTTTACGCAGTTACAAGCTTTTTATTTGGATAAAACTAACGGCTCTACCAGCTGGGTACTTTGTGCTTCGCTGTGGCGTATCGATATCGATGTGCCGTTTCACCTGTCACTAGTGCGGGGGCCGGGCGGCAGGTGCGCGCAGACGCGGCGGCGCGCCAGTCTCCCGCGGCACTCGCTCCGACCACACGTCGCGACACACCGCTCAACTATCGACAAACTCGACACGTGCGTGGCGCAACCCTATTCTGTTGTTCTATATAAAAAACTGTGTTGTGTTTACCCCTAACGTCTGGATAACATAGAAAACTCTAACTGGTAAGTCTTTCCTTACAACTTTCTTATAATTTCGGGTATCACCTTATTTGGACTATGTTTTGGTTTCAGTGTGATAATTCAGTAATGCGTTACCAATTGGTACAATAACGTGTTTTGAACGTTCGCAACGGTGAAAATCCGCTTTTCGCTTCGCTTTTAAGTATGTCAGTGTGTTAGCATTTTCTTCGGTACAAAAAAAACATCGAAATGTTCTGCCATTTCGGCTATAAGTATACTTTCATTTGAATTGTGTTAAAATTCGCGATATCATTTTGTTATTGCTATCAATTAAGTCGTCCGACATTCTCTTCTGACTTTCAGAACATTTTAACATGCGAGGCGATGTTAAAATGTACGTAGCGACGAAGGATTGTTAAGACGTTTGTATTTCGCGGCGGAAAGATGTATTTTGTAAACGATAAAGATAAGGCCGGCGGAGAAACATGGCTGTATAAAAGGCGCATACAAAAGACATCAACGCGCCACGCACGCGCTTGCGGCGCGGGCCCGTGTCAGTAGCCCGGTATACAGTTTTGTATACAAGTTTAGAACATGGGAAATACAATGTGGACTTGTTGTATACATCTTAGCTACCGATCGTAATTATGATTATGTTAATCGCGATAATTTGTTGATCTGGGAATGGGAGAAATGTTTTAATTGTTTCGCGACTGTGAAAAGACGATTGCGAGGTGTAGATCTTATTCTAAGATACATAAATAAGAATGTACCTACTACAAGAGGTAACATAAATTCTTCCTATCTACTAAGGAAAGGAGTCGTGTAACCTCACAGTTAACTGTTTACTTTACTATTAGTTTGTCATGTTTAACTGAACTTCGTCTTTCAGTACTCCAATACGTTTGCCTTGAAGTCTCGTGCAATTTCCCTATAAAGTTTATTTACACTCCAATAAACGTTGTCATGTTCAATACAAATGGATTACAGCGATAGGTACTACAGTATTTACAATCTGTTATTCAACTCAACAGACTATTGTAATCTACGATGATGGTACAGTAAAATACATTAGGTACATAATTGTCTTTTCACATAACATCCCGCCTTTTACCCCTGAAAGGATAGGCAGAGGTGCATTTTACGGCACTTAATGCCACTGTACATTTGTACAATGTAACACCCACACATTTATGTTGTGGGTCCTAAGTAATAGGAGGTGAGTCTATTGCCATATATCGGACATTTTTCTAGGTTCCGTGCTACTACTGAGAATTAAAAAAAAATCAGCAATACTTTGCCTGACCCGGGAATCGAACCCGAGACCCTTTGCCCGGCATTCTTCAACTTGCCTACCAAGAATGGAGTTTTTTGGCAAATTCTCTTATGTAGAAAAGGCTCATGCCTTTGAAGACCATGAAGACTATGAAGTCTCAGTGGACTCTCACAAGTTGTTCATGATTTAACAGAAATATTTCTTAGTTTGCAGAGCTAGGTCGTCGTCTAAGTGATAAATTTTGCGGAAAAGAATGATAATGAGAGAGAACCTTACAACGAGAGAAAAACTCATTGTTATGACATTCTATAGTTACTGCTTAACCCTATAAGCAGTGCATTTAGCCAAACGCCACTTTAGCGCTTGTCAACAGAGAGAGTAGAAAACTAAATGTATGGGGATGACACTGACAAGTGTCAAAATTTACGTCGATTCCATATAATTTAATTTTCTACTCTACAAGTAGACAAGCGCTAAATGCCATTTGGCTATAGCTGCAGGTTTGAATGTGGCACTAACCTAGAGTTCCTTATGATGAGTCGTCGCGTATCCTGAACCCAAAAAGTCAAAGTCAAAGCCTTTTAATAAATTCTTAATTAGGCATTTTTGAAACGTCAAAAATTGAATTGTCCTTCCATCTGTCTGTCAGTGAAGCAAGGCGATGTATGGCAAAACCTCCCAGACATCAAATACCTGTAAAACAAAAATCACAGTTCAATCGTCTTCACTCGATTCGCGGAAACGAATCAATCGATGCACAAATCGATTAAAATAATCGATTGAAAAGTGAAGACTGCTGGTATCGTATCGATGTATTTAACTTGTCCAGCTTAGACCGGTTAGGTATCGTGGTGGGTACTAAAGTATCGTTTTTAATTTCATTACTACCTCCTTGCTAGGTAAACATTGCTTCGCTGACTTCAGCCATTTTGTTGGAAATTGATGGCTGAATGTTCACACAGGAATGTAGGGTTCGATAACTAGGTAAAACTTAGTATCTGAATTATCTGATCGTCGTCTTAATCAGATTGAATTTGGTACACAATTAAATGGAAGTACTTGAGTAACTCTTAAAACAGAATAAGTAGAAGTTTATGATCATAATATATATTGACAATAATATATAATATAATAATAATATATTATATATATTTATTTAAAATTCTCTATAAATTGTATTTCTAAATACTACTTACAAAATTAAAAAAATAATATTTAAAAATACAAAAAAATAGGACCCGACCAGTAGCGGGAGCATGGTCCAAGCTATTATATATTATTGTCAATATATGACTAACGTATGCAATCCAAATGTTGTTTAACTGAATGTAGGTATAGTGAATAAGTATTATATATGCTGGAATACTGAAACACTGCTCAATTTTAAGTCGTGCTTAAATATCGTGCCATCTCTGTCATTTTACAAAGAATTTGTAGAGACAGAACTATACTTAAGCGCGACTTAAAATTGAGTAACGTTTCAGTATTCGGGCAATAGATATATAAAGTAACAACCCATCAACCAGCTAGAGATGATTCGATAGTCTAAGAAATTATCGAGCTAAATATAATATGTATGAACGATATAAGAAATTACTGGGCAAAAGAAGGTACCTAATGATGATGTAAGTAAATACCTACACAGCAGTAGGACGTAGCAGTAGCAAGTAGTACCTATACCTACCCTCTGTGGTGACTACAACTCGAACTGACCTATTTCGGAATAGAATGACACATCAGCCACAGGACGTCCACTGTTGAACATAGGCCTCTCCTAATGACGTTCAGATAGGAAAGGACGTTGGACATCCATCCGCTAGGTGGACCTGATTAAGGTATCAGGGAGCCGTTGGATGTAGGTCGTTTCCAACCGGCCTATCTGGAAGAATGACTTAAACTAAATTAAAAACCGAAGTGTTCTTATTACAATTAAATGAGTACCTAGGCATAAAAGCACAAATAGACAATCGAACCGAACCGTCACCTAATCGTCAATTTGGTTCGGTGCTCCAGTGGTATCCATTGTCGTCTGTAAGAGTCTGATACTCCCTCCCGCCTCATCCAGTTGAGAGCAGTCATTCGTAGATTTTCCCCCTTTAAAAAAAATCCATTGCTAATGTGCGACAGACCGCTGTATCATGACACTATCGAAAATGGTTTCGGAGCGGACAAAAGTGTCGGTTCTGTCCTATCTTCTATTTGTGCTTTTACAAATAAAATCAGCGAACTACAATATTAGGTTTTTGATAGGTACGTTACACGATATGTATATAAATAACGGTTTCCAAAATTATAAAAGATACGAATCTTATCATTCAACCTGTTATTAAGGTAAATGCACCTTATTCCGAGGGGTTCTAAAAATGGCATCATATTCCGATGTATTTAGAAAAACAGTTTTTTAAAGCAATTTACTAGTTATTTATGGTCTGCATGATAAAATAATGAATTAATAATTATCTGTTCATATTTATTTATACAAAGGAGAGTTTAGTATGGTCACACTGTAAAATAATCGGTCATTTTGCCGCGGGGAGCGGCGTCGAAAGCATACTTCATACATTTGGGACCTTATGCACGTGAGTATTACGATTTGCCAAATAGTGTTTTACGTAATAATTTTATACAACGCGAGTTTTCGTTTAGGTTGAAATATTGAAAGGATAATATTTTTTATCGAAAACACTTAAGATTTGAGTATTTTATTTGCAAATTAGCAAGAAAATAAGTGTTTAAAATACCGCGGCATTAGGTGCAAAATATTTTAGTGTGTTCCTAAAAGCCGATGTATACCACGGAAAAACAAATTTAAAGACATTTAGTTTTTTTAAATTTCGGTGTCTGTTTTATGATTATAAACTTTAATGTGTTAGTTCTGACTTAATGAATAACTCATACATTTAATAATCTATTTCCGAGGTACACCGTGGCGTCGCATTTACTAATTATAGCAGGTCAAAAATTGTTTGTACAGGTACTTTATTAATACGTTGTATAGAAGATTTTAGTGAAGACATTAGGTTTTATAAGTGTTCTGTTATTATATGTATGTACTTTATATTTGTTTTCCTTTCATATTGTAACTATACATTATTTTATTTGCATAATATTAAAAAATCTTTTACTTTTTAGTACTCGGAATTAGAAACTTTGATTTAGCATCATAAAACGCTATTCCGATGTATTTACGTCGGAATAAGGTTACATGAGTACCGAATTCCGATGTATTTACGTCGGAATAAGATTACATGAGAACCTAATTCCGAAGTTAGTTAAGACCCTGTTTAAATACAGAGTGTTCATTATTTTATGTGCTTAGTAGATACGCGTTTAGTAACTGAAAGAATACTAATCATCTATACAAATACATAAAATTGGAGTGTGTGTTTGTAAAAAAATATAATAAAATTATTTTTTTTACGTTTAGTTTTTTTTTAATTGCATGTATTTTATTTATTTTATTATATTAAAGAAAATGACTTTAGAAAACTCTTAAGAATATTCATATTAGGTATTTTCCCTTTTTACCGGTGCTACTACGGGTCGTAGCACAGGTAAAAATAAACAAATTTGGATCTCGTAATAGGCTCTAATTTTGATATGATTATAGCAATTGTTATACTTTTAACTTGTAAGTACAAAAATAATAATAATGCAATTATTTTTGTAATGCAACAATTAGATTTTAATGTTGATATTGTTAATTCATTTTTATATTTTTATAAGATTAAGGAATAATATTAATAAAAAACAGGGTTTAGAATAAAACTAGAATAAACAAAAACGGAATTGATTTAAGTAATATAAAAAATAAACAGATTTGACTTTTAAACATCATGTATAATTCTCCCTACATAGTTCCCTTTCTATTTTTATACTCGGAATTAGGAACCGAATGCATCGGAATTACGATTTTTAAATCGGAATAAGGTACCTCGGACTTTTTTATATTTTTATTTATTTTATCAGCTTCAATAACCTTCTACTGACAAACTGCAAATATTTTTCAAAAATTTGATAGCTAACACTTCTGATAAAAATATAAAATTGTACACAAAGGTCCGATAAATACTTAATTTATAATGTTCTTTCGTGTTATGTTAAAAACAGCGCGGAATTAGGTGCCTTTACCTTATTTAAACTTATAATTATTTAATTATGTACATCGCTTATCTGTATACCGCCATCTTTGTTTTAAAACGTTAATTTGCTTGTTTTTATGCTAAACTGAGCAGTTTTAATAATCAGGCTGGAAGGGCACGGTGGAACCGAATTAGAGTTGCTTCAATTTGACTGCTTTCTATGTGTTCTTATATTCAACGGTGTCATGTTAAGAATGATGTATTTTTTTACTGTATAATTCTTTCAAGTAATTAGATTTATCTTACTGTAGTTTCATGATGATGGAAAATAAAGAATGGTGGTGAGACCAAGTGACTTTTGTTATGGGCAAAAATAAGAAAAGTATATCTTAATGTGCTCTTACAATTGATATTTATAACATAACATAACATCACGCCTTTTATCCCCGAAACGGTAGGCAGAGGTGCACATTATAACACTGTACAATGCAATACCTACTTTTCACTATTTATGTTACGAGTCCCATGTAATAGGGGGTGAGCCTATTGCCATATACCGGGCACAATTCCAGACTCCGTGCTACTTGCGACCACTCGGCCAACGAGGCAGTAGGATGTAAGCAAATTATTTAGCTAATAATCATCATAATCCCTTGCACCTTTAATTAACAAAATTCCGATTAAATCTTTGAACAACTTCTATAACATTATTAAAGGGATACTAAACAATTTCACACACATTCCATTCTCAAACGAAAACAGATTATCATTTTGTGAAATCGAATTTATTAATCAAAACATAAACCGAAGACTTTCTAACAAATATTAAGTAAAGAGAAATATTTCTTTCTATAAAATAACTTGGAGATTATTCAAATTTCATACTTACGTGTAATTTATACTACTGTAAAAGCACCGTAGCTTTTTTTACTGGTTAATTTATGATTAGAAGATGTAGTCTCACGGTTGGAGTTATAATAACATAAATGTGTACTGACTTAGTTTATAATAGGAGGTTGGAGTCTGGAATCGTGGTCATTGTTCGGTAATGGACCTACTTTCGTTCTCTATAACAATCTTAATTCACGATTATGAAAAATCGAGTACAATCTTCACACATTGGGATACATTATTGAAATTTTTACACAGTTCCGTTTATATTATAAAGCTGAAGAGTGTTTTTTTGTTTGTTTGTTTGAACGCGCTAATCTCCGAAACTACTGGTCCGATTTAAAAAAATCTTTCTGAGTTGGATAGCCCATTTATCAAGGAAGGCTATAAGCTATAAAATGTCACGCTACGATTAATAGGCGCCGAACAGAGCGAGTGAAACCGCGCGGAAATAGCTAGTTCATCACTGATAATGTAGGATTCCAATGATATTTTTTTTTAAATCGATTCAATTGTTTCGGTGCCTATTCAATTCAAACAAACAAAAAGTCAAATCTTTCTTCTTTATAATATTAGTGTAGTAAAACGTACACGATCTACAAAGTATTGTTAACGCTATTAACACATATGCTTACTCGTCTCCGTACTCTCAATCAGATGTAAAGACAGCGCGAGAATAATGGCCGGGCTCCGTACATGTTGACTATAAAATGAGTTGTAGACACTTGTATATAGCGCGGTATTACAATTTAGAATCGATTATACTTTGTTAATACTGAATACTTATTAGCTCTCAGATTTATCAAGTCTAATTGTAAGATTTGTATTCTACATTCATTTTAAATGTAAATGAGCGTATAAATAATTGTTTCTGATATATTGTATTGTAGTTTTGCATGCGACCTAAGTAGTTTGTACAATTTCATTTCACTGAGAATGTGTTTTTTTTTTAAATATCAAGAAGGTTTTTCTTAAGTCTTAACTTAAGAAAAACCTTCTTGATATCTCACTTATGAGAGCCAAAATATTTGTGTCTATTAATATTTTAATCAATAGTTGTATGCTTTATTCACCTCTATGTGAATTAACACGTAAACCAAACAACTAAAAGCAATATATAATATTCCTCGTTGAGTATCTCACATTAATAGTAATTGTTAATTAATATTAATACATTATGAATCTATAATATTATATGTTACGACATAGGCGCTACTATTTTCTCAATAAATAAAAATACACTTAGGAGCAAAAAACGGACCCACTAGCGTTTCATTATACTATTGAACCTTTAATAACTTTAAAAATGTATGCTTTTTACAAAAAACACTCTCATTTTAAAGGTAACTAAATAATAACTATCGTGAGACATACTAAATTAACTAAAAATCGCGGGTTACTCATGTGAATATACTGAGAAAAGCTCTACTAGTTTCGAACCACAGAGGGGTTCTTCCTCTTATTATTACCATACTTCGTGCAAATAAACGTTCTTATTCTTATTATGATTCTCATGAGCAGCGTGCGCGGTCGCGGTGAGTTCACGTAAGTAACCCGCGATTTTTAGTTAATAACTAAATAACCTTTTATACGACATACGCTACCAATTAATAATTTACATGTATCAGAAGATACTTGTCAGGAAAAGAAAAAGAAAAAAGTGCTAGTGGCTTCGTTCCTTTGCTCCCAAATGTATGTACAAAGATAAATAACAATAATAAACCATTAACTAAAAATCGCTGGTTACTCACGTAAATATACTGAGAAAAAAGCTCTACTACTTTCGAACCACAGAGGGGTTCGAAAAAAAGATTCGGTTCTGTGGTTCGAAACTAGTAGAGCTTTTCTCAGTATATTCACGTGAGTAACCCGCGATTTTTAGTTAATTTAATATGTCTCACGATAGTTAGTATAAAAACAAGAATGAACCATGTCGGACGGGCCCCTAAATATTGCGGTGCGGCCGCCAGCTAGCGGAATTCCATAAAATCATGATTAATTTATTAATGTTATACTGTTCATCGCCGCTCTCTCCTCTAAATGGGGCTTACGCTTCGGTGGCCGGCTGTATCCTCGTACGAAACAGTTACAACTGCAACTCTTTTAAATTTATAAATATTTCTTTGACACTTTCTGTTTTGTGATTATTATTGTGTTTGGTGATTAATTTATTTGTTTTTGGAATTGTTATGTTTAGTGTTGAGTTTTAAATCGTATCTTTTATGCACGTGTGTGTAGGGTAAGATTTGTTTTCATTGCTTTGATTCCGACCTCGATTTTGTCTTTACTTGACATGTGGTTTTGAAAAAGTTATGTTCGTTTTGGTGACTTTAATGTTGTTTACTTTTAATAATGGTTTCTGCACTCATTTTTCTATACTGACATAATCACATAAGGTACTATTTTATGCAGTAGTTATATTCCTGCACCAAAATTTAAACTCTGTTGAGGTTTGGTCAATTTAGATCTGTATTGACTAGACAACGCTTAAAGTCTTCAAGTCCAATAAAAGTGCAAAAATTTCATCCACTCAAAAAAAACGATTCGACCTGTAAAATGCAAACTTGATCTAAATACCTTCAACAAAATACCCACTAACAGAACAGCACACCAGAACGAAGTAAAGCACGTACGCAGGTAAACATTTCACAACGCCATGCCATTACTCGAGACCCCGCTACCGTTCGCTACGAGTCGGTCCGAAACTAGCGGGACACAGGCATAATTAGTTGGCATTATACTAAAACATGACATGTGTTGTATACGTTATGTATCTGTTACACTCGTGCTTCTGATAGTGGGAAAGTTGGATGGATTAGGAGCGGATCTTTTTGATTGGAGGATTGTTTTTGCGGGTCAGTTTGATTTGCTGTTAAGTGTTGTTGGGGAGTGATTTGTCAGTAGACTAAGATAGTGTTTCATCACTTAATTGAGTTATCTTTAGTTTTATTGGCAAATGTGTCATCAAAATCATCATATACTACACCTTTGTTCAGTAAATAAAACTATTTGATTTGATCAAATGTTAACTGGCGCGCGGCGGTGGGAAATTTTATACCTAATATAGTCCCTTATGTTTTTTGTTACGATCCCATTGGTGAAAATTAAGAAATTCTCAGTATTCTAAAGTTACAAATATTAAGAGGAACTCAGTGTTCAAAAATGTTTTTTTTTAAACTAATTAACGAAATTATTGTCCAATGCTATATACGCCATTATTGTCGCATTCATCAGACCTTCATTTTGTGACTTTTGTGTACCTATTTAAAATTGTTATATATTGGTGATGTGGCAGTACACCTTCGAATAAATAAATAAATAAATAACCTAACTAACCAAACCAGTGCTAACCACTAGTGTAACAAACCAACTTTATACAGGGTGTATCAAAAACATGTCTCCAGCTATCCAACCAAGACGTATAATAAAGTTAAACAATTATTAAATAAACAGATAAGGTATTGTAAAGCATTCTCCTCAATCATAATTAAAACTAGATAATGGATCTTGATCATTTTATGCGATCTCGCTCTACAATGTAAGTACAAGTGCGCAGGTGATTGCATTAGCATAGTTTCACCCGTTTGGGTGCTAACTCATGCATGGTAAAGTCATATAAATTATTGTTCGACGGTATTTTCACTTTTGTAATTTGGATTTATAATTAGATAGTCACTTGGTCGAAAATCGATTGCAGTTATTGATTTTAATGTGTTCGTAATTATGTTCTTGAATTTGTTATTGATCTGGTGTGAGAGCATTTAAAAGGAATCAAGTGTTCTGGCTAATTCTTGTACCTAGTTAGAACATTAGTTTTTGCAAAATAAACACCCAAACTGATAGTGAAAATATAATATTTAATCATTTATTTACTACTAACTTTTACCCGCGGCTTCGCTCGCGTCATAAAAAGATAAAAAGTAGCCTATGTGACATATACCAATACACACAGCGCCATCTATACCAATAATTTCCTTTTTATTCGAGAATATCAAACTTTTCCGGGATAAAAAGTACCCTATTATTTAATTCAGACTTCTAACTTTACGTCTGCAAAAATTCAAAGTAATCGGTTTGGTAGTTAAGTACGGCGTGAAAGTGGAACAAACAAACAAACAAGCAAACAAACTCACTTTCCGATTTATAATATTAGTAAGGATATAATATTTGTCACATAGCTGAGAAGTTGATTAAAATGAACACATTATTACACCAAAACATTTTATTATAGTCATAATCGACGGCACGACCATAAAACTACCATTATAAATTACTACTTTACCAACACTAACAAGACAAATCGCTCTAAAACACCTCAATGTTCAGCAAATCGTTAAAATCCGTAGAATTTGTCGCTTAAAACGTGTCGTACGTCGCAGCGACGTATGATAAGCACAGCCGCAACGTGTACGACAAATGTACCGTAAGATTCTGTAACTTGAGAACGCATAGACGCGACACAGGTCAAATATGTCACCTGCTTTATGACGTCATAAGATCTGATAAGAGAATTTACTACAAATCTACACATTATCATCATATCTTATCTACATATCTACGTATTAGCATAAACCCTTCTTGTTGTTTATCTGCAATCTGATCGTGTATGGAGCGTATGTATGGTAATTTTGAACGCGAAGAAGGATTTGTATAATATTTGTCCGTTAAAGACTTGATTATGGAATTCTTTAATGATAATTGAATTAGAAGTCTACCTTTGACAGAGTCTATTTTGCAATTTTGTAGTTTGAACTTAGTATAGGGTGATACTTACTAGGTCTTAACATGAAAAAGGTATTTTTTAAACATGGTTTTAAAAGAATATTCCTATAAATCACTTCCTTTCTGTAGTAATCCAATAAAAAATGTAACTTTGAGTAATATATAAACGTCGCAAGTCACAATGGTAATGAGTAGTGCAAGAAATAGAAAAATCTTCGCGAACATTTTCAATGGTTTTTCCGTGTGAACGTGTTAATAAGGTCTCTTTTGCGACTAATGACGATAAATTGCATTTCCCATTCTGTATGTTGAAGAAGAAATTACTATTTTATTAATCATTTTGCGTGTGATGCCAATCGGAATATGTCAGACAGACGTATAAAAAGTAGTGTCAGTTAGTTTATAAATTGATATTTTACAACTCCTTATCATACTCGTCTTTTACTCATTACTGTTAACTGATTTATTTTTAATTGTATTATTCATACGCGTGTTACATGGACAGTATCTTGATTTATTAGTGGTACAGAATATACGATATCCAACGTTTCATTAACATTTTTGTAGATTTTTGGTTGTCCCAAATCCTTACTTCCTTACTTATATTATAAATCGGAAAGTGAGTTTGTTTGTTTGTTCCGATTTTACGCCGTAACTACTAAACCGATTGCTTTGAATTTTTGCAGATGTAAAGTTAGAAGTCTGGATTAAATAATAGGGTACATTTTATCCCGGAAAAATTTGATATTCCCGAAGGAAAACAAGAGTATTGGTATAGATGGCGCTGTATGTATTGGCATATGTCACATAGGCTACTTTTTATCCTTTTGTGACGCGAGCGAAGCCGCGGGTAAAAGCTAGTATTAAAATAACAGAACCTATATTATTAATTGTTTGACTTTTAAAAGTAACTTACAAATAATTTTGAGTCTTAAGGGTTACCCTTTACGACTTAAACTTAGTAAATCTTTGCGTTACTAATGAGTACTATAGTTTAGCTACAAATCTTAAATAAATTCTCGCGTCAGCTCTAATCGTTCTAAAGCCAACAAGTCCAACAGACCAAGACATTTGAAATTAAAAAACTAACGGCTCTGTGATCTAAACAATTGTTCCGATTCTCTACGACCATTAATGCAACATTGCTCTCATTATCAAACTGAGTCTTTATGATTACTGCGCGGTCGCAGCTACTTCTAACTTTAAGTTTTTTGTTCTAAAAAAATTTGTGTTCGTACGAAATATTTTCTTGTTCTAGAGGTAAAGTGGTTTCTTTTCACTTTTCTCTCAATTTTCTTTTGTTTGTATCGTTAGGGTTATTCTGGCTGTATTTTATAAGCTTCATGTATTATGACTACAACAGTTTTATTTTCTTACATAACATAACATCACGCCTTTTATCCCCGAAGGGGTAGGCAGAGGGTCACATTATACCACTGTACAATGTAACACCCACTTTTCACTATTTATGTTATGAGTCCTATGTAAAAGGGAGTGAGCCTATTGCTATATACTGGGCACAGTTCCAGACTCCGTGCTACTACTGAGAATTTTTAAAAACCCCAGTAATACTTTACCCGATCCGGGAATCGAACCCGAGACATTACTATTACTATTACATGGGACTCGTAAGATAAATAGTGAAAAGTGGGTGTTATATTGTACAGTGGCATAATGTGCACCTCTACCTACCCCTTCGGGGATAAAAGTCGTGATGTTATGTTATGTTTGCTTTTCTTTCAATATGTTTAATAGTTAATATTCACTTTCGCATTTAAGTACCTATTACTTAGATTTACTCATGGATGGATGGTCTTAAAAAGAACAAAATGTATGATGTCACCTTAAATATTCAGTACACTTCTGGAAATTGACAATTCATGCGAAACATATATTTTAAGCACATGTATAATGTATTTGTATTGTGCTGACTAACTGTAAAGCAATACTTTAAATTCGAATGTTCTCGAATGATCGATTTGTTGGGCAATAAACCGCTTGCTACTGTCTTTTGTGGTCGATCGTGACTTCGTTTGTGGGACTTCGAATCTAGTAGAGAGATCTATATGTGACTTCCAACACTTGAAAGTCCCTTGAGGTTACTATGGGAGTTTTGAGTGTGAGAATTTCTTGGGAGTTGTAAAGAGATTTCTGAGTAAGTGCCTAAGTACCTAATTGATTTCAGGACCTTGGTAGTGGACTTCGTACGTGATGCTGATAGAAGTAATTTATCTGAATAATAAATGGGTTAGAGGGGTCAAAATCAGAGATTAAAAATAAGGTTTTATTTAGGGACTGCTTCGTTAGTCTTTGCCTAGTTAGGTCTCGGGTTCAATTTCCGGGTCGGGCAAAGTATTACTAGGTTTATAAAAAATCTCAGTAGTAGGACAGAGTCTAGAATTGTGCTCGGTATATGGCAATAGGCTCACCTCCTATTACATGGGACTCATAACATAAATAGTGAAACATGGGTGTTACATTGTGCAGTGTCATTAAGTGCCGTAATGTGCACCTATACTGACCCCTCCGGGAGTAAAGGCGTAATGTTTTTTTGTTTTTTTATGGCACAAGCCGGTAAACGGACGGACGGATCACCTGATGGTAAGCAATCGGCGTCGCCCATGGACATCTGGAACACCAAAGGCGTTACAAGTGCCTTACCGGCCTTATGTTATTTAGGAAATAATTTGTGTTTACCTATGACTAGGATACCTATGACTAGGATTTAAAATACCTATGGTTTACTATGTATGGCGAAAGGCTACTTGCATATACCATGTGAATGAGATTCACAAACATCTATAACTACTGAAATATTCAACAAGTCTTTGTTTGGAAAATATTAAATTAATCCAAAAAATCACATAGATCAGTTGATTTTTACTCATGATTGCGATAGTCTCTATAAGAATAATGGTTTCCAAATAAAAATAGGTCAATTCCCTAACAATTTGGAAGTCACGTTTTTCTCTACTCGAAATCCATCATTCCTCTTTCGTTTAAATGTTCCTAGCATGTGTATACTTCATTAAGTTCAAAGAGAATCATTAATTATTTTTATTTTTCTTATATCTTCATTACTGTGCGCCCAGTCGCTTTGTTATTTTTCTAGATGTGTTTCTTTGTTGTTGATGCCCATATTGTTTTAATGTTTAAGGCCATGTTATGTTGCGAGCGGGCAATGTAGGTAGCGGATTTGTGTACAAGAAGGTTCTTATAAATTCATGATTGAATCTTTCCATTGCCTTGGCAGTAATGTCATTTTTGTAAACATATAGGCTTTTATAAAGACTTAGGATAAGTTTGCTCCTTAGTAAATAATTTAATAGCATCAGAAAAAGGTTGTAAAATTCCTATAAAACCAACTTTATTAGGACCTTTCCGAATTTGAATATAACCTAAAACTTTACGTTCCAATAAAGTTAAATAAGCAACCCCTACTAAAACACCAATAATTAAAATTAATAACCCTAAAAAAATTATATAAATATCACTTATAAAAATTGTTCCGCCAATTTTCGATAGCCGAAAATTTTCGGTTTTTTTAGTGTTCAAGCTATTCAAGAATGCAGTTAGGTATATTCTTATTGTAAAAGGTAAACATAAACACAGACTAGCATATAACTTGAACAATAAATCAAATTGTCATTGTATGAATATTAATTTATGACAGTCTTACTGTCATAAATTAGCGGAGCGAGGGGGACTGGGATGCCGTCTCCTCCTTTTGCGAAGCAGTCATGCTAGCTAAGGAGGAGGCGGGACGCGTGAGGCAGCGAAGCGCTGCCTCCTCGCGACCCAGCCATCGCGAAGGACACACCGGGCGTCGGGGATCGCGGGACGATCTCCGGCCACCGTAAGCGCGGGCCTGCGGACGGCGAGCATGGGTGGCTCCCCGTCCGACCAGAAACAGACCCGAGCGTACGGCGCGTCGCGTTCCGCGCGCGCCTCAAAGAGCCATCAGACCACCACAGATGGGGCCCAATAGGGCCGATGCCGATTCGGAGTCGCGGAGAACCTAACGGGTAACCGGGGCTCCGGCTCGACGTGCAGGAGAAGGAACGGGGTGGTTTTTAGTCAGTAAGAGTCTGACACTCCCTTCCGCCTCACCCAGGCGGGAGCAGTCATTCGATGATTTTCCCCCCTTAAAAAAAAAAAAAAAAACTGTCATAAATTAAATCAAATGTCACATTGTCGCTTCCGCTCCCGCTGTTAATGTGACCGCTCCTTAATTCGTTTGCCTCAAGCACATCTGAAATTAAGAAATTAATCAAAATTAACAAAACAAGGAATAATAAATTGAAAATCATTAGTATTTTAATTGAAACTTTGTCTTGTAGATGACTTGTGTTATTAATCATTAGTGGGTAATGTAGTATTTTGTGTTTAGGTACGTGTAAGACTGTTGTGTGGGAAAACTAATCATTGTTCTTAATTAAAAATATGTCAACGTTCTGTGTTTTAGGTTTTATTTATTGGGTGCATATACATATAGATGGCTGTAGGAAATATTGAAAGAAAGGTATAACTAACAGATAAATCGGCGTATAGAAACTGAACACTGTTGGCGAGTTAACTAACATTTGTTTTTTTTAGTCTTCACTTGTAGAATTTTGCAATAGTACAAATTCAGTGCCTTAACCCAACCGCCACTCCTTCCCGCCTCACCCAGGCGGGGGCAGTCATTCGATGATTTTCCGCCCTTAGAACAAAAAAAAACCCAAACGCCCCTTTAGCGCTTGTCTACAAAGAGAATAGAAAACTAAATGTATGGGGATGACACTGACAATTGTAAAAATTTACGCCAATTCCATGTAATTTGGTTTTCTAATATACATGTAGACAAGCGCTAAGTGGCATTTGGCTAGAGCTGCTGGTTAGAATAGATACACATAGACGTATACCCATTTAAAAACAATACATATTATTATCATCATCATGTATGAAGTTTATAGTTTATGAATTTTACAACCGAGGACCGAAAATAAAACAAAAGATACTGAACTTGTCATCAGTGGCATTTTCGATGACAATAGGGTAGATGCCTAATTTTTATTTTAATGTCCGTCTGGTACATTAATTTAAAACTTTAGACACGTATTTTTTTTCTCACAAAATTAAATATTTTCGACGATATATTAATTTGGAATATCGTGTGACCTCACAGCGTGTCACATTTTGTAGCACGTTATGACATAACAACCTCCCACTCCTAAACTTAGCGCCATTTTATCTAAGTATTGCAACTTAATACGAGAAAATATAAAAATACCTGTCTAATACTTTTTCATTATCTAACTGACGGACTAACTAGATTTTTAATTTTGATAACCTGGAAACTACCCAATTATCAATTTTGTTTGTCACACTGTCATAGTAATTATCTGGTAGCCAATATAATAACTGCGACTAATTCTTCGGCTGTCATTTCTATACGCTTTACGGTTTATCAATTGATTAGAGCTTGTTATAACACTGTTCATATACCATAACATTATGTTTGTTATATTATAACTATTTCACTGGAGTAGTGCAGGAGTATTATATTATAGTTAGGGAACAACTCGATAGCGATAGGTAGTTGTCGATAATACGAGGTTAGAACATAACATAACGCCTTTTATCCCTGAAGGGGTAGGCAGTGGCACATTATGACACTTAATGCTACTGTACAATGTAATACCCACTTTTCACTATTTATGTTATGAGTCCCATGTTATAAGGGGTGAGCCATATACCGGGCACAATTCCAGACTCTGTGCTACCACTGAGTTTTTTTTAATAACCTATAATACTTTGCCCGACCCGAGAATCGATACGAGGTTAGAACTAGAAAGATTTGATATGATCAATTGACTTTGCACTCATTATTTTAATTCGTCATTTTTTTAGAATGGTAGCGTTTAAGGAAGTCCTAAAAATGTGTTTAAATATTGATTTAATTAATTGAAATATTGGAATTTTTACTTATAGGCTGCCTATACACGTAGCGTAGCTTTCATAGTGCAGCTAATCTTCTGTTATTTTCATCTTTATTACAATTCCTTTTAACGCCAATGATAATAACAGTTCACCTATCTTATTACAAATCATTACATCCTAAATAGACAGGTTCAATGTCATGCCAGTGACTACCATTAATAGCCCAAGGTGTTCACCGACGACCACTATATCCAGACCTCTTGATCTCTTTAACTAATACAAGAAGTAATTTAATTTGACTAGTTACAGGGGTCATTAAAACCGGTTATGATTTGATGAGTGTACCTCGCAGCTTTACGAACGAAATTGTATACTTGATCTTGTTTTTTGAAATTAATCTTTACGTCGAAGGTAACAAGGTTTATGATGTGAAGTTTACGACTACGCCCAGGTGTGTGATGGGAGAAAAAAACAATGAAATATGATGATTAAATATTTTTTTCTTAAATTTTATGAACGAAATTTTACTATAATGTGTAATGTGAATTAGGGTTTTGAGTGTGTGGGTGTTGGGAATATGATTTATACTTTACACATACTAATACACATAAATACGAAAGAGGTTTTGGAGTACTTTTCCATGTGGAACTTATTAAATAAGTCAAATCCAATTTAAATATGGTCAGATACACACACGTTTGGATTTATCACATTTGTTATTTTACTGATCTTAGCCTTATCCTTATTCGGAATCGCGGAGAACCTAACGGGTTACCGAGGCTCCGGATCGACGTGCAGGAGAAGGAACGGGGTGGTTTAAAAACCACCAATAACTGACTAAAAGTCAGTTAGAGTCTGACACTCCCTCCCGCTTACCTAGGTGGGAGAAGTCATTCGATGATATTCCCCCTATAAACTGTCAAACACCAAGCGGTCACCGGTGACCGCGACCTATTGTTCTTTAATTGTGTCTATAAAACCGGTACTCGACGAGTTAAAAAAAATACTTATCTTTATAAACCCCTCATTTCCGTCACTTATTTCCTCGTGCCTTATTAACACAATTTTCATTTGGTACCTACAAAATATGCTACGACTCTTTTATAATGATTAACATTTTCTACCCAAAAATCTAATCTGAAATCTCGTCTTCAGCATTTTCATTACCAACAAGGCTCTTATTCTGTTCACCTCATTACATAGCGGAGCCTTTGACTAAACAAATCGATCTAATCACTAACACAGCCGGCAGTGTGGTCTTTAAAAATACACATAAAGAAGATTCCAATCTATTCACTAACTTCATAAGTCATAATTAACGTATCTTTCACAATATTATGTACAATAAATATCACAATTTCCGTTCCCTTAGGATATAGGTATCTAATCTGTTCATCTGCCTTGAGGCGGGCTACAAACTATTGTTGAACATGTAAGCTTGGCCTCGATTGATTCGTAAATATCCACACTACGTAATTATCGTGTGTGGTAATCTTAATCAATGAGCTATTTGAATGAAAGAGGATGGTTTATCTGCCTTTGACTAGGATACGATCATTGAGATTTTATAATATCTATGTGATTCGATAGTTTTCGGTTTAGTAAGAAATAGTAAAACAAAGAAGTATTAACTTTTCGTTTTGAAAATATTAAGGTTACTTTCGTTGCCGATCACTTTTTAGTGTGGAGTTTAAAAGTGTAGCCAGAAATAGAGATGATGACAGGGTATGAAAATTAAAAATGTAATTAGCCTGTCAGTTTCATGAAAAAATATTAGACACGTATATTTTTATATTGTTGTTTAATAAAATGATACTTAGATAAAACGAATCAAAGTCTAGGAGTGGGGGTTAAAACGTAATTTCTACGTATAAAATGTACATAGAAGTGACGTCACGCGACATTTCAAATAAATATATCGTCGAAACGTCTATTCGTTTCCGTAACAAAATTAAAGAAATCGTGTCTAATATTTTTAAATAATCTACCAGACGGAAATAAAAATAAAAATAAGTCATCTACTCTATTATCAATGTCAGCCTTCTATTGGACTTAATAACATTATGAACGTAAAATGGGTCAGTTCGTTTTATGTGTCTAATATTTTCCACTTCAAATACTTACTTCAGTACCAAGTACCAGCTTAGAAGAATGTATCATGTTTCTGTAACTCTATGAAATGAGAGATCAAGTTACACTGGTTAATCAGCTAGTACTTCAAAGATTAAGTGAGTGAGACGCTGCAAAAGGCAAAAAGTAACTAGGCTAGGTATCTTTTTTGCATCTTCATACGTTTTTGGTTACGAGGTGAATATAACTTTGAGTATGTGGCATTGACACTTGGTACGGATTTTGGATATTTGATTACTCGCGTTATTGTGTTAGTTACTATGCACTGAAATCACTACATAAGTACATAGTATAAAACAAAGTCGCTATCCGCCGTCTCTCCCTATGTATGCTTAGATCTTTAAAACTACGCAACGGATTTTGATGAGGTCCTTTTTAATAGAGGTAGATAGAGTGATTCTTAAGGAAGGTTTATATGTATAATACATGCATATTGCACCCGTGCGAAGCCGGGGCGGGTCGCTAGTATTTTATAATTTCATCTTTGCGTATATCATGCTGTGAATCATTTATAATACTTGGTGATGAAAACTATACTACTTTATGTACACTTCTTTATAATTACATAACATCACGCCTTTTATCCCCGAAGGGGTAGGCAGAGGTGTACATTATGCCACTGTACAATGTAACACCCACTTTTCACTATTTATGTTATGAGTCCCATGTAATATTTCCTTTTTTTACTTTATAATTTATTATTATGGAAATATTATAAAGAATTTATAATATTAAATAAATTATAAAATAATGTGGCCATAACATGTAGAAAAATTTGATAAAAAAAATTTTAAAAATTTGGTAACTAACCATGGCAGATTAGGGAGTGGTCAATTCTGTGTGTGAATTTATCTATAGTACAATTCTTTTAGCTGTATTGATTTTGAAAACATATACTGCAGTTGACAAATTATATTAGATGAAGGCACCTAAGAAAATAGAACAGATTGAATAGATAAAATGTAGGATTTTTTAATGTGAGAGAGCCATGCTTCAGCACGAATGGGCCGGCTCGACCGGAGTGATACCACGGCCTCACAGAAAACCGACGTGAAGCAACGCTTGCGTTGTGTTTCGTCGTGTGAGTGAGGTAATCGGAGGCCCAAAATAACTACTCAGTCAAGAACTTTTCCAAACAACATTTATTTTGTCTAAATTGTTCACAGAAACGCAATCAAACGAAATAGAACAAGAGTCTTATCGCTCCAGATACGATACAATAACTATTTTTTCCACAAATCACCTGTACCTTACTGTTTTTATTAAGCACAATAGCAATTGCAACAGTGTTAAACAGGTAATGGATATCGCACAAAGCCTGATACACGAAGATCGTGATACAAAATGGTTATTGATATCGTTCTTAATAGAATTTTATTATTATAATTCGTATCTTTGAAAGCGATTCGTGATTTACGAATTAGGTGTAATTGCATAGTTGATGGGTAACTCAGATTGATCTTTGTGGTTTTTGTAATTTAGAAAGAGGCGGTTAAAGAGATTATTGGTATTATCTGTTGACTGATTTGGTAGTCTTGTGGTTGAGAAGTGACTGAGATTAAGTGTTGTGTCGAATTTTGGGACAAACAAAAATTTTGTAAAGACCATTGATGCCCTTGCAATATTCTTCAGAGATATTAATCACATCAACAGCCTATAAGTGGCCACTGCTGTCCAAACTAGGTCTGTTCTCACACGGAGAAGGTTTGAGTATTAATCACCACGCTTGCTCAATGAGGGTTGGCGATTTCAAACTTATAATCAGAAATTATAAGTCTATGTTTTCTCGCAATGTTTTCTGATCATGTTCATTCTTCAATAATTTTGTTTATTTTTGGTACCTATTTTAATTCCTGATCTAATGTTAAATTGCTTCCTATTTGTTTTTATAATAACTGTCGTGAAACATACTTCAACTACTAGCAGAGCTTTTAAATTAACTAAAATCGCGGGTTACTCACGTGAATATACTGAGAAAGCCTCTACTAGTTTCGAACCACAGAGGGGTTCTTCCTCATGAGCAGCGTGCTTCTCAGTATATTCACGTGAGTAATTCGCGATTTTAGTTAATTTAGTATGTCTCACGATAGTTATTATAAAAACATAGCAGAGCTTTTCTCAGTATATTAACGAGAGTAATTCATAATTTTTTAGTTAATTTGTTCCTATTTTGGGCCGATATTGTAATCACTAGTTAATTCTGAACTGTATAATAAAATTGACATTTGACAACTTTTACTATGGAAGAATTGTCAAATATTCAAAGTTATTCCTCAGTTAAAATTTATCCTCAGTTAAAATTTTTCCACTCAGTTAAAATTAATTAACTGTGAGTCCCTTTTCTCCTATTCTTCTTCTTTCTCTTCTCCCTTTCTTCTCTTTATAATTTTCTTAATCTTTTACTTTACCTACAATTTGCTTTAGATTTCAACCAACATGCATTGATCACAGTCTATCTCATCTCAAACACCATCCGTCAATCGATGCATGAACATGATGTTAGAAATTCATATTACTTCGTATGACATTATAAAATGTATGTTTTATTATTCTTAATGTTTATTTCTTTATGTTACTTTGTTTTGTCCAAAGTGATGTATCGTTTCCGACTGTCATTTAGTTTATGCAGTTCGTGTCAGAATCTAGTTTTCACACTGTCTCGTGTTTGGTTTGGTTTGAATTTGATCATATTTCTCTTTAAAATATTTATTAGACATATTTTTAGATTTATCGGTGGCTCGTTTAGTATGTGATTTACGTTTTTCTTGTCATCTTTTAGCTATATAATTTAAAACTTAATGCATACTTTGTTGGCCACATTTAATGTCATAGCATTATCTACCTGTTTATATCTACCATTAGCTGAGGTGAGGATGATTGCTGATTACCTTTATGCTTCATAGTTTTTATGATTCCTAGGTTATCATATCTTCTTTCATCTACTTAATGGAACAATGATGACGTCCATCAGTACACTAGATTAATAAAAACTACTTCAACTTTACTAAACATATATTGGAATTTAATTATACACATAAGTTGTAAGGTATTGTTACACATGCACTAAAAAGCAATCTTAAAAAATTGGGCATACTTGAAAAATTTCAAAAATCGAACACTCGTCGATTCGCAAGCATGCTTGAAATGAGCATGCTAAATTTGGCCAACATTCCGACACAAATGCTGCTAAGTGACAAATACTAAATGCGCAAATGTTAGAAGGCATTATTTGGCCAGTCACGGCAGCTGTCAAATATTGAACGTCCAATGGTGTGACACTAGCTAATTCCCTATTGGATAAAGATCGAGAGGTGCATACTAGCGCCATTTGGTGTGCAAAAATACGGTAGGCCCATGGAAGAATGCATTCCTGCTTTAAATTAACATGTGTTGTAACATTACCTTTACTATAAGTAAATCCACAAGAGCTGTATCTAGAGGTAGAAAACGTACAGTAAAACCGCGCATAACAATCAGTCGAGTCTTATGTTCTGAAGTAGACTTCAATATCATTTTACGACAGCGTTTCTTGTCCTTCGTAACCACATCATTTCTGACAATGACTAGCCGGCATTTAATGATGGAGCTACACACTAGAAAGCTGTGTGTTTGACGCTATGAATAACCAGTATAAACTGATCTTTGAATGCGCGGAAAGATCACACAAAGCTAGACTATGTTAAACTGGTTGTGTATAGTTTAATGTGTTGTTGTTTATACTATGTGGGAGTTTCCTACAAAATCGAACAAGAGATTGCTGTGGTTTATTTATTTATTGTCATCGAGGTTTTGGAATGGAAGGTAATAAATATTTTATATTGATTCTATAGTTATTGAAGATTTATAGTATATACCTAAAAAGGATATGCTTGTAAATATTTTGAAACGATGAAAATCTAAAGCTACGCTTTGAATTGACATATCTCTCGGAGCAACACTTAAAGCTATTATGATGCTACATTTTCGTGGAAATGTATTAATAATGGGTTTTATGAATACTTAATTTAATGTCGAAGCTATTAAGAAATGATGATATACTGAAAGGAATAAAACACCCGGATAATTTAAAACATTAGTTTCTAGTAACTGAAAGATATTATAGCATTAAGATTAACAGAGATTCAATTCAGAGTCAACGCTCATAAAAGATATTATTCAATTAATATGTATAGAAAACTTAGCTTATCTTTATTAACAGCCATTGAAAACGTAATAATCCAATAAAATATCCACATTTTACGAGATTTATGAAATAAATAAATTACACGGGAAATCAAGCGCAAATCATAAATTAGCAAGAAGTCTATTAAGAGTGGTTGTACGGAGAAATTCTAGTAACATGATAAAAATTTAAAGCGTAGAGTATTTTGGTCTTTATAGCCGTGTGTTTAGGGGTCGTTTTTGTGTGTTAGTTTGTAAGAATCTGTGTGAAACGTATGAATATATTTCACGGTAAGATATTGGGGACTGGGGCGTAGTATACCGTTGATTACTGTATGCTCAGTCTCAGTGGTCGTTATGCCAGTTAATATAAATAAAAATATTTTGTAGTACACGCTCGTTTTCTTTAATGGAGTCGGTCGGCGGAAAATTTTCATGTACCTATCACCTTCAGCGAGGCAGACATTTGAATGGATTATGACTTACTTTAGTAATGCATTTGAGGGTGTCACGGTAATACATTCGCCGTTTGCATATCATATTTTACAGCATTTTAGTTTTATTTAAAATAAACCTTATTAGAGACTGTTACGTGATTGTGTTAGCAGTTTTGGATTTGATAAAATACCAGTCTTACTACAAATATTTGCAATTATACATTTTTATATTGGTTTAATCTATTAATTTTAAAGTTTTGTTGATACTAAAAAGTTTTTACCCAACGGTATCTTTTTGTCCATCTCTATAGATACAAGAGGATTTACCACACTATCAACGCGTAGCTTTCAAGTTTATCAACGGTTCAGGTTCATCAGAGAGCGCTGCTGCCCAGCCCCTTTTAAACTTGTAGTTATTTTTTATATTGAAATGTGAGAGAGCCATGCTTCGGCACGAATGGGCCGGCTTGACCGGAGTGATACCACGGCCTCACAGAAAACCGACGTGAAGCAACGCTTGCGTTGTATTTCATCGTGTGGTTACCGGAGGCTCAATTACCCTCCCCTTCCCCAATATCCCCAATTCCTGAGTCCCCAATTCCTGAATCCCCAACGATCCTCAAACTCCTAATCCCCAAAATGCCGGTAATGCACTTGTAACGCCTCTGGTGTTCCAGGTGTCCATAGGCAACGCCGATTGCTTATCATCAGGTGATCGGTCTGCTCATATACCGGCTAATGCCATAAAAAAAAATACCCGCGGGGAGAATAGTAGTGGTAGTGAATGTATTTTTCCGTCATCATACGACAATCTGCTGATCACCTCGGTATAAAAGTCGTGTTATCCCGTATGTAAGTCACAGCATGCCGTGTCGTCACGTGTATCCCGTTATCGTCCACAACTCCACACGGCTCGGTCGCGTTCTTTCACACAACGGCCGACTGATGACAACACCATTTTTCGAGTATTCGATATCGATATGTCTTATGTCTGTTATCGATTCGAGTTATTGAAGAGTTTGTTGTCAAAATCGATTTTGGATAATCGATTATATTATTATGTATTTATATCTAGTGTTTTATCTGCGACTCTACGTGAGTGTCGTTCGATGATAGGATAAAATTAATACAATTTTAATATAAATTTGTAGTCGATAATGTATAGATAAAATGATTGTTAAAATGTTATATTTATGAGATTTTCTACTAACTATAAACAATTAAACAGTCTTGTATGTCGGAATACTGAAACGCAACTCAATTTTAAGTCGTGCTTAGGTATAGTTCTATCTCTACAAATTCTTTGTAAAATGACAGAGATGGCACGATATTTGAGCACGACTTAAAATTGAGTAATGTTTCAGTATTCCGGCATTACTTATTAAAGTGGTATGTACTTCCTACCAAAATCTAGAAACACCAACGAAACCAAGACTCCTAGAATTTACGTCACAAATCACAAGTCCACCGCAAGATAATTCTAACCGTACCATGATTTATTAAACAGTAGGTACAGCTTCAGTAATTAGCAGTAACAAATGACTAGCCATTACATAAAGATGGACGACGAAGATCAACAAGCAAGACGTTGTAAACTGATGGATAGTGAGCTATACACTACGGTGGCGCCAACTGGTGGTTGAAAATATAATTAATGGCAAGATTTGCGATCTATTGGTCGTTTTACAAAAGGTCTTTCGTAAGTAGTGTAGTATGTACTTGTTAAAGTCAAGGATTTTGGATATAAGGACTATGTAGTAGTCAATATTTTCTTCGCCAGTTACTTTGGTCTTCTTATTCCTACATAATATCGACTGAAATAAATAAAAACAATACCTTATAGTGACTTAACTACCGAAACTTTATACATATTTTAATGTCTACATAAACATTCGAACTACCTCGTTACGTATTGTTATGTGCAAGGGAACTTCGACTTTACATAACTTTAGCAACAGAGTTTATTTTACATTAAAATTACGCACACCACGCTTACACATGATCAGATGCCATCTATTTTCAAACAAAAACCGCCTTTATTTACCCAAAAATAAATGACAAATTCACCCTACATTGCCAAAAAAGTCTTATAGATAGGAATCATCAACATTTTGATAGCGGTACCGTCTAGAGCTGTGTAATACAATAGTTATCGAATCTACTTTCTAATTCTCAAGAAATCGATATAAGGTAAACAAAGATATATTGATATTGATTATCGATTGACCGAATTCGTGAGAGTGTCTCGTTTTGTTGAAAGTTTATCGATTATAGAACTCGAGATAAAAGTATCGATTTGTTTACAGTGGCATTTATTAGCTTTTAGATTATTCATACATAATATATTATCATGTTAGAAATTTATGCCACATGCCAAATATCAAAATCAAAAGAATAGCCACAACACATTAATAAATAAATGATTATGTTTTCGGCTTACTCACGTAATAATTTGACGAGGAACTCGACTAGTTTCAAGCCATGCTAGAGGCTCATATTCAGATTCATCTACAGAGTAGTAGCGTGACAGTCGCCGCGTTGCGGGTCGCAAAATGCTGCTCATGGATATGAGCCTCTACCATGGCTTGAAACTAGTCGAGTTCCTCGTCAAATTATTACGCGAGTAAGCCAAAAACATAATCATTTATTTAGTATGTCTCCCAAAAGTAACAATACAAACACATTAATAAGTAGACATTGTTAGTCAAATTTTCATATATACCTCTATATATTTTACTGATGTAAGTAAATTACGTATGTGCCTATATTTTTACATATTTGCCAGGATTAAAATTCTTCTTAAAACCTTTAAAAATCCAGAGATTACTCCGACCATATTTGAAAACCGAACAAAAGTTCACATCGTTTTTCTCACATATTTCGGCGATGGTTTAAAAAAACCAAGACATACTTGTGTAGGTTACTTGGGCCAATTTTCCCATCGCAAGCTTCCAGAATATTCGAATGGGTCTTTAAAAGGAATGCTGTAAAGATGACGTGCTCATTACCGGGGAATGTACGAACATTAGCACCAAACATGTTAATATGTTGTAAGTGGCTGACAATAGGCCATTCAAACATTTTTGTACATACGGCTACACATCGAGCTACACATAACCAGTATAAACTGAACGTTAAATGTGCGGAAAGATGATGCGACGCGACACCAGGATAAACTGGTTCTGTATAGATTGATGTGTGGCCGTGTGTACAATGGAAGGTGGAACGGTTGAATATGAGGTACTACCATTGGGCAGGGTTTCAGTACAACTGTTTGTAGTTGCAGTTGGTAAATAAAATATACTATAACGGTAGTAGCTTTTGAGGCGCTGCAGATATTGTCTTGAGAAACTTAAATATTTTTTATTGAAATTTATTGAAACAACAAATATAACTATACCAATTGTATACAAGTATGTATTTATGAGCATAGCTTTAATAATAGTATTAACGTTTACGATTAGATTGTTAGTTTATTTATCAAACATTTTTATTCTAACTAGTATAGATATTATAGATAATTATAGATATAAGGATGTGTCCACGTCTCCGGTAATCTACACACGACGAAACAACGCAAGCGTTGTTTCACGTCGGTTTTCTTTGAGGCTGTAGTACCGCTCCAGTCGAACCGGCCTGTTCATGTCGAAGCATGGCTCTCCCACAATTTACCTCTACTTACTATTCTGTGTTAACTGAATTTACGCTCTTTAAGTAAGGTTACTTGTGAATACCATATTCAAAACTACCACCTATTCTTCTTATTCTTTCTTTTGGACTTCATCTAGTTTCATACTTATTGCTCTTATATGTAAATACTAATTATACCAATCCTTGTTCCAGGTACAATCGCAGTTCGGATCGTGTGTAGTGTAACATAGATTGATAGATTATGTGCAGTGACGTTGTATACTTCGACTCGAGGGACAGAAGGTGACAATTGTGTTGTGCATATATGTCAGTGCGTTGTGAATAATGATCGTTTGGCGAACGAAGAACACTAGTCGTCGGAAATACGGAGTCTGGTAAGTGGTTATTATGTGTATGAAGTTGTTTGGAGTTGAGTACTTAATGTTACGGTTGTATTTCTTTAATGAAGCAGGTGGATAGTAGTAGCCTAAAGGCGTATTGCGTACTGATCATGTGTTCCGTTTACACCCTGTATATTAATTAACCGACTTCAAAAAAAGAGGGGATAAATGGCGGTTTTTTATAAACGTAGCTTATAAACAAATTGTTATCATGAATTCTTCTCGTCAAATTCAAGGAATATCATATATTAGATAGTGATGCTCACATCACAAGCGTCAAGCGTCACATACAACGGATACAGCCTCCCCGTAATTACAACCATAATTATACTGCTGTTGAAGTGTGCCGTTTGGTTCCCAGTAAGTGTAGAATAGGAACTCTCCATCCTTTCTCACGAACATTACTTGTAACAACACTATTTGCTAGCGAAAGCTTCTTGTTTGTTTATGTAAATGGTTTACTATTATTTGCATGTCATTTAAACTAATGAATTCAAATAATACATCACGTTAATACACGAAACTACAGAAGATATTGGGTAAAGTCTACTTTTATTTAAGTAAAAATACTGTATGAAATGTATTCGCTATTTCATGAACCTTTTTGGTTTAGATTAAAAAACAAATATCACATTGCTACTATTTTATGACATAAGCCGGCAAACGAGCAGATGTATCACCTGATGGTCAGCAATCGGTGCCGCCCATGGACACTCGAAACACCAGGTTACCGGCCTTTTGGGGATTAGAATTTGACGATTGTTGTTGATTCGGGGATTGGAGCTATTGGGGAAGAGGGTAATAAGGCCTCTGGTAACCTTACTCACACGACGAAACATAACGCAGGCGCTGTTTCACGTCGGTTTTCTGTGAGGCCGTGGTATCACTCCAGTGGAGACGGCCCATTCGTGCCGAAGCATGGGTCTCCCACACTTAAAATAGATAATAGATATAGATGAAGCATGAATAAAATAAATTAACAAAGTAATTCATAGATTCATTACGACACTTCAAGTATCAGGTTTCATTACCAATCGATTTAACTGACGGTCGTTGAATGCATCTAATCGTATATCGTGTAGTAAAATGCATTGATAAACCTATGCGATGCAGGATGTTGGATGTTGGATGTTGTTGGTGGATCCGACAGATTCTGAGTAAAATGTAAACTTAATTAACTAATTGAAAACGAGCTCTCAATATCAACCTTTTACATACATTATAACTAAAGAGGATTTCTTTGAGATGGTATGAATATTAATACAACCTGTGGAGACAGAGATAAGTAATATGTGATTTAATCGAATAGTCAATGAGATTTGTGCTTCTAAACTTCGTCTTAATGCATCGTGAGGAAACCTGGACTTAAAATTTCTAATTATAAGTTTGAAATCGCCATCCCGCAATGACCAAGCGTGGCGATGAATGCTCAAACAAAACCTTCTCCGTGTGAGAAGAGGCTTTGCTCAGCATTGGCCACTTATAAGCTGTTGGTGAATGAAACAAGAATCCTAATCCAATTTACCACATTTTCTCATTCTCCATTTATTAATTTAAAACGTGTCAACTCATATCTATGTCATTCCCATCACTTATATATGTATATACAATTTGATTCTCGTCTAAATGTTGTTTTCAATTGCAAAATGATTGGTAATGGTAT
Organism: Spodoptera littoralis; assembly: GCA_902850265.1. Classification (NCBI taxonomy): domain Eukaryota; kingdom Metazoa; phylum Arthropoda; class Insecta; order Lepidoptera; family Noctuidae; genus Spodoptera; species Spodoptera littoralis. Next base: position 11,288,817 of record LR824542.2, read on the forward strand.
AACTCAATTAAATATGGAGCCTCTGGCGAGTGCAGATTGGTTTATTTACGAGTTAAGATAACTCTATAAAGTCGTGTGTCCACGTGTGGTACGGGAATGATGTAAATTCTTAGGATTTTGTGATTATCTATCTGGTAATAGGGACTAAAATAATTTGTATTTAGGACTTTTCTATAAAGATAAAAGACTTTTTTTTTGATATCCCTAATGGAGGTACTTGTAGAAAAAATTACATTATACTGTATCATCATCAAGGTTAAGTATGTATACCAAATACCAGATCGGTCTGACATCAGTAAGGGTGGAAAATTCCAATGTAACTCAAAAAAGAAACGGATCAAGCTAAAAATACATTAAATTGACATATTAAATTAATTATCATGTTTGTGCTTAATCATATAACTGTTTGTCAAGGAACTCGACTAGTTTCAAACCATGTTAGAGGCTCATGAGCAGCTTTCCTGTCGCTCTCTTACTGAATATGAGCCTTTAGAATGGCTTGAAACTAGTCGAGTTCCTCGTCAAACAGTTACTTGAGTAAGCCGAACACATAATTATTAACTTTCACTATTGCCTACAGACTCTCATGAAAGTAAGAAATTGCAACTGTAATTCACTTTAGTTTCTACAATAGAAATAGCACCCTATAAAATCTAACACACAGTTTTACATAAATCATGTTCAGTGTTCAGATGTAAGTAGGTAGCCATTGTGCCTTCAACTTTACAGTACCACCGCAGGGCGTAGTTAGCAATCTTGTGTGATACGACATCACGCACCGTATCCGACTGCGGGAGGCCCATCGTAGCGATCCGTGCGTATTATATTGCAATATTAGTACCAATATTGGATCCATTTATTGGTCCAGTTTTGTTGGGTCCAAGTTTGGTCATATCTTAGATCTTTTTTGGCCAGTTGTAGTCTTCATTGGGTCCAAGTTTGGTGTCATCTTTGCCTTATTTGTAGGTATCGGTCTATGGTCTACTAGTATGAAAACGTTAGAACCTTAACAATTTTAACAAACTCGACGCTATCACTATAGTTTCGCCTATATGTCTACATAATTATGCAATGTAACATTAGATATACTTTTTGACGACAGTACCTTCAGCAGACAATACTATCCTTTAGTGTGTTATTAGTCGGTGTGGTTTTTAGTCAGTAAGAGTCTGACACTCCCTCCCGCCTCACCCAGGTGGGAGTAGTCATTCGATGATTTTCCCCCCTTAAAAAAAATCCTTTAGTAGGTATTGTCTGCCTGTCTTATTATAAATGTTAAAGTTTGTTTGTTTGTTACGTCTCCACGTTAGAATAGGGGTAGATTATGTTCTGTAAAAGCACATAGGCTACCTTTTTGTATCCTAGGAATGTAAGCAAAGCCACTGGCAGAAGCTAATCTATACTAATAGTATAAAGAGGAAAGATTTGATTTTTTGTTTGTTTGTTTGAATGGCATCTCCTCTGAAACCAATGGGCGGATTTAAAAAAATATTTTACCGTTAGAATCCTACATTATCGATGCTGAACATAGGCTACATTTAATAAAACATAAAAAAGAGAAGCATGTGAAAATTCCGAGGTGACTCGAACCTTAGAGAAGACTAATTAAAAAATCCAAAATTTGCCGGAAGTCATTATTACACGCGGACAAAGTCGCGGGGAACGGCTAGTATCGTATAATTAAAAACATTCCTAACAACTCATTAACCAAACGTCAGTAGAAGTCTCTTTAGTTGATTATATTGTGGGCTAGTTAGTTTATGCCCACAATTTATGAACAAGGCAAATTCAAACAGCGTTTCTGTTATGTGTTAGCTTGTCACAGGTATAAAGCTAGAATGTTATGGCTTTCTTTAGTAAGTGTTAAGTTGTCGCAGTCTTTAATGGGGAATGCGAATAAACACTTCGTAGTATGTTTTGTGTTGACAGCGAAGTGTAGAATGGGTGTGAAAATAACAATAGATAGATGGCTTATCTATACAAACTTTGAAGACTCCTTTTTTGTACATTCTTTGATAAAATTTAATAAAAATTAACTACGTCATTGTCCTCAAACCAAAGTTAACAATTCTGCTTAATGAAGTACAAAATGTGTATTTCAAAAATTTACCTCTCAATACAATTTTGCTCTCAAGCAATGTAATAGAAATATAATAAAATATCATCACGCCCACTGTTACCAACCCTACTGTTTTAACAGTAGATTTGCTGTTTTTGCTTTGATGTCCATGTTTTCTGTTTCATTCTTATTTTCTACTGTTTTCTTTCTACCAAAACAAAATTCCCGATACTATCGATTTATGAAACATGGACAAGAATTAAAGAATGGAGGAGACTCTCAAACGTTCCTTGCGTTGTGTGAATTACATAGTAAAAAAGCTTTTGTGCCTACCACAGTAGGACCACATAGCAGCGCCGTCGACGAAAGGTTATTTTCTGCTATAAATATTACGAAAACAAAATTACCTACGTATCAGAACATCGACTACAACTATTAATGGATAAAATCCGAAATAACCGATTGCTATTCATTTGAATGTGAGTTCTAGTCACTTAAACTATTAGGTATTCATTACTTAACTCGTCGAGTACCGGTTTTATAGACACAATTAAAGAACAATAGGTCGCGGTCACCGGTGACCGCTTGGTGTTTGACAGTTTAATTATATTACCAAAAATCTGAAATGAGCGCTTTTTTCTTTACCTACTGCTTTCTACTGTTTTTTTTTAAGTGAGTTGTTGTTTTTTTGTTTTTTTGGGGTTGGCAACACTGATCACGCCTTTTACTCCGGAGGTGATATGCAGAGGTGCACATTACGGCAGTGAATGTCTCTGTAAGTACAATGTAACACCGACTTTTCACAATTTATGTTATGAGTCCCATGTACTAGGGGGTGAGCCATATACGGCACAGTTTCAGATTCCGTGCTACAACTGAGATTTGATATAAAAAAACTTTTCCCAATTCGGGAATAAAAGCCGAGACCCTTTGTCCGGCAGTAGCATTAACGGCCACTCGGCCAACAACGACGTAGCTTATGCAATAAAAATATTGATGATAATAAGTTATTAGGTTACTTAACATCGTGTTAGATTAGTGTTGTGTTAATTTTTTTATGGGATAAGACGGTAAACGTGCAGACGGATCACCTGATGGTAAGCAATCAGCGTCGCCCATGGACACTGGGCTTTGTGGGATTAGGGATTTGAGGATTGTTGGGGTTCAGGGATTGGGAAAGGGGGGGGGAGGTGATTGGGCCTTCGGTAACCTCACTCACGCGATAAAATACAACTGAGTTAAATAAACGCTTAAGATTTAAAAAAAATACCCAGGTGTTGCAAGTTACCTACCAGCAAGTTTAACCAAGTTGACTGTTTAAAACCGTTAAATTAAAAATCGAGATATTTATGGTGAAATTCCGTGATAAATTCCCAAGACATTTAATAATACTTTATACCGCAGTAACTTTTATAAATCGTATCTTTGAAGCTAATTTGTGGAAACGATGTCATTGTACACATGTATTTGTTCCTATAGGGAAATAAGTCGTAATTGTTATTTATTATTAAAATGGCATAAGCACGTGTTGCGGTAAACCCTAACGGGGTGCTGCGGTCAGACCGTTCACGCACTCGGATGCTTCGTCGCATGCAAACTGTAATATTATAGGTACGGTACATGTTTGCAAAGATTGTGGTTTTAAACATAGAATTTATACAGTAGCCATACACATAAAGGTTTTCTGTTATCCTGTCAAAGTTAGGTTAGGTTAGTACTATGGTTTAAAAAAAAAATATATATAAGGTGTTTATATCATAACTTTTAACTACTATTAAGTGTGGAAGAGCCATGCTTCGGCACGAATGGGCCGGCTCGACCGGAGTGATACCACGGCCTCAAAGAAAACCGATGTGAAGCAACGCTTGCGTTGAGTTTCATCGTGTGAGTGAGGTTACAGGAGGCCCAATAACCCTTCCTCCAATCTCCCCAATCCCTGAATCCCCACCGATTCTCAAACTCCTCATCGCCAAAAGGCCGGCAACGCACTTGTGACTCTCTGGTGTTCCAGGTGTCCATGGGCGACGCCGATTGCTTACCATCAGGTGATCCGTCTGCTCGTTTACCGGTTTATGTCATAAAAAAAAACTTTCGTGAAATATACTTAACTAGCGATCCGCCCGGGATTCGCACGGGAGCAATATACATGTATTAAACATTAAACCTTCCTTAAGAATCACTCTACGTATTAAAAAACCCGCATCAAAATCCGGTGCGTACTTTTAAAGATCTAAGCATACATAGGGACAGACAGACGGCGGATAGCGACTTTGTTTTATATTATGTAGTGATAGTGAGACTACATAGGTACATATACAGTCTCACCATTTTATACTACCAGAGTGGGCAAAGTCACCACTTCAAAAGTTCCCATAATTTCCCCAAGTTGCAGCGAGTATCTTCGCGAAGGGTAACGCCTTTAACCACGTCGGGCGTTCAAGTAAAATTGATTGATGGAAACGCTCCACATTCCGTTGAGCCAAAGTTGAATAATTCAAGGAATCGGTCAAAAAACTCACCCAACGATCAATTATTACTGCAATGGGTTCCGTCGTAAAATTGATAAGTATGTAATTTTTATTATAATACTTAGTTAAGTATTTTTGTATTAAACTTTTTCGGTAATTCGCATGTTTTTGTCCAACCTCGTAATTGAATTTGAAACAAACAAGTTTGGTGAGTAATTTTGGTTTTATAAGAATTTTATGCTGTTTAAGAGATTTCTTTTTGGTTTTCAAATTAGCGACTTAATGCCTTATTTTCATAAGGGTAGAGTAGCATTTCATATGGACTCTTTCGTACAATATTGTTTAGACTTCAGAAGAGGTTAATTAAATTAATTGCAATTAGTAGATCTTATGGAAATATGTATAGTGCATTCCAATTACTAATTAATATTCTGGTCTTATTGCTTACCTACTTTCAATTATTTTATATTAGGTATATAATATCGCATAAACACAATTTTAATTAGTAATAATCTGACTGCCTGAACGCCTGACTGGCCGAGTGGTCGCAAGTGCGACTGCCGGGCAACGGGTTTCAGGGTCGATTCCCGGGTCGGGCAAAGTACTACTGGGTCTTTTAAACCATTCTCAGTAGTAGCACGAAGTCTGATATTGTGCCCGGTATATGGCAATCGACTCACCCCCTATTGCACGAGACTCATAACATAAATAGTGAAAAGTGGGTGTTACATTGTACAGTGGCATTTAGTGCCGTAATTTGCACCTTTGCTAGCCCTTCGGAAATAAAAGCATTGATGTTATGTTAATTATTTATTTAAGACTAAGAGGTCTTAGTTATAGCCTACTTAAAATTCTATAACTAAGAATTAATATAATTTTAATTAGTAGTAATCGATGACCTTTTTAGTACTTGTTCAAGTAAATACAGCCCACACCGATTTCCTATTCCTTAAAGGTATATATGAGCAGAGGCAAAGGTCATAACATTAGATGTCACATCCAGTTTTAGCCTATAACGTTGAGGGTCTCTCGTTACACAGGATAACCCTAAAATGGTGCAGAGTCTGGAATACTGCTGTATGTTGTATATTTGCTTTTAGGAAAGTATTATGTTTACTTTAATCAACACATTATGTAATCAAGCTTTATGAAACTGTCAAACACCGCGCGGTCACCGGTGACCGCAACCTATTGTTCTTTAATTGTGTCTATAATGACGGTACTCAAAGAGTTAATTATTGTTTTCGGCTTACTCACGTAAACTGTTTGATGAGGAACTCGACTAGTTTCAAGCCATGTTAGAGACTCATATTCATGAGCAGCATTCCGCGACCCGCGACGCGGGGACTGTCGCCCTGCTACACCTCGAACTTATTAGTCGTTCGACTAACGAAACAGTAGAACGCCTTCTATATATTGCAAAGGAAATTAAATTATCTTTCAAATAATTAATGACATGTTTCTTTTTTTTTATGGCATGAGCCGGTTAACGAGCAGACGCCGATTTCTTACCATCGGGTGGATCCGCCACCTGATGGTAAGAAATCGGCGTCGCCCATGTACACCTGGAACACCAAAGGCATTACAAGTGCGTTACCGGCCTTTTGGGGATTAGGAGTTTGAGGATCGTTGGGAATTCAGGAATTGGGGAGATTGGGGAAGGGAAGGGTTATTGGGCCTCCGGTAACCTCACTCACACGACGAAACACAACGCAAGCGTTGCTTCACGTCGGTTTTCTGTGAGGCCGTGGTAGCACTCCGGTCGAGCCGGCCCATTCGTGCCAAAGCATGGCTCTCCCACACTTTCATCCTAATGTTCGTCATAATAACAACAGCTACAAGACTAAACTGCTAAAGACTGCCAAAAATAGACCTTCCCTAACGGCTAGTTCGGTCAGTTGTTGTCTGTCTCAGCGATTTAATGCAAACTTTATAATATCTGTCCACGAAGATGTAATTTTAATTATCTAGAATTCTAGATATTTTCTACAGGAATTACAGGGTCATAAGGTCTTATGAGACCAGTCGCCGCGGTCGGTTTAAAGGCCAATCTTATTGGAAAGTCTAAGCTTGTATTAATAAAGTAGCCGCCTAAGCCTTTGATTATTAGTTCAAAGCATTTAAACTGCTTTTGATATGTCTTATAATAATTATAAACATATCAATATTGAGTTATTTCTCGACAAGTATAGATTCTGTAGAGTAATTGTGTTTTGTAATTTATTTTAGGTTTTATTGTCTTGGTAATGGGACTGTATTGTCAATTATTATTGCAAATCTTAATTTTCAGTCAGGAAAAGAATAATATGGAAGTTATTTCATTAATTCGTAAATTTTCATACCCCGTTGGTCGAGTCGCAAGTGCGACTGCCGGGCAAAGGGCCTCGGGTTCGATTCCCGGGTCGGGCAAAGTAGTACCGGGGTTTTAAAAGAAATCTTAGAAGTAGCATGGAGTCTGGAATTGTGTCCAGTATATGGCAATAGGCTCAATCCTATTACACTCATAACATAACGTTATTTTAGTATGTATTTGGGCAGCAAAGAATCAAAATACAAATATTTTAAAATTTTAGTCTTTAGCAAATTAGCTTATTAAATTAGTTTAGCAAATTTTAAAGTTGTAAGTCTTTTGTTAACATTCGTCAACATTAAAAAACTTTTGAAATAATCCCGATACTTAAGTGTCCGAATTCCATAATATAATTTCTCAAAGAACCCTAACGCATCGACTCAAAGGCGCTCAACGCGATAAGGTTGGCTCTCTGTTCCAAAAACTGTATAAATAATAATTTATATAAAAACCTGGTATGGTCTTTATACACCACGGACATCCCAGTTATTAACCACTGAACATTACTTATTGGCAGTACATAAATTATCGTTGCATACATTTCGTATAAGGAATTATATTTAGGGGTGTGTCAAACCCATATTGTTCAAACCTCTTTGACTTTTGGGCAATTAATTAAGATATTGGCTCCGATGTCAATAGTAAATTGACTTGATTTTTTGTAGTAGATAATTTGTAGTGTGGGAGAGCCATGTTTCGACACGAATGGGCCGGCTCGACCAGAGCGATACCACGGCTTTACAGAAAACCGACGTGAAACAACGATTGCGTTGTGTTTTATCGTGTGAGTGAGGTTACCGGAGGCCCAATTTACCCAACCCCCCCACCCCAATCTCCACGGTCCTCGAATCTCCCACAATCCTCAATTTCCCAATTCCGAAAAGGCCGGTAACGTACTTGTAACGCCTCTGGTGTTTCAGGTGTCCATGGGTGACGCCGATTGCTTACCATCAGGTCTGTCCGCTCCGTCCGTCCGCATCCGTCTGCTCGTTTACCGGCTTATCCCATAGAAAAAAATCTGTAGTCTAAATAAAAGTCTATATTTCGATTTATTGAAGTAAAAGAAGACGATGTTTAATATGTTACACAGTGACGTATCCATTTCTTGATAGATTTAGTTTTTGACTGCAGGTTTAGATTGTATAGAAGTGGGGTATGACTTAGATTATTCTAGAATACTTTCATAAATTCCCGGTAGAGTTAGTAGTAAGTGAGTCAAAAATAAATTAAAACGTTATAAGACAAAAAAGGAAAAGACTCTTTTAAAAAAACATCAAATATGATACTTGAAACTTACACTCAAATAAGTATATTGTAATTTATGGACAATATTTTAAAGGCAGAAATATTCATTTGATATCTTATTTCTAGTTCATAAATATCACATGACTTTAACACTGAATATTTAGCACTCAGAATAAGAACATCACGATTTATGTTAAAGTGCGATTTTAAATTCCACGATTTTAAAATTAATGTCATATGATGCGCAATCATATACTTGTATATACAGCGTGAATTTTATGTGATTGCTTTCTCGGAGCTAAATAATTTTGTCTTGGTCGTATGAGTATTTATATTTAGTACCTTTTTCAGTTAGGATAAAAGTGAAATCACTTAAAAAGAGTGTAATAGTAAAGTTGATAGCGAATTGAAACCAACAGTAATACCTATAGGCAAATAAGTATGAGGACGTGAGCAGTTAAGAATAAGAACAATAATAAGTAAATAGGGTAGACGACTAATTTTTATTTTAATGTCCGTCTGATAGATTATTTAAAAACATTAGACACGTATTTTTTATTTTCTCACAGAAACGAATAGTTTCGAAGATATATTGATTTGAAATGTCGCGTGACGTCACTTCTCAGTACATTTTATACTAAGAAATGACGTTTTAGCCCCCACTCCTAAACTTTGATTCGTTTTATCTAAGTATTGTTTTATTATACGACAAAATAAAAAAATACGTGTCTAATATTTTTTCATTACCTAACTTACGGACTAATTATATTTTTAATTTTCATACCCTGTCATCATCCCCATTGCTTGTGATCCAATGGGATCACCTGATAATATATGCAAGATATTAAAGTCTGAGTGCATGAAATATACTACTCAAATAGCTACTACAATTTTCTACTAAAGTCTATTTATTAATAATCCTACCGAGACGAAGGTAAATTATTTTTCTGTGAAAATGCGGTTATATATAAATCACGCTGTATAAGTATTGCAGTATTCGATTATTAGGGGAAATCGCATTCGATATTCCGATCTAATCGAGTCGACGCGTGCGATTCGATCGGAACACGCATGCGCTCGTTGCCATGATGACGCACTTTCGTCGGAATAAAAAAATATATTGGATGTGCTTTTCGGAAATTGGTTGCTAGAAAATATCCGCTATGTTGTCGGTCAGATGACTGTTTTGGTTTTACAAGTTCGTTTATTACGTGGCATGATGCTGCTTTTGAATCTTTAAATTGCATTTTAAATATCAAGCTGTTGGTTTTGGTTCCAATATGATTATAGGTACAAATACAAACTACAAATCCGCCAAAGATCCAGAAAAGGGTTTACTAATAGTGGTCAACATCATAATATTTTGATAAAAATTAAGAGTCATTGGCAACTTAAACTTACATATTTGGAAAAAGAGGTGAGATATCAAGAAAGCCAACGAACATTAATACCGTTTCCCATCACCATTATACTCACTAAAAACTTTATTACAACTTAACTAACAAATTCATTAAAACTCGAACAGGATACGCCAACGCAGACAGCCAAATTACTAAACAAACATTTGCCCATCGTAGACAAAACTTACTAAGACCGTTAACTTGACATGTTGGCCAAACCTATTTGCTGTGCACACCAACTATTTGCCAAGCACGCCTATTTGCCAGGAACACAGATATTTGATATAACCATCACTTACAGTAACGGGCTTTACTTATTATAATGTCGCGGAAACGAGTGGGACACACGGACACACTGGCACACCGATACACGCACTGTTTGTGTGGCTGTCTATTACACCAGTTTGTAATTACTTGTCATGAATGTTCTCTGTGCCAGCTATATGCAAACAGTAGTTATTAACGTTGACATATGCATATTTTATATATTTAATTTAAATATATGGGTGGCGAGACTAGAACTAGTTGAAGCTTTGCACGGTCATGAATTTGAAAGTTTAGAGGTTTTCTAACTGTGCTTAAAGTGAAATGGTTGTAAATTATTGTAAAATTTTAATCAATGTGGTGAGTTCGGATTATATGTTGTAATGATTCGTTTTAAATTTGGTATTTGACGTGTTCTATCACTAGTAAAACGTACATAAGATCATCATTTTGAAGAACATTATTTCGTAAGCACAATTTGTAATAATTGGATAAAAATACTGTCAATAAATGTGCCAATACTAAAATAGATCTGCTTTCTTCATCTATAATTGATAATAAAAAGTACTAATAAAATACACTTTCGAGTTTACGATCATGTTCATAATACTCCATGCGTTTAAAGAGGCATAGTTTAATGAACATGAACAATTAATTATGTCCAATAATTGTTATGAACGATATAATTAAGTGAGAATAACTAATTTCTATGCCACCGTTACACTACATTGTGATAGACGTTTAGTTACTATACCAAACTTCATGGTTGGCTGAAGGAATTCTTCCATAACGAGCTCTGCCAATAGAGACATTATTGTATAGATACCCGTCTATTATGCTAACTTCCACTTTGTGCTGTCAGTCTGCAGATTTAGCCTTAAGTTTGTTTGCCCATAAACAGTATATGATTGGAACTTGTATGGAGAATGGAGACTGTTTATTTGAGATGAGAATTTTAAGTATTATTTTGTTAGGACGTCTTTGAGAGGACAAAATAGCTTGATGATGTCTTTAGAATCAATAGCTAGTACTCGATGACTGCTTAAGTTTCTTTTTCTTTTTTATTATTAATTGTTATCCAATTTTGGATATACCTTACGTGTGTTCCTTCAATAATAGTTGTGGAATGTGCCTTTGTGGACTTCAAATGTTTACATTTTGACATTGATGCAACAAAACAGTACTTCAATTACTCTTCCATGTTTGGAAATATTTATTACTAGTTATGTAGTACAATACAATCCATATTGATGTCTGGGCTCTGATAGAAGAAAGAAAGTTTATCTATCGTGTGGTTGGTTCGTATTTTATTTACAAATCTATGATAATCTAACTAAACCTATACGGCAACAACATAACATAACATTACGCCTTTTAATCCGAAGAGGTAGGCAGAGGTGCACATTATATCCACTGTACAATGTAACGCCCACTTTTCACTATTCTATATATTATATATCAGCCATGTTTCCAGACTCCGTGATACTACTGAGAATTTTTTAATAGCTCAGTAATACTTTGCCCGACCTGGGAATCGAACCCGAGACCCCTTGCCCGGTAGTCGCACTTGCGACTACTCGGCCAACGAGGTAGTCAACAGCAACAACATAGGTATAATACACGCCTCACACGAAAATTTGTAATAAAACAATAAATATTATTACGTGCTATTAATAATAGGGACATATAACTATTGTAATGTAATCTGTTTGTAATAAATCTATATAATTGACAGCCATGGTTCCGCAGGGCGAGAAATAATTAATAGTTTTAATTTCTCAATTTATCTTGATGTAATGGAATTTACGATTAATGGGCGACAGATGGGCCTCTAATTGAATATAAAGTGTGCACTTTGTCTTTTGTTGAAGTTTTTGAATGTTTGCCTCTGTGGTGCTGTAGATTTATTTACGCCTTCCTGCGCTCATAGATTGATTCATTATTTCATTTAGATGGAATTTTTATTGCGTTACACGTGTGGCGTTTGTCAAAAATAATAGTATCAGTGTCCTGTAATTAAAAATCTAGTAAAAGTAATATTGTTCTTAACAATTAGGACAGTGGTAAATTATGACTGTAAATATATATATTTTTTAATTCTATTTTATTTTAAAGGTTTTAAGCCTAAAGGCTACGTCAGCTCGTAACTCAAACTTATCTCTCTCCACTAACTACATTATAGACCTTATTTCCGATGTTTAGAGACTACTTTTGTATAAAATGTAGGGGATGATATTTAATATATTTCAACAAGCTAAAAGACAGTGAATAGGTTTAAATAAAAACTATTTATTTTCATCACTACATAGTATAAAACAAAGTCGCTATCCGCCGCGCCGTCTGTCTGACCCTATGTATGCTTAGATCTTCAAAACTACGCAACAGATTTTGATGCGATTTTTTTAATAGATAGAGTGGTTCTTAACGAACGTTTATATGTATAATACATACATACTGCTGTGCGAAGCCGGGGCGGGTCGCTAGTAATTTATAATTACTATATCCACAATATTAATAAGACACCGAATTAAATTCCATCTTGCCACCAAAAACACCATTTCTTAGTTGTACCTTCTTTTCTCTCTAATAACCGATGTAGTACAGTTTTGATAAGACATTCTGGAAAAACGACATGACTCCTCCCTAGCCTGCATTATTTTTCCGTATCATTAACGTTTTTATAGTCACGTTACAAAAAAGATACTTTTTTATCCTTAACAGTTCACGAAAGTTTTAGGACATTATTACCTAAATACGAAATAATTCATTAATAAATATTTAACTATTATGAGTTAAGGCGCGGTTCCTATTCATTCATTCATTGACACTAAAGCTCCATTGAAATCGTAAACCAATAGAACAATCTTATCGTTTACTTTAAAGACCAGTTCAGCACTAAGTGTAAAGCTGTCACTATCGAACCTAATAACAATATTCTCTTTAAGATCTAAACCGACAAATGTATCAGATTATCAACCAACAGTATTGATTGCGATAGTTTCTTCGAGAAAGCAAATTGTACCGTCAACCCTAACGGCTTCGACCAAAAACTAGTTTAGATAGTAAACTTATTCATATATTTTCACTTATGTAAATTATACAAATTCTCTTCTTACTCCTGTGAACTATTCGTCCGGTTAGAAATGCATTAGCACTTTAATGTTTGTGATTTTCTTTTTAATCTTCATACGGGAACATTTTGATTTATACTGTTTTCTTTGAACAGTTTTAAACTTATCCTATTTTGGGTTACATGAACAGCCTTTCAGTGGGCACTGCTGACCAAAGGCCTCTTTTCACACGGAGAAGGTTTAAGCATTAATCAATGCGGGTTGCATGCAGCATTTTTTGGGTTACTGGAGTCTTGATATGATTTTTAAGAGCCTAGCTTTTACTTTTTCTTTGATTTTATAAGTCTATTTATAATAGTTAATAATGTATTTACAAAAATATGTAGTTACTTTTGGCCCGGAGAAAAAAAGTTCAACGATGCATTTAAAACCATGTGTAAGGCGCTTGTGATGTCAAAAGCTTTACTGAAATCTGTTCCATAAATTGGCAGAATCCTCAGTTATTAGAAGATGACCTTTAAAATGAATTTAACAATCTTTTACGAAATGAAACAAAACCTTCCAAGTAACATATAGATAATAAAGTTCCTAATACCATGCAAGCAAAAAGCAAATTCACCTGGGATAACATAGCAATCGTTTCTGAAGTGACAAGGAGAGTAATGGCAAAAGACCAAAAGTTCAGAGAAAGGTTTCCGGATAAGATCGTGAGTTCTAATCCCGATTGCTTGTACAATTATAGGTGCGATGTTAGAAAGATTAAATGGCGGAATAAATTGGATTTAAATATGGTTGTTGTGGGCTAACTGACTTGTTTAGTTGATCGTTTGTACCAGGATTATGTTAGAAGTTTCTTTTGGTTTGCCGTCTTGTTTGTGGTTATTTGTATTCCTAGTTTAATTTGGCCTGTTTTTAAATCTTCTTTATAGAGTAGTGTTAATGACTTGGTTTGATGTTTATATGCTAGTCTTGTTATGTTATATTGATCTTCTTTATCGTAGTTATTTTTGACTTAGAATTTGTTTCAACTTTTGACCTTTGCGTTAGAAAACGTGTTATCATCTTTGTTTATTTTTCTAGTATTAAGTATACAAGTTTGTTTACAATAACTTTATTTTCTTTGCAGGTCCAAAATGGCATCAGATATCGCGTCGCATATAAGGAAATCAACAGTTCTATGGCTAATTTTAGCCTTAACGAATGTAAGTTACTTTTGAACGTTACTTTTCAACAAATCAACGTACTTAAAACGTAATATCCCAACCGCAACTAAAAAAACATAAGGGTTCTAGAAATTTATACAATTTCTTCTGACCTCAGTAACTGAGCAAGTCTTTGCTCCTTTCTAACATAAATTGTAATCAACCGGGACGAGCGTAGGAGTACCAAAGTCAGACAGATGTATGTTACGACATGTAGATGTCACGGTCGGTCATGGACTTTGACATGGTTAGACGCAAAACATACTAAGCTAGGACTTTGTAAATTTTCTATGTATTTTTGTTGGAAATTGTTGCAGATAAAAGTTGAGATTTCATTTGAATTGTTTATCTTCAACAATCTATTATTCTACTCTCTCCTATAACTCAGTAACAATTTGTGATTAAATATGCTTAATCATCTAAAATCTCCATTAATGATAGAGAAATTACTGTTGATTTCACAATGACTTTATTCTTTCAAGTTTTCCTGTCTAGACATCGTTTAGAAATCTGCTTTTGTTGGCTATCATACGAAACCGCAGAATATAGAAACGGTACCGACGTGTCTGTATACAAAATGATGCGTACTAAAAGACAAAGGGCAATTGAGATATAGAAGACACTCATAATACGAAGAAAACGGAAAGTTTAGAAGCAAGAAAAGCAATGCATGTTTCAATCAGAGCGAGAAAGAAAAACAAAGAAGTGATTTTATTTTTATACTCCTGTCTATGAAATGATAAATATTATCCCCTGATATTAATTTAGTAAAACCTCTAATATGCTTAACCTTCTTACGCGTAAAGGAGGCCCATAGTCTTCTACTGTTTCAGACTGTAATGTAACTGGCCATCTCGATGATTTCTTCAGTAGATGCATGAGAGGCTTTGAAATAAGTAAAAAAAACTTAAGTCAAGAATTTCTATTAGTAATCGATTCCAGTAATATTGGAAATCTATGACAGAAAAGAATAAACCTACGCATTTGTATTTATCTATTTGTCGTGTAAAAATTTAACATGCCTCCACCTCACGCTTTCATTTTCCTTTTTGAGGCGTGAGAGAGTATTATTGAATTTAAAATGCCGTAATAAAAGTAAGATTGGAACAAATCGTGTACGATATAATCTAAATTATGTTTTTATAGTATTTGGTTCTGATTGATGATTATAATTGATTGAATTTCAATTGAATGTAACACTCGTTACTGTATGTATCTAAATTGGTTTACGACAATTTAATTGATGCATTATCTATTTGTATATCTACACAATTTGATATATTGAGGACGGTTAATCTTACTAAATGTTGTACAATTTTTATCGGTACATATTTGATGTTTGAAACCTCAAAATTGTTTGTGTAAATTATTACATTCTTGGCCTACATTCCTTCGTCTCTTTTTTTTTGTAAAAGTATTTTGCGTCCATATTGATTCGTTTCAAAATTGATTTCATTTGAATTTTGCTTGGTCGAAATGGTTTTTCGAACTAATAATTCAATTCGTATAAAAACTAACAATAATCTGAATTCAAATCTAAATCGTGGAAGCTTGGAAGCTCCGTTTATAATAAAAACCCGACCTAGTAGACCATTGAGTAAGCAGAATCGAAACGCCGTCCTTGGCGAGGTCGACGGTGTAAACCGACCGAATGTAGCAGTTCGAATACTTTGTGTGTGTGTACGTGAGGTGGCAACTTTCACATTTGGTCGGGTGGCTGTGTTCAGTGTCCGCTCCATTTGACGCGGTGTCGTCGCATGCGCGTCCGGCGACACACATAGCGAACATATCGCACGCCAACTGGACCAAGTTAGTAAAAACATACGGATAGAGTTAGTACTGTTCGCAGAAGTAGAAGCACTGGCACAACGGATTCAACTGACCACTCTGACAATTAATGGCGCCACTGTTGATTAATTCTTTTTTCAAGTTTGACACTTTTAACATTGTGTCACCTGTCAAATTTGACAGCTATTGTTGACTGTGCTGCCATCTGTTTTATTTTTAACGGTTAATCCTTAATTACTATTGAATCGGTTTGTTTATGCTTTTCCCTCTTTGCGGTTTATATGAGAGTTCAGTTATTCAGATGTTTATTCAAGTGTTTTAACAAAAGTGAAGTAGTTTTAAGTATAGTAAAATATAATGAGAAGTATTGTATCGATTTAGTTAATATCACGTAGTTGTGATTGTGATCAATATTCGGAGATTATTAGAAAATCGGGAAGAATCAAATTGACGTATTAGTTTATAGGTTTATTTTTTGTTTGACTAAACCACTAGTATCTACGAAATAGTTGCAAGTAAAGTTAACGAATGGATTAAATAAATAATACATTTCTCCTTTCTGCATTTACCCACTGGTACTTATTTATCAAACGATACGTTCGTAAAAGGCAGCTGAAAAATAATACCTCTAAATAAAATAAATTGAATCTATGTAACATTTTTTCTATCGGTACTGTGCGTTCGCTTTACAAACTAGGCAATAACGCTATATAGATAACTAGCTTTTACACGCGGCTTCGTTCGCGTCACAAAAGGATAAAAAGTAGCCTATGTGATATATAACGATATACACAGCGCCATCTATACCAATACTTTTGTTTTCCCTCAGGAATATCAAATTTTTCCGGGATAAAAAGTACTCTATTATTTAATCCGGACTTCTAACTATACATCTGCACAAATTCAGAGCAATCGGTTTAGTAGTTATGGTGTGAAAGCGGAACAAACAAACAAACAAACTCACTTTCCGATCTATAATATTAGTAAGGATTGCCGTCTATGTCGAAGAACTAACTAAATAACTTAAAAACTTCTTCGAAATGTTTTCCAGGACTTGTATTCTCGATGATAAAAATATCCTGTATTCTAAGGACATAGTTTCTATTTCACAAAAATAAAGATAGTTTGAATATCTTTCCATAAATTTTTCTTTTAGTAATAACTACCTAATCTATTTCGTGGGATGTAAGACTAATTCCGTGTAAAAGGAGAAAAATGTCTAAAGCTTCTGCGAAGAAAATGAAATGGTATTTCCCGACACTATATCTTAACATGTCTTTACTTAATGTAATCATTTTTATAACCCCTTTACGCAATTGCGATTTGATAATTTGTACGCTCTTGCTCATTAACCATTTATATTTGTTTTCCTTACAATTAACGGCCGATTTCTCAATCATCAGTTACTTAATTCTTAACTTAGAATACAATTGTCATTTGACAGCTGTTATTTATTATGGAAGTTATTTCTCAAAATAAAATTTATATGGCACTGAAAAAATCGGTCCTAAATGTAATGAATACAGAATAAAAGGATTTTTCACTACGTAAGAGAATTCAATACTACTAACAAATTTAAAAGGTACATAAAAAGGTACATAGTTACAAAATATGTATAATGTACCTATATGTATCCTTTTTTTATGTATCTCTAGTGATCAACCACCGTTTACCCGTTCTAAAATTAAACCAAACAATAGAATTTGAGCCCGGATAGCCGTCAACGATAAGGCGTAATAATGTGTAATGAAGGCAATATTAACAACCACAGAATACCTATAACATGAAAAGTACAATACAGTCCCTGGATAGGGTTACCAGTAAAGATTATTTATAATTTATAAAAAAGTATGCATAATAATAACGTATAGATAAAAAATGTATATTACAAAAAAAAATCCAGAAAGGTTCATTTAGGCAGTTATCATAACAAAGTTATAAATGCCCTTTTAATAAACAATAACAACAATTTGAAAACTACATAAAAATATTGTATACTAATTAGTACAGATTACAGAAGCATACAAGGTACTATTTAAATAAACAGTTTATGTAGATTCCTTAATGATACTTATAAAAAAAGTAACACCCACTTTTCACTATTTATGTTATGAGTCCCATGTAATAGGGGGTGAGCCTATTGCCACATACTGGGCACAATTCTAGAGTCTTTGCTACTACTGAGATTTTTTTTAAAACCCAATAATACTGTGCCCGATCCTGGAATCGAACCCGAGACACATTGGCCCTGCAGTCGGACTTGCGACAGCCAACGAGGCAGTCTTAATGATACTTCTGACTAAATGTTTATTCTATCTGTACAGATACAATTTTTTTAAATTTTTCTTTACTTTCATATCCTAGTTAGACATTCACATCAAAACTTTATAGTCTGCAAAATAATCTTCCCAGCGAATAGCAATTTCACAAACCACATAAATTCCATTTAAAATGTGTTTCTTTAATGAAATTAATTTCCTGTATCAAGTGTCAGAATTAAATACTTTAACACATTTAAAATACCTTTAAATCCATTTTATTTATGTTTATATTTCGTGCGAGTATCAATTAGAGATTTCACACTAATTATATTTCTGTCTCGTTAGCCGTTAGGGATGACAGCCGTGATATAATGTTACCAGCGCATAAAATACGAGATTCTACCAAAGAATTTTTAACACCTGTTTAAAAAAAATACATTATAATGTATTTCAATAAGTAGGCGTGAGTTATTGCAGCTATTTAAATGACTGAATGATTTCGAATCATTATTGAACTTGCTCTAGGCTAGATGATCACTATTGATGACTTTCTTGTGCAGTACTGTTATATTGATATTATTTTTGACAGTCAAAATTAAGGGCATATTTTGATATTTAATGTCCATTGATATTTTAGAGGTTATATTTAAATTGCATTTATATATCATGATATTTGTAGCCACAGGGTGTGTCGTTTTATACTTTGTCTCTAATTCAAATAAATTATGATTTTATGATCTGGAAGTTTATATTTCCATTTACATGGCAGCAGAGAGAGAATATTTGTTTTATTTATTGGCTTCAGTAACTAAGTGAGGCTTCTATAAATACAAACATTTATGTAGATTAATGTTTCACTATAAGATGAACATAACAGAGAAAACAAAAACGCCAATAGCACCACTGCAACAGAATCTAAATTAAAAAGAGTTTTGAATCTTCCAATCAGCGATAGAGACGAGTTTTAAAAAATAGGCAAACAAGACACAATTCATATAGAGGCTAAAATGTTTAAAGTAATTAATGAGAAATTCGATGATGAATCAGATAACCATGTGAATTAATATTAAAGCATAAACAAAGTGACTTAGGTCATGAACGCTCAAGATCTCAGCACAGAGATAGCCCAAACACCGTCAAGCTACCCTAAAATAATATCAATAGATATTCAGCTTTATTGCTTGGTGATAAAGTTGGAAATGTAGTAAAGGATTGAGACGGTTTGGTATAGGTTGATGCGCTACAGCCTCTCCGTCGACATGTTGACTGATTATAAAACTCATGACTAAAGACTTTCCGAAATAAGCTGTTGATGGTTAGTTCAGAAATTAATATAATTGATATATAAGTGGATGAAAGTTCAAAATGTTAGCACATCATACGATTGGTAAGAAAAAAAATGAATTAATGATATCAAAATTTGAATGATTCGTGTTAGTGAATGTTTTGTCAGTGAAGTGATTAATATGGAAATGTGTGATGATTTTGATTGGAAAATATGCATACAGATTATATTGATCTGTATCTTTACTGCTGATTGGCAGACCTACTTTCATTGAAAGAAGGAATATTGATAGAAAAGTCAAAATAGAAACTGCCTGCCTCATAGAAATGACTACCTCGTTGGCCGAGTGGTCGCAATTGCGACTGCCGGGCAAGGGTCCCGGGTTCCATTCCCAGGTCGGGCAAAGTGTGACTGGGTTTTAAAAAAAATCTCAGTAGAAGCACGGAGTCTGGAATTGTGCCCGGTATATGGCTATTACATGAATCATAAACAGTAAAAAGTGGCAGGAAGTGGTGTAATGTGCATCCTATCCATTCGAGGATTTATGGCGTGATGTTATGTATGTCAAAATAGAAAATACACACTAATTTTAATCAAAAGCTTTATCTACCTAACCATGATCATCAACACAAATACACAAACATTCTTTACATATCACTCAAATAAGATAATCAGGAAGACTTAAAATCCTGTTTCCATTATCTCTCATAAATGCAATATTCGCAAGTATTCTCAGCCAGCCCTGGTCGTCACGTCCCCGTCAAGAGTCCGTTACTACACGTCCTGCAACACAACATGTAATGGTTTGTGAAAGCCGTGTGAACCTTTAAACCATTGTATGTACCTCACACACGATCACCTCAATTATCTACAAGTCTACAACTAATTACTCTTTGACATACTTACGATACCAGTAGTTTCCTTCCTACTAATTGTGGCAAATTATCGCCAATAGCGAATCAACTTCTATGTGTGTGATCGATTAATTTTTTGCTAAACCAAATGAGATAATTATAGAACAGTTTCCATCAAATGTAGGCACGTCAATAGGATTTTTATTGAGGTGTTAATCGACTTCTAATAGATGAGTTAATTAGATCGGCTGTTTGAACGTTTCTTTTGGCGATTCTAAAATAAAATTAGCAAATTTTTTGGTTTAATATTCCTCATGGGTCTGATTCTCAGAAATGAAAGATTGATTACTCGATAAATGTCTTATTAGAATAGTGCTAAACATTTCTAAACAATTATGGTGATTCATTAATAATGCCAAGGTTTCTAACTATTAAACTTCATTTAGAGTTGGCAGACACTTCAGCTTTCTTCACTTGCATCCTAGAACTGATTTCACTATGAGGTTACTAGTTTACAAGCCTATAATGAAGCAGGACCTGCAATTGCACTGCATCTCCTATGAATAAAAGATCAGACGTCTGGTGAACAATAAGAAGGAGACGCGTGATCGGAATGACGGAATCGTAACGGTCAAAATTTGCCTATCCGTGGATTCTGTTGAATATGCAGATCTTACGGGTAGTATGACGCCTCGTCGTGGAATGCTAACGGTTGGTATACTTCGACAATGAATCTTGTCACATAGGTTTTACTATCGAAAGTAATATGGAGCCGGTTTTTGAAGATGTGCGCACGAGCTATTCGAGCCGAGCGCATAAATGTGAACACGTGATGTGGCATTGATGTGGTTCCTTAGATATGAACAGTGGTCACAGTTGAGTGTGTTATGTGATATTTTACACGTAAATTATTTTCATGTAGGTATTGTCGGTAACCATTTTAATATTTTACTGCTTGTAACTCACTGGATCCAACTTGACCTCTTGGCCTTTCGATCTACTGCGGACACCGATGCCTGCGGGCCTTTTGTACGTTGCCACTACACGATTACGGCTCATAAACACGTCACATGTCATAATTAATAATTCATATTAATTCACTGGTGATGGTGTAGGTTAGAAAATGTTCGTCTGAATGGAACATACGTTGCGTGGACTGTTGATATTTCATTAAATGAGTGATGTTTTACACCCATCAAACATTTTATAAAAATATCCTTTGTGTATTAAAGCATTATTACCCAAGGAAACAGTCTGCTCCTATTCTCAAAATCCTTTCTGAACTCAGGGTTTTTTACATTTCCTGATCCATGATCGATCTGTTCTATCCCTATTTTATAAAAACTGTCATAAGTATTCAAAAACGTACTGACATTAGAATTTATAGTATCCGTAATTTTCGAATATTTTCATACACTTTAAAAACAATGTTCAATGATATTCAAAGTTTGATTAATTAAGTAGGGTCCATAAAAAGTTACTGTGAATACACTTAGCTTATTTCCATGTAGGATGACTAATCAGTTTCTGAAGTCTAATAGTTTAATAAGTACTAGACAAAATGTGATATAAAGGTTTTACGATATAAGCTTATGCAGAAGAAGAAGTGAAAGAAGTATGTAGTAAGAAGAACGTAGTTGCACTGTAGGTAAAAATGCAAACGAAATGATACAAAATAACCAATTTAAAAAGGTAATACATTTTTTGACTTAATGACGAAAGCGTACAAAAAATCTGCTGCAAAAAACAAACAAAAATCAATTCAGTAGCCTACCTACTGGTTAGACATCACAACATTTCAAATTGAGTTCTAAAAAAGTATGGACATTGCTGAGAGAGGTAACGTCAAGTGTGAATTGACACTAATTGTTCATGAGTCCAAGCTTTCCTTTCTGTACCGATGTTATCTATGTTCTCGCACTAGCCGTACACACGGCTTCACCCGTTAAAGCTATCCGTTTTGTTATCTCAACGGCTAATGGCGCACGCTTAATTAGGATGACGAACCAGATTTCTGTGAGTTTTCATTATCTATATTAATATTGTAAATGATATAGTTTCGATGTTTGTTACTCAATTAAAGATTTTTTTATGTGAAACTAGCAAACCCGGCGAACTCCGTTTCGCCACCAGATAGTTTCGTTTTATGTAACATTTCGTTTAGTGATTAGTGAATTTTCTTTTCTATAAACCCCACAAAGCCCGAGACCTTTCCAACGAATGCAAAACCTTGGAAATCGGTTCGTGCGTTCTGGAGTTATAGCGTCAGGATGGAAAACCCGACTTATTTTTATACTAGCTGTTACCCGCGACTTCGTCCGCGTGAAATAACGACTTCTGTATAAATTGGGTTTTTTAAATTAGTCTTTGTCAAGGTATATTCTATGGCTGTACAACTGGGACAAATATCATCACAATCGATTCAGTACCTAGGTTATATTTATTGAGAAATGAATTTATTTTCGTGGTTTCTAAAATAAACAATCCCATAGAGGTTTTACCCGTATAGTGCCCGTCTCGTGAAGTTTCACTATTCTATGTTTGCAAATCAATGTTGTATCGCATTTCAATCAAATAGATATAGTGATTTTAACAGCACAGTTCCCGGTTTCGTGGGTTTTTCGGGTTAAAAACTTTTAGATGTCCTTTCCCGGGTCTCAAACTATCGCTGCGCCGAATTTCACCAAATAGGTTCAATGGTTTAAAAGGTAAGAGCCCCTCTTTATTTCAACGTCCTTAGTCCTGGTTTTTTAGCGCATAGTTTCCGTCATTTTGGGATTTCCTCTCTCCTATAATGTGACCTGATATGTACCGGTGCGACGTGCGTTACTATCGCAAACATTTAAATGAAATAATAGGTATTCTGATATTAGGTTAGTTACATATGATACATGTACTTTAATGTTGATATTAATGTCCTCTATAAGACTTAATACATCCCTTGGCTCTATTGTCCATAATTTCCACAGCGTAATCAATACCAGTAATATAAGGAGTTTTTTTGGTAGTTTTTCACACATCGGGTTGTCATTACCTAAAGGAGATTTTTTTTGAGGTCGTAAAATCATCCAATCACTTCTCCCGCCTTGGGTTAGGTGAGAGGGAGTGACAGATTCTTACTGACTAAAATCCACTCCGTTCCTACTCTTGCTCGTCGAGCCGGAGCCCCGTCAACTCGTTAGGCCTCCCGCGGCACCGTATCGAGCATCAGCCCTACTGGGCTCCATCTATGATGGTGTCATGGCTCTGTAAGGCGCGCGCCGTATGCACGGGACTGGTTCTGGTCGGGTGGCAAGCTACCCTTGCTCTGCGTCTACAGACCCGCACTTACGGTGGCCGGTGAGAGTGTCTCCCGCGACGGCTGGGAAGTGAGGAAGTTCATTCCCTCACACGCTCCGCTTTCTCCTTGGCAAGCATAACTGCTTCGCAGAAGGATGCGACTGCATCCCAATCCCCCTCGCTCCATGGCCTGAACCAGAGCCGAACGCGAGAGGTCACCGTTTCCTACATCCCTGAGAACACGGCGGTGCTCAGCCCATGCAAGGTACACCGCCACGGTATGCTCCACCGTGTTCTCCGGGCGGTCCTTGCATTGATGGCCTCTCTAAAGCCACTTTTAAAGAGGGGACTTTCCGCTGCAATGACAGCGAGCTCAGCCCTCGGTTACCTAAAGGAGTGTTTCGCTGTGTAAGTGAGGTTACCGGAGGCCCAATTACCCCTCCCCCAGCCCCCCCAATCCCTAACAATCCTCAAATTACCAATTCCCAAAAGACCGGTAACGCACTTCTAGCACTTCTGGTGTTACAGATGTCCATGGGCGGCGCAGTGATCCGTCTGCTCGTTTACCGGCTTATGCCATAAACAAACAGCAAACTATCATAGTGAATTTGGCCTTGACGGTCTAAAATGAAAAGGACTAATATTATTTTTTAGCTATGTGCATTTAGCTAGTTTTTTTGATATACATATAAAAAAATACGAATTCAAGTAAACTGAAAATATTTTATTCGTGGTTTTATCTCCTTAGACTGCTGTCAACCTCTTTGCATACCTTAATATTAATACCATAGTATAAAAAAAATCTCTGACACATTGACTTTGTAAACTCACTTGTCACACAAATGTCAGATGACTTAAGAAATGTATACTAATAATATAAATTTGTATGTGCTTGTTTGTTTGTTTGTCCGTATTTCACGACAGAACGGAGTCAGGAAGGTTTTTGATTTAAGATAGTTGAAAAGATGGAGAGTATCATAGGCTACTTTTTGTCTTTTTTTAACCCCCTTCCACTTCCGTGAAACAGAGGTGAAAGTTTGTATGGGGTATTTTGCAATTTTCAATGTGGAAAGCTAACAATTGGTATGCGGGTTATTTGTGACCAGCATAGAATCGTGCATCATTTCATTTATTGTAAATCCTTCCCTCACCCCATTAAAAGAACGCGAGAGAAGCCGCAGACAGAGGCTAGTCTATGAATAAATTGTATTCAGTCAATTGAATTCGTATTTTGTCTTTAAAATCCCTGATCCCTGATGCAGCTGAATACTAATATTATTCCTTGAAAACCCACAGAACTTCATTTTTATATGTTGATGCCAAAATATATTATGAAAGTAGGACGTCATAACAATTACAAATCATCAGGTTGGTTACCATAGTAATGTTACCTGTCAGATATCCGTTTTCAGGTTTTCAGATAAATCGTAATAATTATTCTTACAACAACCCCTTTTTCGCGATAAAAAGTAGCCTATGTTTTATCTCGGGGTCTAGAATATCTGTATACCAAATTTCATTCAAATCCGTTCAGTAGTTTTGGCGTGAAAGAGTAGCAGACAGACAGACAGACAGAGTTACTTTCGCATTTATAATATTAGTTAGGATAGTAGATGTTCGAGAAAATTCATTAATAAGGAATTAGATTGTCTTTTTATACTAGGAATATTTGAGTGGTTTTCATTTGTTTATGTGGTCTTTGGAGCCGTCATTTATATATGTCGTCACAATACTTACTCTTTATTATCATCTTCTACGTATATATATATCTGACGAGTATGCCTACGGGTACAGCTAGTTCCATTGATATTACAAAAAGCTAAAAGTAGGTACCTAAGTTTTTTGTTTGTTTGTTATCTGTTTTCGATATGCCTATTTACACGTAATTGGAAGTATGTAAGAAGAAGGGCATACAGGAAAAACACACAGGGAAAGTCGTGAGTAAAAGCTAGTAATAAAATGAATGTTCCGCTAACATCTGTCACTATTTTTATTTACGCTCACTAGGGATATTACATGCGGTGTTCTCTTGTTTTTTTATAGCTGCTGTTTATCAATTCATTATTATTTATTGACACATATATTATCGTCAAACCTGAAACGTAGCTTTAATTAGAACTTATAGTACTTTTTCTATAATTTATTTAATAATAAACCTCCTAAGTAGATGATAGAGTTTAAATTCACTTGACAGTGTTAAACTTTCGACATATTTGAGTTGGAATCAATATTTTAGGTCGAAAAATTATGGGTGTATTAAAAGCGTATTTATATTGCAATTTGTTATAATGCTGTCATAATAGCATTAATTTTAATGTATACGTGATTTTCTTGCTGTTCATTAGTGGGTCTTGAGTTGTTTAGTATATGCCTAATGATGTAGTTAATAGCTCACGTAGAATAAGGAACTTAGGGATAATTAATTAACTTTGTGATGTGAATCAAGTATAAAGTTTTCTGGTGAGGAAAGTGGTAGTATCAATTTTCAATTATAAAATTTTGTTGATTTGTTGATTATCTTCAACTATCTTTATAATAAGTGACAATAGCTACTGTCATTTTGTGAAATAATGATACCACATATAATAGTGTAGTGATGCACACAAAAATCGATAAACAATCAGTGTGTGTTTGATAATAAATGTTACAGAAAGTGACAGGATAGCGATTGCGATGACGGCGACAATTTATAAAATAACTTATTACCATAATACATCTATCTGTTTTATTTGTCATGTTCCTTCATGATTACAGTTTTTTATTTATTTCACACACAATTATAAAAGAAAAGTCTCAAATAGTTAATTAATCATCAAAACTAAATTATCGGTTCAGAAATATTTAATTTCCTGATATACTTAGTTTACGAGAGTAAAATTATAAACGAGAAGAATCGATCCAGAAATATTGCATTTCCATATCGAATAATTTCGCAACGTCACTATTTAGTACTTGTCATAACGTTGCAACACTGAAATTGTCAAATCTGGAATCGAATTAAAATTCCGAGTATAGTAAGGATATCATAACTAGCTTGAAATTAAACTACGTATATTTTAAATGTTTGATTTTGTAGATTCATTACAACCCACAAAATTAGTCCCACAAAGGCTGCCTACCGCGTTTTTTGAGGGGGGAAAATCATCCAATGATTTCTCTCGACCGGGTGAGACGAGAGGGAGAGTCAGACTATTACTGACTGAAAATCACCCCGTTCCTACTCCTGCACTTCGAGCCGTAGCCCCGGCAGCCCGTTAAGTCCTCCGTGACTCCGTATCTGTATCAGCCCTACTGGGCCCCATCTGTGGTAGTCTGATAACTACCTCTTAGAGGCGCGCGCCTGACATGTAAAACTTTATTTTTATCTGCATACTAAATAAGTTTGCTGACTATACATGTAAGTACCGCAATAACTACAAACGCAAGCGTATAAATAAACACTAAATACACTATTCTATTTAAAACCTAACCTAACACAACTTCACAATTAGCTAATTTGCTACAAAGCACAGTTTACAGATTTATTTTAAGTACATATTCCATTGCAGTAACTTTGTAAGCAAGTAATTGTGAAAGACGATCAATTGAATTATATTTATTGATTCATTCATTCAACTAGATAATTCTACTTTATGAGTGTAAGATAAAATTGGCGATGTACGGCAACGTTCTGGAAATTGGTTGTGGTAACTTTATGTGGACATTTCTTAGATTTGGATGGCGTCGTAACGTTTTCTCGTTTTGCGATAGTATTTACGTAAATACCTAGTTGGTACGTCGTTGTTAGGATTGTTGTTATGTTACGGCAAAGTTGTTTGGATTGTAGTTTTATGAAATGAAATGAAAAGACTTTTTTTCGGCATACGGCATGAATGCAATTAACAAAAATAACAATACAATATAATTTGATAAAATAAAAATATAAAAGTTTAACACAAGGGAGTGACAATAAAAAGATAAAAAGCTAAATCATAAAACTAGAATAAGATAATAAAAATAGGTATAACATACTGCGCGATATTGGCAAGCCGAATGGGTCGCCAAATCAGCTAAAAGCTGGGCGCAGACTAACCTAACCTAACCCAACACTGATTTTCAGTTTGCACCCCTTTTAATAGTAGAAGTTCGAGTATTAACATCACATCTTTAAAAATTATGAGTTGCTCACGTAAATATACTAAGAAAAGGTCTACTAGTTTCGTTTTGTTGATTCCATGGGCGGCTCTGATTGCTTACTATCAGGTGATCCGTCTGCTCGTTTGACTCCTATTCAACAAAAAAGGGAGTCCCAATTCAGTATGTCTCACGATAGTAATTATAAAAATACATCTATCTAATCTCAGATGGCTTAAAAGGGATGGCATACGTAGTATATGTCGCGGAGAACCTAACGGGTTACCGGGGCTCCGGCTCGAAGTGCAGGAGTAGGAACGGGGTGGTTTTTAGTCAGTAAGAGTCTGACATTCCCTCCCGTCTCACCCAGGCGGGAGTAGTCATTCGATGATAATAAAAAAAAATGTAGTATATGTCCTTTTAGCTGGTGAGATTTTGTCACAAAGCAGGTCACCTTTTTGCGAAGCTAGAATATCATCAACATTGTTGTTTATAATCTTGAAGCATGCTTTCGTGATTGAAATTAGCATGTGTATAGACCGTCTATTTATGCGTACCTGTCTATAAAATATGTGTACTTAAATAGCCATTGCCAACACTTATTCAATAACTTCAAGATCTCTCAAGCCGATACATTTTCTCTTCACAAATGAAGTAGCAACCTTTGTACTTATACCACTTGAAGCTAAAGCACCGGCAGAACAACCTACACCATACTGTAAAATTTCTTTATTAAATTTCCAACATTATACTTTTGTTATAAAGTCGATAATCCAATGGCCTGCTGACCACTGTGTACTTGACCGAAAAGATACCTCCCACACGCCTACCACTTGTGACTTGAAACAACGATTAATTGTTTACATTCCAATCAAAAGTAAATCTCTGTTCATTTGTTCTTATTTCATTAATTTATCTAAGTGGATATAATATGAAGAAGGTATACTGGGCAAAAAATAGGGACGCGATACAGAAGAACTAGTGTCTTTTCTATTAAATAGTTTTGTTATCCTCCACGGACTCGTGTTCGTGCCCTTGTTGCATTTTCTTTTTTATAGTGTTTATTAATTAAGATTAAATTAAAATTTATTTATTTATTTAAAACCTTACCTAAAACTATCATTACAGTTTTCTCCATTGCGATAGCTTAGGTCTAAAACTAAATCTATGTACCTAACTACTAATTTAAACAAGACAAATCAAAATGAAAAAAGAGAGCATACAAACTTAACTAAACTTAACATTTATCCATAAAAAAAGAGATAATACTGACGACTTTATGGTCACGAGATCAGCAGTGAACTACTTAATAAATAACAATAGTAAAATTTAAAAATTATTTAAAAATATAAATAATTAAAAATTATTGGCATACACAAGTTACATTACATGTTTACATGAACGCGAACAGTATTCACATATACACAAACACGACAGAGGTGCCCGTGGGCCCTAATCTAGGCACAGCCAGTTAGTTAATTCTCGTATCATGGTTGAGATTTGTGACAATTATTATAAAAACGTGGTACAATGACAACATTTTTTTCTACTATCTACATACATACACATATTTTATTACATTTACATTAACCCTACTGGATAAGCCCACCAGAACGATGAACGAGCCGACCTGCTGGAGCAGAAGGCATCCGTTTACAAGCATGAAGTGTGGGCCAGCAATCGGTCCGTTCAACCATTTCGTAGGGAACAGAGCGACCCAACCCACTGCGCCACCAACTGTAGAACATTTAGGAATGTATGACGTCTCTGCCCACGTGGCAGTCATCTGATTCTAATGGTGCTATTGGATTTGGTCAGTCTTATTAATTAAATGACATCTAGTACATCTACTATATAGATTTTTCCAAAACAAATCCAACAATGAAGAAATCTCCATTAATAAGGATTTATGTCGCAACAAAACTCGAAGCAATCATCAAAAGTAAGATCAAAAATTCCATAGAAAACAATAACAATATAAAAACCTACTCTCATCACTTCATACTTAACTATACAAGAGGTAAAGCCGACAGATCAATAGGGCAATGAAACCAATAATAAAATAATACTATCGTTCAGAAAATTCGAATCAAGAGACATTCCGAAGCCCTCAATTAGTACGTCATTACACAGATAAGGCAGTTCGGATCAAACGTGTAATTTATAACTCATAACTCTGGTTATAGGACGGCGGTGTTATGAATAGAAGAAATAGAATGGTAATCATCAAATTATATGTTTCGAACGTGCGTTTAGGCTGTGGTGTGTTGGAAAGGAGCTAAGACTTGTCGGCTTAAGTGTACCAATGGATTTTTAGATAGGTCTTTATTTTTATCTCTTGTTATGGTTCTTGTCTATTGAAGTTATGGAGTATGAAGTATTTATATCCAAATTCTCAACTATTTTCGTGTGAAAAGTTATTAAGCGTATAAGATTTTACTTGAAATGTCTTAACCAAAGACAAATATTTTCGTTTGACAACCACTTTTTCATTCATCATTGATTTTCGTAGTAACATAACATTACGCCTTTTATCCCCGAAGGGGTAGGCAGAGGTGCACATTATGGCACTTAATGCCACTGTACAATGTAACACCCACTTTTCACTATTTATGTTACGAGTCCTATGTAATAAGGGGTGAACCTATTGCCATATACCGGGCACATTTCCAGACTCCGTGCTACTACTGAGGTTTTTACAAACCCAGTAATACTTTGCCTGACCCGGAAATCGAATTCGAGACCCCTTGCCGCAGTCGCACTAGCGACCACTCGGCCAATGAGGCAGTATTATCGTAGTATGAACAAATAATTCTCTATTGAATTGAATGTCTAATTTAATAGGCATGCTAAACGAGGATGTCGACTCATAATTTGAAAACAAGAAAGTCTTAAATAAACTTTTTGTCTAATACTAATGTTAGTGCTCATCTGAAGTAGGTAGTATAAATACAAAATAGTCTTTAAACAAATAAGGCTCGTTAAAACCATTCAAATATTTTAAACAAACAATATATGTATTCAGTGAATACCGGACGGACAATTTTGAATATTTCCACGTAGTTAGTGCACTTAATTGATCGCGGGTTACAGATGAATGTAAACTCCTTTATATTCATGCTACCCTGGTATTCCAAACTAAATGAAATAAGTTATTGCCGGAACATTTGCCTTCCAAAAAATTCGAAATTATTTGCATTTATTTCGAGAGAATGTTGTCAGATGTTCGTGTCGTTAGCGCATGTGATTAATGTCAGGTATTTATGGGGAATGTTAAGCTCTTTATCTTGATGCTATCCTGGTACCTCAAGCAGGAAATTGCATGGTTATGGTACTCATTATTATTTTGTTTACCTATGTATGAGTATTTTTATATACTTTATTTGTATCTTAATACTGTTGAAAATCTATTCTATATGCAATTTTTTATGGCATAAGCCGGTAAACGAACGGATCACCTGATGGTAAGCAATCGGCGTCGCCCATGGACACCTGGAACACCAGAGGCGTTACAAGTGCGTTGCCGGGTTTTTTTGGGATTAGGAGTTTGAGAATCGTTGGGGATTCAGGGATTGGGGAGATTGGGGGAGGGGAAATTGAGCCTCCGGTAATCTCACTCACACGACGAAACACAAAATTTCAAAATAAAGTTTCTTTTTTAAACGAGAAAGATACAGGTTGTTTCAAATAACCCAGTGAACTGTTTTAGGACATTAAAGGGTCATAAAAATGCTAATAAGTACAATTTTCCCATAAAATTAAATAGAAAAATACCCACGGACTAGTGACCTTAACCAATTGTTACCATCGAGGTCATTAGAGGAAAAGTAAAGCTCTTTTGTATAATAAACCCATATTGTCTATGAAGTACTTTCACTGCTTTTAGAATTCTCAATAAACGCTGTTTCATCTCAGACTAAGTGGTTGATGGTCTAGAGGCAAGCATTCGCTGAAATCATGATGATTGCTATTAATTAAAATAATACTTAGAGAGAGATTTGGGTTTACTGTTACTTAGAAATGCTTATCTTTGTAATTTGGAACTTGTAGACTATGTAGTTAAAGGACGATTTATAATAAAGAAAGAAAGTTTTGAAATACAATTCAGTAACAATTTAAAACATGTCATCACTGAGATAACGTATCATCACATTAGTACAATTTAAATATTTCACGTAGTTTTAAAACTACGTGATCGAACCCAATCAATGAAAAACCCTATTCAGTTTATGTTTAGGTATCATTCACATCGCTATAAGTATCAAACAAAACTCCAAACGAATGTTACCAGTAGAAAATTTCGAAATCTTGCGTGTCGCCTAAAGTGCCATTTTTCACCTTCTAAATTAAGGAAACAGTCAATGAAATCACAAACATACATAGATGTTGTCTTTAATTAAAAACTTTCATCTCACCTTATCGTAATGTCTGATCTCCACAAAATATCTACAATATTACCAAAAACATCCAATTTGCTAGCTAAAAAACATGAAACGTCGGCTTCTAATGTTAGGAAATGTTCTTATTTAAATAACTACAATCATTATTGATTCATCAAAGCTAATAAATACCAATACACAAACTGGAAACGGATTGCATTATAAGTATCTTTTTTTAATCAGATCCATGGTTAGTTGGTAACGTATACGTGAAAGAGAGTTTCGAAATCTACCAACGGCAAGTACCAATGTGACTTTTTCCGAGTTATATGTACTTTTTAAGTGTATCTAGACACCACTGACAAATGGTGAAGGAAAACATCGTGAGGAAACCTGGGCTCATAATTTGTAATTATAAGTTTGAAATCGCCTAAGTCAAAGTACAAATCATTTTTCATTAAGAACGAGCAAGAAACTCCAACACGCATTGAACAAGTGTGGTGATTAATGCTCAAACCTTCTCCCTGTGAGAAGAGGCTTTGCTCAGCAGTGGCCACTTATATGCTGTTGATGATGATGACATAGAAAAATAATTACGTATACATATACTATTCAAATTGTAGAACTAGGTAAAACAATTTCTCGAAAAATCGAGGTGTCAAGAAAAGGTGGTCATTTGTCTCCAATGTGTTGCGATAACTTCACTTCATGTTGATGTTTTGCCAGAATACGAACCGTTCATCTAATTACAGCCAGTTGTGGACATTTTACAGAATGTCTGATTAAGTTTCTTCTGTTGAATTTTCAGTGAAACTAACAACTACTTATTTAGTAATTGTGAATTAAGTCTTAAGTTTAAGTGAATTTGTAACATATTCATTCTTAACACAGCACTTTCACAGATGCAAAATTCCAGCCACTCAATTAAAGCACACGATACAATACTACAATAAATTATTCAGTATTATTAATAATTAACAAACGTCAAACAATATGGCGGTTACATTCACACACGACACAATATTCGGACACGCGACTTTTTGTCGTTTAACAGTAAAATAATTATCTCTTGTATTCAATTAGTGCGGTGAGAAAATGACATGTCTATCGTTAGATCGGCCAACCTATCATTATCGTTATGATACGGCAACGGATATAGAGTGTGACTAGATGCGGCATAACGATTGAAACCAGAATGTCCGACTTTGTTGAATATTTGTGGCTTTTGATGTAGATAATGTAGTGCTGTGTGGGTGTTTATTTGTTGATTTGATTTTTAGTTTAATCTTGGAATAGGGAATTTAATTAAATTTGATCGACACATTTAAAAAAATTTCATCGAAAACTTGATATGATGAAATAAATTAGGAATTTAAAGTGTATTGTATTGTGTACAATAACTGTCTTACCCATACTTTCGAAGGGTCAGCCACACCACATGACAAGTTTCTTTTTAATCTTCCAAAATTGTAATTTAGAAAAACAAACTTCTTACGTTTCAATAATTCGTTGAAAATTACATTGTCTTTACAATCTAGACGCATGTTGACCCATTCAATTGACGCCCTAGGCATAGACAGGCTCATTAGCTAATTTAACAGCCGTCAAGCGGTAAGTCACGCTACTTTCCATTGATAGCATGCCAAACGCATCAACATCAACTAATTCTTAGTAATAGCTCTCCTTAAATGGAAGCCGAGTGTAGAACAATTTAAGTACAAGTAGTTTAACTGTTACTTCAGGCGTTTAGTGTTTAATTTCTTATTGTCTGTCAGGTACGTAGTAAAAGTGAATTTCCTGGTCTGTTATTGTGTCTACGTTCTTATAGCTGAGTGAACAACTAATTATCAGTTATATTATTGAATAAAACAAACGTTTTTCTACATTTATATAAGTGAAACTTGATGAAAATTTCTAGGTATTACTCAAAATCTATTATAAAATAGATTTTGTTTTTTGACGTTTCCCATATTCACGCCATGACTTGAAAATGGCTGGACGGCTTTGGCTGATTTTTTTTGTTGTGTTTGTTATTGTCAGGAGAAGGTTCTTATGATAGAAAACAATACTGAAAATCTTATGGGAACGGGAGAGAACGGGCGCGGGCAAATGCTAGTTAATCATACAATTCCAACTATACACAAGAAAACAAATAATATATAGAAATATAACAACATACTTACATTAAACAATAAACAAAATAATCCAACACTCACGTACGCCACGCTTCCACTACACCTTCCATATCTATAACTCTTTGTCAACAGCCACCTGGTGAGATGGCAATGAACCGACCAAGCTGTAGGTACGGACGACACCCGTGCCAAAAAACTCGATATACTCGAGTCGACCTGACATTAATTGTGCCAACATTTTCGATTTGATGTGAAGTTGTAGTTTTATAGTAATACTAGCTTTTACCCGCGGCTTCGCTCGCGTCACAAAAGAATAAAAAGTAGCCTATGTGACATATACCAATACACACAGCGCCATCTATACCAATACTTTTGTTTTTCCTCGGGAATATCAATATTTTCCGGGTTAAAAATTACCCTATTATTAAATCCGGACTTCTAACTTTACGTCTGCAAAAATTCAAAGCAATCGGTTGAGTAGTTACAGCGTGAAGGTGGAACAAACAAACAAACAAACAAACTCACTTTCAGATTTATAATATTAGTAAGGATAAGGATGCATTCTGTTTTACTAAAGTGAACTCTTTTGCTTTGGATGTAGAGTGTATGTTGGTGTGGATTTAAATTATTTTATTGTAATGTGACAATATACTTCTGGTACTTGTATATGTAGTTTGGAATGTGCTATAATATGTATAGTGACCGTTTCATTTAAGTGCATACCTATCACATACATGTATAGGTTTCATTAGAAAAGAAAAATAAACTTTTTATCACACGCTAAAAACAAGTGACATGTACAGAGTATAATGTATTACAATTCGATAGTTCCAGTAATAGGAAGGATTATGAAATTGTACTCCATTTTAGATACAGTCTTGTCCAATATTGAACGTAACTGAATAACATATACATACCTAATTAACCAGAAGTATAAATGTTGTGTAATTAAACCTTTCCTGACTCTAAATTAAAAATAGACATCTGTTACTATGCGCGTCAAGCAATATTTAATACATTAAACTAAGTAGCAAAAGCCTATAAAAACTCTGTATGAAAATAATTCTTCATTCATGTCCCGAAGTCTTAGGTGTGTCAATGTCTGTAGAATTTGATGACGTCACTTAACATCTAGAATTAACAGCTGCTCGCAGGTGGCCGAGGTGATAACTTGATTTTTACTTGCGCATATGCAGATCACGTTAAATTATAGAGCAGAAGGATAACTTTTAATAAAAAAAGGTGAAGGTGAAGAAAATTCAGACGATGCTGGTATACAAAAATATAGACATATTATGTCATTTTATAAAATGATAGGCAACCAATAGATCTGGAAACCTCTTGCCGGAGAAGTGACTATAGGCCCCTGGTATGGCTGGAAACTGGTCAAGCTGCCTCGAGGACGCGAGTGGACCGTGCAATACAATACAATAATTTATAACGGGTCCTAAACACATAAAAATTCACCAAATGAAAACAGTTTAATACATAACCCTGTAAAAGAAAAAGATACTACATAAGATTGCAATAACTAACCAAAATAAATGTCTAAAAATCCGTTTAAGAAGTTTCTGACCAAACAATGGAACTTCTGAATAAACTCGATTGTAAAATTATCATCGCACCGTTGTTGCCATGGAGAATGGGCGTTTATTTCCGTTTATTATAAATCATTAGATGTTAGATGTGCCACATTAAAGGCTCAGCTTCCAAAACTTGTTTTAAATTCTAGTATTACCATAAAAAGTAGGCAAGCACTATGACCTGTTGAGTTTTGATGTTTTATTTAGTTAAATGGATTGATGTGAGTCGATTTTTGGCTAGTATTAATAGATTGAGTCGTGGTGGCTTGGAGGTTTAAGATTCCCGCTAGCTTTTATGCATGATAGTGTGGGTTCGAAACCTAACAACGGCGAGTACCAATGTGACTTTTTACGAGTTATATGTAGTTTCTATGATTATTTAGACATCACTGGCAAACTGTGAAGGAGAATATTGTGAGGAAAGGTAAGCTTATAATTTCGAATCATAAGTTTGAAATATTACATTGAGCAAGCGTGGCGATTAATGCTCACATTAATCAAAGGTCTTCCTTGACTGATCTGTAAATCGCGAATCTCAATTCTGCGAGTCCTGTAATCCTATATAAAATACTAGCCGGCTGCCGCGCAACATGTCCCGGGTTAGATTCACGAAGCAACTCTTTGTGTAATTCACAAATTGTTATTTCGAGTCTGAATGTCATGTGTATGTGAACTTGTATGTTTGTAAATGCACGACACCGCCAGAAAGTCCTACTGTGGGGCAAGGGCAAGGTAAAAAAAGTTATTGCTTGTATTACTAACTCAGCGGTAATGTTAGAAAATAATGATAAGCATTCAATAGTGGCATAAGTAGGTCTAAGATAATAATTATTCACCAAAACAGTATTCACAATTTTAAGACTAAACCTCTCTTTTCTTTTTTCCCAAAGAATGCCGACTATAAAACAATTACCTAAGACAAAAGGTATAAACAAAAGTCTATATAAAACTTAATTTTATATGTTTCTTAAAAATCCGTTGTTCCGGAAGAAATTCGCATTGTCCACATTCCGACTGTAGGCAGGTCTTTTAAAACCTTATTTAATCGTGACTCATGCACATAAATCGCTTTCTTCTCGCATCTGCCGATTTCTTATTATAATTTTCACAACTTAATATGTTTTAGTGAATATTTTGATAGAGATTCATTCAATATTTTCATTGAGGAATGTTCAATGAATATTAAAAGCCAATTAATTATTTGTTTTCTGCGGTATATCTTCAAAATCGTGATTTAACTTAGTTAAAGTCTTTTATTTTGTATCTGGCTATATTGCGAGCTATTTAGAGCACGCATTATGTGTGTTCTCTTCTTCCAGCATCTCCTATCGATTTCTATTCCTTATTTTATTTATTTATTAATAATAAAGGTACATGGTATGCCTTATAATCTAACGCCATGTCCAACAAAACTATATATAAATAGTTAGACTAAATAGGCAAGATTAAATCGTTTAAATAGGCATCATTCTATCAAAAACTCCTTTTTCTTTCATATCATAAGTAAGCATCAGAAACAATTAACCATAGCACAGTATCAATGATTTATAGAAGACTAGCTAAACCCGCAACTTCGTCTCCGTTTTCTAAAACAAAAGTAGCCTATGTTACTTCTTAGTACATTAGCCACCTGCCAATAAAAGTCCCGTCAAAATCAGTCTAGCCGTTTCAGAGATTACAGTACAAACAGACACGCAACCAGACAGACAAAAAATATAAAATGTGATATTTCGGTATATGTATCGTATGTATATTCACATGCATGTAGTAAAAAGCGGTTATTTCATAATTACAAAAAGACACTCCAATCTTATTTATCTGTATAGAAAAACAACATTCGATTCAACAAAACAAGTCTTTCTTTAACTCAAATTCGCACACAACTTTAAATGCTATGTTAAAAGCCCTTCGTAAAACGTCGTAAGCAATGTTAGAGACAAGAATGCATAGTAATGACGAAATACTTAGAATATCCGACCCAACCCAAGTCAAAAGTGAATGACATGGGTCTTTCTTATATGCTAATAGACATGAGTAATGTTGACGGTGAAAGTGGGCCCATAGTTGATTAGGAACTTTTTTTAGAAACCTCTTTTATAGAGAGGACAATTATCGCTTGTGACTGGGATGTGAATAGACCTTAGTATTGCTGATGTTGATTGAGTTTTGACCTGTTTTTCGATATTGATATTGAATTTTATTGTTGGGTGTATAGGGTTTGTTATGGTACAAACGAACTGATTCCATGTTTGGGTAAGGTTTCTCGTTTCACAGTTTTAGCGGGATGTCTGGGATTGTGTTCGGTGTATGGTAAAATGTTCGCTCTTTTTCTCCAAGAAAGCTTGAGATTCATAAAACAAGTAGTGTAAAGTTGGCACCGCTTTTTAACCGACTTAAAAAAAGGAGGTTCTAGTTTGACTTGTATGTGTGGATACATGTTTGTGCGCAATTATCTCGATATTAATATATAGATTGGCTGAACCAACATTTAATGCGGTATGCAGAAAAGTGTTTCTTATTCTTAGAAGAAGGTTTTAATACATTAATTAAACGACTTAAAAAAAGAGGGGTTTGAAGTTAGTTTGTTTTAAACATAGTTTATATATGTGCCGCGGAGAAGTTAACGGGTTACCGGGGCTCCGGCTTGAAGTGCAGGTGTAGAAACGGGGTGGTTTTTAGTCAGTAAGAGTCTGACACTCCCTCCCGCCTCACCCAGGCGGGAGAAGCTATTCGATGATATTCCCCCCTTAAAAATAATTGACAAAGTATATATACGATATATATAAATATGTTAAGGTTTATATAATACAAACCCATCACTTAATTGATATTTTGATATTTATATTACACTGAATGAATTTGCAACCTACCATTGATTGAACCTATTTGATTAACGATTGAAGTTGAAATCTGATATTAATTACACAGTACATCACAATAGGTAGGGTATTTAAGCTGTCACGGTAAAGTGCAAATTGACAGTTCACACCTGTGGCTTGATAGAAGAACAATGGCGTGATTAAGTACCTACTCAGTCAGTGTTATTCAGAAGGAAATATGTAGTGAGAAGATGTGATACTTATATCTAGTTCAACTTTTTGCCTTGGCCTGTCAAAATACTATAACATTTTTTTATTATCTAGGTAGCTACTATTTACGGTACAACAAAGTTTACGGATAGTCGATAGTAGCGAGTGTTGTGAGGTTTATTTACACCTGCAACTTCAGAGGCAAACATGTCGAGTGCGTTGCCGACAACGAAGAAATTTAATTGTACCCTTTTTAAAGAATCCATGCACACCCTCATTATATGTATTTAAGAGATTATTCTGATGATTTCCTAGGAAGAAAATGTCTCTCAAATCGTTAATAAGTTTAAGATGTATGGTTACCGAAACTGGCTGTTAAAACCTGACAAACGCGAATGCGAAGTCAAACGTGTCAAATCTATTGGACATAGAAAGCGACATAGAAATCTATTGGACATAGGAACGAAGGGAAATGTAACTACAAAGTTACTAAGGAACCAATACACGCAAAGATAATCATTTACCTAAAAGGTTTCATAAACAAAACAGCTTTACTAACGCATTAGGCTGTCCTCTGACTAATGCAAAACGATAAAAATGAATAATTTCATATTCATTACCTCGCTCAGAGTGACCTTTTGCACCCTGTTCCATACATACTACGCAATATGCATCCCATTTGCTTAAAATATCACTTAGATGGCAACTGGTATCTGGGAGTTAACGTTGAATTTGTATAAGAGGTGAGTATTAAATAGTGTTTGAAAGATCGTTGATGCTGGGAGGTAAAGCCTGTTGTAGGAATAAAATATTTCTTTAGCGGTACCTTATGGCAAGTATTGAAAATCACATTAAAGTTGATATATTTGTTGAAGCATATAATATTTTATTGCAAATGGCATACAGATGCAATTGAAACGTAGGTCTACATCTGGTCTTACATAGAAAAGGCATATAGTAGTATAGCTGTGGACTACCAAGTGCTATTAATCATGATAAATGTTGACTTTGTTAAGCAAGGAGAATAGCAATATACATGGTAAATTGAATCTATGTACCTTTTTTAATGACGGGGAAAAATGTTCAAAGGGCACCTAGCATTTTGAGGAGGAAGACTAGAGAGTGTGGGAGTCAGGGCCTGTAAGGACACCGAGTCCTCTAATAGACCTAATGCGGAGTGCAGTGCAACGCTTGTTACCGGACATCCTTAGGGAATCCATATACTCACATTGTCTTGCTCGAAATTGTGAGTTTTATTTATTTTATACTTACGTAACTGTGTGTAAATGTCGACATACACTTTTTTATGTAAAATTTATTATTGTTTCCGACCAATTAACCAATTAATTGAAAAATAATATTAATACGTTTATAGCGTGCACGTTTATTGCTCAACACATTAATTTATGTCATTCCATTGATTATACCACAGAACATTATAAGTGGATTATACCATGAGAAGTATATGATTGGATTTTCTTACAGCCATGGATCAAAAACAAAGGATTAATATATCACTGTTCCAAGAATCATCTTCCCAGACCTTGTCATGTAACATAACATCATGTAAACAATAAGTAAGTGCACATACTAAAATGTATATATGTACTTTCTAAGATTATTCAGACACCACTGACAAACGGTGAAGGAAAAACATCGTGAGGAAACCTATGCTTATAATTTCTAATTATAAGTTTCAAATCACCAACCCGCATAGAGCAAGCGTGGTGATTAATGCTCAAACCTTCTCCGTGTGAGAAGAGGCTTTGCTCATCAGTGGGCGTTTATAGGCTGTTGATGATGATGATTGCATACTAAAATGTAAGTATATGGACTTTGTACCGTCGGAGTGCACTAAGGAAGCCCTAAGGAATAAGAGGCCAATCTATAACCATACCAACATCAAAATATACATAGTTATCCCAAAAATAGCTTGAAATTTGTACCAGAAATTTAACACGAGCTTCTTATTTCAGTATACGCACTTATGGTCACTCAATTCTGCAACAGTTTGTTTAATTAACACATAAAGGGATAATATAAATAAGTAAATGACACTACGTACTACTACTACTACATCACTACATGGTATGAAACAAAGTCTCTATCCACCGTCTGTCTGTCCCTATGTATGCTTAGATCTTTAAAACTACGCAACGGATTTAGATGCGAATTTTTAATGGATAGAGTGATTCTTAAGACTTTGTCTGCGTTTATAGGATGCGTCAGGGCTTCAGAACATCATGAAGTCATCGTGTACGAGAACAGGGGTGAGGACTTGAGTTTCCTCAAAAAGCCAGTTCGATACGCGCTAAGGGTGGATTCTCCAAGCGGCTCAGAGCGTCTACAACAAAGATATAGGCAACAAAGCGCTCTGCAACAACACCAACAAAACCCGAGAGGGAAAATAAAAAATTAGAATCACGAGGTAGAGTGTGGGCAATAACAGCGGCCATATGCTCAGTAACCGGACTGATTTCGTCACCCTTCAGAAAAAATGTGGTTAAATCTGCTCAAGGATCAGGAGGCGCACAAATACAGTCTCCTCCCCCCAGGTCATCACCAACAAGAGCAGCTATGGGTCACGTTTGTCCGCCGAGGCTTCGACAAGCGTCCACTACCAGAGACCATGTCGTAAATGCTTTTCTCGAGTTTACCGCAGTGGTGGAGGCAACCAGCAGCAGAAGCAGTCATATACGACAACAACACCTCGAGGGTACTGAGAGGAACCTCTATAACTCGAAGTATGGCTGCTTATAACGCAACTGCCGGATTTGTGTCTCTGGACGAGAGGGAATCCGATCGATGCGGAGTGTTAAAGTTTAAAACTCCTCCAGGGGATTCCCTAGTAGTGGTTGCCAAATGCACCAGAATTATGCTCGACGATAGAATATTAGAGATGGCAAGATCCATTTCTGATTCTGGATCAGACGGCGAAGTTTTTGGAGACTGGCATACTCCGACGTTTCGCTGGACAAATGGCGTCCCTGGTTGCGGAAAAACGACATGGATAGTAGATCAATTTGAAGCGGGCAAAGATCTAATTGTCACCACGACAACCGAAGCAGCAAATGACCTCAGAGGCAAACTATCCTGCCGAATCGGAGGACTCGTCAAATCTAGGGTTCGAACAATGGCGTCCATCCTAGTAAACGGCTTGGGGGAGCGAGAGAGCTGCCATCGACTAATGGTAGATGAGGCTCTCATGAACCACTTTGGAGCCGTTGTGATGGCCGCCCGAATAACTCGAGCCAAGGAAGTCCTTCTAATTGGTGACATAAATCAGCTTCCGTTTATAGATCGTGATAACCTCTTCCCTCTACTCTACAGCCGCCCTACATATATCACGCCCATAAGCCAGGAATTGATGTGTACCCACAGAAATCCAATGGATGTGGCGTATGCCCTCGGCACAGTTTACAGTGGCATATATTCGTCCAGGTCGTTCGTGAGATCCCTCGAGATAAAAAGGTTCTCGGGGGCGATGATTCCAAAGTCACTCCCCGACACTTTATACCTGGTACACACTCAGGCAGAGAAGGAATCCCTTAAGAACCAGGGATACGGGTCGACCGTGGGATCACGCGTGCTCACGATACACGAGGCACAGGGACTTTCGTGTGCGAATGTGATTGTTGTCAACACAGCAACAAAGAAACATCAAATACTCATGTATTGTACCGTACTGTAGTATTATACTGTAGTATTGTACCGCGTGTGGTACGCTGTCATCAGCGTACCACACGCGGTAGTAGCAATATCGCGTCACACGCATGGTTGCATCTATTACACAGACAACAGTGAAGACGCGATAAGCAAACTAATCAGGAAGGCGGCTGATGAGGGTGAGCAAGGTATTAAGGACTACAACCTGAAAATGGCCATCAAACACAGGGACGCGGCAGTCATGGGTGCTCTCTTGGGCGGGGAGTGTTGCTTGTGATGAAACGAATGCAACATGAGGAAGTGTGTGTGCAGAAACATGTAGAAATAGAATATGACCAATTGACTTTGGACTATTGTACGCTTTATTGGAATCGGCCCATGTGGCAAGGGTTGAGGCGTCATGCACACATAAATGTCCTACAGTCGGTGGCGCTGTGTGTTGGGTTGTTCCGTTCCCAATAAAAAGGTTGACCGGACCAATTGCTGACACACACGTCATACTCGTGAACGGGTGCCTTCTGCTGGGTCAGGTCGGCTCTCCCATCTTGTTGGTGGGCTGG
The DNA here is from genome assembly GCA_902850265.1 of Spodoptera littoralis. Lineage (NCBI taxonomy): Eukaryota > Metazoa > Arthropoda > Insecta > Lepidoptera > Noctuidae > Spodoptera > Spodoptera littoralis. Next base: position 11,331,808 of record LR824542.2, read on the forward strand.
TTTCATAAAGCCTTTGAAATAGAAATAAATAAATAGTGCCTAATTATTATGTAACCTATACTTTTGCTAATAATTATAGATGTAGTTAATTGTAGTATGTAACTAGGTTCCCTCTTTACTTTATAAAAATTGACTAGATGTATTATAATTAAAAAACTGTATGACAAGGGCACGGACCTAGAGTCCGTGGAGAAATAATCTATAATATTAAAAAAAAAAAGACTTTGTCTGCCAATTAAAAACTGTTGAAAGTAAATCCTCCGCAAATGCCGGTCACCGGTGACCCCCATGACGTTTAACGTGTTAAGGAAGGTTTATATGTATAATACAGGCATATTACACCCGTGCGAAGCCGGGGCGGGTCGCTAGTACTATACATAACTAAAACGAAAATATGACACGATTTCCACAATTTTCACCGACATCGACAGCAAAAATCGACTAACGGCCAGTGAAACTAAAAGAAACGCGAATCTAATGGTACAGATCTCCTGTACTCGTAATGACACTCGATACAAACAGCTGTGCACTGATTACTGTATATTTTCTATACTACGACGCATCATTACTGTAATAGTGTACACGCGTCCGCAACTAAACTAGTGATGTGAATAGTTACGATTTAATCAGTCGATTGTTTTGTTTGTGTTGAATTTACATTATGTCAAGATACATTTTTTTTTATGAAAAACTCGCAAGTATTTCGTTAAGAAATTATAAAATAAAACAATTGTAAAATATAGCGTTTTATCCTACCGAAACATCTATCTATCAGTACAGTTAATACAGTAACTTTACGGAGACTAGTGTAGAACTTCGTGAGTGACAATATAATTTAATATAGAATAATCGAAACATTCACTCTACTTAATTTTTCGAGGATTAAAAAGCACACAGTTACGTACAGCTGGGAAACAGTTTAAATGTATGATAGCTTTACAATAATGTGAATAACGCTTGTTATTTTCTCATTGTTGTCCCTAGATAACCAATTAATACCGTAGACATATTTATTAATCGATAAAAACTGTGTTTACAATTTACTTTTTTATCTTCATATAATATCAAAGAATATTGAATGAATCGGTATTATACGATCGAAAAAGGTTCAAACAAATATTTGAAGAAGTATTTTGTGAAATCATAACATATTAATCAATGAAGCTCTCTCTGCTACATATTCTACCGCATCTGAGTGAGACAATCAGGTTACACAAACAGGTATCTTCTATACAAGCACGTCGTTACTGTAATGGTGCGCACGCGACGATGCTCCGTCTAATGACGCTCCAACATTAATAGTGACAATTTAATTTGTCAATAACGAATCGACTTCGGTATATGTAGGTTTACTTGTAAGATTAATGGTGTTATTTTGGTTCAATAAAAAGGTAGTGTTAGTGTATGATTTTAAAGGTCTTTAGTTTTATTTAAAATATTTATAAATGGTTTAGAGGTACGAAAATGATAAAGAATCTGAAATATGAGTCTAATTAAAATACATAAATAAATTCTATATATTTTTAAAAGTTTCTTTGTAGTGTTGTGTAATACCTCATAATACAAAACAGGGAATAGTTTTAACAGTTACGAAATAATTATTCATTCATATAATAATATATTTTTAATTTCGATTCGAATTTAATTGAATTATATTGTGAATGTTATTGAATTAGATTATTATTGATTATAATTATATACATACAACCATTCCTTTCCTTATTTCAATGTACTTAACTTCACATGCCCTAAGCAGGCTAAATAGACTATAAGAACAAAGTATGTAACATAAAAACCATCAAATGTAATAACTCTATTTATATGTGATTAAACGAATATTCAATTTTAAATAAAAATGGGCATAAACAATTCTGATAGGATAAAAATATCGACAAATATTTTTATCGTCACCTGCCCATCACTAGTGATTTGTGCGTGCCACAGTCGCGTGCACCCACAACCGCTGTACATTAGAGAATAATAGAAAAACAAATTGAATTAACGAGATTTTCTCGCAGAGCATAGAAATTATGTCGACCGCAATGCTTTGGCATTGTTATTATCATAATTTTATGCGTCACGTCACAGGTACTTCAAGGCTTTGTTGTTGAAATTAAAAAAAAAAGTATTTATTTAACTTTTCTACTGTTTTACTGCTATTTTAATGTGTTGTATGACTGTTAAGGTCTCATTGAGTCGCGGAGAACCTAACGGGTAACCGGGGCTCCGGCTCGACGTGCAGGAGAAGGAACGGGGTGGTTTTTAGTCAATAAGAGTCTGACACTCCCTTCCGCCTCACCCAGGCGGGAGCAGTCATTCGATGATTTTCCCCCCTTAAAAAAAGGTCTCATTGAAATGTAGGTTAGTCATAATCAAATCTAACTTTATAACAGCAATCTAATATTTAAAGTTAAACATATAATATCTAATGGTATTTCCCACACTATAAAGATGCTAGCTTCTGCCAGCGGCTTCGCCTACGTACCCGTCGATTAAGTCTATGTTATACAACATAACATCACGCCTTTTATTCCCGAAGGGGTAGGCACATTATGCCACTGCACAATGTAACACCCACTTTTCACTATTTATGTTATGAGTCCCATGTAATAGAGGGTGAGCCTATTGCCATATACCGGGCACAATTCCAGACTCCGTGCTACTACTGAGAATTTTTTAAAAACACAATAATACTTTGCTCGACCCGGGAATCGAACCCGAGACCCCTTGCCCGGCAGTCGCACCACGGCCAACGAGGCAGTCTATCTATGTTATATATAACAGACCATAATCTACACCTGTTCCTAATTTCATCTCGACCTCTTTAGCGGTTTGACGGGAAGGACTTATAAACTTTCGCATTTATAATTTTAGTAGGATTTTAATTTTAGTAGGACATTTGAACTTTTAGTGGAAAATAAATCAGAGCCTTACTCGTAATATAAAATAGGTTAATTAATTCCAATACAGATTTAATAAAGATACTTGCCTAATAAGTCTGGTACTACGAGTGCCTATGGGCGGTATTGATCACTTACCACTAAGCGATCCGTATGCTCATTTGCCCTACCTCATAAAATCTTTCTCACACAGTGTACTTCAACGTAGCCTCAAGCACTTCCATTATCTTTAAAAAACCGTAAAGTAATTTGAAAAGGTTTAAAATAAATCCAAGGAGCATTATAACTGACCCTTTTTAGATGAACAGTAATTATCCTTTCTAAAAAATAATAGGGATCCTTCTAAGATTATCGTACACCATTATATGTAGCTAGGGTGGTATAAAACCTTGTTGGAGAGTTATTGAATTTATTTAATAAGATTTTTTTTTAAACGTTGCCCCACGCTAGGATTTTCTCCTGTGTCGTGGGTGCGTTTACATACATACAAATTCACATACACATACACCCAGACCCGGAACAACAATTTGTGGATCACACAAAGTTTTGTTCCGTGCGGGAATCAAACCCGCGACGCGTTGCACGGCAGCCGGTTGCCCTGCCACCGCACCAACCGTGCCGTCAAAGTATCTTGTACCTTGTTAAATGTTCTATAAAAAAACATTCATATTATTATAGGGAAACTATTACGTCCTTTTATTACAAGTAGTTTTATTATTTTATTTATTAGGTTACCCATTAACTGTACAGAAATCATGAAATTGTATTATTATATTTGCTCAAGTCAAATTTTAAAAACAAATAAATAAATATTCTCTTTCTATCAATCAACACCAAACGTTGCCAAAAAGTATTTTTACTGCTTGAAACCACATTAGATGAAAAAAAGTAAAACCAGTTTTATCAAAAAATAAATAAATCGATTGTCTAGTCTGTGCACAGCACAATACGAAACATTATTACGCACCCAAAGGATGTAGTGATTACTTCAACGTATTATTACAAACGCGTATCAAGTGGGATCATATTATTTCTCTAACGTATCTAACATGATCCAACTGCCCGATGGATCACAAATTACCAGTCTCTTAGAATCGGAATGCAACTATTATTAGACGTGATTGCAGTTTACAACTATTTTATGTTTGTTTCGATTGATACTATAGTTTATATATTAATTTGGTTTAGTCATTAAATGTGTAGTGGGTACTTAGTAACTTTTACATTTCTTAGTTTTAGATTTTTTAGTTGTTTTAGTTCCAAAAAGATCAAGGTTTAAATGGGTTATCCTTTTACTATGTTCGGTATAAAATTGGCAAAGAATATTTTTGGCCGCACGGTTGGTGCGGTGGCTGGGCAACTGGCTGCCGTGCAGCGTGCTGCGGGTTCGATTCCCACACGGAGCAACACTTAGTGTGATCCACTAATTGTTATATCGGTCTGGGTGTCACGTATATGTGAATTTGTAAGTTTATAAATGCACCCACGACACAGGAGAAAATAATAGTATGGGGCAAGGTTTTTAAGAAATAAAATATCATTTTCAATATTATAATTGTGTCCAACAAAAAAAATTTCGTAGGTATAAAAGCTTTACTGAATTGTACAATAGCGCTTAACAAACAAATCTAAAAAAAACATAGAACATTCGACATATATAAGTAAGAACTACTCACAATTGAACCATAGAACATGTTTCACTTACATCATCAACGAATTAAATGAACGTAATTAAAGTACATAGTAATTTCATTACAATCTGGTAACTAGCTGCATGATGGCTGTTTATTGAGTACGTGTAAGCAATTATTGGGTGTTAAAGTATTTCTCAGATTTGAGACTGCAGGCTCACACTTAATTTGAGACTGTAGGCTCACGCTTAATTCGAATCGGACGTGCGTCGATAATATGATGTTAAAACTTGTTATTATTAGCTGTAGCGTGTGCTGTAGTTTGAGGTGTGTATTATACATATTTTATGATATAAGAAATGCTGGTTTTCGTGTGTGTAATGAAGACTTTGTATATTAGTATACAACGATTTATGCCTAGTAGGTGCATTGCCATTCAACAAAATCTGGTTAAGACACCGTGTTCATCCCAAAATAATTGGATCAAGGCTCGGGGAAAGAAACTATAAATATTTTGAAATCCACAGTACCAATAATCTAGTTGCGTCTCCAGTTCCGCACATGGCATTGTAAATTAATACCAAAACAGTTAAAATAAGACATTGAAATTCAAATATAAAATCAATATATAATTAGGAAATATTCGAAAAAATTTTTAAGAAATCGCGACTTTCTCTAAGATATTATTCTATAATATGGAAATAATATACCTACTTATCCGCAAAAGCATAAATTACGAAGTATCGAGACAGCGTTCAATTAATAATATCATTGACATTTACTGCTGGAGAAATTCATAGAAATATAAATCAGTGACGTTTTAGATGTAAATAAATGTTCACGCTCGCTTGACTTTATGTGAGCCTGGTATCTTCGCGAGTAGGTTTCATAATTTCTTATTGATACTATCTTAATTATTGCGGATATATGCTGATTAAATTCTATTTCTCTTAGCAGTCTTTAGTGATACTTAGAAACCGTCAAATGTGTTTAACTAGAGTTGATTTTCATTTGATGTTTCCTCTTATTTATCTAATGATATTTTCTTCATTAATGTCGGTTTCCTGTGATGCTTTTAGAAAAGGAATGCATTGGATATTAAACCTTTTTGTTTGGTCTTTGGTTGAATTGAAAATTGGAAATGAAATTTCAAATGGGCATGTTTTAATCACACTTACCTATATTATAAATGTAATAGTTTCTTTGTTTGTATGTTTGGATGTTTGTCCGTCAGTCACGCTGAAACTATAGAACGGATTTTGATGAAATTTGGTATACAGGCAAGGTATAGGCTGACTTAGATGATATATATATGACCTTTTATCCCGATTAAATGCTCCAATTAGATAATACGGGAACCATATTTTACGCGTTCGAAGTCGTGAGCAACTGCTAGTTAATAATACAATTATCATTCCGTGCAAAATACGTAGTAACGTCTGATTAGTGGTTTTTACCCTATATGACATAAAGATTGGAGAAAATTCGTTATAATTTTGAAGCATACCATTTTTAAATTATGTAGGTACTTATTAAATGTTCAGTAGTCCTGCAAAGACACAACAAATAACTCAGTTTTACATGCAAACATGTAAATTACAACTGTATTAAAATTTTTGTCAACTATCTCTTTCACTCCTATGCATTTCAGTATCCGACCGTTACATTTCAAAAATTCCTTGTTGACGCGTGGGAACTGCGCGGGCGTCGTTCCAGGAACGTGCGCTTGCGATCATCAAATCATTTCTGTACATAGAGTATTTAATACAACTTGAATTTTCCTCATAAATGAGGGCGAAACGTGTTTTCTTTAGCTTAAGAATTTATTAATATTAATATTTAAATATATAAACTATATGTGTTAGAATAAACAGTTATGATGATTTGAATGTAAAATGTTTTTTTTTTTTTGTAATTGAATTAATTAGGTATGCAGTAGATACATGTTTTCAGTGTGAAGTTAGTGAAAGTATTGTTTTTAATAAAGATTTTTAGGTTATTTTCCAGTTCACTCCTATTATGTATAACGCAGTTATGGACTTATGGCACAGATTTTCATTATGATTTTTTACAACTTTTATGTACTGTCGTTTTTCGCTTGGTAAGTTATTATATTACTTATATCTTCCAATTTAAAATACCAAAACATTTTAACAAGTCTCATTAATATTTTCGTCAATTACTCGTGTCGCGTCTCCCACATAATCTTTGGTATCCATCACCGTGTGCCAACCTGCCAACTGGCCAATCATCCAATTTTGGCTTAAACTCACATTACAAAAATTATTCTTTGCACATTTATTATGTTTACACTGGTCTCTTTCGCGGAAACCTTCTCTTTAAATGTCCGCGCCTCGTTGAGAACTGTACGGGAAATACAAACTTTGTTTTACCGTTGCAAATTGTAATGACATTGGAATATCGATCTTAGTGTTACGTGTTAAGGTGGTGGTAGAGGGTAAAAGTGTGTATGGTGTCATGGTATCTATGAAAGGAGTAATTATTATCGTTTCTTACTTATAACTTTTAATTGATGTTGATGGTAAAATCAATGTTATTGTTTTGTTTCGTGATACATGAGCTCGAGCATTGATTGTGTAGAACCGTTATTGTATTACTGGGAATCAAATCCCAATTGTATGGAATTGATAAAGTAATTATTTTGTACAATAGTGCTGGTGATGATTTTTTGTTAGAAATCATTATTTTTAATTGCGGTCGTTTAACAATTGACTATCAACCTAACATCACCTAGCACATTCTATTTTAATAAATAGGTACTTTTATAACTATGTATTTATAAAATTGTCTATGTTGGTGGTATTACTACGTCAAAAATGTATACGAGGAAGTAGTCGAAACACTACATAATTTTATATTAATTCTTTTATAATTATTTGGAACAACATTTCCCATTGGCCATTTGTAATATTTTTTTCCGCAAAATAATTAACTTTCTCTTCAACACGATCGAAGCACAGATACATGAAGCACTAGTAAACGACAACTGAAGCCTCTTTAGTCTGACAATATGAAATATTTTCCACTCATCCCATATTATGTGTTAGTACATCTTATTGTTATAATGTCTCACATTTCACTCAAAATGGCATTTCTCTGCAGACGCGGGCGCGAGCTGGCGAGTTATGGCCGATGGAACGGCCTGAAGGCATGCCAGTAATACAATCGCTAGAGGTCATGTGCGGGAAGGATCACATGGACGTCCATCTCACGTTCTCTCACCCCTTCGAAGGCATTGTCTCGTCAAAAGGTACGTATTGTGTGTCCATTTTGATCATGAATTATTAAGCGAAGCTTTTATGTGCGTGGATATTATTTATTTATATTGTTAGTGATGATATGTCATCTGTAAACAAGAATGAATTGATTTGTAAAAGCAAAATTGATGACGGCCTTCTTATAGACAATAGTGAAGAGACTGTCACTGATAAAGCCATCTTACTATTTACGTATTAAACATTTTATTAAAAATGAAACCTAAGAATAATTGACCTCAAATTTTGTTAACATGGCCGAAAAGAATGGAAGCAATGCAGTTATGGATGCACTACAAACTACATAGTAATGGTACTACTCATCATACAACCGTAGAGGCACACGAGGAAAATGTTAGAAACCGGTGTATTCAGACCGCCACTAATTGTTGTGGTAATTGCTAAAGTTTCACTAACAATTATGACGGATACATACCTACTTAGTGAATTATTAATAACACATGCTCCAGTTGCGAAGCTTAAGTACTCGACACAGTTATATACAGTACTTGGATTTTGTTTAATTCAATTTATAGTAACGTTGTAATTTGTGATGATATGAGTAATTTCTCTGATAACATCTACTGTTGGTCTAGTTTTTTAGTTTTCTTTGATAATGTGGACCGGTAAAATGTTGATACAGATGTAGGCAATGAAAGTGTTTTTAATGTAGGTTAATATGAAAAGAAACTAGCTAGAATCCAAAATGAGGAGGGCGCAGATGATAATTGGGTCTAGTTTAGAATTAGAATCTAGTAATAGGGAAGAGGTCAAAATAAGGGATAAAAGGAGATTTGAAGTACAAGACATATCAATCAAGATGTCACACAAGAGTGCTTCTGAACTTTTCTTTCATAGCACGATCATAATGTCCAAGAATGTCGTTAAACGCGAAATAGCGACCTAAGTTCAGTTACACAAAGTTCGATTTACTTTGCGATAAAAATAACAGTGAAACGACGACAGACGACATACGTATATCTAGATCTCCATATACGTATATCTAGATGTCTACGTACATCGTTTGACGTGTTTATTACTTTTTCTTTATTGCTCCTATTTTTAAGTTTATTCTTATTATTGACATTATTTGCCTAAAATTGCATTGTAAAGGTGCATAAATAGTTTGTTTGAGCCATATCAACTAATTAGTAGGTGGGCCAGTAATTGGGCCTCCGGTAACCTCACTCATACGACGAAAAACTCTGCGAGTTAACGCGAGCATTGTTTCAAGTCAGTTTTCTGCAGCCTCATTCATGCCGAAGCATGGTTCTCCTACACTTAAACATTTGTCATTTTCCCATTGGTTCTTTGGTTAAGTGGTCGCAAATACAAATATTTAGTTCCAAGACTCACATTTTGCCAAATAAATTCATTAAACCAGATAAGATTTCTAGAAGTTAGTGTTTTAGAAGGCCGTTCATTTATTTTATCACCAGTAAGTTCTATTTTAGCTTTCATTACTTCTCTATTATCATTCACAGGTTAAATTACTTCTTCATTACACGATTAAATATTTAATGCTTCCTTCTTGCTCTCTAAGCATCCTATGGTCTTTATCCCAACACATTACTTTAAGGCCATTAGTACGGTTTATCTATGCAACGATACTGAGCTAATGTAAATAAAGTGCAAGCACGTAATTAGCAATTAACGTACATAAAGTCGAGGCTTTAATTGTAGGACTTCGTTCATTGTGAAGTACGGTCTTCTATAAAAGCAAGGAATTTATTTGTTCTTTAGTTTCTTTATAAATATAGATAATTCCAAGGTATGGTTTGGATAGATTAATTTCTGGTGTGACATTTCTGGTGTGGCCTTTTCTAAGTTCTTCTGTCGTCTTTTACTTGCCCTTATTCTACATCAGACGTCATTCTATAACGAACTCTAAAGTATTTGTTTTTATTGTACAATTTGTATTGTGTAATGTACTTGACATTACAAATCTCCAAAATTAACTTTTTATCGCATCAAAAGCAATTTTCCTTGTCATATAACTAATAATTAATCTGATAATGACTTTGATGTGTTCTCAGGTCAACATGGTGACCCCAGATGTGTGTACGTGCCGCCGTCGACGGGACAGACGTACTTCTCATTTCGGATCGCGTACGCCAAGTGTGGCACTAAACCAGGTAATTATACTGTTAATTATTAATTATATGGTAATTATCATTATTTTTAAAGACTTCTTCATTTTTGGTGTGTATGGTTTTATGAAGGTTGTGTGATGCTTTCGGAGTAATATCTCCATTATAAGTTCCAAGGCATTACTTGTAGTGGTTTCGGTTCTCAGATGTAATCAGGATGATATACTTACTTGTATAACCTAAACTAAAAGTAGTAGACGTGTTTGTAAAATTCATGAACATAAACTATACAACGTCATCAAAACAGGAAACAGTCCAAGTATGTACCAGCTCCCGAATTAAAAAGACCGCGAAAATACCTCAAACATCAGAGTCGTGGGAATTCAAATATCTCACAGCAATTTGCGAATATATTTCTTATTGACAAGACATGCAAAATAAAGGGAAACGACGAGCTAAGGCAAAATCTACACAGTGAAGGTAATTAAATCTCGTCTCGGTTGGATTAGTATAAATGGACCGTGAGTAGTGGCGTGAAATCAATAAATATATCCGATGCCTAATGATGCGAACTCGCAATTAGTCGATATAATAAATCGATTAAACAAATCGACTGAACGTACACCATTCTGACATTGTTCATGATCGTCCTTTACCTTCGTTTGGACTGTTCTACAATCTATAGTCCATCTGTTTAGGTAATTAACTAAAGGTAAACAAAGAAAACCACGTGACACAGAGATACTTAACCTACTATTACTTCAAATATTTCTCGTGTTTTAATTTTAACTAAATTCACTTTAAACTCGTTCATTTGTCATACACACAACACAACTACAAATGCCTAAATCGTACAAGAGCCTTGCTTTGGTCTATTTCATTATCATGTTTAAATAGAAACTATTCTGAATCTGATGTACGGATTTCTTTCTTGTACGGATATGTGTCTTTGGGCCAAGTTTCTTCAAAATATTTGAACACATTAATTACAAACGATGAATAACCTAAACTTGAATAACTTAATAACGAAAACAAAACAAAGAAACAAGATAAATTCAACAAAATAGGAACGCGAGCGCAAACGACGAGAGAGCTGTCAATGGCGCCTGATTAACCGACTAAACGTAATACACGCTACTTTCATTGTCGCGCTACATCTTAGTTGTACTCTTTAATTTGACAACATTATTTTGCTTCGTTCTTAAAGAAAAGTTTTGGATACCTGGGATTTTAGGCTCTTTATGGTGTCTATTGTAATGAAATAATATATTATTTAATAAATGTTATTAAATTAATATCCTCAAGCAGATATATATAATATTTACTAAGAAATAAGTGAAAAGGAACAGAAACATAACATTTAATAGAGAAAACTGTCGTAAAAACGGAAACAATTTTATTTTCTTATGAAGTATTTTGAATCATGGAAATGTCAACTATAAAGAACTCTTTTTATGGTTTGTTTACAAATAGTTAACTACCTAAATAGACGGAGTATAGTTCAAATAATCAATTTAAATTGAACATCGCGCAAAAATTACATTTGCACTAACTCTTTATGATATACGCAATTTTTTTGATGATCTAATTATACTATAAATGAATACGGAAATTGAAATAATTGACATGAAGGTAATCATAAAAGAAACTTTGCTTTTAGGCTGTAAGAGCACTAGAAATATATTGCAAATTTGAGGCGAAAGTGAGGAACATTTTTATGACTTAAGCGTAAAATTTCACATTGGATAAATACAGCCAGTAAAAATATAGGAGGTACACGCCTTTTACGTCTGTTAACAGCTAGAATCTCAAAATAAATTACTATTTTTAGTCTACTCTTTTAAAAAACTATTCAAATATTAATTCATTAGTTTTAGTCTTTGTAAGCGTATGCCATGTTAATTAAAAACGTCCGTTGTCAGTTATTTGCATTTTAGATTTATGATCTTATTCACTTTATGTTATAAAATTGTCTATTTTTTTGTTAATACTCATTTATTTAAAAAAATCTTTTTCTTGTTTATATAAATTCTGTTTGACAGATGAATTTTTATTTTATTTTTATTGGGTAATAAAATCACTGGGAAAGCCTATGTCAGCATTTATAATTATCCAAGAACATTTTATGGAGTGGTTATCGCTATTGCTGCTTACAAGCAAATGATTTCCTTTATTTTTAGTTTTGCTAACAAAATGAGAAAAACAAAACAAGGAAATTTTGATGAAATAGCATCAGATCAAGCATTAAGAGTTAATGAAAAAACTAAAGCTATACAAGATGACGATAACAATGAAACTCATCCAGTCACCGTTGATGTAACTAATAATGAAGTAAATAAATACAGAAAAGATATGAATAAGGAAGATGACAAAAAGGCCAACGATGTAAGGCTCGTTAATCCAACTGCTTTTATAACTAATTGCTTGTTTACACTTCACTGCAAAATCGCGATCCGTCACGCCAATGAAGAGAAACGACTGGCTATTCATTCCTTTAGTAAATCATGTAAAATTGTGATGCGTAGACATTTATGAGCACAAACAACCGTTACATTTATTATTATCGTTGTTCTCATTTGTGACGCTTTCGAGGATCTGCCTATCGTGGACAAGATTTTGAAAAACTAATCAGATACGATATGTAAAATGTGGCAATGTCCGGCTAAATTTGCTAAAAATCAAAAGCTTATAAGGTACTGAGTCCAATCAGCATTGGAACTGATAAACAGTCATTTAAAATCAACCAAAACTCATCGTTTGAACATGTTTGTTTCGTGTAGATATTTTTCAGAATGTATTTCTTTTATAGTCTTTTCAACAAAGGCCAGTTTAATATCAACTCGTTAAATGTAATACGAAGTCTATTAAACATTATTGTATTAAAGGACCACAACGAGGACAACCAACTATTCAACCTGTCTAACGATACTGTCTTGGAAGGTACAAAGTTATCACCGGAAAGGGCTCAGCATACACCCACTAGAGTACGTGGGCATTAAACAGATTACAATGACTTTATAGACAGTCTGTTAACCTAGTACACAGGAGAAGATTTAGGGAACTGTTAGCTTTTGGGTCAAAGTTTAGGGGTTTGGTATATGGATTCTGAAATTGTATTGAACGAAACAAAGTGTACTATATAAAAATAATAATGTCAAAAAAACTAAATTTGAATTGAAAAATATTGTCTAAATAATTATTATAAGAAACATTACATCTTTATGCATTGTAAAAGTACCTACATGTAAATGTGCGTATAAGTAAACTCATGTCTTTAATCGATCTTATCTAGGCACCTTGAGGCACATATTAAAATCATTGGTTATAGCAATTCGAATAGTTTCTGTTGTTAAAATAGGTTGACAATATTGCAATCCTCCCCTGTTTCTACACGAGTTTGAAGTTCATATGGCTATTTATCACAAGCCGACAAGAAGATTTCAACGTTCATGACCTTACCTTCTTCAGTGAGCAAAAAAATTACCTATTCCTCACATCACTCAGCACCCTGAGGTCAAACTTCATCAAGATCAGTTACTTTTTCATTTCCTTATTGAATTACAACATTTGGAAGCTTTTTCAATCCATCTAATGCTGCTGTCATTGTTTCTTTGTTAGAGACCGCGGCAATTTAATTAATCAGGCGATCTTAAAATGTTTGTAATTTAAAATTAACCAGTCATCGGACTTTCTATCATGCGTATTTAACGGTACTTAAATGGTATATTTCTATCAATGACTTTACGATCTACTCCATGTTGATAGGATTGGCGTTGGTCACATGTAACATTTGTTAAGGTTTACATTATCATATACAGCTTTGACAGGGTTATATGATATATACATGTATGTAAGATGAATAAAAGTTTAATGTTATGTTAAACTTGTCTTTTGAATTCTACGTATATCATGTTGATCATTTAAAACTAGTAACTATTAGGAAGTTTCTCAGTGGGTAATAGATCACCATATATCGTCAAAACCAATCTCATGTATCGCATTTAGATTCTGAGTAACTATCGGTAATTCGTAACAATTTCGCAATAAATCGCCAGCATTCAAGTTTTATGGCACATCGGTCCCATTTCAACAAAGTCAGTAAGTTTTTCTCATGTCGATTCCTAGTCGCGTCCACTATGGCTAGTGTGGAGTAACGGACGACGCATGCGTCCCGCTCCTTCTGCGAACATTGCGCGCGCATTGTTTCTCGGAATCGCCACCCGCCGGACCACATAACACCGCGCTTAAGGTTCATTTTTCCTCACAAACCCGTCTCAAAGACGCCATCCCTCAATCCACTACTTTCAAGTGTATTTCCTTCCAACTATGACTTAGTAATTTCGACTTTAAGTGCTTCTAGCGAAAAGTATTGCGGGTGACAATGTGAAAACGATTTTAAACCGTATGACATAGGGTCTGAATATGTCAGATGCGTGTAAACTTGGAAGATTAATGTCCTAATGGATCGCTGTTCTGAAAGGGAGTTAGCTCGAAGTCTTTAGGAGTCAGTTTTGCTTGTGTTATGTCGACCCGAGACCACTGGCACGATCCGCGTTCTTCGGGTGACTTCCACTTTTTGCGTGAGTACATCCGCGTAGGTATAGCTCTAGCAATAATAAGGATTTTAAAATTAAACGTACTTTGTAAAGATTTGCTTACTTCATCATTCCCTGTGTTATTAAATAATTAATGTAAAGAAATGATAAATTAGAATAAAATGTTTCAAAGAGTCCCTTTACCGCAGAGGTTATTTAAACAACAACCTAATAACAGGTCTTCTTATTTTAATTTAATCTTTAAACTTATCTATTCCAGACCTCCACGGGCAGTTCTATGAGAACACGGTGGTAGTACAGTACGACAAGGACCTGCTCGAAGTATGGGATGAAGCGAAGAGATTGCGTTGCGAATGGTTCAACGACTACGAGAAGACCGCTTCCAAACCTCCCATGGTTATCGCTGATTTGGATGTTGTGCAGCTGGACTTTAGAGGTGAGGGTTTAAGATATAAAATCATATATTTATTAAATAAGTCCGTGTTTGTATTGTTCTAAAGTGCTTCAAAAATTTGATTTGAAGAGCCATATTTTCGAATCAATCTAAATTGTTTTAATCATGTCTTCTTGTTACTTAAGTAAAATCTGCAACTTATTCGTTATTTTTCAATTGATTTGCTAAAATCATTAAAAACTGTATACGCCGTCATATCAACAAAAATACATCAAAATAAAATTATCATCAACAGCCTATAAATGCCCACTGCTGAGCAAAGCCTCTTCTCGGTTAAAAGGTAAAAAGGTTTGAGCATTTATCACCACGCTGGCTCAATGCAGATTGGCGATTATAAAGGTTTCCTCACGATGTTTTCCTTCACCGTTTGTCAGTGGTGTCTAGATAATCTTAGAAAGTACATATAAATCGGAAAAAATCACATTGGTACTTGCCGTTGGTAGGTTTCGAACCCGTATCCTCATGCATAAGAAGCGGGCGTCTTAAAAATACCGTTGATAAACAAAAATAACAAAAATACTGTTGATAAATTAATGGAATTATGAAATAACTGCCCTAATCTTCTTATTAATGTCGCGGAGAACCTAACGGGTAACCGGGGCTCCGGCTCGACGTGCATGAGAAGGAACGGGGTGGTTTTTAGTGTGGTGGTACGGGGTGGTCAGTAAGAGTCTGACACTCACTCCCGCCTCACCCAGGCGGGACCGGTCATTCGATGATTTTCCCCCCTTAAAAAATCCTATTAATGAGTTCCAAACTACTATGGCTAAATGAGTCATATTTCTGTTTCTAATACTAATTTTCTTATACATAGGTGACAACGTGGACTGCTGGATGGAGATCCAAGCAGGAAAAGGTCCTTGGGCGGCTCCTGTATCCGGCATCGTCCCTTTAGGGTCCACCCTAACGCTGGTGGTCGCCATCAACGACTATCGAGGTAAATACCATATCACCATAACATCACTTTTATTGCACCTTGAGTAAACTTATAAAGGTTTAATAATCTTTATTAGTTCTAATACAAGTAATTAGTGTGTACTGCGGTTTCATTTATTATAGTGTGATAAATGTGTATAGAGTAATTTGTATTGATTGTTCGTTTTATGAACAACTGTACTATTTTGTAATTTATTTTTAGTATAATTTTGTTTTTTATTGTAGCTTAATACGTGTTAATACTACTTCATGTTTTAAGTCCTTCAAAAACATTCTAAATATAGGATCGTTTTGTTTTGTGAATATTATGGAAACAGTTAAAAGAAATAATTAACCTTTTCCGTTCGTTTATATTGTGTTTATATTCTATCCTACTTAAATATTAGGTATAATCATTATTGAATTTTCGTGGCAAGACACTTTTTAATGAGAATGGGAATCAAACACAATGTTTACTTATTACATCGTCAGGTTGA